>CM070770.1:317760016-320160016 GCA_036346955.1 Dipus sagitta
ATGGGCACATGGGTAGAGGCCAGAGAAAGACATCAGCTGTCCTCCTGTCACTGTTCTGCCTTCTTTGCCTGACACAGAGTCTCTCATAGAACCTCGAGCTCTCGGGTTTTGGCTAGACTGGCCAACTAGCAAGGCCCATCAGTGCTTCTATCTCCTGTAACGCCGCCTCAGACCCTCAGGGTTATAGAGATGCAGAGTCACACCAGGCTTTTGTGCTGTTTTCACATGGGTGCTGGGGAAAGCTCAGGTCTTCATGCTTGTGCTGAAAGTGTTCTTACATGCTGCGCCTTCTTCCCAGTCCTTCCTCTTACTGTTTATCTCCATTCTCTTTGTGCGCTTTTCTTTGCTTTATTACTATTGGGTCTCTGACCACTTTACCTTTTCACTCTACCTGCTCAGAGCCATCCCTCCCACTTCTCTAAGGTCTGTTGTCACTTACATGGCTCCTGTTTATTATAACCAGCTCTTCAAATGTCTAGCAATATTTCTACTTGTATACCTCTCAGACATCTCAAGGAAGCACGTGCGCACGTGTGTGTAAAGACACACACATTTCCCAAATATCTTCTCTTCATATGATGAATTAGGCCCTTCTTTATTTGAGCACATAAGCCAGAAACATGAGATTCTTTCTAAAGGCTCTTTTATTGCATTAATTACCAGCCTGGTGCATCCTCTCTTGATCTCTGTTCCCACCCTCCTCTCTTCTCTGCTGCTGTCTCACTGATCACCACGATCTACTGTGTATGCTTTTGTGATGGTTTGATTCAGGTGTTCCCCATAAATTCATGTGTTCTGAATTCTGGGTCCCCAGATGGTGGTAATTTGGGAATTGTAGCTTCCTGGAGAAGGTGTGCTGTTGGGAGTAGACTTATGGGTGTTACAGCCAGCTTTCCCTTGCTGGTGTGTGGCTTGCCCTCCTGCTGCCATTTTCCTCCTGCTGTGGCAGAGGTGACACGATGCCTTCTCTGCCATCATAGAATTTCCCCTCTAGTATGCAAACCAAAATAAAGCCTTTCCTCCCATAAGCTGTTTTTAGTTGGCTTTGCTTTGTGCCAGCAACATGAAGCGAACTCCAACACTTCCTTATAAGGTGTCTATAGCAAAAAATGATTTAGAGGTCCTAGTGCTAAGCATGAAAATTCATGTATGTAGGCTTACATTAGAGTACATTCTTACATGAAAACTTAAACAGACCCACAGCAAGTACTTAGTAGATTCTTAAGTAGTTACAATTCTCAGAAACATTAATCATCAGGAAAATGTTATTCTGAATTTTATTTAAAATACTAGTGTATAATGCCGTATATGTACACCGGGGGAACACAGAATTTTGTGATAAGGAGGAAATCACAGAAACAGGGAATTGAAGCATTATTTATTTTTATGCACACTGTTTTTTTCACTACTCCTTTATGATGTTGTCCAGCATTTTCTTTTTCTTCTCTTTCTTTATTCTCATGGGGGTAGCACTGACCAAAAAAAAAAAAAAAATGGAGAAAGAAAATCACTCCAGTTTATTTTTTATCTTTCTCTGTATTGCTACTTTGTTGTCTTTCTTACCCAACAATGCATGTAATATGATTCTTTTTTTTTTTTTTTTTTTGAGGTAGGGTCTCATTCTAGCCCAGGCTGACCTGGAAGTCACTATGGAGTCTCAGGGTGGCCTCGAACTCACGGCGATCCTCCTACCTCTGCCTCCCGAGTGCTGGGATTAAAGGCGTGCGCCACCACGCCCGGCTGATTCTTTTTTTAAAATAATTATATATTTATTTAAGAGAGAGAGAGAGAGAGAAAGAGAGAGAGAGTGGGTGCACTATGGCCTCTAGCCACTGAAAATGAACTCCAGGTGCATGTGCCACCATGTGCATCTGGCTTACATGGCTCCTGGGGAGTTGAACCTGGGACCTTAAGCTTTGCAGGCAAGCACCTTAACTTTTAAGTCATCTCTCCAGCCTGAGATTCTTTTCAGTATTCCTCTGTAGACAATTTGTAGTAATATAATAAAACAACTGGTCATTAAATAGTTTCCCAAAGCATGGTAGACATTTGCTGACTTTGCAGTTAGTGTACTGATTTAAAACACGACGTCATTGCTGTCAGTTAGGTATTTCTGCTTTGTGACAGTGCCAAGTTGAACTTAGAGATATCCCAGCTCTATGTCCAACAGATTGCATGCAAAAGTAATAGCAATCATTTTTTAATCTGAATAAGGCTAACACGTTTTAAATGAGAGGAAATGTATGGTGTTTGAGTAAACATAGCATAAATGAGAACAAGCTAGTCGTTTTGTATGAAGTGAGAACTTAAGCCACCTTGGCTGAATTCTGCCCAATGCGTAACTCCGTAGGTTGACCCTCCTCCTCCTGTAGCAGTAGCCTTGCTCCACCCTCATACAGGAACCCGCATGCCATGTCTCACTCATCATCTGCAGGGAATTTAACTTCTCAGAGAATAGAGGCCTTGCTAACAATGTCTGCCCTGTGGGAAGTTGTGAGGGTAAATCAACGTCGAGGAAGTACCTGGTGTCTGGCACATACGTACTATACGAATACATCAGTCACTATACTCATGCTGCATTCAGCTGATCATACTTGCACAGACTTGGCATCATGTATTTTACATAGACTTCTACTTACTTTAAGTTGATCTTAAAAAGCCAGCAGGAGGAAAGGTTGTTTTGCATAAAGGATCTTTGAGTGATGTCTTATTGATTTTTGAAATTATCCAAAATGGGTAAATTTAATAAAAGAGCAATCTGTCTCTGCCATCAGAGAAACGCCTAGGTACTATAATTTTGTGACATTGGACATAATTATCTCTTCTTTAATCCTCCAAATATCAAGTTGTGGATTCCAACTGGCGACCAGTACTAACTCACCATGGGCAGGAAACTTCTACTATAAAGAGCATTTTTGCCTGTGCTGCTGATGGTCAAAGCCTACGAACGGGCACACATTTTTCCTGCATCATCTGGTCTCACTTTGGCACCATTCCTCTCCACTTAATCTTCATATCCAAAGTAGTCATCTCCACCATGCCTTTCTGATCCCTCCTGCCAGAAGCAAGCTTCCTGAACTTAGTCACTGAGCTCATCTCCCTCACAGACTAATTCTGCTGGTCAGCTATTTTATTTGTGAGCTCCTTGAAAAGAGGCTAGATTTTATATGCATTTCTTTCTTTTTAAAAATACTTTATTTATTTATTTATTTGAGAGAGAGAGAGAGAGAGAGAGAGAATGGGCCTACCAGGCTTCTAGAAACTGCAAATGTATTGTAGATGCATTTGGCCCTGTACATCTGGCTTACATGGGTTCTGGAAAATTGAACCTGGGTCCTTAGGCTTCACCAGCAAGTGCCTTAATCACTGAACCATCTCTCCAGCCCTATTTTTTTTTAATATCTTAAACATACCTGTGATTGTCTGAGAAGGAACAAGTAAATTATTTCTCTTTGTGACATTAACTGTTAAAGGAGCATAGACATTTTCATATCTTATCTATTTATTTGAGAGAGAGAGGAACAGAGAGGCAGATAGAGAAAGAGAGAATGGGCACACCAGGGCCTCTAGCCACAGCAAATGAACTCCAGACACATGCACCACCTTGTGCACCTGGCTTATATGGGTACTGGAGAATTGAACATGGGTCCTTAGGTTTTGCACACAAATGCCTTAACCTCTAAGCTATCACTTCACCCTGAGTTTAGACATTTTGAAGAGAAACTCTTCCATCTTCCAACAAAGGCTTTTCAAGAGTTGCTTTTTAAGTAGGAAGACCTTTCTAAATATTTTTTAATTATTAATTTCCCCAAATACAATGTTGCAAGATTTTGAGAGAGAGGCAGATAGAGAAAGAGGGAGAATGGGGATGCCAGGGCCTCTAGCCACTGAAAATGAACTTCAGATGCATGCACACCTACTGCATCTGGCTTACATAGGTCCTGGGGAATTGAACTTGAGTCCTTAGCCTTTGCAGGCAAGTGTCTTAACTGCTAGGCCATCTCTCCAGCTCTCAAAATATTTTTTATTATTTATTATTATTTATTTATTTATTTGAGAGGGATAATGGGCATGCTACGGCCTCTAGCCCCTGTGAAACAAATTCCAGAAGCATGAGCCACCTTGTGGATCTGGCTTTATGTGGGCACTGGGGATCAAACCTAGGTCCTTTGGCTTGTCTAACAAGCACCATAACTGCTAAGCCATCTCTCCATCCCCCAAATATTTTATTTACTTATGAGAGAGAGAGAGAGAGAGAGAGAGAGAGAGAGAGAATGGCCACACCAGGGCCTTCATCCACTGCAAATGAGCTCCAGATGCATTTGCGACCTTCTGCATCTGGCTTACATGGGTCCTGGAGAATTGAACCTGGGTCCTTTGGCTTTGCAGGCCAACACCTTAACTGCTAAGCCATCCATTTTTTGATGGCAATGTGTATATAATACCAGTATATGATTGATTTTATTGTGGTTATTGTTTTAGCTTTCTCTTTCTTCTTTTCTTTCTTTCTCTCTTTTTTCATTCATTTTTGAGATAGGTTCTTATGTAATTCAGGCTGGCTCTGAACTCATGTTGCAGAGGATGACCTTGTATCCTGATCCTCCTGCCTTCACGTCACAAATCCTGGGATTTCAGGAATATGCCACTTTGCCTGGCTCTATTTTTTCAGTTTCTTTTTGTTTAGTTATTAGGTTAAATTAAAATGAAGATATTGGGAGCAGAAAGTTTTTAAAGGTAAAGTTGAAATAAAGTCAAATAATTTAACTGAAATTCCCTTATATCATGACAAACCCATCACAAACCAAGTGCTATTTAGCTGTTTTATTTTGGAGGTGACATACCATAGAAGTAAGGACCATAGAACAGTTTAAATCAATTTCCTTAGAACTGATGGTGCAGATAATGGCATTCTGTTTTTATTTGTCAAATCTTTGGAATATTGTTAGTATTTCTCTATAAAACTTTTAGCATTTGTGATTTTTAACATAATCTCACTATAATTTTTATTTCTCACTCAAAATTTTCATAACCATGGAATTTCTATGAGGTGTATCTTGTCTTTGGGATTTCATACTGCTTCATCTCACATGGTGATGTCTGTGTAAGTTTGTACTTCCACATAACATCACACTGGGGAGTTGAACTGAATCTTCTGAATCTTGGAACAGATATAGTAGTCTTCGTTGCTATAGAGGCAAGCTGCTTTTTTGTTGTTATCTTTGTGTGTGTGATGTGATGTGTATGTACCTAAATATGTATATGTTCATGTGTGTGTATACAGGCATGTGTGGAGGTCAAGGGACAACCTTGAGGGTTGCTTCTTACCTTACATCTTTGTTTGAAGTAGAGTCTCTTGTTCACTACTAAAAATACCAGGCTGGCCAGTCTGTGAGCTTCCAGAATTCTCTGTCTATGCCTCTCAAAAAGGGCTGTGATTACAGACTCTTACTATTGCATCCACCTTTACATTCGTTATGGGGATCTGAACTAGGTATTTACACTTGTTCAGCAGGAACTTTACCCACTGAGCCACCTCCCCAGACTGATGCAAGCTTCTTAAGCTTCAGTGGTACGAGATAGCCTTGGGTCCCCTCCTGGCATTTCTGAATAGCTGGTCTTGGTGGTACCTAGGCAGCATTACAAGCATTGTCTAGGTGATACTGTCTTCAGACCGCCTCTGTTGTCAGGGGCAGAGGCAGAGTCCTGGCTCCGTGGCACTCTGCAGGAGAGGCTTTCTCAGCACAGCACTTCCCATTCTAATTACACCACCAGAGTGACAGAATGTACTGGTGAGCTGAGAGTTTAAAAGGAGGCTATAGCTTCCACATGAGCTAACTTCAGCGACACCAGGTATTAAACCAAGAGTGGGGGTGAGCACACTAGTGAATAAGCTTCAACCTTGAGAACTTAGCTTAGTTCATGTGTCTATAAAAGTAAAGATAGTGTGACTTGAACACAGGAATGTATTTACCACAGTTTTATACACTTTGATGTCCAAAGTCACAGTGCCAGCAGGTACAGTATCTGGCAAGGATATGTTCTTGTTGGCCGATGACTGTATTCTCATTGAACTGTGACGTGGTAGAAAAGCAAGAGCATCTGTCTTACAGTGGCACGTGTGTCATTCACCGATGGTCTCTCTCATGTACTACCACATGAAAGTACCACATCCACATTCAGTCATACTGGAAATGTCTGTTTTATCATATGAATTGGAGGAGGGGACACAAATATTGAGAAGCAGTTTGTTTATAGCTGCTCTTTCAATTGCTCAGGATTATCATGCCTAAAGCCTATCCTCCCCTCAAACTCTTTCCCACACACTCTTCCCTCTGAAGCAGACACAACCTTTACTCGGTACTGACACCCTGCCATCAAGTAGAGCTGGTACATGAAGTGAGGTGTGCTTGCATGCAGCTCTCATGTACTATAAAAAGAAGAAAAGGATTGTGAGTGTGGAAATAGACATTAGTATTGAAGCCTTCTTAGAGGAATGGGTCAGTGATTTTTGGCTTTTGTTGCTATACTTATAAAGACAAAAATTATAATAAAATTTTGTTTATATAGCCTACTTCTGAGTTACTTTCTCAATTACGTTCTCATTGCTGGGATGAAATACCCAAACAGAAGCAGTTTATGAGAAGAAAAGTGTGTAATTTGACCTCTCGTTCCAGAAGGCAGAGTCCATCCTGGTGGGGCAGGTGCAGGTAGGGCAAGAGCAGGGAGTCAGCAGCACACTGCAGCACAGGAGCAGAGGGAGAGAAGCTGGCATTGACCCCTCCCCTCCCATTCCCTGGTGGCATACTTCCTTTAGCAAGGCTCCACCCCATAAAGTTTCCACAACCTTCCAGAACAGCACTACCAGTTTGGGATTAAATGTTCAAGCACATGAGTTTATGGCGGTCACTTATATTTAAATAACCACAGTGTGTGTGTGTACATGCCAGCATTCCTGCCTGTGTGTGAGCATGCGTGTGTGTTCCTGTGTGTGAGTGTGGCCATGTGCATCCCACTGTGCATGTGTGGGGTCACAGAACAACCTCGGATTTGCTCCTTCCCTTGCATCTTTTTGAGACAGGATCTTTGTTGTTTGCTGCATTCGCTAAGGCTAGCTGTCTCAGGAGCTTTGAGGGGTCCTTTTGTCTGCATCTCCCAGTTCACTAAAGGCATACCAGAGTTACAGATGCTCCCTACCATATATGGTTCGGGGATCCGAACTCAGGACATCACACTTGTGCAGCGAGGACTTTTATCCAGTGAACTATCTCTCTAACCAAATAATTTTTATTATGAGCAAAGTATTTAATGAGCCTACTGAATAAATATTGAACTGTACATTATCAAGTGATTTACATATTATATTATGTATTATATGACTATGTAATTATGAGTTTATGTATGTTTTGCCTTAAACATATAACTTGTTTGTGGAGATAATGTTGAGCAGAATGTTTTATTCTCAAACAAATGTTGGAAGAATTCAAGAAGCACTTTAAGAAATCATTATGGGAAGAGTAAGAAACTAGCTTGTGAAAAGCACACATTGCTCCATAAAAGGAAGTAATGCTGGCTTATATTGGGCTCAGAATTGAGCAGGGCTGTGTACTTTTTGCTACAGCCATTGCTCTGTAGCTCCTGTCATCATTCACATACATATTCCTGAGTACTTATATGGAGACAATGAATTCTTTAACACCATCTGTATCAACCATAACAGTTCTACTATCCAGAGCTGTCTTTATAAAATCGATTTACTTCTTCATTCAAAATGACATGAACAACATAGACTTTACTTTTTATGGAGTTTGCCATCTAGTGGGGAGACATATATTAAATAAATATATCCTTAAATATATGAGTATACAATTTGTTAAATTCTTGAAGGAGAAACAAAATTGTAGTGTTGCAGATAAAGAACATGAAAAGAGAAGACAGCTTACTAAACAGTAAGCTCATGGCAGAAAATACACTGTAGGCGGAGCTTCGGAGGTACACAGGGGCCTGAGTCATGATGGTGGTGAGGGCAGCCTGGCTCTCAGTCCTCATGGGTTTTCACTATTTGTTAGTTGCATTGTGCCAAATAGCTAATAAGCATCACTTCAGTTTCAGTCTCTTTTTTTTAAAGTTAGTATAAAGTGCATTGGCATTGTTTACATACTCAAAAAATAGCAATTTGAGGGGCTTACAAGATGGCTGAGAGGTTAAAGGCACTTGCTTTCAAATCACGCCAGCTTGTATTCAATTCCTCTGTATCCACATAAAACAGGATGCAAAGTGGCGCATGTCAATTTGACCCCAAGGAGCCTAGACAATGGATGGAAGAGCCAGGAGAATTCTAAGCTTATAGGCCAGCTAGTCAGTTTGCATTTTGGCAGTTTCTTTCAAACAGCAAGAAACACTGTCTAAAAGAGTACAGACACCTCGAGATTGTCCTTGGACCTCTAGACATGCATTGTAATACATGTGTGTGCACACATACATGTGTACACACACACAAATTTAACTTGATTAAAAATTGCAACAATAAACACATTATCTGGAAGAGAGTGTGGCTATTAATAAAAGTCCCATTCTATGTTCAGATATAGCTGACCCGTTGTAATATAACTGACAATGAAGGAGCTGTGATGGTTAATTAAATTTAGAGGTTTTTCCTTTCATATGCCTTGGAAAACTAATATAGATATGTTATAGAAAATTAATTTCTTAGAAAAAATGTTTTATTAGTATCTAAATAAAATACTGGATTTGGCAAAATGTATCATGAGTTTATTATGGAAAAGACATGAATTTTGGAATCAGATTTGTGTTCAAGTTCAAATTTCTTGTGGGTGTTTGGTGAAGATTTAATAATTTCTGTGAATCTTATTTCCTAATCTGTAAAATGGTATTGATAATGTTTTTTCCTATAATACATTTTTTCCAAATGGGATTTGGAAAGTGTTAATGACATGCTGTGTGTGTCTTTGCCAGGAATTTCTTGAAAGTGAAACATTAACCTATGATTAGAGGCTTTTTAATTTGGGGAAGTTCAAGGTCAGTGCACTGAGGGTGAGGAGAAGGGTGTGGCAGGCCAGAGGTGGCAACAGTGATTTGATGGCGAGCTGTATTGGGGAGCATATTTAGAAAACAGCAGCTCTAAGGAAAGGGAGAGAGGACAGAAGTTGATGTGCTCGGTGGTCCCAGCCAAACTGAGGAAGCTCTGGCATTCATGTGGCGCATTAGAGCTCCCCAAAGTGAGACAATGACTGCAGCCATTGGGTGTGGTCTGGGTCTGTGGGAAGAGGGGAACAAAATCTTCAGAGGGACAACTGGTTTCCCTCAGTGAGATGCAGTTTTGAGCTCTCAGCTCTGCAGGAAGAGGAGCTTTGCTCCTTTAGGAAAGGCTGTTATGATATGTGAGCTCAAACCCACAGGATAGAGTGACAGGTGGTCTTTCACCACACTTGCAAGGAAACCTCTCCTCAGAATAGTGTAAGGAGGATGGAGCAAACAGATTTTTTTTTTTACTCTTTAAAATGTTCATTATTATTATTATTATGATAATGATGATGATGAACAAGATGGTTCATGTAGGTACATCATGTGTTAGTACCCTCTTTTCCCTCTTCCCTGCCCACTTTCCGCGGGGGACGTTCCTCAGTGGGGTTGCAGGTATTCCCCATGAGGTTATAGCTTAGGCATGTGGGAGCAGTAGTCAGTAATTTTTGAGGGGAGGGAATGCCTCTGGGCATGATGTCTCAACCTGTGGCTCTTACAAACAGAAATTTATTTGCATATTTTTTTCTTTCCTGCCCTATTTGTCAAAGTTTATCTCATGCCCATGCCTCTGAGAAAGCCAGATGCTATGCTGTGTGCTGTTATCTCATCCACAGAGTGTACAGTCATCACGAGAGAGAAAGAACATCAGGCATTTAGGAACAGAAGATTTGTAGGAGATACAGCAGGTAGCCTTGTAAGCCTTCAGGAAGCAGCTAACACTGCTGTAGTGATTTACCACCTACCAGCAACTCCTATGAACACCTGATACATACATCAGGTTATGAGATCCTCACATGAGCTTGATGAAGAAGATGGTCATGATAATATATTTGCATTTCATTGATGGGGATAAGGAAGCTCAGAGGCTAAGCAGCTAGTAAGTAGCACACCATAACCAGTGTCACTGCGGAGTGTGTGCCCTCACCACTGCAGTCCATCGCCTGTCAGTGGCTGTCACTATTAGAACATGTAAATATGTTATCATAAATATCGTTAGTCAGATGTCCTAAAATATGTAAGTGTTTACAAAAATTACAGTAGTTTTATTTTAAAGGAATATTACAAAATATTTTATAGACCTTGAAAGTGATACAGGAAGTGTTGAGACTTAGGTAAGATTTTTATGTAGTAGGAAACAGGATTATAAAGAAAAATAAAATGTGTGTGGCTACTTCAGTAGAAAATGTCATCTGTGTGCTTGTGTTTGGGCAGACGATGAGGAGTCAGAGAAGCTGCAAGGCTAGGGATTTTAATGCCATTCCTAACACTCGCTGAGATGATGTTTGGGGTGCGTCATTTAATCTATATGTGTTTCCATATTTGTAACATAAGACAATTAGTGTGTTCGCTGCTCATTCTAAATTATCTTAAAGAGTTGTAGGAGAAATTATAGAAGAAACATTTATTTTTCACATAAAAATTTATTTTCTTACCCAGTAGTAAAAGTAAAGATTAAAATATATAAGGTACTTTTTGTGTATCATATGATCATTATTTTTCCTGGTAAAAATTCTCATTTGCTCATATGTAATTACCTTGAAATGTGTACCTTAAGGACAAAGAAAGGTCACCAATCCCTCTACCTCCTGGTTCTTTGTCAAAAATGGACACAGTTAATGAGGTTTGTTTGGTTCAGAACAAATTCGTAGACACAGATAGAGATCCTTTCAATGGAAACAAATTTGTTTGGCTTTACCAGGTTACTTAGCAATTAATAATAGCCCTGAGATGTAGGTCAGCAAGGTCGTTGGACCAGCTTGCCAACTCAGTCGGAATGTGAAGCCAGCCAGCTCGGTGGGTGCAGGAGCCCCCCAAATGCTATGTGTAAAGTAAAACACGCTATTTTTCTGCCTCCTTTTTCCTATTAATAAGTAACTTTCAAGGGAAGGGTGGCAAAAGGGGCCATGCCTCTTGAAATAATTCATTTATTTTGCAATTTAACCTTACGTTGAAAGCAAAGGCTGTGCTGCAATAGTCCAGGATGGGGATTTTTAAATGCTGTGTGCTTCATTAGTAACCTACTGGACACAAAAACATGTTCAGACATTAAAGCAGGAAGGAGAACCTTTTTTAAAAATGTATTTTTGGACGATTTCCCTCTTTCCCTGATATACTTGAAGAAAATGCTAAGATAATTTACTGAGAATTGTACTGATAGAACTAGTCTCTGAGTTATATGCCTATTGTTTAAAATAGTAATTTGCAAATTTACTTTGACATGAGTGGCAAATCTGTCTTCTGAAAATAAAATGTTTATTTTTCCCATGTGATAATATATCTTCTTTAGCAGCTTTTTATCACATGGTATATTTAAAAGCTTATTTTTTGCTTAGACACATTTATAAATGATGAAAATTTTTGTTATTGTACTAACATTTTACATATATTAGACAGATCTTAACTTATTTATCTAATTCTTTATTGTCATTGTTTATAACTAGAAAAATATTAATCTATTACATGTAGAAATATATGCAATCTTATTGCTATTATTTGAACTGTTAATTGAAGTGAAGTTAGAATAAATTAAGTATTTGTAAAAAAAAAAAAAGTACTTTTCAAACAACCCACCAGCATACAAAATAAATGCTCAAGCATTTGCAAATACAATACCAAAATTTAAAGAAAATCAGTAGCACAAGTGTTTTACTGGGATATTTAAGTATGTTTAAAATAGACAATCTTCAATTCAGGAAACTAGTAATATAGAAAGTCATTTATTTTACATTAGAATTTGGCATTTAATTTCCTCTGCCATTGAATTAATTATATAACATCTAAGCGTTTGATCTTGAAAACTCAGTTACTGCAAACTCCCTTAAATGCTGCCCAGAGATGCAGAGATTCACACAGTACATGCAGCTGAGATAGATTGCCTGCTGATTTTGATGGATGTGCAGGGCTGCTGCCCCTCAAAACACTTGATTATCATCAGTGTTAGAATTAGAATATCAGTAGATACCATCATAAGTAACTGCAGACGGTTTTGATGCAGGGAGGCCCTGGAGGAGTTCACAAAGATAAAAGAAAGAGAAGAGAAGAAGGCTGCCCTGGAAAGAGAAGCGATGCAAAGAGATTACCGAGCCCGGAAGACACATTACCTCCTCAGCACGAAGCAGGTGGGTCTACCTGTCCCTGACAGCTCGTTGGCCACTTGGGCCCTAGCCTGACAGAGATAAACTAGCAGGCTGAATAGGACATGACTTGGTGAAAAGATATCACAAAGACACTACTTCAAGTTCAATTTTGTACTTGTGTGTAGGTGCGTGCAGGCACCATGATTTGTTCGTGACAGCCGCTTCATAGCACAGCTGCCTAGACTCCAGCAGAAAGGCCCAAGTCAGCACGTGATGAGCCACAATAACACAACACAAAGGGCATCACCTCACCTTCAGAATTCATTCCAGTGGCTCGCTGCTGCGCCATCAGTCGACAGGCTGGCGCTCTTGTTTTTCTCTTTTCATTGAGCTATGTTGAGATGAAGCCCATGTGTCTTCCCCTCCTCGATCCTGATGTTTTCAGGTAAAGTTTTGTAAGCAAGTGCCTTGAACTTCGAAGCCATTTTCTCAGTCCAGAAAAGTTTTTTGGACAAAATCATGTTAGTAATTACAGCTTCATATGCACATGGAATTTGGAATACTTAGAAATGTATTCCCTTAAACTTGCATAAATTCTGTCATGGTTTCTGGGAAAGAATATATCCCATGTGGACTAGTCTGCAAAGAGAAGTGTGGGTAAAGTATGCATGAATCTGAAGGTTGTGATGCATTTCATTACCTTAGTTCTAACCCAGAAGCTAGTGATTCTATGTTTCCAGTTTTTCCATAAGTCTTCTAGTGCTGGGTCATCATTCTAGGCAGTGACATATGCAAATTTCTTCAGGGTGAACATCTGAGAGGTCATTCTTTTAAATATTTTTACTTATTCACAAGCAGAGATAGAAGAGAGGAGAAAGAGAGTGGGAGAGAGAATAGGCATGTCAGTGCCTTCAGCCTCTGCAAATGAACTCCAGATGCTTGTGCTGCTGCATCGGGCTTTAAGTGGGTATGGGGAATGGAACCCAGGTCACTAGGCTTTGGAGGCAAGCGCCTTTACCACTAAGCCCTCTCTCCAAGCCTTCATTTTAATTTTATAATGAAGAACCTGGTTTTACAAATCATTTCACAATCTGACCAAGAGATTTGTTTCACGGTCCTTGGTGAGTTTTCCACTATTAATTCTGTTAACACTGTTGTGTTTTGGATGTGCCTGTATTAACCAATGCAGATGGGGACACTCTATTCCAGTGTGCTGCCCGGTTGTACCATGCTGGTTGCTAGCCATGTAAACGAGTGAGCTTTAGTGGTCCCTCATCTCTAGAACCTCCAGCACCCAGTGCAATGAGGACTTGTTATAAGACAAAGAGTGTGGATACTGTTACCAGACAGCTGAGTTAGCATCCCAGCTCTCCCACTTAGAGTGACATGTTAGATTACTATAGCTTTCTCTTTACTCCACACATGTTAAGCAATGTGGTCTACCTGGCATGCATGCTACAAAGATAAATGTGATACATTGTAAATAGTGCTGGACTCTTAGAGATCATGAGTCAAAGATACTATCACACTATCGAATTTGACTTGTCATAGATTAAACCAATGTTCTTGACTTCACTTCCTTCTCTTAGTCTGATCAATTGGAAACATTTGTTTTCTCATTTCCCCCTTATTTCCTTCAGTTATTACTGGAAAAAGTACTTAGGAGGCTTTGTACTGGAGTCTATGTCAGCACCCTCTCCACCCTCAGTTTACACTCGTGTCACAGGTCTTGGGACATTTCCTCCCTTAGAGCAGATTATTACAACAGTACAGGAGACCTCCTCAGTTTGACAAGTCCATATTCTTTGTGGTGGTGGTCTGAATATTTAACCTGAGAGGTGAAAAGATAATCAGTGAACCAATGGAGATATTTTCATTCCCACGACAAACTTCTTGTTGGTGATGAAATGAAAAACTTGTATCATCTTGCTGACTGATCTGTTCTTTGTCTTCTGAGAAATAATTGTCCTGGCCAGAAGGTTCTGGAAAATTTACAGATTTGTTTGTCTTATGTTCCTGCCAGATTTGCTATGCTTAACTTAAGTCACCATTATTTTCTTTCAGTCTAAAAGTAATTTAGTTTGAATCCACCTAAACAAAAGTACTGCTAAGATTTAATAGAAGAGATGCTAATCTTAATCAGCTGATTACTCTTCCACATGATGTGCTTGTCAGTGTCTCCCGTGCTGAATGCTAGGTGCAGGAAACATGGTTCGTGGCCACAAGATACCCTAATTACAAACTAATGCCAGACAATTTTTTAATAAAAAAATTTCTAACTACAGTCAGATTAAGAAGTATTTATGTTTATGATTTTGCTGATGGAATACAATATTTTGTTCTGCTTTAATAAAATAACTTTAAATAGCTAAGGACTGAGAGACTTATACTTCATTGTAAGTATTGCTGCACATTTTCTCATCATTTGGCTATTTGGTAGGAATTTGGTTCTGTATTTAAAAATATTCCTTAGTTGTTTCTAGCAACTTCATTGCTTAGTTTGAGAGTTTTAATTTCAAAAGACGTGTTTTTACTACTGATTTCTGCAAATATTTTAAATTTTAACAAAACACAAGTGCTAGTTTTGTAAGAAACACATCATAAGAAAATTTTGTTAACCTGCTTAAAAGGAGTATCTGTAGCATTTTTAACAGAGAAAAAACCACTTTTATTGGAATTTTCAATAATTTAGGGATGATATTATTAATATGTTTTTGAGAATACTGAGTTTTCATTAAATTTTTATATTCTAATATAGCTTAACCTAGATTAGTACATGTAAAACATTAGTCAGGCAAATAATGCTTTAAAAGAGGTTAAGAATTTTGCAAGGCAAACTTACATTTGTTAATTCAGATATAGATAATAAATAAAATTATAGGTTATTTAATGCACTCATAATTTTAGAATGATTATACTGACATAGTTCTATGTTTATATACTGATAAAAACTTTTAACATTAGTTTTAAGCAGGTTTGAGCACAAATACGATGTGCACCTTAAAAGAGTTCCAAAAGCTATTAGTCATTTTTATTGATATTAACTATCTCATCTTTATTCAAGCAAATATGTTTGTGCTAATACGAGTTCCATGAGTAAATAACTAATATTGCAATGAGTGAATTAATAGACCCCTCAGGGTTTTATTAATTAAAAAGTTCAAGTCATATTAAAGCACCTTTTGTATATATTTATTTCAGTCAGAAAGCTGAGCATAGTAGCTTATTTGCATAAATAATCAATCACCATTTACTAGTAGTAATAAGGTTAATTTGTTGCTACAGACATAATAGGATTAGTCAATCATATTTTCCAGGAATACCAGTTTGTATGCACCCTGTCACCTGCAAAACATGACTGTGTATAGCACCCTTATTAAATGAACACATCAAAAAAACTTTGTCCCCGTAAAGGCTTTTTGAAAAGATGTTAATTTTAGTTGATTTGAAGAAAGTGAAATGCAGGTATTACCTCCATTTGTGAATTTCATTTATCTTTCTGCAAAGATTGATTATTTAATAAAGTTATTTATTTTGATTCAGTAACCAGTCAAACCAAATCTAACACATACAAGGATATTTCCTTTGAAGAAAATCTCATTTGCAGATTTGTTTCATTCCAAAGAAACTGACTTTCATTCCTTTGCCCTTGTTCTTGGGTAATAAATTATGTTGTCTGCTCCACCTACTGGCAGATAGATGAAAAGGCCTGTAGTTGGGTTCTTCAAAAGATGCGCCTCTAAAACAAACTTGAAGAGTCTTCCTGAAGATCAGCAAAGTTAGAGACAAACAGGAAACTCAAGATCCATGTTATAAAAGCTGACGTTGGAAATAAAGGTTATTATACAGTATTATCCACAGTAGTAACTGCTTGACTAGTGATGACATTTTGTTTTTCATATTAATCTAATCTCAGAAAAGGCTGCATAAATAGTAAATATACAAATAACTCAGTACACATAACCATTTATATTTTCATTTTTATGACATTTGATAGTTTATACATATCCAAATTAAAGCCAATGTTATTATGGGAATAATTTTCATGTCATTTATATAGTAGGTTCTTGATGTTTTTCTTTTGCTTTGTAGTGAAAACCTTCCTATGAATACAGAAATAATTATTTTCAGTTATTCATGATTTTTAAAAAGACCATGTGGTACAATAAAAATTTAAAAACTTAAATTTGATATGCTTTTAATATCTGACAAAAATAAAATATTTTCATCCCCCTTTTTCTCAAAATCATATCAAAGTGACCTTGCGTAAAGAAGAAAGATATCTTAATTAAAAATTAAACTTAATATATTCACAATAAACTTGTCATCTATTAATATGAGAAATGTTTATATGACAAAGCTTACGAGATTAAAAAAAGTCATTTACATTTGAAATATTTCATTCTCCCAAATCCTTTTTTGCTTTCCATTTTATCTTCCTAAATACAAGTGGAAAGGTTCAAGACTTAACATGTATTTTTCCATGAAGCCATGGGAATGCCGGTCCCTTCAGTGTGTACTGCCGTTGTTTGGATGCGTGAATGTGTGGCTATGCATCTCTGGACTGGATGTCTTCATACATGAGGTGTATGTGGAGGGTCCTGGGACATGCTGCTCATAAGCATGGTCCCTAGGCAGTGGTCAGCTCACCTCTGGTAAGGAAGCTCAAGGGTCGAGCAGTATGTGCCTGTGAGTGACTGAACATGTTTGTAAATCTGATGATACTCATCTCAAAACCACTGCTTTTTTTCAAAACTCTTCTTGTGTTTTCCCTAAGTGCTTGATTGTGCCTCTTCCTCCTTTCTGTATTTTCATGATATGCATATTTGATTTCCTTCTTTTCTCATCCATGTCTTTAGTTTCATCATTTGAAGTGTCTTTCATTTCAAGTCTTGTGTACCTGTTCCCTGACCTCTGAGCAATGGTAATAGTCTCTAAAATTATTTTTGGCATGTGTGTGTTGAGAAAGATATAGGTGTGTGTTCATATGTGTGTGGGCACACTGGGGTGTGTAAATACACATGCATATGTGTGTACTTGCATATGGAAGCCAGAGGTTGACATTTGATGTCTTCCTTAATCACTCAGTCACTTTGAGTTAGGGTCTCTTACTGAACCTGGAGCTCACTGATTCAGCTGGACTAGCTAGCCAGCAAGCTTCAGAGATCCTCCTACCTGTACCCTGCCATTATGTAAATTACAGGCATGAGCCACCATGCCCAGCTTTTACATGGGTCGTGGGGATCTGAACTCAGGTCTTTATGCTCACACATCAGGCACTTTACCAAGGACACTTGAAACTCCCTAATCCACCTCTACTCAGTCTTTTCTTCAGTACTCCTTACTGTGAGTGATCTGTGACAGTCTGGCATTGT
Source organism: Dipus sagitta (assembly GCA_036346955.1). Taxonomy (NCBI): domain Eukaryota; kingdom Metazoa; phylum Chordata; class Mammalia; order Rodentia; family Dipodidae; genus Dipus; species Dipus sagitta. The sequence goes on from CM070770.1 coordinate 317,777,730, forward strand.
ATTCAAGGGAAAAAAAACCCCACAAAATCCAAAAGTTATAGTCCATGAATTCAGAATCCTATCTTCTCTCATCACAAAAGGGCAACTTCCAACAGTGCTGCACTAATACTTCACGCTTTACTGTGGCTTTTGCTATTGGGTATGTAACTCTTCTTCTTATTAAGTTAAATGCTTTTGTAAATGACAAGTACTAACTGTTAAGCTGTCCATATCACTGCTTGGTGAAAACTGATGGACATGAACAGGAGGGGGGCTGAAAGTATACTCAGAGCCCCAGGTGATGACAATAGTGTGAAGACACGAATGTCCACAGGCGGCTGAAGAAGGGATTTCACGTCGCTACAGGACACAAGGAAGCCATGGGACATCTGGGGAGAAAGATAGTATTTATAGCCCTCAAATGAAAGACAGGAAAATGTGTTACTTTTGTCATTTTGCTTGGGCTCATGACTAGTCAATATTAATTGTCAGCCTTATTACATTGGAGACTCCTTCACTTCCTGCATCAGACAACATTCCCAAGTTCAGATTGTGAATTTTCACATGATTACTCATGTCACTTAGTGTTGGCAAAGTTCTATAGGAGTGGAAGACTCCTGGAGAAAGACAGATTTATATAGGTATGATTAAGGAGATAGCTTTTTCAGAGGATCCAGTCTGTTCTGGAACTTACTATATAGCCAAGGCTGGCCTTGAACTCATAGTAGTACTCTTGCCTCAGCCTCCTTGAGTGCTAGGATTTGAACATGACTCACCATGCCTGGGTCAGGAGGTAGCTTTATAAGTTTCCTGTAACTACTTACACACTGGCTCTTGCTAACTTCCCAGGAGTTTATATGAATAGCTCTACAGAAAAATATTAACTAGGAATTCAGCTGACAGAAGGCCTATAGCTGTAATGAGCTGAAGCAGTATGGGAATAATTTTAGGGCAATCTTTCCAACGTCTACTTTTAGTGGGTTAGAGGAACCATGTCTGGAAGGTGACAGGATGCACTTTGAACTGCACAGTAGCTTAATCCTACTCTATGATGCTGAGACATTCTTAGAACAAGTCATTTATGTGGGAAGACTGGGATGCCTAAGTGAATCCTGTGGGGAAGAGCAACTCTAGTCTGGAGTATTCAGTTATCCTACTCTGAGCTCTCTCTCTTTTCCTAACACAAGGTACTCTTTCCAGAGACATTCTCAATAAGTCTGTAGAAAGGAATAGAGGAAAACCAGAGCCTTTACATAAATGTGAAAAGGAAGCCAGGCATAATTTACATGTCTGTGGTACCTTTCAAATTTACAACTCAAATATAGTATATTTATCTCCAGAATATTCCATGAAGCAACAGTTATACTTCCAGTGACTAAAACACTGCACTTTGAAAATGTTCTTCCTGTGGATACTGAGTATGTTTATTCTTTCAGGAAGACTCTGGAGTAGATAAAGCTTTGACGTCTGACCTCTGGATGCCAGTCTAAGAGGAAGGCCTTCAAGCCTGGCCATTTGTTCAGGGTCTCAAATGAGCAGTTCACATGACAAAACCATCCTGTAATTTGTTACTTTTGGCAGACTTTCTTCAGAAAGGCCAAGGACTGAACTATCATGACAATGAATTAGCTATTAAATTTTATATTTTATTTCCTATCTCTTTAACATTATACTTTTTATTATCTTATAATCCATGAAAGGGAGGAAATTATTATCCATTGTCAGATCTCTTTGAGGAGACAGAAATGGTTTTACAAGTCTTCTTGGGTTCCCAAATCAGTCTCTTTCCTACTCTTATCCCTTTGCAATCCTTTCACGCCACACACTTAAGAATCTACAGTGCACACGGACTCCACAATAACATCACATTCATGGAAGGAGAGATGCAAAGGAAAATGCCTCAGTTACTTTGTTTCTCCTTATCAACATATAGTGTTTTAAAAGCTATATTAAACTGACTCATGTCCTAACCCTTTGCTTTTTGTGGGAGTAAAAATAGACTCCTGTGTTGTGGCCTGGAACTTACACAATACAATTTTTGGATGCAATTTATAATATATACCAAGTTTCAATACAAGGAAATGAGCACTTTTTTTTTTTTTTTTTTTTTTTTTTGCCTGGGGAGGCAGACTCAGTGATTGTTCATTAGCCTAGCACACACAAGGGCTTGGGTTCAGTCTTCCATAAAGACTGAAAAAAGATGAATACATTTCTTCATATTTATTTATTCATTTATTTATGTAGAGAGAGAATTGGTGCACTAGGGCCTCAGCCACTGCAAAGTCCAGACGCTTGCGCCACCTAGTGGGCACAGGTGACCTTGCACTTGTGTCACCTTTGTGTGTCTGCCTTACATGGGATATGAAGAGTCAAACACGGGTCGTTAGGCTTTGCAGGCAAGCCCCTTAACCTGTAATCCATCTCTCTAGCCCTATTTCTTCATTTTTACTTATTACACTTTAGTGCATTTTTATAGCATATTTTGATTATTTCCCCAAGTTACCCTTGTTTATTCCCTTTCTCCTCCCACTAAAATCTTTTTTCCAGTTATTCTCCTTCCTAATGTCATGCTTTTTTTTTAAAGGTAGGGTAATTCTCTAGCCCAGGCTGACCTGGAACTCACTCTGTAGTCTCAGGCTGGCCTTGAACTCATGGCAGTCCTCCTACCTCTGCCTCCCAAATGCTGGGATTAAAGGTGTGTGCTGCCACACCTGCATTTCATGCCTTTTTTTAACCTAATTATCTAATTCAGGGTTGCTTGCATGATCAGAGTGGTAGGTTACATACTGGAGAATGAGAAAATTGCCGATGGCTACACCAGTGAGGAACATGACTCCCTCCCTCAGTAACCAGTAGTGGCCAATAGCTACGCAGGCAGGGGTTGGATCTTATGCTTCTTCCCCTGGTCATGAAGGAGTGTTACCAGACTCAGTCTTGTGCATAAAACCGTGAATGTAACATTGTGGCATCCAGAAGAAAGCATGGCATAGACACGCTCTCCATCCTCCTGCTGTGGCATTCTTTCTGCTCCTTTTGTTGCAAGGTTCCCTGACCCTTGGAGGGGATGATGTCAATGTATTTTTTAGAGTTGAGCACATCATAATCTCTTATTCTTGCCAGCTATGCATCTCTGTATTAGCATTTTCCCATTGCAGGAAAAGACTTGTGCGATCAAGGCTGACAGCAGCACTAATCTATGTGAACAAACATGAATATTTAGAAAGCAGTTTGACATGCTGTCCATTTACATGGCAACAGAACTAGGTTTTCTCTTAGGGCCTATGTTCTGAGCCATAGCCTTTTGACTAAGTTCATAGCACCATGCATGAATTCCCTCCCATGGAGCATGCCCCAAATCGAATCAGAAATTGGTTGGGTACTCCTTTAGCAGTCATGCCACTGTTACGCCATCAGTCATATCTTGCTTGGAAGATTGGTTATGTAACTCACAGGGTCCAAACCCAGGTAAGATTTTTGATGACTTTTTGCCATGTAGCTTTCCTGCTACTCTGTCACTTTGAAAGCTAGCCAGTAAGAGGAAGATTTCTGCTCAGGGCAGGCTTAATTTGTCTGCGTCCTGCAGTTGAAGTGGATGGTGTCTTCAGCAGTAAGAACTTACAAAATGAAAACATTTTCGCAGTGTCAGATCACTTATGTAGTTCAGAAGGCAGAAAGTTCAACAGCGTCCAACCACTCAAAATCCAAGGCTGTCGGTGCTTAGCTCACCTTCCTGGCCCAGCCCTGTGGTATTTGTTCTCCATATACTGGCCTTTTGGTCTTCAATTTCCTGTTTACAACAATGATTGTGTTTCCCTTCCTGAAGTAACAAGAGAAGTATTCATTCTTTTCTTCAGCAACATTAATGTAAATTTTCATTACTTTAAAAATGGTGCATGATGTTTTATTATATCAAATATATTTCTTAAAGGAGACATATTCCAGTTTTCATAGGAAGTGACAAGAACCAAATTCCCTCTTTACAATTTACACATCTGCCTATTGGAACAGTTCTCCACATAGTAGCTTCAGACTGTGTACATCTCAAACCACACACACACACACACACACACACACACACACACGCGCTTCTCCCAGGGAAAAGTAAAAAGTGAATAAATAGTTTTAAAGACATACTAAATGTTGCAGTCAGGTTCACATTGCGGGCAGAAATCACCCAACCAAGCTTGTGGGGGAAAAGGTTATTTTCGCTTACAGACTCAAGGGGAGGCTCCATGATGGCAGGGGAAAATGATGGCATAAGCAGGGATAGACAACAGCAAGAGAAGAGTATGCCAAACACTGGAAAGGGGAAACTGGCTATAACACCCATAAGCCTGCCCCCAACAATACACTGCCTTCAGGAATTGTTAATTCCCAAATCTCCACCAGCTGGGAACCTAGCATTCAGAACACCTAAGTTTACGGGTGGCACCTGAATCAAACCACCACACTAAATTTGTTCATTTTTTTCATATTCAGCATTATCACACAAACATAACCAGAAAATAATTACAATTGTGTATTTAAAAATGTTCATAGATGCCGGGCATGGTGGTACACACCTTTAATCCCAGGACTCTGGAAGCAGAGGTAGGAGGATCACTGTGAGTTCGAGGCCACCCTGAGACTCCATAGTGAATTCCATGTCAGCCTGAGCTAAAGTAAGACCCTACCTTGAAAAAAAAATGTTCATAGAGGCTGGACAGATGGCTCATTCGATAAAGCCATTGCTGTGAAAGTGTGAGGACCCACAGCACCCACAGTGCAGGGTAAGCATGACCACCTGTCATCCCAGCATGGACGCAGACACAGAGGGGCTCCAGGAGAAGCTGACTAGCTAGACGAGCTGAGTTGGCGAGCCCCGGGCACAAGGGAGAAAACCTGTCTCAATAAATGATAAGGCAAGTGATTGAGAAAGAAACTCAAATGCCAACCTCTGGCCTTCTACATGCACACACATGTGCACTCACACACATGCATACACATTACACACACAGATGCAAAAACTATATATCATTTGTTTCATTTTGATGTGTCATAGTTTTAAAATTGCAGGTTTTCTGTACAGTAGTAGTCATGAATTTCTGCTTCTGTCTACTGTATCCTTTTGACAGTGGGAAGTATGTCATTCAACAATGAACTGTGCTATTCACATAATTACAGAACATAGTCAATTAGAAGATGACAAAATTGAAACAAGGCATGGAGAAGGGGAAAATGGATAATAACTTAAATAACTTGTGCTTATGTCTCATTCTGTGACTATTTCAGTGTAATACAAATAAGCTATATATGCTAATACTGTTCTGCTAAAAAGATGTTCCTAGACAAAAATACAACCTTTCTTTTTTTGTTGTTGTTGTTGTTTATTTTTATTTATTTATTTGAGAGTGACAGACAGAGAGAGAAATAGGCAGACAGAGAGAGAATGGGCGCTCCAGGGCCTCCGGCCACTGCAAACGAACTCCAGACACGTGAGCCCCCTTTGTATCTGGCTAATGTGAGTCCTGGGGAGTTGAGCCTCGAACCGGTGTCCTTAGGCTTCACAGGCAAGTGCTTAACTGCTAATCCATCTCTCCAGCCCCAAAATACAACCTTTCTTAGCTCATAGAGCATTCATACTTTCAAGGTTGTGTACTCTAGAACATTTCTAATTTTTCTAGATTTCACATTTTTCTTTAGATTTATTCATCTTTATTCTTTTTTATTTATATGTGTATAATATGGGTATGCATGTGTCCACAATACAAGTGTGAGGTTGGAGGAATGCCTCAGAGTGTCATTCCTCCCTTTCCACCTTGCTGTTGAGTCAGTCTGTCTTCTTGTTGCTACTAGAAAAGGCAGTCTAGCTGGCCCAAGGGCTTTAGTATTCTCCTGGGTCAGATTCCCACTGCTAGAGGTACAGGTGGATTACAGATCCATACACCACCTTGCATCTGGTGTTATATGGGTGCTGGGGACTGAAGTCAGGTTGGCAAGCTTGCAGAGCACGTACCTTCAGCTGCAGAGTGAGTCAGATCTTTTTGCCAGTCAATTGCCATAGTCTTGTTGTATACTTCTTCTATAGCAGCTACTAGAACATATGTACAAGAGTCTAGTAATGTTACAGTCACAGAACCATGTTTCCACGTGTTCTTTTTATACACACACACACACACACACACACACACACACGCTACATTTTGATCATGTGGCCTCCATATCACCCTCCCTTACTGTCACAGTCTCTCTGCCGTGGAAGAGAAGGATTCCTCTCCATTGGCAACCAACCATTTTAACTATTGTTAGCTCTTTAGGGAGGAGAGAAGCCTCCCAAGCCCCTCCCCTATCTGTAACAGAAGGCTGACCGTCCCTTCATGGGCAGATCTTGTGCTGGTAACCACACTGGTGTGAGTGTAATGGCCTTGTTATGTCTGGAAAACTGTGCCATAGTAATGGTTTTTCTAATTCCCCCCCCCCCTGAGAATGGCTTCATAGGAGTGTCTTCCCCTCAGTCTGTGTCCTCCTTAGATCTACCAAGAAATTTTTAAATAGATAGATGATTGATATTTGTTAAATTTAGTTAAAATTATGGAATATCCTATCTAAATTTATTCCTTCAAACTATCATTCCCTCTCTTCTGCACTTTTCTTTTCTCTTCTTTTTTTCTTTCTTGCTGGTGGTGCTTGGGACCTAGAGCCTGCTTTGTGCTAGACAAGTTCTCTCCTAGCTCCAGCTCAGTGAATATTGTGATGGACTGTTCTGAGAGGATATCTGCCTGAAATATGTTTAAATTCTAAGAGTTAAGCAGATATGCTTTTAAAAACAAGTTATTATAAAGGAAAGTAAGGGTTGTAAATATCTCTAATCACTAGAAAATTTATTAGGACTAGCCCAGCCCCTTAACTGAAGTGAAGGGTAAAAGGTAGAAGGTAGTTGTTGCAGTGAGGTTCGCATTGCTGGTAGAAATCACCCAACCAAGAGCAACTTCTGGGAAAAAGAGGTTTATTTTTGGCTTAAAGACTCAAGGGGAAGCTCCATGATGGCAGGGGGAAAACGATGGCATGAACAGAGGGTGGACATCACCCCCTGGGCAACATAAGGTAGACAATAGCAACAGGAGAGTGTGCCAAACACTGGCAAGGGGAAACTGGCTATAACACCCAGAACCCCTCCCCCAACAATACACTGCCTCCAGGAGGCATTAATTCCCAAATCTCCACCAGCTGGTGATCTAGCATTCAGAACACCTAAGTTTATAGGGGACTCCTGAATCAAACCACCACAGCAGTGGTAGTTAGTAACAGTTTTTTTTTTTTTTTTTTTTAAACAAAGTCTTTCTGTGTCTCCTGGGCAAATTCCATTTGTGGCTCTTTCATGAAGTACACTGTAGGCCAGAGTTGCCATAGCTGGCTGAGAAATGTCCATGCTTCCTGTGAGCTCTGAGCAAGAGGCTTTCAATGCAGGAGCCCTTTGTAGATGCTGGATGCAGACTGTGTTAACTGTGGCTGTCTCCAATAGCAGAGCTGTTGTTTGCGTAGTGGGGATGCTGAAAGTTCCCTAGCTCCTGATGTCTGCTAATTATGATGAAGAGTGTGGGCAGCGATGATTCAGCCATGCTGACCCTAGCAAATATTCCCTTCACAGTTCTTGGGCCCACTATGACTTCTCTAGTTATTTGGGATCCCTGCCACTCTTCTCTTCTTGCTTAATGACTTATTTAAAAGCATATATGCCTGAAATTAGTGCTCAAACATATTGTTAGCAAAACTCCTGTCACAAGTGTTTAGCACTCGCTATGTTCACAAATATTAGATCAAGAAGCACAGAAATAGTTTTAAATTTTGTCCCTTTTTGCATCAATCTGGGCCTCCTGCTGTGTAATTGCAATTTCCTAAAGTGAAACTTCAAGTTTCCTGTCTGGCTTGTCTGCTTCACCAGTCTTCATTCTCAGAACAGCCTCCTTCCAAACCCTACAAATGACTTTCTTATATAATGAAACTGTGACTTGGGAATCATAGGGTACACATCATGTTTCATATTCTTCCTGTTTTTCAGAAGTATGTTTTAAAAGAGAAGAGAGAAATTAGAATATAGCATCCCCTAGGCAAATACAAAGTAAAGGTCAGTGCATGAATGGAAAATGAGCATAAAAACATTCTCTGTGAAATAATAAAGTAGGTGTTCCACACATAACAAGGATATCCATTTGTTTTCAAATCAGGTACATGTTTAAATATTTTCTTATATAATACTTACATATCAGAATAAGAGTTGAGAATAAAAGAGCCTGCTGATAGATTGTTAGAAATATGGAATAGTTCAAAATACTAATGTAATGCTAAGGGTGACTGGATAACAAATGGTACATTGGCTCGTTGCTCAACCTGACATAATTAATATTCTAGGTCATGCTTAAGTTCCCATGATGGAAGGTTTGGAGCGAGAATTTCAAGAAAAATATATATCTATTATATAACTCATTGCCTTTTTTTTCTCCTTTTGACGAGTCAGAATCACAGCCTTAAAAAAAAATCAGCTTTCACACCTCATTTGGCATCTCTACCGCTGGGCCAGCAGTCAGCAGCCCTGGCGGATGCTAGGAGGTCAGTGAGAAGCTATTAGCCGAGTCCTCTCCTGAGGTTTCCTGGGTCTCATTGAGTTGAATGTTAGCATGACAGTACTGCAAATAACTCAGTTGTAGGCTTTTTCTTTTTCTTTTTTTTTTCAAACAGTTAGCACAGATTTCCCCATAGTGTTGGTCACTGTAGAAAATTATTGCTGAAAATGAAGTCCCCAAAGCTAGCTTGGCAGTAGCCCTCCTAAGTTGTGAAAAATGTGAAAACTGGAAAATATGTCACAGTCCCTTGGGGGTATCTTAGCCTTTTGTGACTCAGAGTCATTTTAAAAAAACAACAATGAGCTGTTTTCTTACAAATTATGGATTGTGGATTGAGACAGTGTTGTAAGTTAGGGTTGTCTTATTTGCTTAATGAAATAATAATTAAATTATTACTGTGGTAATCAATAGGGTATGAGCCTTCTGTGGGAACAGCAGGAGGGCGGATTGTTTTTACTGAAGTAAGTTAGCTAAGGTATTAATTCTTAAAATACTGACACCTTGAAGATTTTAAATGATACATTTGAAATTCAATTAAAATATATTTTTCTATCTACATTTGATTTAAATTGCGAAAAGAATACACATGAGGAGGCCTCTATATAGGTTGCAAAATATAATTTAAGGCAGCTATCATGTCTACTATTCTATTTGCATTTCCCATCTAGCCTATGTACACATGCACGTGCAAATGTGGAAGGAGATCAAGATTGCTAATGGGGCAAAGTTAATATAGATGCTAGCAGTTATTCAGGCAGATGGAGAGTTTCAATGATAAGTTACAATCTTTGGTTATATGGATTTTATAATTTTGATCTGTAAGGTTGTAGAAAATATGGTAATAAATTAATAGATTTCAATTATTAAGAACATCACCAACCAAAATGGCACTTTTCTGTATTTTTCACATTCCATGTGATGTAGTGATCTCAGGTCATAATAGTATTATTAATACAGTATTTGTCTTTTATCATAATCAGTACATTATCATATTAGACAAGCACCCTTATACCATCTTTCAAATTGCACCCCACTCAGAAATGAATGCCTACAAAAAGCTATTGTAAATATACATGTATACACATTCTTTCATTAGTGTTTCTTTAATCTGTGTAACTACTTTGTCTACACTTTCTATAATAGCAAAAAACATGGCATTAAAATACTTTATGTAACTGTCTTTTAACTTTTAGTTTATCACTTGTATTAAGGAATAAATGTTAAAGAAGAGTCCATTCAAAAATATTTAGACATATCAATATGTTTACATTAACATTTTAGTATACAGTAGCATTTATTTCTCAATTATAAAGTAGAGAAACAGGGCTGGAGAGATGGGTTAGTGGTTAAGACCCTTGCCTGTGAAGCCTAAGAACTCATATTCGAATTTTCAGGTCCCATGTAGCCAGGCACACAGTGACAGCAGGTACACAATGTTGTACCGCAATGGGGCACACGTGTTTGGAGTTCATTTACAGTGGCTAAAGGCCCTGGAGCATCCATTCTCTCTCTCTCTCTCTCTCTCTCTCTGCCTCTCTGTTTCTCTCGTGCTACCTCTCAGTAAATAAAAATAAAGTGGAGAAACTTGTGTTAGAAGTGATACAAAGGGGCCTGTGGTAATTTATTACTTCTAGATCACAGTGCCTTTGAAAGTAAATTGAAACTGATGTGTTAAGAAAAGGGGTCTAATCTATAGATTCCTTGTAAACAGTCAGTGATACTTTGAAGTAAATCTGAAATGTCTCACTAAGATATTCGTGTGAATTTGCAAAGCTGGAATCAGGCAGATGGTTTCATGGCTTTGCTGAAGTTTGCTATTGTTCTAGAGGAGGATTTCACATTCTCTTGTGTGTAGTGTATGCCCATCACTACACCAGGTCTTGTGCTTGCACCGAGTCCTGCACACTGCTTGCTTGTTTATGGAAGACTGAAACATGTAAAGATAATTATGAAATAATGTGCTGAGAATAAAAGAAATGCCCTCAACTTATAAAGGAAGCATTAGGATAGACAACAAGTGCAGCCTCAGCATATGATTGATGGTGGCTAACACTTGCTTAAGTGTTGGCTGGAATTATACAGTTTTGGATAGTTTTTGAAGGACAGTTCTCCTCATTCATGTTAATACATTGGAACTGCTGATCCCCTGAGGTGAATATAAGAACCAGAAACACTTATGCATCAGATGATGATATAAAAGAAGAGCATATCTTTGGAAGAAAAGATACATTTAATACATCCTTTATGTAGTTCAGAGTGTCTATAGAACCAAACAAGTGATCCTACCCATTATAACATAACTTTGCCTATTTTGTGTATATTCACACATAAGATATGGATGCATACACAAGTAGATATATCAGTGGCTCTTTGGAAATCAAATATCATCCAAACATGGCTTTCAAAGTGTGGTTCTGTGCAGTTTGTGGACTCAGAGACTCAGGACTTAGAAAATGAATGTCTGAAACCTGAATTTAACCCTTGTCTCCTTGTCTCCATGGAACCTCTAGTACACGGCAGGTGCTGAGCTCAGGTGAGTCTTGACTCTGGTGTGCAGTGTGACAAAGTCAGTGAGAGATCAGCTAGGTGCCAGTATGCAAGCCTGTGACCTGGAGAGATAATAACACAATGCGTTGTTGTGATGTCATACCGCTGCTAGGTGTCAGGATGGTACAGAGCCACTGATCTGGAGAGATAATAATATGCCCTGTTTGTGTGATGTCACTGACGTGGAAGCACCAGGCTTAAAGCAGTTATCATTTGGATGTGTAACAATTAATATTCCAAGTACTCAACTATTTATTAAGTAGATACTTTACACCTAAAACAAATTCAAACACTGCCCATTTAACTTTCTGAAAATGAAGACATCACCTACAGATATGGTCAAATATACTTCATAACTGGTAGAATTCAAAATGGATAGTTTAAAGTCTCCTCTGTTATTTTTTCTTAAATACAATTTTAAAGTTTTTTTTTTTTTTTTTGGCGGGTGTTGACATTGGGTCTCACTGTAACCTAGGCTGACCTAGAATTCACTATATAGTCTCAGGCTGGCCTTGAACTCACAGCGATCCTCCTACCTCTACCTCCCAAGTGCTAGGGCATAAAGACATATGTGTTGATTGTTTAGTCCTGAAAGATGCTAAAATTGTTGGTCTAGCATGGATAGGAACTGACAGTGTTTTATATAGTCTCTTGAGGGGAATCTGAAGTCCACCTCTGATTAAGAACCAGAGTTCTAATTTAATATATTCCTTACTGTACCATGTTCATGGTAAAATCTTATCTTCTTTTTATATGAAAATTAAAGGTAATAAATTAAAGTCTCTCTCTTCCTTAGATTCCAGGTGTATACAACTCGCCATTCAGAAAAGAGCCAGATCCATGGGAGCTGCAGCTAAAGAAAGTAAAGATTTTAAAACCCCACCCAACTCCTAAGTCCCAGAAGCACACCCGAAGCCTGACCAACTGGCTGGCCTGCACCAGTGCCAGGTCATTTCCTCAGAGCGCAAGCCTGCCACCTATTGATAGGAAGCAGTGTCAGGTACTGAACAAATATTCCCACAGGGTTTCTGTCACTCATTGTTCTCTTTTCCGCAGTTTCTTATTGTGGTAGAAATACTATGGCACTTATTATACTCACTGTTTTTTGAGGCAGGGTCTCACTCTAGCCCAGGATGATGTGGAACTCACTCTGTAGCCCAGGTTGGCCTCAAACTTATGGTGATCCTCGTACCACAGACTCCCCAGTGCTGGGTTTATCAGCATGAAACCCCATGACTGGATCAACCTTCATTATTTAAAAATATGTATTATTTATTTATTTATTTGCAACCAGAGATAGAGAGAAGAGAGACAGACAGAGAGAATTAGCATGCCAGAGCCTCCAGCTGCTGCAAACAAACTCCAGATGCATGTGCCACATTGTGCATCTGACTTTATAGGGGTCCTGTGGAACTGAACCAGGGTATTTAGGCTTTTCAGGCAAGTACCTTAACCATTTAGTCATCTCTATAACCCCTGTCTTCACTATCTTAAGAGTATATCTGAGTAGTATTAAGCATGTTGTTGCTGATGGGTCACTATTACCTATTACCATCCTCTGCCTCCAGTACTCTTCATTTTATAGGCCTCATGCTCTGTACCCTTCAAACAATTCTCCATTTCCCTGCATCTTGTCATGGCCTCTCTCACTTAACACTGGGTCCTTAAGATTCATCTATGTACCACATGATGTCAGACTTTCATTCCTGTTGAAGGATGAATTCTGTCGTATGTACTTACCACATGGTATATCCATTACTCAGAAGGCACTTTGAATGCAGAAGTGTCTTGACCATTTGAGTAAGGTTGCTATGCACAAGAGCAGACAAATATCTCTTCATCACCATTCGCTTTATTTACTCAGATGGTGAATTGCCAAAGCATGTGATGATTTTGTTTTTATTTATTTTTTTCTTATTCAAGACAAGTATCACTACATAGCCCAGGCAGGGTTTGAACTCAGGAATATCCTGCCTCAGGTTCCTGAGGGCTCGAATTATAGGCATGGGCCACCACAGCTATCTTCTGCTTTTTAATGTTTGAGGAACTTCTGCAATGGTTGTTACATTTTCCTTTCCTTTCAGCAGTATCTGGGGTTGCAGTTTTTGCCACATCACTGCCAGTGTCTGTTTTCCCTAATTTTCTTCCTATGTACATATAATCATCATCCTGATGTCTGTGAGATGGCATCCTTCCCCTTGTGGGTTTTGAGCAGTCATGCTGAGAATTCTCGTTGTTCAATTTGTATATGTTCTTTCTAAAAAGTGTTGATCAAGTCTCCTGTCCATTGTTGATATATGATTTGTGAATATTTTTTCCCATCATATGGGTATCTTTTTTACTTTCTTGGTGGTATCTTATGATTAAAAATAATGGTTTTTCATTTTCTTTATGAGAAAAATATTTCTTATGAAAATATTACATTAAGAAAATAAGTATGTTACTTTAAAGGTGCATATCAAAGAAGTAAACAAACATTTCTTTTTTTTAATTTCTGTTTTGTTGTTTTTATTTCTTTATTTGAGAGGGACAGAGAGAGGGAGAGGCAGAGAGAGAGAGAATGGGCGCACCAGGGCCTCCGGCCACTGCAAACGAACTCCAGATGCGTGCGCCCCCTTGTGCATCTGGCTAACGTGGGTCCTGGGGAATCAAGCCTCGAACCAGGGTCCTTAGGCTTCACAAGCAAGCGCTTAACCACTAAGCCATCTCTCCAGCCCCAAACATTTCTTTTGTATTTAATTTTGTTGAATTAGATATGATGCTAAAATACAGATTATTGTTTACTACCAAGATTTTCATGGAAAAATGTTAGAATACCACTTGCTATAATCTGTTGTTGCCAAAAATAAGCTTAAGTATTATCAGATTTATTGGATGTAACCTGTTCTCTAATGATCTACATCTGTAATAGACAGTTTTAAATGTGACTTGAAATGGAACAATTTAAACAGTAAGTTTGAGAACTGGAGACATCCCAAAACAAAGTTAGACTCACCAAAGGCAGAGAATATCCACTATCTCAGGACTTAGAGTAAGGTTGGTAAATCCTGGATCTAGAGGGTCGGATGGAGAGGATGAATGATAATAGTCACAGTCCTAAAAGTCCAAAAATTTCACTCTGTAACCCTTTTAATAGTTCAGCTGCAGATGACAACTGCCACCAGGCAGTATCAACATGGAACAGGGTTAGATTTGACTCCCCCAGATAACTTTCAAAACTGCCACGCACCTGACATAGGCTTCCTGCTGTGTATCTATCACTGAATAGTGAGTTACTGGAAATAGCCTAGTGGCTTACACCAAAACTCATTTCATACTCCGCAGTATTTGTATGTGGCAATCCTGGGCCAAGTTTGGTGAGTGCCTCTGAATAGTGTTTTCTCATGAATTTGATGTCAACTGTCTGCCAGAGCTGTGGCCTCCCATGGCCTCTGCTGAGCTGTGAGATAGGAGGCAGGGAGACCCAGTTGGTTGATTTCCTTATCCGCAAGATTGATGTTGCTGTGTCTTAATCCCTCCTTCCATGGCATCTCCACAAAGCTGCAGCATGGAATTGCAGCTCATCTCTCTGAGGGAACCATCCAAGAAACAATGAGAGAAGACTCCCAAAAGAGAAGCCGTGGGATTTTTATGCCATAAGGCCAGAAGTGACATCTGTCACTTTTATCATATTCTATTTATTTATTAGAAATGAACATATCTACTTCACATCCAAGGGCTATAGGTTACTCAAAGACATGACTTCCAGGAGACAAGGATCACTAGGGACACCTTAGAGACTTCCATCCACACCCCCAACATTGATCAGCCTTGCAGTAAGGCAACAATCTACATTCAATGGCATTGAAATCTTTTCAACTTTAAGTATTTGTGACCTGTTGCATTTTCACTCTATAATTTTATCTTAAATTCACTTTTTTATGTTTTCCTCTCAAAACTACTACCAAAATTAATACTAATAATTGATGTATTTTATTATCTTTTAGAAGGAACAGTAAAACATAATGAAAATCTGTGAACATATTAGGATTTTGAATTACTTTCAAAGAGATCAGTTATCCAATTAACATGTAGAGGTCGATAATTCTAGAATTCAGTGACAAGCTATATTAGTCTGCTTTCTGATGCTGTAACAAAATACTTCAGAGTACTTTATATAGAAAAGATTATTGTTATTGCACATAACTTTGCAGGAAATGTGAAAATTGCATGATTATCTTATTGTTGTTACCAAATGCCAAACAATAAGTGCTTTATTTTGTGTCACAATTCAAAGGTGTATAGTTGTCATGGCAGGAAAGACATGCAGGAAGAGTAGATCACGGCTGTGACAGTACGAAAAAAAAGCTGATTGCTCACATCTGGGTAGACCAGAAAGCAGAGACAAGACAGAAAGCCATGAACCACCTAGTGAACCACTTCCTGTATCATGGTCCCAACTCCCAAATTCTCTATAATGTCCTAAAACAGTGCCACCAGCTGGGGAAAAAGTGTTCCAACACATGACCCTGTGCAAGACTTTTCAAATCCAAAGCTGAAAGCATAGCAATAGTAAATAAGTTGGAAATACCTGGGAAGATATCTGAACCTCATTGTCACAATGTACAATATTCTCAGTGTTAACCATTTATCATGTAATGTTATTTCATAAGTGATATGTAATGTTTTCATGCTTTCTTAACTGTTTGCTTTAAGCATGATTTTAAAATACAGTAGGATTCCTCTCTTTTTTTGTATTCATTCCTGACCATTATAACTACACTTTCTCAACACAGCTTGAATATAACCATTTTTATTCCATACACAGTTTTCCCTTCAACTATTCTATTTGCAAAGGTATATGTATATAAATATCTCTAGTATATAAGGAATGCCTAGATTTAAATCTATAGATAAGAGTCATTTTGAAATATACTTATATTAAAAATACATATAAATATTCATATTCATATATATCCATATGGAAAATTGCTGCATATGAATATGTAGTAAAGAAGAGTAATATATGCATTTACTTGGAGAATATATAAAGATACAGAGCAATTTATAAAAGCTTTTTAGTTTTTGAGGGAGAATATTGCTCAAAAAAAATAAAATAAAATAAAAAAACAGACAGAGTAGCCCCAGGTGTACCTCAAACTCAAGGAAATACTCTTGTCTCAGCCTGCATGTACTGGAATTGTAGGCATGCACCATAATGCCCCAATCAGAGGAATTTATAAACAGAGACTATTATATATATGCAATACATTTATGTACATATACTTCTCAATTATAGATATCTAGCAAAACACAAAATGGTCTCAACTATACATGCATCTATATAATTTTCTTCTAGCTACTATTCCTTTCTTCTCTGATTTTGTTTTATAGTTTTGCCTTTTTCTTCTTTCCCCATCTCCTTCCTTCTTTACCTCATGTTCCTGTTTCTTCTCTGGGTGTGTCCTGTCTTCCATCATGTCTTCTCTCTTTGCCATTCTCCTTTATCTTTTCTTTAACTTACTTTTCTCTTTTTATTCCTTTCTACCTCTTTTAATTCCTGTTTCTCTCCTTCTGTCCTTCCATTTTCCTTTCCTCCTTCCTTTTATTTTTTCATAGTGGCATTGCTTTATGTTCTTTGACTAAACTATATTTCCCCTATATTACATTGGAATAAAAAGGTCTGTTCATCATTGAGAACATTTGAGACTTGGACCAAAAATAATATTTATTTATTTATTTACATGCACACCAGGATCTCTTGCTACTACAAAGAATGCCCAGCCAGCTTTACCTGGGTAGGTGTGGAATTGAACCAAGGACAACAGCTTTAACTTTAACCACTGAGCAATCTCCCCAGCCCCTCAAATGCCAATATTTGAACAGAGTATCTATAATTCATGGGGTGATTTCATGAATGTATAGAATAATTATAAATTTTAAAGTATGTATGTTATTACTTAAGCTTTACTAAAATCTTTAAAATGCAAGATAAATATAAACTAACATGTGGTGTTTAAAGTATATTAAAGCATACATATATTTATTTAACTTTCATAACGAAGATGTGGTATAGGTAAGGTTTGAAACACTGTAAAGTTCTAGCTAAGAGTCCAGGAAGATTTTGTACATGCAGGTTGGTGGTTAGAAATGAAAACAATGAGTTTGAAGTTATTTCTAGAACCTGGGATCCATGACGCTTCAGGCATGAATGGGACAAGGATGGCCTGAGATCTGAAAGGCAGAATAACACTTTGGCAAGAAAGGCACATGGCAGATATGTCATTTTCACTAATAAATGAGGACTACAATTGAGCTCAAAGGCAAGACACCAAGATATAAATATGTGAACCACAAATGAAAGACCCAGGGAGAGTAACATGATCACAGAAAGGTTTCATAAGATACTCAAAGAATAGACTTTATTCTCCTTAAGTTGATGCTTAAGGCTCCATCCGTTTTATTTCCTGGTCTCAATGGAACTAGTAGCTTCCATAAAAAAAATTGTAGGATATATCTTAAGTTTAATGCAGGTATCTTTAGACAACAAATGTTGGAAGTTTGGATGCTGAGGTGACCATAAGTCCATTTGTGTCCTGACATCTTCAAAGTCATAGCTTTCAATGATTAACTTATTTCTTTGATGCTACTATTTCCCCAAATCCCTTTTATTCTCTTCTTGAACTAGTTGCTACTTTCAGTATCAATACTTTGCTACCATTTTAACTACTTATTATATTCTAAGTGCCACACTAATAGTGTCACATCTTGCATAATTTAGGAGAAATTTTGTGAAGTTTTTCCATTTTGCATATAATGAAGACAGATGTAGAGAGATAATTTATACTCATATATATACTCATATAACCAAATATTGGTTTTTAAGCCATAGAATCTGACAAAGAACAAGAATATACCGTAGCCGGGTATGGCAGCACACGCCTTTAATACCAGCACTCAGGAGTCAGAGGTAGGAGGATCACCATGAGTTCAAGGCCACCCTGAGATTACCTAGTGAATTCCAGGTCAGCCTGGGCTAGAGCAAGACCTTACCTTGAAAAAACAAGACAAAACAAAACAAAAGAATATACCTTAACAATTTGTTTTCATAACAGCAGACATGGAACCATGATACTGTATCTTTAAAAAGTAAAGTTCTAATAAAAGTCCATTAACTACTTTCAAATATAGCAATCCTCCTGTCCAGCTGTGAGAAGTACAGATGATACTTACTTGCCATTTGTGTTATTTACGGTCCATGACTTTTATGGTAACTGGTTCCTATTATTGGTTTCTATTAATGTAAAACATAAGTGAACATAAATGAGGCGTGAATCATTTCTTTTTATTAGCCCCACAGTCTTCACTCAGTGCTTGCAGAAACTCCAGCTGTGTCTTGTTAGTGATAACCTATTTAAAGAAGGGATTTTAAGAATAAGGAATATGATTAGAAATATTTGTCCAGTTTGTTTAACTCTTTTCTAGGACAATACTAGTGACATCGAGGGAGAGGGAGCAGCACGTAAGTAATGACACAGCAAAGTCTTGGGCTGCCTTCTCTGCCTACTGTGCTTCACAGAGCACTAATCAGACAGCCAGCGCCTTGGGTCTCCAGTGTGTCACTGTTGTCTTCACACTGCGGACGCTCCTCTGGTGTGATATGTGTTACTAAGTCATTGCCATTAGTACAAGAGTCATTGAACAATAGAATTCAGCATAACTAATAAAGCCTAAAATGAGTTTAAAGAGAGAGAGAGAGAGATGATGTTTCTATGTCTAGGGGTTCACGAATTAACTCTAATATTTAGCAGTCACATAAAAGTTTTCATTTAATGAAAAACATGCCTATGTCTGTGTGTAAGTGCATGTTTGGAAAGTATGCATATAACTTCTCACCCATGTTTCCACTTACGCAAAGGTAAAATAATCATATTTACTTTTAGCTGAAGAACTGTGCCTTCAAAGTTAGAAAATAAGGCAATACTTAAGAATATATTTCTAGAACATAAGTGATATCCTTGTTTTTTATATTCTTGTGTTTTCTAACTCAGAGATAAATAATGTTTTAAAAATAATTTAGGGTTGGAGAAATGGCTTAGTGGTTAAGGTGTTTGCCTGGAAAACGTGATGACCTAGGTTTGATTCTCCAGTACCTACGTAAAGCCAGATGCACAAGATGGCACCTGTATCTGGAGTTCGTTTGCAATAGGTAGAGGCCCTGGAGTGCCCATTCTCTCTGTCTCCTTCTATCTCTCTGTGCTTGCAAATGCGGAAGAGGGGGCGGAAAGAATGTCAGAGTCACATGTTGGGTCATGATATGCAGAGACATTTAGCTTAGCCATAACTGTGGGCTAACTCCACAATGCATGACCCGTATACCTCAACAAGGAGGGGCCAAGGGGAGGGGGTAGGTCACGGATGAGCCTAATAATGGTACCAAACTGACTGTATTTGCTGAATACAGAACTGACTAATAAAAAAAAAAACAACAAACAAACAAAAATAATTTAGTAAACTTGCTGTACCTTGTAGAAGCTCCCTACCCGTAGTTGTTAGTAACATGTCAAAATTTTCCCATGATGAAATTTGTGCCTCTCCTGTCTGGCCAGGGTCCCTTCCGGGACATCAATGAGGTACTGGAGCAGCGCTACAAACCGCTGGAGCCAACGCTGAGGGTGGCGGAACCTGTCAACCATCTACAGCTGGCCAGAGAGGAGCTGAGAAGAGAGGAACGGATGCTAAATGTTAATGACAAAATGTAAGTTTTCAGCTGTAAAACTGCTGGAGCTTGTTGGGTGACTTTAGTCTTCTGATACCTGCTATTCCTATGATCACAGAGAGTCATTTGAAAGGAAAGGTGAAGCCACTCTTAACCTGTACAGGCGATCAATTTCAGCATGCAAATGCCAATGATATCAGTATTGATGACAAGAAATATACCATACCACTTGAAGGAAAAACACAAGTCTGTGTGCTACTTCCTCCCTCTAATATGAGCATACACATTTTGTAAAGGAAAGGCAAATTCAGTGGTTATGCTTCTGTGAAGAAACAGCTTTTAATTATCTAATGAAAGCTTATGCATTTGTGATGCTTCTGAAATAAAATTCAATAAAACAAAAACATTTTTGGACAAAATTTCATTGGAAGTCAATGATATAATAGGTTTGTTAAATCAGGTATAATGAGAGTGGTTAGTTTATGACTAAGGAAAATGACAGAAAGAGGAGGACCTACCAGGCACTATCTTTCTCTGTGAAACCTCTTTTCTGTTAAGGTATCTTGGAATTTATAGAGTCAAACATAATTTACAAGTGGACAATTTTAAATCTACAATGGCCTTATTGTTATTATTGTTATTATACTATGATGTCTCCTATAATTACCATTACAATGTATCTTATAATAATATTTTAGTATTTTATATATTAATTGATGATATCATTATTATGTTATTATAAGGTCTTATAATTACAATGTAGTATTTTCAGTAAAATATAAAATGCCATTATAAATTCTTACATAATGACTTATCATAACATTCAAAAGTACCATACACGATAGGTTCTAATTGTCATACATGATGCATGATTACTTATATAATAATTATTTCAAATAAATTAAAATGTGTTTTCTTATATAAGCAAACTAGAATTACCTTTTATTTCTTAAGAGTGGGGTTTGAATTATTTTATCAATCAGAAAAGGTATATATGCTTTAGTATAATTGAAAGTTTTTGAAGAGACTTGAAAAATAAAGATATTCATGCAAACTAACAATAACAAAAATAACTTGGCACACATATCAAGTAATAATTTTTGGCTTTTCTTTTCGTTTTTTCTTTTTTTTTTTTTTGGTGTTCTGAGGCAGGGTCTCACTCTAGCCAAGGCTGATCCAACATTCAGTATGTAGTTTCAGGGTACCCTCAAACTCATAGTGATCCCTTACCTTTGCCTCCCAAATGCTGGAATTAAAGGTGTAAAAAAAAATTTAATAAAGTTTTTCATTTCATAGCAACAATTTGTCATGAAATAATTAACTATAGTATATATAGCAGATTATTTCAGTAATATGCTCCTATCCCAGTAAGAAAATAAAGAAACTTTTCTTGTAAATGTAGGAGGGAGATTTATTTTACCGCAGAAATTATGAGACTAATGCTGCTCAGATTTACTGAAGCAAAATATAGTTTTGTCATAAATGTTTAAAGACATATTACTAAAAGTCTTTTTATTTTTAGATTTTGTTCTCATGTAGCCAAGGCTGCCCTCCTCCTTGGAATCCTACTGCCTCAGCCTCACTAGTGCTGGGGTTTCTGGTGGGCATCATCTACACACAGCTCAGAATCATTTTTCTAACTTTAACAAAGAAATGCTTAGAAATATGATTAATGACTGAAATAGCTGAAATTATTGATCATCTCATTGACAGATCTACAGAAATCTTTGCATATCAAAGGCACTGGTATCTTGTCTTAGGATTTTTCCTTAATAATCCTTGAATGATCAGATATCAATGTTCCCAAGTAAAGGTGCACACTTTTTACTTTCCACAGAGCACTACATCATTCCTATAGTGTCCTAAACAATGCAACATATCCTCCTTAGCAGCAAGTGCTTGTTTTTTGTAATTTTTTAAAATTTATTTTTATTGTATTTATGTTCAAGCAAGGAGACATAGAGAAAAAAGGAACAAAGATGGAGAGGGCTGAGGGATGGGCATACCAGGGTCTGCAGTGCTGCAAATGCACTCCAGGTGAATGTGCCACCTTGTGCATCTGGCTTCGTGAGGGCACTGGGGAATCAAACCTGGGTTGTTAGGACTTACAGGCAAGCACCTTAACCACTTAGGTATCTGTGCAGCCTGTCTTGAGTATTTGTGATTGAGCTTCCTCATTGTCCCCAGTTTGTGGAGCCTTTAGGAGGAGGTCCTTGATAAAGAAGCTGTGTTTCTTGGGTTGCACATTGGGGTTATTAGTCTAGCCTACTGAGCTTTAGTAGAGGACATGAGCATTGGAATTGTGTTCATACCATCAAAGATGACAGTGTGCTTTAGAAGAGGACATGAGTGTTGGGACTGTGTCCATATCATCATGAAGATGACAGTTTGCTTTAGTAGAGGACATGAGCCTTGGTAATGTGTCCATATCATCATGAAGATGACAGTGTGCTTTAGTAGAGGACATGAGTGTTGGGACTGTGTCCATATCATCATGAAGATGATAGTTTGCTTTAGTAGAGGACATGAGCCTTGGTAATGTGTCCATATCATCATGAAGATGACAGTGTGCTTTAGTAGAGGACATGAGCCTTGGTAATGTGTCCATATCATCATGAAGATGACAGTGTGCTTTAGTAGAGGACATGAGCATTGGGAATGTGTCCATATCATCATGAAGATGATGGTGTGCCTAATATAGGATGTGAGCATTGGGAATGTGTCCATATTATCATGAAGTTGATGGTGTGCTTATTATAGGACGTGAGTGTTGGGACTGTGTCCATTCATCATGAAGATGATGGTGTGCTTTAGTAGAAGACGTGAGTGTTGGGACTGTGTCCATATCATCATGATGATGATGGTCGTGTGCTTTAGTAGAGGACATCAGAGTTGGGACTGTGTACATATAATCATGATGATGGTCATGTGCTTTAGTAGGGGACATAAGAATTGGGACTGTGTACATGTTATCATGATGATGGTTGTGTACTTTAGTAGAGGACATGAGTGTTGGGACTGTGTACATATAATCATGATGATGGTCATGTGCTTTAGTAGGGGACATGAGAATTGGGACTGTGTACATGTTATCATGATGATGGTTGTGTGCTTTAGTAGAGGACATGAGATCTGGGACTGTGTACATATTATCATGATGATGGCCGTGTGCTTTAGTAGGGGACATAAGAGTTGGGACTGTGTACATATTATCATGATGATGATGGTCGTGTGCTTTAGTAGGGGACATAAGAATTGGGACTGTGTACATGTTATCATGATGATGGTCGTGTGCTTTAGTAGAGGACATGAGATCTGGGACTGTGTACATATTATCATGATGATGATGGTCATGTGCTTTAGTAGGGGACATAAGAGTTGGGACTATGTCCATATCATGCAGATGATGTGCTTTGGTAGAGGACATGAGCGTTGGGATTGTGTCCAAATCATCATGAAGATGACAGTGTGCTTTAGTAGAGGACATGATCTTTGAAACTAGAGCTGTGCGAGTTCTAGTCTTCACTCCCTTACACATCAAAAGTGTGTACTTGGGGGCTGGAGAGATGGCTTAGCGGTTAAGCACTTGCCTGTGAAGCCTAAGGACCCCGGTTCGAGGCTCGATTCCCCAGGACCCACGTTAGCCAGATGCATGAAGGGGCGCACGCGTCTGGAGTTCGTTTGCAGTGGCTGGAAGCCCTGGCGTGCCCATTCTCTCTCTATCTGCCTCTTTCTCTCCCTCTCTCTCTGTCATTCTCAAATAAATAAATAATAATGACCAAATAAAAAATAAAAAATAAAAAAAGTGTGTACTTGGGAAAGTATATCTTTCTCCCTGTGTCTCTCACATTGTCTCTTAGGGAGACAGACGTATTGCCCTGAAAGGTTGTAATGAGGATTGAATGAAATAATGCATGTAAAGAGCCAGTAATACAGTGCTGTGTCATAAAAGACAGTGACTATCTGAGTTTGTTTGTGACACAGCATCATCATTATACACATCATATGTCCACACAAAGGGAGGTAATCTCAGATTCTAAAATTAGCCGAGGTTTCACATATTACTGTAAATTAATTAAAACCCTTGAAACTTTTTTCTCTCATGATCATTTTTCATGTTAAAGAAGTTTTTTGTGTGTGTGTGACCCTATGTATGTGTGTACTCAAGTCAAACATTTATTGATACTAAACCATAAAATGAATCTGAAAATTATTATTTGTAATGCATATATTTTCACACTTATTAAAGAAAAAGCAAGTTTGCATGCTAATGAAAGAAATATGTGTGTTCATTTTTACATAATGAATTAAATATTAACTAAATATTTGATACTGTAGGACATCTTCAACATATTTCAAAGGTGATTGATATTCTGATTTTAGACTCATCAATGTTTAAAACAAAATGTTTAATAATCACAAACAGATAGATGATATATACTGTTTATATATGTACTTTTAGCAGAAAAAATAAACATAGATTTCAACAACAATTACATATGGAATACAGAGGGTTTTTATTTTTCTGGAAGTCACTTCAGAGCATGACTGTTCTTTTTCTTCAAGGAACTCAGGCCTGCTTGAATAAGTTCATTTTCCTTATTGATATGTCTAGCTTTAGGAATCCAGGAAATCAGACACCTAATTATGCTGAGGATCCTTTATATAGGAAGCTGCTATCCTAATATTATTAAGACAGAATATTTATGTATTTATCATGTTTGAATATCTGGAATAGGTTTAGGTTTTAGGAATGTAGAGGAAATAGAGAAATAAAGAGGAAATATTTAATTAGTTGGAATTAGCTAGAAATTAAATGCTTGGTAACCTGGTCACATGTCTGTGAAGGCAGCAATTTTTTAATGTAAAATTATTTGTTCTGGTTGCTGACAATCTAGTAAAGTGTTCTTGTTTGTTTTCTTGTCCTTCTGTCTGCCTGTTTCATGGTGCCAGAGACCAAAGTGCATTTACAAAGCACTGATTCCCACTGAAAATGTGTTCTCAACCGAGTAGACTGAATTGGATATTGTGAAGGACAGTTCAAGATTTTAATAAAGTAGACTAATGGAATGGAAAGCAAAAACTCTCCCTCCTCCAAAAACGTGGTAGAAATGGAGACAGAACAAGGACTTTTTGAAAGAAAATAAGTTTTACATTAGAAGATAGTAAGGAAAACTATGAAAACCTTTCAGACCAAGAATTTGTGGGTTAGTCTATATACAGTGTAATATTACTTATTTATGGATGGAAAAGAGCCTCTTGTAATAAAAAAATAAAAAGGAAAGAAGAAATGAAAGAGAGATAGAGAGAGAGAAATTTGAAAAGACAAGTAAGTAGACTCCCCCTGTACTTACTGCTTGTCTTATCTATATGCCAAAATACATAATAGAAGCATCTTACGGGAGGAGGAGCCATTTGACTTACAATTTCCATCACAAAGTCAGCATAGTGGCTAGAATCTGTAGCAAGGGTGCATGCTACACGAGGCTTATTCATGCTTTGATGGATTAGAGAACACGGGACTCCAAAGCTGACTCGATTAGGAGCAGATATTCCAAGGCTCACCCCGGCTAGGTCCTAGAACCTCCCAACAGAGCAATGCCACCCCTCCTAGTAACCAATTATTCTCACTCATGAGCCTGTGAGGGTCTTTGCAGATCTAAACTCTAAAACTCCCTAGAGTTTTCAGGAGGAATACAGCCCTGTTAGTGCCTTAATTTGAGGCCAATGAAAACCATTTCAGTCTTCTGATACTCTAAATTTTTCTTAACAAATTTGTATCTTTAAGCCACCAAACTTATGATAACTTTTTATAATAACAAAATAGAACTAATACACATTTTCTCTCTATAGGTTGTTAATAAAAGTCATACTTCCTAGGTCACACTTTTGTGTTCAGACTAATTATAAGGTTAGGCTGAACTGGTGAAATCTGGGTGCTAAAGATTCAAGATCCTTCTGTAGATGTAGGGGGAGGGTGTGGATGGTCCAGACTTATTAAGGTGACTTAAGATTGTTCTGTAGATGTACAGTGAGGGCATGGGGAGGGGTACAACTTACTACCACACTTAAGCTTCCTTCTGAAGAGATCTTCATGGTAAATTAAACATATGCAGGCTTTAATTTAAGACTCTGAGCATAGCTAATTCTATAGTTGTCTCTAGATCTTTTCGAAAAATTAGAGTTGTTAATTTTGACATAATTGTTCAGAGTAGGTAAAATGTGAAGTGTTGCAGTCAGGTTCGCATTGCTGGCAGAAATCATCCGACCAAAAGCAGCTTGTGGGAAGAGAGATTTATTTTGGCTTACAGGCTCCATGGGAAGCTCCATGATGGCAGGGAAAAACAATGGCATGAGCAGAGGGCATCACTTCTTGGCCAATATCAGATAGACAACAGGAACAGGAGAGTGTGCCCAACACTGGCAAGGGGAAACTGGCTATAACATTCACAAGCCCGCCCTCAACAATACACTGCCTCTGGGAGGCATTAATTCCCAAATCTCTATCAGCTGGGAATCTAGCATTCAGAACACCTAAGTCTATGGGGGACACCTGAATCAAGCCACCACATTCTGCCACTGGCCCCCTTAAACTGATAACTATACATGATGTAAAATGCAGTCTAACCTTAAAAGTCCCCATAGTGTTTGTCAATCCTAATAATGTTCAAACATACCCATAATACAAGGTCTTTTAATTAAGCCATAATACCTCCCCCAACCCCCCCCCCAAAAAAAACTCATAATGGCACAGAATAAATACACTGCAACAGATGGAATGGGGCACAGCAAAGAAATATTCAGCCAATGCAAGATTTAAACAGGGC
Organism: Dipus sagitta; assembly: GCA_036346955.1. Taxonomy (NCBI): domain Eukaryota; kingdom Metazoa; phylum Chordata; class Mammalia; order Rodentia; family Dipodidae; genus Dipus; species Dipus sagitta. The sequence goes on from CM070770.1 coordinate 317,804,381, forward strand.
AAACATCAAACTCTGTAGCTCCAAGTCCAACAACTCTAGTCAGTGACAACTCTCTAAGTCCAATAATTCTAACCAGCAACAAGTCTGTGGAGTTCCAGTTCCACCCCTCCAGCTAAGCTATTCACAGTCCTGGAAAACTTCATCCAGGGCCGGCAGCTCTCCTTCACAGCCATCTTGTTGTCTTCACATACCCACTGGGTCTCCACTGCAACCCATGGTCCATCCTCGCTGCTCCACTGGGTCTCCATACAAGCCTGCTTCACACTGTCCATGGCCATCTCCAAACTACAAGACTGTGTTGCAAATTCAGTGACCTGCTCTTTCCTGAATTTCTTATACTCCATAATGCCAAGTGAGGTGCCAATTTATTAATCTAGGGGGCAATAAAATAGACTTTGAAGAAGAGGACACTCTTTGAACACTGAGGCCCCTTCAAAAGAGTCTACATTCTTCCGAATGCCCCAGTTCAGGTCATCTGGCCAATCTCAAAGGTTGTAATCTCTCAATTACAGCTGAATGGGCAGAAGCTTCTACCTTATCTATGTTAGTGTCTGCATTCATTTCCCAAAAGTTTACAATTTGGCTTAAGTGTGAACCCAAGTCAATGTTGGAGTACTCACTTAAATGAGAACCCAGGACCATGTTAGAGTACTCACTTAAATGGGACCTCAGGATGATGCTAGAGTAACCACTTAAATGGTACCCCAGGTCAATGTTGGAGTATTCACTTATATGTGTCCCCAAGTCAATTGGAGTATTCACTTAAATCAGACCCAAGGTCAATGTTGGAGTACTCACTCACATTTAAACTTTCTAAATATTGCTACTCAATAGATGTTAATATTTAAATAGACAAGGTTATAAAAATTAGATCTAAATAACAGATTCTTGAAAGCACATTAAAACAGGGCACATACGAATAGGGCCTGCTCACTTTTATCACTAAAGAACAATGAACAGGCCACAACACTTTTTTTTTGACTTGTGTGATTTTTGAAACACTTCAGACCTTTAAATTTGCATATTTTCTAAACTGTTATTATATTATGATAAATAAGGATTATCATGAACTTTCAGATAATATTTCCTTAACAATTCAACTTTTATTTGTAACTCTTCCATTTATTTTAATTACTAGCACAGTGTGCAACATTTATTAATCAGCAGAGCCTTTTTAAGTTAAAATATGAAATTAGCTAACCCCATTAACACAGAGTACTCCAAGCAAGCAGTAATAGGAGAGGTAGTTACTGTGCAAATCGTATTATACACGCGGGTGCTCCGGGGCACTGTTAAGCATGATTACTCTCTTTTGATCCAGTATCCCTCTTCCTCTCCCAGCCAATTTCCACTGAAATTTACAAAGTGCTGTCTTTATTTTTCCAGCTCAAATTTTCTAATGAATTTCTGGTACTTTCTATCACTGGGGAAGTAGATAATAAGCCTGTGTCTAATGAGGTAATTCTAGAATGTCTCTACAAGAGAGCCTTCCATCATAGTGGCTAGACAATAAAAACTGTGGTCTCTTCTTGACCACTGTGCTTTGGGAGGGATGGTCTTTTACATAACTGAACACAGACTACTAGAATTCTGTTCTTACAAACATCTGAGTCTGAAGAAGTTTAAGATTTATAACATGCTTTTAATTTTACAGTTTATAATGTTTAGTGATATACTTGAAAATGGCCTATGTAATTTTAGTCAAGGGAATCTGATAATTCATTTAAAGATGATTTTAGTCATTTTGGTTAGGCTTTGTCAAATTCTAAGCACTTTCCTAATGCATATGTATCACATACCTAGGAAAAGCTTATTGGTTAACTTTTAGTCAGCTCATGAAGCATATGGGATTTCTTTTGTGATAAACAGACATTCTGTGGGTCTTCCTCACATATGTCCTTATATTGCCACAGCGTTTTTACATCCAAGATTTTGTTGTTCTTATCCCTCATCCATTCTCATACAATTCCTAGTATATTTCATATATATTTCAGTTGAAGGGTCAAAAGTATGTGCTAGGTCAGAAGGGACTTGAATGCTGAATTGAAGTTTGCCAAGGAAAAGAAAGGACAATGACATAGGAGGGGACTGGACAGAGCCATCCCTTTGCTGAAAGTGCACAGCTCAGGAACTGCACTTTGCTCTCTAGGTATTTTGTGAATCTTCTCACACAAAGGTGCAGACATGGAAAAGCCCATACAGTTGGAGCCTATAAAGAGCCATGAGCAGCATGTATCTGGACCTTGCCTTGTGGTGACAGCATAGAGTCATCACGTTTAAGATACTTGACTTAGAGATATTACTTGAATGCCTGTGTAGGTGGTTTAGAAATGACCATCACAGGGGACCGAGGACAGTTACGAGACTGTTGCCATAGTCCAGTTCAGGGAAATAGAATGCCGACATGAGTAATGGAGAGGAGAGAATGGCTGATAAACTGCTTTCTAGGTAAAATCTAATAAAGTCTGTGTTAATCCGTTTCTCATCACTGTGATAAATAACTGGGAGGAACAACTTAGAAGGAGGACAGGTTTATTTGGCTCATAGTTCCAGAGGTTTCAGTGCATGGCTGGCTGACTCCACTGTCTCTGGGATGTGGTGAGGAAGAACACCATGGAAGATGAGCCTGGGCAGGAGACAAAGTTACTCACCTCATAGGAAACACAAGGGAGAGAGAAAGTAAGAGAGAACGAACAGGGAGGGGGTGGGACAAGATATAGCCCCCAGGACATATATCCAGTGGCCTACTTCCTTCAGCTAGGCTCCACCTGCTCAAGTTTCCAGCACCTTTCAAAATAGCAGAAACATGGAATACAGGTCATCAAAATATCAGCTTATGGGGACATTTCATGTTCACACCATAACAAATCAGCATTTAGGGGCAAACACGACGTGGTGTGGGTGGTGTTATTGACCTAGTCTGCTTAGTTGCAAAGCACAAAAGCTGCATTCAGGGAACCTTCATAAACAGAGCATGTCTGAAAGATAACACAACCATAAGAACTGAAGAGCGAGAAGTGACCTCTAGGTCCTCACGGGTGTGGTTTTCTTCCTCTTGCTGGTATCCCTGCTTTTCTACTGACTAGATCTACCTGCTGTTTATAAATCATACATTTTCCTCCCACAAAACTTTTGTATGCATGCTGTTACTACCCACATATAACCTTCCAACTGTGGAACCCACAGCTGATTCTAAGGATCTGTTTTATATTGTCACCTGGCCCACTCAAGCCTTGTGCTTGAAACAGAAGACAATATGCATGTGCTGCATGAACAGACATGTGCCATTATCATATGAATAGACCACAGGTGTGGTTTGGGTGCCAGTGTGTCACGTGATAGCAGATACAGAGTCATATCAGTGAAGAGGCTTGATCAAGGATTCCAGACTGGGGAGGGCAAAGGCTGAGGTCCTCCCAGGCATGGACTTGATGGTCTCTGACGTAGGTGTCTGGTTCTATGGTGATGTTAGAGATATAGGAGCCATTATCAGTTAGATAAACTAGAAGGTTTTCTGTGACTGGTTTGGAAGCAGCTATCTGAGTTCTTGTTGTGATCTGGTCATGTACCTGACACTCTCTAGCATCTGAAAACAATGTTCCTGGTGTTAAAGAAAGATGTCACATATGGAAATAAAGATGAAAATCATCAATATAGCACTGATGCCTAAAACCTCAGTGGGGAAAGGATCCTCCAGGACAAATGATGAAGAGATTAAGTACAGGTTTCTGGAAATTGCCTTAATGGTGGGGCAGTATTTCTTAGTCAGGGATACTTAACTGTATCACCTCGAGGTTTAAAATTATACACATGTGAATTCCAGAGACTCAGTCACAGAGTTAGCTGAGTAGGCACATAGATTTAGAAAATATGCCCAGGATTCTAGTAGTTAATCAAAGCTTTTGTGAGAAACTGATGAGTCACTCAAGAAACTGAGAAAGCAAGAAAGAGCTGGAGTCCTCTGCATGTTGAAGTTGAGAATCTGCTACAAAGAGTAGGAAATAGCTGGGTGCAGGGTTCAAGCTCATGACAACTGATAAGAAGATACTGCATTGGCTGTTGTGAAACCACTCACTGGTAGCATTTGCTTTTTTTAATTTTCTTTAGGAAATTAAACTTGACCTTAATTCTTTCTAAACTTTGGATATCCCTTATCTTAAATTTTTCTCTTACCTATGAAAATATATATGTCATTATGTAATATATACATGAGCTATAGTATATGTACATATTTAGTTGATAATGGCACAACTTTTCTGTAACTTTTTTGAGCAATGCATTTTAGAATCTTCTAGCAATTAACATCTAACCACCTTAATATTATAGAGTCTATAGTCTGCTTTTGAAGTTATTTTAGCATATCTTTGGTATGTCCACAATTTCTTCACTAGTTGTGCAAGGGCTTCCCAGCAGTTTAAAATTCAATTTATCATGTCAAAGACCTTGAAATCATTGGAAGAGTTAGATTTCACTTTCACTTTTTAACCAAGTTTGCATATAGCTAAGTAGTTTGTTAACTGCATGTAGCTTCCAGGCATGGTGTATTAGGACCATATAATTTTATAAAAATTAAATTATTCAAAAGTAATTAAAATGGTCACTAAATATGTAAAAATTCAGATTTTAAACTATTACCTAATATTTTCTGATCTATTAATTATGGAGGATTTTGAACTTGAAAACAAAAATAAAAAATCTATTTGGGGGACTGGAGAGATGGCTCAGCTGTTAAAGCACACACCTACAAAGCCTAATGACCTCAGTTTGATTTCCCATTACCCATGTAAAGCCAGATGCACAAAGTGGTACATGCATCTGGAGTCCATTTGCAGTGGCTGGAGGCTCTGGCAAGCCCATACTCTCTGTCTTTCTGTCTCTCTCTCTCTCTCTCTCTCCCTGCAAATAAATGAATAAAAAATGTTTTAAAAACCTGCCTGATTCTCCAGCCAATGTTGTGACTTACACTTGCAATCCCAGCCCGCAGGAGGATTACCATCAGTTTAAAGCCATCTTGAGCTACATAGTGAGTTCTAAGCAAGTCTAAGCTATAAAGTAGAACTCTATCTCAAAAGTAAACAAACAAACAAATAAATAAGTAAATAAAATTTGGTTCTCATTTCTACATGATATGAAGGCATTGGCAGTCACTTAGCATAGAAGAGCACTGTGTGTGTTTTATAGTACATAGATAAGAACCATCTTCCAATTAACATACAGAAAGCATCAGACTTATGTCAGCATGAAGAGATCCCAAGGGATGAAATTCAGCAGCACAGTTTAGAGAGAAGCATATTAACACAGGCCCCTTCCGTGACACCCCCAGTACATATTAGCTTCGTAGTTATGCTGAGGCCAGCTAACTCCCAGAAAGAGCCAGCACAGAGCTTCATGATGGTCGCCCCTTATGTCACTTGCGTCTGAGGTGGGAAAAGCAATCCTGAAGAGCTGTTAAGTGAGGAGAGGGCTGTGCTGCAACTTACCTTATCTTGATAGGAGCCAGCAAGCACCTGGTGAAGAGCAGCACTCCCATGTTAATGCCCCAGTGAGAGTCTACATATGCATGCCAGTCTTTTACCTCTCAGCATCTACTCATAAGTTCCCTTCTTTATGCCCTCTTCCTCAAGTTCCCAATTCTGCCTAATGAAATCTGCCCTTAACTTAAGCCAAGGCTCCACGTTGCCCTGAGTGCTATTGTACATACACTGTCCTTTCTGCATCTATTACACTAGTCATTTGTCATCTTCCCTCATTAGATTAACTTTCCAGAGAGGGGTTTTCCTATCCACCTTTCCAGGATCATGGTTTCTAGCACAATGTATTCAGTCTTTCAGTTTTTAAGTCATATCTGCTTGTTTGAATTAATTGTGACTCAAATCATTAGGGTTTCATTGTATATTTAGTATTTACTGTGTTAGTCAGCTTTCGATTAATGTAACAAAATACCTGAGATAATAAGCTTAAAGTAGGAAAGGTTAAGCCAGACATGGTTGCTCATGCCTTTAATATTTCATTTATTTATTTGACAGAAAGAGAAAGGGTGGGGGGGGGAGAATGGGCTCAAAAGGCCTCTAGCCACTGTAAATTAATTCTAGACACATGCACCACTTTGTGCATATGGCTTCCTGTGGGTGCTAGGGGTTTGAACCTGTGTCCTTAGGCATTGCAGGCAAGCACCTTAACTGCTGAGCCATCTCTCCAGCCTAGCTTATGCCTTTAATCCCAGCCCTGGGCAGGCTGAGGTAGGAGGATCACCATGAGTTTGAAACTAGCCTGAGCTACAGAGTGTGTTCCAGGTCAGCCTGGGCTAGAGTGAGACCCTGCCTCACTCTCTTGCCTCTGACACTGGAAAGGTTTACCTGGTGCCCACAGTTTCGGGTACTCTGTTTCATATTTTGCTGAGCTATGACTTTGGTGCTGTGGTGGACATTATTTTTAGTCAAAAAGGGTGGGGGAGGGGCCACTGAAGTAAACAGAATCTGAATGTGGACAGATGAACAGATTTTTCATGGGACTTAATTCATATATGGTTTACAATAAACTAAAATTAAAGTCCCTAATCTTGTGAATAATGCATGGGATGGGCTTGGGAGTTACTTCCCAAGAAGTAACGGAAGCTTGCTTGCAAGCCTGCCAATGCAAGCTCAGTCCTCCCCAGCAGCCATGTGAAGCTGGGTGCGGAATGGTGCATAAGTCTATGATCCCAGCACGCCTACAGCCATGGCAGGCAGAGGGAGAAGTTGGAAGCTTGTGGCCTGGCTAGTCTGTCACACACAGCAGCAAAACATAAAAAGAGAGTGTGTCTCAAAGAAGGATAAAGGAGGAAAGGGTAGACCCCTTGAGGTTGTTTGATGACCTCCATAAGAACAAGCGCAAATGAGTGCCCATAAACACACACAACACACGTATACATTCACAGGCAAATTCTTTTCTTAAAATATATAATGTATTGTATGATTACATCCCTTGACACCACTTCCAACTACTGTTATCCCAAGGATGAGAACCTCTCAGATGCTATGACCCCATGATGTTTCCAAAAATAAAATGGGAACTGATTCATACTTGACACAAGGAAGAATGATCTCCTAAGACATGAGAGCAATTTCTATAGCAGGGATATCCTTGTGACAGCTAGGAAATTCCTTGAGCCTGGACGGCACACTCCCTGGGCTGATAAAGGGTCCTGACCTTTTGTCTGATCTGAGACAGCGACTTTCCTTCTGTATTGCTTTGCATAGAAGGTTGTTTCTCCCTTTGCTACAGTTTGTGTTTCTGTCATTACTAAGACAGAGTTTCCCTTGCATCACAGATGAACATGGTCCTTGTCAAGGGCATACCCCATTAACCTAACATTGTCTACCAGCCCCTCCTCTTAAAGGTCACATCATTCCCAATGGCACTAAATTGAGGACCCAGCACTTAACACATGGGTCTTTGGAAGACAGTCCAGATCCAGACAAGCACCTTAACCACTGAGCAATCTGTCCAGCCCCTTGACATTCCAGATCCAAACAAGAGTGCTTACCTAATGCAGCCTTCAAACTGAACATCTGTTCCTGTATCACAAGAAATACGTCTGCCTCCAGAGAAGCCTAACACTGCTTTTACTTGCCCTTTCTTCTCCCACCCACTCTCAGCTCAGCATGGAGGACCATGGTTGCAATGATGTTTTCCACTTTTTAGAAAGTTTTGCTTTGTCCTCTTAGAAGATTTGAGTTATAAAATATCACCCTGGGAGCTGAGAAGACCATGGCTCAGTGGGGAAAACCACACGCTTTGCAAGCAGGATGACCTGAGTTTGCATTTCCAGGTCCCAGACCTGGAAGAGAGCGCCTGTGATCCCAACCCTGCTTCAGAGAGACAGGAGGCTGAGGCATGAGATTTCTGGAAGCTTAAGCATCAGGTAGCCTGGAGAACATAATGGGTAACAAGATATCCTGCCTCAAACAAGATGGAAGACAAGAACAGACAATAGGAAGTTGTCCTCTGACTTCCACCCATGTATGCCTGGGCATGCACATGCCAACATAAACACATAGACACATCTACATGCCTCTCTCTTCCTCTCCCTCATACACACAAGATTTTTTTTTTAATTTACCCTGATTTGCTCCTTGTAGGCAGGGTCCTTTGCACGCCTCTCTAGTTTTTAACAGCCAATGGTGTAGAGGAAGGTTCTCCCTGAATAAACACCTGTTCACTCTGCTACCATAGCTCTGAATGTGTTGTTTTTAATTTAGTCAAGTAATTTATCTCTCTCTTTGTATGGGTGCATATGTGTGGATTTCCAAGTCTCTCTTGCTGCTGCAAATGAATGCAATATGCATGTGCCACTTTTACATGGTGCGGGAGAATTAAACACAGGCCAGCAGGCTTTGCAAGCAAGTGACTTTAACCACTGAACCATGTCCTCAGCCCGTAGCTCTGAGTTTTGCTAGCTGTTAACACAGGGAGGGTAGGTTGAGCACCAAATGCAACATTGGAAGGTGCTGGCCATTCAACCTACTGTAGACTTTGGGAGCTACCCACTCCTGCTTGCCAGTTCTAGTGTCTCTGGCCTCAGAAAAAATGCTTACTTGTATGCTCTTGAGTTAGCACGCTAGAGGATTCATTGCCATTTGCAGCCAAATTCCTGACTTTGTATTGAAGTGGCACTTCATCTTTCTTTGTACTTAGTGCCTGCATACCTTATAGAGAGGAGGCTGACCTAGGGCATGAATGGTGCCTGAGACCTGTTCCATAGTCCTGTATCTTAAAAGTTATCATCCCCACCGCCATGTCTGTTTTAAAACAATCTACCTAGGGCTTGGCCAGTCAGAATGCATATACATGTATATGTTTATATGCATATAATGGTGTGTATATGAAGAAAAGGTTTCACAATTTTTTAAATATTTTCTTTATTTAGTTATGAGAGAGAAAGAGACAGATAGAGAGAAAGAAAGAATGGGCACACACCAGGGCCTCTAGCCACTGCATACAGACTCCAGACACATGTGCCCTCTTGTGCATCTGGCTTACGTGGATCCTGGGGAACTGAACTCAGGTCCTTAGGCTTCATGGGCAAATGCCGTAACCACTAAGCAATTTCCCCAGTCCGCAATATTTCACAATTTTTAAAGATCTGTATTACTGTCCACAATCTATATAGGGAACCTCGTGCTCACTGCACAGTTGTTCTAATTTACTTAGTTTTCTTCAGAAGAACTCACTTTTACAGCCATGTTGAACCCCTAGTCCAGTTCTGCAATATTCTTTCTTTTCTTTTTTCTCTTGGCAGTAACCCAGCCTCCAGTCTTTGGTTACATTATGTGCCCTGTCTAGAACAGCCTTCATCAGCTTCCTAACTTGAAAGACTACTTGTCTTCCCATACTCATACTCAGCTGTGGCATGCTAGGTTTAGGAAGATAACTTGTTCATCCCTGACCTCAACACTCCAGCTTGCTGCCACACCACATACATACCCATAAAGTAATATAACCTTCCTCTGTGATCAGTTGTCTTTTGTGGTTATGTCCCTTTTAAAGTATCACATTTTCTCTGTTTATCGGTCCATTCTGTACCTCCGCTATAAGGTGAATTCTGTTAGGTAAACTAGGTCTTTCAATATACCCCTGAGCTTTTCAAAGTACTTAACATATGTCAACATTTTGCTTAAAATTGGTTGAATGAATAAATATTTAGGCAATGGAAAATCACCGGGGATGGGGAGCTGAGGGATTAGGATATATGGATGTAGTTACATATGGGAATTGGATTTTAAGCAGGATTCTGCAAGATGAGAAGTATATGAGTCAGTGGTCACAAGGAGGAGCGCACAGCACACAGGGAGGAGGTGGGGTGAGAGAAGGAAGACAGGACAGGGGTGGGAGTGTCAGGACAAAGGTGTAGGTAGGGAAGCCTGAACAGATCAAGTACATTCTCAGAAGCATGAAAGCCAGGTTGAAGATTTTTGTCTCAAATTAATAGGTATAACAGCTTCATAATTTGAAGATTTGGATTATCTGTCAGTAAAATAAAGGGGTTAGTGGAAAACCTAGAATTATGAATGATAGTCGTAAGACTGTATGTATAAATAGTGAGGAAATTTTAAAGAAAGAGTTGCAAGGGGAAAAGAAGGGCAATTTTTTAGTGTTATTATTTAGAGGAAAACTTTAAAATATTTCCATTTACTTATTTGAGGCAGAAAAGTAGAGAGGGAGAGAGACAGAGAGAGAGAGAGGAGTATGGGCACATGAGTGTCTCTTGCCACTGCAAATGAACTCCAGATGCATGCACTGTCTTGTGCATATGGCATTATGTGGGTACTGGGGAATTGAACCTAGACATCAGGCTTTTCAAGCAACTATTTTTAACTGCTGACTCACCTTTCCAGCTCTAGAAGGATTTTAAGTGTCATAATATTCAGTGCCTATTACAATAGAACTGTTTGCCCAGCAACTAGTTGACAATTTTTAACCATTGCTTCTGCAACCTATACCAAGTCATATATGACTGCCCTGAGTGTGAGGCAATTGCGTCTTTGTTTATACTACTAATACCTCCACAGTGATTTTTACGAATTTTTGCCAGATCTGTCCTTTTAAGTGCTCTTTTCATATAGACTCTAGACAACCATTTTCCCTTCACATATTCATTCATTCATTCAGAAGCTATGCATTCCCATTTTAAATTTCTATTCTATTTACAATTCCAAAGATCAAAATCAAGCCTTGTTACCAGGCAGGGGGTCAGGAAAGGCTTAGGGAGCTGAAGGAGCTGTTGGCACAAGGTCCTGTATGGTGTCCAGGTCAAAAACAAAGGGTGAGGATGAGTATGGTGGAGGGGTTGAATGAGAGCACATTCCTGAGACCTTGGCTAGAGGGACCTGGTGAGAAGAGCAGGCAGAGCACAGAGAAGGCCACGCACGCACAGTGAAAAATGTTTGAACACAGGGTATTATGCACCATCTGCCTATAAATTGGCAGAAGTTTTTAAACCAGTGAGAATTTGGAAATCAAAAGTACCATGTTCAAGCCATTTAGATCCATTGTCCATCTTATATTGTGTACAGGCAGAGTTGCAGAGAAAGATAAGATGTTTTCTGAGCCCTAGAGGCTTTAAGTTCTTAAGGAGACAGGGAAGAGCAAAACAAGGGTGGGAGAAAGAAACCAGGGCATAAGTTGAGTTTACATAGAACAGCAATATGATCCCCTGGCCTGTAAGGGTGAGTGGGGCCTGCATCTCCCACGTGGGCTGAGGCAGAACAGGTCGCCACTGTCAGCTTTTTAGCCTGTTAGTGGGTAAGGCAGGCGACTGTGCTCCCGATGGTGAAAGCAGCTGGCAGTGGGAGATAAGACCTCTGGAGAGAGAGGGAGAGGAGGGAGGGGGAGCGTTTCCTGAGATGGTACAACTGAACCAAAAGTTACCCCTTCAGGTATGGCAGACCAGAAAGCAAGAGACCCCCAGGTGTTGAGAGTACATGTTTCTCAAGACCAGGGGTTAGGGCCCAAAAGCAGCCAAGGGGTGTTGCCTGGCATGTGGACACAGCTTGCACAGGGAGCCATTAAACCCAAGAACAGGACAACCCAAGAGGGACACTTACCAAGAATGAGGAAAAAGACAAGGAAGGGAAGAAGAGTGAGGCCAAAGCCTTCAGAGGGTCAATGGTAGCTCAGTGGTCTGGTCAGGGGAAAGGAAGTCTGGCCACCCAAGACGGCAACCAGAAGCCTCCTATCTGAGTCACAGGCACCAGTTATAAGGTTTGGGAGCAACCAAGACCATGCAGACCATTCTGAGGCAAAGATGAAAGCTTTTATTCAGGAAAAACAAGAGCTGCCAGGACTGGCTCATAAGGGAGGAGCACAGCCAACCTGAGTTTCCAGATAGTGGGCTTTATAGGGCTTTTCAGTTGGGGGAAGGTGAGGAAGGAAAAAGAACAAGTAGCTAGGATGTGAGAGCAGAACAATGAGCAGGTAACTTCTGAGATAAGGGGGCAGAAAACCATGACCTGGGGCATTGTTAGGCAAAGAAGGAATAGTGGCTAGGTGGCTTCCTGAGGAGTGTGGATAAGTCTGTGTTGCCATCCTGCTGTCCTTGGTGACTCCATTTTGGAAGCCTGTCCTGACCTAACAGGTATGATTAAGAAAACAATAAGTCATTTTTTTTTATTTTTTAACATATTACCTGTTATTGATATACCCATCAGGTCATACTCATATGTTCCCTCTCCTCCTCCCCTATTCTACCAAAAGCCCTCCTCAGTGGTATTATCAGTATTCACTGTAAGGTCCTGAATAAACCAGTCAGTCTCTATAGGGGGCTCAATGCCTCATGATACTCCTTTCTGCCCTGTTGCTCTTACATTCTTTCTGCATCCTCTTTTCCAGTGTCCCCTGATCCTTGGGGAGCATATTATAAATCTCCTTTTAGTGTGAGCTCTCAGAAGACTCTGATTTCTTAACTGAAAAGAATACACAGAAAGCATAAAGTGCAGCTAAGAATATACTACAACTTGTAAAAGATGACATTTTATTTTTATTTTATTATTTTATTATTTTATTTTTATTTATTTATTTGAGAGCAACAGACAGAGGAAGGAGGGAGGGAGAGAGAGAGAGAGAGAATGGGCACACCAGGGCTTCCAGCTACTGCAAACGAACTCCAGACACATGTGCCCCCTTGTTCATCTGGCTAACGTGGGTCCTAGGGAATTGAGCCTCGAACCAGGGTCCTTAGGCTTCACAGGCAAGCACTTAACCACTAAGCCATCTCTCCAGCCCAAAGATGACATTTTAAAAGCAATTGATAATTATCTAAAATTTTACTATAGGTTAACATAATTTGTGACTTTTAGAGAAGTCATATTTTTACATATTATGTAGATTTAATTTTGTTTGTGGGTAAGATAATTTCTTCATTCACATGAATAGGTATTATTAAAGGGGCCTAGGGAAATGGCAAGGCAGTTAATGGTACTTGTTTGCAAAGCCTGCCAGCCTGGGTTTGATTCCCCATTACCTATGTAAAGCCATATGCACAAATTGGCACATGCATCTGGAATTGATTTTCAGCAGCACTAAGTACTGGTGCACCCATTATCATTCATTCTCTCTCTCTCTCTCTCCCTTCAAATTAAATATTGCTGAAGATTACAAGGCCTATGTATACTTGAAAACATATATATATATATATATATATATATATATATATATATATACACACACATATATACTTAAGAGCATGAATGTATGTTACTTTAATGAAATGTTGATGCTAGGTAAAAGTAGAATTAATACCTGACACACGAGACCTGTGCTCTCAGCGTGTTCTTCCCAGTGGCCCACTCCATTCAAAGCATATCTTGTCAGTCACAAAGAAAACCATACTAGTGATATGCAGTCGGAAGTGGTTAAAAACTCTAAGGTCAACAACTGCGGTTAGCACCTTCTTCGTGTATTCAAGAACATTAGGACGACATTAGTTTAGTAAGTGGTGCAGTTTTTCCCATGTTCACATTAACACGGGAAAACTGTCATTCACTCATTTTCTCATGAGAGCTGTTTCCCCGAGAGCAGATCTGTGAAATGTATGCTTTCAATAACTTGGTAAATTCAAAGTTCTATACTGTTCTATTTCCAATATTATTAGAAAATATTTGCTTGTAAAAATATCAACTTTGTTAGTTAATGTTGAAAAGAATAATGTGGAGAGAGCTGAAGAAGATGTATGCTGTTGACTTCTGGCCTCCACATGCATGTACATGCTTGTCAGTGTGCACCTGCCCACAAGTGGACCCACAGACAGACGTGCTCGCACACACAGCACAGAAAGAAGATGGAGAGAGATGTGAAGTTGATGAAAGGGCACTTTTACTAAGTTTACTATGTTGAAGCAAATATATAAGTACATTGGTGAAAAATAAATTTTTATTTAAATTTAAATTTCAAAAGCCTATTTTAAGGAGCCTCCTTAGTGTAGCAGGTATCATGTCAGTCTCATAAAAACCTACCTTCGCTTAATTACATGTGTTCTGTGAAAATACTGGAATATGGTAATGACTCAATAAATATTTGTTGACCAAAGTTTTTTTCAGTCTAAACTTTACAATGTATCTCGCAGCAGGATATTTTAATTTGCTATGATTTTTTTATTTCACATATGTTGTTTTCTTTGGCACATTTCATCGACACAAAATTTCCTTTGATTATATTTATTAGCATTGAGCTTTCATCCACCTTTGATTTTCTGAAAAACATGTTTAGGTTGACCTATTACTAACTAAAAGTCCTCACAAAGAGGACAAAGGGGACAGTGATGGAGGCTGCAAGGTCCCTCTCATACTTCTGCATTGGCGTCAGCACTGACAGGACACTTGCTCCCTTCAGCCTCTGCACTCAATGGTTTGTGTATATGACATTGTGCGATACTCACCTTGAATGCGGTGAAGTTCTCAGAGGTGAAGCCACTTGCTGAGGGAGCAGAACCAGTAACGGCAGAGACACAGGTGAAGACAGGTGTGCTACCGTGGTGGCTCCCTCTTTCATAACCTCTACCAACAATGCCTCCAATTTGAGGGGTGACTTGATTTACAGAAAATTTATACCAGTAAGATCTGTCTATATAATTTTATTTAAGACTCTTTAACATTAAAATGCTTATTTTACATGATGAATTTGTATTTTCACACCATAAAATTATTATCTAATATTATGTAGTAATACTTTGAAATTCACAAAAAAACTACTTGGAAATTTTGAGTATCTCCATCATTTGATGAATAGGAAATCAAGATTCATAGATGTCAGTACCACTGACCATCAGTGGCTGACGTTGACATGGAATCCAAGTGTTCTGACCACAAACTCTTTATTGTTTTTTTGCACTATAATACTTCCCCAGATTCTTGTTTTTTCAATCAATTGTATCTAGAAATATAATTATGACTATTGCCTAAATATTTTTGCAGGTTTTTGCCATTTTCTTCTTACCATAAAAAAGAAAACTACATTCCACTAATACATTCATCAAGCACATACAAGCCTGACTCTTATGGACTGAAACACTTCCGAACTGAAAACCCTGAAAAATGGATCAGTGACAAGGTGAGTTAACAAAGCATTAAGAAAGCCTATTGCTTTTAAAAGACTAAAAGCAGACATTGATGTTCTCATTATAATCAAGGCCTTCATTACTATAATGTATGGCAAGACGGTGTCACTGACCTGTCCATGAGAGATTTGAATTAATTTTTATATTTGATCAGTGGTCTTTGATATATGACGAGGGTAAGGGTTGGGATGTGAAATCACAGAATGTTCTTAATTCTTAACCATAGAGACCATGCCGTTTGCTCTCTCCTAGTCTTTTGTGTGTATGTCTGTATGTGTGTATGGGCATGTGTATGCCATAAGAAGTGTGTGGAGGTCGGGGACAACCTTGAGGGTTGGTCCTGCATTTCCGTCTTGTTTGAGACAGGTCTCCTGTTGTTTGCTATTGTTAATGCCAGACTAGCTGGCCTGCTTTGGGATTCTGAATTCAATTTCCATTGTTTTGAGAGTGCTGGGATTACAGATTTGTGAGATACTTGTATCTGGCTCTATGTGGATTTCAGGGATCTATAGTCTGGCTGTCAGGCTTATTCAACAAGTGCTTTTAACCACCGAGCCATTCCTCAGCCCTATATGTCATTCTTGATGCCATACAAAATACCATGAAATGAATGTCTTCAGTGCACATTTCTGTTTATTTTAATACAGTTTCAAAGCTGGAAGTCTTCTCAGAATGACAATGTGGTCACTGGTGAGGCTTCATTGTAGTTTGTAGGAAGCTGCTGTCTACCTGTGTGCTGTCATGACCTTTTCTCTGTAGGACAGAAGGGGAAAGGGAGAAGGTGGAGGGGGTCAAGAGACAGCGAGAAAGAGCTAGCACAAAGGCTTATAAGTACACTAATTCCATCAGAGTGGGACCCCATTTTTATGAATTTATTTAACCTTGATCACCTCCTGAAAGCCTTATCTACAGTATAATCACATCAGGAGCTCTGGCTTAAATAAAAAACTTCAAAGATACTTCATAGTATTCCATTCCTGTCTCCTAAAGTTTATGTCTTCTTATATACAAAAGGAATTCTTTCAGTTGAGTATGTGACATAGACTGTAATTTCAACACTTAGGAGGTAGATGCAAGAGGACTAGGAGTTGAATGTCAGCCTGGGCTACAAGAGAATCTGTCTCAATATTTTTTAAGTTCTTTCCATCCCAAAAGTTCCAAGAGGTTTAACTTATCCCAGTAGTACACACTAATGTCCAAAGGCCCAAGTCTCATCTAAGTATTGGGTATGTTGTAAGCTCGTGGCAAGGCTGCCTCTTTTGACTGCTGAACTGTCCTACATTGTACCAAAACCCTACCAAGAGCAGTTACGTAAGATCAGTAAGCATATTATATCCACCATGGGAAAAAGGAAGTAAACTCCTCTGCAGGTGTGATCTGATGTGAGAACTCCAAGGGCTCCCTCACAAAACCAGCGGCTAATCAACATGTTCAGTAAGCTGAAGGATGCAAAAGATCAATTTGTTTCAGGGAGATTCTTCCTCTCAAGTTCTTCCCATCCCAACTGCGACAGCTTTAGTACAGGTAGAGCAAGCAGGAAGCTTGTCCTTGCTGTTTTCCTGTACTTGGTCCTATCTGGTTAGCTTGGACTCTTATATCCCAGCTACAAAGCCATTTTATGTGTCTCTTCAGTGTTCAAGATCTCACTGTTTTCATTTTTTCCCCTCCAAAATATACAAAATTTAGAAATTAGCAACACGCTCATACACAGTGAACTAACTTCAAAAGCAATCATTACAGTACCTCTAATTATAATAGCATCAAAATAATATATTTAGAATAAAATTTAAGTAAAGGAATGTGCACACTGAGAACTATAAACTTGATGAAAGAAATGAAGAACACAAATACCCACAAGACCTAAAAAGGGGAGGCCTGACTCCCCTGTGCACGCCCTGCAATGTGTATGCTCACCCGCACTCAAACACACATGAATGCACACACCACACACACACACACACACACACACACACACACAAAGGGGTAGCTTCATAAAGAAAAAGGAACTTGGATCCTTACATCACACCATATAAAAAATCAACTCAAAATAGATTCAAGATACAAACATAAGCCCTGAAAGTATAAAACAACCAAAAGAAACAGAGACATAAGCTTCTTGGCTTTGGTGTGAGCACTGACTCTTTGCATATGACCTTAATGTTTACATGCAGTTTCCCAATGTTTATTTTGGGATTAACCTTGATACAGAACAAAATCACCAAAATAGTGTATACGAATGTTCCCTGCCCAAGTTAAGTATGCAGTAAAGACTTCAAAATAGTAGTCAGAAAACAAGCAAAAAGTACCGATTTCTAATTTCAGAATAGTTTTATATCTTAAACAAAAAATGTCTAAATGGTGGGGGGGATAAGATGTCTGTAATCCCAGTCCCATAAGGGAGCAAAGACACAAGAATTGGCAGAGCTCTTGAAAAAGTAGCAATCTTCTTGTTCAATAAAAGACTCTGACTAAAATAAGAATGGGCACAGCCACAGAAGACAAGTATACCTTACTGCTGAGGGGAACTGCCTCTGCCCCCCCCAAGTGCTGGAAATAGGCGCTTGCATCAGGATGCCCATCTATTCATTTTCTTTTCACTTTACTTTTCTTTTTTAAAATATATTTTATTTATTTATTTGAGAGAGAGAAAGAGGGAGAGAGAGAGAAAGAGGGAGAGAGAGAGAGAGAATGGGCATGGGCATGCCAGGGCCTCCCACCACTGCAAACGAACTCCAGATGCATGCGCCACCTTGTGCATCTAGCTTTTGTGGGTCCTGGAGAGTCCAACCAGGATCCTTTGACTTCCTAGGCAAATGCCTTAGCAGCTAAGCCATCTCTCCAGCCCACTTTTCTTTTTTTTTTTTTTAAAGTAAAGTTTTGGTGTTTTTATCTTGGAAATAAGGGGCCACAACTCACAATTAGTGAGTTAAACTTAGTCTTAGGGAGACTAAAGTTGTTAGGTTCAAAATGTTGAAGAAACAAAAGAATGATGTGGAATTGTATGCACCAGTTTAATCCACAGTATGTATAAATAAATAAATTAAAAGTCTGCATAGATTTAGTTGAACTTAACTTTACTTCAGCCAAGAAGCAGCTCAATTAATATATATTTGGCTCCAGTTCTATAATATTTACATTATATTTTTGTATTCTCTATACAAATAATTTACTTTCTCACCTATCATCTTTAAAACTTAGAGTTAAAGCTTTCAAATGATTTGATAGCAATTGTGTGAAAGGTATCAGTTGATAGAAAATGAGAAATGGATTCAATATTCTTTCTGTAATCACATTCACATTAACTCAATACATAAAATATTATTTAATGTTTTGTTTTGTATTTAATGATATTGATCTAAAGAGTAATATATAAAAATGACAGTAAGCAGATTGAATGTAAACAATAGTATTTTTCCTGAAAACATGGAAGTAATAAAGCATAGCACATGTGTCATATTTCCTAAAAAGCAAAAAATAAACAATAATCTATATATCACATAAGTTATCTATATTTCTTTAATCTATTATAAAGTTCACCAAGATAAATTATTAGATTTAAGTGCATTAAGTTGCCAAGATTTTATTTTAAGATATGTTGGCTCGCTATAATACTGACAATAGATGAGAAATTAAGGAGTTACCAGTTAGTCAGTATTAATTGAATGTATTTTGTAGGTCTAAAAGAGCTGGACATTAAAACATTCAGTGTGCTGAAAACATTCTTTTCTTTGTCAAAAAATTCACATATGTTCATAGTTACTGAAGCAGCAATGATACCGTCCAGCTTTTATGTGAATTGGAATGAGTTTCCATGTGAAGTTTACACAAATGATTTTAATGAAACCAACTCATGTTTTCCCTGATTTGCAAAATTCAGTAAGACATCCTTAAGATGGTTCATGTGAGTAGATCCATTGCTCCTATGCTTATTAGGGGTGAATTACAACTGCAGGGCAGTTCCTTTCCTTTATTTTCAAATACATTTTGGTCCTAAACAAGATTTTCTAAGCTACAAGGCATAAAAATGTCAGAGTACTCTGAAGAATTAATTTAGAGAACCTCAGCATATTGCACACAACATAAAGTTGACCTTTACTGTCTACGGCTTTGGGAATGGAGTGGGATGTGGAACACATCATAGATTTAATGTGGCACATCGTTGTCTGCAGAAACTTGGGTGGGACTGTGCCTGCTTGCCCATTGCACCCGGTGATTGAATCTGCTGTCACCAGCACCCTGACAGTAATGAACATTCAGCTTAACGACCGTGATTATGATGATCATAATTGATGTGCGGGTGCAGTGTGTGGGATCATCACAGCTGAAGTGCGTGGCAGAGGAACAGGCCACACTTATGGATAATTTTATTTTTATGTGTTGATTGGGATAAAATATGCCTTTCCATTTAAACAGACCAGCTTCACATAATTTGGAGAATCTTTCTGTACATGTTGATTGAGGATTATGCACTTGCTGAAAGGCAGCCCCTCACACTTGTTTGTTTTGTCTTGTTTCATTTCATTAGTGAATGTAAACAATTATATTATGTGCAATTTAGGGGAAATATTTTGCTTATGAGAATGGCTTTAAATAGTCAAATATATAAAGTCCCTCTCCTTCCCTCTCTCCCTCTTGTCTCTCAATAAATGAGGTGTCAGGTCAGGACAAAATGGAGTCACCGAGGACAGCAGGAGGGCAACAGAGACACAAGGAAGTGGGTCATCCACATTCCTTAAGGAACCACCCAGCCATTATCCCTTCCTTGCCTAACAATGCCCAGGTCTAGGTTTCCTGCCTTCTTATCTCTCAGGTCTGGTCACTGTTCTGTTCTCATACCCTATGGCTAATGTAAAGAACAAAGGAGTTCCTTCTCTTCCTCACCTTCCCCCAACTGAAGAGCTCTATATAGCTCACTATCTGTAATCTCAAAGTTGACTGCTCTGGTCTTGAGAGTCAGTCCTGGCAGCTCGTGGTTTTCCCGAAAAAAAGCTTCCATCTTTGCCTCAGAGTGGTCTCCGTGGTCTTTGTCACTCCTGAAACGTACATCAGGGACCAAAATTTTCAATCTCCTTTCTTTGACTATCCTTGCTTAGTCTTTCTAAGGTCAATAGGCTTCAGGAAATATATCAATTTATATAATTTTTATTATAAAGTTAGGCATTTGTCTGTGTTACATAGTTTACTGTCATCTATTATGCATCTAAGAAAATGAGCAGAACCAAATGTTGCATTGTATTATTTGTTAAGGTGATATCCAACCTATATGGCACTTAAGGTACTGGAGTCTAAACTTACGCTATCTGTACTTTTTAAATATAGTGTCTGTGTATGCATGTTCCCTTATATGAGTGCAGACGTGCACATGCCACAGTGTGGTGTTGAGGTAAGAGGACAAATTTCAGGTCAGTCCTCACTTTGCACCTAGCTTTGAGGCAGGGAATCTTGGCTGCTTGGTTTGAGAGCTTTAGGAAAATTCTCCTATTTCCACCTTCTTTCTCGCCATAGGCACAGGGCTTTTCCAGTAGCCTGCCACATCTTCTGGCTTTTCATGTGGGGTCTGGGGATCTGAGCTCAGGTACTCAGAGTTATGTAGCGGATTTTTTATCTGTGGAGTCATCCCCTCTAGCCCTGCTTTTCTTTTCTAGTTCTGCTCTTTAATTAGTGTTTTCTTTTGGGCCAGTTTGTTGCACTGTTTATATTAATTTTCAGTTACAGTTTTTAAAATGGCTTCAACAGAGTTTCTGATTTGACTTTTCACTTGTATATAAAAATAATGCATTCAGTGATGTATCCAAGATTTTCCAAATATTAGATAAGACCATATGAGTCTGCAATCATTAACCCAAGGACTCAATTTACATTCAACTCTGATGTATTTTGTTTGAATAATGAACAAATATAGTGTGAAGAAGTATGGCTAGCCTTTTCTTGAAAACTTTGTATTTGTGACTGTAGTATAATTCCACATTGAGAGATGCCTTCACCAGATTATTAATTATGTAAACCTCTGGAGCTCATGCTGAAATTTTCCTTCTGAGTCTGTAGTGTTTACAGCACCCCAGGTGAGACGTTTGCCCTCGACATGCAGCTGTTCACCATAGCAGAGGACAGCATCTTCGCTTGACAGGGAAAGGTTTTACAGCTTGTGCATAAAATTTTCCACCTAGGTTTTTAGTCCAGTGTGATAGGTTAGCTCTATGGACAGTTCCCTTGAAGGTTACTAAAAATTCAACATGTCTGGTCTTCTCTACATCATTACTAAACTAAAATAATAAGAGTTAAGTTTGTCACCTGAGAAAGATCAAAGAGTATGTTATCTCTCCTTACTCTGCAATTAAACTTTTGACCTTAATATCTCTAAATTTAAAGGTCTTAGTTTACTTTTATGTGTGTTGGAAATGAGGCTAAGATCCCTGTGGAGATTTTGGCCTCCATATGTATTACTGTCATCCTCTGGAGAAGGTTTTAATTTCATTCTGAGAGGTTTTTGTCTTCATTTGGCTTGACAAAAATAAAAATAGGGTTTCATGGGGCCTTCAGGAGATATGGGCATCATCATCAAAAAAAAAAAAAACAATTAAAAATAAAACTACCATATGACCTTTCTATGCCACTCTTAGGTATAGACCCAAAGCTAGCTAACTCAGCATACCACAGAGATACTTGTACTTCTGTGTACAGTGAAGTTCTATTCACAGTAGCCAATAGGAAACCAGCCTAGATATCTATCAACAGGTGAATACATAAACAAAATGTAGCATATATACATGTAATGAAATTTTATACATAAGGAAGGAAATTGTGTCAGTTTTAGAGAAATGAATGAATATGGAGATTATCACCTTACAGTAAACCAGATTCAGAAAAGCAAATGCCATGTACTTTCCCTCATGAGTGAGATCAGTATCTAACTGATTAAAAATATAAATAACAAATAGACTATTTGATTTAGAACCATAATGACTTTGGTCTTGTGAATCATGGAAGTCCATGGCACATTATATAAACATGAGAGTTAGCATGAACAGTATGTGGTCAAATCACCTGGATGTGTCTGGAGGTTTAGTGTGGGAAGCTAAAAAGATATTTGTGTTTCTCTCTAGGACAACCCGTCATAAGTCATGTAGTAGTAGTATTTGGGTACTAGCCCTAGGGTGAACATTCTCATTACACAGACTTCTATGCCCATTTGTATTTCTGAGGGAGACATTTCTCAGTCAGACGTGTGGTGGTTAGATCATGTGCCACATAGCTGGGTTATAGTATCATTACCCATTGAGCACTAACCTAGACACTGCTGTGTGGATACTTTGCAGGTAAGGCTAGCACATAAGACCAGTAGTTTACCTTCCGTATGTTGGCGGGCTTCATCCAACCAGCTAGAGGTCTTAAAGAAAAACAGACTTTCCTGAAAATAAATTCTGCTTCAGATCAAAACATCAACTCCTGCCCGTGTTTGTAGCCTAAATCTTCCCTACATATTTAAAACCTGGCAATTTTCAGAACTGCATTAGCCAACTACTTAAGTTCATCTCTTTCTGATTTGCCCTAAAATTCTGCTGTAATAATTGCCAAAAGTACTTTCAGATTGCCTTACTACCTGAGTCTAGTATGTTCATTACAGGCACAGTTTTCTAGCCTGCCACTGGCTTCATCCTGCTGTTTATCTGTAGGTGACCAATAGCAACACACACATCATCTACAGCAGGCACAATCCCTCATCTCCAACCTTTGATGCATTTTCTGTTGTTGGTCTTCTACTGCCCATTACTCTCCATGCTAATGGTTCTGATGATTTCAACATTTCTGATATAGCCTCCAGGCCTTCTCGTTACCCCGGAATGAGGAGTGCAAACAATTTAATTGACTCTATTGTTAAATTACATTTTATATGATGAGACTAGAAGAATAATTTATCATAATAGAAGAAAATTTAGAAAAGCAGATAAAGTTAAAACCTTTCAGCTCATTATGAACACTTTATTATTTATTCTTATAGTTCTCATCTAACTTTTGTGCATATTACCTAACATACATACACACAATGCAATATTGTTCTTGATATATTCTTGCAGATTCTGTTTTATTCTGTTACCAATTTTTGACATAGTTTGACATATTTGCTCTAAATACTTTTTGTCTACAAAGATTAATAGCATTATTGTAATATGGCTTACAGTGCCATGATAGGTGAATTTTCCCAGTTACATAATTATTTCTTTCATTATGCAGATTTACACCTTTATATTATTTATGGATTTTTTCTTGGAAAATCATTTTAAGTTTTTCTTTATCATCTCAGGACTCTAATTATATCTAATGTTGGATTTTCATTGCCTACCTAACATTTAAATTACTTTTTACTTATTTATCTCATTATCTTTTAGTTGTTTTCTGCTTTCTTTGATAAGCTTTATTAAATTTTCATTCAAATAAATTTATTTTTGGCCAAGTGTAATTTTTGCATTTAATATGGTCTTGACTGTGTTCTCAATTTATTTCCTGGGTTTGAATGTATTTGCCTTTTTTTGTTTTATTTCTGCTCTGTGTCTCTAAGTAGATTATAGGGATCTTACATAAGAGTACTTAATAATTATTTGAGGAAACTTAATTCATTTTAGAATGATGTATATCCATCTTCTTTTCTTCTTACAGTGGTTCTAGCAAGAAGCTTATTATTCTTATGGTATCATTTATGAACAAAGACACTGAATAAGGATGTACATGTTTTCAGCATGGTAAATTCAGTTTGTCTGATGAAATGATATTGTAAGGAAGAGTAGGTATTTTATTTCCCACTTTACCTCTTTCTTTCCCTTCATTGCTAAGACCAAAGGGGTGTCTCTGTCTCTATCTCTCCTTCCCCTTCCCTAGATACAGTCTCTTTATGGTTGACCTCCTCCCAGGAGCTAATGCCCTGAGCAGCAAACACTGGCCTGTGTTGAGCCACAGACTTGCTACATAGTCTTCAAATTCCTCTTTCTGGAGGTGACTGTACCTGTGACCTCAATTTTATGTCCCCCACACCTAACGTTTTGGTGGCATTTTGAAAGTCTTTTTCCCAGCTTTCCACACACCAGCATCTGCATCAGCAGGCAGCTACTCTATTGGCTGCTGGAACTTACTGATTATTTCTTTAGTCATAGGAAGCCTGACATAGGAAGCTGTGTGTTCTCTGTATCCTAGGAATGCTGAAGGAATGTGTTGTATATAAATTTTCTTGTGCTCTATCAGGATCTCTGGATCAAGAGAGCTAACATATAGGGAGATTCAGTGACAACTCTTTCAGTGATTCAGCAAATACTTACTGAGAACTTTTTATATGTCAGGATTAGTTTAGATATTGAAGATAAACTTTGAGTGAAAACAAACTGTTGGTCTGTGCTTTCTTTGAGATAACCGTTTGCTAGTAACAACAGAAATTAATCACCTTTTAAATATGCCAAAGAAAAAGGATATAACTACACAAGATTTTATAGCAATATGTATAGGAATATGAAGGAACTCCAGGGAAATGATACCTCTGCTGAAATATGAAGAAATAGATGTCTAAAACAAGTGTGTGTGTGTGTGTGTGTGTGTGTGTGTGCTTAGTTAGTGTATTAGTTACTTTACTCACTGCTTTGATCAAGTGCTTGACAGTAACCAGTTTAAGGAAGACAGGTTTCAAGGAGCTACATTCCATTTTGGCAGGGAAGGCACAGCTAGAGGAGCAGGAGGCCAGCTGGTTGGCTGGCCACATTGCATCTAGAGTCAAGAAAAAAGGATAAAAAGGAAGTAGATAGGAATGGGATATAACATGCAGGGCCTGCTCCTATTGATCCACTTTCTCTAGCAAAGCTCTACCTCTTCTACCAAAAAGTGAAGGTGTATAAGTTATTATCAACCCCAGCAGAGAAGGAGAGACTCAGATCTTCTAGAAAGGAGGAAACCAGCCAGAATACCACTGAGGCACCTGCATCCCTGGTCCTTGCACCTGTCCAGGCCATGGTGCAGAGCTGCAGAAGCAGAAAACAGGTGAAGGGACTTTATCTCCCATCAGCCTCCTGGCAAAGTCAGGAAACAGGAAGGACAAGACAGGAGGGACCAGCAGAGCAGCTGCTGAAGTAGAACACAAACAGAACCAGCTGAGCAGCTCCCCTACAACTGCAGCCATCCCCAACCACCAATGCTGCAAACCACTGGAGAACTCACTCACCCCAGCTGCATGGCATTCAGCACAGCCTGTCAGAACACCAGATCCACAGCACAACAGAGAGGGATCAAGGTGGGCACTCAGCATTGGTGAGATTGGAAGCCGTCCCAAAAGGTCACAGGGCTGACTGACAAAAAAGCAGGTGCATAGGCCTGCACTGGAAGTGCTAGTCTCTCCTTCCATGTCAGGGCAGGTTATGAGCTACATGTTCCTGGTGGGTTATGCCATTCTCGAATAAGCTGTATTTTGGTGTTACTGTTGTTGCCTTTGAGGCTTCATGTTTTATAAGGTCTTTGTCTTTTTCTACTATCATTATTGGGGGCAGCGTCTGACTCAGCCCCAGGCTGACCTGAACTGGATTCAGACCAGAAATATCAACCTCTCAATTGACAGGATGAAGAGTGTGGGAAAACATATACCCTTAGGGACTTTGGCTTTATTAGATTAACTATTTGTTTTAATCCCATGAAAAAATACCAATCAGAAATATTAGAAATCAAAAACAAAATAAGTCAAATAGAAAACTCTGTAGAAAGTCTCACCAGTAGAATGGATCAAGGAGAGGACAGAATATCAAAACTAGATGACCAGGTGGAAGATCTAATACAGTCCAACAAAGAGAAAGAGAAGCTAATAGGAAGGCACGAATGGGAAATTCAAGACATTCAGGACACTATGAAGAGATCAAACATAAGAGTTCAGGGCATAGTAGAAGGAGCAGAATTTCACTCCAAAGGCATGAGCAGGTATTTTCAACAAAATCATGGAAGAAAACTTGCCCCAAATAGGGAAAGTGATGCCAATATAGATACAAGAAACCTATAGAATACCAAATAGACAAAATCAGGAATGAACCTCTCACCATCATATTATAATTAAACTACATGACACACAACCTAAATAAAATATACTGAAAGCAGGTAGAGAGAAAAATTGAGTCACATACAAAGGCAAGCCCATCAGGATAACAGAAGATTCCTCAATACACACGTGAAAAGCCAGAAGGGCTGGAAATGATATCTTCCAAGTTCTGAAAGATTACAATTGAAAACCATGATTACTTTATGCAGCAAAGCTATCCATCCAAATTGATGGAGAAATAAGGACACTCCACAACAAAAACAGGCTAAAGGAATATATGAACAGTAAAGCCGCTCTACAGAAAATACTTGACAGGATCCTCCATACAGAAGAGAAAGAAAAGCACACACATAATAAAACAAGAAAAAAATAAACCATACTCAAACCATAGTTAATACAAAAGAGTAAAGGAAAACCACAAGAACTATAAAACAAGAAAATGGCAAGAATAAACACACGTCTTCCAATAACAACTCTTAATATCGATGGCTTCAATGTCCTAGCCAAAAGGCACAGGTTTACAGACTGGATTAAAAAGCAGGATCTTTCTATTTGTTGACTCTAAGAAACTCACCTTTTCATAAAAGATGGACACTATCTTGGGATGGAAGGGTAGAAAACAGTATTTCAAGAAATGGGCCTAGAAAACAAGCAAGTGTTGCTGTCCTAATATCTGACAGGGTAAACTTCAAACCAACATTAGTTGGGAAAGATAAAGAACCTTACTTTATATTGATTAAAAGAACACTCCAACAGAAGGACATTACAATTCTGAACATATATATACCTAACACGGGGGCTCCCAATGTCATCAAAGAAACACGGTTAGAATGAAGGTCACAGATAACACCAAACACAATTGTAGTGGGTGACTTCAATACCCCACTGTCACAAATGGGCATGTTAGCCCAGCAAAAAATAAACAAAGAAGCATCTGGATTAATTGAGGTCATAGAACAAATGGACCTAACATATCTACAGAACATTTCATCCAAATGCTGCAGAATGCACATTCTTTTCAGCAGCTCATGGAACATTCTCTAAAATATACCATATATTAGGACACAAAGCAAACCTTAACAAATACAGGAAAATTGAAATAAATCTTTGCACTCTGTCTGGTCACAATGGGATTAAACTATAAATCAACAGTAAGAAAACCTACAGAGCATTTACAAAATCATGGAAATTAAAAAATACACTAATAAATGATGAATG
Organism: Dipus sagitta; assembly: GCA_036346955.1. Lineage (NCBI taxonomy): Eukaryota > Metazoa > Chordata > Mammalia > Rodentia > Dipodidae > Dipus > Dipus sagitta. Next base: position 317,831,746 of record CM070770.1, read on the forward strand.
TTTCAATGAAGAAATTAAGAAGGAAATTAAAAATTTCATAGAATCAAATAATTACAACACAGCATAATTTTAGGATACAGTGAAGGCATTCCTAAGAGGGAAATTTATAGCTTTAAATGCCTGTGTTAATAAAGTATGAAAGTCATAAGTAAACAACATAATGCTTCGCCTTAAGGCCATGGAAAAAGAAGGAAAAGGCAAACCAGAAATCAGTAGATGGGAAGAAATTAATAAAGATTAGGACAAAAATTATTGAAATAGAAACCATTAAAACACTACAAAGCATCAATGAAACAATGAGTGCATTCTTGAAAAGGATAAACAAGATTTATAAACCTTTAGCAAATTGACCAAAAGAGAGAAGAGACACAAATTAATAAAATTAGAGATGAAAAGAGCAGAGCACCATTATAACAGATACCAAAGAAATTCAGAAAATCATAAGGACATGCCTTAAGATCATATGCTCCACTAAGTTTGAAAATCTGAAAGAAATGGATGATTTCCTTGATTTATATGACCTACCAAAATTATATCATGATGAGATTAACTACTTAAATAGACTTATAACATGTACAGAGATCTAAGCAATTATAAAAAAAATTTCCCAACTAAAAAATACATCCAGTCCTGCATGGATTCACTGGTGAATTTTAACAGACCTTCATGAAAGAACTAATACCAATGTTTCTCAAACTTTTCCATAAAATAGAAAAGGAAAGAATTCTACCAAACTCCTTCTATGAAGCCAGCATCACCCTGATACCAAAACCAGACAAAGACAGAACAAAAAGGAAAATTACAGACCAATCTCTTTCATGAACATAGATGCAAAAATTCTCAACAAAATATTGGCAAATAGAATACAAGAATATATTTAAAAGATCAATCACCCTAACAAAGTTGGCTTTATCCCAGCGATACAGGGATAGTTCAATATACACAAATTGATTTAAAAAAATACACTATATAAATGGACTGAAGGACAACAATCACATCATCATCTCATTAGATGCAGAAAAAGCATTTGACAAAATCCAACATCCCTTCATGATAAAAGTCCTACAGAAAGTGTGAAGAGAAGGAACGTATCTCAATAAAGGTTATTTATGACAAACCTACAACCAACTAACACTAAATGGGGAAAAACTTGAAACTTTCCCACTAAGATCAGGAATAAGACAAGGGTGTCCACTGTCCCCACTTTTATTTACTATAGTACTGGAAGTCTTAACTATAGATATAAGGTAAGAGACACACATAAAAGTTATAAAAATTGGAAAGGAGGGTTGGGCATGTTGGCGCACACCTTTAATCCCAGCACTTAGGAGGCAGAGGTAGGAAGATCGCCATGAGTTCAAGGCCATCCTGAGACTACATAGTGGAAGTCAGTCTGGACTAGAGTGAGGCCCTACCTCAAAAAAGACAAACAAAAAAATTGAAAAGGCAGACATCAAATTATCATTATTTGCAGATGATGATTCTTTACATAAAGGACCCTAAAGACTCTACCAGCAAACTGTTAGAACTGGTAAACACTTTTAACAACATAACAAGATGCAAAATAAATACACCAAAATCAGTAACCTTCCTCTATAACCACAAACATGCTGAGGATAAAATGAGGGTATCACTCCCATTCATAATAAAGGTACCATGGAATAAACCTAACCAAGGAAGTGAAGGATCTCTACAATGAAAACTTTAAAACACTCAAGACAGAAATTACAGAAGATACTAGGAAGTGGAAAACATGTCATGTTCTTGGATCGGAAGAATCAATATTGTCAACATGTTAATCTTACCAGAAGTAATCTACACATTTTCTTGAGGCAAGCCCAACAGACTGGCCTTTTGAAATGTGAAAAATTGAGAGACAGAGAGAGAGAGAGAGAATTGGCATGCCAGGGCTTCTTGCCACTGAATTTGAACTCCAGACGTGTGGTTTAAGAGTTAAGGTGCGTGGCTGCGAAGCCTAATGACTCATGTTCAATTCTCCAGGTACCATATAAGCCAGATACAATCTACACATATAATGCAATCTCCATCAGAATTCTAATGGCATTCTTCATGTAAATAGAAAAAAATGATCTTAAAATTTAATTGGAAGCAGAAAAAATCTTGAATATCTGAGAGAATTCTGAGAAATAAAAATAAGGTGGGTAGTATCACCATCACCATACCTGATTTTAACCTATATTACAGAACCATAGTAAAAAAAAAAAAATGCTACTGGCACAAAAAGAGACACATAGGTCAATGGAACAGAATAGAGGACCCAGATATAAGTCTGGGCAGCTACAGCCACCTGACCTTCAATAAAAATACTCATTGGAGAAAAGAAAGCCTCTTCAACAAATGTTGCTGGGCAAACTGAATATGTATTTGTAGAAGGATGAAAATAGATTCTTATCTCTCCCCATGCATAAGACTTAAGTCCAAATGGATCAAAGACATTAATACAGACCGAAAACTATAACTGCTATAGGAAAAAGTAGGGGAAATCCTTCCACATATTGGCATAGGCAATGAATTTTCTGAATATAACTCCAACTGCTCAGGAAATAAAACAACTAATCAACCACTGGGACCTCATGAAATTACAAAGCTTTTGTAAAGCAAGGATACTGTGAATAGAGCAAAGAAGCAACTTACAGAATTGGAAGAAAAGTTTGCCAGCTGTACATTAACATCCAGAGTATGCAAAAAAAAATCAAAAAACTAAATAATAAAAAATCAAATAATCCAATTAAATATGGGCTATAGAACTAAATAGAGAGTTCTCAAAAGAAGAAATATAGATGGCATATAAACAGTTAAAACAATACTTTGAGATTCCATCTCACTCCTGTCAGAATGGCTACCATCAAGAAAACAAATAATACAAGCTGGCAAAGATGCAGAAAAAGAGGAACCCTTCTACACTGTTCATGGGAATGGAATCTGGTACAGCCATTGTGGAAATCAGTGTGGAGGCTCCTGAGACAGCTAAAAACAGATGTACCATATGACCCATCTATAGCACTCCTAGCCATATATCCTAAGGACTTGTCACACTACCTTAGAGATACTTGCATGCCCATGTTTACTGACACTCTATTCACAATAGCTAGGAAATGGAATCAGCCTAGATGTCCCTCAGCTGATGAGTGGATAATGAAGATGTGATAGTACATTTATACAATGGAGTTCTATTCAGCAGTATAGAAAAATGAAATTATGAAAACTGTAGGGAAATCGATGGACCAGGAAAAGATTATACTAGGTGAGGTAACCCAGGCCTAGAAAGCAATCAGTGTGCATGTTCTCTGTCCTATGTGGATCCTAGCTAGAAATTTTTGGACTTGTATGGAAGTTGGAATAAAACTTGGTAGCAGAAGCCAGTAAGCCAGAAAGGGGCTATAGGGAGGGAAGAGAGGGGAGGATTTAAGTAGAAGAATAGATTACTGGGGGTGGAAAAGTCTAAGTGAGGTAAGGGGAAAAGACTGAGTAAAGGAAATGTTGGGGGAAGGTTAATCAAAATCTAAGAAGGTGTGAATAAATCATATGGAAACCTACGTTTTTAGACAATGGAACACCTAGAAGCCATAGATTGTTACTAGAATATTTTCAGTGCCAGGAATAGGCTACCTTCCAGTGAGTTGTTGGACAGGGAGGTCCCTGATGCCTCCCCATAACAGCATTCCAGGTGGGATTTAATGGTAATCTGTTCAGTGGACTTGCACAGGTGGGATTCAGTTCACATAGATGAAGAATATAATAATGAGGGCTGGAAAGATGGCTCAGCTGTTAAAGGTACTTGCCTGCAAGGTACCTTTAAGAAAAGAAAGGTACCTAACAGCCTAGGTTCAATTCCCTAGTAACCATATATAGCCAGATGCATAAAGTAGAGTATGCATCTCGAGTTTGTTTTTAGTTGCAGGAAGTTCTGTTCTCTCTCTCTCTCTCTCTCTCTCTCTCTCTCTCTCTCTCTCTCCAAATAAATAATAAAATATTTTTAAAGGAATATTATAATTAAACTTGCAAACCAATTGACTGTGATAGAGTTAGGGAAGGAAGTTTGCTGATTACTCATGAGTGGCAACTGGGGTTTGGTAGCATATTTGTTGCAACTGAGAAGAAAACAATGGAATTTATAGGCAGACACAGAAGAATTCAGTGTTGTACATCTTTGAGCGAGATGATTCACTCATCTAGGAGAGATCAGATCAATAGCTCAGAATAGAGGCCTATTACTTGAAGTAGCAGTCCTAACAGTCTTAATTAGAGTTGCAAAATTGAGATTATTTACCCTCACAAAATAACTGAAACTATGAACATGGATGAAATTGGCTAGGGTGAGAATGTGGAATGAAAAGACAGGAGGGCTGGTGAAATATTAGAGAATGCTGATACTTGATGGCCACTTGGAGTTGGAAGCCCTTAAAGGAGGTACATAGTGTATGGACAAATCCAGAGAGTATGCTTATCAAAGAAGTCAAGGAAAGGTAATGCTATTGGAGCCATGACCTGTGCCTATGAGTTGTAATGTCAGAGTCAGCGAACAAGTTCCACATCCCAGCAAGCTGCAGGTGTACTTAGTGACGGTGATCAGCGGTGGAGGGAGGCAGAAACCAAAGAGGGCTACTCAGTCTAAATAATAATTGGAGTAACTGGGGCTAGGAGTGGGAAGAGAGAACCCCAGCTATAGAGAAATATACAGTAAAGTAACCTTGTTTGCTATGAAGATGGAAAACATTCAACCACAAAGAAATTATGCTAAGCTATGTAAATATTGTTTAACTAAATTCCCATAATTTTAAAAATTATTTTATTTTTATCTTGTCTTCCAAATTTTTGAAAATTTTAATTTGGAAATGATGCTGAGGGGAGAAATCCTGCACCTCTGTCTTTAGCCATGTGTGTATTTCCTAGGAACTAAGTTCCCAGAAATGAGAAGGTTAGGGGATTTTGCAGTTGTGCCAATATAGGTTTAGTTGTCACACGCAGCAGATGGAGGCTGATACAGCATCTACTGGGCAGAGTACGTGCAGTTCAGGCATTTGATGCTGCAGGAACAGCGGTCCCAGTGGGGAGGCAGAGACAGGAGGGTCCCTCGACCTTGCTGAACAGCTACTCTGGCTGAATCTGTGAACTCTAGGCTAAGTGAGAGTCACTGTGTCAAAAAATAAATGCAGGGAGTGTGCCTGAGGAAAACATCTGATGTCAGCCTCTGGCTCCTACACACACATCCGAACACATATACACACACCCTCACTCCACATATACATACAAAAAGTATTTGCATATCTTCAAAAATTATCTCTGATAAATCCCCGAGTTGGTGCTTTTTTTTTTTTTAATTCTTGTAAAACAGCAAAGGAAGTCCAAAGTGAAAAAGACACAAATGCTTCTCTGACTTCATCTCACCTGAGCACTCATGTCCCTGTACAAAGAACTCTGGAGCCTGTGCTCCAGCTTCGACCCTCACCAGCTCATGCAAACATAGCCTCATCGCCAGTGTCCCTGAGCCACTGCTTGAGAATCCCTTTCAATAATAGTCCATTGTCAAAGTTACTGGTGATTTCAGTATTCTCAACTCAGTGTTTTCCAAATTCTTCCCAAGTGCCAACTTCTCTTTCCGAAGGATGGTCTTCATGGTGTTACTCATCTAACGCCCACATTCATCCTCGGAAGCTGACGGCAGGACCACCATGTAATACTGGGATTGCCACAGCTTGGGACTTCTGTCACATCAGTGGCAAATGAAAAATTAACTCTGAATTCATCTACAACTCACTTTTTAAATGGCAATTATAAGATGAAACTATTGAGGAAAAATTTAAATATGCTTTTATACTAGATTATATATATATATATTAGATGACTTGGAAGTGATAGCTTGGTTTTTCTGGGCAGAATTTGGCTTTCAAGGCATCAATTAAATGTTCTAAAAACACAAAAGTATGAAAAATTTTCATGTTGATGGTTAAAAGGAACGAATGTTAACCTTGCTTTTTTAAAAAATCTACTCCAAGATTATTCACCAAGGGCTAGCTCACAACAATTGGAATATTTAATCAAGTCTAATTTTCTCCTTCTGTAATTCCTCAGTTGGAAAATATGGTCCCTTGATGGTGATCTTAGGCTTTGAAGAATAAATATATTCTAGAAAAATAAATGAGAAGCTGCTTGTTGTCCAACTAGCAATGGTTTTCCTTTGTCTGCCAGTCACCAATGCCTTCCTTGCCCCACGTTCACTCAGTCCTGTGAGTGCCTATGAGCAGCATTATCAGGATATACACTACCATATTACTCTCTCAGTAATTTTATTTGCTTACCTTTGTGGCAATCTAAGTTCAGCCCAGTGTATAAGCTCCACTTCGTTACCTCATCTTCTAACCTCCTGTCATACATGAGTCGGTCTTCATGCCAAATACTGGGAACTCAAACTAGTTTTCTCCTTCTGTATGAAAGCAGTCCTCTAATTGCTGGACATGGTGCTACACACCAGTAATCCCAGCACGCTGCAGGCAGAAGCAGAGGCAGGAAGATCACTTTAAGTCCAAGACAAGTCTAGTCAGCCTAGCGGGCTCTAGGCTAGCAAAACTCTATCTCAAAAAAGCAAACCTCTCCTACCCCACACCCCAATTTATTCATGACTAGCAAGTTTCATTGGTATTTGAAATTTTAAACCCAGGTAGAATTATATCCTAGCCCCAAAATACATTCAGTTATAATAAATAAAATAGATTATAACTTTGTGCACTTGTTTATTTTTTACAAAAACTTTCTATGATATTTTTAGCATGTGTCTGTGGTGTGTATGGTATGTAGCATGGTGCATGTATTTAAGGTGAGACCAATACATTGTGTGTGCAGATGTGTGTACCCCATATGCACTCATACAGAGGCCAGAGAACAGCAACTGTCTACTTCTGTCTCTATTCTGTGTTGTTTCCTTGAGAAAGTCTCTATCTGGCTCTGGAGCTACCATTTTTGGTCAGACTAGCTTATCAGAGAACCCCATCTATTTCACATTTCCTTCAGTGTCAGGGCTGTGCCATGCTCAGAAAAGTTCTTTTTATTTATACACATATTCCATAGAAGCTGCTTTTAGTGCTAAAGCCTATAAACCATTTTAAAATGTTATTTTCTTGAAAACAGGATTTTGAAAAGGAATAACTAAAATCTAGAATTGCACAAGTTTAAAAGTTTATGGTCACTGTGGTGGTGTGAGGTGCTGAATACTCTCTTAGTAATTGAAATCAGAGATCATCTGTCATCTCAGATCTGACATCTAGTGCACATACATCATGCCCACAGAGTGGAAGCAATCTCATCTGCAATACCAATATCACTTCCAGGCTCTGATGGCATTATTGAAGAGCACAGGGTTCTACACATGCAGTATGGTTCTGATGGCATGATTGAAGAGCACAGGGTTCTACACATACAGTATGGTTCCAATGGCGTGATTGAAGAGCACAGGGTTCTACACATGCAGTATGTTTCTGATGGCGTGATTGAAGAGCACAGGGTTCTACACATGCAGTATGGTTCTGATGGTGTGATTGAAGAGCACAGGGTTCTACACATGCAGTATGGTTCTGATGGTGTGACTGAAGAGCACAGGGTTCTACACATACAGTATGGTTCTGATGGCGTTATTGAAGAGCACAGGGTTCTACACATGCAGTATGGTTCTGATTGCGTGATTGAAGAGCACAGGGTTCTACACATACAGTATGGTTCTGATGGCATGATTGGAGAGCACAGGGTTCTACACATACAGTATGGTTCTGATGGCATGATTGAAGAGCACAGGGTTCTACACATACAGTGTGGTTCTGATGGTATGATTGAAGAGCACAGGGTTCTTCACATACAGTATTGTTCTGATGGTATGATTGAAGAGCACAGGGTTCTTCACATACAGTATTGTTCTGATGGTGTGATTGAAGAGCACAGGGTTCTACACATACAGTATGGTTCTGATGGTGTGATTGAAGAGCACAGGGTTCTACACATACAGTATGGTTCTGATGGCGTGACTGAAGAGCACAGAGTTCTACACATGCAGTATGGTTCTGATGGCGTGATTGAAGAGCACAGGGTTCTACACATACAGTATGGTTCTGATGGCGTGATTGAAGAGCACAGGGTTCTACACATACAGTATGGTTCTGATGGCATGATTGAAGAGCACAGGGTTCTACACATACAGTATGGTTCTGATGGCATGATTGAAGAGCACAGGGTTCTACACATACAGTATGGTTCTGATGGCGTGATTGAAGAGCACAGGGTTCTACACATACAGTATGGTTCCGATGGTGTGATTGAAGACTACAGGGTTCTACACAGGCAGTATGGTTCTGATGGTGTGATTGAAGAGCACAGGGTTCTACACATGCAGTATGGTTCTGATGGCTGATTGAAGAGCACAGGGTTCTACACACACAGTACATACTAGACCACAAAGTCAGCTTCTTCATTCACAGCTAATGTTAAATCAAAATACAGTAAGATTTCTAAACTTCTGTCAAAAAAAAACAAGTAATGGCCTACAGTAGACTAGATATTTTATAAGTAATAAACATGCTGTTTCTTTTTATCCTACAACATTACTGATCAAATTTCCCAATCTTTTGACTCAACTTACTGCTTGCTTAGTTAGGCATAAATGCTACCAGTAAGAAAGGATCTGGAATGGCATGCCTTCTCTGATTGGGAGCTTTCCAGGAATCCTGTGCTAAGTGTTTAGTGTTTTGTGGAGAAAGCACTGCAGAATGCAGCTGCTGAGTTAACAGGAAGGTCTCACTGAGTAGTATCGAAGTAATCTATGGTAGCTTTGAGGATTGACTTTTAATGACTTGCTAACATAAAAATACAGTTCATGTTCAAGAAAACTTCTATATTTTGAAGAGTATTTATAACATAGCCTCCTCAACAAGGTGTACTGTTCCAAAACAAAGAAAGACACTCTGTCTTCCCAATATATGTTAAGTTTTTGGCAATGAATTTTATCTTTGCTATTGTATATTATAATCACATAAGAGATAACAATATGCTGCATTTTGTTTTTGTTTTGTAAATAGCATAATCAAAAGGCTAATTCAAGCCAGAGCACATTAGCTGAAGTGTGTCTGGTAGACATACTCAGAGTCCATCTGCCTTCATTCCATTGAGCTTCTGGGATTTTCCCATACAAATGTGAACCTGCCATACTGAGGGAAATGTGCCACAGGGGAAGAACTGGAGAATCACCTCAGGAAAACTGGACATCCATGTAGAAGTGGTGCTCCATGTGATGTCATTTACTGTAGGAAAGCAGAGTTACTGAGAGTGATACAAGACAGACAAGTGTGCTGCATGCCTGTGGGCTTAAGGCCTATCTCCCTCGCAAACTCACCAGTTCGCTTACATAGGTCAAGTCACTACTTTTTAACCATTTGGAATTTCTTTCTTAGATGAGAATCTCTGTGCCTTCCTCAAGCCTGTGCTTATTCCTTATGGGAAGTTGGAATTAAGTGTGGAGCTGCACAGTGGGGGCTTTAGTCACTTTTCTCACTGCTGTGACCAAATACCTGACAAGAAGCAGCTGGACAGAGGAAGGGCTTCTTTCTGTGCACAGTTCATGGTTACGGTCCACCACGGCTGAAGAAAGGGGCCCAGGAGCTTGAGGCAGCTGGTCACACTGCCTCTGCAGCCGTGCAGCACAGAGCAGTGAATGCAGGTGCATCTGTAGCATTCTCTTTTTTTACGCAGTGCAGGACCCCAGCCAATAGTAGGTTGAGTCTTCTCACCTCAGTTAACCTAATCTGGAAAATCCTGCACAGATGTGCCCAGAGATTTATTCCCTTTTTAGTTCTAATAACTACCAAGTTGACAACTGAGATTGACCATTTTAGTGGACTTTCAGTTTACCTTAGTAGACTGATTTCTTTAGAAATGATGTTAAAACATCAATAATTAAGTAACACTTTGGATGTATGACTTTTTAGAGGATCTTTTCAAACCTATAGCCATTCCAGAAAAAAAATGTATAATCATTCAGATGTACTCAAATTTTGCATATTGCTTTTTTTATTTCATTGGAAACTAATTCCCTTCACAGACCAAAAAAAAAAAAAAAAAAAAAAAAAAAAACAGGTTTCTTATGGTTGTGACTATTCAGTGTCTAGTTTATAAAAATGTGAAGATGAATTCACATTTTACAAGTACAGAAATGATATTGTACAGCAGCAAATTTCAGGGAGAATACTACTGTTATTTTTCACTTGAATAAAGAGTTGCAACATTGGGGGAAGCTTTTTAACATGACAATACTCTTTTTTTTTTTTTTTTTTTGGAGGTAGAGTCTCACTCTGTTCCAGGCTGACCTGGAATTCACTATGAAGTCTCAGGGTGGTCTCGAACTCACAGCGATCCTCCTACTTCTGCCTCCTGAGTGCTGGGATTAAAGGCATACACCACCATGCCCGGCTACTCTTTTCTTTGATACAAATGTGATTTCTGTTGTTTTGCTACAATGGCAATAGGGGCCAAAAATAAGAATTCACCGAGGTATGTAGTTTCAGGTCAAACCAAAACCTAGCAAAGTGCTTTGTGGAGATCAGAAGCTGAGTTTAAGCAATGTTAAGAATTTTCTAAGACTTCTCCAGTAAAAACTCATACATTTTCATTTCCTTTGTCCTTAAGTCACTGTGGCTATGTGTGCCCTAGTCTGCATTGCTGACATAGTCTATGACAGCTCAAAGTTATTAATCAATGTATAATTTTAGAGCCACTGAATTAGAAATTAATATGTTCATCATTTATCTGTATGTAAACGAACTAACTGACATTTTACACTTCATCCTACTAACATACTTCCTATAGAATTGGATTTCAGACATCACTGTGTTCTTCTGATCTTATTTTACAGTGTCAGAATATTTTCAGAAAAATTCATAATTTTTCTGTACATGTATAACTTTAGTGCATTAAATAATAATAATAATATTAAGTAATCCAATCCCTGAATGCATTCCCTTAAAGAATCACTTTTCTATATATCATCTATCTATCTATATATCTATCTATCTATCACCTTTTTATTGATCTATCACCTATCTATTACTCTATATCTTTCTATCAATATCTATCTATCTTGGACAGGGTCTCTGTAGCCTAGGGTGGTCTTGCACCTGTGATGCTTCTGGGTCAGATTCCAGGGTGCTGGGATTTCAGGCCCAAACTCCTTACATGCTCTAAACATGATTTCCATTTCTCTCAAAGTATTTTGACACTTCTACTTAAAGTTGAATCCTTAGATTCAAATTTTTCATATTCTACTTCTAATTCTAAACAACAACAACAACAACAAAAACTCCTGTAAAGTCTTTCTCTGTGAAGCTTCATATTCTAAGGGACGGCACAGGCCTCTACTCAGAATTTTGGGGCAGATTCATGCAAATGTAGACAGAAGCCTTTCAGATGTAATGGGGTGCTTTTTCCCAAGAAGCAACAAATCCAGGTGTGTTTCCAATCATTGCAAGTATAATACTTGAGCATGAAGCTTCAGTACTTTTTTCCACTACAGTTAGACCCAACAAAAGGGTTTTAACTCATTTTGAACACAAGAAAATAGCCTACGGGTTTTCCAAAACCTGCTCAGAAGTTAGATGAATTCTGCTGTGATGTTGGTAGGAGCTCATCTGGACATCCTGGGCTATGCTGAAGAAAGGCGCTGGCTTTGGTCTTCATGTCCTGTTACAAGCTAGTGAGTATCTGGGAGAAAATAGGGTAGTTTAGTTTCTGTCTTGCTCCTCTCCTCTAAGTCATGAGCAACTTCAGCAGTCATGTCACTGGATTTCTTTTCAGTGAGGTATGAGCTTCTTTTGCTTGTGTTGTAGATGTTGAAGACAAAGATCTCCAGACCAGGCTTATAGTTTGAATTAATTTCCAGCATTTTAAAATGAAGTAAATTTTTGTGACAAAGAAACACCTGCCTGAATATTTTCAGAAGGACAATTGTGTTCCAGCTGTATATAGTTAACATTGTTAATGACAATACTACTCCAGAAGTTATTCTCTTAAAAATGTTATTTTCCTTGCCATTTCATAATTCAAGTCTTAGGATTCACTTTCTGTTATAACAGTAGCAAGATGAATGATTCAATGGCAATTTTGAACTACAAGTTATTTTGAGCATGTCCTTTACAATGAAAAACCAAATCAAGAATAAAAGGTGATGGTGAATTGGGGAGTAAAGTCTTCCCCATACTGCAATACCCTAGCAGCACTAGTCGGAATAACAACATGTATCTTGAGGGACTAGATTGGGGTTCACTTCTGTTTGTCTTGTTATGTCTCATGGGGGCTACTAAATTGAGAAATTTTAATGCTGAGTCTTCCTAAGATTTTAAGATGAAGCAATTTGATGAGAAGATGTCACAATAGCAGTGAATGTCTTGATATTTAACATGTGGTCAGCATGACTGGCTAACTCTGCATAAGCATGTGTGGTTTTTATGCATTTGCTAAACCATCAGAATGGACAGTACACTTAGTGCTCCCGCTGGATGGACTGCACCTCAGTGCTGTGCTGGGTGTGAACCATGAGGGAGTTTGGGGCGGGACTTGAGTTAGTACTTATTTATTGGCACATGATGCCAGCATTCTCTTTGGTAACAACCTGTACAATGTTACTAGAACATGCTGGCTGAATTCATGTGTATTTTTCCAGTGAACATTTGCAAAGACAGAAGCACTGTTACTGTTCATTGTCCCATTTGTTCAGTAGGTAGGTCAACATCATTCTGGAATCAGCCCTCACTAAAGAGTAACCGACTACTTCCTGAGAAGGTTCCACATGTTCTGCATGCCATTTCATAACATAGATACTAGCTACATAGCTACTGAACATTTGAAATGTGGATTCTCTGAATTGAAATGTGTCATAGATGTAAGATAGACGTTGGCTCTTGAAGACTTGCAATCAATTTAAAAAATGGGACTTTAAAAACACATATAGTGGAAATATTTCTTTTCAAAACATCTTAATGAAAGTAACTATTTTTGAAACCTGAGGAATTGGTATTATTTTTCCTTCTATCTTCTGTTGTGGGCTTTTGGGTTTGAATCAGCTTTGCCTATGGCCCAAAGACTAGAGAAAACACATCTGTTCTAAGGAACCTACGCAAGAATCCCCTTCCTGCCATCCCTTTCAGTTAGATTTAATAAATTTGTACTATGAAAAGTCAAAGTATATGTTTTGAATTCAGGGATAAGGCTATAGCCCTGTAGTTCTAAATATAGGTAACATTCGTGCAGCTTTCTAGGTTGTGGTCTTAGAAGTTTTAAGTTTTAATATTTGGAAGATGTCGCTTATTCCAAAGAAATACATGAGGTCACTGCTTTGCTCTTGCCTATTGGGAGGGAAGCTATGATTGGGAGCAACACACATTAACCAAATGTCCCAATATTTTAGAGAGTGTTTTGAATTTATAACATAAATAAATAGATGCAACTCCTGGACCAAGCAAACAGGAAGAAAAATCAATCAAAAATACCCTGGGTATTAAAACCGACTTTGTGCTCTAATGTGAGGCTGCTTGATTGAGTAGTGGACTGTCAGCCATATCCTTCTTCCAATGCTAAGAGTAATGCACATAGACAGAGTGACAATCACAGCACTGCGTCCCATCAGCAATAATTAATCTTTTATTTAACGGAGACCAGAAAAGCCTCTCGTCAGCCTCTTCTGAAGTCTGAGGGACCCTGTTTTTTGATGTTTGCATTCTGAGGAAAATTGTCCCCACCAGTTCTAACAAATTGAAACACCAGGCTAATTATGGCAGCTAATGAAGTGTGTGGAATGGTCACAGCTTGTCGTGAAACTGCTCCTTCAGCTTGGATTAGGCTTTCATCAATCACTTCTTTAAACTGATCCAGAATTGCTTCTGCCCGGCGCTTGGCATTTTTAATGCTGTTTCAGTAATTGGTTTTTTCCCTAAAGCTTAGACTGTTTTTTGAAATATTACATTCTCAAGACAGGACTTGCAAACTCCAGTTTATAGAAAAAATTACTATTAGAGATATCAGCCGATCAAGTGCAAGAAAGCTAATAAAGCAACCACCAAAATAAAATTTATGTAGTATTCCAGTCCTCCTAAAGGTAGCAATAAAGCACTTCCTTGATCTCCCTATATTTTTAAATGTGCATGTATACAACAGAGGAGAATAATGGCTGACGACTAGGTAACTGAAATTCCACCAAGGGTTTCTACCAAATTAATATGTAGATGTTAGCTTAACTTTATGGAATGGTACATCTCCATTTATATGATTTATAAAATGTATGCATTTGTCACTGAGCCAAACATTTTGAAGCATTAAGACAGAGCTGTTGCATGTATTATTATAGATGTGTATATATTGAATTGTGATTTATTTTTCTATTCTGAGCCCCTTTTAATAATTGCACAATCCTGAAATTCAACTCAGAAAACCTCCTAGATGTTTGTAGTATCTTTTAAAAAGGTGATTTTGCAAGCATGAGTATGATTTTTTTATGTTAAAGCTCATGTTCACTGGTAGTAAGAGTTAATGAGTCAGGCGCAGCTGTTGAGCTCCCCCACTCTGCTCAGAGGACTGTCTTGATTTGTAACAACTCGATAAAACAGAGATGTTGAATTCTAATTGTAGAAATTAGTCCTTCAAAATGAGTGGAAAAGACTTTGAGGTGTTTTTGCTTGTACTGTTTCCTTTGAAAGGAGACTGAATGAGCAGTAAAGTTTCTATAGATTTCAACTCCTCCATTTATATTGAAAATTATTTCAGATAAAATTATATTTATTATACAGGTAGAGCTATAGTCATAGTTTCACTTTTACTCCACAGAACTGAACTAGGATGCTCATCCTGTCATTTCTTGCCTTTCATACATTTAAACTAAGAATAAATAAAGTTAATCATTGCCAAAGTCCAGCCAGTTCCCCAAAACACCGTGTCATCTCCACTAGGTGGGCTTCTAAAAGTTAGTACCTCTTTTTAAAATTGGAATATGTACTGGCAATCATACTATTACAGAATGTCCAGGCTGGAAGTCTCTACAATCTGGCTTAATGAATTAAGACAGAGTTTAATTATACACAAATAACACATACAGGTGTATATATGTTTTCTAATTTTGGAGAAATTTAATGATTTTTTACAATAGAATATTTTTTATGTTTAAATGATAAGTTTACACTTAACCATCCAATTTTTATCATGAAGTACCTATAAACTAATATACATAAATTAAATTGAGATGATATTTGGCATAAAGATTGTGAATAAATTTTGTCATTTTTATTTAATTTTTAGCTGTGTTATTTTCAGAGATAGAAAGAGGCAACTTTTTGGACCATAGGGAATTATGAAGTTTTATACTAATAAACAATTATTACCATAAAACACTTGGAAGAATTTTGACTACTTTGATAAATTTGGGGTTTTTTATTTGCTCACTAATTATCATATGCAACATTTTATATTATGATGTATTTTACATATGTAGAAAAATGTAGCAAAATATATTAAAACACAAGGTAGTGAGTACATTATTTATAATTTGTACTTGAAAATATGCATAAATGACACCATACTTTAAAGTTTTGTTTCATTCCACTAATTTCTGGTCTTAAGTGAAGTACTTTTATTATTTTTTCCATTCACTCTCTTGTTTATTATGCTTCATATATTAAAGTTGATTTTTTGTTTCTATTTTCTGAATAGTGCTTATAAGGTGTATCTGTACATGTGAATATATGTTGTCTTCTCTGTTATTTTAGTAAATAATACCATCTTATTTTTTTCAGAAACAAATTCATAGATTACACTCAACTTGATCGTACCATTTTTGTACATAACCCCATTCAATATGCTAATAGTTTTCTCATTTACATTGATTAGATAGTTTAGTCTTCCGATTCTTCTTTGTAATCTGTGTCATAATTTTGTTAACAAGCCTAGTCTGGCATTAAAATAATTTAGGTAGTACTCCTTTTTCTTCTTTTGAAAAAAATGGTATTATTTGATGCCTAAATGTTTAGAAGAAATGACTAATGAATTCATCAAATCCTGGGGTATTCTTTGTAGGGCAGAGGTCTGTTCATCAATTCAAGTCTTATAACAGCCACAGGACAATTCAGATCCTACTTCTTATTGTGTTTCTTATATCAGGTTGTATTTTTCAGCATTTGATTTATTTATCTAAAATTTCCACTTTATTGGCGAAAGTGTTCATTTTCTTCTTCCTGTCTGTTTACAACATGTCTACAGTATAGTATATACAGTATAGTAATGCCTTCTTTTTCCTTTATGCATGTTGATATGTGTTTTATTATTAATCTTATTAGGGGTACTCAGTTTCATCCATCTTTAAAGAGCTAGGTTTGTCTTTGTTGATTTTCTTAAGTTAATGGTTATTTTATATTTTGTTAATATTTGCTCTTATGTTTATTTTTCAACTTTCTTGAATTGAGCTTATCTTTGTTATTTTTGACATTGATCCCTCAATAGTTAGTTTTGAATCTAACATATACATATTAACTAATAAATTTCTTTTAAAATATGGATTTAATAATGTCCCACAAGTTTTCATCTTAATTTCAAAATATTTTATTTTTTAAATTTTTATTCCTGTATTTACTCAGGTTATTGTTTAATTATTGAATTTTATAACATTTCAAGATTTCCTAGTTATATATTTAACTATCTTATGCCCCCTGTATTCCTAAAATACAGTTTGTGATTTTAATTTCACGATTTTTTTTTGGAAATTGATTTACTACCAAGTTCAGATAAATCTTGATAAATATTTCAAGTACATAAAAAGTATGTATTTTACTTTTTTGTATCCAATATTCCTTGAAATTTTGTGACTAGCATTCAGATATTCTACCCTCTTACTTATTATTTGAGATCATACTGACATTTAAAATATTAATATCTTTATTGATTCCTCTTCCAGTGATATCAAGATGAGTCATTCCTTTGATGTATGGTATATAACACAAAGATTTTATCTAAAGCAGGCATGCACAGGACATTTTCTGATATCTTAAAAATCTGGTGCAGAGTTCATTGTACTACCATCATATTTCCCCATTCTGTGTTACTCAGGGGTGAACAAACATTTTTCTTAAAGGACCACAGAGTAAATATTTTAGGTTTTATGGACACAAGGTCTACATTACACTAAACTCAAAGTAACTATAGACATGCAGAGGATGTAGCTCAGTTGATACAGTGCCTGCCTAGAATGCAAAAAGTTCTGGGTCCGATCCTCAATACCACATAACCAGTGAGGTGGTACAAATCTGTAATCCCAGTACTCAGGAGGTAGTGAATGAAGGATGATAAATTGAAAGTCATTCTTGGCTATGTACAGAGTTCTAATCCATCCCAGGATACATTAGATGATATCTAAAAAAATAATGAAAAAATAAATGAAAAGCCCTTAGACAAAATATAAATGAATGGGGATAGCTAATTCTCTATAAAACTTTATTTACAAATTATGCAGTGGGCTCTCTTGGGGTCATAGGCTGTATAGCTTGCAACTTCCTGTCCTATACTCATAGAACCTCTGATTTATAGCTGCATACATGGTTACCTAAAATAAAACTTTGTCATCCACCTTTTTAAGCTAAGTATAGTACTAAGTGCTCAAAAGTAGAATGTAGGTAAAAGTGTACATGTCCAATTTCCAGGAAATTTTCTTAAGATAGTTTCCTATATTAATGAGTCTCATGGAGTGTTGAACAGCTAGAAGCCGAACTCCTACCTAAAGAACTATGCAAGACAGTAACACACTTTAACACAGTTCTATAGACGCCCACAGAGTATGAAGGTCTCCTAAATCCGGAATTCATCGTCACAACAGAAGGAATTTCTTGAAGTGTGCCAGTTCCTAGAGCTTCAAATCCCATCCCGTGTTTCAGAGGGTAAACCCTGGAAGTGTGCACAGAATACACACGCCTGTTGGGCAAAGAATTCTGAGAAAGTAGCTCTTTTTTTTTCTGTTGCTATTTATTTGTTTTTTTTTTTTTTTTTTTTTTTTTTTTTTTTTAAGACAGCCAAGTGTGGGTGGTGGTGCATGCCTTTAATCCCAGAACTCAGAAGGGAGTGGCAGGAGGATCACCTGAGTGTGAGGCCAATTTGAGACTACATAGTGGATTCCAAGTCAGTCTGGGCTAGAGTGAGATCCTACCTTGAAAAGCCAAAAGAAAAAAATATCAAACTTAATTAAGTTGGTGCTTTTAGCACCAGTGGACTCTTCCCTATGCGTTAATAGACAAGCCAAGTGTTATTCTTCTCAAGCCCTCCTCCAGAGTGTGGAATGAGATTCTGTAGCTGCAGACTGGTGGACATCTTCAATCATTCTGTAATTCGCAAGTCACCCTTGGGCACAGACAACAGCAATAACATACTAGTATCCTGGGCCTCCTGCACTGTGGGGTGTCACACTAGCCTTGTACTTCTCAAAAAGAGAAACAAGCTTTGCTGTTGTTTAGATGACTCTTAATTTGGACTTTCTGTCAATAGCAGCAAATCCAATCCTTGTTAATGAATATTTAAGAACCTTTATGTTGCACTCATATGTGAGAGTTACAGTGTTTATAAAATACTAAGTTCACATCTCTTTTAAGAAAAACTATGTTGTTACTGGTTTGTTAACTTCTATAAACTAATACAAAAGAAATATCTCAGATAAGACTAATTTTATTCAAGATGTACTGGGAGGAGGGGGTACAATTTTAATTATTTCCTTTGACGTTTGACCTTCATCACTAATTCAACTTTGAACAGTTGCTCACTACCTCAGAAGTGAATTCTTAACATTTTTTTATTATTGTATATTAATTATAAAGAATAATGGGTTTCATTATGACATTTTATACATGTATGCAATATACTTCCAAGGTGAATTTTAATTCTGGTCTTTTAATCTTAGTTTTCTCACTCATTTTTTTAATATCACCTCTGCTCTATTTTATATTCTCAGGCCCTTGCTTTTATCCTAGTGCATCTATTTAGCTTTTCTTTTTCATTTTATTTATTTATTTTTTTAGAATAAAACATGATTAACACTGGCAAAATGTCTCCCATACTTAGATTCTCCTTAGGCTCCTGCAGCATGACTTCCAGCTATCTGTGCCTCACCCAGGTTCTCAGCCCTTGGGTCTGGTTGTGTTTTCATGGGTCTGTGGAATGTTTTCTTCTTACCCTCTCACCTTACAGAGTGCTGAACGCAGTGCTTCTGGAAAGCCTATGTATTTGGTTCTTGTGTCTCAGTGAATCAAACTCTTTACCCAGGTTTAAGTTGGAAGGCAACTCTATTCAGCTGCCTCCATTTCCTGGTTCCCTAATGCCTCTGGCGAGAGAGAGAGAGAGAGAGAGAGAGATTGAGAGAGAGAGAGAGAGGGAGAGAGAGAGAGGAGAACCACCATTGTAAGTGAAGCTGCTTCTGCGCGAGACATCCCTGTGAGAGGGATGCACAGCAGGATGTGGACACCTGAGCCTGCATCTTGGCTTCTGCAGCTCAGTGGGCTGTTTTCAGGTCCTCATCATGAGCCGTCATCGAAAGAGAGCAATTGCTCCCTGAACAATAACCTCAAAAGAAGTTCAACGTATGACTTGTGCCGACTTAAAAACCAGGTGAGGGCTAAAGAGGTGGCTTAGCAGTTAAGGTGCTTGCCTGTGGAGCCTAAAGACACAGATTAGATCCCCCAGAACCCATGTAAGTCAGAGGCACATAGTGGTACATGCATCTGGAGTTCGTTTGCAGCGGCTACAGTCCCTGGTGTACCCATTCTCTCTCCCTCCCGCATCAAATAAATAAATAAAAATAAATAAATATTTTTAAAAAAAACAAAAGCAGGTGAAGTTGCAGAGCAGGTTCCTGGGACTGATTTCTGCCTGCAGCTTCCACGGACTTCCTGGTTGCTCAGTGGAAAGGCTGGATGCTGGATGCTTTTCTAGAGGAGGTGCTGCGATGACTTTCCAGGTGCAATCATGAGTGCAGTCACTAGCCGTCGTTTGTAACCCATGCCCAAGCTCAGCCAGTTCTTCTGTGTGCTTATCAGAGATGAATGAGTAAGGAAATTATTCCTCTGCTCAGCTAATTAACTAGTACCCGTGATGGATAAGAACTCAGTGGAACACTCTGAGGTTAATACACACTAAATTACATAGCAGTTTTGAAAATTTGGATAGAATATACTTACATAGCTGGAGAGTAGACAAAAGTCATTGCAGGGCTTTGCTGTTAATGCCCAAGCTCATGGAAACTAATGGATCTATGAAAATATTGCTAGTGATCATTAACTCCCATATCATAATCCATATTAGCCAAACATGTCAACGAGAGGTATGCAGAGTATTACTCATTAATTTCCTGGACCACATAGCTAAGCACTATATGCAAGAAAGAAATATAAACTCATGGCTGTCTAGAATATTACTATTATACCCATGAAGGTGTCCCAGTGTGACTTTTCTATGTAAATTAATTCTTGCACTTCTTTTACATGCAATCCTTATGTAAAATGAATTACTGCTGGAAGAATTTAGTTTGTTTGGAATATTTCTAACTTATCATGCTCAATTCAGAGACTTTTCTTATTAGTAATTCATATTAGCCTTTGTTATAGTCAGCTCCATGCTGCTGGGATGAACCTCCAAACAAGACACAGTTTATGGGAGGAGCAGGTTTTATTTCAGGCTTACAGATCCAGGGGAAGTTCCATTATAGTGGAAGAAGCTGGCTTCCTTTCACATTTGAGTCTACTGGGGGACATAAATTCAACCTACCACAGCCTTCACCTGATGGCTGTAAGTCCTGCTAATACTTTAACCAACTATTTTAGTTTGTTAATAACCAAACTTAATGGTATAGTTTCCTGTTACTTTTGGACTTGTTCTATTGTTGTATTAAATCATTTTTATGCTTTGACAAAATGGTTTTGCTAAATAGAATTGCTTGTGCATCATTATAAGAGCGGTTAACCTCCATAGGTCAGGTGCTTGTAATTATAAATTTGCATATAATTCATTTACTAAGAATGTGAAATACTAATGATTTAGTTTTAAATATACAACTTAAGGGCTGGAGAGATGGCTTAGTGGTTAAGCACTTGTATGTGAAGCCTAAGGACCCCGGTTCGAGGCTTGATTCTCCAGGACCCACGTTAGCCAGATGCACAAGGGGGCACATGCATCTGGAGTTTGTTTGCAGTGGCTGGAAACCCTGGCGTGCCCATTATCTCTCTCTCTCTCTCTGCCTCTTTATCTCTCTGTCTGTTGCTCTCAAATAAATAAATAAAAATAAACAAAAATTAATTAAAAATGCAATTTGAGAGGCTGGAGAGATGGCTCAATAGTTAAAGACACTTGCTTGCAAAGCCTGATGACCTGGGTTTGAATCCCCAGTACCCATGTAAAAGCCAGATGCACAAAATAGAGCATGTATCAGGAGCTCATTTACAGTGGCAAGAGGCTATGGAATGCCCATTCTCTATTTCTCTTTGCTTATAAATTATATACATATATTTTTCCTTGAGAAGAGATATTAGCTGAACATGATGACACAGTCATATAATTAAAAATTGTAGCAAGTTTCAAGATTGAAGTCCAAGAATATAGGAAGTTCCAGCTCAGTGAAGACTATATAGCAAGACCCTTCCTTAAAAAGTAATAATGATAATACATATTAAATATTATAGCCTTGGTTTCTGATAACTTACTCTGTCTTTCTGTTGTGGAGGAGCAGAGGTTAAGACAGAGTCTCATTATATAGCCTACACTGACTTTGAACTCAAGATCCATCTGCTTCTACCTCAGAAGTATGGGATTTCAGAACAAAAGTATAAGTTCTGAGAATACTTGTGTCAGTTAAAACAAACAATGGACACATATGTGCAATTGAATTCAGTTTTGCCTCCCACATTGTATGACTATACCAAGTAGAATTTTATAAAGCAATAATCATTTATAATTTTAAATAGTTCCATTTTATATACTCCCAATCTAACAAATTTCTACATTCAAAAATAATAAATGTGGGGTTAGAAAGATGGCATTTGCTTTGCAAATTGGTAGCTCAGGTTCAATTCCCAAGCCACCCATATAAGCTGGACCCAAAAAAGTGGTGCAAATATCTAGTATTCATTTTCAGTGGCAAGTAGCCCTGCAGACACACTCCCACATATACATGCAAACAAATAAACAATAGTAATAAATGTATTGAAGATTAAGATTAAATTTTCAGATATATCAGATAACAATGTTCTTAAATTAGGTAGTCTTTCATTTATAAAGCCTGAGTAAATTTATCATATTTACTTGCTGTGTAATAATTTGTGCTCTGAAAGATAACAGCAAGTATCCTTATTATTTTTGAATAGCAAGGTATTTTACCTGCATGTGTTTTTTAGTTCAATCTCAGTAAAGTTCAAGGGCATCCAAGTATGAAATAGCTTTTGAGAATATTCACATTTTCTTTCTTAATTTAATTTAGTTGAAGAAAAGGATACTAGTTCAAAAGCTAATAATTTTGGTTTAAGTATAGACACTAAATGTTGTATAAATGTATATGTAATTTCCCCTAAAGCTTATAGAAGAGTTGGCATTATAAAATAATACATTTAGTTATGTTGACTCTCTTATCTGCATTCTAATATGTTTCAATGTCTAGAACATATGGAAAACATTGTTAAAATCTTCTAAAAAGAAGACTTAATTTGAATAACAAAGTCACATAAGAAATGTATACATTTAGGATAAATATAATTAATTATATTGCATAAATGACTTTTGAAGTGCATTTATTAAGAAGCTGTTTAGGTGGCAGAAATGTGCAAAGAGAAATAAAACTTAATTCTGAGGATGGCAAACATTTGGTATACTAGTTTTTTTTTTTTTACTTTATTTATATAAAAAATAGTATGTGGGGGGCTGAAGAAATGGCTAAGTGGTTAAGGTGCTTGTCTGTGAAGTGTAACTACCCAGGTTTGATTCCCCAGTACCCATGTAAACTAGATGCATAAGGTGACACATGTATCTGGAGCTCATTTGCAGTGGCTAGAAACCCTGGTGTGCCCATTCTCTCTCTACCTGCCTCTTCCTCTCTCTCTCTCTATCTCTGCTTGGATCTGTGAAAGGAAGCCAGCTTTCTCCATCATTAATGGAACTTCACCTGGATCTATAAGCTTGAAATAAATTCCTTCACCCCCTAAACTGTGTCTGGTTGGATGTTCATTCCAGCAGCTTGAAGCTGTCTACTACAGAAATTTGGTATCAGGTGTGAGGTGCTTCTGTGATGAATGTAACCATGTGTGTTTTGGTCTTTTGGAACTTGTTATTGTAGGAATGTTGAAGGATTGGTAATTGGGACTGATGACATCTTCCAGAGTGGTAAGCAAACTTTTATGGGTTTGTAACTTGGGTGTCCAGCCACTTAGATAGGGGAGGTGTCACTGGGGGTAGATCCTGGGATCTAGTCCAAAGGTGTGTTTGGGGTGAATCTAATTCCAGCTCAAATATGTAAGAGAACAGTTTGAGCTTAGGGCTTCCTTGCTTGCTATTTTTGGTGTTTGCTGGCAGTTTGGTTGTTTCTCCCTTTGCTTTGAACTGTGAAAGGGAGTCATCTTCTTTCCCCATTAATGGAACTTCCCCTGTATCTGTAAGTTTGAAATAAACTCTTCTTCTTCTAAACTGTGTATGGTTGAATGCTCATCCCAGCAACCTGAAGCTGTCTCCTGTACACATAGTCCATCTCTCTCTATCTCTGCCTCTCTCTGATACTTTGTTCTGCTTCTTGCATCCTCTCAAGTTTACTTATTTATCTTTTGTTTATCTCAGCCTGTTTAAGGTAAAGATTGTGGACATCTTTAGATCTTTCTGCTTTTCATTCATTTGTTAATGAGGTACCAACATGAAAGCTGTAATCAGTAGACACCTAGGTTGAGATTTTGTTTTTTACTGTGGAAGTGGCTTTTGAAGAATAGTCTCTATCTATTGACATTCAGATATTTCAACAAAACTTTCTCTAATTTCCTGCCAGTCACTGTAGTATTTTGGGAACAAGGACCACCAGTGGGACATAGGTTGGTGTTCTATGTAATGACTTTTATTTCATTCTTAGGACAGTGACCTCAGTTACCCGTAGGTGGCACGTTGCTTAGTGTGCACTTGAAATGGTAGACAATATTGATCATTGTGTTTTCCCCATGGCTACATAGATAAGTTCACACTTTCTCTCTGGAAGTTTACTAAGTCTTCTGAAGAAAATTGGCAATCAGTAGACTAAAAGGAGAAAAGACACACAAATGTATTAATTGTGGATGTGTAGAGGAGCCATATAGCATATGAACCTCTAAAAAGGGCTACATGGTTGAGGCTTAACTGTCACCATCATAGGAGAGAGGGCCAGGGGAGGTGTGGGCAGTTTCAGATCAGTAGTGAGTGATTTGTAGAAAATACGAATGAGCTCAAATCCAGACACTGGCATGAAGCAAAGTATAGGTATATTTCTTGATTTTTAGTCTCTTTCTCTGTCATATGAGTTAATTTTCTTTGACTTAATGAAGTTTCAATTAAGAAGGTAGAAGAGGGCTGGAGAGATTTCTTAGTGGTTAAGGCATTTGCCTGCAAACACAAAAGACATTGGTTCAATTCCCCAGGACCCACATAAGCCAGATGTACAAGGGAATGCATGAGTCTGGAGTTTGTTTGCAGTGGCTAGAGGCCCTGGCACGTCCATTCTCACTCTCTCTTTCTCTGCCTCTTTCTCTCTCTCTCAAATAAAAATAAAAAAAGAAGGTAGAAGAAAATTGGGTTCCTTTTTGGTGCTCTGTCTTTAGGTAGATCAGTAAACTTCAAAAAGAGCTCTCCCTTCCCACCTGCAAGCTTGCTGGTCCTCAGGTGCTCTGTATTTGATGCTCAAGGTAGCATATATTTGGTTATTGTTTTCTGAGCCTGAACACATACATATTTATAGTAAAGCTTGATATATATTAGGTTCATTTAATTTAAGGTTCACTTAAGAGATTCACTGTAACCAATAATGAAATAGAATAATTACAACAATTTATTCTAATAAAAGATACTTTCATTAATGAATTGGCTTTTTCCTAGAATTTCTTATTTAATGTTTTTTGCAATGTACTTGACTATAGATAAATGAAACTATGGAAGCAAGGTCTCAATAAGGGGCTGCATCTCAACCCGATTTACTCTTGCCCTCTGCTATCCTAAAACACCTGTCCTACCTGCTCCATATTCAAGAGAACAATTCTCTCCCCAAAACTTGAGAAGAGTGGAGACCATTCCTGAGGAGAGTGAGGGAATAAGGAAGCTTGGAAGCTAAGTGCTTCCCGTGTAGATTTTCTAGCAGTGTGCCTCCCTTCTGCCTCTGCCCTCTCTGATTCTTGGGACTTAGATAGAAAACTGGGATAGGATTGTGTTGGTAACTCCTCCAAAGATGTTGCATTCTTTTTTTTCCCCATTTGGGTCTCTTACCCAACCAGGCTTTTTACATCAGTTATAACTTGGGGTCACTCTTGTTTTCTCATTTCATGAAAGTGGTTGACTGGATGTTGGTATCTCTCCATGCTTGATAATGGACATGACACAGAGCAAGAAATCCACTGCTCTGTCATCATAAAACTAAAAATCTCCTGATGAATTATTTCAATGCGAAGGTCTGTATACTTTTTATAGAGAGGCTTTTGAAATAACAGTATTTTTATGAAAACATAACACTGAGATTATCTCATTTATACCAATAGGCTTTCCTTTGCAAGTGTAGATGAATGTGGCCAGTGGAGAATGTACGAAAAGATCTACATCTACTCCTGGTGACCTTTCAGTCTAATAGGTTAGATCAAGCTTGAAGGGGAATTACTGTAATATAAAATAAAAAGTATAAAAAAATGTGAGAAACGTATGATTATGTAGGGAGATTTCATTTACATCCAAACAGAGGATTTTAGAGAGGCAGTAACATTTTTCTTGAGGCTTAATATTTGGGTGGGATATGTACCTACAAAGAGCCTGACAAATATTTGCTAACTATAATTACTACTGCTCAGCTTTTGTGACTTGATGTTTTCCTGTCCCCTTTTGTCATGGGAAGTACCCTTTCCTTCAGTGTACAAATAAGGAGCAATCAGTTTACTTCTTCACATCTTAGTTTTTCTGAGAGGAATTAACAAAAAACTTCTACAGAGAACATTCACTGTTAATGACATTTATTGATATAGCTTATAATTATGAAAAAAACATTCTTTTTGTGGGAATCCCATTATATTAATGATGCTTGTATATTATTGAGAATTATAAATATTGAGCAATAAAGCTTCAAGTTCACATGTTCCCAGATCTTATTATAGGGTTAGTAGATTGGCCATTTCTCAAAAACTTAAGCAGTAATTAGAAATCTTTCATAGTTTCTTTCAGAAATGGGGCTTGATTTTAATTCTGTCATTTGCCAAAACTTGTAAGAAAAGATGTCATCTAAACTATTGACATTTTTATAGCTTGACAAAAATTAAGCATACTTAAAATGAAATATTTGTTGCATAAATTAAGCTGCAGTTAATATGTTTTCTGCCACTGCTTGAAGGGAATGATGAAAATGGGTGTTGTTAACAGACTCCCTGCTGTGAGACTAATTTCTTGATTTCTTTACCACACATTGCCAGACACAGTTTCACAGTAAAGCAGCAGACCAACAAGTAGAAAACACTGTTTGATGAGAATGGGACACAGAAGGAGATAAACTGACTTTTATGAAGCAAGGCAATATTGCTTTGTGTTTTAAGATCGGGTGACTAGTTGATTCCAAGGGTAAGATTTGTACTTTTAAAACCATTAAAATAAGGAGAAAAATGGCCTTCATTTTAGTTAACTGAGCTTTTTAAATTAGCCAACTTATTTTTTTCAGGGGTGTTTGCCTTTTCAGCAGGTAATTAGAAAATGAAAAAGATGTGTTATGAATATGCCTGTCCACTAGCTAACCATGGAATAATCACAAATCCCATCACAAAAACGTAGGACTGAGAAACTACAGGAAAAGTGGAAGAAAAATACATTCTCATGAAAGAGGAAGAGTTTTTCTCATCAGAACCTGTAGTAACAAAAAGAATACCTAACCTTGATCAAAGTCAGTTATTGCTATTAAAAACAATCCCAGCTGCCACTGGCCCAGACAATGCATGAAGTACTATTTTACTTGAAATATTTTTCTGGCTGATTACTTTTTGACATTAGATACCATCTGTATCAAGGAAAGAAATAGGTAACCACTATCAATAGTCCTTTTCATCTTTCCTGATGTCTCTCTGGGGTAATACTGGTTAAGAAGTGTAAATCCACCAGGAGGGATTAGAAATGATGGGATGGATCTCACTCAGTAGCCACAATGGAGGCAAAATACACTGTGTTGACAACATGAAGACTGGACAATGCCTGTTGGAGGAATAACAAACAGACCTCTTCTCAGTATGCCCTTCTCACTGCCCACACTAGAATAGGGTGATACTTATTAATACGGAGTTGCGTTTGGCATTCCAAATGTAAATGTATGAAAAAGCTTCAGATGTTGGAAAAGTTTACCACCCGAAAAACAATTTTTAGAGGAAATGAGTCTGTTATTTTTAGGGTTCTTTTCTTTGGGTCACTTACATGCTACTGGTGGTCTGGTAACAAACCAATGGTGTGGTCATGCTCTTAGACCACATAATTACACTCATATCTTCCTGCTTGGTGCTCATAGATGACCGCAGGCAGCCTGTCCTAACCACCTGATTTGAAATCATAAGCTTTACCCCTGTCTTTCTGAGTTATTCTGTCATGCCCATCTTTCTTTTCTTCATAGCATTATTGTCTGAATTATTTATTTGCTTCTTGTCTATCTCCCCTAATTAGAAATTTATATTCCATCAAAAAAGTAATTTTTCCGGACTTATCCATTAATATATATTTTACTGCCTAAGACTGTGCTTAATTTTAGTAGGTAGTTAATTAATACTTTTAAAATAAAGATTGAAGAAGTAAATAAATGGATATTTAATAATCAAGACTTCAAAAGAGCAGAAAGAACCTCAACAAATGTGGTAACTCCCAAGCTACTTCAAAGCATTCAGTTTTTCTCTTATGAAGAATTATGTATTATTGTGTGTGGTTGTTTGATTCAGGTGTCCACCATAAACTTATGTATTCTGAATGCTAAGTCCCCAGCTGGTGGTATTTCTGCAATTGGAACCTCCTGGAAGAAGTGTATTATTGGGGGTGGGCTTATGGGTGTTACAGTCAGCTTACCATTGTCAATATTTGGCACGCTGTCCTATAGCTGTTGTCTACCTGCTGTTGGCCAGAAGGTGATGTCTACTCTCTGCTCATGCCATTATTTTTGACAATGCCATCATGGAGCTTCCCCTTGAGTCGGTAAGCCAAAAAAAAAAAAAAAAAAAAAAAAAAAAAAAAAACATTCATCCCACAAGCTGCTCTTGGTAGGGTATTTTCTGCCATCAATAAAAAGCTGACTGCAACAATAAAATTGGTACCAGAACTGGGGTCATTGCTGCTAGAAACCAGACTGTGTGGCTTTTGGCCTTTTGGAACTGATTTTCAAGAGGAATGTGGAAGGATTTGAAACCTTGGCCTAAGAGACGCCTTGCAGTGCTGTAAGTACAGTCTGATGGACAGTTCTGGTCAGAGCTGAAAGACCTGAATGCAGTAAGAACTATGTACTGTAATGTTTGCCTTATGAAAGTGAGAAACAGCTTTGTAGGGACTGGGTGAGAAGCAGTTTGTGTGAGAGGCTTGCTACAGAGGGATATGGCACAGAAAGAAATGAAATATTTGGACCAAAACTGCTGCTCTTTCAGCTGCAATTGTTTGAGAGATTATATCCATTGAGATTGGGCCAGCTGATTTGCATTGAGACAATAGGAATAATGCAGACCTGAAAGGGCCTGAGTGCTGTAGGAGTGTCCTGGTCTTCAAAATGTGCTTAATTCCCCCCCTGGATTAACAAATTGGTCGCTCACCTGGTACTATGGACTATAACAAATGCAGAAAAGACAGGATCTTTGAATTTGCAATGTGGTCCTGTTGTTTGGAAATGGCCATGGACAGTGTGAAGCAGGCTTGTTACTTACATGGAGGCCCAATGGAGCTATGTGGATTTGCAGTAGAGACTCAATGGAGAAGCCAGGACTATTGGGATGGCTGCCAAGGAAAGTTACCAGAACCCAATGAAGATTTCCTGCGACTGTGAGTGGCCTAGCTGGATGGGTGAAATTAGAATTCCAGAGACTCCTCACTGGTTAGAATTATCAGATTTAGAGACTTGTCACTGGTTAGAGTTGTCAGATTTGGAGCTACAGAGTTTGGTGTTTGCCTTGTTGTTTTTTTTTAATCTTGTATTGGTTGATTTTTTTTTTCTTTTTTTCTTTGCTCAATTCCACATTTTGCAATATAAATGCTTATTGTGCTATTATGGTTTTTCAGATACAAACACACACACACACACATATATATATCGTATTATGGCTCAGTTAAAATATCTTGATTCTCTCTCCCTCCCTCTTTCTCTGCCAAATAAATAAATAAAAATATTTTTTTCAAAAAAGGCTGGAGAGATTGCTTAGTGGTTAAGGCATTTGCCTGCAAAGCCAAAGGACCCAGTTTCTATTCCCCAGGATGACCCACATTAGCCAGATGCATAAGGGGGCACATGCATCTGGAGTTCATTTGCAGTGGCTGGAGGCTCTGATGCACCCATTCTCTCTCTCTCTCTCTCTATCTCTCTCTCTCAACCCCCCTCTTTATCTGTCAAATAAGTATATAAATTAAAATTTTTTAAAAAGGTGATGGACTATGGGGAGGTTTGCATAGCATTGAGATTGATTTAAAAAACAAACTAGGGCTGGAGAGATGGCTTAGCGGTTGAGCGCTTGCCTGTGAAGCCTAAGAACCCTGGTTCGAGGCTGGATTCCCCAGGACCCACATTAGCCAGGTGCAAAAGGGGGCGCACACATCGGGAGGTTGTTTGCAGTGGCTGGAAGCCCTGGCACACCCATTCTCTCTCTGCCTCTTTCTCTCTCTCTCTCTCTCTGCCTCTTTCTCTGTCTGTCACTCTCAAATAAATAAATAAAAATGAACAAAAAAAATTAAAAATAAATAAATAAAAATAAAAAACTAACTAACTAACTAACTAACTAAACACCGGGCATTTTGGTGCATGCTTTTAATCCCAGCACTCGGGGGGGGGGGGCGGGCTGAGGTAAGAAGATCACCATGAGTTCAAGGCCACATTGAGACTATATAGTTATTTCCAGGTCAGCCTGGGCTAGAATGAGACCCTACCTCAAAAACAAACAAACAACAACAAAAAACTAGGTTTATTTTTAATGTTGGACTGAATGCATGACATTTTACAACATATATGGTTATTAGTTAATGGGGACCAGGGGTAAAATGTGGTGGTTTGATTTAAGTTTTCTCATAAATTTATGTGTTCTGAATGCTAAGTCCCTACTGGCAGTTAGGCAATTGGAGCCTCCTGGAAACAATGTATTGTTGGGGGCAGGCTTATGGGTGTTATAGCCAGCTTTCCCCTGCCACTGTTTAGCACACTGTCCTGCTGCTGTTGTCCACCTGATGTTGGCTAGGAAATGATGTCCACCACCTGCTCATGCCAGATTTCCCATGCCATCATGGAATCTCCTCTTGAGTCTATAAGCCAAAATAACCCCTTGCCTCCTACAAGCTATTCTTGGTAGGGTGTTTTCTGCCAGCAATGAAAAGCTGACTGAAACAGTAAAATCAACATTATATATGTAATGTATGTTACCATATGTATTTGATAATATATATGATTACATATTGTTACAGTCAGGTTCACATTGCTGGCAGAAACTGCCTGACCAAGAACATCTTCGGGAAAAAAGGATTTCTTTTGGCTTGCAGACTTGAGGGGAAGCTCCATGCTGGCAAGGGAATACGATGACATGAGCAGAAGGTGAACATCATCCCCTGGCCTACATAAGGTAGTCAAAAACAGTAGGATAATGTGCCAAACACTGGCAAGGGGAAACAGGCTATAATACAATAATAATTATTATATATAATATATACATAATAATTATAATACAAACCTGCCCCCAATAATAAACTGCCTCCAAGAGGTGTTAATTCCCAAATCTCCACCAGCTGGTAACCTAGCATTCAGAACACCTGAGTTTATGGGGGGACACCTGAATCAAACCACCACATTCCGCCCCTGGCTTCCATAAAATGATATCCATACATGATATGAAATACAATGCATTCAGTCCAACTTTAAAAGTCCCCATAGTTTTTATCATTCCTAATGATGTTCAAACATCCCCATAATTCAAGGTCTTTTAACTGAGCTATAATACCAAACAATTCCCCCCAAAACCAATAATGGCACAGAATAAACATTCACACTATAAAAGATGTCATTGTGCATAGCAAAGAAATATTCAACCAAAACAAGATTTAAACAGGGCAAACATCAAACTCTGTAGCTCCAAGTCCAACAGCTCTAGTCACTGACAAATCTCCAAGTCTGATAATTCTAATCAGCAACAAGTCTCTGGAATTCCAATTCTGCCCCTCCAGCTAGGCTACTCATGGGTCTGGAAAACTTCATCCAGGGCCGGCAACTTTCCTTAGCAGCTATCTTGTGGTCCCAGCATCTCTACTGGGTCTCTACTGCAACCCACAGTTCATCCTCAAGGTTCCATTGGGTCTCCTTGCAGGCATCTAGCAAACCTGCTTCACACTGCCCATGGCCATTTCCAAAACACAAGACCATGTTGCAAACTCAATGACCCTCTTTTCCCTGTATTTCTTATACTCCACAATACCAGGTAGGGTGCCAATTTGTTAATCCAGAGGGGAATAAAGTGTACTCCTTCAACATTAGGCCCCTTCAAAAGACTGCATTTTTTTCTGTTGTCCCAGTGCAGGTCAGCTGGTCCAATCTCAATAGCTGTAATCTCTCATACAATTGCAGTTGAACAGGTAGCAGTTTGGGCCAAAAGATTTTTTTTCTGTGCCATATCCCTCTGCACACATAAGTCCATTTCTATGCACTGCAACCCTGCACAAGTTCTCAGGACACAGCCATAACAGCAAACCTCTCACACAAACTGCTTCTAGCCCAGTCCAAGCAAAGCTCTTTCTCACCTTCATAAGCCAAACCTCACAATCCATAGTTCTTACTACATTCAGGTCTTTCAACTCTGACCAGAATAGTCCATCAAGCTATACATCAAGCACTGCAAAGCATCCCAGAGACCAAGATGTCAAATCCTTCCACATTCCTCTGGAAAATCTGCTCCAAAAGCTCAAAGCTACACAGTCACATGTCTAGCAGCAAATGACACCACTCCTCAGTACCATCCCTATTGTTGCAGCCAGGTTTGAATTGCTGGTAGAAATAACCCAGCCAAGAGCAGCTTGTGGGGAAAACAAAAAAAGAGGTTTATTTTGGCTTTCAAGCTCAAGGGGAAACTCCATGATGGCAGGGAAAATGATGACATGAGCAGAAGGTGGACACCACCTCCTGGCCAACATCATCAGGTGGGAAATAGCAACAGGAGAATGTACCAAACACTGGCAAGGGGACACTGGCTATAATACCCATAAGTCCACCCCTAACAATACACTGCCTCCAGGAGGCGTTAATTCACAAATCTCCATTAGCTGGTAACCTAGCATTCAGAACACCTAAGTTTATGGGGGACACCTGAACCAAACCATTACAAGGGAAGAGAGAGAATGGGTTCATCAGGGCCTCTAGCTACTGCAGGCACTTCAGATGCATGTGCCGCTTTGTGCATCTGGCTTTATGGGATTGCTGGGGAATTGAATCCAGGCCATCAGGCTTTGCAAGCAAGTGCCTTTAACCACTGAGCAAAATCCCCATGAAATATTTTTATTAAAAATATTTAATCAAAATTTTTTGCCATCCACCTCTTTTTAGTTCTAGGAGTAAAATGTCTGCATTATTTTATGGCTGAATATTAAAAAAAAAAAAAACTATTTTAAGCAGAGTGTGATGTCATGACCTTTGATTTTCC
Organism: Dipus sagitta; assembly: GCA_036346955.1. NCBI lineage: Eukaryota > Metazoa > Chordata > Mammalia > Rodentia > Dipodidae > Dipus > Dipus sagitta. The sequence continues at coordinate 317,864,883 of CM070770.1, forward strand.
TCCTGTCCCTCCAATTCCTAGGACATGTTCCTGTGTGCCCAGCTGACAGGCACTGAGACTGGTTGCTCAGTGCTCAGTTGTGAATATCAGGTGGAAAACCTTAGATAAATGTGTAAATAGTGCAGCTGCAACCAAACGTGAACCTCACTTTGAGGCTAGGGACCCGGGAAATTGGCTCTTTGTCATTTTGAGTTGAGTTGGAAAATGGACCTGGGCTTTATTCCAGCTCAAAGAGCCATTCCCTTCCAAATACTCCTAAATTGTCCCAAGGAGCTCGTTTTGGCAGTAGATGATTGGTGTTTAGATGAGCATCCTAATGACAAAGACTGTCTGCTCTGACAAGCAGCGCTGTGGCATGATGTAGAGCTGTCATCCCCAGTGTTTTTCTTGATGACATTATTTTTATAGAAATGCAGCCCCCCACCCCTCATTTAAAAAGTGACCCACCCTGGTGTCGCACAGGTGCCTGTCCTGAGCTTGTAATTTAACAGCTCCCAGGAAGAGCAACGATTTTACTGTGTCAGGGGTAACTTGTGAGGAGATAATGGCACCAGATTTCTCTTGAAATGAAGCTGTCCTACTAACACTCCCTTCATCCTGTATCCAAGCTGATAGTTATCAGCTAACTAGGGCTATGGGAGTTGGGAGATTATAAATTTAAAAGGGAAAAAAAGGTGATTAAGGGTTTCTAAAAGATTTTCTGTTATAGTACATTTTGTGTGGGTCTTTTCAGAGTCAGTCAGTCCATGTTCCTCAGCATCATAGTAAATGCCTATTGTCTGCAATTAGACAGGTCTGTGTTCTGGTAACCATGGTTGGAGACTAGCACAGTGCCTGACATACTACAGATGTCCACATGTTAATTAACTTAAATGTGCAGGTCAGTGTATGACACAAGGTCAAGTGATGCGTCATTGTATCAGAGAAGAACACAAGATCATCACAGAAAAATAATCACTTCTAGGGTGTGTGTGTGTATATATGTGTGTGTGTGTGTGTGTGTGGTGTAGTGTGTGTGGTGTGTATTAGAGCAAAATTTGATCTTGCATGAAAAATATCAGGTGTTCTTTGAACTATTCCCATGAGCTCCCATTTGCAGGGTATTGTCAATCCTAAGTGCTCACTAGAGCACTAATTACTCACTAGAGTACTAATATAGCCCATTACCTTCTACTACCTTATACTGTATGGTCTGATAAAAGATGGTATACAAATGAATTAACATAAGTTCCGGATGCTTTTCAAATTAGTGCTACTAGTGGTCTAAGTCCCATGTCATCACACAGTACCTTAAATTTGTTAATGCAGAAATAAAATTTACTTCATTTGGTTTTTTAAAGAACATTGTAAGTAGAATATCACCACACTTCTACTACTGAAGGAATGAGAGTGGACAACTCTAATGTGAGGTGAAATGCTATTCATTTCACAGATGATGAGACAGAGTAACAGTATTTCCTGTTTCCTAGAGCAAATGATAAAGTCTCGGTGTTGTTTGTTTCTTTGCTTGGTAAAGCTTAGCCTGCTGGAAATAATTAATTTTATAATTATTGATTCTATTTTTCTTAATGTACTTAGGCTTGTTCCATTAATCTATTTGTCCTTATGTGAGTTTTTTTTTTTTTTTTTTTTTTTTTAGTTTTTTGAGGTAAGGTCTCACTCTAGTCCAGGCTGACCTGGAATTCACTATGTAGTCTCAGGGTGGCCTTGAACTCATGGCGATTCTCTTACCTCTGCCTCCCAAGTGCTGGGATTAAAGGCGTGCGCCACCATGCCCGGCCTTATGTGAGTTTTAATTGGTGGTGTTTCTCAGGTAACTGGCCCACTGATCTAAGCTATCCAATTTGTAGCCGTAGACTTTGTACTTTATTCTTCTGTTATTCTTTCAACAAGGGATGATCTGTTCTTCACACTGACATTGATAATTTGTATATTCTCTATGGTTTCTTTTCTTTTTACTTTTTCTCAAGGCAGGGTCTCACTCTAGCTCAGACTGACCTTAAATTCACTATGTAATCTCAGGGTGGCCTCAAACTCATGGCAATCCTCCTACCTCTGCCTCCCAAGCACTGGGATTAAAGGTGTGCACCACCATGCCCGGCTCTCTCTCTCTCTCTTTTTCTTGGTTCACCTGGCTAGTAGTTTTATTTTATTAAGGTTTGCAAAGAAGCAGCTGTTATTGATTTTTCTGTTTTCCTATTTTCAAGTTCATGATTTCTTCTCTCTGTTCTCTTTCTTTGGTCTCATGTGCTCTTCTCTCTCTGCTTTCCTACAGGAGAAGTTCAGGTGGGTGCTTTTAGGTTGTTTCCCTCCCTGCTGTGCGTCATGAAGCACATTCCTGAATCAGCATTGCATTTGCTGCATCCCACAGCTTGAATAGGTTTCATTCTCACTTTTAGTTAGTTTGAATTATGTTTCTTTTGAAATTCCTTTAACTAGTGTGCTTGTTAGAAATATGTTATTTAATTAAAAAATATATTTGGGGGACTCTGCCTCTTATTGACTTTTGCTTAATTCTGTTATGGAATGAAAACATGTTTTGTGTGATTTTTCGGTTGGGTAAGGTGTTTCTCATGGCCCAGCATATGAACTATCTTGGTAAAGTTCCCATGTTAATATGAGAAGAATGTATATCCTGTTGTTAGTGGATAAATGTCTAGGATGTCAATAATAACCAGTTGATTGACAGTTCTGTTCACTCAGTTACAGCCTGACTCATTTTCTACCAGCTCAGTCTGTCCGTTACTAATAAAGATTGTTGAAAACACCAACCACCATACCAAGTTTGTGTTTATCCTTCCAATTCCTGTTGGGTTTTGCACTCTTGCTAAGCACACAGACACAATAATGATTGATCGTCTTCTTGGAGGCTTGACCCCTTCTTCCTTACATAATGACTTCCGTTATCTCTGATAACATTCCTTATCCTGGAGTCTGTTCTGTCCTACATGAATAGAGCTTTCCTTAGCTAATGTTAGCATGGCCTGCCTTTCCCTGCACACTTCCTGTCACTCTGTTTTTAAATGTACAGGTATTTTATGGACAACTTATTATTCAGCCCTCACCTTTTATTAGGACACTTAAACCACACACATATGAAGTGATGGTTAATAATGTCTGGACCATAGTCAACTATAGTCCAAGTGTTTTCCTGTTTCCACACTTGTTCCTCCTTCAGGTATTTCTGGTTTTAATTATTTTATGAGATTCCATTTTCTCTCCATTCTTAGACTATACTTGCTTAATGGTTTCTGTAGTTACTCTAGATTCTGGAGTGCACCTTTACAATGACTCCCACATTCTCTTTCAGGTAACACTGAGTACTGGATAATGCAGCAGCTATTTATCAGCCACTCCTGTCTATCAGCCCTTCTGTTCCACCTGGGTACCACTCACTGCTCTTTCCCACAAGCTACTGCCACCAGTACCGTGGCTGTTATTATGATTTGAGAGAAAAGACTTTTCTATCTGCTTGGTCAGCTAAGAATAAGAATAAGAAAAATGAAAGATTTCCTTCTGTCTTTATCTCAGCACTCTCCATTTCCTCATGTAGAATGGACTGTCCATCCTCCATCACTTTTCTTTCCTCTGGAAAATTCTTGTTAGCATTTATTATGTGGCAAGTCTGCTTGTTTTGAAAACTAAATAAAACATTGTTTCATGAAGTTATCAAAATCAATCAAAACTGTTCAGAGTTCTGGGTTATAGTACTAATCTGTCATATCACCAGGGTAGAAATGGATGGTCGTGCTTCACCCAGAGGACAGGACTTCTGGCACTCGCTCTGACATGTGCTGCGGAAACTTGCTGTTGCAAGGTGTTCTGAGATGTTCTGTGTGAGTGTTTGCTAGCAGCAGATGATTCTGGAGGCCTCCATGTCCATGGGGAACACAAGGAAAGGAAGAACATGGATGCCCAGCACAGCAGGAACATGCAACTGCATTTTATGAAATTGTCTGTTTTCTGTTTATTACAATTTTATACATGTTTATAAGGCATTTCACTGTAATTCCTTTCTGTCACTTTCTCTTTTCACCCTTTCCCTTCCCCCTTCCACCAAATCCCTTCTTCTTCCCAACCAGTCCCTCTTCTGCTTTGATGGCCGCTCTCTTTCTCTCTGTGAGTTTGTCTGAGTTTGGTTCCCCAGCACCTGTGCATGGCCATACGCACCTATAACCCCAGTGCTGTGGAGAGTAGAAACCAGTAATCCCTTGTAAAGAAAGTAGGCTCCAGAATCAGTGAGAGGTTCATCTCAAAAAGCACATTAGGCCGGGCATGGTGGCGCACACCATTAGTCCCAGCACTCAGGAGGCAGAGATAGGAGGATTGCCGTGAGTTCAAGGCCATCCTGAGACTCCATAGTGAGTTCCAGGTTAGCCTGAGCTAGAGTGAAACCCTACCTCGAATCCCCCCCCCAAAAAAAGCACATTAGTGAGCAATGCAGGTGGACACTCAACATTGTCCTCTGGCTTCTGCATATTTATGCATGGAGAATATGCATCTTCACACACACATACATACAACACACACACACACACACACACACACTACTCCATATATAATATGCACCTGTAGATGCATATGCAAAAAAATTGAATGAATTTTTTTATGCTTACCAAACCCTGCCCTCTATAAAAGTTGTTTGGAATGTTACATTCCTCTTCGTTCATCCAGTCAGTAAGTGTTTATTTTGCCCAAAACTAAATGCAGATTCCCATAAAGCCAAGGTAAAATGATCATATTGCAACCTTCTTGAAAGTAGGCTCCTCCTATTTGTTCCTCATATTTGCATGGTTCAAGATGTTGTGTATGCCAGCTGTAGATATTCAAATCTAGTGTTCATTGGCGTAGTAGTGCATGCTCATAATCCCTACCCTCAGAAGAAAGAGACAGGAACCATACAAGTTTGAGGCCAGCCTGGTCTATATAGCAAGTTCCTGTCCAGCATGTGCTCCATAATCAGATCCTGTCTCAAATAAGCAAACAAGCAAGCAAACCTCCTAACAGAAGCTGTGAGTCTGGAAGGAGGCTCAGCTTCTAAAGTGCTTGTCATGGAATCCTGAGGTCCTTAGTAAAAGCTGGGCCTGGCAGTGCTTGCCTGCGAGCCCCATGCTAGGCAGGAGGGACAGGAGCAGCCCTGAGGCCTGCTGGCCAGCTAGTCTAGTGAGCCCTCAGTTTGTTGTGTGCTCCCAACTCAAAAAAGGTGAATAGCAGTTGACACTGACCTCTGGCCTCCACACAGATATGCATACTTGTGAACATGCACCCCCACACATACAAACACACACATACACATGCTCACTATGCATACATAGACATATACACATTCACTCAAAAATTTTAAAAAATCTTCAGTATATATATATTTGATTTTACTGTGATAAAATTTCTTAACTTTGATGATATAATGGAATTCAGTTAAATAATGTCTCTCTTGCATAAAATAATGTGAATAATAATTGTAACTATATAAAATGAGCAAGATGGTAACATTTTGTTATTTTCTTCCTAGGATTTTCAAACTGTATTACCATCCTTTGAACTCTTCTCAAAGTATGGAAAATTATATTCAAAAGCTGGACAAATTGTATAAAGGTATGCATTTTTTCTAAGCACTACTTCAAAAAGTACATTAAACAAATAAAAACATCAAATGAAATTGAAATCTCAGCATTTGAAAACATACTATAATAATATATAGGATAAAGCTTTATAAATGTCTTATTCTTATCTGTTAATTTTTAGCATTTCAATATAATGAATTTTATTTTCAATTGCTTTTATCCACAATGGAATAAAAATACATTAATAGAACTTACAAATGCCTGAAGTATTTTCATCTTTAAATTAAATAATAAAGTTTTACACAATTTCATGAAAGTACTAGTAGTAGCCAAAAGCTAAAACATACTTCTCAGTGCTGTGTCAATACAGTCTAATTTCATATACCTTCCCAAAGTGGACTTGATTTGAAGTACAAGGTATTTTAGCTTTTCGTGATTACCAGGGTAATCACTAAAAACCAAGAACCAAATGAGGTGTCAATAATCCTGAATTTAAATTATTTTATTTATTTATTTATTTGAGAGAGCGAGAGAGAGAGAAGAGAAGAGAGGATATTCCAAAGCCTCTAGCCACTGCAAATGAACTCCAGATGTATGTACCACCTTGTGCATCTGGATCAAGTGGGTACTGGGGAATCAAACTTGGCTCCTCAGGCTTCACAGCCAAGTGCCTTAACCACTAAGAAATCTCTCCAGCCCTATCCTGTATTTAAGTGCTGAGGCATTTTGTAATACATGCTTTCAATTGAGATGAGTCTCAGAAGATAATGTGGTATTTTCACCCAAATTTAAAGGGAGTATTGTATGGAGACAGCAAAGATCACTGTATTGAAGGGAAAGAAAGGGAAGGAATGAGAAGTCATGCTCACTAGAATTCCTCAGAATCGACCCCCGACCAAGAACCCAGGATAGCAAGGACCCATTGGAGAGAGTATGGGGTAGATTCAAAGAACGTAAAATCATTTTATATTTAATGTTAATATTAATGTTGACTCCACTGCACATAGGACTCTGCAGGCTCCAATTTGGAAGTTAATACATTCAATTCAGATACCAATATCTGCCTCTCACCTGTTCCACCAAAGGACATGAGAGAAACTGTAAAATCTTATGAGCTAATGGAAAATGTGTGTATAATACTAAGAGGAATTGCTATTTTAGGAGTTTGTAAAGTTTCATTACCTATTGGAGGATTTTTCTATTTGTGAGCCACAGAGAGGAGAAGACAAAATGTTTCCTATCTATCTGTGTGTGACTCTTTATTCATCAATATATCAATCCCATTTATAATGGGGATTCAAACCCCCCATTTGCTATACACCAAATTCAATGTATAACATATGCAGTGAAATTCTGTGCAGATGTTAAAAATATTGGGCTAGAGAAATTGCTTAGTGGTTAAGGCACTTGCCTGCAAAGCCAAAGGACTCAGGTTTGATTACCCAGGACCTCTGTAATCCAGATGAACAAGTGGTACATGTGTCTGGAGCTCGTTTGCACTGGCTGGAGGCCTGAGCATACCCATTCTCTCTGTCTCTTTCTCTCTCTCTCTCTCTCTCTCTCTCTCTCTCTCTCTCTCTTCTTGCCTCTTTCTCTCTCAAGTAAATAAATAAGAAGAAAAATATCTTTAAAAAATGTTAACAAATCTTTACCTACTTATTTGGTAAATGCCTACATTATGTTTTTACAGTTAAAGTAGCCTGTGTAATTTGATTACATGAATGTGCCTGTGCATGCACATATATGTTTGCATGTAAATTATGATGCACTTCTGTATCCTTATTTATATGTTAAATATGTGATGCATACATTTATATATTATGAAAATGGTGACAGTGGATTTCTGGCTGTGAGATTATCGGGGCCTCTTTTAAAGGACACTGCTCATTGTTTCTAGTTTGGATGTTTTCATGTAATCAGAAAGAAACAAAGAGTTAAACAGAATGCTCCAATAGGTCCTATTTCTTCTCCCTTACCAATTACAAGAACATCTTGATTTGATTCTCTTTAATCATAATAAGTTAAGACACAGTTATCATTCTCTCTGAAAACAAAATAATTACTTGCTAAATTATCTATGCTAAAAGAAAAGGAAGAGTAACAGACATTTCACATTATTTTTAATTAAAAAGAGTGAAACTCAAAGACACATGTGTGGCAGAATTTCAAACAAATGTTTGCCAACTCCTCTCTTGTATTTTATAAGTATTTTGTGAATTAACAGTACTATCAAAGTGTCATCTCTTGCAATTAGATAGAAAATTAATGTGTATTTAATTTTGCAAAGTGATTGACAGCAAGTAGCCTTTGGTAGGGCCCTTCTGCTACGGTTTAATTTCACCAAATACAGCAGAAAGCTTCTATTCTTTACAGAGAAGGCTGAGATGAAAACATTTATACCAAACTGTTGAATAAAGATGCCATAGTAACTGTTAGAGCTATCTGTATTATTGCTGCGCCTCAAGGTTGTTCATCACTTTGTTGTAATTTTCCAGGCATGGCCTCCTACACTCAAACCTCATTTCCCCCTCAGCCCGATGAGGGATGCCTTTGTCATATTGATCTTTCATTCATTCAGTATGTCTGAGTTCCGGACAAAGAGAGCCCACACTACCTATTACCAATAATGTGCTCAGGTTTCAACTACCAGAATTGCTCAGAGCAAATTAAAAAGCTACTTTCTGGACTGGAGAGATGGATGGCTTAGCAGTTAAGGTGCTTGCCTACAAAGCCTAAGCACCCAGGTTCAATTCCACAGGACCCACATAAGCCAGATACACAAGGTAGCGCATGAGTCTGGAGTTCCTTTGCAATGCCTAGAGGCCCTGGAACACCCATTCTCTCTCTCTTTTTCTCTCAAATAAATAAGTAAACCTTCTGGGTGTAGTGATACACACCTTTAATCCCAGCACTTGGGAGGCTGAGGTATGAGGATTACTGTGAGTTTGAGGTCAGCCTGAGACTAGTGAATTCTAGGTCAGCCTGGGCTACAGCAAGACTCTACCTTGAGAACAACAAAACAAACCAAAAAAAGATACTTTCTGACTATAATAATATGATTTAAGCTTCTTTAATTTGCCTTTATAACTGGTCATTTTCTGTGACCTTTGATAGTTTCATCAAATACCTTTGTCTAAGGCACCCTATGTTCTAAGAGTGTGCTGACTGATCCTGTGTATACTAGTTCATCCTGATAGTAGAAGAGGTGAAGTCATGGGCTGTGATCTTGTGAATGCATCAAAGGGCATGGCATGGGTGTAGTTCTCTTTATTGCTCACTCCAGAACTATCTCAGTTCTTCTTAGGAACAGGGCTTGGTCCAGACCATATCATAAAGTGTTTCTACTTAGAGGCCAGATGAAATGAGTTGTAATGCCATCATTTGATAGGTATTAAAAAAAAAAACAATGTCATTTCTCTCCTCCCTCAGAGGAATCTGGCATGGGAATGACTCAAAGAGATGAAAAGCAATAAAATTGAAAATGAAAAATAAGTGTAGTTGACCCCTGGGCTGGGAAAGTGTTAAAATGTCATTATCTTTTTTTTAGGTATTAGATACTTATTTAGACAATAATATGAATTGTGTATTCTAGTTTTTCTTAGAATACTAAACTGTAGTTAGAAAGTTTTCCCATTTTCTTCTTCTAGAGCTTTATTCTGTGTGACTGCTCTGCAGAGTGAGTAATATAATAGCCACTGGATGAGGAGAGATCAGTTATACAAAGGGAGATAATCACCAAGCATGCAGCTATATGCATGCCTGCTTGGAGTCTGTTTTAATTAAACATGGTCATTCAGAGCATCATTGTTTGCTTTTGTAACCCATTTGAAGTTTAGTCATAGGGAACTGGTAAAGAAAAAATAAACATACTTCAGTTTCTCTAGGTTAAATTGTGCAAGATGCTGTTACCAGGCCTCCTGCTCATAGGAAGGGGCTCTGCCGAGTTTTTCAGTAACTAAGGCAGATTTGCTAGGTGCTTCATGCATGTAGTGACACAAACAATCACACCTCATGCATGTGGTGACACCATCGAGAAGTATTTCAGGATCTGCAGTCAGATGAGAGGACAGGGTGAGTCAGCAGGCCGCCAGTGAGTGCAACAGGGGCCAAGGCCTCCTGCACATTAGCTGACCCATGGCTGAGAATGAGAAAACTCGCATTGATGCACGTCTTTTCCTTCTTTGTACTGTTCTGTTTTCAGAGAACACAAGAAGATGAACTGTAAATATGAGGTTAAGATGTGATGGGAGCACGAAATAGAAGATACCACTGCCGAATCAGGTCCTGGATTCTGCTCCCACGCTGCTCAGTGACCTTGACCTGGGCCTCTTAGCCTCTGCAGTTCTCTCTGTCTCTCATCTCTCTTTCTCATCTGTCAGAAGAAGAAATTGCAAACTATCTTGGGGTCATTATAAACCTTTATAGTATAAAAGGAAAATAACTTGAGCACCTTATGGAAAATCAGATTAATAATAAACCAGACTTACTATGATTTAGTAAACTGTGTTCTGCTGCTTATCACTCATGTGCATGTGCATGTACATGTGTCTGTTGTGTATGTTGTGTATGCATGGTACGTTTGTTTTGTGTGATGTGTAATGTGGTATGATGTATGTTGTCTGTGTCACATATGCATGTGGTGGTTATGTGTGTTGTCTCTGTTGGTGAGTAGTGTGTATGTATGGTCTGTGTTCTTTGTGTAAGGTGTATGGTATGTTTTTGGTGTATGGTTTGGTGTGTGTGTGTTAAGTCTCCTTGCTTGTCTTTGGGAACAAATGCTCAAAGATCGGTCCTACATCTTTAAGACTATCTGTTAATAACTACAAGACCAAAGTGTCATAAACAGTCCCACTGGAATGACCCCATGCCGACTCCATCACTCAGCTCACAAACGACGAAGTCAGCATTATATGGCTAACAGGTAAATGAGAATGAGGGAGGAAGTGTAGGTGACAGGGAGTGGTTGGCATACACGGGACATACTGACTCATGAGACCAGTTAGCTCTCCTTAGCTTATTGAACTTGAGATACACAAACACAATAGACATAGAGTAGCAAATGTGAGAACAGAAACACTGGTGTTCTTAAGTACAAAGTCATCTCTCTGCAGCAGGGTTGTCTGGTCTTAGGGTCGTTTCTTGTCCTGTGTGACTGTGGACTCTGGTTCATTGCTAAGAAACTGGACTAAGATTTCTGCTTTGTTTGTGTGTTGTTTTAATGAAGGGCTTGATTTTTCCTGAAATATTTGTAAGTGAACCAAACAATTGCAAGTTGATATCCTAAGCCTCTTCCCGCTTGTATCCTCACAACAGAACTTCCTGCTTCAGGTAGTCTTTTTTGTTCCTTGAATCTAAAGAGAAACTCAAATCTTATAGCTTATGATTTTAGGCTTAGAGCCAATGATAGCTCACAGGCACCAGAAACATGATTTATTGATAATAAAACCCTTAACTTAAAGTTGCTATCCACCAAATATATCCAGTTTCTGGGAAATGTTATAGGCCAAGTGTCCCGTTCCCTCAATGAATAAATTACAAATTGTAAGAAGAAGAAAAAAGGGTGATAAAGTAAAACATATCAACCCATGTGGGCACAATTTTTGATTCCAAATTTGAATAACCAGACTGTTCTTAAAAAAGATAAAAAAGTAAGGGTTATCTCTTTTGTCCTGGTGCTAACTTACTCTCCGTTGGAGAATCTGCTTCTCTTTTTCAGATAGATGTAGATCCTAAGGACAGAGCCACCCCATCATACCTCAAAAGGGCCCCAGCTGAAACTAAGAAAAATTGGCGAAACAAGCAAGGGTGCTGTTTTCCTGATGAACCGGATACCAGCACAAGGGGGAAGGAGATCAGCACAGAGAAAAATCAACTCCTACCAAATCAGAGAGCCAGAGCCTCAGAGGTCCCCAACACCTCATCACTGAAGCAGACCAAAAATGAACCCAACATGGCTCAGGGAAATTTTGCGGAAGAGGGGGTGGAAAGAATGTCAGAGCCACATGTTGGGTCATGATATGCAGAGACATTTATCTTACCCATAACTGTGGGCTAACTCCACAATGCATGACCCGTATACCTCAACAAGGAGGGGCCAAAGGGAGGGGGTAGGTCACGGATGAGCCTAATAATGGTACCAAACTGACTGTATTTGCTGAATACAAAACTAACTAATAAAGAAAAAAAAAGAAAAAAAAGATCATATCACTAGCTATGATGGTTAATCTCAATTGTCAACCTAATTGGCTCTGGAATCACCTACGAGATAAGTCATTGGGCTTATAGGGAGTTTTTAATGTTAGGTTAACTGAAGTGGAAAAACCCACCCTAAATGTGGGTGGGGCCATTTAATGGGCTGGGTTCCTTGATTGAATAAAACAGAAAAAAAGCTAAAAAAAAAAAAAGATAAATGGCAATTTGAATACTGATTCCATATTTGATAATATTGGGAAACTATTAATAGATTTTTATCTGATAGAGATACATGATGAAATAAGTCTATATGCAGAGAACTTGGGATGTAACTCCAGAAGCAAGAGAATGGATGAAAGTCTATGTACTAGAAGATTAACCAAGAGTTAATTATGGCTAAAGCTAGAGATTAGCTAATCTGAGGAGATTATTATATGATTTTCTCAATTTTTTATAAGGCTTGCCTCTGAACATATAGCAACATAAATATTTAGCCATGCCCATTGCGTTATGAAACCCATTCCTCCCATGGTAAGCAGGCCACAGCAGCCCCTAAGTAAATAAACCCAGGCATGAATGGATTGGACCAAGTTTATAGACACCACCTTCCAGCCCCACCCTCGAGTCAGGCCTATTTCTTCTAGAAATTGTGCAAAACATGCATTCTCACAAGTTCCTCCCGAGATCATGTCACAAATAATCCTAATACTAAAAATAGTAGTTGGGATAAATTACTGATATAAATAGAGAAAAACAGTGTGTGTTAAAGTTCAAGTTGAAGAGTTCATTTGATGCCTTGTAGAGGTGATTATAGGACCATATCAAGTGAACCCAAAATCCCACTTTTTTTAAAATTGATAGCTCAGGATAATCTCAAAACTCACAATCCCGTTGTCTTAACCTCCCCTCTCCAGCACTCCCAAGTGCTAGAATTACAGGCATATGACATCATTCCCAGCATCTAAGGTCTTATGAAATAAATAATAGCTATTTATTGGCTGGAATTAGTCTATAGTTAACCAATTTTCCAGCAAGAAATTAGTCTATATTTTTAAAACATTTCTATTTTATTCCAAACTACAGAAAGTGGTTTTCAGGCCTTTTACAGTATAAAGGAAACATAAAAAATAAGCTTTCAACAATGTGTTTATTCATAATACTTTCAGTTTATTTATTTATTCATTTTTTGAGGCAATGTTTCATATATATATATGAAAAAGAAAAAGAGACTGGGTGAACAGGTCTGTATCCCAGAGGTTGGGATTTCAGGATGCAGCCTCGAACTGCAGGGAATGTCAGCTTTTATTGCAGAAAACCACAAGATGTTCATTGCAAAAACAGGATGGAAGTTAAAATACAAAGTTAGGCAGAACTCAGGCCAGAAATATTCTATGCTATATAGTCATAAGGGTATTTAGAAAGAGAGAGGTACAGGAAGGTCATGGTACATTACACAGAAGGGGTCATCCCATTCCTTAGATAACAGAAAACACCTGCATTCTGCAATAAGGCCTGTGATAACGATTCCTGAAACCTCTCCGTTATCTGTCAGGAAGATCAACTTGGGTGGTAGCTTCCATTATGTGTGCCCATAGGCAAGGGCTGCACAGGAGGATGTTGAACCTGGTTTATTCACCTATCATAAGGATCCAACACACAGTTTGAACATCACTGTATTAGCAGTGATATGAAAAGAGATTGTTCTAATAAATAGACGGTGACATCATCACAATTCTTAGAGTTATTCAAACAAAGAATTTTTTATTAAGGATTTAAAAAAAATTTACTATAATCCTTAAAGGTAGGAAAATAGGCCTACAGTAAATTGGTAAAAGTTGAAAAAAATATCTGAAAAGACATATATGTAAACCTCATAGTAGGGGGTGTCAAATTTACTGACTTGAAACTCTGAGTGAGAGAGCTTACCTCATACTGAGAACCTATGACAGAAATGATGATGCATGCAAAAGGGAATGTGTAAAAATCTTAGTTGGACAGAGAGGGGAAAAGTTTGATTTAAAGTAAGATCAAATGAGATAATTAAATTAACAAATATTCAATTGATATAAAACTAAGTCAACTCTAGTAAGTTATTAGCATTTTGTGTCTTCATTCACTCAATGGCCTAAAAATGTGCAAATATTTAGAAATATTTATAAGACTAATAGTGTACCATTTTTGTCATTGTAAAGGCATAAACATATCCTCAGAGAAGAGATGCTCTCATGAGCAATACTTTCACTTCAAAATATTTCTGTCTTGTCACAGAGGTAGACCACACTTCTAAATATCAAGCGAGCATAGATGAAGTGATGAGGCCTAGGAGAGAAGCTTCTGACTCTAGGAAATATGCAAAGGCTCTTCAGGTGATTCCTTGGTGTGTCTGTGAAGGAGACAAACTCAGGTGGAAGCTGTCTGCTTCTGTGTGCTCAGAGAGCCTTTGCTCAGAGCATCAGGAGAAGCAAGCATGCAAAATAAAGTCCAAACAGAGTGAGGAGTGGGTTTTGTCTTCTTCTGCTCTGATGGTAAAGGAATAGATTTAATTGTAACAATCCTGTTGCTAGGGAAAAAAAAGAAACAGACTATTTGGGCACATTAAAAAGCTGTAGTTCATAGTGAGCCTCCATACTCACTTTTGTCATAGAGAAGCTATAAAATGGTATGTGAATTACCTTTCCTACTCATGTGTCAAAAATAGTTATCAAAACAATTCAGAGGAGGAAGATCTTATCTTGGTTCACAATTTCAGAAGGTTTAGTCTATGGTTGCTTGGCTCCACGGACCAAGCAGAATACCAGGGTGGTGGGCATGTTCGGTAAAGGTACAGCCCCCAAGGACATCCCAAGTGACTTAATTCCTCAAAGTTGGCCACATTTCCTAAATTTTGCAGAATTTCCCAAAATAGTGTCACCAGCCAACTGCCAAGCATTCAATGTCGAGTCTGAGAGAAATGTGTATATTTAAACTATAACAGCACTTCGTTTCTGAAATCTTATTCCTGTTTTAAGGAAAGTAGGATATGAACTGAAGAGGTTTTTGTGGTAAGTCCTGGGCACTCACTCATGATGTATTGTATAATATAGCATTATGTTCTGGGGCATATACATTCCAATATCAATTCACCTAACAAAGAAAAACCGGTACATACTTAACTTTCTACATGGAACCTTTGTACCACAACATTAAGATTCTTAATTTTCACAGATTCACTAAGTGATAAATATTCTTCTTGATTTTAAACAACACAAGAATCACCATGGAAACAAACCTCTAAATAAGGGTTTTTCTAGAAAGGTTTACCTGAAGAGGAAGACACACTCTGAATGTGGGTGGCACCATTCAATGTGCCAGGGTCCTGGACTGAATTAAAAAAATAGAATATTATGGGTAGGAAAGTTATAGACTCTAGAGAGAAATCCCTACAGTTCTTTGACTAAGAAAAGAGGGCATGCCCATAAGGAAGCCTTTGAAAGGACTATCTTTATCTCCTTTGAATCATGCTACTCTCACTCTTGGTGGGATTTCTGCTGTTTACAGATGGCAGTAAATACCAGGGAGAACCAAGATACATCAATATGACAAGAAAAGATAGCTGACTGCCCAGCACAAGATAAGTCATCCCTATCACATTTACCAGAGCCCAGGAGACACTACAGAAGAAGTGGCAATTTAAGTATGATTGCTGTTCTCATTGCTAGCCCGACAACCTCCTCAAGTGAGATAGTTACAAAACTCATCAAAGCAGAAATTCAGAGGATGCAGAGAGCTCAACACTAAAGGTGATTTAAACATACCCTCCATTGCTCAGGAACATTGCAGAAGAAGGGGCATTAAAGATTGTATGAGCCACAAGGCATGAAAGAATATCCTGAAGTATTGCCCATTCCCCAACCCTGTACTGAGATTGATTATGGTATTCATGATCCCACAATAAATAACAACCCCAACACCACTGAGGGGGGACCTCAGTGAAATGGGGGTAGAGAAGAGGGGATATTAGAGTATAATGCAATAGGAATCTAACCAATATGTAATGTGTACCTACTGTGAATTTCATAATGTTAAAATAATTTTATAGAATTATAACTTAAGATGATTCATCTCTCTATATGTATTCATACTATGAACACAATATGACCCTATTGTTATCATGCCTTTTCTACCCTGATGGATTATAACTGTGGTGTCTTGATTCAAGTGTCGTCCATAAATTCATGTGTCCTGAATGCTTGATCCCAGCTGATGGCAATTTGGAAATTGGAGACTCACTGAAGGAGATGTGTATTTGGGAGCAGGCTTAGGAGCCTTATAGCCAGCTTCCCCTTAACAGTGTTTGGCACACTACCCTGCTACTGTTGTCCACCTGATGAAGGCCAGGAAGTGATGTCCAGCCTCTGTTCATGCATATAATGGAATGCCATAATGGAATTTCTCCTTGAGTGTGTAAGCAAAAATAAACCCTTTTCTCTCACAAGCTGCTCTTGGTCAAGTGATTTGTGTCAACAACATAAAGGTAACTGCAACAGTAACCTTGAACTTTAATGCAAATTAAACCATTCCTTCCTTAGGCTGCTTCCTGGGAGACATTTGGTAAGAACAATGAGAAATTCAGTAAGTGTACTCTCATAACATGAAAACCAAATGACAGTTAAATGTTTACTTTAGATCTTGGAATTCAAACTTTATAAACACAAGTAATAAGAACATTTTACATTTCTAAACCTCATGATTCTATATTTTATATTTATATTTATATTTTATATTATACTCGAAAAATAAGCGAGATAAAGTCCTGAATATGATTGGACCCATCAACATGTTGCCATGGATGATGTAGGGGGGAATACCTCAAACTGGAAGTGGGACTACTTGGAAAGAAGAACAGGTTTTGTGGAAAGGGGTTGGAGGAAAGGAGACACAGGAAAGAAAAAGTAGAAGGAAGGGAACGAGGTGGAACATGAAGTCACATTTGCTATGAAGAGAACAGTTATTTTAAATAGTATGTAAGTGCATATGTAAATATGTGTTTGCATATATATGCATGTGATATAATTAAAACACTTGAAATATCTCAACAAATACTATACACAGAAATTCTATGTTCCCACATCTTTGCTACCATGCTGTATGAAGCTGTCATTATAACAAAATATTCTCTCCTTTAAGGAAAAATGAGCAGAAATAAAGAGAGCCAGTCAGCATTAGAGAGAGAAAAGGAGATGATGTCATATTGGGAGCAGAAATCAGTCTAGCTGGTTCCTCCCCTCCTTCATTACTATCCTTTCAAATAAATCTTTCTGCTCTTCTTGAGCTGAAAAATAAGAAAAATCAACCCGCAAGATATATGTGTGTGCTTTTCCTGATGAGCCTCCCCATCCATCTGCGACACATCCCACACACAGGCGTGAAGATGGGATGGAGAGTGGATTAAAGATTCCAGAAAGTCCCAGCATAATCAGCAAGGCCTCTTTCTTCCAACGACATAGCTTTCATCTCTGTCCTGTGTGATTTTCTCTCCTTCTCTTCCACACTATGGCAAAGATGCTGATTGCTGGTCGGACAATAACTGATCATACACTTAACCTTCCAGGGCAACCAATTGGTTTCAAATCTATTTCACAAATGGCTTTAATAAGTTTCACTTCGATCAGGACTGTTAGTCCAGATATACCTAAAAATACATGGGAAACCCCAAATCTGAGTTTTTTTTTTAACGTTGATACTTGATTTCAAATATTTTTAAAGAATATTTTTAAATAAAAATATCTCTTAAAATGTAAATACAAGAGGGAAACATTGTCTAATATTGGGGTAGGATTTCAGGGACACTGCTATAAATTTATCTAATTGCTATGTATTCTGTATATTTTTTTATTACAAGGGACCCTACCATAGAAGGGGTTTCCATTTTTGAGGATTTGATAGCATATGGAAAGGTCCCTAAGAGATTGTTTAGCCTAATCCCCCATACTAGCTTTAATCCTTCCTAGAATATCCATTGCCCCTGCCTAAATCATTCTGCATTTGGGGAGATTACACTCAATCTCTCTCTCTCTCTCTCTCTCTCCCTTTCTTTCTCTCTCACTCTCTTTCTCTCTCTCTCTCAAAAGAATGTTCTATTTTGGACTTCTCTAATGGTTTAAAGGTTATTGTCATGTGTAGTCTATGATTTCACTTACTGGTTCTAAATTGATGCTTTACAAGAAGTTGATTCTACGTTTGATATGGCTATACTTCAAGCAGCTGAAAAGATAGCTGAGGTTTTGTTGCTCTGGGTTATACAGTTTTTGATATAATACTTGTGTCCTCTGATTGCACCACGTCTTCTAAACTCTGTACTACAGTTAGCTGTACCACTTTTTCTGCACCACATTCTCTGGCTGACCATGCCACTCTCCCCTCACCATGTCCTCTGGTTGACCATGCCACTCTTCTTATGGCACTCACTACTCGTTATATTCCTCATTCCTATTGACCTGAGCCCAGACCCCATCCATCTGCATTAAAACACAAGTTGAAGCCTATTTCCCATATTTTGGATTCTTGTTTTTGTATTATAAAGCTCAGTGGAGATGAGGAATGAACTTAAGCTCTTTAATAATTTGAACATATTCTGTCTTGGGGACCGGTCCAAGGTTGATGTCAGTGTTTCCTCTAGTCCAAGTTAAACTAAGAACTTTTATAGGATGTCAACTGTGTCCTTGTTCGTGTAGCTTTTATTGGAAAGGACTGTTCCTGAGTTGATCACAGGGACCAAAATACCATATTTAGCAAAATCCTCAGTGTCAGATTATTAAGGGAACAAAGCAATAAATAATCAATGACTAAGTGATAGGCTGAGAATATTATGTTAATTTGGGTTTCA
Source organism: Dipus sagitta (assembly GCA_036346955.1). Classification (NCBI taxonomy): domain Eukaryota; kingdom Metazoa; phylum Chordata; class Mammalia; order Rodentia; family Dipodidae; genus Dipus; species Dipus sagitta. Next base: position 317,883,504 of record CM070770.1, read on the forward strand.
TGCAGTTTAAGAAATGATTAGCTTTTATTTCTTTTTGTTCAAATCCTTATATTTCATAACTATGTCAGACACCTAAAATCTAGAATATCCTTGTTTGACTGCAATGTACACCTAAGTTCATGTCAGGTTTCCTTCAGGAGAGCTATGCCTTTGTAAAATGATTATGAAAATGGAACACTTTTTGAAGAATATACTGCTTAGAAGCTTAACCTCCTTCAACATTCTTCATCATCATCTGCCAAGAGGTCCAGGGAATGTTCTGTCTTTGTCGTATGAGATCATGCACATTTACTGCCAAGGTTTGGAAAGGCCACCACAGTGTGTACTTCTCCATCTGTCAGCACCAGGCAACCATTGAAATTTAAAGGTGAATAATCATTCCTACAACTTTGTGGCTCTTTCCCTCTGTGCAACTTTTCATGAAAGCACATTTAAGGCAGTATAATATGTAGTAGATTTAATTACTTTCTAATCATCAAATTACCTTTAAACAAAAATGTGCTTAGTTCCTCTCCACTTGATCTATGTGTTTTATACATGGTTGTAACACATATGAAATAAATGTCACATATCTCTGTATAGAGCTGGAATTCAGTACAATATTTGGTTTGTTCTGTTTTTCTGGCTCTGGGATAAAATCTAGGGCTTTGTTCATACTAGGCAAGTGCTCTACTACTGAGCCACATTCCCAGCCTGAGTTCAATGTGGTACCAGATTATCTGGTTACTTAAGAACTCAGAATGGTGACTCAGAGCCCTTTGATTAATAAAAGAAATGGGGGAAAAAACTACTTCAATGAGTATTTTGGTGACAATACTGCTTTTTAAAAAAGTGAGCTCTAGGCAGATGGTTGGGTGATTTAAAAAAGTCTTGGGGCACAATGAGCAAGTGGGTTAGATTGAGTCCTATTGGCACCATGAAGGTCTTAGCATAGGGTTTGGTTTAGGTAGGACAATGACTCTTTCTGACTTTGACTGATATTTACATAGAGATAGAAATTTCAGGGCTGGAAAGATGGTTTAGCAGTTAAGGCACTTGCCTGTAAACCCAAAGGACCCAGGTTCAATTCCCCAGGACCCACATAAGACAGATGCACAAGGTGAAACAAGCATAGAAGAAAGGGATGGAAAAGAAAATGAAGTGTACCATGAGCTGAAACCTCTTTGAACTTCCCCAAAAGCCTAAGGAAAAGAGAATTCAAACGGGTAGTGACCATTGAGCTTTGCTGTGGCCCAGGAAGATGCCAAGTGGTTATAGAAGAAAAGTTCAGTTGATGGGTCTTCCCCATCACTGAGTCTTCAGTTGCTCCCAGATTTACTGGGTAGCTGGGTTCTTCCCTCTGACATTCGTAATGTATGATGGATCACCAGGTCACTGTCATTCAGACATGGACTTTACTTTTGTTGAATACATGTGATAACTTGCATCATCCTCTGTCCATTGACAGCATCTTTCAGTAGCTTAATTCAGGATGAGGATGGTTTTCCGACTGCCTGTCTCTGTGGAGCCCTAACTTTATTAAAGTTTAATTACACTTGGATGGTTGATCTAACATCATGAGCACCTGAGCTACATATTGCTAGCTTAGACATTTGATTCAAGTTGCATTCTGTTATGTGATTGATTCGGGGTTAGTGGATATTTATTGCTTTACTCAATGAAACATGGGTAGTCAGAAATAATGAAATTCATTTTAGTTATTTGTTGCCATCAAAGATGATGGGAAGAGGTAAATACAAAAAGTCATTTTTTTGCAAGTGACTAACTGGATAACATAACCCTCTTGTTTGGTTATGAAGTTGACCCATCTTGTGTACAGTGTGCTCATGGATGAAAGAAGACCTAATAATCTTTTCACTTTCCTGCTCACATCTTGGTCCACCATCTTGGCATTTCTGGTGTATGATCAATTTTCAACTTCTCATGCACAGATCAAGTAATTCTCAGAAACAGATGGTGTTCCTTTACCACACCTTGTCCTTCTAGTCTTACAGTTGACGAGGACAGATGGATTAGCATCCTGAAACTAAACCCATCACCAAGTTCTTCTCAGTAAGCAGACGTTTTGTTGATGTGCACTTCTGAACATGGAACAATGCATGGGGATGATTGATTGGAGAATCTAATGAGGGGCAGCAATGCGGAAGGCTGAAGCAGTGGGTTCACGCTGAAAATAAGCAATATATCTTAAAACAGACGGCCAAATGACTACTGTCTGCTCGTGATGTTCATTTTCCCACCAGGCATTTAATTTTACAGCAGAAAAATAATGAATTTTAAAAGTGTGTGACATATTAGGTATCTCAAATTGTGGGTGAATTCAGGAGTATCTCTTCCTTTGAGAAACTTGGAGCACTGCTCAAATTCCTACCTTGACTTAGGTCTTGTCAACCAAAAGTCACTTGAATGATCTTTTGTCATACAAAATTTAATTTCAAAAGTAATTCTAATGATCTAGCAAGTGCTGTAGGGACCTGCGGAAATGTATAGAATTAGAGGGAAATATATCAAGTGAGGCATAGTGATACCCCCTTGTAAACCCAGCACTTGAGAGGTGGAGAGAGGAGGATCAGGAGTTCAAGGCCAGCCTAGGCAATATAGAAAATTTGAGAACATCTGGGAAACATGAAACCCTGTCTCAAAATTTAAAAACTATAGAAGAATTAGGAGAAAGTAGAGGAGGAAACTTATTGATCAGAAATGTCAAACTGAAAAATCAACATGGAGCAGAGGAGAAATATACAAAGTCACAGGCCATCCCTATTTTGGTCATTCAACTCAAATTTTAATACTTTATTAGAGTGGCCTGTCCTATTAAATAAATCTAACATCATGATTCTCAAGTCACTGTCCCTTCAATCCTGTTCTGTTTTAGTTCTTGTTATGATAGTGTTGGTTTGTTTATTGAATGCCTATCCTGCCCCCAGAATGTGTTCTTCCTAAGAACAGGTTTTCCATGGTCTGGGTATCTCAGTGCCTAAAGCATCTGAGACTTGGTAGTCCCTCATGCTAAATGAATGAATGAGTGAGTGACAGAGGAGGTGGATGTTTCCTAGACCACTGTTTGCCCTGCAAGTGGGTTTACTGTACCAGCATACCATCAGCGATAACTTAGTTACTATAAGCTGGAGGCATGGCAGCAATGCTAAAGGCACATGGGGACATCCCCTGGAGAGGACACCTGGGCTCCACTCCGGTGTTCTCACTGTGAGTGGGAGAGCCAGGTGGGCTCTGCCTTTGCCTTGAGTCCTCTTTCCATCACCCCTCCCTGCAAGTCTGCCTTCCTGACTTCCTTCTTCTCCTTCTAAGACTATGAGAGGATACCAGGCACTAGGGTAAAATTTCTGAGGTCCGATTCTATCTTCTACTTAGAATGTTAATGTGACCAAGTTACTTAATAAACTCTCCCTGGATCACTTCTTAAAAATACAGAACAGTGATAATAGTCTTTACGTAACTTTTGAAGACTGAATGAAAGCAATACAATCTCTTATAATAGTATGTAGTTGCTCTGGCAAACAGTAAACACTAATAAATGGCTCTTATTGTTACTTTATCTTCTACTGATTGTGACTTCTAACATACTGGAGGAACCCAAATATTTAATTTAATTGAATCTGGCCTACCATGATGGAAGGTTACTACCATTTGCTTTAATGTAGTTTTTAAGTTTTTATTCCTTAAAGATATGAACTCATACAGAACTTCTGTGACTCTTAGTTTCACAATATGCCATCTGGTTGTTTTGCCAGCTTTTGTGAGTAGTCCTGTGCACTTACATCATGTCTGAATTTTGTAATTCAGATTCTCAGGCTTTTCCACCTGTACCTGTGAGTTGTAGTACACACAGAAGCTACTCTAAATCATTTCCTTTGTCCAGCTCTATTCTTGGCTGAGGTGTGTGCGTGCGTGTGTGTGTGTGTGTGTGTGTGTGTGTGTGTGTGTTGGGCAGAATTGTAAGGTAGTCCTACAGACTTCCCTTCTGACCACACTCTGCTTGTTCCTTAGGAGTGGAGATGAGATGGGGGCTACTTCCTGTGACAAGGTCATATTGCATGGCCCAGGTAGGGCAATTGTTCAGGTGAGCCCTAATCACATGAGCTCTTTACAGCTTTCTCTAGCTGGCCCCAGAGAAAGTCAGGGGCTCCAAGCATGAGAAGAATTTGATGTACTGTTGCTGGCTTGAAGATGAGAAAGCCATGTGGTAAGGAGTGACTGTGGCCCCTGGGACCAAGAGCCCCTTGCAGCCAGGAGAGCTCCTGTGAAGAGTTAAACATGTCAATGACAAGAACGTGCCTAGAAGGAAGTGATTTATATCCCAAAGACTCCAGGATAAAACAATGCCTAAAAGACACTTTGGTTTCAACTTATGAGTCTCCTGACAAAAAGTCCAAATGTACTACATCAGACTTCTTACCCACAGCACAAGGAGCCAAGAAGAGGCTGCTGCTTTGAGCTCATGAATGTGCAGTAATTGGTTACGCAGCAATAAGAAACAGTATCCTGTTTTACCTTGAGTAATGCTGATAAAAGTGTGTATTTTTGTTACAGATATAGCCAAATCATTGCATGTTGAAAAACAGCCTACACCAGTACCTTTGTACAAAGAGAGGAAGTCAGCAGTAATACTGGACTCTCTCAGCCCAATCAAATTGACTTCCAACCTGTTCATATCTCTTTACTTCACAATGAACCTACATTTCAACATTTTTTTTCTGGAACTTCCATATGTTGAAATATAAGTATATTTTCAGGTAAAGAAATTGGTGTGTTGTCATTTCTATAGTTCTCAAATAACATGATTGTAAGATAACCCTATACAAAGAATACTGCTGAATAAGAAATTATGAGCTGGGCATGATGATATGTGCCTGTGATCCCAGCACCTACCTGACAGGCAGCGGCAACCAGGTCAGAGTCCACAGCCAGCCTCAAGTACATAATGCATTCAAGGATAGCCGAGGGTACTTGAGACTGAATTAAAAAATAGATCTAGTGTCATAAATTGTTTGGAACATACATGAAAGACAAAGAAAGACACAGAAAAATTATATAAATGAGCTTTTGATTAAACAAGTCATCTACTCATATGAAACAGTTTACAAATAAATAATATGCAGAGCCATTTAAGGTGACTTCAAATGAGCCCTAGGTTAGGAAGAGTCAGGCTTCTCCCTGTGACATATCCACATCTTGTATCTGTCTGATGCATGGGCTCCTCTGTGATCTCACTAATGGAGTTGTGTCATTCTCACTTTTCAATCTTCTTTACTAATGTGAAGGAAATCTGAAGGCTTTTTTCCCCCCACATCTCTAATCTCTCTGGTATGATGTCCTTGAGAAGTTGAACTTAGATGTCTGCATTTTACATTTGCTCAAGGAAGCCTGGGATGCATTCCCTCATGTCACAGGAGGAAGAGGAAGTGAGAAATCCATCTAGAGTTTTAGTGAGATGAGGATATTTGACAGGGAAAGGAGAAGGAAGTGACGCCACTTTCCCAGAATTTGTATGGTCACCCGTGAACTGTCCTACAAGAAGGCTTGTACAATGATGTCATCCTGGCTCCTCTGTTGGGCTTAGAGAAAGCCGTGAAGTTGAATGGCTTTGGAACAGACTTCTGTAGTAATGCCGCCATAGGCTGCTTCTGTCATCCCAAGTAGCATTTCTAATGGCAGGGACTGGGGCTCAAAAATGACACCACAAAGCATGGCACTTTGACATGCTGAGCACTTTGCATTAAAGAAAACTGGCATGCCTTAGATTCAAAGTCTGTCTGAGCTCCTCCTGGGTGCAGAGAAAGACTTTTCTCTGAAATCCCTCATCTTCCTACACCTAGACCAACCAGAAAGGAGGACAGTCATGTTTGATCCCTCCTTGAGATCCCATTGACCAGGAAGGAAGACTAAAGAATGTCCCCGCACTCAGACAGACTTTGTCACTGCTGTCTTCTGTTCTTTGGGCCATTCTACTTCCAGAGAGCATCATAAACCATTGTCTGTTCTTTTCTGCTGGTTCATTTTCCCCTGAAAATCATCTGTTAACCCTCAAAACATCTGTACACATGTCCCTCATTTCCTTCTGCCGTGTAAAGAAGGTATGTAAGTTTGTGAGTCTTTCTGGGCTCCTGGGTGCTCAGCTTCCTGTGATCTCCCATGCATACTCATGTGTCTTTCCTCTTGGTGGTCTGTCTGTTGTTAGTGCATTCCAGCCACTTTTAGGAGAAGAACTTTCCCTCATCCCTATCCAGAGTTGCAGAAGGGGGAAAAAAAATAACTCATTACACATCAGACTTTATCCCATAGTAGGATGAATGACAATTTTGTTAAGTTCCATCCCCTTGGGAAATGATCTTTCAAGAGCTCATAGACATCAAACTGAGCCAGGCAGGGCCCAATCAGGAAACAAACCACACATTAATTTGAATATGGAAGGTTCAAAGAATTAAGTACTATAACTAAGATTGGTATACCAAGAGATTGCTGGGTAAGAAGTGCAAGGAACTCTACAGAACAGAAGAATGACAGTTTGCAGGAGCAGTCACCTTTTACAGAACCAAGGTAGAGCATCAGAGGAAGAGCCCCCATCCCTCCCTCCCCAACTTCTGCTAGAAAGCAGACTCTGGTTACTGAGTAACAGAGAAGCCCTGTGGTAAAGCCATCCTTCAGGGTGGCGAAATAAACTTTTCATTAGAGGTGTCCCACCAGAGCCATGGGGCTACAAGAAGTAGCTCCAGGTTGGGGCTGCTGCGGACTGCCACACACTACAGAAGACTCATGCTGTGGAAACGTTTTATACTCCTGGAGTGGACAGTCACAGAGCCAGGGGCTGGAGACGGAGTCCTGTTGAATACCTCCTACAAGGACTGCCTACGATATATTACATTTGAACCAGGAGAAGGCCCTCCCTCCTACAACATCTCTCTTGTGCCCTCTACTGGCAAGAGTTAGCATGATGCCAGCAGACAAGGGCAAATTTCTGAAGGACCCAGCTCTGTTTTCCAGATTAGGCATGGAAGCTGGAGTTGGAACAGAGACTGGATGAATTGGAAACTGACACAGGGCATTGTTTAATGCAACCTCTAGACTAGTGGGATGGCTCTTCTTCACCCGCAATTTGACTGCATCTGAAATCACCCAGGGGGCAGACCACTGGGTATTTCTGTGAAGGCATTTCCAGAGTGGTTTACTGAGGACTCTGGTGAATGGGGGTAGTACGATCCATGGGCTGTGGTCCCATGCTAAATACAAAGGAAGAAGAGGAGACCACCAGCTGAGCACCGACATTTATCTATTCCTGTTTCCTGACTGTCGTCGCAATGTGACCAGCCACCTCATCTTCCTGCCACCATTTCTTCCCTGCCTCACACTGTGATCAACCCTTCCTCTCTTCTGTTGCTTTTATTTTAACCAGATATTTGGCTAGTACAGCTTGTGCTAGTATTTTTTTATCTGTGAAATTCTATCTGACATGTTTCCTTGACTGGTATCTTGGAAATTTCATCCCCTTCTACCACCACTAGGCCTTGGGAATATTTATATTTTTGGTGGTGAATAGATAGCTTTTGCATTCATAACATGATGGCGAGTCTATCTAACTTCTCTCATTCCTGTCTGTCAACACCAGCAGCCCTCATGCCTAGCTGTCTTGAAATGGTCTGAGTGAGCCTGTATCTGAAGCACATTGACCTTCCTTAGCACTCTGGAGGTGGCAGAAGCACAGGGCAGTATTCATCTTGTCCTGACTGATTTTCTGTAGAAAGCAGGTGCAAGGTTGCCAGTTCGGTCTTTGCCTACAAGGGTGGCCATGTTGTTTCATACTGTTTGGCACAAAGATATGGTGAAGTTAAGGACAGTTAAAATATCTTCACTTTGAAAGATATAGATCATATATATTGGTTTTTCGAGGTAGGGTCTCACTCTAGCCCAGGCTGACCTGGAATTCACTATGGAGTCTCAGGGTGGCTTCGAACTCACAGCAATCCTCCTACCTCTGCCTCCCAAGTGCTGGGATTGAAGGCATGCGCCACCATGCCCAGCAGGTCATATTTTTTAAAGTATTACATTTTCTGTATTTTAGAAAATACAACATATAAAATATGTTTCACTGATGAAAATGTTTTACATGTATAGGTGTTTGTTATCATCATTGCTAAATGTCTAGAGACTTTTTTTTCACTCATTTAATGATCCATCTCCCATATTTAGTCCTCAGAGACCTTGGAAAATATTTGATTATAACTTGAGAGTGAAGACATTTTCTATACAACCATGCATTCACTCACTCAGTGGTTATCCTTGCATGCATTGGTTATTGAAGAATACAAATGGTTATGGGTCATATAATTCTCCAAGAGTGGTTATGGGGCAAGAGTGAAGGCAGACATCTTATGTGCACCACACATCAAGTCAGGGGCAAACAGACAGGACCATTGTCTCAGTGTAGAGGAGGCATGCAGTTGATGTGGTTAAGAGCTTCACGGTGGCAAAGCAAAGACAGAAATTCTCTAATCTGAGAACCAATTAGTTAAAATAGTTCCAGAATCAAAAATATATGCATTTTAAGAAAAAGTTTGACTAAATGTTAGCTTCTGAGGGAAGAGTGCTCATTTTACTTGTCAACACCCCCCAGCTCCTGATCCTAGCATCCCTACAGATATTTGATTGTGCCCCATATGGACAAATGGATTAATGAGTAACTGATTATCCATGTGGAATCACAAACATGAAAGACTGAGTTGTTTTAGCTCTAGTTCTACTACTCAGCAATCACAAACGTGGAAAAGACATTTTTGTTTGTGGGCACCCAAGGTCACCCCACAGGCTCAGTGGTTTTCTAAAATGATTCACAGAACTCAGGAAAGCCGTTAGACTACTTATTTTTACACTTATTATAGCTAAAGAGTGCAGATTAAAATCAGTTGTGGAGAAAGGAGGAACCTAGTAGAGGGTCCAGAAGACACTGGGAAAGAAGCTCAGCTGTCCTTGGAACCTTGTGAGTCATTTGATCAGCACCTATTTCTCCTGGCAAGGATAGGTGGCAGCACATGATGAGCAATGCCAACTAAGCTCACCTAAGCCTCAGCCTTGGAGGCTTGTGTGCATGCCATGTGCCGCACACTGTGGTGGTAGAGGGAAACCTTGGAGTGTTGGTCCTCTCATTGTGCCTTGTTTGAAACAGGCTCGCTCTTGTTATTTGCAGCTGGGAAAGCAAGGCTAATTGGCCCAGGAGCTTCAGGATTCTACTGACTCTGCCACGGTAATGGGTAATGAACTCATTACCATAGGTGCATTAAGGTTAAAGTCCTGTAGGCCACTTTTGCATCTGGCTTTATGTGGGTGCTAGAGATCTGAACTCTGGTCCACAGATTTTTCAGTGCAAGGGCTTTCATCCACTGAACCATCCCCCCAGCCCAGACTCTGATAAGTGCTGCTAACCATCCAGGTGGTTGACCATAGTCTTCAGCCTCACCAGAGACCAAGTGGATAGAACATAGTTCAAGGTATTTACCATACACCACTTTTTAGCATAGATTCTCTGGCTGTCCAGCATGGTCATCGCAAGTCACTTTGTTAACATAGACTAGCTGTGGTGCACAACTCGGAGCCCCAAGTAAACAATAACACTTGATCAGGTAGAACAAGCATCTCAAGGCTTTATAGGGATTCTGGCACCTTCTTTGAAATGTGAAGTCTGGCCAGCCCCCAATTACCCTGTTATTGGTCATATAATCTCAACCCTCATTTGCAGCCTCCATCAAAAAATTGAAGAGGGGGTGCTGGAGGGATGGCTTAGCGATTAAGGCATTTGCCTGCAAAGCCAAAGGACACAGGTTCAATTCTGCAGGACTCATGTTAGCCAGATGCACAAGGGGGTGCATGCATCTGGAGTTCATTTGCAGTGGCTGGAGGCCCTGGAGTGCCCTTTCTTTCTTTCTTTCTTTCTTTCTTTCCCTCTCTCTCTCCCCCCTTTCTCTGTTAAATAAATAAATAAATAAATAAATAATTTTTTAAAAAAAATGAAGATGGGCCAAGCTAATACCTAGCTCTAAAATGCAGCAGTGATTTGAATTTTTAATTAAACAACACAGACGTTTAGTAAACCATAAAGACCATTCTAATTCGACAAGTAGTTTGAGAAACAGCAGAATGGAAAGAGGACATATTTTTGTATGTTTCTTACTATCAGGTAATGGTTCTTTTTATCTTTGCATTTGGCTTGTAAAGACAAATGGTGTTTTTTAAGCCACACTCCCACCCCCTTATGGACCTCTTATCCTGCCTAGAAACCCACCCAAATCTCTGGAAAATGAGTGCCTCTCAGGAGACCGTGAAAATTAGTTCGGGCTAATTGCCACTGGATAAGTAGGGTTTAGCAGCTGTTTAAAATAAGAAAGGAGACCATGAGCTCGCATTGCAGCAAGAAGAATTCAGGTTCAATTTAAGGACAATTTGCTAACTAAGAACATACAAAACTAAAACAGTCATCAAGGTTTATAGATTTTCCTTGTCTTACAAAAAGCTGGGATGTATATTCCTTTATCTGGGCAGCTCAAGCATAGACATAACCTTTAAAAGTTGCTGTTTTTGTTGTAATTTCTCAGGCTCAGAAGTTAAACCAGATCTAAAATACATTCAGCAGTTAAGGCTCTAAAAGCAGGAGAGGACGTTTGCATAGATGGGCATATTTATGGAACTTCCCATTTCAGTCTGGGCATCAGCTTCAGGCCGGATTAATTTTGGAGTATCCTACTGGGGATGGGAATTATTTGGGATAAGAAATGTTAGAATAGAGAGTTATGGTTTGAGCTAGAACTCCAGATCTCTGTAGAAATAAGTGCCTTCTCACAGGAAACGAAAATGAATTTGAAAACCACAGCTACTATGTCTTCAAAGAAAAAACAATACTCTCAAATAACTAAGCAATCTGTACCAAGTTAAGCAGGTACACTTGTCCAAGCTCTGGACAACTGATGACACATTTTCTCTCCTCACTCATCCTGAGGGTCAGACCCAAAACTCTTCTTACAAGAGATATGAAGTAAGAGTGAAGCATAACAAATGCATTTAATCCAAGGGCTTCTAGACATTAAGACTCAGATGTCCAGAGGAGGCTATTTTCATGCCTATCTTGCATGAAGAATGGATAGCTATGTAGAAGGAAATGCTATGACTGAACAGCAGTAAACACAGAAAGAAAACTAGCAAGAAATCTCACAGAAATGTAGGAAAATTTACATGGACATTTCTAGGTGTAGTGGCTTGATTTGGGGGAGAGGAGTTCTTGATTGTTTGGCCAGCCTTGGACCAGTGGAGGATGAGGACCAGGAGAAAGAAGGTCAGTAAGACCTGGTTCTGTGTCCCCTACTTTCAAAATACTTACTTAGCATGCCACAGGACCAAATTCTGAGGTATTATTTTCTGAGCCCTGACATCTACCAACCTTCTTCCTGCCAATGGAACAACTTCATTAATTTAAGACCTCACTCACTGCCATAATAAGAGAATGACAATGACCTTACTAGGGAAGAGATTGTTTGGTCTGAACAAAATTAGTATTGAATTCAGTAGATAAAGTTCAACACACAAAATCAGGTCCTTAAAGGTGCATGAGGGATGCTGGTGAGATTGCTTAGCAGTTAAGATGCATACAGGCCTGATGGGGACCAGTTTGAATCCCCAATACCCATGTAAGGCCGGATGCACAAAGTGGCACATGCATCTGGACTTCATTCACAGTGGCAAGTGGTACTGGTGAGCCCACTCATTCTTTCTCTCCCTCTCTCTCTGTCTCTGTCTCTCGCTCTCTTTCTCTATCTATCTCTTTCTCCCTCTCCTTGCAAATACTAAATATTTTTTTAAGATGCATGGAAGCCAGGTTTGGAGGAATGTGCCTAGAGTAGCTTGGGTGGTGAAAACAGAAGGATCATCGTTCAAGGCAAGCCTCGGCTGCACAAAGTTGGAGCCCAGCCTGAGCTAAATGAGACCCTTGGAATTTCCAAATCAATTGAAACATAAACTAGCTTCAGACTCAAGAAGAGTTTCTTTTACAGACAAGCATACAATAAGCAAAGCCAATAGATTACCCACAGAATGGGAGAAAATATTTGTGGGTTGTCCAACTGATAGAGGCCTAATCTCTAGAATCTACAAAGAACTCAAAAATCTAAACAGTAAGAAGTCAAACACCCCACTCACAAAATGGGGCAAGGAGCTGAACAGGCAGTTCACAGAGGAAGAAATAGAAATGGAAAACATACACTTAAGAAAATGTTCATCATCCCTAATCATCAGAGAAATGCAAATTGAAACAACTATGAGATTCCACCTTACCCCAATAAGGATAGCAAACATCAAAAAATCAAATAAAAATAAATGCTGGCGAGGATGTGGAGAAGTAGGAACACTCATCCACTGTTGGTGGGAATGTAGGATGGTACAACCACTTTGGAAAGCAATATGGAGACTTCTGAAAAAGCTGAGTATAGAGATACCAACAGACCCAGTTATTCCCTTACTGGGCATCTACCCTAAAACCTTCAAATCACAGACTAAAGAGATTTGCTCAACCATGTTTATAGCAGCTCAATTTGTAATAGCTAAGAGCTGGAATCAACCCAGATGTCCATCACTAGAAGAATGGATAACTAAGATGTGGTATATCTACACAATGGAATTCTATACAGCAGTAAGAAAAAATGACACAATGAAATTTGAGGAAAAATGGTTGAACCTGGAACAGATCATTCTCAGTGAACTTACCCAATCACAGAAAAAAAAATCGCCACATAGTCTCACTCATCTGCAGCACCTAACCTGAATCTACCGAAGATACCTTACATACCCAGCAAGCATCTCCTAGACTAGACACTAGGATGGAAGGGGAGGGAGGGGAGGGCATAAAAGGGGTGGGAAACACAAATCTAGACCCAAACGGCAATGGTACCATAATCTTCTACTTACTAAAAGAAAGACCAAATGGCTGATCCTTCACCAGGCCCTTACAGGGAACACCTGAACCACAAGACACTGGAGAGGGTAAGATTAAGACTAACCTTAATCTCCTACATCTTCCCTCCCTCACTTCCCCTCTCCCTGTCTCTCTCTCTCTTATCTCCAAGAATCAAGCTTTTGTATTTGCCTATTTATTATCTGGGAGGCACTTTGCATCACGATGCAAGAACTTTCACAGAGGTTATATAGCCTCCCAAACCAAAAATATTTACCATCTGATTATTTATAGAAAAGAAAGTGTGCTAACTAACTCCTGTGAGTCTATATAATTATTTTCTATCTTGGGTGATATAGGAAAACAACTGCTCTTTATTCCCTAGGCTTCAAGAAGCAACGTTTTGTACAGTTTATACCAGAAGCACTAGTCTACTTAATGTCTTCTCTCTCTCTTTTCTTCCTTTATGAATATTTCCTGACAGTGGTTTCCATGGCAATTGTCCATTCTCACTACTTCAGAAGAGTTTCCTCCATGATGTTCTCTGAGGCTATAGTCCACTCTCCTACCCTGAGCATGTTCCCTGCAGTGGTCCCTGTGCTCACTGTCTACTCTCACTCCTGAGTGCCTCATGTTATTCTGCAATAAACTGACTTCTATGGTAAAATATGCAAGAGAAAGTAATAGATTAGTGATTAACAAAAGAGGTTTAGAATTCTTACAACCTTTGCTCATCTAAGTTATCTTATTTTCTAGATTTCAGCACAAAATATCAAATAGACATTTACAGGTTTCTACACAAAATGTCACACACACAGTCACACACACGCACACACAGACACACACACACAGACACAAACACACACACTGTCCGTTTCCCCTTACCAACCACCTCAATCAGCATGGATTGTTGTTATGTTGCTCTCTTACAATTTTCATAACTAACTCTCATGTCCCAACCTAGATTATAAGCTCCAGCAAGGTATTTTACTAATGAGGACTTTTAGAATCACCCTAAGTAGTTTTCGGACCCCAAATAAAATTCTTCACTGGATGAACAGGACTATGTGTACCTCTGTGTTTGTCTTATAATATGGTGTCCTTTATATGTTTATTGTGTGATCCCTTTACCCAAAAAAAGTCCTTAAAAAATAGTCCAACAGAAGTGAAAAAAAAAGGATTCAAAATTTCATTGCAAGTTCATATTAGGAAATATAGCCTTCCAAAAGAAAATGGCTTACACAACAGGACATCCATCCCTGATGGAGGTGCATGACACATTCACAACTGTCCAAATGTTTTCCAGCCACACTTGTCCTGCTCCTTTTTGGAGGCCGTGTCACATCTCGCACCTCATCAGCATTTATGAATATGCATTGCTTATTAGCCACCAACATACAAAAACTAGTTTACTCCAAACAGTATTGACATAAACTCTGGTTCACAACTTGATCCAGGTACTAAAAGTCCTAGGCAGCCAGATGGTCATCTGATCTTCAGAATAGGGGGGAAAAACATGATGGACATTGATTTCCAGCTATTCTTTTGTCTAAGAGTTAGTAGAGGGCTTTTTGGAAGATTTTACTTGGAAAAGACAGTAGGGATAGTAATACCAAATTTCAATGGCTATGTTGCTGCTAAACTATTCAAAATGAAAGTTACTCATATTTCACCTTCAAGGCATTTCAATAAGTGTTCATGTATCACAAGGTTTGCGTAAAATGAACTAAAGTGATACATCCTCCAGCTTTAGGAAATTTGTCTAGCAAAGGTTGTTCATTCATTATGTTCAGTAAGCATCTCCTTGAGTCTCTCCTAGACCAGGCACTATGCTACAAGCTGATGACAGCAGAGATAAACGCAGCTACAAGGTTTTGTTCTCACGGGGCTTGTATTTTATTAAGGGACACAAAAATAAACAAAATGTGTAACCAATAAGAAGTTGTCGTAAATGCAGAGTACTTACCAACATTAAGTGACAAAAAGAGATATTAAGGAAAGTTTGGAATTAGACATAGGGAGTCAGGAAGAACCCCAATAATATAGATGCCTAGAAGCATTCCATGTGAGGCCTCACTGGGGAGAGGACTAGTATAGGAATGGTATGATGGTCAACTTTGATTGTCAACTGGATTGACAGGAGCAATGTCTAGGAGATTAGAAAAGCACAGAAAATAGTTGATACAACAGGACTTCCAAGACTGAAGTGGGAGAAGCCCCACCTTGACTATGGAAAGCAGTCCATGATGCCAGGGCCTGGGGCTGGACGAGGAGAAAATGTGGGGACACCACTGCTGGTGCTCTCTCTCTGCTTTCCGACTGCCATGCGGGTCATGACTTTGCTTCCCTACACCCACGTCACCACAGTGGACAGAAATCTCTGAAACCCTGAGCCAAAACCAAGTCTCCCTTCCTTAAGTTACTTCTCTTAGGTATTTGTCACAGCAATAAAAGGCTGACCAACAAAAACGAAATGGTACTGAGAAGTGGAGTCATTGCTATAACTTAACTTGATGGTGAGGTTCCTTGATGTTTAGATCTAGCTTGTGAGAGGAACTTGGAAAGTTTAGAGAAGTGGGCTACAGGGATCCTGGGATGCTGTCTGCTTAGCCTAAGGGGAAATTCTGGTAGAAGCTCAGAAAGCCAGAAAGGATGCTCTTGGAGTTTCAGATGGCAATCTGGGCTCTACTGGGAATTGGACCAGATATCATTCAAGTTGCATTGTGGCAAAGAGCTCTCTTATAGTTTACCCATACCCTAAGGAATGTGGGAGGCTAAATGCAAGGTGATGGACAGCTGATCTGGTGGAAGAAATGTCAAGGCAGTATGACATTTAGGCTATAGCATGAGTTATGCTATCTGATTTCAGCCAAATTTACAATGAGAACTTGGGAAAAAGCATAGAAAGATTTTTTTTAAAAAATAAGCAAAAGCTAGCATTTGGGTCAGAGAAGCCCATGGAATGTGGGTGCTAAGGAATCCAAGGTATCTAAAGAGATTACAACCATAAAAATAATCCAAACTCTTGGCACAAGGACACCAGGAATGTGCCCTTCAGGGCACCTCAGGAATCAGCAAGACCCTGGTGCATGAGACTCATGGGAGTAAAAGTGTAAACTCATACAGAGAATTTGCCTTGAGAAGACAACACAATCAGATGATGCTCACACAGGGCCACCTATGACATTGCTTCTCCATGATTCATGTCATCACACTGAGCCGAACAGGCCTCAGAGACAGCTCAGAGACCTGGCTACTGCTGGAGCTGGTAGCAGCATTTGGCACTGATCATGTAATTCTGCTTTTCTTAGGATGCTGCATGCAAGAGTTGTGGAGGGTTCCAACCAGATTCCATGAGAAAACCAGGTAATCCAAGCAACATATGGCAAGGCTGGAGTCCCTGCTGGCAGCTCTGTGAGGTAGGTGCCTGAGCAGCCATGAAAATCCCAGTAAGTTTGAGACAAAAGAAATTTAGAAATTCTGTAGATGAAAGCCACAGACAGTGAGTGAAGAGAGCCCAGGAGAAAGGCCAGGTCGGCTACACTGAGCAAGCCCATATGGAGTAAGGACAGGATTTTCCAAGCCCTTTGGAGCTCACATCATGTTACCACATGTTCTGTATGCCAGCTATGGAGCTACTGGATGTGACTTTTGCCCTGTTAGATATCAGTTTCACTTAGGGCTCATCTCTCCTTTCTGTGACACATTTTCCCTTTTAAACTAGGAGGATCTACTCTGTATCATTATGTCTTATTTTGTGACTTGTGACTTATCACTTCCATTGCAATTTTTATTGACTCTCTGAGCTAAGAGGTTGCCTAGAGTCTCTCAGCAGGGACTTTTTCTTGAACTTTTGAGCAATGCTAGGACTTGAAGTTTCAGTGGCTCATGGAGGTGGATAAATGCATTTTGTGTTATGAATTAGATGTGAGCATTTTGAGAGGCCAGTAGTGCTATGGCTTAGAAGTGTTTGAGTGCTGGGTTGATAAAGGGTAAATTTGCAATGGCTAATCTTGATTATGAGTTTAATTGGATTGAAAAGTGCCTAGCAGATTGGGAAAGCACACTTTTAGGCATGTCTTTGATAAGCTGGAGGGCTGGATAGAAGGAAAAGAACTGCTAGCATAGCATTCTCTCTCTTTCTCTTTTCCTTGTCTTCCTGGCCACCATGAGCTGTCCTGCCCTGTCACACCCTCCCCACAATGAGGATCTGAACGCTTGAGTCAAAATAAACCTTTATTCCCTTAAGTTGTTCCCCTTGGGTGTTTTGTCACAAGTATAAACAAACCTGCAAATACTTACTATGCGATGGTTAGGAGCTGGTTGATCTGGCTGACCAATAGAACAACAGAGGAAGTAGGAACACTTCTTCCCACAGGACAGACATCAGGCATTGGCTCTGCGCCCAAGTGCCAGTCTGGGTGTTGCCAAGGAGCAAGGGTCTGTGTTGGCCTCTCTCTCTCTCCCTCTCCCTCTCTCTCTTCTCTCTCTCTCTCCCTCTCTCTCTCTCCATGATACTGACACCAGGAACTGGGATGGAAGCTCCATGAAGGGGAAGCTAATGTAATCTGACCACATAGCAGCCATTTTTTGGAATGATAATTTTCTCAGGACAAACCAGCCACCCTTTCCGTATTACCTGAGAGCCCTCAAAAGCCAGTCCCAGTAAGTTTCTCCCGTCCTTCACTCTCCCTTCCCCTCTTTCAGAAATCCCCCGAAACCAACCTGGTGGAAAAGCCGGGGAAGAACAAAGAACCTCTGAGAAGGTCAGCTGCTGTCAGTTCTCCTGCTTCAAAGCCCAAAGAGCTCAACATTCCCTGCCTCACCCCCACCCCAAAATCATCTCCCTTATTTGCTGGTGCTAGCCAAGTATTACTTTCATATCTTATTGCTTTGAGACACATTTTTCTCTGGCTAGGACCCCGTAAAACACTCAGTAAGTTCATTTTTATTAGTAGCCTTTCCTTAATTAAGGGGTGTGCCATGCTCCATCCATCAACCTCTGTATATCCAAGTCTTCCCTGGTGGCTCTGTTCCTAATGGATGAGGCTCTGGTGCACTGGTGAAAATAAAAGACCCGGACGTATGGTCTCCCAAAGCCAAGTGGGGTGACATCTGACAGCTGGCACAGAGTGGCTGACCACAGAGATAAGTAGAAGGGGATACTTTGAGCACTTTTGTTCACAAAGATAAGAGTTTTGATTCTCAGATGCCTTCTAAATAAATGATACCCTTAGCACCTTAACAAATATCAAATGCTACATGACAGAGTAAACTAAAGCTGCAACTTATTTATTTTTAAAGGTATGCACTACCATGCCTAGCTCAAGTATTTTTATTTATTTATTTGAGAAAAAGAGACAGAATGAGATAGATATAGAGAAAGAGAGAAAGAGAGAATATGGCTGTTAGGGCCTGCATGCCAATGCAAATGAACTCCACAGCCATCTCCACAACCCATATAGCTGTTATTTAGAAAGAACATACTGCAAGATATATATGGAATACCAGGATGCAATGTTCCATGGACAAGAATGAGATTATTGACCGAGCGTGGTGGCGCACGCCTTTAATCCCAGCACTCGGGAGGCAGAGGTAGGAGGATCGCTGAGAGTTCAAGGCCATCCTGAGACTACATAGTTAATTCCAGGTCAGCCTGGGCTAGAGTGAGACCCTACCTTGAAAACACAAAACAAAACAAAAACAAAAAAAAGAATGTGATTATTGTATCTTTGTGTGTGTGTGTGTGTGTGTGTGTGTGTGTAGGTATACACGTGTGTAGGTGTGCAGGCATGTGTTTGTAGGTGGAGTAGAGGAGGTTGATGTATCTTCCCGTATTGCTTCTCCGCCTTATTTTTATGAGGCAGGGCCTCTCCCTGAACCCAGCTCTCACTGATTAAGCTAGACAAATGATCCAGGAAACCCTCTAGCTCCTGTTGCTGTCTCCTCAATGTTGGAATTGCAGGTGTGCACCCCCATGTCCAGCATTTCACATGGGTACTGGGGACCTGAATGCAAGACCTCATACTTGCAGGACAAGCCCTTTTACCACTTAGTCATCTTCACATCTCCATTGTGTATTAGTCAATGCATTACCGGAGCTTAGCGATGTCCCCGAAGGATGGTACTGGGTTTGCTGAGCAGTTTAAAGAAGCAGACTCACAATGCAGGTTTCTGACTTTCTCCCACACCACATCTCCTGCTCCTCTTCCTCTCCAATCCTCTCCTCATCTACTACACTTAGCTGCTTTTCAAAGATTAACTCACATGCTCTGTGCATTTTGTCTACATAGAAGCACCTATACTTATTATGGGTGACGTATGCAGCATTGAAACTTTTGGTGCAAATATTGTTGAACATCTTTATTAGGTCAGATTAACTATCCATTAGTGAATCTGAACTTCACAGTGATTTGTCCAATATTTTACTTAAATTGCTAATTAAATAATTGAAAATATACTCAGCTAAACTAAACACAAACCAATTACATAGAAAAGTAACCCTAAAAATAGAGCATCTATTTCAAAATCCCCTTTGTTCGCTGGGCGTGCACTCAGCACTCAGCACTTGGGAGGCAGAGGTAGGAGGATATCCATGAGTCCAAGGCCACCCTGAGATTACATAGTGAATTCCAGGTCAGCCTCGAGTAGAGTGAGACCCTACCTCAAAAACCAAAACAAAACAAAAAAAATTCCCTTTGCTAAACAGCCCCTTCCCCAGAGTTTTAGTAAAATAGTAATAGCTATATAAAAAATAATAAATGCACAAAACTTTTTTGCATTCAGACAAGAGTTACATCCATATTAGGTCAAAAATAAATATTTATTATGTTTGACTGTAATAAGATGAAGATGAAATAGAGGAACATGCCTGACATTGATCGTTGGTCTTCATCTGCACACACATGCATGTATACCTGCACACATATGTTCACCCACACCCCTACACATATGCCCAGAACACACATGTGAGTAGCCCTTTTATACTCCCCATTGGAGTGAGAGACTAAGTAGTTAGGAAACACAGTCTTATTCATCTACTATAAAAAATTTTTATCCTGCTCTGTGATCATATAGACTTCAGACACAATTCCCAGTGAATTCTCCTATTATATAGAAATGATTTTTTTAAGGTTGACTTATTTATTTTTGCCTTAAGTACTTTTGCCTTGACTCCCACAATCTTTTTATTCACAGAATACTTTCCTTTTCTCTCAGAGTGCAAGATACCTTTGATCATAATGGTTGTTGGTAAGGTTGTTTCTTAAATTACTGACAAGAATGTTTAGATATTTCTATGGTAAAATGTCATTCACTGGCTTTTGTGTTTGGTCCCCAGATGGTGGTGGTATTTGGAGAGGCTGTGGAACTTTTAGGAGATGAGGCCCTAAAGGAGAAACTGGATTATTGTTGGAGGGGGACTTATAGGTTCTACCAGTTCACCAATTCTTGCCCAATCTCCCTGTTCTCTGTTCTACTGAGATATGAAGATGTGGGTGTGGAGGGGCTGGAGAGATGGCACAGTGGATAAAATTCTTGCTATGCAAGCATGAAGACCCGAGTTTGGACCCTCTGCACCCATGCAGATGCTGCACAACAGAGGTCTTCTACCTGTAATCCCAGCAGGCAAAAGGCAGAGGCAGTGAGGAACTTGGGGCAAGGTGACTACCCAGACTAGCAGAATTAGCAAGCTCTAGGTTCCAGTGAGAGACTCTATGTCAGCTAATAGTGCTGACAGTGGTGAGGAAGACACCAAAGGTCAGCCTCCACATGAACGTGCACTCGCACACATGTGAGCACACATACACAGACATGCATACACATCACACACACAAAGTTAAGATTCCAGGCTTCATGCCTGAGCTACCAGGGAGCTATCTGCCTATACGTTTACAGTCAAGATGGCCTGTATTGAGGAATATGCCCGAAATTGAGCTCTGGTCTCCATCTACACACACATGCATATATATCTGCACACACATATGCGCACACACACATACTTAGTCAATGAAATCAGAGGGACAAGGATATTTCCCTCCTCCCTTAAGTTGCTCCTGTCAAGTACTTAGTCACCCTGATGACAAAAGTGTACACATTTGGTGGGCAGAGTAAGCCCGTAACATTATTTGAAGGGAAAAAAAGGAAAATCAGAAAATCTTCAAAGAATAATGTGATCATGACTGGGGTTAGTTTTTGGCCTTTATGTTTGGCACAGAGACCAGTGGTCAGAGGCCACTTCCCCTTACCTTCACCCCTGCTGTGCTGAGCTGAATCTTCTTCCAGGAACAAGAGCTCTGTGCAGCATGGCGGGAAGACCACTCAGTGTCCAACTCATAGCTCACTTGAGAGGAGAATCAGTTTTTCTTTCAGTTCTCAGGCAGGGTAGAGGTATGACATAAACCCTCTGCATCCTTTCAGAAATCTGGACAATATGCCCAAGTTATCTCATCTGGCCAATGAGAGGCTACACCATCAAAAATACAGAGGTCAACATATTTCTCTGACATTGTGTCACTGTCATTTTACTCTCTAGGTATGTTATTCTGATGATGCTATTACGGGGTCCCACACATGTACTATATGGAAACTATGAAAAATGGCAGTCCAACATTGAGTATTTTGTTTTTTAATATAAATAAAGATGTACTAAAGTAGTATATTTATATTATTGTATACATTTATTAGTGCAATAATTACATGAAAAAAGTATTAGACCAGAAAGGCTTAACTCCAACCATTTCCTCCCACTTATCCTTAGAGAAATCTTCTCACTAAACAATTGTACTAAGTTTTACAACTTTTTGAAAGTATATATAGATGGCATGATGGAGCCTTAAGCTCCCTCCGCTTGCCACTCCTTGTAAATTGAGTTGGATTATGTCATTTCCTCTGGTGCTTTATAATGCAGCCTTAAGAATAATGACCCTGCAACAGGGCTCTGCTGAAAATGGCTTTTCCAGTGCCAGAAACAGATGATTCATACTTGGCATCGGAGCTGTTTCAGGAAACTGCCAGAACAGAGGACAGCGGTAATTCACTAAGGGCTCCGTCATCTTCCATCCAATTTGGAAGCAATAGTACAATACTAAATGTAAATATGTTAATTGACATATTTATATACACAAGCATGTGTATGCCATATATATCTTATATATGTGCATATTTATAACACACTCACTGTATATACACATATACATACACATACATATATATGCACATATATATGTATTTCAAGGCCACAAGTATATCACCTTGCATGCTATAGTTATTCTTCATGCCTTGATTTTAATGATGTGGCTGAAGTAGGTCAACCCTCTTTCACAGGATCCCTGATCTGAACTGGGCTAAAGTTGTAACTCTGCCATCATTCATTCTATTTGTCTTAAGAATTAATAAAAATCATACTTAAAAATGGCACATGTGTGCACTTGTCCATTTATCCCACCTGTCACTGAAGTTCAGGAAACATCTGGCCACCTGCATCACTAGAACTTCTGGGACAGAGCTCCCCAGCACTTCTTGGTTTGGCTGTATCCCTGGACGCCTTGTTAGGGCATCTGTCTCCGTATCCCCAGCGAGAGGCTGCTCAGCACTGCCTCACAATCCTCATTTCACCGCCCAGTTATCATCCCCCTCCTGGGCTTTGTGTCAAGCTGCACATTTATTTTTACTTAATCTTTTCTCAAAAATCAATTTTGTGAGTCCCTTAATCATTTTTATTGATCTTTGAGTTTTCTCTAGTGTGATGGCACCTGTCTGGCTCTGGAGGTAGAGGGGCCTCTGACTTTTCACATCACCATTCAACACTCAGGTTCAACTGGGCTCCACATATATCCAGCATGGAGGGTGCCAACTGACTCTTGTCTCATGAAACAGCCACTTCATTTTCTGAGACTCAACCTGACATCTTGTTTCTGATGCAATTTGAGTGACTTTCATGCTGTAAATACAACTTCCTATCACCAAGTATCCCCATATATTTTCCATTCACATCTCTGAATTTCTAAAGCTGCATATCTGACTTTCCATCTGTGATTCTGCTTCTCCACTCCTCACTAAACTGCCCTGCATGTCGGGTGAACATTGTAGGACTCGATTAGAAACAGAATAAAATGCAGATTTTCCCCAGGTCAAAAATCTCTTAGTTGGCAAAGCTGGCAAGTTGTTGTATATGGAAATGATTTATCTGATTCTAAGAGTAGCAAGAGAAAGTTAACTAAAGGTCAGTTTGGTGGAGAGAAATGCTGGGATGGATTTCTTGGGGGAGGGAGGTTCACTAGAAAGGAGTTAGTACATCATGGACAAGCATGGTGGGCTCACTGAAGCCAACGTGGGGCTTCTTCTAAAACCCACAGATGCTTCTTTCATTGTGTAAGTTTGGAGACAAGGTGGGAGTGTTCTAGTCCACACGACAGCATATGTTTTCAGAGCCACAGAGGCAATGAGAGTGGGAGATAAAGCAGACTTCTGGTCCTTCCAGGTCTATAAGGAAAAGGGTTGTTCTGACATTCTGCTATTAGAAAGAACCCAAGGCCATAACTCAGGCAACTTTGGCTTTCCCTGGCATTGGAGACTGGTCTTGTTTTCCTGCCTGGTCCTGGTGCCCAGGTAAAAGGGCCTCTTAAAGTGATTGGGTCTATGTTCTAACAATAACAAGCACAAAAATGACTTGTGAAATAACTTCAGAAACACAGGTTTCTTATTAGTTGTGGGGAAGGGATGATTAAGTGGTTTCATGGGCAAAGGTAGGACTGATGCCAAGTGACAATTGCTACCTTTTGCAAGTGCCAGCAGTTAGTCTTTCATCTTTCATTCTCAGTTAAACTAAAAAAGAAAATCTGAGAGAAACACAATTCATTTGGTGTTTTTTTTATGACTTGCATATTGGGGATGGAACCCAGGGTATAACAGGCAAGTATGTTACTTCTAAGCCCTATTTTCCCCATTTTGCTAAACAAAGATATTGTATCACTTTTCTTAGAGAAATGACCTTAGATATGGCTCCAATGTCAGATCGAAGACATCATTCTATCTAGGTTTATCTTGGTGAGCTAATGGGTTTATAAGGGTCATAGTGGCATGGGAGACTTCATCAATGAAAAGGCTGCACTGGTATGGGTGGTGGATCCTGAAAGCTACCTCACTGGAATTCTGGCTCAGCTTGCAGGCAGCTCCACTGAAGAGTTTCTTTGGCCCTAGCAATTGTTCACTGCTTGCATGCCACTGGTGAGGGGCTGATGAGGCCTGTAACTCTCTGAGTTTCCTGAGCATAGTATATTGCCTTAGCTTTTGAGTCTTACAGGTCTTCTTCTTCATCCCTCCAAGAGGGAATGTCATAAATTGGAGGAAATAGCTACACTACAAAGGCCAGACACATTCAAAACAAGTCCAAGCTCAGTCTAGTCAATAAATTGGAAGGGTTTTAACTCAGAAATACTGCAGAACAATCTAGAAATGAGACACGTTTTAGTGCCAGAAATAATCTCATATTTTGAAAATGTAGGCAAATTGCAAATTCCGGTGGCGGATGCCATTAAAAACATATGTATGGAACTTTCTTTCTTTCTTTTTTTCCAAAGTAGGCTTTCTCTCTAGCTTAGGCTGACCTGGAATTTATCATGTAGTCTCACAGTGTCCTCCAACTCACAGTGATCCTATGTCTGCCTCCCACGTGCTAGGATTAAAGGTGTGTGCCCTCACGTCCAACCTGGAACATTCTTGTGAGTCCAGATGCCAACAGCATCATGTGAACTAAGGATTATTCAGGAAAGTAAGCAATTCTAGGAGGAAAGTTAGCAAATTATACATGATTTAAATAATTTTTTTAATGTATTAGTTAATAAACAAACAAAAAGATAACCAGGTACTTTTTGAGGCTTCTTTAAAAATTCTTTGCCTAATAAAGGTTCATTCTTTTAAAAAGACAAGGGCATGTAGCCCAGATTAGCCTTGACCTCCCTATATAGTCAAGGTTGACTTTGAACTCCGATCCTCGTGCCTCTACATCCCAGGTGCTGGGAACACAGGCATGCATCACCTGACCAAGATTCACTTTTTTGTTACTGTTGTTTTTCTGAGGTAGGGTCTTACTCTAGCCAAGGCCGACCTGGACTTCACTATATAGTCTTAGCACCATCAAACTCACAGTGATCCTCCTACCTCTGCCCACTGAGAGCTGGGATTAAAAGCATGCACCACCACACTTGGCCAGATTCACTTTTATCCAAAAGAATATTCATAAGAGTATTTCAAATCCTCCATGCTTTCATTAGGAATGTATACCTGCCCATATTTCTCAAATTTCTTCATGATTTTTTGATTCAAAACAGCTTTAGAGAAAGAAGAGAAATTTCTCAGGAGAGTAATAATCTGGGGTGAAATGCAATTGGTCTTCGTCCTTCTCAGTCCCCAGTGCTCCGTGGGCCTTCACTGGAAAAGTAAGAACAAGCCTGTGTCCCTTGTTTGTAATAGAGGGCAGATCAGCTAAGCTGCAGTCATGTCCTTATTCATCAACTCTCTCTGTTTAGGTCACTTATTATGTTAAATAAAAAGTAGTATTTCAAGAACATTCAATTTATGTTCCAAGGGATAGAAGAACCATTCTTAAATATGAGCAAATCCTGCAGTGAGTTATTAGTAGCAAGGTCAGGTCAGGTCTCCTAGAACTGTTCCAAGGAACCAAAGATGAATTTCCCATTTTTCATTTCCAGAGTTTAGAGGGAGGCCTGCAAGAATGAGTTTTTTTTTTTTTTTTTTAAATCTATGACTGACTGCCTGTTACTAAGTGATTCTGGCTGTGTCAATAAATTTGTTCACAGCTCTAATTGTGTTAATGAATTGAACATAATTAAACTTACAACATGTCATGAGTTTCTTCTGGCAGAACTCAGTAGATTTTTCAAAAAAGAAGAAGAAGAAAAGAGAAAAGGTCTCAATGGAAAAACAAATGTACCACATAGCTTCTGCTATTATGATATAGTCTCAGGAGAAGAGACTGAAGTAAGGAATTCTGAATTTGGCTTTGTGAAGAATATTCCTTTGTGAGTAAAGTTTTATCCCATTTGTAACAACTACTATTGTGGGTTTAGGGAGGAGCAGAGCCTTTCTCAGCTCTGGATTGGCTTATAGGGGTTGGTATGCCGGACACTCAATGGTCATTAAAACTCTGGAGCCAGGGGGTCTCTAGTTTGTTGTCTTGCAACCCACAAAGAATGATGAGTACAGGCATGACAGAAGCACACGCTGAACAAGGCTTTATTGAAAAGAAATGAAAGCAGAAAGTAGAGGAGATAAGGACTAGGAAGGGATCCAAAGCAGGTAGCCCAGAGATTTGAAACAGGTTTTTTATCTACTTTCAGAATGCAAATAAATATTAAGTGGGTGTGGATTAGAATGCTTACTTTGAATGTATGGAAGGGACTTCAGGTTGTTAGACAAAGGATTGGTTACTTTGTAAATGCAGACCTGCTGATCTCCTGCTAAATTGTCATAAATTAGCATAAATTAGGGTGATTGTCCTTTTGGAGGTCAAGGCTTTTGGGATTCTAGTTCCCAGACTGGCCTTTGGACTTAAAAATTTCTGTGCTTGCAAGTTCTCAGGCCATACAGATTTATCTACTTTTCTTTTTCTTTACTTAGTAGGGCCTATAACCCTAACTAGCTTACTGAAAAATGGGTCTACTTTACTCCTATTCTCTATAGCTATTATCTGTCCTTTGATTAAATTTGTTAGCAAGTTTCTTTAGGGTAGAAAATATATATAATTTCACCTATACCCCTAGTGTTCACTGGAAGAACCATCACACAGAAATGTTCCCATGTGTGTCTGACTTTAGTTCTCACTGCTTCTTTCATAACCCCAGACTAACTATAGAAAATACCTCAGGGGATAGGGAAGTTCGTTGGGTCCCCTATTGACAAAAAAAACTAAAATAAAAGCAGACTGTATGAAGAGTTATTGGGAACTCTCTAGGTACCTAATACTTTGCTTAAATCATTTACCTTATCCTAACTATTTTTGTAAAACAAATAAATAAATAAAATAAGTTGGTAATTAATCAGCTTTTAACAACCCTTGTCAAGGAACTCTATCAACATGGCATCTTCAAAAGTAAGGGGCAGCACTTAGTTTTTCTTTTTTAAAAAATTATTTTTAAGATGGCATGGTGGTACATGCCTTTAATCTCAGCACTTAGGAGGCAGAGGTAGGAGGACTGCAGTGAGTTCAAGGCCACCCTGAGACTACATAGTGAATTCCAAGTTAGCCTGGACTAGAGTGAAACCACACTTTGAAAAAATATATATGTATATTTAATTTACTGACAGTTTCCTATGTAAATAACATATGTTGGTCACTGTTGCAGTCAGGTTCACATTGCTGGCAGAAAACATCTGACCAAGAGCAGCTTGTGGGTAAACAAAAGGTTTATTTTGCCTTACAGACTTGAGGGGAAGTTCCATGGTGGCAGGGGAAAATGATGGCATGAGCAGAGGGTGGACATCACCTCCTGGGCAACATCAAACTGACAACAGCAACAGGAAGGTGTGCCAAACACTGGCAAGGGGAAGCTGGCTATAATAACCACACCTCCAGCAATATACCTCCTTCAGTACCTGAAATAAATATTGATTTATCAAACATAACTTTACAAAACTTTTACTTTATATATAACAGGTTATAATCTTCTGTTCCCTCTTCCAGTCCTCACTACCATGAGGGCCCTCCCCTGTGGTATCTTGGCATCCACTGTGGGTTATGAAGTCCTCAGTTAGTTCCTGTGGGATAGTGTGTGGCAGCAGGGCATATCTCAGGGTATTCCTATCCACTGTGGCTCTCACCATTTTTCCACTCCCTCTTCTGCAAGGTTCCCTGAGCCATGGCAGATCTGTTGGCAGTTGATTTAGAATTGAGTTTTTTGTAGTGTAAGGGTCCGAGAATCACTGAAGAAAGACCCAGAATCACATAGTATGTAAAAACAAAGAGTGTTTATTCTGCAGAATCAGCCAGCATGCGAGGGTCAACCATTCATATAAAATGGTGACCCTGAGAGGAGCACACATGCCCCTTTTAAGCACAATTAGGGGAATTTCAGGTGGGGTTAGGTAATCTTTTAAAATGATTGGCTAGGCAAGTAGCAGTCACAGTTGTACATCTCTGATTGGTTGGGGCAGAAGGTGCAAAGGGGTTGTGAAAGGGACATGTCTGGGTGTGTTTGGACATGTCTCTAGAAACTGACTCAGCCCCTAGAGCCCACCACCTTGGGCATGCCCTTTTTTTGTGTTTTTTCCCAGAAGTCTTGCCTGCCTCTCTGGGAAACTGAAACTTAGGCCTAGCTGTAAACTGGAGCAAATTTGATCCCCTCATTCACCCCGTGAGATAGGTTCCATCTCAAATCCTTGAGAGGGGTCTAGGGGTTGATAGTGGGACTTTAATACCATGAGATGAACAGTAGATACACATTTTTTGACAAACCTAATGAGAGTGTTAAGGATATAGGGCCCACAGATGAGGGCGAGAAGCAATAGCATCAGGGGCCCTGTCACCGTTGAAAGGAGTGTAGTGAGCCAAGGGGACCAAGTTCCAATAGGGGCTGAGTGGGACATGGAATTAACAATCATCCCTGTAGGAGTGTTCATGATGGTCAGGTCTAATAAGGGCCAAACCCATAGCAGAAATCAGTTGGTGCAGGCAGTTGGCACAGGCAGAATTTGTGGAATTTTTCTTGTAGAGATACACCTATGAAGCAATCAAGACTGGGGAACACTAAGTGGAGAGGAAATATTTGTGCATGGGGTGGTCACTCCTTTTGTACCAAAGGAGAGCAGGTGTCTTGACACAACTGTTCCTGATTATGGATATATTGAGCAGGCATTTAGCTCTGGTCAGCTTAGAGCTGGACAGGCAGAGAGACATAACTTGACCTTCATCAAAAAGGATGAGGCCTGTCCTTTGCAGAGCCAGGGACTCAGAGTACACATGGAAAAACAGTTTTTTGGAACTGGGCAAGAGATAAGAATTTTTTTTCTTTTTTTACCTTTAGGGATCCAGTCACCCTAATTCTATCCCCATTTATTTTTCCCTCTCATGAGAAGACACTCTAACTGCTTTTAGGGGACTGGGATGAAGACATCAGGTCATTTACTATTTCCTGCTGAATGGGACATGAAGTGAGGACTTGTAGTTAAAGAGTCTCTCCCACAGAGTGAAACTATTCTAATGGAACCCAGAGTGTAGGAAGATAGTCTTGGAAGAGAACATTGGGGAGGAAGAGTAAAAGTAAGGAGTTAATGAGAAGTGAGCACAGAGCAAACTGGTCCTTTTTGAGGTTGAGGGAATCCAGGTAGACAGGCTTAGATTGTCTCAGGACCATCTGAGGATGAGCTGGCTTAGATTTTTTTCCCCAGAATTTTTCATTAAATGGCACAGTGGTATTTGACATGACTTGTAAAATAGATGAGATATTAGCAGGGTTATCAAAAACATAAGCACAACATTTAACTTTGAAAATAGAGAGACATTGGGTTTCATTAAAGGCTGTATCAATATATTTTTGGTCTCAGAATTTATTTATATATTCTAGATTTGAAAATAATCCTTTTTACCTCTATAGTTGCTTCTCTTTATTATAGAATTAGAACTATGGGGAAAAGATGTCTTAATGTTTGTTTCCCCACTTGGAAAGCTCTTATTGTATTACTTAATAGACCATTCATATATTTAAGGTATTTTTCATCTTTGGTTATACATTTCTCTCTGAGTGTTTAAGACCATGCAGATAGCCAAAATTTAATTAAGGATTAATTTTGAAGGTCATTAATGGCTCTCCAAAGAGACTTTAGGGACCCAGGAGTAGCCCTGTAGCTTACTGGTGTTTTTTGTCTATTAGGATGAGTCAGGGCTGTGCTGGCCAAGTAGTTTTCCCTTCTTTGAGAAGTCAAGAGGACTGATTGCTCCTCAATTGTGACTCTCTTGTTTCAGACTGTACACCAATTTTGTTTGGGTCTCTGTATCCTTCCTGCTCAGGAATACAGGTGACTTATCAGGGGGCCAGTGTAGAAGCGTCCCATCATCTCCAGTGGCCTCATGACCTGGGAGCACAGGCCAAAATATTGGAGCCTTTTGCTCTGAGGATTTCAATTGGCTTTGGCTTCTATGTAGGTGATTAACACGCTTAGAAAGGAAGTTACACCAGCCTGGATGTATGTACATACAGAGCACATTTGATTACTGAAATATATTTAGTTAAAGAATGGCACAAAGGCTTCTAAAATCATTTTGCCCAATCTTTAAAATTTTTGTTGTACTGTGGCAGCATAAGCCATATATATGAGGTATAGAAGGTAGGCACATCTCACACCTTAAGTATCTAACATTTATAAATATAGTCAGAACCTGTCATCAGTCTTGAAAATAGTACCAATTGATTTACAAACTAACTTAACCTAGAAATTGTCAGAAATGGACAGGTAAGACAGTATAAAGTCTTAGCACCTGTGTTTGAAAATATATTTGATTAGTTCAGATACCTATGTGGATACCAATTACCCAGAAAACGTTAGAAACAGAACCACAGAGCTTGAATATTCTTTTTCTCAGATGAGGACCATTGTTTGAGCTCAATGAGGCTGTACCCTAAAGTAGAGAATATGTGTTAAGAGTTAATTTTATTATAAGCACTGGACTTAGAATGTCAGAAATGAGACAGTTACTTTATATACAATAGAGCAGAATCTGGTCTTTCTAAGCTAAAACAGCTAGCTAAATTTTAATATAACCCTTGATAAATCTTTTTTGAAAGAAAAGACACCATATGACAATCAATGATTTTGGCTTAATCTTGATAGCTATTGATTTTATGTACCATAGAAATTTTATTAACTTAAAACAATTTTTATTTATTTATTTATTTATTTAATGAGGCAGAGTTTCACTTTAGCCTGGGCTGAGTTCAATTTTACTCTGTAGCCTCAGGCTGCTCTCAAACTCCTGGTGATCCTCCTACCTCTCAGTCTTTTTTTTTTTTTTTCTTAATTTTTTTAACATTTTCCATAATTATAAAAAATATCCCATGGTAATACCCTCCCCCCCCACTTTCCCCTTTGAAATTCCATTCTCCATCATATCCCCTCCCCATCTCAATCAGTCTCTCTTTCATTTTGATATCATGATCTTTTCCTCCTCTTATGATGGTCTTGTGTAGGTAGTGTCAGGCACTATGAGGTCATGGATATCCAGGCCATTTTATGTCTGGAGGGAGCACGTTGTAAGGAGTCCTATCCTTCCTTTGGCTCTTACTTTCTTTCCGCCACCTCTTCCGCATTAGACCCTGAGCCTTGGAAGATGTGATCAAGATGTTATTCAGTACTCCAGTCACTTCTTTCCAGCACTATGATATCTTCTGAGTCATCCCAAGGTCACTGCCATCTGAAAAGAGAAGATTCTCTACCCAAAATGAGAGTAACTTAAAACAATTTTATGTTTTACCCATGACTTAAATTTGATAAGTTTAAGTAAGCTGTCGCAATATATTTTAGTCTGAAAATTAGTTTTTTGTTTCTTAAGATTTTGTAAACAGTTGAAAAATCTCTAACTTTAGGTATGGTATTTAGGTTTAGCCTGAAAATGTTTTCTTACACATGCACATCTTTATGCACATACTTTAACATTTTGATCTATGTACCATTCAAAAAGCATTTTTAACGAGCATCCTATGTTCCAACATTGAAAAATTCCTTCCCAGTTCTTTCAATCAACTCATCTCACCCCATTATTAAACATCTTTATTATAAGGCTATTAAAAAAAAGTACACCAAATTGATTAATCTTATTACTTGTTAACAAACAAGTAGTCTAAAGACAATTTGATGTCATTAATACCAATAACACACTTGGAAATGATTTTGTTAGGAGGCAAATTTTGTTGCTACCTTGAGGCAGGCTGGCCTAGAAGTCAGGTCAGTTGTCTCCTCCTTTTAAGTAATAGGACATTACATTTTTTAAAAATACCTGACAAATTATAAGTTAACACTCCAGAGAGAACTCTGTTGTTTTTAATAATCCTCTATGTAAGTTGAAGTTGACCTAGAACATAAACTCAGTAATTATATTTATGATATCATGTAACAAAGTATGGCAGCTGGGCAGGGCTTGCATACACCTTCAGTCAGCCCCGCCCAGCGCACTCACCTAGGGTCAGGTCTAGTACACGTGGAGGTAATGGCCAGGACTGGCTGGCTACCTGAAGGGGAAAGAAGGGGGTGCCCCTGGGACTGTTGGGAAAAGTGGGGGCCTCCAGGACCGCCGGGAGTCTGCTGAAGAAGGAGGGGGCCTGCTGGGGGTCCGCTGGGAAAAGAGGGGTCAGAGACATGGAGCCTGCGCTAGCTGAGACACCATTGTCCAGACACAGTGTGAGCCCACCGCCTGACTCTGATTCGAGCTGCTTTGGAGTGCTTGCAAAGCTGGCTTGCAGTTTCACTGCTTTCTTCCTCAGCTTTTAGTTTCTTAACCAGATAAGCTAAGTGGGTCCACATGTCTGCGCCACATGGATGCCCAGAAATCCAAGGAATGACCTGGAGGACTTCTTCCCAAAAGGAGCCTACCTCCCTCTGGGAGAACTTAATTCCCTTAACTTTCAGAAGAGCTCTTATTCCATGGATCTGAGATTTCTTTCTGGGGAAGCCAATGTTACCCATGACAGAGAAAGGTTAGAAATGCCAAGACCAGAGGGCAATGTTCTCAAGAGGGCTTGTTAGCACACAGGGGATTCCCCAAAGATCCAGGAGTGAGCCTGCCCTACAGGTTTTTAAGAGGTGGATGTGTTACCAGTTTTTGTGTGTGTGTCCGAAAAAAATAGAGGTTTTTTTGCCAACACCTAACAGGCTGTCCGGGTCCAGGTAGAAGATGGCTGGCCTTTAGTCAATACCTGAGTGGCCTCGGCCAAGAGACTTCAGTTGCCAGTTTGTCGTGTCTGGTCCCATGCAATGGCACAAACCAAAAATAAAGGAGGAGAAAGAGAAACCTGCCAGCCCTCAAAAACATGGAGGCAAAGCCGCATGGGCCAATGTCTCCCAGTCCCTCTGGGAGAGCACTCACCTACCCTGTCCATCTCATAAGGTCCCTGTTCAGGCACCAGCACCAGCTGTGGGTTGCTGGATTCTTGCTCTGTGGGGCCGACCGCAGTCCCCCAAAGATGTCTAGGCAGCCGGGGTGGGTGAGCATGTGAAAGTAAAAGACTTTTCGGAGGAGTCTCGGTGAACAGCTCCCTCCTTACCTGCAGGGTGATTGGGGTCCCAGGTTGGTGAATCAAGGGAAAAGCCATGTCACCGTCAGCCTGGACCACCATGAGCTAGCCATTTGGCCCCAGAACCAACTTCCAGGCTGTGGCTAGCACAGTTCTCTTTCCTCAGATGTGAAGAACACCTGCAAAAGCTTTACATTGGTAAATGATGGGAAGGTGGAATGTGCCATCCCACATTGAAAGTCGGTCATTCATTTCTGCAAAAGATTATTAGTTTTCCTGGCCATACTGTTAAACCCAGATTGTCCCCCAGGCATTGGAAATCCTTGAAGTTTGACTGGACTAAGTGCAGTGGAGTGGAACTCGCCGCTTGTCCCAAGGTGTCTCACAAGAAAGAAAATAAAAGGACAAACAAGATGCAAACAAACAGACACAAAAACAAATTTCCCAGGAAGCAAAAAAGAAACCAACATGCTGCAGACAGCGGCCTGTCCTGTACATGGGAAGACGGGTGCAACCCATCAGCGTTTACTAAGAGCAGAGTCAGACTGGAGCTCTCAGGCTCCACCAAATTGGAGCTCTTTGGCTCCACCAGAAGGGGGTCAGAATCCCCCCCACCACCCCAAGGGCCTCCAGATTGCACCCGGATGCCATATATACCAAAAACGAAACAAAGAACAGAGCAGACCAAAGACACACAGTACAGTGGGGTGCTCTGACTCACTGATTGGTGGAGAACCAAGTGCTCCCCTGGAAATGCTCCACTATTGAATCTGGGGTCCCCAGTGATCCAGGATGAGCCCCTAAATGTAAGGGTCTGAGAATCGCTGAAGAAAGACCCAGACTCAAATAATACGTAAAAACAAAGAGCATTTATTCTGCAGAATCAGCCAGCATGGGGGGGGGGAGGGGTCAACCATTCATATAAAATGGTGATCCCAAGAGGAGCACGCAGGCCCCTTTTAAGCACAACTAGGGCAATTTCAGACAGGTTAGGTAACCTTTTAAAATGATTGGCTATGCAAGCAGCAGTTACAGTTGTACATCTCTGATTGGTTGGGGCAGAAGGTGCAAAGGGTTGTGAAAGGGACATGTCTCTAGAAACTGACTCAACCCCCAGAGCCCACCACCTTGGGCATTCCCTTTGTTTGTGTTTTTTTTCCCAGAAGTCTTGCCTGTCTCTCCAGGAAACTGAAACTTAGGCCTAGCTGTAAACTGGAGCAAATTTGATCCTCTCAGTAACCATTGAATTTGTGGTTTGAAAGGTTTTGATTGATCACCACGTCTGTCACCATCACCCTGGAGTTGGTTGTCAGGCTGGCAGTAACAGCAGAATTCATGTCACTGCTTCCTCTGCAATTTCTCCTGGGCCCAGGTCATGTGGTAGAGTTGACTCACCTCAAGATGGCCAGTGGCTATTTTCTTGTCTTATCAATGCATTTTCGCTCTCCTTCATTTTCTCTGCCATCTGTAAATTAAAATAGATTCCCTAACACAGAGTGAGAGCATCTTAGATTAAAGGGGGTATGCAAAGTTAGTTGAGAGACATTTTGGTATGGAGACTCCTACTCTAGAGAGCAGAGGGTCTTCTCCCTGAATTATGAGTTTCCTGACCATGGGACTCTGAGTTGGCTTCCACTACCAGATATGGAATCTACCACTGAGCAGGCCTCATAACCAATCAGAGAACAGTTGGTTACCTGCAGAGGCTGTGTGCCACGATTACACAGATGTGTACTTCTTGTCTGGCTGGTTGATTTCATAGCCTTGAGTGAGTGCTGCTTATTCATGCTCTTGGTGAACATTGTCCTCCAGTAGCTACCATAGGCTCTCCAACACTACGAGGGCTAGCCAGAGTGAAGCTAGTTCAGTTCCAGCATCATGTTCTGATGTACTGTGACTACAGCCTGTGTTATCTTCAGCACTAGGGTTTTATCATTTAGTTTTGGGAGGTGATCAAGTGTTTTGGCCTACATTGTTTGGGGAACCTTATCGGTTTCTTTGGGCAACAGCTCACTGTGGAGGATAACCCAATTCTGGGCCTGGGAGTTCATGGTTTTATGGTTAAACTTTTTCCACCTTCTGTCTGGACTATCCTCCTCCCCCTTTATTGATGGTTATATCTTGTAGAATGCTAGTCAGAATAAGGGTTTATATGGAAATGATTCCTGTTATCTTTTGTGTAATTTCCCTCCCTGCCCTCCTTACCTCCTATCCCTCCATGCCCTTCCTGCCCCTAATACTTTGCCCCTCCCCTAACCCATCAGGTAACTCCTCTCCTCTCTCCCTATTCCTTCTCTCGACTGGTCTCATTCTAGTCTTAGGCCCATATTCCTGGTGCTTACTACCATTTTCATTCATCTACAACTGATCACAGTTAGGAACCACAGGTGAGAGAGTACATGTGGCATTTGTCCTTCTGAACCTGTGTAACCTTGTTTAGAATGACTTTTTCCAAGACCCTCCATTTTTCTGCAAATTTTGTTGTTTCATTTTCCTTATAGCTGAGTAGAATTCCACTGTGTATATGCATCACATGTTCATTAACCATTCATCTGTTGATGGTCATCTGGGCTGATTCCAGTTCCTAGCTATTGTGAATGGAGCAGCAAGAAGAAAATGTTTGAGGGGCTGGGGAGATGGCTTAGTGATTAAGGTGCATGCCTAAAAAGCCTGAGGGCCCAGGTTTGATTCTCCGGGTCCCATATAAGCCAGATACACATGGTGGCACATGTGTCTGGAATTCGTTTGCAGTGGCTAGAGGCCCTCTCTCTCCCTCTGTCTCTAATAAATAAATAAAAAGAAATCTTACAAAAAAGAGGAAAAGGAAAAGAAAAAGAAAAATGTTTGAGCAAGTGACTCTGTGGTAAATAAGAGAGTCTTTAGGGTAGTTCTATTTTTCTCCATACTGAATTCTGAAGTGTTTGTACAAGTTTGCACTCCCACCAGCGGTGAATGAGGGTTCCTTGTTCTCTGCAGCCCCACCAGCATGTGCTGTCTTTTAATTTTTTTGTTTGCCTTTCTGACTAGAGTGAGATAGAAACCCTATAGTCATTTTAATTGGCAATTCCCTGACAGAGATGTTGAACATCTCTTTAGGTCTTCAAAGGCCACTTATATTTCTTCTTTTGAGAATTTTCTTGTCAATTTCCTGCCCCATTTCTTGATTGAGGAACTTGATTTTTTTTTTCTGTTTATTGTTTGGGTTTTTGAGTCCTTTGTAAATTCTAGATATTAAGCCTTTGCTGGAGGTATGGCTGGTGAACATTTTCTCTCATTCAGTAGGTTGTCACTGACCCTGTTGTTGGTTTACTTATCTGTACAATAGCTTTTTTATTTTCATGAGACCCCAGTTGTTGAGTGTTTGCCTGATTCCCTGGGATCCTGGAGTCTTATTCAGAAAGTCTTTCCATATGCCTATATCTTGGAGTGTTCTCCCTACTTTTTCATTTAATCAGTTTATAGTTTTGGGTTTATATTGAGGTCCTTGATACATTTGGAGTTGATTTTTGTGAAAGGTAAGAGGAGGGGACCCAACTTCAGTCTTCTATGTGTGGCTATCCAGTTTCTCCATTTGCTGAAGATTCAAGCATGACTTTTACATAAATTTTACATGAAGTCTATTATTACTACACATGAATTCCATATTTATAATTTACCTGCTCACAAAAATGTATAAGCTGTAAGTGATTAGTGTGCTGTCCTGATCATTGGAGAACATATAGAAAATGGTCATACAATGAAGGAAGCACATGAGAAATCTCTTATTAAATAAAAGTTTATTTATTGGCTTTTCACATATTTACAGTTTGTGAAATCAACATATATTTCTGGCTCGAAGTTTTGCTAGCGTTCTCTGTGGAAAGAGAATAAAAGTCAAAATTGGCTCTGTAAAAAAAAAAAAAGAAAAAAAAAAAGAAAATGGTCATAAATTTGAGTCACCCTGCATGGCAACATGACTTCTTAGAATTCAAAGTGAGACCTGAAACTCTGAAACTGCTAGAGGAAAAAGTAAGGGAAACCCTTCAACATATTGGTCTTGGCAAAGACTTTCTGAATATAACCCCAATTGCTCAGGCAATAAAACCTCAGATTAAACTCTGGGACCTCATGAAATTAGAAAGATTTTTGTATGGCAAAGGACACTATGAATAAAGCAAAGAGGCAACCTACAGAATGGGAAAAATATTTGCCAGCTATATATCTGGTAGAGGATTAATATCTAGGATATACAAAGAACTCAAAAAAATTAAATAATAAGAAATCAAACAACCCAATTAAAAATGGGCTATGGAGCTAAATAGATTGTTCTCAAAAGAAGAAATACAGATGGCATATAAGCATCTAAAAAAAATGTTATACATCCCTAGCCATCAGGAAAATGCAGATTAAAACTATGTTGAGATTCCATCTCACTCCTGTCAGATTGGCTACCATCATGAAAACAAATGACCATAAATGCTGGCAGGGATGTGGGAAAAAAAGAACCCTTCTACACTGTTGGTGGGAATGCAATCTGGTCTAACCATTGTGGAAATCAGTGTGGAGGTTGCTAAGATGGCTAAAAATAGATCTACCATATGACCCTGCTATAGCACTTCTAGGCATATATCCTAAGGACTCATCTCATTCCTTAGAGATACTTGCTCAACCATGTCTATTGCCACTCAATTCACAATAGCTGGGAAATGGAACCAGCCTAGATGTCCCTCAACTGATGAGTGGATAATGAAGATATGGCACATTTATACAATGGAGTTCTACTCAGAGGTAAAAAAAAAAATAATGAAATTATGAAATTGGCAGGAAAACGGATGGATCTGGAAAGGATTTTACTAAGTGAGGTAACCCAGGCCCAGAAAGCCAAATGTCACATGTTCTCTCTCACATATGGGTCCTAGCTACAGATGACTGGACTTGTGTGTGAATGGGAAGAAAACTCAGTAGAGAGGCCAGTAAGCTAGAAAAGAGATTAAAAAAAAGGGAAGAGAAAGTAAGGGAAGGGGTTACTTAATAAGATGGTATTGTATATATGTAAGTAGAAGAATAGATTAATGGGGGTGAAAAGGCCCAAGTGAGGTCAGGAGAAGACATTGAGTAAAGGAAAGGTAGAGGGAGGGCTAATCAAACTCTAAGAGGACATAAATAAATCATATGGAAACCTAGTTTTTTTTGAACAATGGAACACTCAGGAGCAATAGATTGTTGCTAGAAAATTTTCAGTGCCAGGGATGGGATACCTTCCAATGAGTTGTTGGCCAGGGAGGTCCCTGATGCCCCCAAAACATTATAGGCCATTGCCAAGGCCCTTGGTTTCCCACCAGGAATAGATGGTAAGACATTATTGCTGAAGAATCCACATACTTGGGCTGCAAGGCCACTGAGAAATCCTGCTGAAACTCAGCTAATAACCTCCTCCATGTAGACCAGGTGACAGAAAGCTGGAAGAAGCCATTCTGCATGCAGTTCAATGGGAGAGAGAGAAATCACCAGTGAAGATACTCAACAGCAGACACTGCAAGCCTTATATTTTGCCAGCCAGGCCAAATGAGCCAAAGGGTGCCATAGTGGCATATCTATTATTGTGGAAACTAACTGCCCTCTAATTGGACTGGAGGCCAGCTCCATGGGAGGGAATACATCCCTGATACTGAAAACTTAAAACAGGGGTAGTCATGAGCCCTAGGGGTGTAATGTCTGTTGCTGTCTGGCTAAATGTATTATTATGCTCATCAAACTGCCCAGTAAGCACTTCTCTTAATGTTCATACCCATATATTAATGCTACTTTCACTTTTGGTAGAGAACCTTCTCTTTTCAGCTGGCAGTGAACTTGGGATGACTCAGAAGGCATCATGGTGCTGGGAAGAAGTGACAGAAAAGTGCTAAGCACTGCAATATCTCTATCACACCTTCCAAGGCTCAGGGTCCATTGCGGAAGAGGCAACAGAAAGAATGTAAGAGCCAAAGGAAGGGTAGGACTCCTTACAATGTGCTCCCCCTACACACAAAATGGCCTAGATATCCATGACCTCACAGTGCCCAACACTACCTACACAAGACCATCATCAGAGGAGGAAAAGATCATGACATCAAAATAAAAGAGGGGCTGATTGAGAGGGGGAGGGGATATGATGGAGAATGGAGTTTCAAAGGGGAAAGTTGGGGGAGGGAGGGTATTACCATGGGATATTGTTTACAATCATGGAAGTTGTTAATAAAAAATAAAATAAAATAAGAAGTCAAAGTGGCCATCTGCTTTGTTGTGTCCATTTGAATACACCACACACAAGTGATCTTCACACAGTATCAAACCTTCCTTGCTGTTGTCCTTTTCTGTGTGTGACATCACTGTTTAAAATGTATCCCACACTATGATGGTTAATCTCAGTCGTCAACTTGATAGGATTTAGAATTACCATGAAAACAACTCTCTGTGAATGTCTGTGTGAGGGAGCTGCTAGAGTGAAGACCCACCCTAAATGTAGGTGCACCCTTCCATGGGCTGGTACGCTGGACTGCATCCAAAGACAAAAGGCTGAGCACCAGCATTCATCATGCTCTGTGTGCCGAATACAGACTGAATATGACCAGCTGCTTCCATCCTCCAATGTAGTCATTTATATATTTAAGTATTTTTAAATAGAAACATATTAAAAGTGACTACATATTGGACAGTTCGCAATCATACCGAGACCAGAAATGTTCAAGAACCTTGCCTTCCATTTCCCTTGGGAGCAAAGCTTCAGTATTTACTAGTTCAGTGTTCACTAGAATCAACTATGTTTTGTAAGAGTAAGTCTCATGATAGTCCATCTGACGACTGTTGGCAGTGATTGCTAAGACTATGTAGAGTAGACAGTCAAAGGATTCTTTCAGTGGATGAATGATGCTGGAGAATTTCTGCTGTACAGCTTTGTCACAAGATGAATGAGTACCTATGGTAACTGGCTACAAACGCAGACTACCTGGAGAAAATGCAGAGTGTGTGTCATGCCTGAAGATGGTGGGAAGCTGATTCCTGGAGAAGGAGGTTTCAGGATACATGCTCATTTGATAGGACTCCAGCAACTTTGGACAGACTTGGGGTCCTAGAGACAAAAGATCCTCAAAAAAAAAAAAAAAAAACCTGGATCTCTGACTGCCTTGGTAGAAAATTGCCAAGGACCCTCTTACTTTAGCCTCCCATAAAAGAGGAGCTTCCCTGTGAGGCCCCACTGTAGACAGTTACTAGCAAGACTTTCTACACCTCGTACATGTAGTCCCAGCCCTAACAGGACCATTTGCACACAGCAATCATAAGAAAGGTGAGTGATGAATCTTTTCTTTTATAATCATTGTAGTTAGTAGAGTAATGGCCTCTGTAAGATATCAATGTCTTAATGCCCAGAACTCATGACTGTGTCATGATACAAGACAAAAGGGAATTAAAATTGCAGATTGAAATGCTTGCTAATTAGTTGATTTTTTAAAATTTTTGGTTGTTGTTATTTTTATTTGTTTATTTGAGAGTAACAGACAGAGAGATAAAGAGGCAGATAGAGAGAGGGAGAGAGAATGGGCGCGCCAGGGCCTCCAGCCACTGCAAACGAACTCCAGACGCATGCACCCCCTTGTGCATCTGGCTAACGTGGGTCCTGGGGAGTCGAGCCTCGAACCGGGGTCCTTAGGCTTCACAGGCAAGCGCTTCACCACTAAGCCATCTCTCCAGCCCTAATTAGTTGATCTTAAAGCTGTGAGATTCTCTTCGATTGTTTGGGTGTGCCCAATGTTGTCACAAGCATTCTAAACAATAGAAGCTGGAGACAGAAAAAGGATTAGTGCCAGAGCATTGTGATGCAACAAAGACATCAATAAATTCGCCATCCAGGGACCATGAAAAGCCCCTGGAGATAGGAGAAGACAAGGGTGTAGAGCACTCCCTAGCGGCTCCATAAAGAACAGAGCTCTTGCCAGGCCCACCATTTTAGTCCAGTAAGAACTATTTTGAGAACTGAAACACCATACATATGTGTTGCGTTGAACTACATGTGTTCTGCACTTGGAAAGTGGAGTCTTGCTGGAGGAGACATGTGGTTTGGGGCAGGCATAGGGGTGTTTTAGCCAGCTCCCTCTTGCCAGAGCTCAGCTTACTTTCTTGTTGCTGTTTTCCCAACTGCAGTGACAGGTGGTGCCCAGCCTCTGCTCATGCCATGCTTTCCTGAACCATCATGACGCTTCTCCTTGAGACTGTAAGCCAAAATAAAAACTTCCCTCCCATCAGCTGCTTTTAGTGGTGTACTTTGTCCCAGCAATGAGTAGGTAACTATG
The DNA here is from genome assembly GCA_036346955.1 of Dipus sagitta. Taxonomy (NCBI): domain Eukaryota; kingdom Metazoa; phylum Chordata; class Mammalia; order Rodentia; family Dipodidae; genus Dipus; species Dipus sagitta. The sequence goes on from CM070770.1 coordinate 317,924,996, forward strand.
ACACTTAGAAATCCTAAACTCATCTGGGGCACAACAAGCATCGAGAGACACCCATGTTGATATTGTTGATAAGTCCACTCCTCTGATCATCCTTGGAGTAGAGACTGCTTGATACATATATGAGGTGAAATTTTGGCCCCATGACCTTTATTCTCTGGACTCAGGAATATGGATGTTGTACGTGACAGAAGGAACTTTTCAGTTGGAATCGAGGACACTAATCATGGAATTTGGGATTGGGAGGTCATCCTGGTCAGCCCCGTGTAATTATAGGTCCTTAAAAGCTGGGCTTTTACTCTTCTGAGAGCAGAAGAGGAAGGCAGAGAGATACATCCAAAAACAATGTTAGGGAGCTATGAAGCTCAAGAAGAAATGAATGGTATTTCTCGTGTGAAAATGTAGGAAGTGTGTCCTGTGGTTAGTGAGACAAGAAGAGGAATTCTATAACAACCAGTGAGCTTCAAAGAGGACCAGGACCTTAGGTGGGAATTTAACTTTCATTCCGTGAAACCATAACTAGAAAGTCCAAAGGACCCATGCTGTAGATAGACTTCTGAACTGCATAACTTACATGATAATGTGTGTTGTTTAAGGGTATTAAATTTGTGGTCATTTGTTAGGACAGTAACAGTAATCAAATATAGTGAAAAATGGATTTTAAGATAGAAAGAAAGGATATCATAAATGTGGCTCACTTATACTTGCGAGGACACTTGCATGTACCAGGAAGGCCTCTGATTAAAGTTGGAATTAATGTGGATCTTAAAGGGAAATTTTCAAACTAAAAACCCAGACTTGTGAGGGTGATGGTAGAGAGCAGGGTGGGCCAGCCTGAAAGAAAGTCAGGGAAGGGGACCGGGAAATGTTCTGAACACTCAGAGATGTATTTTCCTCATTTGCGCTCTGGAGAATTACCCTGGTGTAGGTTGGCTCAAGGGTGAGAAATCAGAGTGAAAGTTCTAGCCCAATTTTCACTCAAGCTCTATCTGGAAAGCACCAGCTAAGATGAAAGAAGATAAATTGTAGTTTGGCTCAATCCCAAGTTAATACCTCTCTGGATCACAGTATGAAGTTAACTCTGGTCCAGTGACTGACTCCAGTGCAAGGAGGCTACATCTGGCTGGGAAGCTGGGATTGGAGGTTTAATGGAGGGAGCCATGGCTCTGGCTGCTGCCCTTTCATCTCAGTAAACAGTGTTTGTCCCATCTGTTCATTTTTTACTAGTTTTCTTACATTGAAAAGCACACTGGGGATTAAAATTAATAAATGATCATTTTCTGCTTGCATAGAAGGAATGAGTGACCTTGGACCAGTGAATGAGTGGCAGTTTCTAAACCTAAATGGGGTAGATGGCTGTGACGAGACTAAACTGTGCAAATGATGACTCAGTAAGTGTCCAATGCCTGCAGTGATGGCAACAGCAACATCCTGATTAAGATGACCAGTGACTAACTGCATCCAGGACTTTCCTGTTGCTGTGACCAAAATATCTGACAAGGAGCAACTTAGGTAAGAAGTTTCAGATAATAATCCATTACAATGAGGAAGAACTATGACAGCAGCCTGAGGAAGCTGGTTCCAAGTAAAGTACCAGCGTCCAAAGTAAAGAAATACAGAGTAATGGATGCTGGTGCACAGGCAGCTCTGTCTTCGTTGCAGCCCAGTACACGATCTACAGAATGGTGATACCCATATGGAGACTGGGTCTTCTCACCTCAGGTAACCTAATGAAGATAGTCCCTCATTGGAGTACCCAGAGATTTCTTTCCCTGTTGATTCTAAACCAGGTCTAGTTGATGACCAGAGACTAACCATCACACAACCACCACAGATGACTGTTTCATCACTGGGAAAGACCATGAGCTCTGAGCCTGGAGGACTTGTCTTATGATGCACCTCCCCTACTCATTTTCTCTGTACCACAGTGGAGGTCAGTGAAGATTCTCTGATTGTGATAAGGATGTAAAAGACCACAATGGTCTGTCCTTGGAAGCCACATGCAGCAAATAGGCTATAGTCCTTTACCACACTATGGGAGGTTTGCGAAATATTTCTTTTGTATATGGGAAAGAGAGTCAAGCAGTAGGTTCAACGGGTAAGAGAAGCAGAGATGAAGACAGGTCCTCAGCAGATACAGGAGGGGGTATATGGAGTTTATTTGTGTACCAGAAAATCTTCTCAGATAGTGATATTTGTCCTATTAAAGAGGAATGGCCACTTTTGACATTAAGCTTCACAATGATTTTATGTCTTTTCCTGGCTTAAACTGAAGAAGGCAGAGGAACCTACCCTCACCGAGGATTCAAGGAGACACCGGTCTGACTGTCTTGCTGCAAACTGTGCATCTATCTCCCTGGCATCGTGTCATCTCATGAGGATAAGGAGACAACATCCATGAGGGTGCGCACAATGCACTCACAGGTGTTTCTTATCTCTGTCTTCTGCAATTCTCCCTCTGCTGTCTTGAAGAGGCTCAGAGGATGACAGGAAGGATGTCATGGGAAATTGTGTACTCCCTCCCCTCAACCTTGCCCAAGAGGGTGACGATTGCATCCTGCCATGTGGCCGGCAGCCTGCAGATGCGCCTGCTTTGTGGACATCATTTCACTTGTGCCTACTCCAAGGGAAGTTTCTTTCTCTGCAAATGTGAGCTGGGCTGTCACCTCCACTCAGGCTTCCCGTGCTCTCTGTCATGTCCGTCACACATATGGTGCCTGGCAGGGTGCGCTTCCACTCCTGGGTCCTTTCGGGAGAGCATCTGCTAACCCTGCCAGCTCGATGCCTCCAACCTCAACACCACCTTTTCCCAGGTTTCTTGCTGAATCAACCAATTAGCTCAAATCATCTCTGGCTGCTTTGAACTATGTCTTGTTAAAACATGGGTGGATAGGGACCTCGTGAAGTCCAAAAGTCACTCTCAGAACAAAGCCTGTGAATACACCTGTGCTGGGATCTCCTTGCTCTTTCATTTAATAGTTAGGAGTCTTGGTGCTTATGTTTTCAATGCAGATTCTTGAAAAACACATCCTGAGCAATATCCTCATGGTAGCATTGCTCAAGACATTTCCTTCAGAATCTTTCTATGACATAAACCCTAAGTACACAATTAACTTTGGGGGGAAAAAAAAGAAACAGCTCTCTTTCTGCTAAAGGGATTAGTGATATATTCTATAACAGGTTATCTTTCCTTTAACAGTGACACCTCAGGTTATCCTGTGTATGTGACAGTCCCAATACCTGGATCCCTATCAGTCAAATCACCACACTGAACTTAACAGATCTGTGTCCATCGCTGCTCAGACTGAGCAACTTTGGGACAACACAGTTATTTTCTCTTCCCTCTGAAGGTTCCACAGGGTACCCTACTCTTGTGCCCGCCAGATGTGGGGACACACAGAGATTCTGTTAGGGTCAGACTCTGTCTAACAGCAGAAACTCTATCCAATGATCAGGAACTTTTTTGAACATGTTGTTTTCCCCTTATTCCAAATACTTATCTTAGTTCCTAAATAAGGGATATAATATTAAGGAAACGCCCCCCCCCCAAAAAAAAAGCTTTATATGACACCAAAAAAAAGGATTTGCACTTGTTCCATAATGTCTCTTTAGAGATTATTTATTGTTACAAAATAGCTCCATTAAGAGATTTTCTTTTCCTACCCCCGGTGTTTATCCTTCAACCTGAGAACCCTTGTGGTTCCATACCCATAGGATGCATCAAACACATCTCTCAGTCAGTTTCTCAGGCAAACTCCCAGAACTTATAAGTAGAGACTTCAAAGGCCACAAAGAAAGGCTGCATGTAAAAGGTGAGGTATACCATAATCATTTACAAATTATTTTGATATCACACCTGACATCACGAAGAGAATGAAGAAATACACGTAAGGTATGCTTCTGCCCTGCCTTTACAGCATTTCTTCTGACTAAATGGATTATTTTAGATTTGCACATTTAGTGTAATTAGTGCATATGGTCCAGCTGTGAAGAAATAGCTGAGGACTCCTAACTTATTATTAATTAGGCTCATTAAAATGCAAGTAAGAGAACGTTGCCTAGGTAAACAATACCTTATGTCAAAAAGTCATTACTTGACAAGAGCTGGTCTCCCTAACTAAAGCTATTACTGATACTTTGTGGAGACTTTTTTTAAGGCTCCGTGGGTGCCAGTTAACTACTTTTGACTGACATCAAGGACAGACATACAGAGCTGGGAGGAGCCAGTGGTATGGCTCAGCGATGCTGTTCACAGCATTTCAAAATACGTCTGGGGAGGTTAAAGGTTGACAGCCCAATGACAGGCCTTCTTCAACGGCTGTGGTGTCACAGCAGGAGCATGTCAGGAAAATTTCCTCAGCCCCTCTGAATTCCTCACATGTTCGCATTCCGTTTCCTGTCTCGCAAGCGGGGAGGGATTGGCAGCTTTGTGACAAACACCAGGGAAAGAAAAAAACGTGTACTACCCCTGGTAGCAACCAGGGGTGTAGAGGTGGAAGACACGTGCTCTGGTGTGGGAAGCCTCTCCTGATACTTTGCCAGGGTGGAGAGGAGAGGAGGCTGGACTGGTCCACAGGGATGTCACACATTGGCCCTGGCTCCTGTAATTGTGCACTTGGCCAGGATCTAGATGGTGAGCTATGGACTCTATCCCCAGAAGGGTAGATCCACAGCCTGTTAACCTGGGCATTTTCTCAGCTAATGTGGTGAGAGCCTTCCCAGATTGTTAAGAGGCTCTATAACAAAATTTCCAGAATCCACTTGGTCCTTCCCTATGTGGGCCTTGGAGAACACACTGAAGCATCATGTCAGACCTTAGAGTGAGGTCTGTGAAGATTTTGGGATCTACCACCCAGGCATAGCCTTCCTGTGGGGGTGCTTTGTTAGAAAGCAAACAGCACATATGCCAGCTGATTTTCAGAGTTCTGGATACGCTGCCCTGTCTTTAAAAGTCTATGCACGCTTGTGTATAAATCAGTGCAGAGATGCAGGCTCTGGTCTAAATGGATCAAAAGAGGCTATTGACAGATGCTAAAATGAGTGTCTACCTTTAACACTGGGTCAATTGATAAGTGTCTGACCTAGACTTGACTGACATGAAGAGCTGTCAGGAAGAAATCTTCTCTTTCCAGTGGTGACAAGGAGGCAGGAGGAGAGGAGAAAAGAGGAAAGAGAAACCAAGCGAAGGATATTACTCCCTGGTGGACACGGTCGCTTCTCCTCAGACCCCAGGCAATTGTGTGTTTCCTAATTTTGGTCCACACCTGTGCTGGTTAAAGAATGGGAAAAGTTAAATCTGAGAAGTCCAGGAATAAGATTTGAAAAACAACTAATGTTTGCCCCAGACAATACAACATTATCACTGATATTATTTTTAAACCCCATTCTAAAATGATTATAGGAAAAACACTATACTGAAAGGAAATTTTTCCCATGCTATCCATAGAACATGTTATTATATGGAAAAGTATGCAGTTTCTTGAGTAGAAATATGTACTGGAATGTTAACGAGATGACTGTTCTCCCCAGTCTCTGTCATTCTTATTTTACTTTTATTTTTTACAGCACTGGGGATTAAATCAAGGGTATCATTAATGCTAGGCAATTGCCTATCACTGAGCTATATGCATGCGCTTTTAAAAGTTTTAAAAATATTTTATTTTTATTTAGTTGAGAGAGAAAGAGAGAGAGAGAGAGGCAAAGAGAGGAGGAGAGAGAATGAGAGAATGGGTGTGCCAGGGCTTCCCACCACTGCAAACGAGCCCCAGATGCATTTGCCACTTTGTGCATCTGGCTTATATGGGTCCTGGGTATGGGTGTGCGTCCTGGGTGTGGGATCCCGGTCCTTGCCAGCTGCGGTCAACCAGCACCCCCCCCTCCACAAAGGCACCCAGGCAACCCAGGTGAGTGAGTGCGTGAAAGTAAAAGACTTTCAGGAGATCAGTGAACAGCTCTCTTGGTTTATTGTCAGGGAAATGGGTTTATAAGCAGTTGAAAGTAGGAAGAGGACCCTAAGGGGACTGGTGGGTTTAAATGTTGCTAGCCTATGCCTAGTGACATTCTTTCCAGCATGTAGGGAGTCAGATTCAGCATGTAGGGAGAGAGCCAGGTGATCTACAAAGGGCTGCAGGACTGTGTGAAGGCTGCTGGCTGATAAGGAGTTTCCAAGGCAACTTGCCAGAAGTCACAGGGCTATGGACAAAGCCTAAGTTCAGATGTGCTTGGAGAAGGAGTGGCCTCCTGTAGCCTGGGGGTCCTCAGCTGTGTCTGGAAACTTGGGCCCCTCTCCTGAAGGCTCCATCCTGTGCCTAGCAGTGCCCAACACCTGAGGAATCAAACCATGGTCCTTTGGCTTTGGAGGCAATCACCTAAACCACTAAGCAATTTATCCAGCCCCCCCCCCACCTTTTTAATTTTGTATTTCTTTGAGAAAGGAATTTCACTAAGTTGCCCAGGATGGCATTGAACTCGTGATCCTCTTTTCTCAGTCACACAACTAATGGGTTACAAGCCTGTGCCACCAAACCTGGCTTTCTATTTCTGTTTTAAGACTTGAGTATATGGCCTCTCTTAGGGATCTATGGTAAGATATCTTCCTATTTTTGCTCTACAGAGATGCTTCTTCCTGGACCAGACACTGTTAGCCAACATTCACACCGACTTCTAGTCCTCCCCACAGCCTTCCTTGGAAGGTTGCTATTATAAAGAAAGTTAGGGCTAAATAACCAGCCTAAGAATCCTGGTTATAGTTACCTACTCCTTGCCAGGAAAAAATACCTGCCAAAATTTAACATAAGGGAGGAAGGGATTCAGTTTACAGGGCCAATTTACAGTCTGTCATGGCAAGGAAAGCATGACAGTAGGAGCTTCAAGCATAGGCTGGTCACCTTCAGTCCACAGTGAGGAAGCAGAGGGAGAATGAATGCTGCTGCCCAGTCATCTTTCCTTTCTATACAGTCCAGGACCTCAGCCCATGAAATGGTGTTAATAACAGTTAAGGTGGGTCTTCCCACCTCAGTTAACGTAATCAAGATAATCCCTCATAGGTTTATCCAGAGACTAACCTAATCTATATAATCCCACACTGATGAGTCTAAGTCCTGTCACATGACAATCAGTATAAACCATCACACGTGAACTCTTACTTTCTTTTTTATAACCAGAATAATGACCTGTATGAAAAATAAAGGCTGGCATTTCCTCAGAAGACCACTGTGATGTGAGGACCAAGACCAAACAACTTGGAGTCAGACATGGCAGGAAGGTGTTGGGAGTAATGGAGTGGCAACCTGCTTCTACATACACAGGTTCTTAGACCTTTTCTCTCTTTCTAAAATGCCTATTCTAGGAAAGAATGACCAGATCACACTGTCCTGGAGCACAAAGTCTAAGCTAGATCACTCTAGCACTTGAAGAGGCCAGAGGGACTGGGATTCCCCCTTCAAGGTTTTCAGTGACTGGAAAAATCCTTCGCTGAGTTGTCCCCAAAGATCCCATCCTTGGTCCTTCTCCTTCCCCGCATCTCTCTTCATCCTGTCTGTAGTGGGTTGGGTAGTATCTTCCCCACAGTGTGGTCTTATTTGGAAAGAGGTAAAGGTAAAGATGAGGTCATACTGTATCAAAGCATTTCTCAATGCAGTCAGCAGTGTCCTGATGTGAAGAGGAGACATAGATTCGTGGAGAGGAACAAAGCATGAGGACGGGGGCAGCAACTGGGCTTACAAAGCTGCAAGTCCAGGAATGCCAGGACAGCAGTCTTTACAAGCTGAGAGAGACCTGACAGTTTCTCTCAGAGTTTCTAGAAGAAACCAACCCATCAAGAACCATTTGTAATCCTCTGACCTGTGAGAACAAAGTTCCAGCACCTTGACTTAGTGGCTATATCATTCTAACCTGTATGGACAAATTTCTCATGTTTTAATCCACTCACTTTGAGAGAATTTGTTACGGATGGCCCAGAACTTGTTATGGAAGGCCTTTGAACACTCATTTCAAAATATGTTTAGAAGGCCAGGCATAGCGCCACGCACCTTAACCCTCACTCTTGGAACTGAAGAGGAATAATTGGGGTGAATTCCAAGCCAGCCTACACTAACAGAGAGATTGCGTCTTAACAACTATCACTTATAACCTGCACCAGAATGACCTTGAATGGTACCATGGTCCTGTATCATTACAGCGCCCCTAACTAAGCACTGCATCCTACTCTTGACTGTCCAGTTTATTTTTTCACTGATCAGAAAGATCCTTTGAGAATACAATAAACCCTGACTCTTCTGATGGAAATACTATAAGGAAAGTGTAAGAGAAAAGCAAAAGAGAACACCGGACTTGATCTCTACAGACAGTTTATTGAAACAGCAAAGGGCAGCAACTTTCCCGTGTGATGAAGGGTGAAGCACTGGGCCAGGCTGGGGAGCGAGCTTATAAGGAGGATCCTAAGAAAACCAGACTGGATGAGCTGCAGGTCCAAGGGAAGTAGATAAGGAACTACAGTTATTTGTGTCCTTGCTCAGAATAAGCTTTTTTTGCAAAATTGTGTAGGGAGGATATCCCACCAGACGGTTTCTGTTCCTTCAAGGTTTTCTGAGTTTTTAAGGGAAGTTTATCAATAGGGAGTAGACAAGCCCGTCAAGGTCACATGATTCTGAGGCTTATTGCCTGCTGGTCTTAGGGACAGTTATTAGCTCTTTAGTTCCCTCCAGTTTTCAGGGAAGGGTATGAACCCTTCAAACACTACAGTGACTCCCCAGTTTCTGTTGCATAAGAGCAGCTCCTCAGTTGGTAGGCAGAATCCTCACCGTCTGGTCCCCCAGTGTTCTTCAAGTTCTTCTGCTAGCATGCTCCCCTTTCTCATACTGTTCTGGCCACGCTTGCCTCTGTTGTTTGGCCTTCCAGCCTCTGCCCAGGGCACCCTTCGCCTGGACCACAATGTTTCCTCCTGTCCTCATGTCTCACTCCTCCACTTCCTTCAGGTGTCTGTTGGAAAGAACATTTTCTCCATAAGCATACTTGAACATCCTGTTTTAAAAAATATTTTTATTTATTTTCAAGGAGGGAGAGAGAGAAAGAGAGAGAGAGAGAGAGAAAGAATGGGCATGCCAGGGCCTCCAGCCACTGCAAACAAAGTCCAGATGCATGCTCCACTTTCTGCATCTAGCTTTACATGGGTACTGCGGAACTGAACTCGGGTCATTAGGCTTTGCAGGCAAGCACCTTAACAGCTGAGCCATCTCTCCAGCCCCTGAAGATCCTATTTTTAACAATGGCCTCCTGCTTTCTTCACATTTTCTCCTATTCTGCTTTATGTTCTCCATACCAAACCTTACCTTCCACTATATTGCAAAGTTTAATCACTTATCATTCGTAATAATGACAGTAGGTAGCGAGCTCTGCAAAGCAGACATTTTTTGGGGGGGGGCATTGATCTCCACCCATAGGCTGGCTAGGGTAGTCAGAGCAGAGGAGCCATTCAAAAATGGTCCAGGAAGGGACGAATGAAGCAGTGAGGGGAGACATATAGGGGAGGGGGTTCTAGAGACATTGGGGCACAGATGTAAATGGGGTTTGAACTCAGGAAGGAATTTCAATTTCATTTTTAAACCTGTGTGAAGTACTTTTTATTTACCTACCACAGGGTTCATTTTTCTCTGTTCCAGAAGAGAAGTTTGTGAGTTTATTGATAATATCAATGTCTTTAAGAATCCTGGGACTTGAATTTGCCTTAGAATAAAAACAGGCCTGGGGCTGGAGAAATGGCTTAGTGGTTAAGGCACTTGCCTTCAAAGCCAAAAGGACCCAGCTGTGATTCCCCATGACCCACATCAACCAGATGCACAAGGTGACACATGCATCAGGAGTTCGTTTGCAGTGGCTGGAGGCTCTAGCACACCCATTCTCTATCTGCCTCTCTTTCTTTCTCTCTGCTTCTTTCTCTCTCTCAAATAAATAAATAAATAAACAAAAATTTTTACAAAGTTTTGTATATTTTCCTCAGGCATGACAACCAATAAATCAGTTTAAAAAGTGTGAAAAAGAGGTCTAGGTAGATGGATTAGTGAGTAAAGAGCTAGTCCTGTAGCATGAGGTCCTTAAAAGCCAAGTGTGGGTGTGCATGCCTGTAATCCCAGCACTGGAGAGACAGACAGGAGGATCCCTGGGAACTGATGATAGCTAGTCTAGCCAATCTGGGATCAGTGAAATACTCTGCCTCAAATACAATCAGATGGAGGATACTGAGGAAGACGGCCAACACCAGCCTCTGTCCTTCATACACACACACACACACACACACACACACGAAAAAAATTGGAAAATAGATGGCCAATTTAAGAACCATTCACAGATCAAGTAACTACATTCTCATGACAATGAACAGAGTGTTACTTTATTTGTAGTTGAGTGAAAACATTGGTTGGCTGATGAATCTGGCCATCATTTAGCAGCATATCGATGCCCTGGCCTGTGTACCTCAACATTTGAGGACTGTCACAAACTGCCAAAGAAACATTCTTTCACTGACAATGGCTTCAGCCTCAGTTGGCATCTTTTTTTGTTTGTATATAGAATGTTTGTGCCTTTATCCTAGTGGGTACATGGGGGTACGTGGAAGAAGTGGTTACCTATTAAAAGCCTTGTTTAACTTTCTTCTGAGCTAAAAATGTGCATCTCTGGTATAAGGTGTCGTGTTTCCCCTTCTGTTTCCCTGCTGTAAATGGTTATCAAATTTCTTCCCTGACCTTCCCCTCCCCTCTCCATCACACACTGACATCTCTAGCCTAAATTTGCGTCTTGCATCACCTCAGGAAACTCATGGCTAATTTCGTTATTTGGGAGAGAAAAATGCAAATGAAGCCAGACAGCTGGTGCTCTCCTCGAGGCTGAGAGAGTGATGGAGGGGCCGAGGCCCACCTCAACAGAGGCCCACACACCCGCCTGCTCAGACAGGCCCTGGCGGGGGGAGAACAGGAGGCGGCTGGATCAGCAGGAACAGATGGCTGGGAGGGGAAAGATGGGGGAGCCCAAAGTTGCTGGAGAGGCTGGGGAAAGGTGGGGTGTCAGCTATGGGGCAGCGAGATGTAGTGCCCAGGACGGGGGTGGGCATGCGAGGGCCTTACACAGAACCACTCTTTGGGGCAGTTAGTACTCTGCCATCCCGTCTCATGCCATTGTGTGCCAGCGGAAGTCAGTACTTCTTGGTTCCATTTCTGTATGCTCCTTGCCTTCGTTTCTCCAGATGTAAGATGATCAGTGGAGCAGGAGACAGTCAAGGAAGAGGAACCAGAGCCCATTGCTGTCACCCTCAACTAATTTCTTCTGCAAACACAAGTGTGCAACACATCGAACTTTATTTTTTGCTGCAACTGAACTTAGCTTTGTTTTATTTTATTTATTTTGTTTCGTACCTTGCTGGAGTGATAGGAATTTTGTTCCATTCAGTATCTTCCTGTGGAATCCATTCACATGCTAGGAGACTTAGAAAGTTCCCAGGGAGGAGCATGTAGTCCTCTGTCAGGTGACCAATGTCTCTTTGCCAGGGTGCCCATCACCCTTCCTTGGTTGTTACGTTGTGTGGATGGGCGCTGCAGATTCTTCATTTCTTACTTTCTGTCCCCTTGGGACACAGAGCTCAATTCTGTATCAGGCAAGAAAGCCCTGTGTGGTCTCACTTCAGCTCCATCCAGCCGTTTGACCCTAAGGTTCACAGAAAACACTATTCTGTCTCTACCCCCTCCCAGGACAGAGGCACAGGGAAGGACCATCAGCTTCACACACACGTCACCACCTTAGAAGTCTGTGTCTATTACTGTCCTTGTAAATTCTCCCAAGGTCTCAGCCATAACATGGAAAAAGTAAGAAAAGCAAATAAATGAAAACTGGAAAATTTGAAGGATGTTTACTAATCAAACAGAAAAGAAAAAAAGAAGATAGAGATGGAGGATGGGTGAAGGGCTCCAGTAAACCAACTGGTGGCTCTTGGATTTGGGTCTTTGTGACCCAGTGGGGCGGGTGATGAGGTGTTTGGGGGCAGCGAAGTTCTACCTGTCTCCCCACTGTTCCTGGTACCATGCACTGCCTCAGAGCACTTTGGTGCCCCCTCCTGGAAGATTTAAGTGACATTCTGGTCTCTTGGTGTCTGATTCATGCCAGATGGATATTTACAATCCAAGAAATATCGAATGCAGCCTAACCTACAGGGACAGCATCATGGAGAAGGTTGAGATGGAAGGAGGGGAGGAATGCCTAGTCCGGCACGCATTTAATCACAGGTCAGCTGGCCCCACTGATTACAGGAAACCTGGAGTGGGCTTGCTGGAGTCAGGTAATCATCGCTCTCAATTGTACCGGGGCCTTTTACATATTGTCACAATTTAGCTTTGATTATCTTTCTTTGTATGCACAATACCTCTGTAAAATAGGGTCGTTTCAAAGTTGAAGAACTAGGCAGAGATGGAAAATAAGAGCCAGGGTCCTGCTGGCCCAACTGACTCTCTTCAATCCCCTATGGGGTTTTTTTCTGGCGTCTTCCCTTCTGCTCATATGGGGTTCCAACAAACTGTCTTTTCACTTTGTACCTGTTCAGCCGTATCATCTCCCACTCTACAGTTGGAAAGGAAATGCTTTGTGTGCTTCCACTAACTATGGACTTTGAGAAACTGGCCTGGCCACTGACCTCGGCATTGTTCTGTCTTTTATAGGAACAGTATGGAAATTACCCATTTCTTTAACCCTTGAAGCCTATAGCTGGAAAAGTATAAATGCTTACTGAATATCTTCAAAGGATATTCAAAACATTTACACTGCAAAAGATGGCACTGGGCACAGCAAAGAAATATTCAACCAATACAAGATTTAAAACAACCAGGGCAAACACCAAAGGTTTTGATTTCTATGAATCATTTCTTAATGTGTGTGTGTGTGTGTGTGTGTGTGTGTGCGTGCGCGCACTGCGCACGCACGTGCATGTGTGTGGAAGCCAAAGGACTATCTTGTGTGTCATCCACAGGAACACTGTCTACCTGCAATGTTCATCTGTTTTTTGAGACAAGAACTCTCACTGGCCTAGCGCTTGCTAATAACATTAGACTCTGGCCAGCGGAGCCCCTGGGATTCTCATGTCACCGTCTCCCTAGGGCTGGGATTATAAACCTGTGCTACCATCCCTGGCTTCTACTTGGGTTCTGGAGATGGAACTCGGATCCTGAGACATATAAGGCAAACACTTTACTGACAGAACCATCTCCCCTGCCCAATTTCATTTTGTGTGTGTGTGTGTGTGTGTGTGTGTGTCTGAATATATGTGTATGTGGTGTGAATGTGTATATTCATATGCATGAGGTTGCATGTGTGTGTGTGTATTCACACATGTGTGGGGGGTGCACATGTGTGTGCTTATGTTTAGAGGCCAGGTGTTACCAGCAACTGTCTTAATCTCTCTTATGTTTTGAGAAAGGGTTTCTCACTGAACCCATTGCTCACCCACTCTGCTAGACAAGCTAGTCAGCCCTGGGGGTTGCCTGTTGCCGCAGTCAGGTTCGCATTGCGGGCAGAAATCACCTGAACTTTAGTGGAAAAAAAAAAGGTTTATTTTGGCTTACAGGCTCAAAAGGAAAGCTCCACGATGGCAGGGAAAACGATGGCATGAGCAGAGGGTGGACATCACCCCCTGGCCAGCATTATTAGATGGACAACAGCAACAGGAGAGTGTGCCAAACACTGGCAAGGGGAAACTGGCTATAACACCCATAAGCCCGCCCCCAACAAGACACAGCCTCCAGGAGGCATTAATTCCCAATCTCCATCTGCTGGGAACCTAGCATTCAGAACACCTCAGTTTATGGGGACACCTGAATTGAACCACCACACCAATCTACCTCCCCAGTTCTGGGATTAATAGATACGTGCTACCAAGTCTACATTCATGTGGACAATAGGGATCTAACTTAGGCACTTGTGCTTGTAAGGCAAGTGCAGTGCCCACAGGGCTATCTTTCATGGCCCTGATCTCTATTAAGCTTGATCAAATTCAAGGATGAGGAGAAATGAAGGCCCAACAAATGCTTGGGCCCAAAGCTGCAAATTTTCACAGGGAAAAAAAGCCAGAGCGTCTGAGTTCAATGCTTAGTTCATCCTTTTGGCTTTAACTGTGTTCTGGCCTTTGGCACCATGGGCATGAAAGCTGTGAAAATCCAAGCTCCTCAGACCCAACCTACAGGGCCACCTCCCCCTGCCCCATGGCTGGTGGGCTATGTCCTGAGCTCCAGGGCTCCATGCCTCACTTGCAGGAAAAAGCAGCTGCAGCAAAGTTCGCTAAGTGCTGTAATGGAATTCGTTAACCACTTCCACATGATTTCTAAAGTAAATGTCACAGTGCATTGTAACAGGGGGCTAACAATACGTTAGCGGGCTCTCATTCTCATTTAATTCACTTTCCCATACTGCAGTTACTGTGATGCCTACAAGGAAGGCCGCGATCACTGAGTAACTTGGCAGCTAGGCCATTTGTTTCTTCACTTCTCCCTGCTGCCTCCCTGGGTGGCTTGTGAGGCTTAGTTATTGCTATGCTTTCTCTCCCACAGCCATCCCAGGGAGCGTGCAATGATTGGTTTTAGGAACCGACAAATTCACGTGTTCAAGCCACTGTGGTGAGAGCTGGCTCTGATGTGGTCTAGTTACCTGTGGGGGTAGGGCACGCTATGGTCCCTTTGGGGCTGCGCCCACACAAGCAATAGGTCTGAGTTCATCTTGTCTGATATTGTCATGGGCAGAGCAGTGGAGCCTCCAAGGCCTCGCTGGAAATCCTAGTTCCTAGTTCCTTGGAGTAAGCCTTTGTTCACTAACACAGTCATCACAGATATGACTAGTAAAGAGGAAGCCACGCTAGAGTGTGACTCATGGTCTTGTAATAAAGGGAAATTTGGACACAGAGACACGCACTCACTGGAAAAATGCCATAGGAAAACTGGTGTTATGCTTCTTCCAGGCAAGGAGCTATAAGAAGCGAGGGAGTTCTTGTGAGTCTTCCGGGGGAGTGTGGCCCTGATTCCAGATGTCTAGACTGCACAACAGGGAGGTGAGATATTTCTGTTGCTTAAGCAACTTAGTTTATTGTCTGCTGTGATTGCACTAGCATATGATAGCTGGATTATATTTTCCTAGTCCTCCGACTCACAGATGCCTCCAGAGTGAGATGCAAGCAGCAAGTACCTCCTGCAGCTCTAGGAAGCAGTGATAGGCAAGAAGGATGGGGTCTCTGCCTCTTGATTGTGCCCAGTGCCAGAGGTTCTTGAAAAAAAGAAAATCCTAGCATTCCCCTGTGAAGCAGAGGCAGAAGGGTCTTGGAGGAACAAGCCCAAGTGTGACAAACTGGCCAGTACAGAGTTCTTAAAACAGTGAGAAACTTGAAGGAACACCATGGCCACCATCCTGGAGCTCCATGCACGCATGTACGCTGAGGCTCTGCTGCCATCTCCAGTCCAATGTGCTGTGCATAAGTGACTTACCCATACATGACTGACAGCAAGAATAACAATAATAAGAGCACCAACAGCGTGTCTATAGTGACTCAACCTCTTATTGAACAGTCACATGGCCCAGACCCATGTCTTCCATCACTTTCTTTTAAAGAGACCCTGGACAACTCATTTCCTTTCTCTCTTGATCTGTAAAATTTTCATGGTAACATCTAAAGAATTTGAAAGTATAGATATTATGATTACTATTATTAATATCCTAAGTGAAATAGTTAATTTTCTTCATTTCTAAGAGTTTAGTAAAGGGTCAACAACTTAAGAATGGTCACTTACAAAAAGGTTGCCAGCTCCAGGCTCAGAGGCCCACTGCAGGGTAGACAGCAAAGGAAGAACATGGCAATGCCTGTACCAGAAACAATAGTCCCACACTGTCACCTACTGCATAGTTGTCAGGTATCAAAATCACCAAGGAAGGCATAACTCACACAACACTGGTCATGGGACAGAATCAATTTCAGTAGTGGGCACTGATCTCATTGATAGCAGCTACCACCCAGAGACCACTACAGGCACCCTCTTTCACTTCAGGGGAAGGACCCTGTTCCTACCCCACTGAAAACATGTGGAGCAGTGGAGTTGGTCAGGTGCCAGATGGTGCACACACCTGAGCAGAACTATGGAAAGTTTTCCCAAAGAGGCACCCAGCTCAGGATGTGAGGGCTCTTTACCTCCTCTACAGGGTAAGGCTCTAGGCCCTCTGCTCATTGTTTTTTCTAGATATGGTCTCATTCTAGCCCAGGATGACCTGGAACTCACTCTGTAGTTCCAGGCTGGCCTCAAACTCATAGCAATCCTCCTACTTCTGCCTCCTGAGTGCTGGGATTAAAGGTGTGTGCTATCATATTCCGCCCCTCTGCTCATTTTTATGTAAGCACGTGGAGACTGCCTTTCCCAGTAGTTGCATAGCTGGTAAGGATCAGACCTGGGACTTGACTAAGTAAGACATACTGCTAGAAACAGTAAGGTCTACAAACCAGATTTAAGAGATAGAAATAAAGCTTTCATTAAAACATGTATAGTAATGAAGAAAATAAAGGTATACTCACAAAAAATTACTCACAGATTTTGCTTGGTTTTGGTCTTTTTTTTTTTGAGACAAGATCTCATATATAGCACAGGCTAATCTAGAACTTGTATGTAGTTGAGGCTGGCCTTGAACTCCTGTCCTCCTGTTTCAATTTCCAAAGTGCTAGGATTATGGCATGTCACACTATACCTGGCTTGAAAAACCTCACCCTATAATAGTGTTTTCAAGGCACGCCTAGTGAGAACCTACTATCCCAGGAGACGATGCCAGGCTTTATGACATAACTCTGAATTAAACAAGTCTAAGCCGGGTGTGGTGGTGCATGCCTTTAATCCCAGCACTCAGGAGGCAGAGGTAGGAGGATTGCCATGAGTTCGAGGCCACCCTGAGACTCCAAAGTGAATTCCAGGTCAGCCTGGGCTAGAGTGAGACCTTACCTCGAAAAACCAAAAAATAAAAATTAAAAAAAAAAAAACAAGTCTAGCTGACAGGGCTGACCATGAGCTCACAGCCCAGCAAGTAGACAAAATGGACAAGTCGTGAACAAGCAATACACCAGCATTATCTAAGACACTGTGTTAGATCCAAGAGGCAAAGATTAAAAACACTAGAAAATGGTCACCAACAGCATAAATAAGCAGAAGACCCTACAGATTATGGAATCAACCAGCCAGTCAAGTAGTACACACTTGTGCAATAATGGCACACCTCTGAGGGTAACTGACCATTCTCTGATTGGACATGAGGCCCAGTTAGTGGAAGGGAACTCATAGGTGACACTAAAAGCCAAGTCAGAATCCCATTGTCAGGAAACTTGTGGACTCTAGAAAGAAGCCCCCACTGCTCTTTGGAAAAGAAGAGTGGGCTTTCACACCCAAGAAAAGATCACTCAAATTTGTATACCCCCCTTTCACTCAAGCTGCTCTCACACTTGCTGGAAGAACCTGGTTTATTTTACAGGTAGCAGAGAAAACAGGAGAACCAAGAGCCATTGATAAGACAAGAAGTGAGCTGATTGCCCATGATGATATGTGCCACCTATACCACATTTGCCAGTGCCCAGGAGAAATTGCAGGGGAAGCGATGACATGGACACTGCTAGCCTGGCAACCAGCCCTAGGTTGATGGTAACAAACATGGTGATCCATGAAAACCTATCAAGATAGAAATCCAGAGGCTACAAAGAATTCAACACTCAATCAGACTGCCAACAGGCCTGCCATTGCTATGGCTCAGAAAATATTGTGGAAGAGGGAGGGGAAAGTTTGTAAGAGCAACAGAGTGGGTAGGGATATCCTGAGGCATGGGGTCCTGATACCCCACAGGGACTGACTGAAACCTTAATGACCTTCCAGTGAATACCAAAACCCCACTGAGGAGCATCTCTAGGGTAACAGGAGCTGGAACAAGGGGATAAAAGATAATAACCTGTTATAATTAACATAAAGCAAAAATTAATATAAATCATTAAAAAAACACAATATCACTAGAGACTTGAACCTACAGTCCTGGTCTACCCTGCATGTGATGCCCAGATCTGCATGGAGACAATAAAGGAGAGAGTACAGGTAAAAGAACTATGAGGAAGAAGCCAAGGGCTGTGGAGCATAGGGAAAAAAATCCTGAAATGGGGCATTGGAAGTAGTTTCCTGGAATGGCCTTAGAGACGAATGTGAAGATACGCAGGTCTTAAGGAGACTAAGAAGAGAGAATTGCATTCCTCTCAGGAGCAGGCAGGTGAGGCTGTTTAGGGATACTGTGATGTTACAAATATAGTGGATGCTTTCAGAGCCATGCAAAGATGTGGGTGCAACCAAGATGAAGGCTTTGAGGGGACAGCAGTAAGAGAAGGCAGAGGTGAAGGCTACAGACAGGTGTATGGAGTTGGGCACCTCGCATGACAGAATCTTTTAAAAAAAGTTTTATTTATTTATTTGAGACAAAGAAGTAAATAGAAAAATGAGTGAGAGAATGGGTGCACGAGGGCCTCTAGTCACTATAAACAAGCTCTAGATGTATGCACCACCTTGTTCATCTGGCTTTACATGGGGACTGGGGAATCAAACTTGGGTCCTTTGGCTTTGCTGGTAAGCACCTTAACCGCTAAGCCATCTATCCACCTCCATGACAGCATCTTAGATAAAACTTTGGAGTTACTTTAGGATCATTCAGATATTCTTCAAGGAGAGTGAGAGTCTGAAAAGACGGACTTGACTCACAGGGTGGAGGGTAGTCTAGGCAAAGGAGACACTTGAGCAGAGCTGGATGTAAGAGACATCACCTGACGCCAGCATGAGGTTTCATGTCCAGTTAAGCTCTGGACTTGGACTGTGAAGTAACCATGGTGGGTACTCTCCAAAATGAATGAGACCTGCCCTTCGTGGAGATGAATGTGCACATCACACACATGTGTGTGGGCTTTAGTACATTTGAACAGATAACTTCACTGACCATACCGTTTATTGTGCTACCTGGGACACTGCTGAGAGTAAAAGACTGTGTAATATATGAATACACTCAGACAACAGGACAGTCTTAGAAATTGGTCTGTGGGGTCCATCCACAAAGAACCAAACTGGTCAGATTAAATAGTCTCGAGACTGAAAATTGTGGAATGGTAACATTTGAGGAGCACTTACTGACTGGTTGACATTCACCATCTGAGACCACATAGCAGGCTTCAGGGAAATCATCATTTACATATACATCTATACACATCCATTCACTTATAAATATTCATGATATAAATGTAAATAGGTTGATGATGCACATATTTATGAGTGCCACATGAAAACAACTGCTTTCTTTTTCATGAGACTTATTATTGTTTTTTATTTTTAATTACTCTAAGAGAGTAAAACATAATAGCTATAGGGTTTAGAACCTGAGATTGCAGGTGGATTTCTACCACTTAGCAGTGTGATCTCAGCTGCATGTTATTTACCTTCTCTGAATCTCAGTTTTCTCACCTATACTATGAATGCTAACAATCACTCTCAAACCTTGTTATGAGGGTTTAGTATTCTCATTGTTTGGAAATAGCTAAATAATATTCTACCCATCTTTCCAATAGCTAATGCAAGTATGTATGTATGTATTGCTTTTCAATGCAGTCCATTTTGCTAAATGAAGAAAGATTTGGAAAATAAAGAGGTGTAAGGCAGAGGACACAGTTCATGCATTGACTATTCTATACAATCTATCTGGTTGTAGGCACGAAGCAGTTCATGTAACTGAGATGATTAGGGTTGGATCTTTGCTTCAGCATTGTAGGATTCAAAGTCCAGTCCCTTGTAATCCAAACTGGGCTTTCTGAATCCCCAACCAGGCCAACCATCTTGTTGCAGGGGACAGACTAGCTGTCAACACCCTCAGATAGGCCTATCATTAGAGGTGCAATCCCAAGGAAACACAAAAAAAAAAAATACTGAGAAATTTCTGAGCAGCTCATCTGGGGTTTTATGTTAAAACCCCAACTTGTTTGAGTCTTCTGTCAAGACCAAGATGATATGTGCTTCCCAGAAAGGGTGAGGACAGCCATCCACTCTTGAAGTGAGGAAAGGGGACTATGTGACTACACACAGAATAATTAATGCAGCCTGAGACACTACAGTTTTCTCTTTGTAAACAAAAATATGCCCTCAAAAATCACATTTATGTATATATGGTCTTTTAAACACAAATACATCTTACTGTATACTATTTTATATCAAAAATTATATCTATCTCTATACCTATTTATCTTATCTAAATATATATACATATAATAGAATTTTATTCATGTGAATGAATGTTGGTTGTGTAGTATTTCATTGTTTAATTTTATAGTTTAACTAACATTTGACTAATGGAATGAATAGGATGGGCCCTTAATAAAAAGCAATCATGTGACTGATTGGAAGTGATTCCCCATCTCCTCTTATCTGTGGCCTTGCCTTGTATGTGTGTGCAAAAGTGTTCATCTAAGCTTATGGGGAGAGAAGCCAAACACATATTTGTGATCAAAGGACATCAGGAAATCCTGACGTCTGCGACAGCTAGGAGGTCAGAACTCAGTCCATTGGCTGCCTCAGACTGACTTGATCAGCCAACATCCTGAGGACCACATGTGTTTAAAGCCCATGACTTAAACTTAGTACTCACAGCAGATGCTGGAGCTCTTGTGAGAGGGGACCGTGGAGCTGATGTCAAGAGCCAATATTTTCATACCACTTAGTATAGAGAAGCAACATGAGCTGACATGAATGTAAATGTGGAAGTTTATACAATGCGCACTAAGCAAATACAAGGAATTTGAGTTTCCTCAGGAAAAGGAGGGTATCTTCAACTTTGAAGTTTGATACTGGCACAAAATGCTTTTTAAAAAAATGATCTTACCAAGAAAAAACTGTAGGGAATGCAAATTCCTCTTCTTTCTGGAAAGTTCCTCTCCCTAGTCACAGTGAACCATTGCTGTGTTTTCAAAAATAGAGGTTTGCCTGCGGATGCTGACTGCCGGCCTCACAGAAGGCCATTGTCTTGGAGCATGGGAGCCCCCACTGAGTCAGCCACCCAGTGAACAGGGGAACTGGAGGCCCTACGCTTTCTCTGGTAGGGCAGGAGGCAACAACAAATGCCAATCTATAGCTTCCCCATTGAGAGAGCCAGCAAGAGGACCAATTAGTGCAAGCTGCGATGTGGACACAGTTCTGCTGAGGACAAAAGCTCCCCTGATTTCCTGGCACAGGCCATTGTAGGGCCCTCAGATGTCAGCAGCTCTACCACACCCACTTGTCTCCCTGGGGCTTCCTCACACCTGGCAGGACTCCTCCTGGCCTCACCAACTGCTCAATGGAGCTTCCGTCCCTCCCCTACTTCACAAATCCTCTGATCCCTGCCTGGATGTGGGACACACAGGGCATTGGCAGGCTTCACTGTCAATCTAAAGCAGAACTCTAAGAGAAGAGAATAAACAAATGTGGCACTTGAGGCCTGTAATTGCAGCACTGGAAAGGTGGAGGCAGGAGGATCAGAAGTTCAAGGCCAGTGTGGTCTCTTTAGTGTGTTCTAGGCTGGCCTAGGCTATATGAGATCCTATGTTTAAAAAAAAAGAAGGAAGGAAGGAAGGGAAGGAGGAAGGGAGGGAGGGAAGGGAGGAAGGAAACAAACATGAGTTTCTGGATACTTTTCAGAAGGAAATAAATGCCCTGTACACATCACTCACATGATGAGCAGCTTGCCATGGGACATCTCAATGAAAGCACACACACGTCTTCGTCTTGCTCACACGCCAGTTCATTAAATACCTGAAAACAAATCACCATGTAGTTTTCTCAGTGTGAGCAGGTGATGAATCCTGCTTGTGAATTACAGGGCAGGAAAGCACATACTTCACCACAAAAAAATATATTAAAAAGTGGTCGTAAAGAGCCCTCTGTACTAATGGTTTTCCCTACAGTATTTCCTGACAGGTAGATTACTAAATGACTAATGGATGGATAGATGTATAAACAGACAGGCATGTGGATGGCTAGACAGATGAGCAGACAGGGAGACATATATCGACCTGTGATTTTTGTCCTTTGGTGGACAAAAAGAAGCAGTTCCTAACCTCAGTGAACAGAACTTTACCTTAATTCACATGAAATGACCCAGGAAAGGACAAGTTGCAAAAGTATGTGGGGAATATGACTGGTACCATCGGGGTCATTGATGAATAAGGTAGGCTTAAACTTTAAATTATCAACTTCTCTGTTTGTAACTTCATATTGACGGGTGGCCTTGATTCTAGTACCTCTTTTTCAACAACGCTTTTTGCTGGAAAGACTCCAATGTACTTCATCTCAGAAATATGGGTAAACTTTACTACTCTCCAAACATGGCCCGCATCCCCTTGAATGGTTTTCCTCCCTCCCTTACTAGTCTACAGTGCTCTTCCAGGAGTGTCCATAGCTCAACAACTGTCTGCCCGTAGTCTCCATTTCTTACTCTCTGTAACCAAGTTCTTATTTTCTGTCACTCAACTATTATCTCCTTCACACCCCTCCCCGCTTGTCCATCGCACTTACAGAAAACTTCAGTCCATATATAAAGTATCTAACTAGTATGTTGTTTTTAGCTTTCTCCAATTTACACACAAGCAAGCAAGTAGCTAACTATCACATTAGAAAGTGGCATGCAAGGGCTGAAGATATGGCTTAGTGGTTTAGGCTCTTGCTGTGAAGCCTAAGGACCCAGGTTCAACTCCCCAGAACCCACATAAGCCAGATGCACAAGGTGACACATACACAAAAGGTCACACATTCACAGAAGGTGGCACATGCATCTGGAGTTTGATTGTAGTGGTCAGAAGCCCTGGCATGCTAATTCATTCTCTCTCTCTCTCTCCTCTCATAAAATAAATAAAATTTTAAAAGTGGCATGCAAGAAGACATCAAATTTTTATCTTTCTTGTTAAAACCCTCATATTGGGTATAAGAAACCAAAGGCTAGAAATGTATATGTGATGATTCAGGTTTTTTTTCTCATTGACCCCCAAAGAAAAAAATGTTTAACTTAAAAGATAAGCATGGAAGGTAGGAAGTAAGAAAAATGAGATGTGTCTCCAGGCAAGGCAGGGCTACCAACGCCCCCACACCAGCTGTTTGAGAATCTGAAGGCATGGGGTAAATGCTCCATTTTCATTTGGAGTCCTGGGAGACCACAAGCCTGCAGAGGTGCTCTGCAACCAGAAAGGTCAAGATGTGGCAGCACAGTGATGGCTGAAGAGTTGCTAGGGTACAGGGGACCCTCCTGCAGCCCAAGACCAAAAAGAGCATGCAATGTTCCCTGTGCTCCTATAACCCCCAAAGAGCTGTGAATGTTGGCTGATCAACTGGTAGACCTGTGGACATGGTCAACCAGAGCAGGAGAAGTTGTGCAAGAAGAGCATGGGCCACCAGCGGGAAGCCAGACCTTGTTCTCAGCAAAAGTCACGTGGTGATGACATGCCTTAAACAGATGTGAAGATTTACATGATGGTGCACAACTTGGTCAAAAGATCCCACCTGTCAACCACATACCCCCAATGCCAGGAATTCTGTGACACTGAATCCCACATCCTCCCCCTGAGAACAAGAAGGGAGGGGACCCAAATACCCTAAATTTCCTTGAATTTGGAGTTGACATGACTAATGAGTGAGGTAAGCTTTTAGCTTGTAGTTATCAGATTGTCTGCCCTGAAGAATGAGTAGAAGACTCAAGATATCAATAGCCCTTAGTCACTGGGGAAAATATATAAATATACACACATACATTTTTTTTTTTTGTTCTTGTCACTTCCCAGCTTTGGAGACTTAAATCTATACTTAGCACACATCATGGTTTCTCTGACATGCTAACCCTTCAGAACTCCAATCTTCTAGTTCTTCACTCTGATTCCCAGGCTGCTGAGCCCTGCGGAGGGAAGGCTCACCAAATCAAGGATGCTGGAGGGCTGGAAGTGACAAGGGGCGCTTCCAGGCCTACCTTCATGTGAAGGGCAAGGTTTAGACAGGTGAAGGAAGACAAGCAAGAAAATAAAAATCAGCAGCTTCTTGGGGCCTTACAGCTGGTGAGACTGTCTTTCCATAAGCCTCGTCACACTCAGGGTTCAGTTATATAGGAGGGAGGGAGGGAGTCACATGTCTCTTTTTTATTTACCAAGTTTGTGAAACACATTAGTTGCACATCATAGATGTGACATATCTTTGAAACTATAAATTTCACCTTCTTTCTACTGCACTGTCCCATGGTTAAAATTCTCCTGTGGTGGGAAGAAGTCCACCTTTGTGCAAGTTTCTTTTAATTCATTTGACAAAAGGTTGAATTTGACATTCAGGGTCGCATTTTGCCTCTATTATTTTTTAAACAAATGAGTAAACTGAGGCTTGCTCACTTGTTCAAGGTCATTGTACTATTAAGATATTGAGCCAAAATTAAAAGCAGTTTTTTTCTGTTTCATTGGTCAATGCCCTGTCATTATATCAAATTCATATCAAGTCATAATAGCACATTATTAAAAGTTATGTTTCGGAGAAGCAAAATACTGCCTTCATTGAGAAAAAAAATGGATGAGTATATGAACTTTTTGCCTTAGAGCCTTAAGAATGTCACATATATGTTGCAATAGGAAATAGTTATATTTGATTGGATTTCTATCTTTTGAACAAGTTCTTTATGTTTTAATCTGAAAAATTGGAGTATAAGTGCAATTTCTGTGAAAAATGTGTAGCACGAGTGATGGATTACACTGAGTGGAAAACGTTTCAGGCTAAATGCTTATCATTGTTAACAAAACCAATTTCTCAATATTAACTTTAAAATCAGCCAATTCGTTTTTTTGGGAACCATTCCTCACCAGCTTCCTTCCCTTCTTTTGATCATTTCTCAATTTGATATCTCATTCATGGCTCTCTTGTCTGCAAACTCTGCTTAGTGCAAAGCTTTGCAAAAAAAAAAAAAAAAATCTCTTATTTGACCATGAACTTTCGATGATCTAGTTAGCGTTACTGTCAGGCATCCCGCGGTCTTTGTGAAAAGCAGGACTTGTCCATTCTGCCCTCTGGCCAACTTCAGTGGGACTCGAGCGCTAGCAAGAGCCGTCAAATCGCCTGACGGCTTGTCACCAGTGAGGCTCCATTAATTTACACACATTTCCCACTGTTTGGCATCTACCATGATAACTCTTTTCTCTTCCAAGCGGTTCCTGTTTGCATTTAACACTCGGGTTAATTTTCATCAGAGTTTAAATTTAGCCATCAGTTATTTCAGGGTAGCTGTCAGCCAACATATGGAGAGAGGTAGAAAAAAAATCCTTGTGAATTTATAATAAAGTGGAATCTGTTGAATGTGAAACAAAAACCAACTGCAATATAGTGAGGCCCCGGTGGGGAGAGCGGGGTCAGCGCAGAACTGCAGAGTGGATTAGCTGCTCTATTCACCAGAGCCGCATCTGGGCACCTCCAGAGCTTCCTGATAGATCAAAAAATGATGGAAAGACACAGTTCAATTTGTCCCCCTTTTATAAAGGATAATTAACCTGTCAGTCTTGCTACTTTAACGACTTCATTAAATTGGAGGCGAAATGGGTGCTGTGAAGTCTTTATCCAAAAGGAACACAGGGCCCTTGTGTAAATGGTGGAAGAAGAAAGAAAACACATCTACGCGCACCTCGGTAATGCTGTCTGGTTCCTGAAAAATGGAACATGCTTCTTCCAATTATGTAATAATCCTGCCTTCACTATGACCTGCTAAAAGTAATTTTCTTAACTCGGAAGGCAGAGCGAATAATGTCACAGACCAGCAAGGCCTGAGAAGCACACCATTTAAAAATTGAGGTTATAGGGTTTCCAGTGCTGTGGGGCCAACCTATTTAAGACCTAGAGTGATGGCCACGAAAGGCAAGAGCATTTCCCAGGGAACAAGAAGAAATGAAAACTGCCCCTCAGTCCTCACCTCCCCTCTGCTGCCCCTTGTTGGCTTCCAGCATGCGTGACACGACAACAAAAATTATCTTTCCTTCTATTCTAAATTTATTCTATTCCATCCTAAATTCTATTCTAAAGTTATACTCATTTGAGGGGAAATAAGGTCTAAGTCACTTCAGTGTTTAAAATTTTACATAAACCTAGGCTTTTCTTTCTTAAAGTGGGTGTGTTCAGCGTTTTAAGTGATTGCAGTTATGACCTGATTAAGATTTCATCCCTTTAGAAATCCGTCTTTCTGCAAATAGTTAAAAATTAATCATAAACTATTTTTCCAACTTAGTAGAATAGTAATTATTACTTCCTCTTGAAACAGAAGTGGTTTTATGGCATTGCTAATTCTATCCTATAATATCACATTTCATTATTACAAATAATGATTACAAAATAATAATAAATTTATCTAGCTACATGGTAAGGATAAAAATTTAAACACCTCTTGTTAATAGAGTCAGAGATTATTTTATGAAAGGAGTTTAAGAATTTTTTGAATGATTAAAATTTCTGTCTGTGTTATTTTCATGACCAAAAAAATTAAAACTGATAATTGGTAAAGTTTATATTAGTCCTTTAAAGTTTATAATGCTAAACCTAATTTAATTTATTATTCTGATAAATCTTTATTTTTAATTCACTTAGTGTTTGATATTGAATAATGTATGAATAAACTCGGAAGGCAAACATAAAGAAACATAATTTTTAAACTACATGGATGCCACTTTGATGAAAATCTTTAAATTTTATCACAAATGATTGTTACAGAGATATCATTATTCACATAAGCTTGAATTAGTTTGTTTTGTGTTTTATTTGAGACAAGTTCTGGTGAAGTCCTTATAATGTCAGTTACTAGAACAGTAATTAATGTTTAAGAACCCAACTCATACTTTTGAAAGTGAAAATTGCCTAATGTCGTAGAACTTTTTTCTATTTTAACAATACCTTTGAAGGATAATTGCATCTAAAGACTTTCAGAGCACACTGGGTTGTGTGCTACCAAGTAGGGGCCTTCTGCTTATCTCACCTTAGGAAGGATTACTTTATGATCAAAAAGACATTTTTGTCACGGCATTTGGAAAGACAGCTGGTCCCCAGCCATCTCCAAAGTCACATTTCCCTGTTGCCAAACTTGCCTGTCTCCTCTTTACAACCACACCATAATTAAGATGATGGGTCTTGCATTGTCCCATCGTCAGCCTTGTCTGCATGCATTTGCTGAGAAGAACAAAAGCCTGATTAGTCCTGTCCTGCAGCATGGTCAGGAAGGAACTGTGATTTAGCATGGCAACTGTTCTTGCCACGGGTGTTTTCCCACTCGCACACCATCTCAAAACCTGTGGTGGTGGACACATAGCACCATCAGTGCTTTTGCAGGGCAATGACATCGACCACTTTATATATCACACTTGGCATGTTTGCTTGCTGTGTCTTTTAGAGAAAAGACCCAAGGGCCTTTGACATGAGCAGGCCCATCTGCAGCCACCCTCCAGCTGCTATGGCAAAAGGGGAAGGCAGACTGCAAAGTGAGAGTCTGATCCCGTCTGAACTAATATTGAGAGGATGCAGACGTTTAAAGGGAAAGCCGCATCCGTCAGAGCCAATTGGCCATTCGTGTGTAAGAGTGGAAGGCAACATGGACCAGGGAGAAGATTTGGGGCAACGGATCTTTGAGCATGCAGAAGTAAGCTTCTTTCAGCATGCCTCTGGAAAGAGAGATGGAGTGAACCCCAGTTGGACTGTGGAACCCGGGTAATTGACACCTACACATGTGTGATTCAAGCCTCTGTCAGGGCCAGCATGTGAGATAGTGGGGTTTCCTGTTTGGAATGTGCACATGCAAATCAAATTTTGTTTTGAGTGAAGTTGTTTTACTTTGACGATAAATATTCTTGTGTCTTATTGTGAAACTACAAAACACTTAATTTTGGAGAGTCAAAACCATGCCAAGTGCTAAAATAAGCAGCCAGTGCTTCCAAATAAACACTGGGAAAAAGTTCAATTTCCCATTGTAACAAAATGCTTAAATTGCCTCAGGTTTAATCACTGTAATTTAGTCATTTTGTGAATGAGGGTCATTTATTTGTTGTTAGTGAGCCTTTTTATTCAAAGGACATATTTTTTCACTAATAACCTACAAATTTATAGTTGATTTATTCCAAGGAACTACAAAATTACCAATAAAGAAGAATAAACATAATTAGATATCCTTACATAAAGCATGGACAAGGCTATCTGCACAGAGTTGTGTGAGCCTTGAAGGCCTCACTGTTTGTGACTACATTAGTAATTGAAATCGCAATGACAGTTTTTAATAGGAAATAACTTAGGTATTGGCAGTAATTGAAAGAAACTGTCATCTTTGTTCCATAATTTCTGTCTCTTGTTATCACCAGGCCCTATCATAAGTTACCTCTGCTCTCCTTCCTCCAATAAAAGTAGATCTATGTGGATTAGCTGAATAATTCAAATAAGTATATGCTGGATAGATTACCTGGTCATTTTTAAACTGTCAGTTGGTCATTGTGTATATAAGAGTGTAGTGGTTTGAATGAAATATTTCCCATAGGTTCATGTGTTTTGAATACTTGGTCCCTAGCTACTGCTGGGAATTTGGGAAGGTTGTGAGAACTTTGAGAGGTGCAGTCTTGCTGGAGGGGGTGTGTTGCTAGGGGAAAGCTTTGGGGTGATAGAGTACAGTCCAGTGTCCAGACAGCTTCCTTCCGTGATGTGGAGATGTGACCCAGGCTTCCTCCTCAGGGCTGCCATGATAAAACTTCCCTCTGGACTGTTAGCCGAAATAAACTCTTTCCTTCCCTCAGGTGTTTTATCCCGGAAACTAGAAGGTGACTGCCACAACGGGTATCTGCAGACAGCTGCAAGACACCCAGGGACTGAGAACACAGATTGCCATCAGGGTCTCCCAATAGGAATGATGAGGGAACACTTACTCTTCCTGTGTCCTTTACTCGAATCACAGTAAAAGAAATATTTTGAACAGACCATCAGATCTTCACAGGTAACCCTGAGATTTTCAAAAACAAGGAATGGCTCCTTTCTTTTGGAGGGCTGAAGGTTATGTTATCCTTCAAGTATCAGACCCCAGAGGTCAGGGAATAGCTGATGCTATGGGTAATGAGGTTGTAGCCTTGACCCTGCAGCTCAATCTCGTTTAGAATCATTTAAAATAGTTCTGTAGTAATTTAGATTCTTCACGCTTCCTATATTTTAAAATATATATTTATATTCTGCAGGACATCATTTTGAAGAGAGCTTATATTTAATAAAGCTGGATATATCCTGTTTTTAAACTGTGATTCATTTATGGATCCTCATAGGGTGAACTAGTTAAAAGGTAGATGTTTTTTAAGTTTTGCAATGTTACCAAATTCCACATGGCAACATACAGCATTCATTTGGGGATTTTAAATTTTCATATGCAAGAGCTCATTTCTCTAAGTGTTTCACAACTCATGCATTGTCTTCCCACGAACACAGTAAGGGCCATGGGACATCCTTGTTTGCCCATTGTTGGAGACAAATATGCACTGCTATCCCCCTCGGCTGGCTGTCTAACTCCTCCAGTAGCCCATGGTGTACCATTGAAGACCTAGGGTCCCTCCTCTGACTGCAGTGCTAAGCAAGGCTCACTCACTTAATGTTCAAAGGCATGCCACTTCCTGTCCACTATTGTCTGTGAATGTGAACACCTCTTCCATTGAAGTATTTCAAAACAGTTTTTTTGTATGAAATCTGTAAGATTCCTGGATGGCCCTAAAGTATGCCATGTCATACCATCTCACAGGGAGGAAAGCAAGACCACATTCATTTTACAAACTGAATGCAGACTCAACCGAGGTGCACACACCTTAAATTACTGGTCCTTTTCAACTATTCAGTGACAAGATCCAGATTTGAAGTCAGAATATTACCATTCCCTATCCTATGCTTTTCTGCCCCACATATCCATCCATGCATGTCAAATCTAGCATAAAATGTCCCTGCCTTTATATCACCACAGAATACCTACCATGGATTCATTCTCATGGAAAAAACTCAGTAAGTACTCTGATTCAGTAGTCTCTTGATGTTCCTCAGGCATACTGCCAAACTGTGGACAACTCAACCACTTTATCTTAATCATCTGCTTGCTTACCCATCTCATACCCCATTCCTTGTAGGGACATTTTGTCTTGTTCATCCTTGTATGTCCAAAGTCTGACTCCTGCTTAGTTCTCAGTGATCAAAGGGATCCAAACAGCAGAAGCAAACAGGGAGGAGCATAAAGGCTGGCAAAAAATTACCACACTCCAAGCATTTGGGAAGATGAAAGCCAAGTGTTTAAAGTTGATCCTAATGAGTTGATTATCTGCATTTCAGCTGCAAGACAACGAACGCTCTGGCCAGAGTGGTCCCAGCAGCTGAGTTGTGTCAGGTGCTGCATGTTGGGTTACATCATACAGGTATATCCTGCTCAGCTCCCATAGCTACTTCTATCCTATTTAAGTTCAGCCAGTCTCAGGTTCCATCTTACTTTGCCATCTTCCTTTGTCAGCATGTTAAAACACGGCCTCAGCATAAACCTCATTCCACAGCTCACTGTTAACTTCATTTTGCATCAATTATTCCTACTGGATATTTCGTTTTTTTTTTTTTTGTTTGTTTGTTTGTTTGTTTTCTTTTTCTTCAGATGGGGTCTCATGTATATCAGCCTGGCTTCAAACTCAACATATATCTGATAATGACCTTGAATTCCCAATCCTTCTAGCACGATCTCTTCAGCTCTGGGATTACAGATGAACTCAAAGCTTTGTGCATGCTAGGCAAGCGGCCAGCTGAGCCCCACCCCAGCCCTTGTCTCTACTTGCCTGTGTTCACTCAAAGCATAACTTACCAAACAAAGACTTGTAATCTTTCACCTTTCAAAAGTCAATCCCATGTTGGGAAGGTAAGATACAGCTCAGTGGTAAGAACAATAGCACAGGACTGAAAAAAATGTCTCAGATTTCTAAAAATTCACCCAATCATCTTTACCGTCCCTTCAAATACTTGGCTTGGTTCTTCTTTAAAAAAAAATATTTTTTTTTTACTTATTTGAGAAAGGGACAGATAGATGGATACATGGATGGATGGATGGAGAGAGAGAAAGAACGGGTGTGCAAGGGCTTCCAGCTGTTGCAAATGAACTCCACACACATGCGCCACTTTTTGCATCTGGCTCATGTGGGTCCTGAGAATTGAACCTGGGTCCTTTGGCTTTGCAGGCAAGTGTCTTAACCTTTAGACCATCCCTCCAGCCCTTGGTTAAGTTCTTGATGGTACAAAAAGATGGACGCCTTTCTGACTGACTCCACCATCTGTTCCTGTTTGCCTAGTTAGAATGGCGTGTGCCACAAAGGTGCACTCCCTGAATGTCCCACACTTTGTTCCAAGGAGGTGTGTTCTCTTTCCCTATTAATACAGACTACTTATGAATTTGAGTTCCTCATACAACTAAGTGTTGAGTGTATTTAAGTCTACAATTCACGCCTAGGAAAGACATTTGGATTCAGTTACCCAAAATTCTAAAGTATCCACAGATGAACCAAACATCTATGATAGTATTTCTACTTTGATGGCAAAATCAGGAATGATGGTAAAATCAATTTTGGTGGATGTTCTTGACAAGATAATCAAGATGACCTTGATGGCTTATAGCAGCACAGTGCACTTCCAGGCTTAGCGTTCACCGGCAACACAAACCATTTAGCAGAGGAGTTTCAGTGTATAAGCTAGAAAGATCCTTGAGGAAATAGGTTCTCTGTCACCAACCTTATTCTAAAATTTGGGCAATTAGTAGGTATTTAATAAGTGTCTGCTATAAAGAAATGAACTCATTTATATATTGACATACCACCTATGATAACTGCATAGAGTAAGTGACATTCATTTCAGTAAGCCAAAGAGTTTTTGGTAATATTTTTGTACTCTTATACAAAGGAGATAATGAGTAATTAAATTACCTTGAAACTGCTCTCTGAACCCTGACAGAGCAGTGGTAATTTTCCTCAGTATCTTAGTCTGAATTCATTTGCTCCTTTTAAAAAAGGCAAATTAAAATACTTAAAGAATACACTCATTTCTGAATACTGAACCAGAAATGAGCAGCAGTCAGTGATTACAAGGTTCTGTGAAAGAGCCATCTCTTCATAATTTCCTCTGCTGACAAACAAGTGGTAAGACTGTAGCTCTCTCAAGGTTCAATACTTAAAGGTATGTATATAATTCACAGTGTCGAATCTATGCATTTAATGTGTTTTGGGTTCAGGGTTTCCATTTGATCAATCCAATAAATTGTCTATTTCTTGCTCTTTAAAAGAAGTCTTCCTCTTAGGCTGGAGAGATGGCTTAGTGGTTAAATGTTTGCCTGTGAAGCCTAAGGACCCTGGTTCAAGGCTCGATTCCCTAGAACCCATGTTAGCCAGATGCACAAGGGGGCACACGTGTCTAGAGTTTGTTTGCAGTGGCTGGAGGCCCTGGTTGTGCCCATTCTCTCTCTCTCTCTGCCTCTTTCTCCCTTGGTCTGTCGCTCTCAAATAAATAAATAAAAATAAACAAAATAAAAAAAAAGAAGTCCTCCTCTTAATGTTGAATGTTTCTCTTTACCAATGTTATCTTTCCTTGTTCTTTTCCTATTGGCAAAAGAAGATTCTACATACTTAGAGGGCAGCTGCTGCCGTGTTTTATTCCTGGAATGCCACCATTCTGTTCCTCCAGCAACCCGACTGAAGTTTCAGAGAGCACATATGTAAAGGGCATTGGGGATTATGGGAATAAAAGCAGCTGTGTTTCCATGACACTCAGCCCAGGGTACTCTTAGCATTCGGACACAATTCAGTTTGTTCTCATCTGTATGATTCAAGCTAGAGCTCCTTTTTGTGTTCATCCTGACCTTGCCTGAAGGGTTCTCCCATGTTCTCAAAGGCAGGCAGGATGTAGTCTTTATCCCTGTGAGCCAGCCGGAAGCTGTTGCATTCCCACAGGTAACAGGAGAAGAAGTACTGAAGAAAGCTGACTGCTTAGAACCTCATTTTTTAAGATATTTCTTATTTATTTATTAGACACACAGAGAGGAAGAGAAAGAGACAGCGGGAAAGAGAATGGGCACACCAGGGCCTCTAGCTATTGCAAATGAACTCCAGACACATGTGCCACCACAAACATCTAGCTTATGTGGGACCTGGAAAATTGAACCTGGGTCCTTAAGCTCCACAGGAAAGTGCCTTAATCACTAAGACATCTCTCCAGCCCTAATATGTCATTTAAAAATATTTTATTTTTATTATTTATGAGAGAGAGGAGAGGGAGGGAGGGGGAGAGAGAGAAGGGGAGAGAGAGAATGGGCATGCAAAGGCCTCCAGCTGCTGCAAACAAACTCTAGACACATGTGCCACCTTGTGCATTTGGCTTACATGGGCCCCTGGGAAATTGAACCTGGGTCCTTCAACTTTGCAGGCAAGCACCTTAACTGCTAAGTTATTTCTTCAGCCCAGTACCTCATTTTTAACATTGCTCAGTGCTAAGAAAAGCAATCAGTTACACACACACACACACACACACACACACAAAAAAAAAACACCTCAGGTAAGTTTAAAAATTCTTGAAGCACAGAAACTCATTGACTGAAAGTTTGGTTAACACATTATTTACTTTCTATATGGAAAAAAAAGACAGCAGTCTCTCTCTCTAATACACAGGAGCCAAGGAAACACACCTGTAGTGGAGAATGGATATTCTGACGGTTCCGAACCTCTTGGTGAAGGTGAAGGGGGCTTGTTGAAAACATTGCTGTGAGCAGATGGACCCCTGAAACCATCTGCTACGAAGCAACTAAATGTTCAATGATGCATTACAGAATTATTTAGCTCTCAAAGAGACTGAAAGTAGTTAGTAATGATGGCATCTGCACGGAGAGCAAACAACCTATTTATATATGATCTATTACTTCCCAAACTGTTTGGAGACCCTCACTTCTTAAAGCAGCAGCAGCCATCTTGACTGCGAGTACAAAATTACAGAAAAAACTGTAAATTATGACCTTAACATCTAGTATCTTACTTTGAGTCCAACTCTATGTTGAAGCCAATGTTTTCTTTGTTCTTCTGTAAAGCTGTAGCTGGCAATGATGGAGTGACACCACTTAAAAGAAAATGTGTGGGCTTTGCATTTCCTAAAGTCCTGTCCTCAGGACACACTGGAGTCTGCACAAATCTGTCATCTTTTCCAAAATAATGTCTATCTGTTAAGGAAAACACGAGATATGTGGCTTTTATGTTTTAAGCAAATAAAAATAGAAAAAAGTTAAATTACTCATACCAAACTACCACTATTAATACTTCTGGTATTTTTCTGTGCATGTTTTGTATACTTAAAAAAACAAATATACGTGGTTCTATAATCCTCAAAAAGCATACATATATAAATATAATCCTCTGGAGACTTTGTTTTGTGATAAATTGATGTTTTGTTTTGTTTTGCTTTTTCAATTCAGGATCTCCTGCAAATACCAGCAATTTGAACTATTGTATCTATGTAATGGAATACTACCCACCAACGAGCCAAAAAAAACTATTAATATATACCATATGGATGCATTTCAACTATATTATGCAAAATACAGGAAGCTGGGTCTAAAAGTTTACATGCTGTATGGTGCCCTTTGGATAAAGGAAGCCTGCAGAATGCAGCCACCTCAATGGCAGTAGAACTAGAGGTAGGAGAAGGGTCTGAGGGTAATTGAATTATTACACTTCTTCATTGAGGGACAAGCCATATGATTCTATGAATTTGTTATTTATATGCAAGGAGAGAGAAAGACAGAGTGTATGGGTGCAACAGGGCCTCTTGCCACTCAAACAAACTCCAGATGCATATGCTACTTTGTGCATCTGACTTTACATGGGTTCTAGGAAATCGAACCTGGGCAAGCAAACTTTGCAAACAAGTGCCTTTAACCCCTAAGCCATCTCCCCAGGCCCCAATTTATACCAAAAGTAATATATGTGATTTAACTTATATTTTAAATTTTAATAAAAATTTTATTTACAAGAGTATAATCAGTAGTTATCAGATCTCGGTTTTGCATTTTCTTAAGAAAATACATTTATTTTTTCAACAACTGTTATTGAGTACTACTATATTCCAGGTACTAGCAGACCCTGAAGACAGACATCTAATTCAGAGAGTTTGGTTTTTTTTGTTGGTTTGTTTTTGGTTTTTCAAGGTAGGGTCTCACTATAGCTCAGGCTGACCTGGAATTCACTCAGCTCAAGGTGGCCTTGAACTCATGGTGATCCTCCTACCTCTGCCTCCTGAGTGCTGGGATTAAAAGTGTGCACCAGCACACCAGGCTGGGAGTTTGTATTCTAGTGTTGGAAGACAGTAAGCAAAATGAGAAACCAAGATATTTTAGATCATGGTAAGTGTTGAAGAGAAAGAAGAGTAGAGAAATAAAGGGAAGGGCATCTCAAAGACAGCAGTCTTCAAAGATAAGAGAGTGATACTATGGTCTCTTGGGGCAGGCCAATGAAAAGCCTTGAGGCTCCGAGGGAAAATGGTACTTAGTACATTCTGACGAAAGTGGGCTCTGCCTGTTGGGGGATGTAAAGAGAA
This sequence comes from Dipus sagitta, assembly GCA_036346955.1. Taxonomy (NCBI): domain Eukaryota; kingdom Metazoa; phylum Chordata; class Mammalia; order Rodentia; family Dipodidae; genus Dipus; species Dipus sagitta. The sequence continues at coordinate 317,960,683 of CM070770.1, forward strand.
ACTAAGATAGGTAAAAAGGGCCTGAGAACTGGGTCTGGTGAGCATCTTGGATGCATATGAGGGGATCCCCTGGAGGTTTCAACCTGGGACAGTTCTGCCTCATCTACCTCTAACAGGGGCCATACCACCTGCTGTGGGAATAGCAGGTGGGAAGAAGATAAAAGTGAAAGGAAGCTGAAGGTTACTGTGATCCCTAATGGTAAGACAGCAGTTTAGACCAAGCTTGTAGTAATGGAACTGGTGAAGTCTAATTGAATTTTATATACGTACAGGAGTAAAGATGGCAGGATTTTATCACAGATGGATACAGAGTTTAAGAAAAATGGAGACTCAATCAAGGATTTTAGGTTTTGTCTTTGAGCAATTGGAAAAAAAGGATTTTCTTTTAAGTATTATTGGGTAGACTATAGAAGAGGTTTGGACAAAAAAAAATGTGAGTTTGAAATCTGTAGTCTGATTTTGAACTTGTCTTGTTTGAAAGACAAGCTTCCATGCAAACATGTCTCAGATAGTTATGAGTTTGGGATTCATGGAGACACAAAAGTCAGAGGGTTTGTCAGTATATATATGGTATTGAAAGTCATCAACCCATTCAAATTGCTTTCCAAATAAATGAGTTGCCGACCCTACAAGTGTATCCAGATACTCACACACTTGCCAAACAGAGAACATCTCTAAATTTCTGGGCACCATGCTTGCTCTCCAACACCCCCATCCCTGGAATCGAAAGAGCTATGAAGCAAACGTTGCAAGCATTTAATCTGAAAGTGAGAAATCAGCCTAAGAAAAACAGTCTCCTCCTTGGGCATCCTTCTCCCGCTGTGCGGCACATATCTCATCCTAACTGGGCCACTGGCTTACATACATGCAGCTCCTTTATACAGAGTCACTACGAATCTGAAACAGGTATGTGTGACATCTATATTTGAAAGGACTATTTGACTTAAGATAGTTGTTTTCATTTGATCTAAAGTTATTTAGAAGTGAAAAACAGAAGTTGGGATATGCATTTAAGGAAACGGAACTTAAGATTGTAATGGTTTCAAGTATAGATTTATACAAATGATTGATGTAAAAGGTAGCTTTTTAGTTCTGAGTTAGTTTATAAGAATTTTCTAATTTTTAACTTATCTTTATGAAGTAGATATGATTATAACAAATAGTTATAAAACCATTATCTGTATCCCTTATATGTCCTCCTAAAATGTATTCATTTCTATCCTCAAAAGCAGAAAATGCTCATTGCTAAGTTAATCATTTATATCTTTTCTGAGCTTACAAAATTAAAAGACTTTGAAAAATAATTTCAAAGCACTATTTTTACTGAGATATTTCTGAACAAAAAGTCTTCTAAATGTAAACCTTAAGGATTTTTCCAAGCTGAGGCAAACAGTTTCCAATCAATTCAACAGTCAAATATTTATCAAGCGACATCTGATTCCCCTGACATCCCAATTCCAAGGAGCCTTGCAATTTGCTTCTTGCCTATAAAAATGCTGTGGCTAGGACATTTCACTTTCCTGCACCACTGTATTGCTAAATGAATAAACTTCTGTAGTCAGGCACAGCTTGTCTCTAATCTTGATTGTATTAATAATTATTATTTACAGTTGATGAAAGTGTTCACATAACAACAAAATACCATTCTATATTTAAACACTTTCAGTAATCTGTCTGTTTTCAGTTCATTAGAAATGGCAAACCTATAACTGTTCTTTAATTAAAACTAAACATTACTACAAAAGTACAATGATATCGGGGCTATAGAGGTGGCTAAGTGGTTAAGGTACGTGCCTGCAAAGCCGAATGACCTGGGTTCAATTCCCCAGTAACCACATAAAGGCAGATGCACAAAGTGCCACATGCATTTGGAGTTCATTTGCAGTGGCTAGAAGCTCTGGTGCACCCATTCTCCCTCTCCCTCTCTCTGTGTATATGTTTGTAAATAAATAAAAATATTTTTTAGGGGCTGAGAGATGGCTTTGAAGTTAGGGCCCGTGCCTGCAATGCCAAAGGATCCAGGTTCAATTCCTCAGGACCCATGTAAGCCAGATGCACAAGGATGTGCACGTGTCTGTAGTTCGTTTGCAGTGGCTGGATGCTCTAGCATGGCAATTCTCCCTGTCTTCCTCTCCCTCAAATACATAAATAAAAATAAAAATATTGTTAAATTACAAGGATATCACAAAATACTGTCAAAAAATATTACAGAACTTTCTCCTGGAAGTAGACCTAGGAAATGCTTTTGAAAGCAGTAGCTCCTTCCTTCCCTTTTATGTATATTATTTTTGTATTATTTTACTTTCTGTATTATAATGTTTATCTGTTTATATCATCTTTGTATTATATTGCTTCAGAAAAAGCTCTTGAAACATAGACAATATATTTAAAGGGGAAATCCATGTGTGGCACCTCAAATAGATCCCTTAGAACTTCTGAATTGAAACTCAGGCTTGCCCTTCTCCTGACGCAGACTACGTCTGCCTGTACTTCTCACCTGCCAATCAGTCAGCAGTCAGTCAAGTAGAGGGGCACAACTGCGGCTGAATGACAGCCAGGTGTCACCTGCCTTTCATGAACTGTACTCCTCAGTCAGTCTGCCTGGGACTGGACTTGGTGCTCTATTCCTAGTAAGGATGGGATGCTTGGGTATTCTATGTAAGCAGCAACGGCTCGCCCTTCTGACAGGATCCCCAGGCCATCCCTCCATAAAGACAGCATGGCTCTGCAGGCTCCACTGATGTGACAGGCGTCAAGCACTCTCTGGTCATTAACATAAGAAACCCTGCTCTGTTCTTTCCAGTCTGACCGTAGTCCAAGAATGGGTTAATTGGCTTTGCAATACAGGGAGACAAATTCAAGGGATACCCAGCCAGCCTGTCTTTCCCACGGCTGAGAAGCAGAGCTGACATTTAAATACAAGCCGATGTCTTCCTCACTGGGGTCTACCAGAGCTTTCAACCTTGACCTGCAGGGAACACCTTTCCAGGAAGTGACAGGTAATTTAGCTTCTCGCTGAGTTCTGGGGCTCTCTGGTGGTGAATTATGTATGGTGCTTCTATGATACAGACACCTGTCCACTGAGAGCCAAACCAAAGCTGATAGATTCCTCTTAAAGACCTGAGATTAGACATAAACCACCTTTCTCCCCCCAGCCCAGAAAAGTCGTCAGGCTGCCAGTTACCTCTCTTTTCCTTTCCTCCCATGATTTCAGGGATTTGAAAGAGGCCAATAACAAACTGGGCAGTCTCTCTTTTATTAAGTGCTTCCTCAGGTGGCACCCTGGCATCTTCACTGTCTTTTCATGCATGTGAAGTAGATGACCCAAGCCCTTTTGAATTGCTGTAGTAGACTTGTGAATTACTAAGGTTTGTGGCCCCTCCCACTGTGGGTCTTTAGATAACTCACTAAACTATAAATAAATGCACCACACTAGTTAAATCTGCTTTCATCGGGGTTGTCAATCAGTTCAAGAGCAGCTTTTGAGCTTAAAAATTGTTTCACCCTATACTCCCATTGTGTGATATAATTTGAGAGGCAAATTAAATATTTTAGGTGTGAAAAAGAATAAAAGGAATAATGTTCATGTCACTGCAAAACTTCCATTGGGCACATGGGGGGATAGCATTTGTGAAAAGGCTTAATCGGCTTGTAGTGGGTGGTACAAGAGTGAAGGGGATGGTATCTGTGGATTAGCTTCATCTTTCTGTCCTGCTCAGATGACACCTGGCCACCCACACATTTGCTGAGAAGTTTCAGGGAATGTGGGGTCCTGGGACAGCTCTGTAAATTGGTATTACTTTTGTTGTGGTGGTTGCTCACTGTGTGAAATGACAGTACATCTGTCCAAAGAAGCAACTCTCTTTCCAACAGACGAATTTGGGGAAGGACGTGTATCAGGGCCCTTTGAACCATTCAGCCCAGCACTGACCTTTAGTCCTGTTTTCTCTCCTATAGAAGTGGGATGACCCCACGTTCCTCCCACAGCAGTGGCAGCTCCCATACTTCCTGTCCAGGAGTCCAGGAAGGGAACTATCACCTTATGACTCAAGGGCAGGCAGGTCCGTATCCATTAAAGATGGGATGTAAATGGGGAGAAGTCTCCTGAGATGAAGCCCTCCCACAGCCACGGTCCTCCCAGTCTCCCCTGGAGTGTGGCACAGAATCTCATTAGGAATCTAATACAATAAAGACATGTAGATCTTAAGGGTGGGTGCGGAGTGCAAATCAAATTAAGCTCATTACTTTATTCTGCACCTCACAGCGCTTCTGCCGATGGACAATTGCATTAGATCGGTGAGGAGATCAAAAGGCAAAAACTCCCTGGAAATTCATTGTCTGAAGCCAGGCTAGGGAACAGGGGAGCCCTGGAGGAGGAGGCAGGAGTAAATTGTGTTGACCTGAGACATAAATTTCTGACAGCTATCCACATTCATGCTAGTCTTTTTCTTTGCTTTCTCAACTCCCTGGGTCAATGTTTTATGTTGGTCTTGGGAGACAGGATAGGGAGTCAGAAAGCAAGAAAAAAAGAAAGTTCTCAATTCCCACTTCACTATGAAGACTCACTTTGCTTTGAGAAGTTTGCTTTTTACCCTCCCTGAACTTTAGCCCTTAGAATTGTTTACTAAATACACAAAAGCATTGCTTAAAGGTCTCTGGATTTTGTGCCAATAACTAAAATATAAACAAATGAATGCAAACATATTTAGAAGAGAAAATGTAAACATAAAATATATGATAGGAGTATTTTTACAAGATAGAAACTAGAGGTGTTACTGCTTCAAGAATTAAAGCACAGATAAACAGGACAGCAAATGAGCTGTGCTGTATAATTCCACACATCTTACACTTAACTAGTAAGAGCTGAGTTTCCAGGCGGTCTAGTTTAGATCTTGAATGTCTCAGAAAGGGCAGTGTGTTGTTGGCTTGGTTCCCAGCTGGTGAGGTGAGGGCCCTAGTGGAGGGAAGGTAGCTCATTAGGGGTGTGCCCTTGTAAGGGATGTATACAACCCTCTACTTTCCATGCTATAAAAAAAAAAAAAAAAACCTGTAATTGTAATATGTCATCCTAGAGAGTCCTGGCAAAAAAAAAAAAAAAAAAAAAGACATGGTAAAGCCGAGGAGATCAGAATAAATGTTGATACTAGCCAATAAAAGTTACAGCCATAGTAATATATTAATAAAGAGCAAATGGGTGTGTAGGCATATGGGAGCATTGTACCATCTTCTCAGTTTGGTTACCCTGTCAACAACCTATAGATAACTTGGCTCTGCTTTCAAGGAACTTCTAATCAAGTGGGAAAGAGTCCAAGGGTCTCTGTAATACTCCTTTTTCTGTGCTCAGTAGAAAAATCAAACCGCTAGGATATTACCACCCTGAACTTACTAGATTTAAAACATTGAGGACTCATGGCTAACATCATCTGAAAGTACTAATGTACTGTTTATAATGTTGTAAAAAATCTCTAAGGGATTTTTTTTAAACACAGATTACCAATGAAAATTCTTAATTACTCTTCACACACAGAGATACATGGTATATACATGCTGTCCTGTAGTCATACGCATCTCTTTCGTTTTCTTTTATAAACACATATAACACTTTATTCCTGATTCTTTCACCAACTCTGTGAAGATAATGGCCTTAATACAGTCACCCCGGGGCCAAAGGCTTATCTTGAATTCCATGCAATCCATTCATCTAGAAATCCATGCAGACTGAAAATGAACTTTGAGCAGATGATAAGGACAATGCAAAAGTGAATAGAACTTAGCATAAAAAAGCTAAAAATAAAAGTCAAAGTAGAAATTCCAACATTTGCCTGATTAATCTCCAGGTCATTGATATAAACAAAAACCATCATCATTTCTGATGATTGTTTAGAAGGACCAGGACTGTGAAAGCCAACTGCATGGGGAAAAACAAGAATTTTAGTTAGGCCTTAGGAAAGGGTAGTGTATTAGTCAGGGTTCTCTGCAAGAACAAAACCCATGGAACGATTATATATACTTCATCCAACCAATCAACTGAACTCCTGGCACCTCTTTCAATTGCATGAAATGCAGTGTTAAATCTAAAATCTCTGCTCAATGGGTCCTTTTCAATAAATTCAGTCTGATCTAATCTTATATTCCTTCCTCCCTCATCTCACACCCTTAAAATCCATTCCCATACATATTCCCCATGCTTCTGCCTGTTCAAGTTAGAGAACTCCTGAAGTTCTTTAGGGGTGTACCTCACCTCCTCTTGTGTCACACTTTTTATCTCACCTTTAGGGGCCTGCCTTACATCTGGGTCTGGTTATAGGCCTAGAGGCAAAGATGGGTGGACACTGAGAAGTATCAGCACCTCCTGCTGATTCCTCAAACAAAGAAGGATTAATTCCCTCAGGCAAGGGTGGAGAGGGTAATACTTCAGGGTGTAGAGGTAGGGATGCAACTGCTGCTAAGGGAGGGGAGGTCACATTCTCATGCAAAACAATTTTTTCAGAATATGAGAGTTCAGTGTCTCCAGGTTCTTCAGGGTCTTACCACACATCACCATCCCAAGTCACAGGATCCCACTCATTTCCAATCAGTGCCCTCACTTAACTTCTGATAGCTGGTGAGACTGGGATTTGAGTGTATGTTGCTAGTTAACCAATCTTACAATGAGAGGTTGGGTTTGGTTTTCTGCTATTTGAGCCCTGTTCTGCTGAGAGGGGACTCTCCTCCAGGGATCTCTTAGAGACCTTGAGATCATGCATGTGGGCCTTAAGCTTGGAAATTTCCTTTCTGAGCGTCTGCTGTTCCCTCAATAATTTGTCCAGAGATGCTAGAAGGAACCAACCAGCATCATTTGTCTTACTCTTCCTCACATATTCAAATGTTTTAAATACAGAGTCACTAAATTCCTTGCTCTTCATAAGGAGCACCAAATACATCTATCTCACGGAATTCCTTAGATAGTTCACACTTATGGATTCTTAATGGCCTCATTACCAATAAAAGCGCTTTCCATATTACCAGTAGGGCCTTCAGGAGCACTGAAGGTGGACAGCCAACCCGAGAGAGCACCAACCCCACTAGAGAAATCCATCCTTAAAATTTTGTTTCTCTAGTGCCACTCCTGGTACCACAATCTGTATTAGTCAGGGTTCTCTAGAGGAACAGAACCGATAAGATTGAAATATATTAAAAAGGGAATTTATTGGATTAGCTTATGGCGGTCCAATAGCAGTTGCAGGCCCGCAAGTCAAAGAACTCAGAAGCTGCTCAGTCCATGTGGCCAGATGCATCAGCAGTCCCCATCCGGCACTGAAGGCCTGGAGGCTTCCTGAGGAGCTGCTTGTCTTCACTCTGCACTGGTCTTCAGTGCATGCTGGAAGGCAGTAAGTAGCTCCAGCAGCCAAGCGGAAGGGAAAGAGGGCTTTTACATCCAGAGCTTCCTTATATAAAATTGCCCTCTGAGAGAGGCCACCCGCTCTGGGGGAAGGGCTCACTCTGGGGGAAGGACTTCCTCCTTCAGTTAATCCTTCCTGGAAGCAATCTTGGAGACCCAGCAGAAAGGGATGTCTGTGGACTACTAAAGAGATCTAGTAGACAACACCTTAACCATCTCAAGTACTACATGAATAGGGTCATAAAGTGGAACTCAGTAAATGCACAAGGCAAGAGCACAGAAAAAGGCAACATAAGAAATATATGACTTGAAGAGTGGAGGCTCTAGGTGCAAGTGTGGACAGCTAAGGTTGGTGCTGATGAAGGCTGTGCTCAACTTTTCATTTTATACCCAACTAGAATTTGAGGAACAATCAAATATAGATAGGATACCAATAAGAATTCTTCTGTTGGATTATGCATAAACTAAGTGGATTGGCTGTGACAAATTGTTTCATGAATTAATACATCTATCTGAATTTAATATGTATACAAATGTATGTGTTTGGGACCTTATATTAGCTATATAATGTGTATATAATTAGTAATTGCATACTTACTATCAGTTGATGATAAATATATCTTCCACATCAAATTATCATTCTATAGTCAGTAATCTGATAGGCAGGGTGTCCCAAGAATATGCAGGACTCATGACATACCTTTCCTGAAGGGTATTTCTATGTATACAATTTGACTAAACATGCATGACCCCACTGGTTGTGGTGGCACACATCTGTAATCTCTTAGCACTTAGAGAGTGGTATAAGTAGGAGGATAAGGATTGTTCAAGGCCAGCCTCAGCTGGCTCAATGTCAGAACTAGCAGCCAATTTGAGCTTCATTGTGACTATACCTCATTAAAATGAGCCCCCCCCCCCAAAAAAAAACTCAAAGTAAACCAAACCAAGAACAATGACCCCATGTGCCATGTGAGATGTAGTGTTTCACTAATGAATGACCAGAATAAGTGCATAGAATTTGTTGTTGTGTCATGGGAGGAGATCCTAAGTTTTCATGTCCCACTAAAGCCTGTTCAAGTTGAGGAACCATTTCTCTCTGTTAGAAACCTTAGTGTCATAGGTGCCATTAGAGGTTCATTTTCTATTTTCTGCTGTGAGAAAAAGTAGCCATGCTTTAGTTACAACAAAACCTATGCCTTTTTAGAACCAGCAGGTATCAAATATAGCTCACTGCTTTTGTGGCTCCCAAATACTGTTTTTCATACTGTTGACATGATCTACATCATGGCACTGAATATGAAAAGTGGCTTTCAATGACTCCAAGACTGTCCCTGTGATTCCCTGAGAATGGCCACTAATGAAAGGTTATCCAAAATACACAGGGAAATGCAAACAGTGTTGCATTTCCAGGTCACATTAGGTTTACAACTAGTGTTCTGCACTTAAAACAGATCTTTCAAGCCTAACTGCTCCTGAACACTTGAGCTGCAATGTCTACATTGTTCAGGCACCATCTTTCACCATTGGACATACCACTGCCTTCCCTGAAGCATTTTAATGAGCAGTGCAAAGAGCAGTCCCACTTCCATAAGAAATATCTCATCTTTTTTTTTAGCCCAAGTTCAGGAAATTTATTTTGTCAAAACAACTGATATCTTAAGCATTACTGAGCCAACAGGACATCTGAATAAACGCTGTCTAAAGTTAAAGGCACAGTACATTAACAAACAAACAATCCTTAGTCACAAAATTATAAACGCAGTTAGGATCGGGATAAGTGGGAGGGGAGTTAATCCAAACCACAGCAACGGAGTCTTCAAACCACCTTCTGAACCGGGCTGCTGTGCCAATCTTTTTCTATGACTTTAAGCTCCCTAAATGTCCAGCAGGGAAATCACGGGTGTGCGACGAGTTCTTGAAGCGATGAATGGATAGTCCGGCTAAGTTACCAGCGGGCTCCATATTTCCTTGTTTGGCAGGGTGATTTCAGGCAATGCAAACTCAGTTACCCCACCAGTCAACGCCCTGGGAGCTATAATTTCCTCCATATCCGTCAGTGTTGTAAAAGCCTCCATAGCCACCTCCGCCAAATCCTCTGCTGCTGCTGTGGCCGCCGCTGCTACCGCCACCACCGCCACCACGGCTGCTGCCGGCCCGACTGCTGTTGAAGCTGGAACTACTGGCGCCACTACTTTGCCGATAGTCTCTGGCACCAAACCCCCCACTAAACCTGCTCTTGGAACGTCCACGACCACTACCCTTGTAGTGGTGTTCAAAAGCCATGTTTTCTAACCAAGACGGCACTTCTTGTTTGGCTTCAACAAGAAGATCCAATAAATCTTTAGTAATATTTATATTCCTCTCGTTAAAGAATGAGGTGGCAAGGCCAAGGTTCCCCACACGTCCAGTACGGCCAATGCGATGTACATATTCTTCGATATCACTAGGCAAGTCAAAATTGATGACATGTTTCACATTTGAAATATCCAGTCCTCTTGCTGCCACTGCTGTGGCCACGAGAATAGGGCTTTTCCCTGAGCGAAACTGGTGAAGAGCCTCTTCTCTATCCCTCTGGGATCGGTCTCCATGGATACTGGTACAAGCATATCCTTCATGGTATAAGAAATCCTCCAGAGAATCTGCGCCCTTTTTGGTCTCTACAAACACTAGTATCAGAGAATCCTTGCCGGTTGCATTCAGGAGGTCGAGCAGAAATGACCGTTTGTCTGCTTCATCTACCCAAACTACTTTCTGTGTGATGTTCTCAGAAGTAGACCCAACTCTTCCTACAGCCAGAAAGATATATTCATCCAAGAAATCGCGAGCCAGCATCTGTATCTCCTTAGGAAAAGTGGCACTAAACATCATAGTGTGGCGGACACCCTTTGGAGGCATAGTGTCTTGTTCCACTATTCTGCGTATCTGAGGCTCGAAACCCATGTCCAACATCCGATCAGCTTCATCTAACACCAAGTATTTGCAGAAGTCCAGTCCAATCTTTCCTCTCTCCATCATGTCCACAAGACGTCCCGGAGTGGCCACTAACAAGTGGCACCCACGTTCTAAGTCGCGGATCTGCTGGCCGATGTCAGCACCGCCGTAAACCACACAAGGGCGGACTCTGGATCGGTATGAGAACTTCCTGGCTTCCTCGTAGATCTGTACCGCCAATTCTCTCGTGGGTGCCAGTACCAAGGAGATAGGGTACTGTTTGCGCCGCCCATACTTTCCGTTTTCCTTCATGGCCCTCAAAGCTTCACCGGGCCCGTCTGAATAAATCTGACTCAAGATGGGCAAGAGAAATGCGGCCGTTTTCCCAGAGCCTGTCTGGGCACACGCCATCAGGTCCCTCTTCTCCTTGATGATGGGGATGGCGTGCTTCTGCACTGGAGTCGGGCGGGTGTACCGAGTGAGCTCGATGTTTCCCATGATGATCTCGCCCATCTCCACGTCGCTGAAACTTTCGATGTGCGGGGGGCAGTTGTTGCCCGTCGCCTCCACTGGAATGTCGTCGTACTTCTCAAAATTGATGCCCGTGTTGCTTCCGGAGAAGAGCTCCTGCTCCAGGCGTTCGCTGGGCGGGAGCGGCTTGGACCAGTCGTCTTCGTCCGATTTGTCGCACCAGCGGCCGCCGCTGCCGCTGCCGCCAACACCGCGCTCGAATTTGCCGAAGCCGCTCCTCCCGGCCCGGCCGCCGTCGTAGTCGCACTTGCCCCGGTCGTCAAACCTGGCCCTGGAGCCCGCGCCGCCGCTGCGGTCCCCGAAGAAGCCCGACGACTTGGCTCTCGACTCGCTCCGAGACCCGAAACTGCTGTAGGCGTCCTTCTCTTTGCCCGAACTCCAGCGCGCCGAGCCGTCCTTGTCCCGGTCCGAGGCCGCCCTGGCCTCCCGGTTCCGCAGATGAGGAGGGATGTACCGCGCTCTGCTGGCCGCGCTGCCCCCGGCCTGCGGCTCGGCCGAGGTCACGTCCAGGCCAGCCAACTGCTGGTCCAGCCCGACGGCATCTTCGTGGGCCACAGGACGACTCATCCCTGCGGAGCAGCGAGAGGTCAGCCTCCACCCAGGTCAAGGGTGTGTGTCCCCCTCACCGCGTCCCACCCAGGCCCCCTGGGGTAGTGCTGCGTGGGTACCGGGCCTGGTGGGCGCGTCTTACCTGGAAATGCTGGGCCGCACTCAAGCCTACGCTCTCCTCTCACCTCGCAGCCTCTGCAGCGACGACGCAACAAGCTGGACCAGCGACTGCGACCGACCAAGGCGCTCCTCGCTAATCTCGCGAGATTTCCTGGGGCCAGGCCCCGCCCACACGCCCCCAGCGCCCCCCGGTGGTGGATGGCGCGGTCACAGGCCCTGCTCGCTTGCCACAGCTGCAAGCCACGCCGAGGCACGCACTGTTGTTGACTTCATAATGCACGTCAGGCTCTTGGAGGCTGGACTACCCAATGCTGTCTGTCCTGTTTTATTTGAACTACACGGTCCCCTGTTCACGATTACCCTGGGTGTGGGGGTGGGAGGCCTACACTTGGGAGTTCTCCAGATCTCGCGAGAATTCTGTCCTTGGGCAGCGAGGGCCCCCGGAGCCTCTCTTTCAGCTCACGACGTTTCCGGGCTTCCCTGCTTCCTTCCTTCCTTGCTAACGCTCCTCCTTGTCTCTTACTTCACGGGCTGTGGGACTTTTCTCGTTTGATGATCATGCGCCTCCGGGTCCCACGGTACCGAAGCTGGACTTGGGCCCAAAGAGGTCCTCGAACCGGAGGGCGAGGCGGAGGTCATGTGACCGCGGGTGACCTACGTGGTGGCCATCTTGGGCGTGGGGAAACGGTTGCTGGGCCTGAGGATTCTGAGCACAGTGTGGGCGGGGGGAAAGAGCAGTTGGTGACCTGCTGGGTCAAGTCACAGCCCAACTCCTGGAGAGACCTAGTGTGCATGACCGAGTTGATCTGGTGGAGAAGTGGTCACCCAAGACTACCTAGCCGCCGCTTGGACCGTGTAGAAAGGGCGGCGGCTGCCCTGGGTGGCATCACTTGGGCACATGGAGTAAAGGGCAGGGAAGCCAGCTGCCCTGGGTCTACAAATGGCCAGAGGTTTTCAGGGTCCATTGCTGATGTTCAACCTGAGTGAGGGTCACCTCAGGTCAGCTTGTAGGACCAGCTCTAGGTGCCAAGTCTCCACCTTGTCTTCACCTGGGCGGACAGACTGGAGTGTTCCAGAGTGCGGACTCTCCTCCTGCTTGGGGTGGGACAAGGGCAGAGAGAAAGAGACACACAGAGAATAGAGCGCTTGAGAATTTTGAGGTGATAACTCCAGAATAGATGGTGGTGGGGAGTGGAGTTCATTGAAGTGGAGTTGAGCAAAGTCATTTTACCTGAGCCTGAAGGATCATTTATTTGAATGCCATTCTTTTATTTTAATGGTTTTATTGCTGTAAAAAATGAATTATTGGTTTATTCATTCCATAATGGATATTGTACACTCTGCTTCTAATCTGTAGGAATGTGCTAACTAAAATAGGTCCTATTTTGTTGGATTTCACAGAAGCTTTAGGAATTTAGGAAGAAATTATTGAATTTGGAGAGTAGGCAGATTTCTGGGAGTGGATGGAGAAGTAGGTTGTCCTTATTAATTTTAATGTACCTCACGTCAGGATGAAAACTGCCAAAGAGCTGATTTCTTCATTTTGCTGAGGCTAAATTCTTACTTAGCTTCATGCCTCTGAATTAAGTAAATTACTATGTCCCATTGCAGGGTTAAGCCATTGTAAAGTGGATTTTTAAACATCACCCAGAACATAGCTATCTTCTTTAATTGTTACTAACCTAACAAAACTGGCCTTAATTGAAATTTTTCATCCTAAGAACCAAATAGCATAACTAGAAATTTGTGCTGCCTATAAGAATTTTGAAAAACAAGCAGAGGCCCTGAGGGTCTTTGTCAGAGCCAAGAGGAAATGAATAACTTTATGCTGAATGTGCTTGTACCTTTAACCACAGTGCTATTGGCTTCATTCATTAAAGTCTTTCATTGCTATTCTTTCTGATATCCCTGCACTCCGTGAGTATATTTGGGGATTTGATTAAATGTTACTTTTTTCTCATATTACTCTTTTTTTTTTCCGACTGAGTTTTTCTCATATTACTCTTTTGCTTTTTGTTTTTATTTTCCCCCCCTGTAAATTAGAAGCTTCCTAATATCAGGGTCATTCTCCTGGTATGTAGCTTCCAAAAAAATGCTGTTGCTGGGCTTGGTGGTGCAGGACTTTAATCCCAAAACACAGGAGGCCGAGGTAAAAGGATCACTGTGAGTTGGAGGTTAGCCTGAGACTACATAGTGAGTTTCAGGTCAGTCTGGCCTAGAGACCCTAACCTCAGCAAGCAAACAAACAAAAAAATGCTGTCGATGATCTCCCTGAGTGAAACCCCTTCTTGAGTATGGCTGGTGGCTAGTGACCTGTTTCTAACAAATAGTGCAGCAAAAATGATGGAAAGTCATTTCTATCATTAGATTGTAGAACACTTGAGTTCTGTCCTATTGGACTCTTACCCTACAAATTAAGAAAACCCCATGCTATACATTACAATAGGAAGGAATCATTGAAAAATAAGCCATATGTAAGCTTCTAAACCATAATAAAATGGAAGTGACTAGAATGCCCATTTGACTTTCCTTCAATGTTCTTTTAGTCTGCAAATAAAAAGATCATCTATAGCACAAGCTGCTACCCTTGATCATATCTTAAGATTGCCTCTTAGGTACAGGATATCCTTATGTCCTGTCTGCTTCATGTGTTTGCCTGCCCCTCCCCAGAATTTGTGTCCCTTTGTCCCCACATTTGGCTGTCTCTCAACTTCTGAACTAAACTTCTGGAAGAGTTTAAAGGGGAGGTGATTGGACAAGGAGATTTGCTTGTCTCAAAGCTCGATTGTGCCTGCCTTTAATTAAAAATGGTATTGATTTTTCTCTGCTCTAATGATAGGCACTAGTCTGCCCTCCTGATGTTAGCCACTGACAGTTTAAGTACGAAACAAAGGGCATTTATTCAGCACTTAATGTGAAATTATGACTGATTAAAAAGTGATTTATCATGAGAACTACATCTGTACATCTGTGGAGGCTTCTTTAATGCTCACTGTAATCAGAGTTTGGAAGGTACAGAGCGACGATGGGAACAGTTCTATCCTTGTAATGAGTCACTTCTTCCCTCGCTGCCACAAAAACCGAAAAGCGAGTTTCCTTTAAATTAGGACCCTCATATAGGAAAAGAATTATGAAAGTCTCACAAGTGGCATACCCTAGATGCTATTGTTATGTGGCAAAGTAGACCTCAGGGAACAAAACACCCTTTTCTAGGACTGTATTTTCTGTCTTTTGCCTGTCTCCTTTGCTATTTCATATAACATTTGATATACTGGAAATCAACTCAATTTCCTGGAGCAAGGAAAGGGTGCCATGCCATGTGATGGAATCAGCTTTCATTAATCCTGTGACTTCAACAACTTGCCAGCTATCAGTAGACCAGTCAGTCACCTTTCCTTCCTGGGAGTAATTATTAGCTATATAGTTTTATTATTATTATTTTTTAGTTCAAAACATTTTCATTTGTTTGGCTTTCAGTGCTGGAGTTTGATCCCAGGGGCCTTGAAAATGCTAGGCAAGTACCCTACCATTACTCAAACCCAGACTTTATGTGAAATATTTAAACTGTTAATTAGGTAAACATTATTGCAGTTAGCTTCACTTTACTAGCACAAAGGAAAGTTGTTTATCTTGGCCTACAGACTGGAGTCTGAACTCCTTGATGGCAGGGAAAACTGGCATGTGCAGAGCCTGGACATTACCTCCTGGCCAACATCAGGTAGATAACTGCAGCAGGAGAGTGTGCCAAACACTGGTAAGAGGAAGCTGGCTATAACACTCATAAGCCCTCCCCCAACAGTACACCACCTTCAGGAGGCTCCAATTCCCAAATTTCCACCGTCTGGGAACCTAGGATTCAGAACACATGAGTTGTGGAGGGAAACCTACCTAATTCCAACCACCACAAACATCCAGCCTACGTTTTGTGCCACATGAAATTGTCTTTCAAATGTAAAAGAAAAATAGACTAATACAAAAAAAATAATAAGGGAATTTGTTGTTGGTAGACCTACCTATTAAAAATATTGAAAGATTTTTCAGAGAAAAGCTATGTCAGAAACTCAGATCTAAACAGAAAAACATATAATATCAAAGAAATAAAGACCTTTTATTCTTAGTTGAACCATATGATAGTAATATGTTGAAAATAATAACAATGTATTTAATCATGTTTACATGATTTAGATATAAATGTGCATATATGTATACACATGTATCATATATAAATGTACTTATATCTGTTGATACATTAATGAAATGAACAACATCAATAACACATGAGACAAGAGAGTGGCATGAACATTTAGCAGATGATGAAAAATAAACATTGCAAGCCCGGCATGGTGGCGCATGCCTTTAATCCCAGCACTCGGGAGGCAGAGGTAGGAGGATTGCCATGAGTTTGAGGCCACCCTGAGATTCCATAGTGAATTCCAGGTCAGCCTGGGCTAGAGTGAGACCCTACCTCAAAAAACCAAAAAAAAAAAAAAAAAAACATTGGGAAGATAAGAATAATAGCACATATCCTTTTGCCAAGGAACAAAAATATTAAAAGATAGAAATGGGCAATCTGAGAATTCTATATTTAGTGAAACTACCCTTCAAACAGTAAAGGCTAATAAGGGCTTATAGAGCACAAAATAAAAACCACTGAGTACATAGATGACCACTAGCAGCCTGCACCGCAAAGCTGTCTGTACAAGTTCTTCACAAGAAATAAGGTTATGACAGGTACTTGTACTAACCTTAGTTGTAGGATAACATCTCCACACTATCCTGTCCATAGCTGATTAAGGCTGTAGCAGGGTGGTTTGAATCACAGTGCCAGCAAGGATGAGATGGTGGCTCTGGATCTATGTGTCTGACTGACCTTTTCTCTCCTTCCTTGTCTGAGTTTGAAGTAAATTCTAAGCAGCTAGTGATAAGGCTGGAAAAGGCCAAGACAAGGCAGCCTCTCAGTGGATCCCAGATCAGGCTTGCAGTTCACTTTGGGTGTGTTCAGTTTCCAGAAACCTAGGACAACCAGCCATGGATATAAGGGCAGGGTGGCCAACATGTACAGTGGGTTTCCACAGCTACCTCACCACAGAGATTCTTGAACTGCAGGAAATGCGTCAAAAGACTTGAAGGTAGAGTGCACCACACACACACACACACACCTCTTCATTCTTATCATCCATTATCATCAGCCTCCTCATCATTGCTTTAACTCCCAACTGTGCAGATGGACTGCTGGACCTTCCTCAAAGCTACAGTCACTGGTAGTGGTGTCACCCACATACCTACAAATCACTGACTGATTTGGGAAGAATGGACCTCCATAGATGGCCAGAAGGATTCCTGAATGCCTAATTTTGGCAAAATTCAAACTGCTATCTAGTGCTGGGATGGCAGTAGACAATGTGAAAACCACAACTTGTTCTTTTCATAATTCTATTTGAGAAAGTTAGAAGTTTAACTTTCCAAGCAATCAAATTTCTGCTTTTCAATTCAGCCATCCTTTATTTTCAGTGTGTCTACAAAGAAGCTATGGTTGCAGAAGCAATGGGCTTTCACTGGGTTGACTTTTCTCTCTGTGTGTATAGGCATGTGTTCATGTATTCATGGGTTGATGTGACTTAAAAGGTGTGCATGAGTGTGTGTGGGTTCATGTGGAGGCCAGAAGTTGACATAACGTGTCTTCCTCAATTACTATCCAACTTATTTTTTGAAACAGCATCTGTTACAAACCCAGAGCTCACTGATTTGGTTAGTCCAGTTAGCCAGCACGCCATTGGGAGTCTCCTGTCCTTGCCTCCCCTGTGCTGGGATTGCAGGCGCACAGTGCTGTGCCTGGCTCTTACATGGGTGCCAGGGATCTGTACTCAGGTCTCCATTCTTGCACAACAAATGCGTTACTGACTGAATCACCTCCCCAGTACCAAGTAATGGTTTTAAAGAACTGCATTTTGATTGTCATACAGTTATAGGCAACAAACATCTGATACCAACATTGCTACACTAATGGATAAGCACAATAATGGTCATTACCTTCCCAAAAGATGTAACAAGGGTGGAAAACTTTCTATAAAAGGGAAGATAGTAGCCCTCTGTGGTAGCACATGAGAACAGCCTCATATGGTCCCCTTGTAATATGCACATAGCTGAGATTTCTGACTTTATATGGTCCCCTTTTAAACATGCTCATAACTGAGATTCCTAGTAGTACAGGCTAGTAACATACTTTAAGAGTTGAGTCTTTATCTATGGAATGCTCTTTATAGATGTTCCTGATATAGTACTGGAGGTGGCAAATAAACCCATATGATAATTTAGTGATACTAAGTTCCTGGGGAATGTAGACCAGACAATACAAACATCTGACAAGTTACATGGAAATATTCTATGACTGAAGATTGCCCAGTGTGTGAGAGGTGGTCACTTAGTTGCCCCAGCTATTATTGTGGCTCAGAAAACACTTGCCCAGCACAGGGAAAAAAGGGAGGAGTCACCATGTGAATTCACACAGCCTATTCCTGCTTTGCTTCTCCTTCTCCATGGCTCATAGACTTGAGAGTTAGTAGAGTTTGATCTTGGGAGTTGTTGGCTCATTGTGTTGGCTCAATTGACAAGTGGGGTTTATATCAAATATGCTAGTTTGGTTTATATTAAAAAATCAATCCACAGGATTAATTATAAATAGGGTAAAAGTGATAGATGTACACTTAGTACTATCTCATAACTCTATAAAGTACTACATGAATATTTATTGAGTAGCACATTCCAGAAACGTCTCAAGACTCTCAGCATAATAATGGAACAAACGCACACACGAGAACACATGTGTGTGCTTGCATGCACACACACATCAGCAGCAGCACTTCCACAACCACAGCAGCATACCTGCTCTCCCAGGGCTTCTATTTCTCTGTATCAGACATGTACTGGAGAAATGCCAGTAAGTATATTTCTCAGGCATTTTATTTCAGAAAGTAGCAGTTGCTCATGTCTTACTATATAAATCATTAAAACCTCATCAATATATTCCAAAATTCCTAAGGATAAGAAGAACTTGCACTTATAAAAATTTCCCAAAGAAGCAAGCTATCCCAACTGAGAAAGACTCTAGGTGGGACACTACCCATCATGCTAGCTTACCAGATCATCCTTTAAGCCTGTTCAGGGCTCTATCAAGTCAACCTCAATTCTATTACAGTATAACCAGGCAGCCAAGATAATGGCCCAAACCTTTTGCCTTCTGTGAAATCTAAGTGACCCAACTAGAGAGTAAGAGTGCAGTGAATCTTCTTTAGTGATCTGTGAATGCCTGTATTTTTTATGGAGTGAAGAACTCTGCCTGGTAAATGATGACAGCTGGTTACGTGCAGGACTCCAAAACGTTCTCCTCACACCCTGCCTTAGGAGTAGTACATGGAAGATTGTGTTAATTCTATAGCATATGATTCTTCTTCTCCCTCATGCCAAAGGCAACACTGACACTTTCCTGGTTGAACAAATTTTTATTTCCCACATAAGCAATTCATCCCCATTGGTGTTATCTTTAAACACCCCATTTTCTGGCACTTCAAAGAAATTGTGATACTATATCATAGTGCATGAGGCAGAAGGCACTGTTTCTGAGCCCATCATACCTACCAGTCTTGCCAAATGGGCTCCAGGTTTCATGCTGATGCTGAGAACTAGAGATGCAGTCTCTGGTCTGATGGACAGCTGATCACCTACCAGCAGAGACTGGCTTTGCTAAGGCCCATGTTACAAAGGAGAAGAGAGAGACTATCTCCAAAGTTTAGAATGAAGAATAGGTTAGTGTCTGTCGTTGAGGGTATGGAGACTTGTTGACTGGCCAGGGTATGTTTGGCAAATGTCAAGGTTGCTATGGAAAAGGAAGAAAGCCAAGCAGAGCTGATGTAGAGGAAGGGATCCATAGGCCAAGCCCAAAGAACATAGAATCTGCCTATCTCTGAAGCTGCCATTTATCTGCCCACAAACATGCCTGACTCTAAATTTATCCATTTTAGGAATGTCACACAAGATTGGCAATGGATGACAAATGTTCCCAGCAGAGTTTGAGAACATGGATATCTCAGCAGAAGTAAGTGAGGAGGAGAGTTCCGTGACACCTGGATGCCCACTGTCAGTCATGCAACTGCACAGGAAACAGCAGTGGTCCCAGGACCAGCTGACATGGATCTATAGGGACACTCCATCAGCCATATGTAAATCACATTCATGCAGGAAAGAAAATCCAAACACAGTGTCATTTTCCTCAGTTTCCACGAGTAACTTCCAGAGAAGACGAGCCAATGAGCACACTCACATGGATATGGGCATTCGTCCTGGATACATCATAGCTTCATAGTTTGCTTTAGATTATTTTCCTGACAACTGTATAGGTCCCGTGGCAGTAGTATGAAGCAGGTAAGGAAACTGAGGGATAGGGAAGTTAAGCAATTTGCCTAAGGTCTCATAGTTAGCAGAGCCAGAGCCAGAATTTAAACCCAGGAAGCTCCACAATCCATAGTCCTATACATGATACTTCTTTGTTAACACTTATGGTCCTTCAAGATTCAAGTGTCACCTTTTATGGACCACCTCAATGTCATCAAAATTAGACCTACAGCCGGGCGTGGTGGGGTGGCTCACTCCTTTAATCCCAGCACTTGGGAGGCAGAGGTAGGAGGATTGCGGTGAGTTTGAGGCCACCCTGAGACTACATAGTGTACTCCAGGCCAGCCTGGGCTAGAGTGAGACTCTACTTCAAAAAAACAAAACAAAAAAAAAATTAGACCTACATGGTCCTTCCTCACAAGTCTAATAATACATGAGCATATACCTACTGCATCAGATATCCCACTTAATCGTTTTTTAAATTATCTTTTATTTATTTATTTATTTGCAAGCAGAGAGATACAGACACACACACACAGAGGGGGGGGGAGTATGAGTGCTACATCTAGGGCCTTCAAGGCCTCTAGCCACTGCAAACGAATTCCAGATGAATGCACTGCTTTGCACATCTGGCTTTAAGTGGGTACAGAGAAATTAAACCTGGGTCCTTAGGGTTTTCAGGCAAGTGTCTTAACTGCTGAGCCATCTCTCCAGCCCCCACTCCATCTTAATGTGGTCTGTAGTGCAGTGAGCTTCTCAATGGCAGGGCCACAAATCACTGCTGACTGTGGGAGCATACCAAGCATTTGTTGAACTGAGGGATAGTCAAATAAGTGGAAATGACTTGTCAGAGATTGTGAAGTCTCAGGAGCAGTGATAAAAGAAACACCAAACACCAAATAGCTTATTTTTGATTGCTTTCAACCTTCAAAATAATCACCAATAAAATGAACAATTACTAGTGGAGAAATCATGAGCACCAACATAAGAAATAAGGGTCACCTGAGTGTGACACTCACTACAAATGCTTAGTGGCCACTGTCTGTCCCTCTGAAAGGAACTGAGACCTTGAGAGCAGGAGTAAGAGATTACTAGGAGTGCTTTCAAGGTCCCATCTTACCTTTTCTTTCGCTCCCTCCATTGCTCCTTTCTCCTTCCTTTCCTTCCTCATTGAAAGGATTTTGAAGGCTGGGGTGATGGTTCAGCAGGTTAAGTGCTTGTCTTGCAAGACTGGGCTCAGATCCCCAGAACCCATGTGGAAAGCAGGACATGGAAGCATTCCTTTGTAATCCCAGCACTGGGGAAGGGGAGACAGGAGGATCCCTGGAGCTCCGTGGCTAACCAGAATAGTCTAATTGGTGAGCTCTAGGCCTCTCTCTGTCTCATAAATAAGTGGTTGGCTTTCCTGAAGACAAAACTTGAGGTTTGCCTTTGGTCTCCACACACATGCATAAACACGCATGTACTTATCTGCTCACACAATACACCCAAATATGAACACACACACATGTGCACCAACACATGCACACATGTGAGCATGCACACAAAGAAGTGATCTTGCTTTGAATTCACAACTGTTCTGCTTCAGCCTCTGGAGTGCTAGGATTACAGGTGTGCACACCACGGAGCAATTTCAACCTGATGGGAATGTGCCTGCACAGTCTTCATTTCCACACTTTTCACTTGAGCTCTTTCATGTGGTGAATGAACTCCATGCATCTGTGACCTTGAACCTGGCAGTTATAGGCCTACCTATATTTTCCATTATTCCCCGTTATACTTACACTTATTCACAAAGAGTCATAGGGAGTGTTATAAAAGGAAAGCAGAGGCATTTCTATGGGCTTTTCCACCAAATGTGAGATTAAAAACATACCAGCTCTAGGATGAACGGAGGGCTCTGACTTCCCATGTTTCTAGAGCTCAAGTGTCTTCCACTGAAATTCCTCCTATTTGATGTATTTGCAAGAATGTAAGCATCCCAAACTTCACATTTTGCCCCTGCTTAAAACCTACTCATCAGAAAATAAAACAACAATCTAGTTTGAAAGATGGCTGGAAATGAAAGTTGGCTCAGGTCCTGACAATATCTTTTGTGGGTTGCTTTCTTAGAAAATATTTGAGAAAGCAATTAGGTACCCCAGTTTCAGAACGTACTCAACTGCATGCCTTGTAAGATCTTTTATGTTTCAGCCAAGGATAGAAAGCGCTAAGGTATACCCACTAAACCTCTGTCATCATGGGGTGCATTGTCTAAAAAGAAATTATGTGTTAAACAAATATGGAGAAATAAAGATAACCACTTACATAATTAGATATGTTGGGCACAAATCTAGTAATATAGTAATATGTGTGTGTTTGGGGGCCAGTTACTATTAAGATCCACAATCAAGTGAGGAGTGTTGGTTGCTGGGACTTGATTTAGTGTAACTTTAAGAGCAGCAATGGAGTTCTCTTTTTGCACAATTAATTGAGCACTGACTGTGCCATGCAATATGCTCTTGGTGCATTGCTGATGTGACCCTCATGGAAATCCTTCAGCTGGAAGCCATGAGAACTCTGGCTTTGGATATGAGGAAACCATGGCTAAAAAAATGTCAAGTGCTTGCCCACCTTGATGGGAGAAGCAGGAATGAAATCCTGGGTGTCCCCTCAAGATCTGTGTGCCTCTCCACTATATAAACTCAATAAATCCCTTCAAAGGGGTTCATGAAAGATCACTCATGAATTCAACGAGAAGTTATAAATTGAGCATTTTTTTTTCTGTGAGGATATGACCCAGCCTTTCCAGCAAACAGCCACTGTGTGAAAACAGCCAGAGTTGAGGAAAACAATACAAACCAGCCTAGCTGGAGGCTTGGTTTGCTTTCTCAAAGAATGGGAATGGTACTGTCCTGGAGAATCGCAGAGAGGGAGGAGCACTTGCTGATGGCCACATTTTTGGAGTATTTGCTCAGCTCAGCTGATGTGGTAGGATGCCAGAGACCCTCAGAGAGGAAAGTACAGCACTCCCTGGGCTGCAGGGAGAGCCTACTGGTGGCCACTGACAAATGGTGCCAATGGCTGGCTTAGGGACTTAAGGAGCACTTAGGATAGAAAATTTCATGAACCATAGATGGTGGCCAGCAGATGGCTTTGTCACCACTTTTCATTAGAAGTTCCTGCATCTCTGCTGCCTTTCACATCTCTTTTCCCTGGACTCCTACGGTCCTTGCAGCTGTCAGGAGTACAGTGGCCTGTAGTCAGGACCTCCCTCTTCATTCCACATGTTTGCCCACCCTGAACTTGAATCTCCTGTGCGTCAATCAGCAGTTGCTATTTCCCAGCACTGACTAAACTCTTCCAGAACCTTCTTCACCATCTTTAATTTCTGTCAAGACAGGTCTCTTAGCAGTGGCCTCCCTAGCAATCCAAGGAGTGATTCTTTTTAAAAAATATTTTATTTTTATTTATTTATTTGAGACAGAGAGAGAAAGAAAGAGGGAAAGAGAAAGAGTGAGAGAGAGAGACAGAGAGAGAGACAGAGAGAGAGAGAGAGAGAGATCAATGTGCCAGGGCCTCAAGCCGCTGCAAATGAACTCCAGACATATGTGCCACCTTGTGCATCTGGCTTATGTGGGTCCTGGGGAATAGAACCTGGGTCCCTTGGCTTTGCAGGCAAGTGCCTTAACTGCTAAGCCATCTCTCTAGCCCCAAAGGACTGATTCTTCACCAGTCAACTGGGAAGTCACCAAGTGGGAAATACCCAGGTCTGTATTGGATCCCATTCAGGTGAGCTTGAAGACTTCAGCCATGCTTGATCCACATGTAGCCTCTCCCAGCCCAGGTAGCTGCTTGCTCTGTTTTGTGCCTGCAAGGGGAGACTAGGAGAGCCCAGGACATAATGGTGACTGAGGTAAGAGTGGCCAGGGCGTCCCTCACTCAGGAACTTACTCAGAGAGGCTGCCAGCTCCAGAGAAAGTTGGTGGGCTGGGGCATTAGAGAGGAGAGCTTCCTCTCCCAGCTCTGCTAATGACCTGCGGGGAAGCCGCACAGCAGTCATTTCGCAGATCCGATGGCGGGTCACGACGACAGATGTTCCCAGCATATGTGGAGAATTAATTACCCACTAGTAAACAAAATCTGTGATGCGGAGAGTCATTTTGTCCAAATTTCTTACGATTTTGCTGTCATCAGGAGCTTAATTTTTCTTGATCATCTATATCCTCTTGGATTAAAGTGCTCGTTAGTGGGCTCTGAGGAAGATTCCAGAGAGAAATAAAGTCCTGGTGGGCAGCAGAGGAGGAGGAAGGGGAGGACGGGGATAAGGAACGCAGGCCCCAGTGGTGGGGAGGACCGAGTACCTCAGCAGCTAATGGAGGCTCCATCATGTAGAGTCATTAGAAAAGTATTTGATTAAAACATTGGATGCTCGTCATATTTTTTAAAAATATTCTACTGGCTATCTCTTTCAGATTCTGAACATGTTTTCGTCTAGGGTCTAGAAGCAAATTCCCATACTCATCAATTAAGAACATGGACTTTTTTTTTTTTTCTTAAAGAGTTTTTGATTTTGTAGGACAGTTATTGCCTTGACCAACTAACTGAAAAACTTGCATATGCAATGATGCCTTAAGGAAAAAAAAATGAAAGATTAACAACTATTAAAAATGTGGTGCTTTATACCTGGCATGATGGCGCATGCCTTTAATCCCAGCACTCGGGAGGCAGAGGTAGGAGGATCGCAGTGAGTTCGAGGCCAGCCTGAGACTACACAGGTCAGCCTGGACTAGAGTGAGAACCTCCCTCGCAAAACAAAACAAAACAAAACAAAAAAAATCACACAAAAAAACGTGGTGCTTTATAAACAATTTAAAACATTATAACTCCTAAATTCTCAATTTCTTAAGTATCCCTCAAATTGTTTTAGTAAGAAAGTAAAGTAAATTTTTAAAAAAATGTAAATTCTATCAAGCAATGTCTATAATTAACATTCACACACTTATTTTTCTCCTTCATTCAATAAACATTTGTTGAGCTTGGTCCTGGAGGGAAAAGGGACAATAGAAGGTCTGTGACTTCAAGGAGTCATGGTGAAAATAAAGACTGGAAGAGCGACATTGCTGTGTCCACCTTCCAGGGCCCACTCACTGACTGTAGGGGTTCCTCAGCCCTAGTCACTGTAACAACCAAAATACCCTCTAGGGGCAGTACTGACCCCAACGCAGCTCAGAACCGCAAGCCTAGGCAATCCTCAGGATGAGCCGTGACAGAAGTAGACCAGAGGTTCTTCTGGCATGTTCTCAAGAGGCTTCAAGACTGGGACATTGTTAGGAAATATGGGGTGGAGGAAAACGTCTTTGGTTGCTACAAGGGTGAGATGAAGGGAAACTTGCCTGCGACAGGCTCACTTGCATCACATTTCTTGCTCTGGACATTGATTTCCTGTCTGTCCTTTCTACAAACTTGACCCAGCATGGGAAACAAGTTCTCTGCAATGACATCCATGACTCAATGTGAGTTGGTGATCATTTTGCTGCCATCCACTAGGGTTTGACAGCTGAAGTTCATTGGTGTAAAACTTCTCAATGAAAATAAAAATCACTTATTCTACTTTCCCAAGGATTGTGAATTTCTTCCTGAATTTACAGAAATTTGAGAGGCAGGTCAAGACCTGTGGTGGGCTTTACTGTGTGTGGTAGCTTGGGTAAACAGAACAAGGAACACTTTTTTTTTTTTTTTTTTTTTTTAGTAAAGATTTTATGAGATTCTGCTTTTTAGCTTGGATGCTATGTGATACAAAGTCTTTACCTTTTATTACCAGGGTGAAACACTGCAGATAAACACATAGTAATAGGAAGAAATCTACCATGCTAAAGAGAACATGGTAGGATTGGGAGAATGGCCTTGTTCTTTCACAGTAAATATCTACAAGTAAACATTTGGAATGTGTGGGGTCATAGCCCAGTGATTTGTGAACTTGCTACAACACTTTGAACTTCATAAGATTTCCTAGTTTTGTAATTGAAGTTCAATCTTGGCCCCTGTAGAGCTAGTCTTCAGGCATTTTTCACTATTTTGCATATTAACAACCTAATAGAACTCATATGTTTCTTGCTTCTAATCTCCTTACATTGTTTTAGTTTTCATTTCAGAGCTTATACATAATTCAATTCTATCTGAACATGATAACATGGCACAGTATGTCAAATATTTAGAAGTCGGCCAAACCAGACCCAGTTCAAGAGGCAGCAGTTGAGTGATCAGCCTCAGTAATTTATTATTCCTTGCAACAAATGATTAAACCAATTCTCTGATTAATCAAAACTGTACTTTGGAACTAGCCACATGAGACCAGAATTTTAAATCATGTTATGCAGACGGTGGCAATATAAAGAATGAGATTGAAAAATTAATTTTATAAGAAATGTTTAACAAATAAGCATTAATCTTTTTCCAGACTTCATGAAAGATCAAAGCCATACTCAAGAAAACTTTAAAATACATGCTTCTCCAAGCACTGGGGAAAATGCTGCATCCTTTGAACACATCCAGAATGTTACCATGCATTGCTTCCCCTTGAAGGACTTTAGTATTGCGATGACATGCCTCATGCAAGCTCTCCCCTCACCAGCTTTTCTTATGGCCATCTGTGACTCCTCCCCATGTTAAGGGGAGGAGGGCATGAATTCTTATCTCTCATTGCTACACCTATAACTTAATGCAGTAGAACTCCCAAGCTATAGCTAAATTCATTCCATTAGACCATCTTTCCCCTATCTTGCTGTCATTCACTGAACTCTGTATTTATTTGTTCACTTTCTTCAAAATTAAACTGCAATTTTATTTTCTGTTCTATCCTTGCTCTCCTTAGTTCATTCTTCCATGCTTTTCTTCACAATGTCAAACATTTCCCAGGTGCCAGTGATTCTGCAAAACATCAAAAGTGCAATGGTGACTAAGATAGATGTGCTGGGGCTGGGACTGGGGCTGGGGCAATACCTCAGCAGGCAAGACTACTTGTTATGCAAGCACAATGACTTGAGTTTGAACCCCACCACTCACATAAAAAGTCAGGCATGGCCATGCATGCCTGTAACTCTAGCACTGAGGGGTGGAGACAAAAGGATCTTTGGAACTCACTAGGTGAAAAAACAGAGCTCCAGGTTCAGTGACAATGTCTCAGGGAAATAAGGTGGAAGAGTGATGCAGGAGGACACTTGATGTCTTCCTCTGGCCTCTGCATATGTGCCCATGGAGTATCCACATTTGCACACACCACACACATGTAAGTATGTGACTGCACGCACGTGTGTGTGTGTGTGCACACACACACAACAGAGATTCTGTTCTCAGGAAACTAAATACAGTATCTCATTGGTAGTGATCTGACTTAGATGAGGCTATGGTTAGTCTGAGGGTGGAGGGCCACTCTGCCTACAGCATAAGATCTTCAGATGATTGTGATGTTTCGGGATAAAATATTCTCAACATTTGATCCTGGTATACAAGAGCATCAGCATCTCTATATGTCATCCTGGTGAACAAGAAGAAACTGTCTACCAATTCGTTACATAAAAAAGCATCATCATCATGCTGCATTCAATATGCCTAAGTAGTGAGAGGAAATGTAACTCTATTTAGTATGTACACATTTACAGCAAGTTATAAACCAAAAGTAAAACAGTAAGTGCCTGAAATGTCTCCTATATCTTGCCTGCTGCCAAAATCAGGCATGCTTTCCCAGGAAGCAGGTACACAGATAATAAGATTTTAACCCCTGCAGTCATTCAGTGAAGTGAAGGATTCTCACCTCCAAAATTATAAAGTCAGAAATCTATCACTTTCAGCCATATCAGGTTGCTTGGCCAGATCATTTGCCTTGTTTCCATGTTCTGTGAATCCCACTTGCCTTTATTTTCTTCTCTGGTTTGGTTATTAGACACCATATCAACTCTTCTATCCCAGCAACTTAAATAATCTACTTCTGTGACTTTAGGCCCAATGTCCTATCCTTACAAAGAATACTCAAACTCTTTATCATGCCTGACCACAGTGAATAGGTCAAGTCCACTTTAGCTGAGAGCTGTGTGAGCTCATTTGCAAGAGTCTGGCAACTTCCAGTCTTCAAGTTGTCCCTGAAAACCTTTAACTCTGTTCTACACCAAACATGCCCCCCCCCATACTGCAAGTTGTATTTAGCCTACTGAAATTTCCAAGTAAAGACAAGTTCATTATAGAACTTTCTCAGTTCCCTACCTTTCTCAGGAAATAAACCTCCTCTCATCTGTCAAGACTGTCAGAGGTTCAAATGTTGATGAAGATAAGCTTACGATGTTGTTTCCTGTAGGCTTATGATTCATACCCCGCTCCCAGGATATTGCATCGCATCAGTGATTCTATCTTCTCCTATTCCCTTTGCGTTTCCTAACCCTGACCATGAACTTCTCGGATGCTGAGGAAAGACCATGAGAGAGTAGCTCTGTAATTTCTGAATAACTCAGTGTGGTGGCTTGAACAGGAAATGTCTCCCATGGCCTCATGCGTTTTGGATACTTGGTCACTAGCTGGTGGAAGTTCTGGAAAGTGTGAGACCTTTGGAAGGAGGAGCCTTACTGGAGGAGGTGTGTCACTGAGAGTGGACCCTGAGGTTTGTTATTCCAGCCTGCTGGGTACTGAGAGCTCTCTCACTTTTGCTGCTCCTTCCTGCTGCTGTGACAAGAAGTGATACCATGGATGCCTGCTCTGCCATGTTTTCCCCACCATGATGAACCCCTCCAAACAGTGAGCCAAAATAAACTCTTTCTTCCCATAAACTGCTTCTGGTCAGGTGTTTTGTCTCAGCAACAGAAAGATCTGTGGAACACTCAGGAAATAAATAGTCCTGGATACTAAGGTTAAGAAGATTGATGGATCACTTATTTATTTTCTTTGGTTTGTAGCACTATGTTATTGTACTTTAAAATTTTTTATTAATGATGTATTTAGTCTGAGGAACTCAAATAGAGAGTTCTCACTGGAAGAAATATAGATGGCTTATAAACATCTGAAAAAGTGTTCTACATCCTTAGCCATGAGGGAAATGCAAATTAAAACTACGTTCAGCCAGGTGTGGTGGTGCATGCCTTTAATCCCAGCACTCGGGAGGCAGAGGTAAGAGGATCGCCATGAGTTTGAGGCCACCCTGAGACTACATAGTTAATTCCAGGTCAGCCTGGACCAGAGTGCGACCCTACCATGAAAAACAAAACAACAACAACAACAAAAAAAAAAAAAAACAACATTGAGATTCCATCTTTTTTCCCATCAGAATGGCTGCCATCAAGAAAACAAATGACAATAAAAGTTGGTGAGGTTGTGATAAAAGGGGAACCCTTCTGCACTGTTGGTGGGAATGTAATCTGGCACATCCATTGTGGAAATCAGTGTGGAGGTTCTTGAGACAGCTAAAAACAAATTTGCCATATGATCCAGCTATAGCACTCCTAGGCATATATC
Source organism: Dipus sagitta (assembly GCA_036346955.1). Classification (NCBI taxonomy): domain Eukaryota; kingdom Metazoa; phylum Chordata; class Mammalia; order Rodentia; family Dipodidae; genus Dipus; species Dipus sagitta. The sequence continues at coordinate 317,990,060 of CM070770.1, forward strand.
CTAATGACTCTTCTCACTACCTTAGAGATACTTGCACAACCATGTTTATTGCTGCTCTATTCACAATAGCTAGGAAATGGAACCAGCCTAGATATCCATCCACAGATGAATGGATAATAAAGATGTGATAGATATATACAATGGAGTTCTATTCAGCACTAAAGAAAAATGAAATTATGAAATTTGCAGAGAAATGAGTGGATCTGGAAAGGATTATACTAAGTAAGATAACCCAGGCCCAGAAAGCCAAATGTCACATGTTCTCTCTTATATGTGGATCCTAGCTACAAATGTATAGACTTGTGTGATCTGGAACCAATAATCAGTAGCAGAGACCCATAAGCTAAAAAAAAAAGGCTATAAGGGAGGGAGGAGAGGGAAGGTCTTAAGAGGATGCCTGGTACTGAAAACCTAATCAAAAGCCTATGGCAGGAGAGGTCATGAGCCTTAGGGATATAAAGCCTGCTCTTGTCTGGATAAATGCATATATTACTCTCACAAAATTGTCCTGAAATCACTACACTTAATGTTCATACTCATATGTTAATGTTACTCTTAGTTCTGGTTAGAGAAGCTTCTCTTTTCAGATGGCGATGACCACTGGGATGACCAAAAAGGCAAAATAGTGCTGAGAAGAAGGGACAGAGGAGTGTCATGCACAGAAACATCTCACACCCTCCAAGGCTCAGGATCCATTGCGGAAGAGGTGGTGGAAAGAATATACGAGACAAAGGAAGGGTACCACTCCCTACATACAACTGTCTGGCAAGAATTTGGCCTCAATATTCAAGACCTCACAGTGCCTAGCAATACCCACACAAGACCCTCATAATAGGAGAAAAAGATGATGACATCAAATTAAAAGAGAGACTAATGAACAGAGGGAAGGTATATGATGAAGAGCAGAGCTATGAAGGAGAAAGTGGGGGAGGGAAGGGGGAGGGAAATACCGTGGTTTGTTGTCTGTAAGTGTAGAAGTTGTCAATGAAATATATATATATATATATATATATATATATATATATATATATATATAATTCATTATATATAATTTTTTAAAAATCTCTTTTTATTTATATATATATATATATAAAATTTTTAAAAATCTCTTTGTCTATGTGGGTAAATAATGTCCTTGATATTTCCAAGAGTTACCTTTGTGACTATAGTGATTTTACACTATTTTATTTGCTGCAAATTGAAACACTCCTTGTACTGTTACATATTTCAAGGCACAGGAAGCTTTGAGTAACTAAATAAGCAGTGTTATAGACCTATAATTATGGTAAATTATAAAGTGGGCAAGAGGAGACTTTCATGATTGGCAATTAAGAATCTTGGGCTTTGAAAATAATTCAGTTTAATTCCCTAATCTGAACACACTAACTTCCTAACAAAATTAACATTTAAAACATTAAAAGGCATTTATAAAAATTACGAACAAAACTTGAAGGAAATTAATTTACATGTAATTACATTAACAATAATCACTTAATATCCCAGGCACAACTAATGTCATGTCCTGTTGATGAAATGCTGGTTCCTCTTCCTCTTTCTTGGTTTTTAGTTTTCTTCTTTGTGGTGCTGTGGACTTCACTCAGGGCCTTATATACAATTGGAAAGTGTTGACCACTGAATCATATTCCCTTCCCTCCCTTTTCTATTTTAAAACTGAGAAACATACATGTAGAATGATCTCTAAATTATAAAATATTATTGTTATTTTTCAATTAGTTGAGCAATTAAGCATAATAAGTCAAGCACAAAAATAGATTCCAAGAAAACAAAACAACAAAAACAATAATATCTAGTAGCTGCTTAAAAAACTACAGTCTTTGTTTCTTTAGAAAAGCCTCTGTTTCTTGTTTTGTTTTGTTTTTGGTGAAAGGGTACATTTTTCCCCAAGCCAGCTGCACTTGCCAGTCTTCACTCAGGAGCACAGTACAGCGATGGAAGCAAGCTTTCTATTTTGGTAACCTGTCCTGCCACTAAACCTCACGTCTGCTCACAAGGGTCTCTCTGCATTTGTTCATCCTCATGAGAAATATCTCCTGAGCATCTATTACAGGCCAGGTTGTGCACTGTGTGCTAAGCATTCAGAAGTGAGAGAGATGTCCTTGCCCTGCTCACAAAGGCAGCATTGATGTTCCATATTCCTTTAGACTAAATTGGATCTGCATTAAGGTAATCTGACAACCAACTCACAAGCTGTTTTTGATGCACATATACTATTGGATCGCTGTCCCACTGGTGCAGAGAACTGGGTAAACAATGGCGTGTGGAGCGAACCTATGTTAACAGAGCGGAGAAGCAGTTTTGGGAACACCTGTCCTCTGCTACCTCCTCAGCTATCCTTTAGTGAGCTACAGCTTATCTGTTCTGTCTTGCGGCTTCTAGTGGGTTGAATACCCTCAGAGTCCTTATGAAGAAAGTTCCCTCATCTTTAGCTTAGACACAAGGCAGATGAGACTCTAGGGTTAGTCTCACGGCCATGTTCACACATGCCGCAGAAAGTAATGTTAACAGCAAACCACGATCTGACAAGGAAGTACTGCCTTCCCCGAACTAACATCCTATCAAGCTGAACTTCAGGGAATGGGGAAGTGGGCACCTCACACTGATAGATACATTAGAAAGAGACAAAAGGATGCAGCAAGAAGCTCTCTCTTGTCTCTGGATAGTTTTTCTAAAAAGGTCTTTTTAGGGGGCTGGAGACATACCTCAATGGGTAAGAGTATTTCCCACACAAGCATAAGGGCCCAAGTGGGTCTGAGGTGGCCCAAGTTCGATTCCCTATCACCTGCATAAAAAGCCAGGCATGATCACACACTGTAACCCCAGTCCTCTGGGGAGCAGAGAGCAGAGAATCACTGAGGTTCATGAAAACAGCAAGCTCCGCTATCACTGAGAAACTCTGTGGATGAATAATGGAGGGGATACCAAAGTTCTACTGTGGCTTCTGTGCACTAACAGCCACAGCATCTGCACATTCATATGCATGTACCATACTCAGGACATACACACGTCATACCACACATACCACACACACAAAAGATCTTTCTTTCTTGGGCAGTGTGAGCAAGGGTTTTTTGTTTTTGTTCTTAAGTTACATCTTCTGTGAACTTGGACATGAGCTTTGTATTTCCAATGTCTCGCAGCATGCTCAGTCTGCAGCGCAGAGCCTCATGGTTGAGGCTTTTACAAGTTGTTAAACTTGTTCCACTACTGTTAAAATAAAAAGCTAAGAAAATTTGATTATCATTCTACACTCATTCAGGAGGAGACAACAAATTTGATCTTATTGAAAAAAAAAAGTGATAAATAGGGAAAAAATAGTGGTGTTTCCCCCACTGACTCTTAACTCATTTTGTCTGAAAACCTATTGACTTAATTTGCAATGATTCTGTGGAGTAAGTGGATTACTGTCAGTGTGAACAGTTTGTATGTGCAAGTTTTGTTCCCAAAGCAAAACCTTGGCGAGAATGCCAGCACCATTAACCGCCTGCCTTTTACAATCACCGGGGGAACTGCTCTGAACGGCCCCCAAAGCAGGACAGCTTAATCTAAATTGAATAGCGCCCTTAATAGTACGTTACCATTTAGCACTCAACCTCCTAGTAAGTGTCAGGGTGGCCTGAGCAGAGTTCTGCCCTGGGACAGGAATAGTGATTCACTATCAGTCACGAGTGTTACCAGCCCTTACAACAAAAGCACAGAGCCGAAGCTGAGGGAACCACCCTGCCAGCAAGCAGTGCCTTCTTTCTTTCCATTGTGGCTTAATTTCAAGCTGATTATTCTTTATCCAATACACCCTGCTGCCATCCATTCCCAGTGTATATGCGAGACTAGGACGGGAATGTCAGGTCCTCCCAGCTAAATGTTTTTGCGTGGGTACACTAGATGTGATATTAGGCCAGAGCCAGCAGAACTCATTGAATCATGAAGCAAGGAAAGCCTGGGCCAAAAAAATGGGGACAGAAGAAGCGATGCAGCTAGACATGGCGGCACAAGGCTGGAATCAGGGAGCTTGGGAAGCTGATGAAGGAGGATTGAGACAATGAGACTTCAAGCCACTTGAGAAACATTACAAAACTCTTTCAAGGCCTTAGGGAGGGAGGGAAAGAGAGAGAGGAGAAGGGGGAGGAAAAGGAGGAAGAGAGGCAGAGGACACAAATGTAAAGTGGGGTCAGGAGCCTGGTCAGCATCAAAGACAGAAATACGGCATCATAGAAATTGCCCAGAGAAAGCACCAACAGCACCCTTAAAAGGGGGTGAGGTGGGCTGGAGAGATGGCTTAGTGGTTAAGCGCTTGCCTCTGAAGCCTAAGAACCCTGGTTCGAGGCTCGATTTCTCCAGGATCCACATTAGCCAGATGCACAAGCTGGCGCATGTGCCTGGAGTTCGTTCATTTGCAGTGGCTGGAGGCCCTGGCATGCCCATTCTCTCTCTCTCTCTTTCTCTCTCTGTCACTCTCAAATAAATAAAAATAAATAAAAAATAAATAAGAAAAGGGGGTGAGGTCAGGGCTGGAAAAACTGGGCAGCAGGTACAGTATCCTTCTTGCAAGCATGAGGATCTGAGTTTGGATATCCAGCACCCCAGTACAGAAAGCTGGGCAAGGTGCCCCATGCCTGGAACCCAAGCTTAAGCACTGAAATGAGCAAAAACAACTTTTAAGAATATAGGTCAGAGCATTAGCAGAAATAAAAACACCTCTTTTTCACTCTGTAACATGCCTCACCATGCATCAGCCTTTTTTCCTCCACCCCCTCCTCACACTTGCTTTGACTTCCCATCCTGATTTGGGATTGCAGGATGTAATTCTGTGACAAGGGTATCTATATATAATATTAATGGTGCTAGGGAGGGCTGGTGTGAAGTGCGAGAGTTTGCCAAGAAAGGAGCGATCGGTGCCCCGCCGTTCATCCTCAGCAGCAAGCGCTACATCATCCACGGAACAAATGTGGCATCATTAGGAAGGAAGGAGAAAGAAAGAAAAAGCAAAGGGGAGGAGGAGGTAGAGAAGTAGCTATTCTGCAAGGAAATGGCTAGGTTGCAAGTTCCAATCAATCTTACTAAGCCAGGTCTCCTGAGATGTTGTCAAGTCACTTCAGACAAAACAGATTGCTGGAGAAACTGCTCCCAGTCCAACAAGGAAACAAATAAACAAAAAGCCAGGAAGGCATAACTTGGTGATCAGAGGTTTACTCAGGTAGCAGCAGGTATTCTAAATTCATGGACCAGATTAGTTCTACTCTCCATACGCAGGAGGGAGAGAAAATGCCTTTCCTTTATCTTCACAGAAAGGAACCTGGGTAAGGGGTATCACAAGGGATGCTTTATGAGGAGGAAGCATTTGTTGTTGGTAAGAAAGAATAGGCAGATGTTTTGCAAGAGAAAATGTAAAAATGCAAGGATGAAGCAGAAGTTTGAGTTAATGTCAAAGTCCATCTTCTGGGTTGGTCAAGCAGGAGTGTGTCCAGGCCCTTTGTGTCTGCATGTCAATCACAAAGGACGTGAGATAGTGTCTAGCTCAAGATCTTTAAGCCCGTGACTAGGGAGATGGCCCAGTCAGTGAACTGCTTGTGGCACAAGCATGAGAACATGAATTCAGGTCCCTAGTACCCACTGGGGCATGGCAGCATGAGCCTGCAATCCAATGCTGGGGAGGCAAAAACAGGCATGCCTAGGGTTTGCAGGCTAGCTAGTCTAGTCAAAACAACATGCTCTTGACTCAGCAGGACATGCTGCCTCCTACAAAATGGAGGCTTGGGAAAAGGCTCAGTAGTTAAAGGTGCTTGCTTGCAAAGCCTGCTGGCCCACATTCAATTCCCAAGACACCCATGTAAGCAGATACAAGAAGTGCATGTGGCAGTGGCTCAAGACCCTGGCATGCCCATTGTCTCTCTCTCTCCATATACATATCTTCCTCTCTCAGTGTCTCTCTCAAATAAATATAAATAAAAAAATATGAGAGAGAGAACCCAAAGACACAAGCCAGGCATGGTGGTGAATACCGTTAATCCCAGCATTCAGGAGGCAGAGGGAGGAGGATCACCATGATTTCAAGTCCAATTTAAGACTACATAGTGAATTCCAGTTCAGTCTGGGCTAGAGTGTGACCCTACCTTAAAAAAAATACCAAAATAATAAATAAATAAATACATAAATAAAAACACACAACCAAACAAACCAACCAAAAAAAGCCTTTGTGTCCAGTGTTCATTTGTAGCAGCAAGAGGTCCTGGCCTACCTATATAAACACATGTATGAGTGTAGATTAATAAACTTAAATAAAAATAAAGTGAAAGCTAAGGAAATGCCTAAGACCTCCACTTGCATGCTCACCCACACACATGTGCACACCCATATAAACATACCACACAAACACACACATATGTGATCATTAGGCCATGGACAGGAGTGTTGACACATGCCTGTGATCTCAGCACTTGGGTGGCTGAGGCAGAAAGGGTTCTGCAACTTCAAGGAAGAGTGAGAATTTGTGCCCAAAGCCAAAGAAGACCCTGTGTCAAAAAAATAAAAAAAGGCAAAGAAACAGAAGAATAAAAGTGTAGTTTTCATTGTTTTGAATTTGTTACTCGTGAGTGTGTGCATGTATGTGAGTATGAGTGGAAGCGCAGTGTATGTCACAGCACACACGCTGAGGTCAGAATACATCTTTTGGGCTCAGCCTCACATGTCCATCTCATTTGATGCATGGTTTTTCTTCCTCTGGATTCTTTCTCTGGTGTTATTTGGGCTTGCTTGGACTTCTGGGAATTCCATCTCCGTCTCTCTTCTTGCCATCAGCATTAGCATAGTGGCATTACATACACCCACCCTTCATGGCTTCTGGCTTTTTTATTTTTAATGTGGGGCCTGAAAATTGAACTCTCGTATTCCAGTTTGAACAGTGAGTATTTTATCCACTGAGCCATCTCTCCAGGCCACAAAATGAAATCTGTAGGCAGTGGCACTGTATACCAGCTGATAGCTGCTACAAATAGGCTGATATCCATCAGTGTGCCCTCACAATTGTGTGTGTGTGTGTGTGTGTGTGGCTTGAATGTGGTTACTGCTGTCTTGTATCAGCACAGCTGAGATCACTCCTGGGAAACCCTTGCAACTTGCATTCCATTGTGGAAGTGGGAGAGGGCTCTCCCAGCTCAAAGAAGAGCCCACACCAACTTCATGAGGGGCTACAGGGATGGAAACTGCTCCCATAGTGAGTTACTCATCAGTTGCCCATGCTCCAGTAAGCAATACCAATCAGCTCATAGACTTGAGTAGAATCATTCTTTGGTTTGTAGTCGCCCTCCACACAACATATTTACATACCAAATCCCAAACTCTCAATGTGAGGTCATCAGGAAGGGGGATGGAATTGGATTCTTCACCAGAGTATGGGAACCATAGAGCTCTTTCCCCTCATCATCTAAGGATGCAGTGGGAAAATGGTGTACTGCCAACCAGGAAGCTACCCCTCACCAAGAACCTGCCATGCTGGTGGCACCATGAGGTTGGATGTCTGATTTCTCTGGGAGAAACCAACATCTGTTCTTTCAGCCACCCAGCCTGTGCTGGTTGGTTATAATAACCTGAAGACACTAGGACACAGTGGTTATAGTAACCTGAAGACACTAGGACACAGTGGTTATAATAACCTGAAGACACTAGGACACAGTGGTTATAGTAACCTGAAGACACTAGGACACAGTGGTTATAGTAACCTGAAGACACTAGGACTCAGTGGTTATAATGACCTGAAGACACTAGGACACAGGCCAGCTGAGAGAGTGAAATTCACACTTTCTTCAATTGTTTGAATGGATAAATGAAATCCATGCCCCCAAACCCCTCTGACTTCACTGGGTCACTTGTCACTTAACTCAGAACTTGATTAGTTCTTCTGATTGTCACTTAGCCTGCTGCCAAATGTACACAGAGGACTCTTTAGTGGCCCTTGATGAATTTTTCTCTTACAAATACTTAAGTGTTTTCTTTGGAGGATTCCCAAGTCCTTCTACCAAGAGTTAGAATTAGTCTGAACTCCACGGAGAATTGTTTTGGCCTAATAATTATAACCCTAAGTCAATATCTTCAATCACTCTTATATGTGTGATGTATGCACATGTGTATGTGCAGATGCACGTGCAAAGGCCGGGGGGGCGGGGGAGTGGGGACTAAAGTACCAGGGAACCAAACTCAGGACAAATCAGGCCCTCAGGCTTGTTCTGCAAGTGCTCTAACCCCCAGTGGTAGCTTGAATAAATGTCCCCCAGTAGATTCAGGAATTTCATTAAAGCTTCTTGGATTTCTAGATGCCTGGCTGCAGGAGGTATCAAGGGTGGATCCTAGGTTCCAGCCCTAAGGTGAGAGCTTAGCCTGGGGTTCCTAAGGTGAGATTGCTTGCTGGTGGTAATTTTTGGATTCCCTCTCTCTCTCTCTCTGTCTCTCCCTCCTTGGTTCTGGCTCTGTAAAGGGGTGAGGGAACTTCTGCCACATTATGTATGGAACGTCCCTTGGATCCGTAAGCTTCAAATAAATTTCCTTCCTCCCATAACTGTGCCTAGTCTAGAAGTTCATCCCAGCGACATGTGGCTACTATGACACACCCTGAGCCATATCCCCAGACCTTTCAGTCACTCTTGATAAATAAACCTGATTAAAATTTTAATGAACAAATTCTGAGAGTAGCCACAAATTAATAACTGAGAATTTTTGTCTGTCTGTTTGTTTTGAGGTAGGGTTTTACTCTAGCTCAGGCTGACCTGGAATTCACTATGGAGTCTCAGGGTGGCCTTAAACTCACAATGATCTTCCTACCTCTGCTTCCCAAGTGCTGGGATTAAAGGCATGTGCCACCACATATGGCTAGTAACTGAGAATTTTTAAATCCTTTTCACCTCTCGTACCTTTTAAATTTTGTTCAGTAATAGTTCAGAGTAAAAGAAATCAGGTGCTTGCCTTTTTATAACAGTCTTCCTTTCAAATTATGAAAAGCAAAGTTATTACTGCTGCCAACCATTTAATTTAAAGCTCTGTTTACTGGAGATGACATATGGTTAGTTCCAGATTTAGGTTCATGGAGTAAAACAAGTTCCTGATGAAACCAGACTAAGAAAATGCATAATCATATTGAACTGCAGCAAACTCTGCTTTAGGCTTTTGAAATTTTCGACAATCAGCACCTCAGGGAAAGCAGATCCCATCTACTGGTGCTACCTTCCCTTGTACCCAACTTACATGGAGACTCATGAAATTACACTGATAGTCATGGAAGAAAATTTGAATGTTACTATATTAGTGTGGTGGTTTGAATAGAATAGATGGCCCCCAATATATTCAGTTGTTTATTTGTTTGTAGTTTGCATCTTTAGCCACCTGGCTGGAGGCAGTGTCACTGGGTGGATCTTAAGGTGTGGTGGTGGGTTTCAGATTTCAATCTAAAGATATGCAAAGTGTGCCTAACAGGAGTTCCTGAAGTGTGCTGTGGCTTTTGGCTTTAGGCTTGTGCTTCTCTCTCTGTCTGCTTGGTCCTGTGAAGGCAGGCCAGCTTCTTCTGCCATTTACGGAACTTCCCCTGGATCTGTAGGCTTCAATAAATACCCCTTCCTCCATAACTGTGCCTGGTCTGAAAGTTCATCTCAGCGAACCTGAAGCTGCCTGTTACAATTAGCAATCATGTATTTTGTATACACAGTATGCTTTGTTATAGCAAAATCAGGAAGCTCTTTAAATAGAAGTTTGGTTTTAATATACATGGCCCAGTCTTTGTTTTTGAAGATGGGGATTGCACTCTATGTAAGTCACCTGTCTGAATCCTTATATCTTTCACTGACTGGAGGTGTGGGTGATATGATCAGACATTTGTTCTCGGAGAGCTCTGCTTTGATGAATTGTGAACTGTGGACACAGTGCCTGCTCAATTGGTTATAATAATTGTAGGTCTTTGCAGGGATAAAAATCATATAAGCAAACAGCAAAACAAAGTCTAAAGGACACACTGCATGGGAAGAAGTGGTAACCTTAACCAAGGAGTGCAGAAAGACTTAAAATAAAGAAGACTTTAAACTGTGTTTCCACTGATATGTAATATTTTCAGTAGGGGGAAAAAAAGCAGAGTTTTTCAGAAGACTAGAAAAGATTATTTGGCAAATGGCTGATTAGCTCAAGGCACCTGGGATACACTGTATATAGGTGAGTAGATGGGTTAGAAGATGAAAATAACACTATTAAGAACTGGATTTATCGAAAAGGAAGAGATGGTTTGGCCGTGGTGCACGAGAAAGCCTTTGCAGAGGAGGTAGGATTTGACCTGAACCTTGGGAAATGAGTAGGATTTGAAAAGAAGTAGAATGGGATAAGACGGAATGTAATATAGAAAGGAGTCTATCTGACTGATATATTTAGGCCAAGAGAAGAAATTTATTACAATGAAGCATTATGAGTGAAAAAGATAAAAAGGAAAGATTTCAAAGAAAAAGAAACAGCGCATGTTGGATAACTTTTCTCTTTCTCAGGTACTATATAATCTTAGCTGTTTTGTATGCAAGGAAATCACTGGCAGCTCTTAAGTGGTGGCTGCATATAGGATGATCTAGAAAGCACAAAGGCTACATGGCAATAACCAGAAAGGAAACAATTACCAAAGTTTGAGGGGATGAATAGACAAAGTGACCAGTGGCAAAAATAGGAACGATATGTGCAATAGAAAAAACATAAAAAGTTCTGAGAATGTGGTAACCTGGCACATATACATATTTATATATACACACACAGACACACACATTGTGGGGATCCCTGGTACCTCAGGAATCCATTGCGCACCGGCTCCCAGGAGGCCTTCAGGCAACTGTAGAGGAACAGGGTCTTGAGCAGCCGTGCATGCTGGATGAAGAAACACCCCGGAGTCAGCTTCAGAGAACAGTTTGTTTGTCAGGGGGGCTGAGTTTTTACAAGCAATTGAGAGAGAGTGGAGGAGGGTCCTAAAGGGATGGATGGGTTCAAAGGTTGCTTGCCAATGCCTAGGGACATTTATTCCAGCACTAGGGAGCGAGTCAGGTGAGATATGTAGTGGTGAGAAGAGGTATGGGTCACCGGGTCACCGTGGGATGGGCTGTGTGAAAGCTGTTGCCTGATACCATATAAGGAATTTCCTAGGCAACAGGGCTGTGAAGCCTGAGTCTTATCAGGACGTCCAGGTGTCCAGGGCTTGGAGACGGAGTGGCCCTACTTCCTGCTGATCCTGGGGCCCAAGAATTTTGTCGGGGTCCCAGGCTCACTGCAACCCCTGTAAATGGGGGGAGGAACTCCCCTGCTGGTCTGGTACCCAAGTTGTGTCCTGCCGCTGGGACCCGTTGGTGGCCTGGGGCCCTTAGTTGTGCCTGACAGGTTAGGCTTGCTTTAACCCGGGGCCCTGCCTGTGCCGGAGATGGCATGTAAAATACCCCATTTATGTTTAGAAGCTTCAGTCTTAAAAATAAAATGCATGAGGTCAAAAGCAGACCTTACAGAATGTGGTGGTTTGAATGTGAAATGTCCCCAAGAGACTCTTGTTTTTGGACACTTTGTCCCCAGTTGGTGACACTGTTTGGGAAGGTGGTGGAACCTTAAAGAAGAAGTGGAGCCTTTCTGGAAGAAGTTTTCCTGGGGGAAGGCCTTGAGATTTTATAGCCTAGCTACTATCTTCTATGAAAATGAATCTCTTCTCCTCACAAGTCACCATAAAACACAATTTCTTTTTTCTAATCTTTCTTGATTCTATAACCAAAATGATCTACTAAATGTCCTGTTTGACTCTGAAGACAAGAATCAAATGCGCAAACTGCTCGGCAAGGCTGTCTGCAGGCAGCCTCTGCAGACTACATCCTCGTGGTAGCCACGCTCTTGCCTCTCTGCCATGTGGCTCTTTCTTTCTAAAGTTCTCCATTGTACTCCAGAGCCCACGTGTGTGGAATTTCCTGTGAACTCACTCACTCACCCCCCTTTACTGTTGCCTAAGTAACTCCTCTCCTTATTTGATTTCATTCAAATATGACTTCTGCTTCAAAGGCTGCTCTAGATTAAGTTAGGCCTCCTCCTGTGACAGTCTCACATAGTGTCCTCCTTTCTATTTTAGTATTGGTTACTTTTCACATTTCTGTGTCCAAATAGCCTGAAAAAAAATAGCAGCTTAAAAAAGTAAAGTAGTATTTCAGCTTACACTTAAGAGTCCCTCACTGAAGGGAAGGCATAGCAACAGAAGCTGGAGGAGGCTGGTCAGACTATATCCAAAGTCAGGAATCAGAAGACTGAGAGAAAGTGGGGCCAGGCTGTCAAACCTCAATAACCACCACTACTACCCACTTCCTCTAGCCGGGCTCCACCTTCTAAAGAGTATCACGAGCTTTGGGTACCAAGTGTTCAAACACTTGAACATATAGGAGACCTTTCACATTCAAACATCACCACCAACAGACTGTAAATTCTAGGACTGGAACCATCAATTCTTATTCACAGCTTCGAGTGCCATGTAGACAGCCAGTAACTGCATGTTGAGTGAATAAACACATGAATGGAAAATATAGCCGTCAGCAGCATAATCAGTTGAGCACACATGTTTATTTCTGGAATATAAATATGAGTCAATACTAGAAAGTCAACTTCATGTGGTGGTTTGAATATGAAATGCAGCTCAGTGTTTAAATACTTAACACTCACTTGGTGGTGCTGTTCGGGATGGTTGGGGAACCTAAGAAAATGGAGCCTTGCTGGGGGAAGTTTGTCACTGGGGGTGGGCCTTGAGGTGTTAATAGTCCAGCCCTGATTGCTGTTCTCTGTCAACTTCCTCCCTTGTAATGTGACCATGTGATACTAGTTTCCTGCTTCTGCTGTCCCCACCGTGGAACTGGAAGCTGGAACTGGAAGCTGAAATAAACTCTTTCCTTCCCTAAGTTGGTTCTGGTTGGGTATTTTTGTTCCAGCACCAAGAAAGTGACTGCTACAATGCATTACCGAGTGTCAGGCTCTTCTAAATGACCTGTATTAGTCCTTCCCCTGTAATTATATAATTATATATTCCCATCTCACTGATACCAGTAGTTTCCATGACGTTTGTGTGGGCACTTTTGAAGAATCATAAACAGAAACTTTAAGAAGCATTTCAACATGCCACCGCATGCTGGCTTCCATATATATATATATACAGTGTGTCTGTTTGAAGCAACAACAGCCTGGTCTAGACAGAAAGCCACACAGAGCAGAGATAGAGCTGACTGATGATGTTCAAGAATTGTGATGAGAAGTAGGCCTCTAGGTTGAGAAGTCACTGAAATATGCAGTCATTTGTTACTGAACTGTGTCAGCTTCCACAGACTGATAGGATATTGTCTATATTAGTATGCCACATTCTAGTTTCTAGACCCTGAGATAACACTTTTAAAAAAAGACACATAACATACAAGTGTGGGCAAGGAAAATAAATAATTGTCATTATGACATTCCAAGAAAACCAGCTGATCAGCTGAAAATTCTATGAAGACAATTAGAATTTGAGAGATACTTGTTACAAATAGCTAGATCATCTTAAAAATCACAAATAGCAAGTCAAATATAAAAATGTAGTTCTAGCCGGGCATGGTGGTGCACGCTTTTAATCCCAGCACTTGGGAGGCAGAGGTAAGAGGATCGCCATGAGTTCAAGGCCACCCTGAGACTACATACTGAATTTCAGGTCAGCCTGGACTAGAGTGAGACCTTACCTTGAAAAAACTAAAAAAAAAAAAAAATGTAGTTCTAGTGGGGCATGGTGACGCATGCCTTTAATCCCAGCACTTGGGAGGCAGAGGTAGGAGAATCACCATGAGCTCGAGGCCACCCTGAGACTACATAGTGAAATCCAGGTCAGCCTGAGCTGGAGTGAGACCATACCTCAAAACAGCAACAAGAACAACAAAAATGTAGGTCTACTTAAAATAGGAGTAATGTAATTAAAAATACCTGAAATTGTAACAAATGGGAAAGGCTTAGATAACTAAGAAAAATCACTTATTTGAGATTCAATAACTACGTATCAAGAGTCAGGCACTCGTTGGGTTCTCAAACACAAGGGTATACAAAACATTGCATTTCAATTCCTCTTGGAGATGAGAGACAACAGAAAAATTAGTAAACTGATATGCAGTCAGCGAGGTAGGACCAGGTGCTGAGGAGAGGTCAGGAATGCTGAGCCCTAGGAGAGGAGGAGCTAGTGTATGCAGGGTGACCAAGTGCAGCCTCACTAAGAGGTTCGCATTCAAGGAGAGACTTGGGAAGGTAAGGAATGAGCCACGAGGCTCACCTGGAAAGGTAACCTTCTCCCTCCAGGAAGAGGAACAACAAGCAGACATTTGACATGGTATTGCAGGTTCAACTATCATGGTGGTGGGTACTGTTAAAGTTCATGATTGAAGTGAGGGAAGGTGGTTGGAGATGGGTCCCAGGGAACACTAAGGAAAGCTGATGGTGGTGGCACACATCACAGAGGACTTGTCAGTTTTACATGAATGAGATGGAAACATCATTTTATGGAAGAACATGTAAGAATAAATGCACCAGTAAGGGTCTGTCTAGTACTGAAAGGCTTGGCCTAGAGGGGTAGCACATGCCTCGAATCCCAGCACTCAAGAGGCAGTGGTAAGAGGATCACCATGAGTTTGAAGCCACCCTGAGACTACATAGGGAATCCCAGGTCATCCTGGACTAGAGAAAGACCTCACCACAAGCCCCACCACCACCAAAAAAAAAAAAAAAAAAAAAAAAAACCAGATTGAAGGCTCGGTATTCTGAAGATGCCATTACATGCTGTAATGATGTAAAAAATTAAAAAAACAACTCTCAAACCATCTCAACAAACTGTCTGTATAATATTGCAAACTGACTATTAAGAAGTTTATCTGCAACCATACAGATATCGCATCTCAGAAATGTTTGCATAGGAAAAATGCCAAGGAAAGACTTAGCAAAGCAGACATCACAGTACAGTAAGCAGAAGTGTCCGACACTATCTTACAGGTGCCTTAAACCAGGTAGAGCCTCACAACTTACACAGGAAATTACTATGAAAGAATTGGCTTATCCAAAGCCAGTGAGTAGCCAATGAATTATTCAGAAAAGAACTTGAGATGTAGCTCAGTTGGAAGAGTGTTTGCCTAGCATGCACAAAGCCTTGAGTTCAGTCTCAAGTACCACATAAAAGTAAACATGGTGGCACAGGCTTATATTTCCAGCACTCAGGAGGGAGAAGTAGGAGTAACAGATGTTCAAGGTCACTGTTGGCCAAATATAATGAGCTTGAGGCCAACCTAGGCTACATGATACCCTATGATATCCAAATAAAACAGTAACTTCACCAATACAGAAAATACAGACAGAAGGCTGGAGAGATTGTCCAGCAGTTAAGGTGCTTGCCTGCAAAGCCTAATGACCTGGGTGTGCTTCCCCCGTGCCCACATGAAACCAGATGCACAAAGTGGCACATGTCTTTGTAGCTGCTAGAGGCCCTGGTGCACCCATTCTCTCTGTCTGTCTATTTCTTCTATGTCTCCTGATTGTAAATAAATATTTATTTTTAAAAAAGTAAGCAGAAAAAAAGACAATTCTTCATCCACAGTGTACAAAATATACCTTAAGTGTAATGAAGGCAATTAGACTATATACATAAAGAAATGTAAGCTATTTCACTCAATTTACAATATTTAATTAAAGGAAACTTTTCTTCTCATGATCTTGCTTGAAAAGGAACTATGTGGAAGATTGATCTTGTATATATTTAATAAGTTTGTATTTCAAAAGTGTATTGCAAATAAAGTAAAAAATCAGAATCAGAAAATCTGTTTTCTTTTTGAGACATATAATCAGTCCACATAGCCAAAAACAGTAACATTCATGTGATAGTTTGAATATGTGTCTTCCAATAGACTTAGATGTTTTATTAAAGTTTGTAACTTGAATTTCCAGCTGCCTGGCTGGAAGGAGTGTTACTGGGGGGTGGTGGATCTTATTTCTAGCCTAAGGTATGTAGAGGGCTTGAGCTCTGCCTGTGTTCCCTGTCATTTGGCTGCCTTTTTTTGTTTGTTTGTTTGTTTTGGTTTTTTTTTTTTTTGTTTTTTTTGCTTTTGCTTGTGGTTCTGCTGATGGTTTTTCTCTTTCTGCTTGGATCTGTGACCTGGGTCAGCTTCTTCTGCCATTATGGAACTTCCCTTGGATCTGTAAGCCTGAAATAAATCTTATTCTTCCCATAAACTGTGTCTGGTTGGAAAGTTCATCCCAGAAGAATGGAACTGTCTTCAACAGAAATTGGTACATGCAAAAGTGGGGTAATATTGTTACAATGAATCTGACTGTGTGGTTTTTGGTATTTTGGAATTTTTGTTTTAGAGGAGTTGGCATGGACTTGGTACTTGTAAGTGAAGATGACTTCCAGAATGGTAAACCAAGTTTTATGGACTATTCTGGTAAGAGTTTGAAAATGCTAAGGGCAGAGAGAATTGTATTCAGAGGCCTTGCTTACAAATTTTCTAAGGGGAAGGAAAGACTGCAGAAATCTTTGTTGGAACTGGGCTACTGGCATAAGGGCTGGCTGTGATCTGCTTTCCACGCCCAGAGAGTTTGATCAAGGGTGAATTTGAAAGTAATGATGTGCTTGATGGAAGATATATAGCTGAGAAATTTAAGATTTTATGTTGGAAAAACATAAGCAAATTGAAGGTCACTGGCACTGAGACTGGTTTCTAAAGCTTCTATTGTTAAGGAAATAGTGCCATGATTAAGGATGGCCTAACTGCTTTACATTGAAACAATAAAAGGATGCCTGAAGAAAGACTGAATAGTAGAAACGCAAACTCTTTTGAAAGGAGATGACTGAATGGAAGGAACTTGATCTTCATGGTCAGGATTGATTTCATCCCTGAATAGGTCCCATGGGGTAATGAGTATTTGATCCCGGAATTAACAACATGGCTCTGTCCTGTGAACCTGGCATTGGTTTTGGAAGCATGTTTTGGAAGTCCACACGGTTCCAGAAGCTGCTGCTGAGATGCTGCATGTGAGACAGGGTGTGATGACCCTGACAAAGAAACCAGTAAAGCCATTGTAAGATTGACTGTGGTTTGCATGGAGACCCAGGATGCTTTGGATGTACCAGTACTATGAAAGGGCAACCATGGAGCACTGTTGGCTCAGGATGGACATTTTTCATGGTTTCTCAACCCAGCTGGAGAGACAGAATTGGAAAATCCACAGACTAGTCACTGATCACTGCTTATTGATATTGGACTTGAGCTGCAGATGTTTGGTGTTTGTCTAATGGTTATTGAGTTTTCATTGGTCCAGTCTTTCCTTGTTATGCCTTATATCAATGGAAATGTTTACTCTGTATGATTATACATTGAAAGTATATAACTTGATTTGACTTTACAGGACTCACAATTAAGAGACAGTCTTATGTCTCCAATGAGACTTGAGAATTTGGATAAGTCTTAAAGTTGATAAAGACTATGGGGACCTTTGATGTTGGCCTGCATGCAATTTATAATGTGAGATTGTCCTGAGTCTGTTAAGAGCTGGGGACAGAATAAATAGTTTGAATATATGGTCCCCCAATAGACTCATGTTTTATTTAAGTTTGTAACTTGGGTTTCCAGCTGCCTGGCTGGGGGAGGTATCGCTGGGAGCAGATCCGGGGGGCCATCACTAAGGTGTTACTGGGACCAGGTCTGATTTCTAGCTTAAGGTATGCAGAGTGCTTGAGCTCTGCCTGGGTTCTATGCTGTTTGGCTTCCAGTTTTTTGCTCTTGCTTGTGGTACTGGTGGTGGTTTTCCTCTCTGCTTGGATCTATGATCTCGGCCAACTTCTTCCACCATTATGGAAATTCCCCTGGATCTATTAGCTTAAAATAAGTCCCATTCCTCCCATAAGTGGTGACTATTTTGGAAGTTTATCTGAGAAGGCTGGAGCTATCTACAATTTGTCCTTTATTTTTATTTTCTTTTTTAAAATTATTTTTATTTATTTTTTTATTGACAACTTCTGTAATTGTGAACAATATCCCATGGTAATTCCCTCGCTTTCCCCTTTGAAACTCCACTCTCCATCATATTGCCTTCCCCTCTCAATCTCTATTTTATTTTGATGTCATGATCTTTTCTTCCTATTATAATTGTCTTGTGTAGGTAGTGTCAAGCACTGTGAGGTCATGTATATCCAGGCCATTTTGTGTCTGCAGGAGCACGTTGTAAGGAGTCCTACCCTTCCTTTGGCTCTTATATTCTTTCTGACACCTCTTCCTCAATGGACCCTGAGCCATGGAAGGTGTGATTGAGATATTTCAGTGCTGAGCACTCCTCTGTCACTTCTTCTCAGCACCATGGTGCCTCCTGAGTCATCCCAAGGTCACTGCCATCTGAAAAGAGAAGCTTCTCTAACCAAAAGTGAGAGTAGCATTAATATATGGGTATGAACATTAAGAGAAGTGCTTACTGGGCAGTTTGATGAGCATAGTATATACATTTAGGCAGACAGCAGCAGACATTATACCCCTAGAATTCATAACTACCCCTGTATAGAGTGGGCCTCCAGTCAAATTAGAGGGTGGTGGGTTTTCCCCATAACAAATGTGCCACAATTGCACCCTGTTGGTTCATTTGGTCTGGCTGGCCAAAGATAAGGCTTGCAGTGTCCACTGTTGGGTATCTTCACTGGTGATTTCTCTCTCTCCCATTGAACTGCATGCAGTGTAGTTTTTTCCAGCTTTCTGTCAGCTTGTCTACATGGAGGAGATTTTCAGCTTAGCTCCAACAGGATTTCTCAGTGACCTTGCAGTCCAAGTATGTGGAGTCTTCAGCAATAGGGTCTTACCATCTATTCCTGATGGGAAACCAAGGGCCTTGGCAATGGCCTATAGTGTTTGGGGGGGGGGCATCAGGAACCTCCCTGGCCAACAACTCACTGGAAGGTATCCCATCCCTGGCACTGAAAATTTTCTAGTAACAGTCTTTGGCTCCTGCTCATGCAGAAGTCCAATCATTTGTAGCTAGGATCCACATATGAGAGAGAACATTTTATTTCTTGCTTGTGTCTGTGTATGTGTGTGCATATGTGTGTTTGTGTGGAGGTCAAAGACTGGCCTCAAATATCCTTCTCAATTACTTATTTTTTTATTTTGTTTAGGCAAGGTCTCACACTAGGTCCCAGAGTTCACTGATTTAACTAGTTTAACTAGCCAGCTTGCCCTGGGGGTTCCCTGGCTCCATCTTCAAGGAGCTGGGATTACTTGGCATTTTCGTGAATGCTGAGTATAAGTCTGGCCCTCATGCTTGTACAACAAATGCTTTACCAACTGAGCCATTTCCCCAGCCCCAACATTTATTCTTTTTATGAACAAACATTTGCTAATCAAAGGGTTCCTCCCATACTGAACAGAAGGCTGAACATTCCAGAGGGAGGAAACATACACATCAACTATATTGAGAGAAAATAACATGAAACTTGAATAACAAGGAGTAGGTATGAGAAGAAATAAAGAGAAATGTGATCTTATGGGATTGAAGAGTTTGCAGGGGTTTTTGTATGTACTGTACTTGTGGTATAGCATGTGTTTTTGTCTCTCTGTATGTATGATTGTGGTGTTTGAATGTGGCAGTATAAATGGATGATCCCTTACTCAGGTGTTTTATTAAAATTGAGTTTGCATCTTCAACCCCTAGCAGGCAGATTCCTGCTACAGGGGGTCATGTTGCCGGGGGTGGATCTGATTCCAGCCCAAAGGTGTGGAAAGAGCAGTTTGAGCTCTGGTGGTGTTCATTCTTGCTTGTTGTTTTGGTATTTGCTGACTGTTGGTGGTTCTCTCTGCTTGAATCTGTGAATGGAGGCCAGCTTCTTCCACCATTAATAGGATTTCTCCTGAATTTATAAGCTGAAATAAACCTGTTCCTCTAGTAAACTATGTCTGGTTGGATGCTTATCTCAGCAACTTGGAGCTGAATATAATAGTGGTGTATGCATGCCTATGTTCAGATGCACTCTTAGGTGCCCGAAGTCCAGAGGAGAAAATTGGGTGTCCTTTCTCTATAGATAATTCATATGTTTCCTTGAGACAGATTGTCTTTTAATGCAGAGATATGGTTTTGCCAAAACCCAGAGATTCTCCAGTCTGTACACTACGCAGGACTGGGGTTAGAAATGTGTGCATCACCACACTTACCCTGTTTAGGAGGGTCCTGAGGAAACAAACTCAGATGGTCCCAGGCCATGGCAGACCCTCATGCTTTTGGTAAGCATTCTCTGTGAGTCATGTCCCCAGCTCTAGTTTTTAAGGGTGAGATGAAAAGCCAATGTTGAGAAAGAACTGCTAATTCTTAGGAAATATCAAGACTTTGGCCATAGAAGAAGTCTGGGGATTATGCTACCTGAACAGATACCCATTGCTTAAAAGTTGAGTTCATATGAAATATAAGTAGGTATTAGGGTGTTCTAGCTTTGGTCATTATTCAAGAGCCATTTAACTTGTTTTCTGACAGCCTTTATGTTGTTAACTTATTACCCAACCTGGTTGAGGCCCATATTAGACTGGACTCCAATCCTATATCCCCTCTGATGATTCAGGCTCGTTCCTTACTCAAACAAAGAATTAACCCCATTTTTCTTCAACATCTCAGGGGTCATCAAACTTACTGAGATTTCTCTCTAGAAGAAACAATGTGGCTGATAAAATAGCTTCTTTGCCTCAGTGTAATACTACTATAGAAGCTACATGCTTCCACTTATTGACCCATGTCAACTGGAGAGGTCTCAAGCACAGGTTTCCACAGGTACCAGTCAAGGACCTTAAAAAAATTGTCTGGACTTGTAAGTCCTGTCAGCCTTTCCTCCAAGTGCCCCCCCCCCCTTCAAAGTACAGGAAGCAATCCTTGAGGGCTCCGCCCTAATCATCTTTGGCAAATTGATGTCACACACTATTCTCCATTTGGAAAGCTTAAATATATTTTTCTTTCAGTCGATACCTTTTCCTGCGCCTGCTGGGCATCAGCACATGCCGGGAAAAAATCTAAACATGCTATTAGCCATATGCTTAAATGCTTTGCCACCCTCGGACTACCTGACCAAATTAAAACAGATAATGGCCCCTGCTTCATAAGCAAGGCCTTTGTAGATTTTCTCCAGACCTGGAAAATCTCACATTCCACAGGCATCCCATACAACCCCCGGGGCCAGGCTATCATTGAAAGATATAATCAAACTCTCAAGTCTCAACTACAAAAACAAAAGGGGGAATCCTTACCCCCACACAACCAACTAAAAAAGGCATTATTTACCCTAAATATCAACTAAAAAAGGCATTATTTACCCTAAATATTTTAAATTTTTCTAAAGAAGATAAACAATTATCCCCTTTTCAAAAACATTGGTCCTCATCCGTTACCTACAGTTCTATCTGAGAAAGATGGAGGAACCCATTGACTGGGGCCTGGAGAGGACCAGACCCGCTCCTCAAAGCAGGGAGAGGGTTGGGATGTGTCTTCCCTCAAGATGAAAAAAGACCCATTGAGTACCAGGGAGAGACCTAAAATATTTGTCCCAACAAGGGGACACTGACAATCACTTCTCCAGGGAGTGTCCCACCCCTGAGAACTGTTCCTAAAATGGCCTTCACCCTGCTAAACCAAACAATTCCCTCCCTTGCGGAGGATTGCTGGCTTTGCCTCTGATCTGGGCCTCCCCGGCTGCTTGCAGTACAGTTGCCCATACGACCTTAAAAAATTGCTCAGCCACCTTCCCCATCCCTGTCCATCTTTTCCCAATGTTTCCTCTGGAACTTGCATTTGGGCCCCACCTTCCCCTAATAATTCCAGTATAGATGTGGGATACATTCATCCTTCCTTATGTACTTTTATGTTTGTGGAGGCGGGATGGCCTATGACTTTCTGCCCACCAATTGGAGGGGCCTTTGTGCCCCAGCCACCGTAATCCCAGATGTAGATATCATTCCTGGAAATAAGGCCCTCCCTATGCCCTTTTTTGATTATATTGGAGGGAGACCTATCTCCTACAATAGCTAGATTCCCTGCCTGAGGTAGTCCTACAAAACAGGAGGGGACTAGACCTAATAACAGCCGAAAAGGGAGGCATATGCTTATTTTTACAGGAAAAATGCTGCTTTTACACCAATAAATCGGGAATAGTCCAGGATAAGATTAAGAGGCTCCAGGAAGACTTGGAGAAGAGGCAGCGGGACCTCCAGGACAAACTACTGTGGACGGGCTTACATGGCTTCTTACCCTACCTTCTCCCTCTACTTGGGCCCCTCCTTCTCCTTCTCCTTATCCTCACTGTTGGGCCTTGTGTAATTAATAAGATTACACAATTTATTCACCAATGGCTAGAGGCAATAAAACTTCATCAGGTCAAAATACGTTATCATAGGCTCGCTACTCAGGAGTCAAGCTCCTCATATGACTGGCTGTCCTCATATGAGCGTCCCTCCTCCGCCCTCCATCTGACCAGTGATGGGTAAGATCTCAGTCAGGCTGGGACAACCTAAGACAGGTCATGGAGTGGATTCTCAACAAGCTGGATACATGGTACCCAGTGACAGGTAAGATCCCCAGAGGGGGACAACCTAAGACAGGGGCCATGTGTTCCACCATGCTTACAAAAACAAAAGGGGGAGATGTTGGGCTTGAGAGGCCCAGACGCAAGGCCTAGTGGAACTTCCTGAGCCTAGCTAAAGTTTGGAGACCTGTCTCTGGCCAGCTAGGATTCAGCAAGACACCTAATGGCTTCTTGCCTGCTACTTCCGAGTAGGAGTTGGAATTCCCACTCGCGCGCATTTAGCACCAATCATTTCCATAGCCGCAGTTTACTACTGGCCCTTACCTCTCCCCCCATCCTAAAATCTCCACCCTCGTTCTCAACATTATATAGGCAACTGCCTGTAACAATAAAGCAAGTTCCTGCTTCGACAAGACTCCCAACTCAGTGTGGTTTTTCTCTGGTGACTAGGAGAGGTTCTGAGTCGACAACACTCATCCTCCTCCTCTAGCCCTGGGAGGAACCAGTGGGCCTGGTCCTTCCTCAGCACTACCTGCTGGGGGAGCCCGGCAGCCCATGAAATAATTCTATTATTAAGCAAAAAGTATAAGTTGCAAAGCAGTAGGGCATCAGACTGAGAGCATCAAAACTGGATTGTAACACAGACAACATTCTACACAAGGTTCTGGGGTCATGGACATATGAATGAGTGACTGTGGAATATGTCCCACTACTTAGTTGCACACTGAACATGCTTAATCCCAAAATAGTATACACAAAGTGTTTGAAAGCCAATATTATATCACCAGTGAAAAATTCCACACCTGGCTTCATGTGACTGTGAGGCTCAATTAATGCACAGTAAAAGACTATATTATATTTAACGTAGGCACACTAAGTGGTTGTATTATGTTTAATATAGGCACACTACAAAAATAGAAGTATTTTGTTCTTAGCTATGCTACTTCCTGGGTGACTTTAAACTTGACCTGTAATGTCTAGGCCCCAGATTTCTAGAACAGGGCTCTACCACTTGCCCCAGGTGAGCCTCAGTTTTCTAACTTTCAAAATGGAATTATTGTGATCTGTGTTTCCACTGTATGGGGTTACTGTCATGATCAACTACTGTAAGCCTCATTGTTCCATGGCATAAATAAGTTCCAAAAACTTATGCTCCCAATTTCCTTTAAGATGACTGAAAACTTAGGAGGGACTGATTGTTGACAGTCTTGAGGGTATATGGGTAGTCACTGTAAGATTCAGCTTTCAGTATGATCTCATGAGAAAATGTTGGAAGAGCACTTGGATGGAAGAGGAACATATTTTCTTTTTCTCTAGTCTATAAAAGCAGGAGAGAGACAGACCCATGCACACAGGAAAGCTCCGTAATGGTAGATGAAGACCAGTTGCATTGTGATAATTTAAATTCCAGCAATTTTATGTCAACCACTTATGCAATACTCAGCAGTCAACAAAGCCAGCCCAGCCAAATCATGGAGTTCCTTCCTGCCCGGTCTCCCAGAACAACTGTTCCCGACAACTTAGCCACAAAGTCACTGACTGCTACAAACTCTACTCTGCTTCTATGTCACTGTATGACTTTGAGAAAGCATTTCATGAAGATTGTGGGACTGCTGCTGACCTTATAGGATAGCTGGAAAGCATTCAGAAGTGCCTCAGACAAGTTAAATGAGGGGTTTTTTGTTTTACTTTTATTTATTTATTTATTTATTTATTTAAGAGAGACAGAGAAAGAAGCAGAGGGGGGGGGGGGGGAGAATGGGCACTCCAGGGCCTCCATCCGCTGCAAAGGACCTTCCAGATGCATGCGCCCCCTTGTGCATCTGGCTAACGTGGGTCCTGGGGAATCGAGCCTCGAACCAGGGTCCTTAGGCTTCGCAGGCAAGCGCTTACCTGTAAGCCATCTCTCCAGCCCCTTAAATGAGTTTTTGATCTTTCTTCCTAAGATATTTCTGAGAACTTAAGAAGGGATTCAAATGCACTCCTTTCCCATCCTCCAGTGCCTGGCATGGAACTTTATTCATAGCAACCCCTCAATAAATATTTATTGAGTTGATCTGATAACCTAACAGCATTACAATGCATTTATTCAGAAGTCACACTAGTCATTTGATCATAACACTTGCCACCACCGAAAGTACATACTGCACACCTTGAGACTTGTCTGCTGTGGCAGAAACCAAGCTCAGATAGTAACCCTAGGAGACCTTGAAGCGACAGCAACATGATGTCTATGGCTTGTTTTTGTGCTTTTTCCCCCCACGGTGATACATATCATAGAGTCAAGAGAAGAGATAATAAATCTAATTGATTGCCCTGTGCGTTATCTTCAAGCAGACTGAGGCGCAGGCTGTGCTGTGATATTTAAATGAAAGCCGTACAGAGTCAACTCGATGCCAGGGGAGAGAATGGACTCATATTCTTAATTCTGAAAAACTGTATTGGTAATCAATTGGAATGCGAGAGCAATTGAAAAGCTGTCTGATTTTCAATTGCGGTATAAGTTGGGAAACAATTTGAAAATAATAGCTCATACAAAGAGGTTTTGAAACAGTCAATATGGACTTTGTGTGAAGGACAAACAGAAATGTGGCAGCCTATGCCACCCTCAGCCACTTTGCATCCCAGTATTTGCAGTGAAATGCTGTACCACTGACCTACACCCCACCCCATGCACCCCAGTATCTGAGATCTGAAGCCACCAGGCTACCCTCTCCCCACAGAGTGAAGTACAGATCTTTCAGAGTATAGCTCTGAGGAGACTTTATTAAGAGAGATTTTCACTGAGAAAACAGTTCCAGTCAATGCACAGGACTGTGAACACTTACTAGTAACATATAATCATAACGGATTCATGTATGTGGTCATAGAGCTAATCACATCAGAAACGTTTTGTTCATATTTTGCTGTTTTTGCTGTGGTGGTGGTGGTGGTGGTGTGTACACGGGTCACGTATGCATAAGCTAGAGGAAAAGTCCACGTCAAGTGTCTCCTATTGCACATCTGCACATTGCCTCAAGATGGAGTCTCACACTGCTTCCACAGCTTGTTGTTTTTCATGAATTTCATGATTTTCTGCTCTCGGTTCTCCACAAGACTGGGACCACAGATGTGTGTGGTCATGCCCATCTGTTTTTGTGGGACCTAGGAAGTCAAACTCAAGTTGTCTCCTGCCCCCGCACTTCCAGAGGCTTATGCAGGAAGTTCTCTTACCTGCTGGAACATTTTCCCAGGCCCTTGCTTATCCTTTATCTTTTATAGTATAGTTAGGTTATAAAAATGCTTATTAGATTGGAGATATCTTTCACCATCACCTACAGGATTAAGTGCAACAGTTTTTCCTCATATAAAAATTATAAGTTTTTTTAAAAAAAAAAAACAGAACCAAAATGAAAATATGCTAGACATGGTGGTGCATACCTGTAATTACAGGATTTAGAAAATGGAGGCAGGACAGTCAAATTTCCAGATCATCCTTGACTAATGGCATGTGTGAGTGTGAAGCCAGCAGGGGATACATGACACCCAGTCTCAAAAAACAGCCAGGCGTCGTGGTGCATGCCTTTAATCCCAGCACTTGGGAGGCAGAGGTAGGAGGATCACCATGAGTTCAAGGCCACCTTGAGACTACATAGTGAATTCCAGGTTAGCCTGGGCTAGAGTGAGACCCTACCTCGAAAAAGAAATGTGAAAAAAAAAAAACAAAATAAAATGAAAACAAACAACAAGAAACATCACAAAATCTGCACGCTGTTAATAATTTACATGAAGAAAAGCTTGCTGGCTGCATTTCATCCTATTACAAACTCTGGAAATGGACAAAGGCAATAGAACTCAATATGGTTCTGCATTCAAGAGGTCTGCACCTGCTTTTGCAAGTTCATGTGTGCTGTGTAGACCTAATGAAATTATACAGACAGCCACCCCACCAACCACCTCCACCCTGGTTCTCAATATCCAGGTTCTAGTTAGCACCATCCCCCACATCATATAGAGTGCAGGTTTTTCTTACCACGGACTGCAGCAGAGGCAGTTGAGAATTGACTTAGGGCTTTCATTTTACTGCAATTGAGTTAGCATGTACCTTAAAAAATATCGAGTATTCCAGAGTGAAATAATTCTCCTATCCTTCCTATGAGATTGAAAACATTACAAGAAAAATAAAACTAGCATATTGCCATCCTTTCTCGAAACATGCCCTTGTCCAGTGACCTCAGGAATCTCTCTCTGCACCAATAGTGAGTGCCTGAGATGTCCTGGACCACTTCTGAACCTCCAGACCAGCATCAGCTTTACTAGTTCTGATAGAGACACATTTTCCAGGGGACTCATTTCCATACTCACACAAATGAGGAGCAGACAGCTGTTTGCCCACACTGACTGCGCTTGAACCCACACAGACATGCAAATTAGGTGATGCATACTTAGTGCAGTTGTGTGTTTATTAAATTTACTCACTTCTTAATAGGCTGCCTTGACAGGGGCTGAAGGACTTTCTAAATAGGTCAAAATTGTACACAGTAAAATATGTTTTATTTTTTAAATAAAAAGCTCTTTGAAAAGAAAAAGATTAGATGACTCCAGAGAATGATTTCCTTAATCTCTAACATTGTGGCTAAATAAAAAAATTTCCCTCCAAATAGTTAAAATGGGTTAGAACGAAACCACTGTGAAGTTTGTCACTATGTACAGCACATTACTTTCCTGAATGCCTCAAGTCATTTCCCATCACCTACTGAGTCATTTCTTTCAAATTCCACCCTAGAAACAGACTTTCTTCTCCACCCATGACCATGTCGCATTCTAGAAAGGTAGATGTCCAAAGTAATAAAGACAGTTTTCTTTAGAAATACCCTAACCCAAGGGTATGTGGCCCTTGAGAGGCACTGAGGAGTTTCTGTCAACATACACAGGGATTGCCTCTGAGACAAACACTTTGTGAATATGCAAATATGGTAATTAACAACTTTCAAATCATCTTAAAATATATTTGTATCATACATGTACCATCATATGTTGTCATCTCTATATTTCTCAAGCAGGTACTAAAGCAATTACAGACATGTAGCATGGTATCATTGTGACTTTTTTTAGTTATGGATTTTGAACTGGATGTGATTATCGATTACAACTTATATAATCTTTGCTTTTTTTCTTTCTGTTAGAAAAAGAGAACAAACATAAGAACAAAAATCTATATCAGCAAAGTCCTCCCAAATAATATAAAAGTAGAATAATTACACCTTTTTGATGTCTCAGAAGTCCTAAACTTCCTTGCACACATCAGGGCTCATGATCTCCCAGTCTCCTCAGTACTGCCCAGTGACAGATCCAGCACATACATGAAGATCTGTGCCCGGTTCTTGTAAACATACTCAGTGTTTGCAAAAAGACAAAACTGTGAGGGAAAATTGTGGTAGAATTTGAAACATATAAATAGAAAAGTTGAGTTTAACCCATTATTCTATGAACAAAATCAAATTGCTCTTTCCCTATTCATGTCCTTTTGCTAGGAGGAAATTGTCTTCATAGTAATCGATTGTCTGCTTACTTACTGGTAGTCTTGTCATAAGACGTTGTTAGTCACCTCTTCCTTTGACTCTAGGTAAGTCCAAAAGATGTCATTTTTCTTTAATTTTCAAAAAGTCTCTAGGGGGAAACAGGTCCAAACTTTTCTTAGTGTTAAATTCCAGGATAATCCTCCCTGTCCATGTCATTTATACAATTTTCTCACCTGGGTTCTAGTCACGCATTTTAACTTTGTACCTACTTGGAATACTGGTCATGATTCACTTCACAAGCAAGGGGATCTTAAACTTCCCATGTCTTTTCCATATACCTAATGTTAACATCTCTTTGTGTTTCACTGGCTTTCTAAGAACTGTTCATCATTTTGGCTTCTTTGATCTATGTAAAGACCTTGAATCTAAACTGAGGTTACTGTCTCTATAATCTCATAGCATGGTGAATTATTTTTTGTTTTCTTCTTCTACACTTTCAAGATCATGGTGTGATGAAGAGGTTTAGTTAGATTCATCTTGTGAAACATTGGAAATTGCCTCCACTTCTGCAGTTTTCCTGAACACAAGTCTTTTCTCTCACTAGGATTTTATTCTCTCAGAATTATGTTATAAATTGAAAACCCATCTGGAACGTGTTTGCCATTGCATCTACTCAAAACAACATCCTCTTTCAATCTCTGTTTCTAATTGATACCAGCCTCACTAATACTCTTGCTAGCCTAGTGATTTTTAAAGTGTTCACCATGAAATTTGTTCTAACAGAGGCAGGTATTACCTTAAGTTCAAAGTCAGCTTGGGATACATAGTGAATTCTAGCGCAGTCCAGGCTACAGAATGAGACCTTGTCTCAAAACTAACAAAAATTTTCTACCTAGCTCAATATAATCAAAGAAGCCCACAATAATAAGTAACATCCCTTTAGTAAGTAACATCCACTGCAGTAAAGGAAAATATCTTCAGTCTGTGGGATGCTAGTAATCATGGTACTTAAAATTTCCATTTTGTTCATAGACCCAGTTTTACAGGATTTCATGCATGTACTTATTTTGAGATAAAATCACTTGCAGCCCAGGCTGCTTTCAAACTCCCAGGATGGTCTTGAACTCTTTCCTGAGCTGCCCACCCCCACATCTAGGATGTTGGGATTCCAGATATGTTCCACTGTACATGGTTTGCAGGATTTAAAGTTTTTAAAAGTATTTTTGTTTATTTTTATTGATTTATTTGAGAGTGACAGACAGACAGAGAGAGAAAGAGGCAGAGAGAGATAGAGAATGAGAGAGAATGGGTGCACAGGGGCCTCCAGCCACTGCAAACTAACTCCAGAAGCATGGGACCCCTTGTGCATCTGGCTTGCATGAGTCCTGGGGAATCCAGCCTCGAACTGGGATCCTTAGGCTTCACAGGCAAGCGCTTAACTGCTAAGCCATCTCTCCAGCCCCAGGATTTAAAGTTTTAAATCGTCATGTTTAGAACAAAAGTATTAGACTAATCAGCATTCCAAGACATTGTTCTTTCTTTTAATAACCAACAACCCCAAAGAATTTCCTGGTTCCTAACAACCTTAAGAAGCTATTAGCACACATTTCTGTTCTTTGAGTTCCTATTGAATTCTTCACTCATGTTGTAAAAGACATCTTGTTGTTAATTGTAATGGTGTAGGAAGGTTTTTTTTTTTTTTTTTTTTTTTTTTTTTTGTGTGTGTGTGTGTGTGTGTTAGTTCTCCCTCCCTGGCAGGATTTTCAGATATATTCCTCTTTTAATTACAATTACATAGCACTGTACAAAGCCTTAATGGATAGAGAAAAGAAACAATATTAACATAGGTGATTTCTTATTAGTAAATGTTTTATCCAAGTAGGCCATTGCTTTATTACTTGGCTAGTTCACTCTACCTTACAACGGACTTGTTCTAAAAAGCCAAGAGCTAATTTTAAAGTTTGCCAACATACAAGGCGGATGTAGCCATTGCTCTCTGCCAGCATGCTAGGCTCTCTGTCGGGCACTTGGACAGTATTCATCGATTACGCCAAACCATCCTGGCAACCTGCGCTTCTCCTACCACAAAGCTGCTATTCTCTTGCCAGTTATCTTGGGGTATTGTTTGATTTGCATGTCTATAATAATCCCATTTCTATTAGCACAAATCTCTGAAAATTTGCTGTAATTTTGTTCCATATTTAGTATTTACAGAAGAGAACTATCTAAATGAATTAAGTCAAAAAAGGCCTTTTAAAGAATGATGACATATTGGTTTGCATTTTACAAACTGATGCCACGGAGGTTTACCAAATAGTTATGTATCTTTCTTCCTGAGTCTGTGATGAGCTCTGGGCTCCATGGAGAGCCAGTGTGTTCCCCTATGCTGGTGCTTTAAAGGAAACAGCAATCAACATCCCTCCAGCATTAAGGAAACTGTGGTGCTGGAAAGGAACGCAGACTTAAATGAAACCCTCACTCCAGATTCCTTTAATAAAAGGGCCTATTTTTTTTCTTCTTCTTTTGTCACTGAGAGTAGCTGTGAAACAAGGAGCATTCTCCAGGCAAGAGCCAGAGTAGCTGGGCTTTGTTAGCTGATTGCCTGTGACATAATTAGCTGACAATCTGGCACCCGAATATTTGTGGGAATAGGACAACAATGCAGGGAGTGTGGTAAGGTTAACCCACTTGGAAACCTTTCAGCCTTAAAGGAAACCCTGAAGTATAAATAGACGAGACCCCGATGTCGATCTCTTAAGCCAGAATCAATTTGAGTCATTACAGGAGCCATGGAAAAAAACCTCAGTAAGGGTTTGTTACAGGCTTAGAAATAGCTACTGCAAGAGATGCAAAAGTTCTCATTAGATCTTGCCTTTCTTCCATCTGTAGTAGTGGAATACTGTCTAAATTCAATGACAAGCTGGTAATTTTAAGATTAGGATATTGGTATTAAAAATTTACAACTCCATTGAAACAGTGTCTGGGAGCACGATGCTTCCTGGAAGATTTTACATGATTTTTCTCTGTATGACTATCTTTGGATGATGTTTTGTGGACGGATTACCACAGTTCTAAAATTACTATGATGCAAACATGAAAAGTAAGGAGTCAGAACAATAGACCTTGCGACAGGTCATGACTGCTAGTTGGAAAGAGAAAAGTCTCTATTCTCAGAATGAGAAAACCCTCAGCTGCATGGCTTGCTAGCTTGTTGTGACATTACAAGTGACGTCTGAACTCCTCGTGCAGGGCAATAGCTGTTCAGTTACTGCCATCTTATGTCTCAATCGATGGCAGATCTTTTCATCCCCTTCTCTCCTTCTCTTTTTGGCTGTAGAGCTTGGTGTGTGGCTGTCTTGTCACCTTTTTCTTCTGGGCTGTCAGGTTTCTTAGCAGACCTGTAGGGAGGAAGCCTGAAGAATTGTGAGCTCACAGCTGCCTCTCTCTCCCTCTGTGGAGGATGGTGGGTTTGATTAAAGGGGAGCTCCCTTCTGGCTTTCGCAGATCACATCAATCACGTTGATCAGCCCCCGAAAGGCAACATATTGTCTGGGACCCGGCCAAGGAGGGATATCAATTTCACCATTGCACTTATGTCTTTCAGCCAGGAACCAGTTTATTTTTGGCTGCTGAAGTCTGAGACCCACTTTGGAAGCTGAATTTACCCGTTCAAGCTTCCTGCCAGCTACTGGGGAACTTTTTCTTTAGTCAAAGGGAAGCATCTTGATGGAGCAAATTTGCTCTGTGTGTGCTGAGTGCGGAATCACACACTTCTTCTCTAAGTCATGTTTTAAGTTTTGACAGAGTTTTGAGTCATTTTTTTTCTACTATTAATTCTCATATGTAGAGATTTCATGAAGAAGGTAAGAAGAGATCAGAGTTAGCAGTATTATCTAAGAAAAGTTAAAACTAACAGAAACAATAATTGAATCTTCAGTTTGTGACATACACTGATAACATCAATCATTGTCTTTATCATTAACACTTTTGGAACGTCAAATCCAGTAGGTATGCTATTTTTGGTGTCAGGCTTATTATAAATGTCTACTTGTCCTGAAATAATTTGGAATATTGTATGTTAAGAATTTGGGAACAATGTATTATAGCTTAGGACCTCATCAACATTTGACTGTTTCACATACAATTCTGGTCTTATAATTACTTTGTACTACCCCTTCTCATCGAAAATACAGACTGATTTACTGATTGCGGCTGCTCATGATTCTGTTTCTCATTCTGAATTGTCATTGATCTTGTCTGAAATTCTGGTTGCTTAGGAAGTAGATACTTACCAGAAAATGTAGGTATGAAAATAACATCAGTCACTAAAATAAATGTTTGCTAAAGAAAAAAGTGAAAATTCTCCTTAGTGATTTGTAATTTTAAAAAATCGATTTTCCAACCATTATACACATCTTGCAAAACAGCACTGATTAGTGAATTGCTTTAGATAACTGAAGTTTATCTGGCTAATTTTGTTTCCTGAGCTATATAGGGAAGTACAGAATTAAATTTTGTGACTTCTCTAAAAATATGAACTGGGGGGTGGGGGAGTTCAATAGACAATTTTTTTAAATGTAAAAATCCAGAAGCTAAACAATCTTCCTTTCTGAATGGCATCTTTGCAGGTTTAATGGTTAGTGACTATAGTTGCTGCAGCCTTCCATAATGAACTAACAAATCCTTATTCATTATGTGTGTATTTGTGAGTTATATGTATTCAAGCTGAAAGTTTACTCTAAGACACCATGATTTTAGTTTAAAATGCCATGAATGGGGAGATTTTAACACCAGTTTCAGACACTGAAGTTAATATATTGATTGAATAATATTCCTTACATAAAACATGTCTCAACTAGAAGAGCTTTGGAAAATACTGTGTGATCATGTTTTGTTTTGTTTTTTTTCTTTTGATTCATCAGATATAGGTGAAACTTCAATTACTTTCATGGCTAGTAAACCATAAAAGAACATCATCACAATGTGTCCCTGAAAATTAACTCAAGATCTCAGTTCCCCTGATTATATTACTGGCATTTGGAGCCAGAATAAGCACTGAAAACTTATTGTGTGGAAATGAGGTAAGATGTGTTAACTGTTGTCAACAATAACTATCTTGGAAGTCTACCATGGCTAGATTCTTTAATTACCTTTAAATGCTTAGCTTAAATTATGTTGAAAGGCCCCGTTTTGGCGGGGGTGGTTCCGGGAATACAAACAGCTCTTTCACAGCCAGTATTTACAATTGACCCTTTATAAACAATCTTGTTCAATTTTTGTAGGCATAAGGACTGTTTATTTTCTACTCATACTACAAAACCTCATTTTCCAAGCTTGCAATTTCTCCCAGCACTCAAGCACTCAAATTTATCTCAGAGGATAAAATTACTAATTAAGACCCATATTTGGATAAAATCTTATTTTTAGTCCCTTGCATTAAATACGGTTTTAAACGTGCCGGTGGTGGCCATCATTCAGTCACTATCAGAAAAAGAAAATCACTAGGCTCTGTAATGTGCCATTTTTTGTGCTGAAGAACATAACAGAATCTTTTCCTTTGAATGTTAGACTTTGGATAAATGCTTTCTAGATTTGATAATTGTGTTCTTAAATTAAAAGTGTTTGTTTCTCTTGAAATTATATCATAAATCTCTGTGTGGAATATACATTGGCAATGGAGGAAAGCTATTATTTGCTTAAATGAATCTCGTAGCTTGTGATAATGTATCATTAATTTAACTGAGTTCCTTGACTTTTCTCATCTTGATTTCCTCTTAGATATCCACTACCTCCACACAGAGCCAATAATATCACCATGCTCTGAACTAAGTCAGCAGTTTTGACATCTTCATTTCAATGTCCTTTTCTGTACCTTCAGCAATGTTAATGTTACAAATTATAGGAGGGCATATTAATAGCCATACCCAAGAAGCAGAAAGAAAAGTGCATTTTTTTAAACTAAGTACTAACTTGGGATTTCCCAGGCCCATTGTCAAGTCAGCCGAACCCACAGCTCCTCCATTGTGATGATAATGGATTCTGTGTTGTTGGCGCAAAGGTCATGAGGTCACCGTAAGCTCCTTAATGGACTGTGAAATAACTTTAACTGCATTAACCTCTCTGGATCACATGGGTGGCACCCACAGCCACTCCTGGAATTCTCATTCGCTTAGAGAGACAATACCATTAGATTATTATATTTTCCATTTGGAATAGCAATAGGCTCAAGGAAATTATGCTGCTAAGCATTTCCATTAAGTGGATAGGACCTGAAAGAAGATTAACTAGAACATCTCTGACATCAGATATGAGGGGGAGGTGGCAGGTCTTCCAAAAGTGTCTCCAGTCTCTCTGATGCGTTAACTCAAAGTACCTGCTGTACTAGGTTTAAGGCTATGCAATCAGTGGATAAAAGGAAAATACTAGAGATACATATGGCTAAGTCAAAATGTGGTCTTCCTGCTCTAGATCCAAGCAATCTACATATAGTTTGACACATTTTCTCCTCTCTTCATTTTCCTAAATGTAATCCTCTATGAAACCAAGAGAATGGTTAAGTACCAAGAATTTGAACCAGAAAAAGTATACTTGAACACATACTCTATCCTTTCCCTGTATTTTTTCATGTGTATGTGTGATACACACAGGTGCATGTGTGTCAAGGTGCTCATATACATGTGTGCGCATGAAGTGCCCATGCCCGTGGAGGCCAGAAATTGATGTCATCTGTGTTCCTTGGTCACTCTTCCCTTTGTTCATTTGAACCCAAGTTCCCAGCTTCACTTAGGCCAGCTAACCAGTTTGCACTAGGGATCCCCATCTCTAATTTCTGTCTCCCTGGCGCTGGGATTACAGGCAGCCACCACCCTCATTTACACTCATTTGCACGAGTGCTGGAGATTCCATCTCAGGTCCTCACACTTGGGAGCAAACACTTTATCCACTGAGCCATTTCCCTAACTCCCTCCCCTGGCTTTTAAGGTAAAAGGGATACTATTTTCCCCAGGAAATTAAATGTTGATGTTCTAACTTCTGCCTGCTGTTAATTGTATTTCGAAGACAGAAATTACTTCCTTTGAAATCACACAAAGCTGAGAAGTGCTCATTTCTGAAGGACAAGAATAATTGCTATTGGTTTACATAGACATAGACAGGCATCTATTTACCCACAAGTTAAGCCTGCTGGATAAGTATCCAAGAGAGATTTAGAAAGTACCATGGTCATCAGTGTTATCATTAAAGAACCTCATTGTCAGCTTGATATGACATAACAGAAAAACACACCACATTAAACACATGTTTTAAATGCAGTTTGATTTCCTAGTGGGATAACATGAACTGAAGACTGAGAACAGACTGTATAGCATTGTTTCTAAAATGTGTGTTTTAATGCTTTGAAAATTATCATCCAACTTGCAGCCAGTTTTTATATTTGGCATAATACTTTGTTAAATTCTGGAAATTCTATTGTCATTGAAGGTATCTTAGAACAGGGAAAACATGAGTGAACTAATTGAAGATATGAATGTCCTTTCTTTGATATTGTTGTGTGTGCTCTGCATTTTAATCTTGGAAAAACTCTTTTTGTATTTCTTGTTCTTTTAAACATTTGATAATAATTGGCTGCTTTTGTTTTCTAGCAATAAGAGAGAGACAATCAAGTGGAATGCAGGCTCAGTCTTTGAAATCTATGACACTGCTTGTATTATCTGAAAATTTTAGTGAACTGTGTTTCTGTTAAACCAAGTACCTCAACATTTATTATTTGATGACAATAACTACTGTTATTAAAAAACATATATAAATCTCTTGTGAAAATCATTGACCCTTGCCCTGGAAGCTACTCTGATTTGACAGGTCAGAACCATCATGATTCAGATTATCATCATGTATGGACCAGTCAGTTTACTGTTAGCTCATTAAAGAAACAATGATCACGTATGTTTTATATGCCAAACACTTTCCATAGGCATACATTCCAGAGATGCAGATGAGCAAGTAAGATTCCGGTTGTTACAAAGGCCTGTCCAGGCATTATGGGGAGGGACTGAAAGTATCAGCCGCTATGGGGACAAAGGCAGAAGGAACAGTTCCACTAACCTTTAAGGATCTTGACCCAGAGAAACTCAGGATCCATGGTTCCAATGCAAAAAAGAATTTCATGACTAGCTAATATAAAGCAGAGTTGGGGGTTTAATTAATTAATTACTTTATTTATTTATTGTGTGTATGTATGTGGTGTGTGCATGTGTGTATACATGTTTACATGTGTGTGGGTACACATATCTGCATGTGGAAGTCATGTCAGGTGTCTTCCTCGATCACTCTACACCTTACTTACTGAGGCAGGGTTTCTCACCTGCACCTAGAACTCATTGATTCCACTAGTCTCTCCAGCAAGTTTGTGCCAGGGTTATCTTGTCTCCGCCTCCCGAGCCCTGGGCCACCACTGCCACCTAGCTTTTCTGTATGTGCTGGGTATCTGAGCTCTGCTCCTCACATTTGCAAGCACCTTACCCACTGAGCCATAGCCCTAACCCCTAGTTAGGGTTTTAAAAGATGTTTTAATATACACTTTAAGCAGGAATGTTAAAAGAAAGAGAGACATTCAGAAGAAAGTGAGGCTCACCAGGAGAATATGGGTGTGAGCTTCTCTAACACAGTGACACTCATTTTGTATTGACACTCCACTGTCTTTACAATAATCATATGTAGAATTTTGGTGGCTATTGAAGCTATTGTCTTCAAGGGGTTGTTAAACAACCTAAATGAGGGCTGGAGAAATGGCTTAGCCACTAGGGCCTTTGCCTGTGAAGCCTAAGGACCCAGATTCGATTCTCTAGGTCCCACATAAGGCAGATTCACAAGGTGGCACATGCTTCTGGAGTTCCTTTGCAGTAATAGGAGGCTCTGGCATGCTCATTCTCTCTCTCTCAAATAAAAATTAATATCATATAAAAAAGCTTAAATGAGAACACAGAGTGGCTCTTGAGCTGGATGTGTGGGGGGAGCAGTGAGGGGGCGGGATTACATTTGATAAAAATCATAAGAATGCATAAAAGTATATCTTTACTGCAATGTCTTGTGATTCCTAGAAAATTTCAGGGAAAAGGAACGAGGCCCTACTCAGGGGAACTAAGCCAGCTTCATTGCTATGTTAACAGAATACATCTCCATTTGATAGGAATAGTATTCCTATGTTACTAGCCTTCATAGCAAATTGTAATTGTGCTGGAATTCTTGCTTCTCAGGTGATGAGATGCTTCAACAAAACTCTAGGGTGAATGGGCTCTTTTCCCTCCCATGTCCACATGATTTTTCCTTTTTATCCTGCCTCCAACAAACCCAGTATCACTGCACTTCCTTGATAATTGTAGTGAAGTTGTATTTCATACTTCTACCCTAGTGAAGTTGTGTTTCATACTTCTACCATAGTGAAGTTGTATTTCATACTTCTACCCTTCCTTGTTCAGCTCACAGTGAAACTGCTTCCCAGGAGGCCTGGCATCTCATGAACATGGCGTGCCTGCCTTGATTCCCTTTGGGCTCTCCCAGCACACTACTTTTGGTGAGTCTGATGCTTATGATGTCACACGATACACAAGCTTTTCCACTCCTCCTGACCCTATTGTAAACCCACAGCTCAGCTCAGTCAGTTAACTAGTCTACAAATGCATGCATAGTAGTCAGTACACAAGACATTGGCTGGGCCTTAGTGATTTTTCATTCAGTTTTGTGTTTGGAGTGTGGACTGATGAGTGAGGAGTAAACTTCCATATGATGTGTGAGGTTCATTGTAGTCCTTCAGGAAGCCAAGTGTTTTTAAGAATGATCAGAGTTCAAGCCAACAAGGGTATCCATAGACAGTGTCCAAAGACTTCATGGATATATAATAAGTGTTCACACACTGTAACTAACATCTAACAAGAGTATTTGCACACTGTAATGAGCATTTAACACTAGTGTTCACATACTACAATGGATATATAAGAAGTGTTCACACACTGTAATGAACATGTAACAAGAGTGTTCACACACTGTAATGAACATATAACAGGAGTGTTTGCACACTCTAATGGAGATATAACAGGGTGTTAATACACTGTAATAGACACAAGAGTATTCACACATTGTAATGAATATACAACAGAACTGTTCACACACTGTAATGTCCATATAACAGGAGTGTTTGCAAATATGTATTTGGATATATAACAGGAGTGTTCATACACTGTAATGGATATATGACAGGAGTGGTCACACAGTGCAATGAATATATGACAGGAGTGGTCACACACCATGATGAATATACAACACAGGTCCTTTAGAGCACTGTTTGTATTTCTCTTGTATCCATTGCATTGACAGAAATATGACTACATTCTGTAGAGGCTAAGTGAAACTTTAATATGTCTATAATAATATATGAAAATAGTTATTAATTGTAACCATGGGACTCATTCCAAATATGAAAGGTTAGTTTAACATCCCCAAATCAGTAATACAGAATATGCCATATTAAAAAATTAAAAAATCATCCCACAACTTACATAATCCTCTCAATAGATAATGAAAAAATCACATGACAAAATGCAATGTTGTTTTTCAATTTAATAGTCAACAAACTAGGGAAATTTTTTTAACAAAACCTAAAACTGAAACAAACAAATAAAAAGCCCTTGTAAACAGGGCGTGGTGGCACACGCCTTTAATCCCAGCACTCGGGAGGCAGAGGTAGGAGGATCACTGTGAGTTCGAGGCCACCCTGACCCTTCCAGGTCAGCCTGGGCTAGAGTGAGACCCTACCTTGGAAAAACAAAAAGACCTCTGTGTGTGTGTGTGTGTGTGTGTGTGTGTGTGTTTAAAAAAAAAAAAAAACCTTGTAGTTAACATTATACTTACAGGTCAAGGACAGCATGTTCTGTCATGTAGAAAAGAATAAGAAGAGCATACCTGATCATGCCATTTTTATTCAACATTGCATTACAGTTAGGGTAAAGTAATTAAGCAATGAAAAGAAATAAAAGGAATCCACATTGAAATGGGAGAAACATAACCACTCCTACCCATAAACATGACTTTATACATAGAAAATCCTAAACAATCCAGTCCAATAACTACTAGAACAAACAATGAACTTTATAAGGTGCAGCATATAAGATTAATGCACAAATATAAATTACAGTTTTTTATGCGTGCAGTGAGCAATCTGGAAAAAAAAGAGAATTCCATTCACAATTGCTATAAAAAAGTAAAAAAATACTTACAAAGAAATGTAATTAGAAAAGTCTAAACTTATACTCTGAAAAACACACAGGCAACAAAACAAAACAAAACCTGGAAATTCACTAAATGATACCAAATAAATGAAAATCCATCAGGTGCTCATGGACTGGAGAACATTAAAGTGGCAGTGTTCCACATGAACAGATTCAATGCAACTACTGTTAGAGTTCCAGTTAATTTTTTGGTAGAAATTGATAATTTGATTAACAATTGAAAATTTAAGGGGCCCAAAGTAGTTAAGATTATCCTGAAAAAGGATACAGTTGGAGAACTCACACTTGAAAACACTGCAGATCTTCAGTAGCGAAGACAGTATGGAGCTGGCTAAGAACAGATGCACGGGAGAAGCAGATAACAGAACTGAGTCGCAGAAGAAATGCATACCACCGTGTTAACTTGAGATAGGATGGGAAGGTGCAAAACATCAAGGAGATATGGGAAAAGAAATGCATTCCTTACTTTAGTCACGTTGCAACTCAGAATCAAGAACTTTGGCACAATTAAGAAATTTACTGTAAAGATTGCCTACATGGAAACAATATTCTTGTTCAGTAGTCATATTTCAAATAAAAGTATCAAAATGGCCCTGAATCATGCTTAAATCCTTTACATTTCTTAGTCCTTTCCCAATCAGGAACCTATACCTTTCTGAGAATCTCGTAAACAGGATTATGAACATTGTCAATAGTCACACTGAGGAGGAAGAAGGAATTTAGGGTCACAGGCAAAGAAACTGGGCAAAGGGGCATGACTAAGTCTGAAAGGCGTCAAGATACTTGGCAGAGAACTGGACTGACCAGCCAGCCACCCCCTACATCCAGTAAAGTCTTATTCCTACAAGACAACTGGATCCAATATCCCAAGCAATGGATTATTTGCTCAGAACCCCTTCCAACGTGGGAGCTTTCCTAGACTGTGCATGTCTTAGGTATCCCTCTACGCCTTCCTAGTCATGATAGACTATTTCCTACCAAACTGTAAGTAAAACATATAAAATAGAATAAAACCCTTTCTCCCTAAGTTGATTGTTGTCAGGGACTTCATCACAGCCAAAAGGAAAGTAATCAATACCCATCTCCCCACCCCTGCCCCACAAAAGAAAACCTTTGAACAAAGTCACTTTAGAAGCCACCAAAATCATACACATGGCTACTATTAAGACCCAAATCTTGGGTACACACTGTTCTTTTCCTATGAGCCCCTTTCTCTCACTTAATGACATTGCTTGGATCTGTATTAAAACTTTCTTAAACTCCAGCTTTCCTTCACACTGACTCATCTTGGACCAGAACTTTACCTGAGTAGAGTGGAGGCCTGAAGAAGAGCAGTCACAGGCCACCACGGGTCAAAACATGGAGCCCAGCCTTCAGCCTCCTGCTTTTTCTGGCTGTATCACTGACTTTCAACAAGTAGCCAGTACCATTCCATCGAGAAAGGATAGATTTAAGAAACAAAGGGGGCAGAGACGATAGCAGCTATACATGTAAGCAATGTAGCAATGTTCATGATCCTGGATTTGGTGACAGGCTCTTAGATATAAAACCAAATGAATTTAAAAAAAATAGACAAGGATAGATAAGTTGTATTGCATCAAAATTTAAACTTGTTTTTCAAAGGACATCATCAAGATTTTGTAAAGATCATCCACAGAATGAGAGAAAGTAATGGATCCAATATGGACTTTGTATATTTAAAGTCCTTATAATGTAATAATAAAAATAAAACCAAATTTCATTGGATTTTACATTTATTTAGTTATTTAGACGTGGCCATTGTGTAGTACTGACTGACGTGGTAACTCAATGTATTACCCAGGCTGACCTCAAACTTACAAAGATTCTCCTATCTTAGCCTTCTGAGTGCTGAGATTATAGTCATCACCAACCCACCTGGTTGCTAAGTTAAAAGTGACAAATGACTGATAAGCCTAGACAGATAGGCTCCACATTTTTGGTTGTCAGGGAAATAGAATCAGATTCATAATGACAGACCATGCCATACTCACTAGAAGGGCTACATGTGAGTCAGAAAATATCAAGTGTTGAAGAGGGTAGGAGAAGCCATCGCTCTCCAACAGTGATGATGGGAATATAAATAAGTGGTTCGATTAATTGCAAACCAGTTTGGCAGTTCCTCAAATGATTAACTGTTGAATTATTATATAACCTGGCAATTAAACTGCTAAGTATAAATACATTTTCACACAAAAGTTTGTATGTGAATGTTTATGTTATCATTATTTATAATAACCAAAAGAAGTAATCAGGCCAAATAGCCACTGCTGGGCACATGGATAATGACAGCATAAGATTTCCAAACAGTGGACTGTTACACAACCATAAAAAGGAATGGATGCCTTGATACAAACTTCAGGAGGAAAAAACTTTAAAAACACTGTGCGAAGCAAAATAAGCTAGTCACACAAAAACCATACATAGTACAATTCAGTTCCATTGAAAGTCCATAAAAACCATACATAGTACAATTCAGTTCCATTGAAAGCCCACAATTGAGAAAGCTGTAGAGAAAAAAAAAAAAGATAATGCTTGCTCATTGCTGGGGCTAAGATGGAGGAAGGAGGGTAAGGACTGGTAATTAATGGTTATGTGGTTTCTTTTTGAGGTCATGACATTCCTTCAACTTGATCAGGGTGACAGTGAATGTCTGTGAATATTTTAAAATCCACTGAACACTTTGAATGGGTGAATGTATGACATTTAATTCATATCATGATAACATTGTTAGCAAGCTAACTCTATAGTGTATATTTTATGGTATAGACTCTAAGCTCTAAATGCCATTCCGGTACAAGGATATATTCCCCAAAAGTAAACATGCAAGATGAAGAATTCATTACCCTCAGAGTTATACCTTAGAAATAGAATTGGAGTATGAGTTTAAGCAGTTTGGACTACTTTGAAGCAGTGGGAAATTTGAGATGATGGTGTAAGAAAGTCCAGGTTGATTTGACTTCTGCTCTTATTACACAAGCAATAACAGAAACATGAGCTATCACAGGCTAGCCAACCCTAAACATTTAAAGGACTCCTCTGCCTATTGTCTGAATACCACTGTCTGAGAGCAGTTGCAATCTCAGTAAAGCCGTGTTTCGTTTGTATATCTGATGTCAGCATCCTTCTGGTTCCCTTTTGGCACTTCCCAGTTCCCTCATTGTGTATCACATCTATCTTTCTTCCAGAATTTTAATTTCTTAAAAATATTCATTTATTGGCATGAAAGAGAAAGTGTACTAGGGCTTCTTGCCACTGCAAAGGAATTCTAGATGCATGTCCCACTTTGTGCATCTGGCTTTATGCGGGTACTAGGGAATTGCACCTGGGACAGAAGACTTTGCAAGCAAGTGCCTTTAACTGCTAAGCCATCTCCTTAGTTCACTGCCAGAATTTTAAAAAAACAGTTCATCTCTTTTCTAGTAGATACAAATACCTATATCCTTCTGAAAGCCAGACATAATATTTTTATATTCTAAAATGAAGCAATTTTAACAAGTAAGTATATGACCCCTTTAGATAGATACTACCTCCAGGCTCAGAGAGAAACCCCACGATCCATTTCTTCTCTGTGTAGAGAGGAGAGCTAATGGGTGTCTGTGTCCCTGAGTAAGTGTTCCCACTGAAGTTTATTTGCTTCAGGTCTTAAGGTGGCATGGTGTTTGCCGTGAGCGCACACGGCAGTACTTTGTTCTGTCTGAGCTGTTTTACCTTCACAGGTCTTGCTCCCATTAGCAACCACTGAATGATGGATTTTTAATCCACGCAGGCATTTTTCATATATCAGAAGACAATGTTAAAAGGCCTGGAGGTACCTTTATTAATTTCACACTGTTCAAGGGCATTTCAAAATTCCCTAGAGGGCTGTTTCTTTTCCCCTCTTCAGTGTACCTGACCTAATACTGAGCAGTAGAATGCTTGTTCTGTGTCTTCAGGAAAGGAGGGCTCAGGAAATCCCCTGGACTAGGCCAGTGATCTGGGTCTGCTGGGCAGCATGTTAAGGGAATCATAGCATCAAGATTAGCCAATATGGCCAACTGTATCAGTCAGCTTCAAATATCTTTCAGAAAGCCATAACCAACTTAAAAAAAAGCTTTATTTTGGCTCATGGTTTCAGAGGTTTTAGTTCATAGTCCATTGGCTCTTGTTTGGGGCCATGGAAAGGCAGAATATTATGGCAGGGAGTATGTGATGGAGAAAATCTGCCTACCTCATGGCTACAGAGAAGCAGAGAGAAGAAAGGGCCAGCATCCCAATAAATATCCCCTTTAACGTTATACCCCAAATGACCTAACTTTTTTCCAGGTGGCTCTTGTCAATTCTGCCATATCCCAGTAACACCAAAAAAGCCTTCAGCAATGGCCTTTAGGGGACGTTGAAAATCCAAAACTAAATCATTGATTGTAATTGTACAACTGTGTCTCACATGCCTATCATATGCGAAACACTG
This sequence comes from Dipus sagitta, assembly GCA_036346955.1. Lineage (NCBI taxonomy): Eukaryota > Metazoa > Chordata > Mammalia > Rodentia > Dipodidae > Dipus > Dipus sagitta. The sequence continues at coordinate 318,033,881 of CM070770.1, forward strand.
AGGCAATAGTGAGGGTGGTATGAGGATATGTGAGTCTCGGCCTCCAAAGGGAATGAGGGAGATGTCATGTGCCATGCAATGTCTGCCCATACTGTCAGGCTAAGGAAAGGAAAGTCCTAAAGACACAGAAAACAAATTCACAAATGTGAGAATGCACAGAGGCAATCCTGTTTTCTCTACAGAGTGGCAATATTTGAGTTGGAACTTAGAACTGGAGCTTATGTCAATATATGAAAAGGCTGGCAAACAAACTGAAAGTAAAAGTAGAGAAGGAAGTGGAAAGCTTGGAAGAGTTTAACACAAGATGAAAATAATATTTGGCTGTACCAAGGAAAAGCAATAGAAAAAGTCTTGGAAAATAGTGAAAGATAGATCATGACTGAGATTATAATACTAACTGAAGAAATTTGGATTCTATAATAATTTTGTCAATTATCACACCATTGTAAATACAGAAAAATATTAATAAACGTTTTATAGATACAGAGTGACATTTCTTTTTTCAAATGAGTATGTGCATGTGGTGTGCATGTATGTGTGTAAACTTGTTTTATGTGTTAGGGTTCATGTGTGTGTGTTCTATTTTATTCCTTCTTTGAGATAGGGGATCTCACTGATCTTAGAAACCATTGATTCATTCATACTAGCTATCCAGCAAACCCCAGGGATATTTTCCCTGTCTCTATATTCCCAGAGCTTGAGTAGAGGGGCATGCTACCACATCTTGTTTTTGTGTGGGTGCTGGGGACTCTGGTCCTCATCTTACATGGCAAACACTATCCACTGAGCAACCTCCCCAGTCCTTATAAGTGGCATTTAACAGTGGAATTTACAGAGTTTACTATCATGGCTTGCACATGCTTTGTTGTCCCAAGGATTTATGTGTTGGAAGCTTGGTCTTGGGTATGATGGTGTTAAAGGCAAGCTCTTTTGGGAAATCATGAAATCATTTAGGACACTGCCCTCCTAGTGGATTAAAGTTGTTCTCCTGGGACTCTGAGTTCCTCCTTGTGAAAGGCTTGCTGCAGAAGAGAATCTCAGCCACTTCACACTCTCTTAGGTCCACACCACATGCACATACTCATTTCATAAAAGACATGTAAGTTAACTCTCCCTCTTGCATGCACTCCTGTCTTAATGTTACCCATCATGCCATGATTTAGCTAGGGATGCCTTGGAAATCAGCTTCAAAGCCATGAGGTAAATAAACCTAATTTATTTCTGAAATTACTCAGCTGTGGGTCTTTGTGATCCAATTAGAAAATGGCAGAGTGTACTTGGAGACTGAACAGATCTGGAGCATGAGGTGAGTGAAGAGAAAAACATCACATGTGAGTGTCAAGGTTAGGATGTAGACTAGAATTGAGAATATCACAAAAGAACTACTTTCAGAGAAAGATAATGGGTTGGGTTAGTGATATAAGAAAGTAGACATTTCAGCTTACCCAAAATTATGCCCTCAGGCAGCAGGTAGAGGTGTATAGTTTGAATGGCTTGAGAGGTGGCTCAGATGCTTGTGAAGCCTGATGGCCCCAGATTTGATCCCCCAGTATTCATGTAAACATAGACACACAAAGGGGAAAATGCATCTAGAGTTCATTTGCAGTCACAGAAAGCCCTGGTACATGCATCCTTACTCTCTTCTCTATCTCTAATAAATAAATAAATAAATAAATACTTAAATGTTTTTATTTTTTAAACAAACAAGTGTGCCATTTGAGGAGAGGCCAGGACTGCAGTGGTTGAATTGGGGTATGCCTGAACACTAATGATGCCTAATGTCTTTTGAACTCATAAATGGCGTAAATCAATTATGGACATGATGAGACCATTTGAAATGCTTTATGAAGTGAAAGGAAACACTAAAGATGAAAATATAGATGAAAAGAGCAAAAACAAGTAAAATCAATACACAGAAGATTGATACCCATTTTTCTGAGTCTGAAAAAGCAAAGGAGTCGGAGAGTGAGGCCAAGGCTGCCTCACAGAGGTGAGATGAAAGTTGAGGGGACTGCAAGGAAAGAGGCTAGACAAGAGCCCATGAAGAACAAGGATTATGATTAGGAATACAAAGTGAGGGACTGGATAGTGAGGAAGATGTTTGGAGAGGAATCAGCAAACAGGAAAATACACAGAGAGTAATGTTGCTTTCATCTGAATGCTTGTGTCTCCTCCAAATTCATATGTGAAATCCTAAATTCCAAGGTAATGATATCAGGTGACGTCTTTAAGAGATTACCAATTCACCAGGGAGAGCATTCATAAATGGAAATCACATATCATAAAGGAGGCTTGAGAGGGACCCTCTTGTGAGCTGAGGATGGTGAAACAGGAATTTGGTCCTCACTAAACACAGAATCTTCTAGAATCTTTAAAAAAAAAAACAACAGAAAATACACTTTTATTTATTTATTTGAGAGGGAGAGAGTATGGGCATGCTGGAGACTCTTGCCACTGCACATGAATTTCAGACACATGTGCCACTTTGTGCATCTGGCTTTGTGTGGGTACTGGGCAATCACACCCATAATGGTAGGCTTTTCAAGCCAGTGCCTTTAACTACTGAACTACCACTCCAGCCCCATCTGCTGGAATTTTGGTCTTGGTACTTCCTACCCTCCAGAACTGTGAGAAATAATTTTCTGGTGTTTATATAAGACATTTAGTTCATGCTGGTTTGTTACAGCAGCCTGCTGTAGACTAAGACAACCTCTGCCACTAACCTAAAACTTTATATTTTGCAACTTATAGAGAGAGCACTTTCAAGATTTTTGAAGAATGTAGGACATTTTACTGACCAAGTTATTTTTCAAACTAAATGTCTAGCTTAAACGTTCAGCTTTCAGAAATTCAAGTGAGAAACCAATGAGAGATCAAGAAATGAATTGAAGGTAGGATAATTATCATTATAGTGTAATTAATACATCTTATAATTAATTAATAATAGCTAATCTCTCAAATTTCTACATCATTTTAGGTGGGCTAGTTTTATAAAATCATCTCTTATTAAAAAGTAAAAAGGACTAAAGTTTTAATTTAAAAAAGAAACTCTAAATGTCAGTTTTAACCTTTATAACTGAAATAAAACAAAGATATTTATTTTTAATTCAAAGTTAAACAAAGGAATCAAGAAAGAGAAAAGATCCCAATGTGGTGGCACACATGCCTTTAACCCCAACACTTTGGAGGTAGAAGTAGGAGGATCACCTTGAGTTTGATGCCACCCTGAGACTATATAGTGCATTCCAGGTCAGCCTAGGCTGGAGCAAGACCTTGACTCAAAAAAAAAAAAATCAAACTCATAAATAAAAATATTAAAAAAAAAGAAAGAGAAAAGGTGTCAAGCTTCACAGGGTTAAATATACTCAAGAAAAAAATTACAAAACTCCATGCAAACCTTCTTTCAAGGCTGGCAGGATGGCTCAGGAGGTAAGATAGCTTCCTGTTCAAGCAGGGGGACCTGAGAGGGCAAGAATTCAATTCCCCGGAACTTACATACACAACTGTGCATGGCCAGGACATCTGTAACTTCAATTGTGTGAGTGGCAGAGACATGAGTGTTGCTAGAACTCATGAAAATGACAAGTCCCAGGTTCAGTAAGGGACTTTGTGTCTAGATAACACACGGATCAATGATAGAGGAAGACAAGGAAAGTTCTCTTCTGACTTCCACATACGGATGGGTCACCTGCATCTATACACACATGTGCATCCACCACACACACACACACACACACACACACACACACACAGTATGCCACACATTACACACATTTTTTAAATGTTTCCTCTTGTTCTACGTACATATATCATGTGATATTTCCTTGCAAGTAACTTACAAATTCTAGGGAGTAAAAATTATAGATGTAGATAATTGTTTCCTTATTTTTTTAAGTAAGTAATTTTAAAGGCTCTTTCACGTAGCCTTTTGGGAAGACCTGCTGTCTGTTAAGCAAACTATATTTGGTTAGAAGACAGTTCTATAACTGCCTTGAAGGATAATTTTGGCTGTTCTGATCAAATGTTCAGACATACAATCTAAAGTGCTATTGCTAAAAATTAACACAGAAACTTCTGGGATTTGCTTGTATTTTCCATTTAACCATAATCTTTATTTGCATATAAGCAACTAAGATCACATTTAACCTTAAGTCAATATATTTTAAGTTTTAGAACGTTTTGTACAACTCATATCACTTGGTTTTGAGTCTGTGTGTATGTGTTTGTGTGTGTGTGTTCACGTGTGTATGGATGCTTGGGGATGATCTTTAACTGAGTAAGTCGCATTGTGTTCAAGTGGACTGCAAAGAAATCAGCTGCAGCAGCTGCTGTCACGGAAGGAAGGGAGGGGAATTTTGGAGACGGTGAGAAACTTAAATCAGCACTGTGAATATCATGTCCAGTTATAATGTGTTTGTTGAGGTATAAACCAGACATTTTGTTTCTTATAGTTTTATTGAGGAATACATGGTATAGAAAAATTCTCACATACTATGTTTCCATTTTGATGCATTTGAACATCAACATGTACCTATGATACTATCACCACTAGCAAGTTATTATAGAAATCCCTCATCTCCAAACATTTTCTTGTGCTCTCTTGTCAGTTACCACTTTAGGAGCATAATTTCATGAATTTTACAAAATTGTGCAACCAGCACTGCAGTAGAATGTTGAAGCATTCCTATTGCTCCCACAAGGTGATTCACATCTACACGCAACACAGTTCTTTCCTACCCTGGATCCCAGCAACTGCTAATCTTTGTTTGTGACAACTAATAAAAATAATAATACAACAATACAAGAAGAGGTCTCTTGTGTCAGGCTTCTTTAATTGAGCATGTTTTTCTGAGATTCTATTTTAATGCAAAATAATATTCCCTTATTTTAATATATCTCATGTCACTAATTCATTTCCCACTTAATAGACATTGAAGTTTTTCCACTTGATGCATAATGAAATGACCATAAATGAAAAGCTTTGTATCTAGATTCTCAGTTCTGTTCTAATGATCCTCGTGAAAGGTTGTGTTTTTGTTTGTATCACAAGTAGATTTTTTACTTTTTGATTGACTTTTTAAAAAACTTGCATTATATACCACAAGTTAGTCAGTGAGGTGAAACAATGATGGTTTTTCATCTTTAAAAGGTGTAAGTGGCTGGTAAAATATAATACAAGAGAGTCAAAAGCAAGCACTGATTTCCCCTGGGCCTAGTTAGTCACTTAGTGGGTTACTTACTTTATTACAAGAATCTTAGAGCGAGCGTACCACTGTTAAAACTGAATAATTATATTTCCCCAAGGGTTTGTGGTTGTGGTCCAATGTTACAATCTGAAGCATCCCTAAATTATATGCTTTTTGTAGAGGTGAGCATGGAAGGGCATTGCTGGGGAAATTGTGCTTCTCTGTACAGCAAGGCTTGGTTAGGTCTGAAGGAGAGATACATGCATGGGCAGAACCCTAGAGCTTTACTAGTGGCTGCTGGATAGAGCAATGAGACAGGGACCTGGCAAGAGTCTGACATGGCTAAGCAGAAATAAAGACTATAGCCTGAGAAGTGGCTCAAACTCAAAGATGGTGAGTTCAGAGAATTGTTCCTTGGAACCCAGTACAGGAGAAAGAGCAGCTCTGAGAGTGTAACGTCTTCAGCTGTTGACACTCGGTTTTGAGAGGCAGTAAATGGTCAAATTCTGGCACTTTATCCTTATGACTGGGAGAAAGTGACTTAAGCCTCTTTTTACCTTATTTTATGTACAATGGGTAGAATAAGAGAATTGTGAAAATATGAAAAAAAGCCAGTATAGGTCAAGTATAAGGAAACACTGTGTGACTATTTTATAATTTTATTCACTCATCTACCTACTTCTCTCTCTCTCTCTCTCTCTCTCTCTCTCTGTGTGTCTTCTTTCTATACCAATGTCTGGGAGACATAATACAAATATGTCTACAAGACAGTTTGCAATATATTCCAAGAGGCAATCTAGCCTAAATATGTACATAAGAGACAAAAATCACAAGCAGAGCATCTGTATTTAGGAGGCAAGAAGTAAAGAAACAAATGCTAATGAACAGGCTTTGGGCATGTAATGAGTTATGTATAAGGAACAGAATCCCGTACTCTAGAAACCAGGAAAAACTGAGGAAGGATGACCATACTCCTGATGTTCCACATACGAAGCCAGCCCCAGCATAAGGGGATCAAATTTTGATGTTATATGGGTTCGCTATTGAAATATGTGACTGAGAAGGCTGAGGTTATAGAAACCAATCCAAAGCACAGACCATGAACCCCTTATAGCAGGGTAAGCAGAGGGTTCAGGGAAAAGTCATATTGCTTACAAAGGAGTAAAGAGAAAGTCATAAAAGTACACATACTAACTTTGAGTTTGGATTGTCAAATTTAGTAAATAAAATCCCAGGCCAGGGGCTAGGTATATAGCTTAGTTGGTAGAGGATTTCCTTGCAGGTACAAAGCCCTGGGACTGATGTTTAGCACCATATGAACCTGGTATGGTGTCTCACTCCTATAATCACAGGACTTGGAGCTAGTTGCAGGAGGGTGAGAAGTTCAAGGTCATCTTCAGATATATAGCAAGCTAGAGGCAAGACTGTGCTAAACGAGACCTTGTCTTAACAAAACATTTTATTACTAATATTAGAATTTGAATTGATACCTTCTATTTTATTTGGCCATCCTAGAGTGGAGGAACTAACGTGGTAACTAAACCTGCACAAGGTAAGAGAGGTTTTATATGGAGTTAAATTGTGGAGATTTTGTTGTCTATTATCCTAAACACAGACTATCTTTTTTTTTTTTTTTTTTTTTTTGATGTTGAAAGAGTTGAGAATCTGATAGATAAAAGATAAGAGATAACAAGCTGCCTCAATTTGATGTCTCTTTTCCAGGCACGACCTTGCTTAGTTCTTGAGATCAGATGAAACTGGGTGTGTTCAGAGCAGTATGGGTTTAGACTAAATTTGATTTCTGACTTGGTTGCTTTCTCACTGTACAGCTTGAGCTCAGTGACCACTTCTCCATGCCTCAATTTCATGTCAATTTCCAAGTTGGTACTTAGAACAGGGTCAGAAAATGAAACTCCGAGGACTGCTAGTGAAACATAAGTGATGTGCTAAATAAAAACATGGAATTGTTCCTCAGGAATAAATGTTGATGTTATTTCCAAAACATAAACACTCCTCTTTTACATCTTAATTTTCCATCTTTATTAGTGCTTATTAGTTGTGCAAAATAATGGGTTTCATTATGACTTCATACATCTACGTAATATACTTTAATCATATTCAAAACCTTTACCCTCTCTTAGGTCTCCTTCCACATTGTCTTCCCAATTAGTCCCACTTCTACTTTCAAGTCTTAAGAAAAATCTAGATTCTTCATGTGACGGTTATTGCTGGATGGACCCCCAAATAGCCCTTGGGGGTGGGGAGTAAGAAGGCTCAGGGTCACCGACACAAATTCTGTGAGGCAGGTGAGAAGCTGAAAGCCGACTGTTTCATTGAGGAAAACAGACATCTCTATATACCCCTTCCCCGCTTCCCATTGGTCATTTCGTATACCCTTTCCCCGCTTCCCATTGGTCCTTTCATTGTTTGGCTCTGTGTTGTCCCTTTTTCATTGGCTCGTTTTCTGCGTCAGCGGTGTCCGGGTGTTTAGGCAGGGGTTGGGTTGGCTCACAGGGGAAGTAGCAGGGGCGCATGTGCTGTAATCTCACGGCCTCGTCCCAGGGGCCCCTGGCTGTGCTTCTCATACAGACGGTGTGTTTTCATTATCCACTGGACTGGATTACGCAGTGCCTAGGACACTGGAGAAGCCCACCTCCGAGAGTGCCTGTGAGGGTATATTTAGAGAGGATTAGCTGAGGGGGATAGACACACGCTGAATAAATAGGCTGGGGCACTGGACTGAAGAAACAGGAAGAAGAAAGTGAGCTGGGTGTCCACTCTGGCCTCCGTGCGCTGCTTGCTGACGCGCTGTGAGGTGAATGAGCGTTCCTGCCAGCACAGGAACAGGCCATTCTTACTGCCATGCCCTCTCCATGACGGACTGAATCCCCTCAGACCGTGGCTTTAAATGCTCCTCTCCTCCCTTGAGCTTCTGCTTCCCAGGTATCTGGTCACACCAATGGGAAAATGATACACAGCCGGTGTCTTTTGCAGTTTGGCTTATTTATCTTAACACGAGGCTCTACAGTTCTGTTCTTTTCCCCCCCTGCAAATGGCATACTTTCATATTTACTTATGGCTGAATGAAACTCTGCATTAATTTGTTCATGAGCACCTGGGATTGATTCCATAACTTGGCTATTATAGGTAATGCAAGCACCACTATTTTATACTCCCTTCAATGAGGAAATACTGCAATCTCATGAGAATTATAACATCTCACTACAGTATATTTCCTGTGAAAACATCAGTGAGACCAGATAATATTCAAAAGTTCATCTAGCTACATGAAGGTGTCAGCTACAAATTATGGAAGTACATGTTAACATGATTAAGAACAATTTTAGGGGCTGGAGAGATGGCTTAGCGGTTAAGCGCTTGCCTGTGAAGCCTAAGCACCCCGGTTCGAGGCTCAACTCCCCAGGACCCACGTCAGCCAGATGCACAGGGGGGCGCACGCGACTGGAATTCGTTTGCAGTGGCTGGAGGCCCTGGCGCGCCCATTCTCTCTCCTTCTCTCTATCTGTCTCTTTTTCTCTCTGTCTGTCACTCTCAAATAAATAAATAAATAAATAAAAATTAAAAAAAAGAACAATTTCAGGTTGTTTTATTCATTTAAATCATAAGACAATGCAAAACTTTGTTTAACTCTAAAAACGTTAATTCCATACCCTTGTCTAATTGAATTTGTAAATAGAAATTTAATAAGAAGTTGGTTTTCTAAGAGCTCAAAGCCACAAAGTGGGAGAGCTCTCAGAAGGAGTCACCTCACTAGTCTTTGATGGTAGCATTTGAAGGACGATACCATAGTGACAAATTCTAAAGGCAAACTGAGAGAAGTGATTAAGAGAACGAGAAGCAGAATAGAATGGAATGATTTTGGAAATTAATCTTACCATGAGGACTGCCCATGATATCTTGAAAATTATTTATTTTGTATCTTAGAAAAAATAGGGAAGAAATATTGTTTTCTGAATGAGAACTAAAGAACTGAAGACTTTTTTGCCTTGGTGTCTTATAAAGAAATTTTGTCATTAGCCAGAGTTCCACATGTTTTATTGTACTAATACATACCGTACAATTTCAAAATCAGACAAGTATCTTGTTTCTGCCTTTTTTAAAAAAAGTGTGACAAGGGCTGGAGAAATGGCTTAGCAGTTAAGGTGCTTGCCTTTAAAGCCAAAAGACCCAGGTTCAACTCCCTAGGATCCACGTAAGCCAGATGTACAGGGTAACACATGCATCTGGAGTTTGTTTGCAGCGGCTGGAGGCCCTGATATGCCCATTCTCTCTCTCTCTCTCTCCTTTCTGCCTCTTTCTTTCTCTCTCTCCCTCTCTTTCTCAAATAAGTAAATAAAAATAAAATATTTTAAATAATTGTGACACAACTCAATTTTTCCCATCAGAATATAATTTTTTACATGTTTTCTCAAGGTAGGGTCTCATTCTAGCTCAGGCTGACCTGGAATTCCCTATGTAGTCTCAGGGTAGCCTTGAATTCTCTATAATCCTCCTCCCTCTGCCTTTCGAGTGCTGGGATTAAAGGTGTGCACCACCATGCCCAGTTTAGAATATAATTTTTCTTTTATTTATTTATTTATTTATTTACTTGTTTTAGTTTCTTTTAATTTTATTTAGTTACAACGAGAGAGAGAGAGAAAGAGAGAGAGAGAGAGAACGGGCACGCTAGGGCCTCCAGCCACTGCAAACGAACTCCAGGTGTATGTGCCCCTTGTGCATCTAGCTTCTGTGGCTCCTGGGGAATCGAACCTGGATCCTTTGGCTTCATAGGCAAACGCCTTAACTGCTAAGCCATTTCTCCAGTCCAGAATATAATTTTTAAACTAGAAAACTCTAAGGTGTTAGACTCCAAATCTCTCTGGACTTCCCACCAGATATTAAATTATCTATCTCTCCATCTTCATACAAACTGAATAATACTCCAATCTAAATTTAGGGTTACTTTCTTGTAATCAATTATAAGGAATCTTATTAGACTTATAGGATTTTGTTTCTCTAACATCCTGTGAACTAGTAAGACTGGTGATTCTATTTGTTTATTTTAATACAGTTAAGTGCTAATGAAGAGTCAATAAAAAATAGTTGAAAGACAGCATCAGTACATAAAAATCCATAGCATGGATTCTAAAATCAATAATGCAATATAACTTGAGAAAATTCTTCTTAGGAAAGGGTAGAACTGTTGAGATCAACACAAATCATTTTCATTTCTCATTTCACTTGTAAAATCTCTGTTGTTCTTCAGAGAGTATTTCAACAAAATGGGAATTATGGCAGAAAAAGTCTGACCCAACCACCTATGGGAACCATACCTAAATACTAGCTATTTCAAAATGCGTTTATTATAATATAATGTTATTTAAAACTAAGTCTGAAATCATAGATACAATAAATCTTATTTTACCACATAATATCATAATTATGCAGTTCAATGTAGAATCAAGATGATACTGCATGAACATAATAAGATAATGTTTTAAGCTTTGTTCAGTGTTGCCTTGAGCTGAGTGTGGAGGTGCTGACTCATGAGCCCTGAACCCTTCCATCCTGTTTATGTGTCCCTCAATTTGCCTGTCAGGTATCGTACAACACAAGCTGTTCCAGATTAGGAACCACATATGAGCGAGAATATGTGGCATTTGCCTCTTTCAGTACTTTGTATGTTTCCTTAGTCTAAAGTTTTTCCAAGTCCATCCATTTTCCTATATATTGCATTTTTCCTTACTGCTGGTTAGAATTCCATTGTGTATATGTACTATATCATTATTATCCATTCATCTGTTAATGGGAAACTGGGCTGAAACCAGACCCTAGTTATTGTGAATACAGCAGCCACAAACATTGCTGAACGAGTGTCTCTGTGGTAAAGAGTACTCTTTAGGACGCATGCTCAGGAGTGGTATAGCTGTATCAAGTGTCTTCTTTAGGACGCATGCTCAGGAGTGGTATCACTGGATCAAGTGTCTTCTTTAGCACGCATGCTCAGGAGTGGTATAGCTGGATCAAGTGTCTTCTTTAGCACGCATGCTCAGGAGTGGTATAGCTGGATCAAGTGTCTTCTTTAGCACGCATGCTCAGGAGTGGTATAGCTGGATCAAATGTCTTCTTTAGCACGCATGCTCAGGAGTGGTATAGCTGGATCAAATGTCTTCTTTAGCACACATGCTCAGAAGTGGTATAGCTGGATCAAGTGTCTTCTTTAGGATGCATGCTCAGGAGTAGTATAGCTGGATCAAGTGTCTTCTTTAGGACGCATGCTCAGGAGTGGTATAGCTGGATCAAATGTCTTCTTTAGCACGCATGCTCAGGAGTGGTATAGCTGGATCAAGTGTCTTCTTTAGGATGCATGCTCAGGAGTGGTATAGCTAGATCAAATGTCTTCTTTTGCACGCATGCTCAGGAGTGGTATAGCTAGATCAAGTGTGTTCTTTAGGATGCATTCTCAGGAGTGGTATAGCTGGATCAACTGTCTTCTTTAGGATGCATGCTCAGGAGTGGTGTCACTGGATCAAGTGTCTTCTTTAGGACGCATGCTCAGGAGTGGTATAGCTGCATCACATGTCTTCTTTAGGATGTATCCTCAGGATTGGTATAGCTGGATCAAGTGTCTTCTTTAGGACGCATGCTCAGGAGTGGTATAGCTAGATCAAATGTCTTCTTTAGCACACATGCTCAGGAGTGGTATAGCTGGATCAAGTGTGTTCTTTAGGATGCATGCTCAGGAGTGGTATAGCTGGATCAACTCTCTTCTTTAGGATGCATGCTCAGGAGTGGTGTCACTGGATCAAGTGTCTTCTTTAGGATGCATGCTCAGGAGTAGTATAGCTGGATCAAGTGTCCTCTTTAGGATGCATGCTCAGGAGTGGTATAGCTGGATCAAGTGTCCTCTTTAGGATGCATGCTCAGGAGTAGTATAGCTGGATCAAGTGTCCTCTTTAGGAAGCATGCTCAGGAGTGGTATAGCTGGATCAAGTGTATTATTTTTTTAAATTTAAATGGCTCAGTGGATAACAAACTTGCCATGCAACTATGAATTCTTGAGTTTGGATCCTCAGACCCCATATGCTATCTGGAAGTTATGGTGGGCTTCGGTAACTTCAGTATACCTGTGCCTGCAGCAGAAAGGGAGGCAGATACAGCAGACTTTTCTAGAAATTCAGTAACAGGGTGGTGAATAGCTAGGAGAATCCTTGTCTCATACAAGGAGGAAGGTAAAACTTGTTCTCTGACTCCCTCATGCCTGCTATGTCATGCATCCCCATTCAAACGCATGAACATACATACATACATACATACACACACACACACACACACACACCACATATAAAAAATATATAAGTAAATAATTTTTAAATTATTTTTTTAAATGTGGAGTGCAGGAAAATGTCAAAGGTGGATCTAAAAGAACCCACAGAAAGACTACATGTCTCTGAAAAACCTGAAGTTGCAATTAATAAAGCAGTCTTCCAAGAGATAGAATCAGAGTCTTGGCACTTGGCAATGAGGTCTAGCTTTCTTGGCTGTGTGTATTGATCAGTCTGCTAAGAGGCCTGTTGAGCATACAAGGTGCACAGAAATGTTTGATGACTGACTGGTTGATTGATAGTAGGAAGCCATGGGACTTCAGGACAGACTGTCCATTCAGCTGGTCCCCTGAGGAAGAACAGGAGGAGATCTGGGTTATGTTCCCCAGAAACATCCGGGGCTGTCCATTATATGCACCATGCAATGCATATAACTGCAAATAAAATTGAACCAAGACCTTGTTTTTGAATGCATGCCTTTCCCGGTGTCTTTAACCTCTCCTTTATCAGTTCGCAGGGCATTCCCACCAGTGCTTGAATCCTACACAGCTTTCCAAGAGTTCCCACACCTTCTCTTGTTTTAGACGTATTTGATGTGAAAGCGAACGGGTTTCATGATCCCATTTCTGCCTCCCCACATGCAGTGAACTTCCAATAATTTTTCCTCTCTTAAAAAAAAAAAGTTTATTTGCTGTCTAAGAGGAAGTGTGGGTCTTTGTTATTAATGTTGTAGAAATACAAATATGTCCACCTCAGGAAGGAGTCTTCATTAACTCCCACAGCCCAGAAAATTAAGGCACGCTTCATCAGGATCTGCACTTGCTGTTGACTAAATTGCAAGGGACTAGTTGAGTCGCTGAGGTCCATAATGCTGATAGAGCGATTTCCACGTGAGTGAAGGATAAACAGCGATTAATTTCAGCCAATAAATAATGGTTTGAGGCCCACATTGAAAGAGGAACAATTACTTTTCCATTTTTCCTGCCAAATGAGCTGATAAGGGAAAACAGGGGAGTTGGCCACCTAAATCAGTCTTAATTTTATCTTCCCCATTAAGAAGCAGCCGTTAAGACCGTCTTCGGCTCATTTCACCCTCCTCTTGTTTCACTTTTTCAATTTGCACAAAAGGGGGGAGTTTGCTCATCATAAAATTTCACTTTGGCCAACCTATCATTTGCATCTGGGCCAATAAATAGCAATTAGCATAAACATTTAAATCAGGAAGTGGAACAAATTCTTGTTCCCCCAGCAAGCTGTTAAATTACAGTATTTTACTATATATCAGAAGTACTAAACAAAGGATCTGTCGGGCACTGTTATCCTCTTCCAAATAGGATATGGTTGAAAGAGAAATAATAACTCCAAACCCACCAACTTCTTGTTCCTGAGGAAGGGGATCCGCCTCTGTGGTCTTGGCCTCTTGAACCCGTGTTTCTTGCCCACTGTTGAAGTTCTCATGCGAACAAGTAAATTTTCACAGGGTTTAGTGAAGTATGAAGACTGCTGTGAAAGGTGTTCTGGCATAAGTAAATTTGTCACATTCTTTGGAAGCAACAGGAATCACTAGGAGGTGAGAACTGGCCCAGGAGCTCAGAGGGCAGGGAGTGGGAAATTTCTACCAACACAATGCCAGTGTGTCACTGTCTACACAGAACTCATTCTCCACTCTGCTGCTTTCTCACAGTGGTGGTTTATTATAAGAGATGGATTGTCTTATATAACATTGCCCCTCACAAGACAGAAGCTTAGCTTCAGATTTGCTTTTCTCCATGTGCTGCCATTTTGGTGTACACTGCCACTTGACATGCCAGGAGCCCATGATGTATCTTTATAGATCAATATTATCAGAGAAATGCTCTAGGTGGCTGTCCTCAAACCAAGTCTAAGCTTGGCAACTTAGTTTCCCTTGAAGCCCCTTTTATGATCAACGGAAACTTAGTTCATACTTACCTCTGGCTCACTGAAAGTCAAGGTGAGTGCTTCTTTTGATTAGGCCTTAATTAATTTTGTCTGGAAACCCAGTGGCTTTGATGTTTTCTAGAAAGCTTCCATGGGGGAGAGTTGGGTTTTCTGGAGAAACTGCTAATATCTTCTAGTTTGCAGATGTGTGAAAAGTATATTTGCAACTACCTAGGAGCTAGTGACATTCCAGGCCAAGCCAATTGCTCCTCACTGTGGTCGTGGTAAATTATCCTCATTTTATAAGACACTGAAAAGGTGGAGAAACTACCTGGCTGGAAAGGAACAGATGAAGTGTTGTCAATCCAGACATCAGAGTAAGGCTTCCTGGCCACAGATACTGGCACACTGTTGAATGGCTCTGAGCCTTCCTCTTGCAGGGGATCAAAAGTAGCTCAACTCTCACCTGTGGATTTACAAAGTAGCTGATGATGTGAGTATATCTTTTGGTTTGTTCATTTCTCCAAGCTTTCCCCTTATCACACTGTCTAAACTATTTACTGTCCTTCCCAACATATTTGCATGTGGACCTGGGGAAAGACCAAGAAAAGGGAGGAGACAGATTCTGACAGTCATGAGAATAGGCAGAATGGAAGATATCTAGGAACCCCAAACACTTTTTCCTTCTACCTTCGCTTCTACCTTCCCAAAGCAGATGCCATCATGGTTTCATAAAACCCACAAATATATGTTGTAGCCTGCCAAGTCAAGCCCTTGAGAGAGCCACTGAAAGCCATAGCCTTCTCACTTCAAACTCAGAATGAGGAAATGTAACATTCAAGTTAGAATTATTTGCTAGGCTCTGAATCATGGATTGTTGTGCCAGTTTTCCAAACACATAATGTCTGTTCGTTAACATCTATTACTATTCCTTTCTACTAGATCACTTCTATGATCTAATTCAGTTTTCATTTGACTACAGTTCATGATATTTTCTCCCCATGAATGAATCGTGAGTCCTTTCTTAGCTGAAAGTCTCTTTGTTTGGTTTAGCACATGAATGATAAGTTGCCTTCGTATTTAATTCTTTTTCTTTTAACATTTATTTATTGGCAAGCAGAGGGAGGTAGAGAGAAGAGAGACAGAGACAATGGGAAAGCCAGGGCTCTAGCCACTGTAAACAAACTGCAGACGCATGTGCAACAATGACCATCTGGCTTTACGTGGGTGATGGGGAATCAAATCAGGGTTGTTGGGCTTTTCAGGCAAATGCCTTAATGGCTGAGCCATCTCTCCAGCCAGGGTATAACTCTTAATTTGAGGAGATGTTCAGAAGTCTCACTGCTAGGAAAGTGTACAGTGAGTGTACTAAGAGGAGTACACACTCTGTTCTCTGGACTGACATCCCTGTTTGTTACATACACAGTCATTATCCTCAGCATCTTATTCTACTTGTTCAAGTTTTGTTCTCATAACTCTTAAAAGTCTCTGAGTTTGATTTCAGCTCTTAAACTGCTTCAGTTATGCTCAGGCTTTGTATTTCAGATGCATTCCTCCCTGCAGCCTCCTCCCACTTTCCTTTTTCTCTGTCCCTGTCTGTAATCTGTTCCAAGTAAGGCTGTCTTGTCCTTTACTATAGAGATTATGTTTATAGAATCCATTTTTTCCTCGATTAAAAATTAAGGTGGGCTGGGGGATGGCTCATCAGTTAAAGGCACTTGCTTGCAAAGTCTGATGGCTTAGGTTTGATTATTCCCCAGGATTCACATAAAGCCAGATGCACAAAGCGGTACATGTGTCTGGAGTTTGAAGTGGCAGTAGGCCCTGGTGTGCCCATTCTCTCTCTTTCTCTCTCTCAAATAAATAAAATTATAAAAAAATTAAAAAATACTAAGGTAATTCACATACCATCAGATTCATTATTTTAAATTCTAAAATGTAGTGGGTTTTTACCCTTGTGTTATTTAGCCATCACCACTATTTAAATTTAATTCCAAAACATTTTTATCATCCCTAAAAGGAAAACCTTTTCTGCTTAGCAGTCACATTCTGTCCCTGCCACTCCAGCATGCAGAAGGCATTCGCTGCTTTGCCTCATCTGGATGTTTCTTATACATAGAACTGTGGATAAGTAACCTTTTCTCCCTAGCTTCTTTCACTCAATGCAATACTTTATAAAAATTCATCCAGTTTGTAGTGTGAGTTAGTGAGAGCCCTCTCTGTTGGAATACAAAAGACCTAAAAAATGAGGAGACACCAAAAGTCCCGAGGAAGGAACGGGGTGCTGCGTGCAAAGAGAAAGCCATGTGATGTCTCTCTGATGAGGGGAAGGAAGGTGCCCGGGGCTGGTCTGCAGTCACTATTACTGTTTCAACAAAGTAGGGACAGACTTCTTACTTAATTGATAAATGAGGTTCTATCTGCCCTGCCTGTCTTGCCCTAGCTCTTGAAATTGAGTGGTCAGTCTCTGGCCATCCGGCATTAGTTGAGCATGGGCAGGCTAAGCCCTCATGTGTTAACTGTCCCACACACAGGATCAGGAATAAGGAATTTGCCAGACTGGTTGGAAAAAAATCTTAGTAGTCAACAAATATACCATCTGTTGGGAATCTCCTCTCAGTCTACCTACCCAAGCCATGTAATTCCTACTAAAGGTAAGTCTTCGAAAATGTCTTGATGGATAGCTGAGTTATACCTTTAAACTAAATTTGACCATAAGATGTAGAGAACTTCTCTGTCTCTGTCTCTCCTCTCACCCACCTTCCACAAATAGTTATTTTGTTGGATTCCAACAGAAAAATTATCTCCGTGTATTATACACATTTCTGACAAACTGATCTGAGTCCATAAGGACATAAAACTAGGAATCAAGTAGCCTCTTGTTTTACAGAAAGGTGTAGAATTTCCCTCCTATGCCTCATAAATTCACCAGCCAGCCACCCCTCGTGTTGACCTTGAGTGGTGTCAGAGCACATTGGTTCTTTTAGGACTGGGAGGGAGTCTTATGTTAAATTCCTGGTTGGGTCTTAGCCTGCATTTTAGGACTCCTGGCAGTCAGGAAGTGGACAGGTCTCTCCAGGACATGAGGGATGGCTTAATTCCGTCCAGATAGCCAGAGTTAGGCAATGTGATTTTGACTGGTACAAACTACAATAGAAAATATTTCCTCTTGTTTCTACATAATTGTTAAATGTTCATAAAACGTAACCATGATACACAAAATTTCACTGCCCATCAAGCTTTCAACTCCCCTAGACAGAAATTTAAATTTTGGGGTGTTTGTGTGTGTGTGTGTGTGTGTGTATGTGTGTGTGCAGGCACATGTATGGAGGTCAGAGAAAACATTGGGTATCAGTCCTCACCTTCCACCTTGTTTTGAGACAAAATCTCTTGCTTTTCTATGCACCAATGTCAGGCTAACTGGTCCATAAACTTCTAAATAGTCTCTTGTCTGTGACTCTCATCTCGCCTTAGGAGCACTGAGATTACAGACAGTTTACTGTGTCTGGATTTATATGAGTATTGGGAATCCACATTCAAGACCTTGTGTTTGTGTAGCAAGCCATCTCCCCAGCACTCTCCTAGAAAATAAAAAAAAAAAAATGTTAGGATTTTAACCTTTCTAAAAATCTGTAGAAAATAATTTCCATAAAAATTTCACCAAAGGTGCCTTTACATCATGGAAAATATTGGATTAAGAAACACATTCTATTATTCCAATGTCAGAACATATGACATCTACATCAACAGAATGGAAAACAGGTGAAAATTGGCCAGATACGTGGTTTTTCATTTGATTGGTTGTTTTCAAAATCCTGTTTACCCCAACACACCTGAGGGTTACAACATACCCCATTAGTCAAAGTAATTCTCAAGGGGAGAAAGGGCCTGTGCAGCTCTGAATGGAGGGAGGGCATTGGAAAACGTCCCTTAGGTGACTCAGAGCTGTCCCTCTAGGGGACTACCATGTGGCGAAGACTAAGTAGAAATGAGGCATTTTATGAGTGAGGTGTATCTGTGGCATCATACTGAAAATGACATCATCAATTATGGTATTTAAGTCTTCCCTTTCAAACATGAAAACTCTAGGCTGATTTTAAGGCTAGACTTGCAAGAGAAAACTGAGTCAGAAACAGAGCTAAGACTGACTGGAGGATCCGTCAGTTTCTAAGACTGAGGTTATGGAGACCAACAGGCACACATGGGTGGTTTCTGCATAATCGATTTGGAGATGGGAACTGTTTGGGCAAAATTATTTCAATCTTTTCTCTCTCATTTTTCTTAAGCTTCTCTTTTAATTTATTCAATGTGACTTAGCTGCTTCTGCTTCCCACAGAGAATTATACTGGTGTTATACAATTTGATATTTCATAGCTTTAATAGTTGACATATTATTGGGATTTTTTAAAAGATCCTGAATTTCTTTAAAAAGCTAGTCAATAAATGAATTTCAGGCTCATGAATATAAAGAAATGAAGAAGTAGTTATAAATTTAAGAAGCAAACTTCTCTTATGTGTTTTTAAAAGAGCCAGGCCAAATAACCTCCCACTTCTACATTCTGTATGTTTGTATAACTACATGTAATAGACATGTATCTAAATGTCCACTATATACAGGCACACAATTTAACTACACTAAACCAAAGATTAATGTCCAGAATTAGGTGACTAATATACCATATGAACTTGACCATCTAATTAATACCAAATGTTCAAACATAAAATAAAATATAAGAACTCTTACCCCACTTAAACATGTAATTTAGCTAGACAATTAAGAACGATGGAGTCACAGAAGTAGAATGTGCTTATAGCTCTGCTGTTTTTACCTTGATTAATCGTTTCATTCTTGACTGTGCCTGGGTGGATTCACAGTTTCTGTGGTGCTACTGTACACATCCAATGAAAAGGTCTTTCTTGTTCCCTGCGACTCAGAAGAAAAATGATTACAATTATATCTATGGGATTTACTTAAAAGGGCAGAAAGATCCACATGTGACCTTGATGCCTTCCAATTGTAAAATCAACCTGTAAACTCTTAGGATAGGTGTAGTTCTGTTATATGACCAATGACAAGGCATTGATATCTTCCAAAACCAAAAATTATTCCTTAGAAAAAAAGTCGCTTGTGAACATTCTCATATGTAAAGGAGGGTATACTCTCAATTACTTCATTTTGAAAAGCAATGGGAAAAAATTAACCAAGAACCAAATGCCCCAAACTAAGATTGCTAATGTAGGGACCAGGAATGTAACTCTATCAGTAATGTGCTCCTCTGGCATGCATGGGGATCTGAGTTTGATCCCAGAACCCACATAAAAATGTCAGATGCTGTGGTGTTCATCTGTAATCATCGTATGAGGGAAGGTGGACATGGAATTCTTGGGATTCACTGGGCAGCTAGTGTAGTCTAGTTGGTAAACTGCAGGCCAATAGACAGCCTTCTTAAAAAGAGTGAATGCCATTCTTGAAAACGCCATTCAAGGATGTTGTCTAGCCTTCACATCCAGGCAATCACACATGCAACCACAAACACACATGTGCTCCCAAACATACAAACACGAGTACACACGCACACACACACAAATTATTGCTCATGGAAATGGCTTAAGAAGGAAATATCTATGAAATATAATTGCACATTTGCAATTATTCTGAAGTATGTGCCACAACTACAAATATTGGCTACCATTATAATCAATGTTTCAAAGATCATTGAGTAACAAGTCTATGAATAGGCATACTGTGAAGAATGCAAATATACCCATGTAAAGAGAAAACTGAAAGCACCCCAAATCTGATGTGAATGGGCCTTGTAGCTTGGGATACTATTTGTAGTGACATTCTCATACGTGGACTTGAAACCAAGCAGAAAGAGGTGCAAAGAAAGCCGCTGGAACGTTTTGAGGACAGACAGAGCTCAGGGGCAAAGAAGACGTTGATGTTAGGGTCCTGAGGGAAGGCTGAGACTGATATGAAATGTGAAAGTCAATAGAGCAATCATTGCTTACATTGTTGTGCTATGTTTTTATGTCTTAAGTAAATTATGTAGTAAACAGACATTTCACTATTCCAAATGTATCTCGAAATTATTCAAGCTCAGTGATTTTTAAAATTTCATAAAAGAAGTGAATCTCACCTTCTATCTGAGCTCATATTGTATGAAGGCATATGAGGGATTCTGATGATGCTTGTTATTGTGTATATGCTTATGTCCATGTGTAAGTGTGTGCATGTGTCCTTGTGTGTGTGTGTGTGTGCATGTATTCTTCTGGTGTATATACATGCATGTGTTCTTTTCTTGTGTGTGTGTGTGTATGTGTGTGTGTGTGTGTGTGTGTGTGTGTGTGTGTGTGCATACAGGGCCGTACATGCCTCAGTACAAGTATGGAGGTCAGAGGAACTTCCTGGTTGATCCTGGCCCATCCACTTCATTGGAGGCAGGCTTTCTCACTCTGGATTCTTGCACTGTTCTTTGCTGTGATCATTGTGAAATTTCAGGAAATTCCACCTCGGCCTCCCATCTCCGCACCAGCATCAGTGTTCTGGGGGGTCACATGCTCACCATGGCTTCCAGTTTTCTATGTGAGGTCTGAGAATGGAAGAGCTTCGCTACTCCAGTTTGAGCTGTGAGAGCTTCGTCCACTGAACTGTGTCCCAACGCCTGTGGGTGCTTTTAAATTTCAGAAAGCCAGTCAGTCTGTGCCCATATAAGTTACTTTCTTGTTGCCCTAAACAATACCTAGCCAGGTGCAACTTGTTTATTTCATTCAGCTTGGAGGGGAAATCTCACCATGGCAAGGAAGATGTGGAAGGTTAGACTGGGAAACCAAAGTCACACCGGCAGGCAGGAAACAGAGAGCAAACAGAAGTGGGGCTAGGCCACAGAAACCTAAGGCCTGGCCCCAGTCCACTTCCTCAGGGTTCAAACACGTGAGCCTAGGGAGGGCATACTACAACCAAATCACAATAGGGTCTAACTTGCTAGGTCATTCGTTCACTTTAGATATCAAGTATTATTGTTAGTCACATTATTGTTAATCATTTAATGATTGTTTATGTTAACTTTAATAATGAGGTCAGCCTGGACTAGAGTGAAACCCTACCTCAAAAAACCAAAATAATAGTAATAATAATAATAATAATAATAGTAATAAGGCTATCTTTGTTTCTTCTCTCTATATATAGTGTTAGTTAATGTGTTACTTAAATTAAAAAAATACTTATATTTATTTATTTTAATGCTGAGAGAAATAGAGAGAAGAGAGACAGATAGAGAGAATGAGTGTGCCATGGCCTCTAGCCACTACAAACAAATTTCATATGCATGCCGCTTGGTATATCTGGATTTATGTGGGTACTGGGGAATTAAATGCCAGTTATTAGGCTTTGCAGGCAAGCACCTTAACCTCTGAGCCATCTCTTCAGCCTACAGTTACTTAAGATTTTAATGTTTATAATAGAAATGTCCCTGGAGTAAGATAGGTAGATTTAGCAAATTAAATACAGAATATATATAAATATTATAATTGTATGTAATTATATATGTAATAATATATATATAATATATAATATATATACACTGATGCATATAATATATTATATAGTATGAAATATATAATATAAAAACATCTAAAATTCAGATTTAATGAAATATGTTTAATCAAAATTTCCTTGAATTAAAAATCTACTCTTAAGCCAGGTGTGGTGGTGCACGCCTTTAATGCCAGCACTCAGGAGGCAGAGGTAGGAGGATCGTCATGAGTTTGAGGCCACCCTGAGACGACATAGTGAATTCCAGGTCAGCCTGAGCTGGTAGAGTGAGACCCTACCTCCAAAAAACAAACCAACAAAAAATCTACTCTTTCCATGTTTAAAATAAATGAATGCAGAAAACTGTGAGGACTTCAGTATGCTCAGTTAAAGGGACACATCCATTTCCTTGATTTCCAAGCACTGGAAAATGGGAATGAGCCCAACCTGTCACGTTGAGTTTGTGCTTAGGAGATCCCATCCAATCACACCTCTCTCTGTCTTTGTCTGCCTACAGTCCCACCACTGATATTTATATATTTTATTTTCACTTTCCAGGACTGCTGGAGACAAGCCTTGGGAAGGCCGCCATGTTGCAACCATGCACCAGGTGCAGAATGGTGGAAAGGAACTTTGGGGGGTGCACATTATTCTAATGGTGGGAGACATTTGGTTCATGGGTGACGCATTCCTCCAAGGGGTATTCCAGACAATATAAGAGAAAGCATAAAGTTAGAAATCCGTCTTATCTTACCAGTATTAAAACAACAACAAAAAGTTTTGACCAAAAAACAGGGTCCACGAAAGACCAGATGTTAGTCTTTCATGACATTAGCATCCATTTCCACTACGCATGTGTTATAAACATTACACAGGAGTTCCCACGAACCACGCAGCACAAATTTTCATAAGTCTATTTACTCCTACCTTGTGGACTCTTACACCTCCTGCGTGTATAGGAACAAGGTGCATTTCAGCAATAAATAGCAGAAAAACACCACCATGCCTCCTTTTTCCTCACAAGTAAAGACCTCGTCTCTTTTGTTAAACTACTGGCTATGAAACTATTACAAAAGTTACACCGAATCTGGATAGTCTTTTATTGGTTAACTAGACACATCCCAATAGGTTGGGTGACCTAGTTTTTTGATTTTTGACAGCACAAGTCAAAGTACTTAACTTCAATCACAATCTCATTTACAATCCCCCCCCCAAAAATAAAAAGCATGACAGTGAACACTAATATGGTGGTAATTTCATATTGTTTCTGCTTATGAATTTGTCTTTCCCTTATTAATCATCCAATAAAATCCTGACACTGCAGAATCCTGACGTGGCTCAACAAACCATGGACTGAGGACAGTACCACCCTCTAGAAAGAGGCTACAGCCAAGCTGGGGAAGCGCAAAGCTTTTATTAACACCAGAGGCCCATTAGACTGCTCTCTGTTCACCTTCAGTGGAGCAATAAATGAAGAGAGCTGCATGGGAGAGGACTCCTACTGTCTTTGTGCTGGCGAGGCCCGGCCAAGCTGTAGTCATGTTGTAACGCTTGCAAGAAACAGATGTTCCTTCCCTGACAAATCTCCTTTCTTGATTTATTATTCATTTGCTCAAATCACAATGGAAAGTCTTTGGCCCATTAATTAAATTCCAAGCAAAATAAAATTTGCAGCAGAACTCATTACTGGTAAATGACTTTGACACTTCATCAGATTTGAAGGTAAAATAGGCGACTTTAGGAAGTAAAAGGTGGAGGGAGCCTAGACCTTTTCTGCAACCACTGCAAGATGATAAAGATTGTGATGAAATTTTTATGTTAAGCACTGATCTCGGAAAGTTCAATTTTCTCTGCCTGCCCCATCCACCCCACAGTGTATATTCTGGCTTCTTCTAAAGGAAGGTCTGAAGGAGACACTTATGTGGATGTCATATCTTGTTCCAAACACAAAAGCATATATTATTGTTTTACAACATGCTGAATAACTTGGCACATCACATATTTGATGCATTACTTTTGGAACAAAAGTCCAGGGGGAATCTCATTGCTATGAAGTGTGGCCTGAGAAAGGCATTAAGAATAGGAATTGAAATGGCACAGAGGAAGTTTTGACATCCTGATTCAAATATCCAAAAAATATTAGCTAAAGTGAAACCCCAAATATTGAAATTTCAAGCTAAGCATGACTTCTACCAGATCACCAGCAACACCAAGGTTGTGGCTGGGCAAAAGTTTGTAGAAGAACAGGAACTCACACTTTTCTTCAGGGATGTAATGTGCCAAGGAAGTGAGGATTTAAAAAAATTTTAAGAATGTGCAACTCCTACCAAATCAGAGAGCCAGAGCCTCAGAGGCCCCCAACACCTCATCACTGAAGCAGACCAAAAATGAACCCAACATGGCTCAGGGAAATTTTGCGGAAGAGGGGGTGGAAAGAATGTCAGAGTCACATGTTGGGTCATGATATGCAGAGACATTTAGCTTACCCATAACTGTGGGCTAACTCCACAATGCATGACCCGTATACCTCAACAAGGAGGGGCCAAGGGGAGGGGGTAGGTCACGGATGAGCCTAATAATGGTACCAAACTGACTGTATTTGCTGAATACAGAACTGACTAATAAAGAAAAAATAAAAATAAAATAAAATAAAATAAAAAAGAATGTGACCGATCTATACAATCAGGTTTGCTTGTGTGGGGCATGGAATTCTGTTCCTACTTAAAGGGTGCCAAGTTTTCTGTGACTCGCTGATGGATGCTGCGTTATTTTGATGCTTTAATAGACTTTCCTCATGCAGGGCAGGCTGTGATACTTAGCCCCTGCGCTTATCTACACACCAAGGGCATAAAGCTGAAGAGACGTTCATTTCCAGATATTAGATCTCTAAACCAGGCCACTGGATAAAGAAATACTTAAAGCCATATCAAAAGTATCTAAAAGGGACAGGTAATGTATTTTCAACTCTTGAGTACAAGTCCCCATTTTTGAACTGAAGAGCACAGGTAGAGATCCACCAAGCATTATTAAATGAATGCCCACAAACATTAGGCAAACTTTTCATGAGGTTTATGAGAAAATAAAAAAAACTGACAAACTTTAAGCAATTTATTACCTATGAAACATGTAAACAAATAATACCTATTTGATTAATATTAAGATGAAATGAAGTTATTACCAGATACAGGTGAGTTTCTAAATGGACAATGAATTCACAGATTAGCAGGATGTACTGAGTAATTTTCAACAATGTAATGGTCTGAAGGTAAATGTCCCCCATAGACATGGGTGCTGGAGGCTTGGTCTGAGCCAAGGACTCTGTTCTGGGAGGTTGTAGAACCACTGGGAAGCAGGTGCTTGCTGGAGGAAGTAGTTTGTTTTGAGGTGAGTTTTGGGGGTTATCCTGCTCAGTCTTTCTGCTTCCTGATTGGTATCAGGGTGCCAACAGACCCCATACTCTTATGCCACTACAGAGCCAAACACCACTATACTTTAAAACTTCTCATGCCTTCCTTGAACCAGAAAAATATTTCCTCTCTTAAAATGCTTCTTTTAGGGCTGGAGAGATGGCTTGGCAGCTAAGCACTTGCCTGTGAAGCCTAAGGACCCCAGTTCTAGGCTAGATTATCCAGGACCCACGTTAGCCAGATGCACAAGGGGGCGCACGCATCTGGAGTTTGTTTGCAGAAGCTGGAGGCCCTGGCAAGTACAATCTCTGTCTCTCTCTATCTGCCCCTTTCTCTCTCAAATAATAAATAAAAAATAAACGAAAGAAAATTTTTAAAAATGCTTCTTTTAGATATTTTATCACATCAAAGAGGAAAAAAAGAACTAATACAAATAATATCCTTAAACTATTAATAGATTAAACAATTAAATAAATTAATAAGTTAAAAATTGTGGAAATTCAGGGCTAGAGAGATGGCATAATGGGCAAGAGTGCTCGCCACATAACCATGAGGGCCTAAGAGGACGTGAGTTTAATCCCCAGCACCCAACTAGAAAACCAATGTGGCCATGCATGTCTACAACCCCAGTCTTATGGGACTGGGACTCACTAGTCAGCCAGTCTGACTTAAACCAGAAGCTCTGGATTCCATGCAAGAGTCCGTCTCAAGGAAAAAACATGGAAGCGAGATAGAGAAGACACCGGTGTTATCCTCCGGCCTCCACACACATGGGCATGGTGTGCGTGCATCTACATGCACACTCATGCACACACCACACATATAATGTTGGGAGTCATGTTGGGCCAAGGCATCTGGAGGTTCACGACCTCCATGGTCCACCACGGCCACTATGACGAGGGCCCCAGCAAAAGCCTTATCATTTTCATGGAAAACAAGTGGCATTTACTGGCCATTATGGCTGTTTTCTTTGGATCTGAATTTGCCACACCTTTCTTTATAGTAAGACACCAATCGCTTAAGAAATAAAGATGTTTGAATTCATCCGTTTAACAGATATGAAGATTTTTTTTTTTTTTTTGGTTTTTTGAGGTAGGGTCTCACTCTGGTCCAGGCTGACCTGGAATTCACTCTGTAGTCTCAGGGTGGCCTTAAACTCATGGTGATCCTCTTACCTCTGCCTCCTGAGTGCTGGGATAGAAGGCGTGTGCCACCACGCCAGCCTTACTTTTAAATTTTTTATGTGTTCTAGTTTATTTACAAGCATATTTTGTAGGAGTTTAAGAGTCTGATCCATTTCTGAGATTGTACCTCTTAAACATTCTTCAGCCAGGTGTGTTGGCACACACCTTTAATCCCAGCACTCGGGAGGCAGAGGTAGGAGGATTGCCATGAGTTCAAGGCCACCCTGAGACTACAGAGTGAATTCCAGGTCAGCCTGAACTAGAGTGAGACCCTACCTTGAAAAAAACATTACAGTAAATAAATAAGACTTATGAAATTCTAGACAAATCTTCAGTGACTTATATAGCAATAAACAATACTAAGTACACTGGCAAAATGGTACCAGGATAAGGGTACTGTTGATATTATCTGGAAAACTGCAAACTGTCCCTGAAAGATCCATGAGTAGCTCAGCACTCATTTTTATCAAAATCTAACTGGATCCACCAAGCTTCCAGTTGTCCAGAAAAACAAAACCACGTGTTTCCAAGAGACCTGAAAGTGCCTGTTCCACTTCTACCCAGACGTTGTTTTCAGTAATCCACAGTGCCCCTGTCACCATCAGGCACTCTGTCTCCAGCTGTAGTCCCTTCTACAAGGTCTGAGAAACAAGAATACAAGCAACAAAAAGTCAGCTGTGCTGGTCACACCTGAAATCCTAACTCCAGAGAATGAGTGAGGAAGATTGCAAGTTCAAGGCCAGCATGAACTACATGGCAAGACTCTGTTTCAAAAGATAATTTAAAAAAGAAAGAAAGAAACCCATGTGGAAAGAACACAATCAGTGATGGAAATCCATGATTGTGGTGTGATATCTAAGCAATGCCAGGAGAGTGGTGTGACATCTCAACAGAAAGGCTGGCTCTCATCCTCACTCCTGCCAAACCAGGTCAGTTTGCCCTGCTCGAATGAAGAATCCTTTTGCTCTAATACTAGAAAACAAAGAACTTTTCAAAGGCAAAATTAAATTTGAGTCTAAGTCAGAATTTCAATTTGACAAGCATACCACAGCCTTTTATATCAGATAGATTAGTGCTCATTAAAAGTCACCTTGGGGCTAGGAGAAAGTTCCTATGGTCATGTCCTTGCTGCACAAGTGTGAGAACAGATTCTACGGTGCATACCTATAATCTAGCATTGGGGAGGTGGAGACAGGAGGATCTCTGGGACTTGCTGACTAGCTTATCTGGCCAAACTGGTAAACTTTTGGGTTCAGTGAGAAATACTCTCAAACGCATAAGATATGAGCCAGGTGTGTGGCACATGCCTTTAATCCCAGCACTTGGGAGGCAGAGGTAGGAGGATTGCCATGAGTTCGAGGCCACCCTGAGACTACATAGTGAATTCCAGGTCAGCCTGGGCCAGAGTGAGACCCTACCTTGAAAAACAAAAACGAACAAAAAAAAAAGTATAAGATGTGAAGTTGGGTGTGGTATCTCCTGCCTATAATCCCAGAATTAAAACACAGACACAGAGAGGGTTAAATTATGAGTTACATGGTTTATTAGGAAGAGTTAAGATCCAGACCAAAGGCTAGCAGGAAGGCCTAAGCCAAAAGAAAGTCTTTCCCTTCCCTGCCTAGCTGGGATGGGGGAAGGAAAATGGAGAAAATCTTTACATGGGTTAAAGCCAGACTCTTTTGGGCCAGAGACTGTCAAGTTAGACTCCCCAGAACCCATGCAAAAAGCAGGGCATGGTCACACGTGTCAGTAACCCCAGTCTATGGAGGACAGAGATGGAAGAATCGCTGGAGCTCACGATAGACAGCAGAAATCCCTGTCTCAAGGAAATGTATAGATTGGCAATGAGATAAGCACCTGACATTCTTCTCTGGCATCCCCCTACACACATATGGGCATGCATCTGCATACACACATTTATGTATACACCACACATCACGCATCTCGCACCACACACATGCTCTGTACCACACACACACACACACCAAAGATATATATATGGCTAAGGAACTTCACCACACTCTGACAAGTTAGTTCTGTGTACTCCTTTTAAGGTGAAAATGAAAACACAGAATAGAAGGGAAAGAGAGAACCCATTGGTTCCTTTTCTTTATAGTTCAGTATTTTCTAGTTTATATCTAGAAGCTCAAGGTAGAGTGTTAGTAGAATATGTTTGAATCAAGCAATGAAATGAAAAGAGTTGTTTCCACTGTCTGGTAAGAAAACAAAACATTCATATTTGACCTATGAAATACAAAAGGTATAATTTAGGTGATCTACACAAGGTTGAATCCTCTTCAATTAGAATTGAAAGCTGGCTTTGTGCAATATAAGGGATGAATGGTAACACTGATGTCAGTAAGGTAAACTTTTAATTTTCCTTCACTTAGAGTGCCTTTTAGTAGCAAACAAATAACACCAGGACAAATAAAAAAAAAAAAGACCAAAAAAACCCAGGGATAATGTGTACATTTCTGTAGTAATGCCATTTTCCCCAGCTTTTTGAAAATGGGATTCTATGTTTTCATTGTTCATGGAGCCTAGCAAAGTTTGTAGCTGCCCTAAGTTCCAGGCATACAGACTTCATAGAGATGTGCATGAACGTGTCTTAGTAGAAAAAGAACTTGCTGTGACTATTAAAAGTGCAGCCCATGCACGGGAGCTTAGTCGTGATGAGATGTCAAGATGTGGTGATTGAGAACATTTGGAAAGATCACAGAAATTTGACAGAGTAATTTGATGCTGGTAAATCCAGTAACAAAAAAATATTTGAGCATGAATTTTCTGTGCACTTGAGTTTCTAAATTCATCTAATAGTGATTCATTTTCTGTTTTTACCAAAAAGTCTTCAGATCACATCATGTTAGGAAATAAAACAAACCAACAAAAATGTGCTCTTGCCCACAGAGTTTGAGAAGGCCTTCGGAAAGCTCCTCGTAGGCTGCAGGGCAAGGATGTTTTGCACATAACCTGCTTTTGCTTAAAGATATATTATTGCAGCTTTTCAGGGAAGGAATTACATGGGGAACATATTAAATTTTGTCTGTAAAAAACAGTGACAAGGGGTTTCATTCCAGAGCTACTTCTGAAAGTAACGTGCCTGACTACCCCAAATTTCGTCTCCTGTTCTTTTCCCCCCTCAGTTTGCCTATTCCCCTAAATCTGGGTCTCTGGGATTTCCATCCTTTCCTGCCCCCCAGCCTCTACCACCTCCATCTTTCCTTAGAGTGTGAAGGAATCACTCACAAGGACCACTCATTGCTGCCTCCCCCTTGCAGAACTCATCTGAATTTGCCAGACTCACTAGTTGTCAATCCTGGCTCCTAAAAATATCACCTGGGAAACTTTTCAAAGCATTCCTGGATTTCACCATCTGTCTTTTCCTATTGTTTCTCCAGGAGAGTTCCCTGGGGATAGTATATCTTTAAAGCTCTCTGGAGATTCCAACAGCCACACTCACCCTCAGTCCTTGAAGAATTCACCATTCTTTTTCTCTCGTTAATTTTAGACCTGCAGGACTTGACGAGGAGTCCCACAGCGGAGCCGTCAGCTTCCTCCCTATGAAGGAACATGATCACCCATACCTCTGAGTTGCCCAGGCCCTTTGCTTCTGGCTGTTGTGCACCTGTCAGCAAAAAGGCTGCATGTTTCAGAAGAAAGAGAAGGAACAGATTGCCTAGGTACTGCTCACTCTGCTGCACGTTTCTTAGCTTTCACTAGCCTCAGTTTCCTTATCTGGTAACTGGAAATAAGGATAGCACATAAGAGTGTCAAAAGTCTTCAGTTAATATAGGTTAAAACATGTATAAACAATTTGTGGTAATAGCATTATATAAATACTTGTTAAACTAAGGCATCAAATTTTCCATAGTTTCCACTCCAGCCCTCCATTTCATTCCTGCTCTCAGTTAACTTAGGCTTCTGCTTTACTGAGAGCACATGACATGAGCTGATTTTTCTTCCTTCTCTCCTTTCAACTTTTTTCTTGTTAACTTTTAAAGTTAACAGAGTAACGGAGTAATGGATTTCCTTGTGGCATCTTCATGCTTTATTCTAACTCATCCCCTCCCTCATTTTCTGCTCCTGTCCTCTCACTTATCGCCTTTGTCCTTCCAAACAGATCCCCTTCTGTTGTCTTGTCGCATGTACTCTGTAACCTTCTCTTTTCCTTCTTTCCTCTCCTTTAACATCTCTTCTTCCCTCTCTTGGTCTCATTTATAAATTCATGAGTTACAGACAGACAGACAGACAGACACACACACACACACACACACACACACATGCAAATTAGATCCCAGGTTCTAAATTTTAGGAAAAAAAAAAACACAAGGCATTTACCTTTCTGAGCCTGGTTTATTTCACTTAACATAATTCTTTCAAGTGCCATCATTTTTTCTACAAATGTCATGATTTCATTTTTAATTACTGCTGAGTCAAATTTCATACCGTATATATTTTCTTTATCCATTAATCTGATGATGGACATCAGGGCTGGTTTCATTCCCTGGCTGTTGTTAATAGTGCAGTTAAAAACATGGATATGTAAGTGTCTCTGAAATATGTTGAGTTAGAGTCCTTCAGGTAGATACCCAGGAGCAGTATAATTGGATCATATAGTAGTTCTATTTTGAGCTCACTTAGTGTATCAGACAGCTTCAGATTCACTGAGATGAACTTCCAGACCAGGCATGGTTACAGAGGAAGGGATTTATTGAAGATAACAGATCCAGGGGAAGTTCCATAATGCCAGAAGCAGCTGGTCTGCCTTCGCAGGACCAAACACAGAGAGAGAAGCACAAGCCTAGAAGCCAAAAGCCACACAGCACAGCACACTTCAGCAACTCCAGCTAGGCATACTTTGCATATCTTTAGATTGAAATCTCAAACCCACCATCGCACCTTAAGATCTACCCAGTGACACCACCTCGAGCCAGGTGGTTGCAGATGCAAACTACAACCTAATAAAACACTGAATATATTGGGGGCCATCTAGTCAAGCTATCGCACTTAGGAACCTCCGTACTGATTTCTATAGTGGCTACACCAGTCTATATCCCCACCAGTAATGTGGAAAGGTTCTGTTCCCCACATCTGTGCCAGGATGTATTGTTATTTGTTTTCTTGATGATAGTAATTCTTACTATAGTGCCTGTTCCAAGACCTTTCTCCATCAGTCTCTCTCCCAATTCTTCATGATTGTGTCATTCATCTCATTGTGAGAACATGCTCAGACTGTACCTCAAAAAAAAAAAAACAACTCTCTCTTATCTGTCTGTTACTCGTATCCTCACATCCTGGTGGCTTTAGAAGAGGAGAGGGACCAGAGGCTACACGTGTCCCCATGTGATGCACAACATTGCCTATCAACCCTATCAGAAAGAAGGCCACCATTAGATGTAGCCCCTTAATCTTAGTCATCCAGAGCCACAAGGCTAAAATGAACCTCCTGTCTTTATAACTTACCCTGTGTGTGGACTAAGTGAACTCATCTAAAGTCACCCTTTAAAGATCAGTTTGTCTTCATGTGTCTGCTTCCTATGCTCAAGAGGTCACTTGCTGTGAGTGTCCTTATTCCTCTTGGCTATGATACTGTTGCTTTGTAGTATTTCCACAGTTTGACCAACTTTTCCTCATTAAAAAAAGTCTCCTTCCTAAACTCTCTTGGTATTTCAGGCTCCACATCTCATTTACATATCCACTTTATGTCTGATTTATTAGTACAGTATCCTAGGCCAGCACTCTAACATAAGCATTCCCCAAAAATCTGATTTAGGTTCAATCTCTTCTGATTCTCTCTCCCTTAATAACCCTCAATTTCTTGACTTGTCTGTGCAGATGAAATGGAAACCTCTCTCTATGCACGGACCTTTATTTTCAGCTATCAACTAAACATCATCACCTTCTTCTCACAAAGACATCTCAGATTCATCACAAATAAAATATAAACCACCTGGCTGGAGAGATGACTTAGTGGTTAAGGCACTTGCCCATGAAGCCCAAGGACCCATGTTGGATTCCCCAAGACCCATGTAAGCCAGATGCACAAGGCCATGCATGGAACTGGAGTTCATTTTCAGTGGCTGGAGGCCCTGGTGCACCCATTCTCTCTATATGCTTCTTCCTCTGTCACTCTCTCTCTCAAATAAATAAAATAATTAATTTAAAAAAATAAAAATTACCCAGGAGGCTAAAGTACCCTCTGTTTCTTAATATTTTTATATGCATCCCTTTCCTGCTAGTAAAATAAACTATATATATATATATATATATATATATATATATATATATATATGTATGTATGCTGAAGCTTAGAAAGTGTATCATGTTCTTTAAAGGCTCCTTTCTTGCTCCCCAAAAGTAAAAAGTCAATTCCTTAGCCCAGTATTTAAGGTCTCCCACTATATAGTTTCACTCTACTTTTCAGGGAGCCAACCCACATCTGCTCAACTTATTTAATGTTCCTTGTCCACAGACCCAAATTACCCACCTTTGTACCCTCTGCTAAGCTCAATTTACCCCAACCATAATGTTAAAACCCTGTTGTTTCCCAGTGTGGTTTCCTTGAGTGGAATTTAGAAGCGAGGCAAGAGGTTTGTCCCTCATAGATCAGGGTTGTTTGGCAACGGGTGACAGGAGGGGACCTGTTTACTTCAGATCTCCACGATGACAAAAACACAGTGGTCTAGAGAGCCATGCAGCCTGGATTAATGATTTGGTCTGTGCCCTAAAGAAGGTCAAGACATTGCCAGGGTGAATAATGAGTATTCTGGGAATCTAACTGTAACACAAATACCTAGAAGTACAATAAGAGCACGTGGATCATTGACACTTTTCCCTCCACAAACACACCACTCATAGTTACTAATGTTTTGACTTAGTCATCATTTAAGGTAATAAAATGGTTATGCAAGAATAATTAGGACCTGGAAAAAAGAATAAGTAGTAATTTGTGACTAGTGGATGGTACTATGCATGGAGTAACAAAAGTGGAACAATAGAATGCTTGAATTGTGTCAGATCTCAGCTTCGTCCTGTCTTTCTGGCCTTTCAGACACAGACATTGTACTTTGTCATCCCCACTGTCACCACACAGGGGTAGCCAAGAAGCTCTCTCCAAAGGTACAACTCTCCCTGCCTCCCCTCCCCGACCACCATCCTCTGCCACAATTCCTATTCAAAGGTGTTTTTTTTTTAATTTCCTTTTTTTTTTGCAAGGTCTTGTGCATGAAAGGCAAATGCTCTGCCACTTACCTACATCCCAGCCCTTCTACAACCCAGCCCTTCTGATAGCATGATTCTCTGGGGTAAAGAAATGCATGTTCTGAGTAGAAGACACAATTATTTTTCGAGTTCATATGTAAGCTTTTCACAAGACTTAGCTTCACTTTTTTAAGAGCTTCATAATTTTGCCAACTTAATGATATCCAAATAGCTCAGTAATGAATATATGGGCCACGAGAAAGCTTACAGAGTAGAATTGGGAGTTAGCCCTCCACCTAGCTGGTATATGGAAGAGAAATACTATGAAGTGCTATTTATGTTTAAACAGTTTTTAGTCCACAACCCAGCCAGACCATTTGTAGAAAGGAAGAACAAAATAATGTTCTCCTAAGAAGAGAATCTCTGCACTACAGGTCATTTTTATATCTTCCAAAGATGTCCGAGTGTATCTAGTAGTTAGACCCATAAGACCTCTGTGTTAAATTGCTTCTTATGAATGGTTGATGGCATAAGAATGTGACTTATGCTGAAACAAGAAACAAAGCGGCAAAGTGCAGGGATAGCTTGGGAATGAGAAAGTTGACTTCAGGTGTGACCTTGGAAAAATCATGAAGTCTTTGGGTCCGAGTTTTTATACCTTAGAATAATAACTTGGATTTCTATGAAAAGCCTTTGAGCGGCTATGAATGGCAGTGTGCAAGAAGATATTCTCCCAGTAGCCAAAATATTCTCCAAACTAATGGTGTCTTCAGTTTTTTATTTTTTTAAAGCACAGACAGACACAAATATTACAGCTCAATGAATGCTTAGATAAGGTTTTCTTCTGCCCAAAATAATGATGCAAATAATCAGAACCCCAAAAGCTAAGGTAAGGTAGTGATTATGTTCAGATACTCACAGGCTTCCAAGGAAAAGCAGCTTGAGCAGAGGAAAAAACTCACACACCAAGAGTAGCAAGCGGCCCTATTACATTTAATTAGGCAAAGAAAAAGCATCTGAATGGGTTAAAAATTGCCACTATTTCACAGTAAGTGATTTTCTTAACCCCCAAGGGTTCAAATTACTTTGGCAGGAAAAGCAATTATGCAATTAATAGGGGGAAAATCTCCAGAGCTCTGTCATTTGCAGAGAGGTAAAGGTTCCACTTGGCCTGCAGGGGACAGCTGATCTCTGAAGACCTTCCCTTCCTCCCTTTCTATCCTTTTCCCTTCTCCCTTTCTCTCTCTTTCTTCCTTCCTTCCTTTCTTCTTTTCCCTTCCTTTCCCTTCCCTTCTCTTCCCTTCTCTCTCTCTCTTTCATTTGACCACACCTGAAATAAAACCAAGGATAGTTTGAGGGGTAAGAGAGCACAACAGCCCAGATAATGCCCTCACCAATATAGTCCATGTCAGGCTCATCGGCGTGAGAGCTTGGAATCACAAGATTCAATACCCATTTACCAGCTTCAGAGGAGAGCATGGCTTTATAATATATTGTCCTCTATTCCTGGGAGGCTGCTTTGTTTGATAAAATGCTGAGTGCGGTGTAAAAATATCCCTCTCTGTGTAATTTGCACTCCTCTCCATTTAGAGCGATTCTAGCTGCAAACGAGAATTGAAAGCTGCTAAAATTAAGTGGTGTCAGTTCTCAATGACACTTTAATGATAGAGCGCTCAGCAAATCAGATGAGAATGAATTCTAGCAAGTCTGCTAAAGATAGTAACCAGCCCCAAACACTACACTGTTCCAAGGGGCCACACTTCACCTGCTTCATTCATATTTGGTAGAACTGAAATAGAGAAACAATTGTTTAAATGGCCTTATAAAAAGCAGGTGAGCATGTGGCAAGGAAGTGGAGTTTGCAGTTGTGAGCCCCACATCCTGTCTCCAGTGTCTACTGCCTCAGGAATTTAGTCTCACTAACTCGGGACGTTATTTTGCAAGAGAGTACAGTACATGTTCTGTTGACTGGTAAGTCTTTCCTCAACTTTGTGATCAAAAGGATACAGGGCTCTCATTCGTTTTATTGAATGAGCAAACACTCACTCAAGACTATTGGCTGACACTCCGGGCACCATGTCTTCTGATGGACTCCAGTGTCTGACTCACATTT
The DNA here is from genome assembly GCA_036346955.1 of Dipus sagitta. NCBI lineage: Eukaryota > Metazoa > Chordata > Mammalia > Rodentia > Dipodidae > Dipus > Dipus sagitta. Next base: position 318,069,729 of record CM070770.1, read on the forward strand.
ATTTGTGCCACCATGCCTTCAGTGAAGGAGAGGGGTGATCAGCTCTCACTGAGGTAAGGAGTTCTAGGGCAACAGCAGGCCCTTTCCAAGGCATATGGGTTTCAGCTAACACCACTCAGTAGGGCCACTGACCTGGATTGGGTCACTTACCCAAATTCATGTGGTCATTTACATCTTTAGACTCATGAACTTGAAAGTACTCATAGACCTTCAACTCAATTTTCAATATCTATGACTGCAAAGGCCACCCTAAGATATTTGTATATAATATATGTATATGTACACATCTACATAAGGTATTGAGGGTATTAACAATGGGGTTAACAGGACAATGATTCATGAGCAAAGTCTAGAGAACAGTTTATGCCCAAAGGAATACACAGAAATGTCTATACTCTCAAGACAGAGTAGATGGCAAATGGAAGTAAAAGACTGCTTCATTACTGGGAGGGGCATTGGCCAAGAGACACTTTCTGAAAGAGGTGATCTGGGGGCTTTAAACAAATGATAGACCTTGGTAAAGTGGACATGAAGGCAGAGTAAGTAGAGGATGAAGACAGCACAAGTGTTCGGGCAAGAAAAATGTTGTATAGCAAGGAGACGGAGGCCCTTCTCTATCTGATGCAGCCTGAGAAGGAATGTTGAAGACACAGTCTGGCTTCTAAGGTGTATATTGCCCGAATACCAACATTCTCACTTCTATATCCTCATCTTCTAAAGACGGGATCTAATGAGTAATAAATCACCATAGATCCCAGAGCATCTCATGAGTGTACTATAATAAGGAAATGAACAAAACACATTGTATAGAGAGGAATGCTGCCATGCCTGTCAGGTAATGTACACTACATGTCTGTCTGCTGTGGCGTTATTTCTGAATGGGGTAACACATATTAAACAAGAGGCTTCAGGAGCTGATCTATACAACAGGAGCCAGGGGCTGGGAGCATGGGGCTCTTGCTGCAATCCGGCCACAGGGTGACAAGCAGGCCTCTCCATTGTGAATGAAGACCATATGTCACTAGATTTCCAAAAAGCTGCCATCTGCCAAGGAAGCAGGCTGATGGATCTCTGTTGCTGGGATGATGGTGGCCAGGGACTTTCTGGACAACGTTTCCTACTGTAAAATGCAGCTCACACATGTTTCTTCAAATTACAGCGTGGTTTTAGAATCAGGCAGATGTGGCCCCCAGGAAACTGAAGCAAACAGTGAGGCCCATTGATGGCTCTTTTATGCAAGGGCTCATTAACAATCTGGAAAATACTGGAATTCCATGGCAGGGTGCCATAGGTATTTGTAAAAAAAAATAAATGCTTCAGTGTCTTAGAATGAATGCTTATTTTTGCAATTGGATCATAATGAAAAATATCAAAGCCATTTCATTTCTACATCTCTTGGGACCGTTAGAGGTTTGGCAGCTCAGCAATGGAAACTAAATCATGGTGGGCTCCTCTGAGCCTTCATCTTCTCTCACATCCATCCATCAGCCTGGCAACCATCAGAGAAGGGCTACAATGCATTGTGACTTTAGGCAGCTAAAGGTGGGAGCAATATGCTTGAACTAGCCAAGGTGCTTAGAATTTTTTTGTTTGTTTGCTTTTGTTTTTAGAGGTAGGGTCTTGCTGTAGCCCAGGCTGATCTGGTACTTACTCTGTAGTCCTAGGCTGGCCTCAAACTCACAGTGATCCTCCTACCTCTGCCTCCCAAGTGCTGGGATTAAAGGTGTGTGCCACCATGCCTGACTGCTTAGGACCTTCTGATTTCAAAAAATATTGTTAAGGTATTGACAAATTTTTCTTAACTTCAGGGAGTAGAGGATGCTCAAGTGAATTGTTTCATTTCAGGTTTATTGAGTTGTCTATGAGCTTACAGTTATGTTGAATACATATCAATTTTGTAGATTTCACTGAGATATAATTTAGGTTATAGACTATAAGTTTAAGTATTTTTTAAATGTGCAATTCAATAAACTTTGTACTTATTTATTCCTGAGACCAATACTACAAAAAACAAAATGAATGTGGACTTTATTCCCAAGAGACTTCTCTTGCCTCACCAGGGATCTGTCTTTGCACACTGTATACTAATTGTAGAGTTGGAAATATTATTGCACTATAAATGGACTCATATAACACATTCAATTGTGTTTTGCTCTTTCTGTTTACTATAAACCTGATTTAAAACAGTGAATAAATAGTAACCACATCATAGCCTGAATAATTAGCCTTTTAAAAAATATTTTATTATTTATTTGAGAGAGTGAAAAAGGCAGATAGAGAGAGAGAGGGAGAGAGAGAGAAAAAGAGAGAGAGAGAGAGAGACAATGGGCACACCAGGGCCTCTAGTCACTGCAAAAAAATAATAATAATAACTCCAGATACATGAGCCACCTTGTACATCTGGCTTACATGGGACCTGGAGAATGAGTCCTTAGGGTTCACAGGCAAGAGTCTTAACAGCTGTTCTATCTCTCCAGCCCAAGTCTATTTCTTTTTAAATCTCAGCCTTACTCAAATTTTTAGCAAATAGGAGAAATGTGGTCAACTTCTTTGCAAAATGTAACACAAATGACCTCTTGCACATTTCCTATTAGAATCCTTGTTCCCTCCTGAAGCCTCCTACATATAATCTTTATTTCCTACATTTCTATGGGCATTCTGCTCTTGTGAATACATACCAGAATAACCTACTAAGCTCTGCTGACAGCATGCTAGAAATTTTTCTTTCTGCAGCTCCTACTTCTTCCACATTTCTTCCATAAACCAGTTCTAAAGGTGAAAGAACCACACAGGTTTATCACAGCAATGACCTCATTTCTCAGTACCAATTATCTTTCTCAGTTACTTTTCTCATTGTTACAACATAATACATGATAGGAAATACCTGCATGAGAAAGGATTTATTCTGGATCATGGGTCAGAGAGCAGAATTTATCATGGCAGATAAGACATAGCAGAGCACCTCCATGGGGATGGCAGCGAGTGATCAAGCTCCTCACCTCTTGACAAATCAGGAGAGGAGAGCAGCGTTTTGTTCATTTATTTGCCTTGTTGCAAACTTGCATGGTCCTGTTGTTCTGGCATCCACTGGAAATATGAGTTGGAGTGTCTCACGCCAGAAGCAGGGTTCCCTCGTCCTGGCAGCTTCCCACCTCCTCCTGGTTCCCCACGGTGGTCTATGCATGTGTTTGCATTATCCACCTGCTTCCTAGTGACCACCTTCCCCAGGACTGGGAGGTTCAACCTAAACCCCATGGGGACTTCACAGGTACACCACAGTAGTCACCTCTCACCTACAGCGTGTCTCCAAAGAAGTCATGTTTGCTTGCTCTAAACCCCAGGCTCAGAACTCCCCTACAGAAGCCTGCTTGGAGAATGCTGGGAATGCCACAGGGCCACTCTTGCTTTCTACCCTTTCCCACCCTCTGAGCCTGCCTATTCAGAACAGTTCCCTCTCCCTGTGAGGTACGATTTTTTTTTCCTCTCTGGCATAATTTCATGTATTCCACTGTGCAACCTCCTCATATGACCAACAGACCCAGACTCTCTTCAAGAGAGTGACTATGTTGCTATGAACTGGACACAGGCCAAACAGGAGTGATAAGTACATCTGTCAGTATAAACAAATTTCCTGTGTGAGGGTCATGTAGTCACAGGTCAGACAAATATGTTATCAAGCCATCTACTAAGATAAAGAATCCCGTGAAAGTTTCTCTGTAAATATCGGATGTCATATCCCCTGGAGTCTCATTGGGATAGGGCTACAATGAACAGCCATTCTACCCTAAGGAATCTTCAAGTTTAAATTAGAGGACAATACAATACTTCTGTTGGACACTGAAGTGGCTCCACCCATGCAGCAGCTGCTTGTTCCACGAGGCAGCAGAGAGCTCACGCCAGAAGTAGGCCAGGCTATAACCCTCAAGACTACTTTCCCCAGCAATTCACTTCTCCCAGCCAGGCCCCACCTCCTAAGAGTGCCATAGCCTCTCAAAACAGTACCACAGGCTAGAGGCCAAGTGTCTAAACACATGGGTATGGGTATGGGTATGGGTAGCATTTCATTTTGGACCATAACAGCAGGTGTGTTCCTTCCCACTCAGCCTGGACAAATAACTACAATCTGTCTGGTTTAAGCACAGAAATGTATTCTCTCCCAGGCTTAACCAATAGAAGTGTGAATATGAGATGTGAGCAGGGCCACACTATCCCGAGAGCTCGGGAAGAATCTTTCTAGCACCTTGTCCCAGCTGGTGGTTGCTTTGAATCCTTAAAAAAGAAAAAAGAAAAAAGAAAAAAAAAACCTGGGAGATTCTATTCTTGACTCTTAACTGTATGACTGGGTGACTTGTCCTTCTGAAGTAAGCAAGTCTAACATTACACAAAATCCATTGTGCATTGTTTTCAGGTACTAAGTAACAGAACTTGTGAGAAGGGAAATTTATGAAGTAACCTTCCGAATCAGCACAATGCTCTGGATGGAGACCCTTTCCTGGCTCCTAGCTCAGGAGGCAGCGTTCAAACAGCAGCAGTCCCACAAGGAGCTGAGAATGCAGCTGGAATGCAGAGGACCAGGCACCTGAGCACTGACTGGTGTACAAGGGCTAGGGGAAGTGACTGAGAGTCTGCACTGGGAGTTCTTGAGGAGTCCTGAGCTCAAGGCTAAGCTGCACATGAGTTAGAAAGACTACCAGGTTTAGCAGAGACTGGCAGCTATGAAACGGCGAGCCAGATGTTGATGCCAGATGCACGTGGTGCTGAAGACACTTAACTCCAGCTTAGCCACAGAAAAAATGACACACAAGACTTCCTGCTTTTAGCTGAGTTCTAAAATAACACTGGTTAAATATAAGAATGGGGTTGCTCTCAAGGATGGAAGTCAAAACCAAAAGAAATTCATCCTAACCAAAAAATCCAAACTAAGACTGACAAGTTCACAAGAGGAGGCCAGGGTCTGAAGCGTTCCCCAGCACATCCTGACCTCCCACAATATCTCACACAAGACGTCTAACCAAGAGTTGCAAAGAGTCAACACTTGTAGGAAAATAGCCCGCAGTGAAAAAGAAGAGCCAAGTAACAGAGGCACTTCTGAGATGTTTTGGGTGTTAGAATTAGCAAAGCCTTTTGAAGAGGTAGTATGAATGTATTAACAAAGATTAAAGAAATATATATATATATATAAATGACCAGAGTGAATGAACAGATGGAAATTCTTAGGAACAATGTAGAAATGATTAAAAATAGAAACAAATGGAAAATAGTAAGCACTTAAAAAGTAAATTAGGGATGGAGAGATGACTCAGCAGTTGAGGCTTTTGCCTGCAGAGCCTAATGAATGGAGTTTAATTCCCCAATACCCATGTAAATCTAGATACGCAAAGTGGCACATGCATCTGGAGTCTGTTTGCAGCAGCTGGAGGCCCTGGTGCACACATTTTCTCTGTCTGACTCTCTTCTATCTCTCTCTGCTTGCAAATAAGTAAAAAAAAAATTTTTAAGTAGAAATTCAAAATAAAAATCAAAACATAAAAAGGGCTCAACGGCAACATGAAGCCAACAAAAGCACCCATGGCTGAAAGGACAAATAAGATTATCCTGTTTGAAAAACTCAGAAAAAAAGACTTAGAAATCCAACAAAACAAAGCATTAAAAAGCCACAATCAACTAAATGTGGACTGATATCCCCAAGACTAATATACATGCATTTAGTGGTCCCAGAGGATGTGGAAACATGAGACAGGGGAAAATATCATGAAGAAAAAAATCTGAAAATTTCAAAATTTTGCATAATAATAGTGTTAAGAGAACTATAAGAACATAGTCAAGAGCTGGGCATGCTGGCGCACGCCTTTAATCCCAGCACTCGGGAAGCAGAGGTAGGGGGATCGCCACGAGTTCAAGGCCACCCTGAGACTCCATAGTGAATTCCAGGTCAGCCTGAACTAGAGTAAAACCCTACCTCATAAAACCAAGACAAACAAACAAACAAAAAGTCAAATTGATAAAACTAAAAGTATAAAATGATGTCTCATAAGAAGACAAAAAAGAAGCAAAGTACATAGCAATAAAGAAATAAAGCTGGGCTGGAGAGATGGCTTAGAGGTTAAGTGCTTGCCTGTGAAGCCTAAGGACCCCGGTTCGAGGCTTGATTCTCCAGGTCCCATGTTAGCCAGATGCACAAGGGGGCGCACACGTCTGGAGTTCGTTTACAGTGGCTGGAGGCCCTGGCGCGCCCATTCTCTCTCTCTCTCTCTCTCTCTCTCTCTCTCTCTCTCTCTCCCTCTCAATCTGCCTCTTTCTCTCTCGGTCACTCTCAAATAAATAGATAAAAATGAACAAAAAAAATTTAAAAAAAAGAAATAAAGCTAATGGCAAATATCAACCAAATAAGTGAAGAGATAAATGACATGCTAAAGACATTTAAAGAATAAATGTTATATAAATATCTGATAGTTAATCAAACTAAATTTCTTACAAATATACAGCTAATATAGTCTGACACAAGAAGAAATAGAAAATTCAAATTGCCCTATATTTAATTGAGTCTATCTATCCCCAGAAACCTACTTAAAAAGAAGACTTAAAGCCAAATTGTTTCATTAGTAAATTACATCAAATATTTTAGACTCTATTAGTATCAACTCTATGTGAATTGTTTTAGAAAACAGAAGTGAAAATTTACTAATGTATCTTATAAGGTCACCTTTATAACCCTAAAAAAGAAAAACATGACAAAGACATTTTAAGAAGATAAAATTACTGACCCCTATCAATCATGAACAAAAGTGAAAACAAAAAGATTGAAATACTGATATATACAAAACCAAGAATTTAAAAACATTCTGAATGAAAGAAGATTTAAAACCAGTGGAGGATTCTGAGACACCAACTGATGTTACCAACTATAAGTCACTCATCCTATAATTGAAATATGACAACATCCTACAGGGAAGGGAATGGATGGCTGATCTTGCTGATTAGTGTTTGATTCTGGAAGCTTGCTGAAGGCCAGGCACAATGGATTTCCCGATCTTTAAGCTACTCCTCCTGGAAGGAGGATGAAAGTTGGTTTGGTTTGTGTTTCTTTGGCAAATGAGGAGATGCACATGGGAAAGGGATTACTGCAACAATGGGAAATAGTCAAAGAACAGAGGAAAGAAAATAGCATGGGAATGCAACCCTTTATAGTTTAGTGCACACTGATCGACAGAACTAGAGTTCTTCCAGCTCTGTCGTGTTGCAGTATAAAGCCATCATCCAAGAGGACATCGATAAGTCCCCAAAGCATGCAAACAGCAGGAGGCATCGTCCTTCTCAGAGCTTCCTTCAATGAGAATGACTGGGACCCTCAGGGGAGGGCAGAGGAGTGGTCAGCCTAGGCATTCATTCAGAGCAAAGCCACATCACGTCAGCCCTGCTGTACTTTGGAAATCACAAGAGCTGCATGAGCTTTCGGCCAGTATTCCGCCCAGTGTGGAAGGAGAACCCACTTCCTTGTCTGCTGCTTGTTGTACAACACATATAATTCTCAACAAGGAAGTCAAGGGCTGTATTCCAGAATACTCTATTGATGAGGTGAATTACCTGAAGCATATTTGCATTCGTGACCAAAAAAAAAAAAAGCTCACATATTTCACAGGTGACATGTACAGCATGCTATCAACATAAACAGTACAAAAAAGATAATGTCAGTTATATCGTAGTCATTTTTTTTATTTATTTGAGAGCAACAGACAGAGAGAGAAAGAGGAAGATAGAGAGAGGGAGAGAGAGAGAGAATGTGCGTGTCAGGGCCTCCAGCCACTGCAAATGAACTCCAGACATGTGCACCTCCTTGTGCATCTGGTTAACGTGGGTCCTGGGGAGTCAAGCCTCAAACCAGGATCCTTAGGCTTCACAGGCAAGTGCTTAACCACTAAGCCATCTCTCCAGCCCTTGTAGTCATTTTTATGTATAAAAAATAGTAAAATCCAGTATTAACCTTTAAGAATATAAATTAAGGGGCTAGGGAATGGATAAACCATTTGTTGCACAACATGTGAATACCTGAAGTCTAATAACCAAATTCCCACGTTAGTATTTCTAAGCCCAGTTCACCTAGAGCAGGGAGGGAGGCAGAGACAGGAGAACCCCCTGGAAGCTCATGGACAGTGGTCAACATGATAAGGAGAGAACCTGCCTCAGGTGAGATGGAAAGTGAGGATAACATGAACAAGGAGAGACCCTGCCTTAAACAAGACAAAAAAAAAAAAAAAAAGGTGAGATAACATGAGCCAGGAGCGAGCCTGGACAAGATGGAAAGTGAGATCTACACCAGAAAATTGTCCTCTGACTTCCACATGTGCCCTGTGGCATGAATGTGCCCACACTCATACACATGGGCAAATACACATGCAGTCACAGGCATATACATGCACGGATGCATGCACACACCCAGAGCCCTCAGAAAATGTAAGCTCATTCAGTTGTCGTGAACTCTTCATGGGTAGTCTAATCACCCCACGTAGCACAATAACAGGCCAAAGAATGAATTCTGTCCAAGGCCGGCTTGGTGAGACAGTGAGCTGACTGGGGCTACTTAGAGGAGCATGAGGGATTCCGGTGACTGTGTCACTGTAGTCTCCTACCCAGCATACATGCAGTGACACCCCTGAAGAGTATCCTCCTTCCTGCAAATTGTTCACTGCTTATGTAACTCCTGGGGGACCTTGTGTCTTGTGAGTTTCATGAGCGACCCTCAGAGCCTCCTGTTTTCTTCCATGAAGGAATGCTGCCAGGCCTGATCCCATGAGTGGGAACACAGCTGGCGGTGGTTGGTGGTCACGTCCGGCCCTGAGCAATCAGCTGTACAACGTCAGTCAATTAACTTCTCTCCTCCCAAACTTCCTTCTGAGTTGAAACTGTGTCACATAGTAGACCCGGAGTTTGATACATCCATATTTGCATATGTTTAAAATATTTACATATCTACACATGTATAAACACGTGTATGTTCTCTGTCATAAATAAGGCTCCTGTGTGTGTATGCAAAATCTCAAAATTTTGATTGCTTTCACTTAGAATTGTGAGTGAGGATTGCAGTAATAGTTTTACAGCCCTTGTAACTTTCAGGTATTATTCTGACAGGTTGTTTCATGACTGTGCGGTGCTGGCAATTGACATGGATTCAACCCCATAGACATACCTCATGTTGGCACTGGGCTAATGCTGTTTTTCAACACCATGTTTTTATTGTAACCTGTCTCTTCTTTACTTCTCTACTGTGACTCATTTCTCAGAGTCACATAGCTTTTTTTTTTTTTTTTTTTTTTTTTTGAGAAAGCTTTGTTTCCTATAGAAGTTAATTAATGGTACATTTGTGTTCTGCATGTGAGCACACAGATGCATTCATACCATGCAGGTACATAGATGCAGAGGCCAAAGGATAATATCAGATGTCCTTCTCTTGTAGCTCCTCTGAATATTTCCTTGACACAGGGTCTTCCCCTCAAAATGGGTCCATCAGTGAGTACTATCAATTTTCTGATTTATGACCCCTGAAGTCAGGGTGTACAGATGTGTATGGCCATGCTCAACTTTTATTTATTCATTCATCTATTTTTAATTTTTAATTTTTAAAAAAATATTTCTTGTTTGTTTATTTTTATTTATTTGAGAGTGACAGACAGGGAGAGAAGGTGAGAGAGAGAGAGAGAGAAGGAGAGAGAGTGAGAGAATGGGCGCGCCAGGGCTTCCAGCCACTGTAAACGAACTCCAGATGCGTGCACCCCCTTGTGCATCTGGCTAACATGGGTCCTGGGGAATCGAGCCTTGAACCAGGGTCCTTAGGCTTCACAGGCAAGCGCTTAACCGCTAAACCATCTCTCCAGCCCAATGCTCAACTTTTTATGTGGGATCTGGGGAGTTAAGCTTGGTGGTCATAGGCCCAAGAGGCCCTCATGCTTAAGAAGCAAGTACTGTTAACTGCTCAGCCATGTCCCCAGGCAATGAATAGTATGCTTTGACTTTGTTCCTTATGTGTGATAAAAAGCCTTATATACTTTTGCATATAAATAAGAAATGAGCAGGATAGAGAATTTTTGCCTGAGAGCACTTCTCATCACAATTTTGGGAAGCTAGTTCAAGGGAATTTTCTCTTCCTTTACAGAATATGAAGACATATTTTCTGCATTCTTTTAATTCAGACTTCTCACCAGCAACCATAGCTATAGCTTTTTTTATTTTTTCTCTAACTCTCAATGAGCCATTTCAATAAAGTTTGCTTAATTTAAAATATTTATTCATTGGGCTGAAAAAATGGCTTACAGGTTAAAGGCTCTTGCTTGCAAAGCCTGATGGTCCATGTTTGATTCACTAGTACTCACATAAAGCCAGATGCATGAAAGTGACATGTGTATATGGGATTTGTTTGCAGTGGTAGGAGGCCCTGGTATGCCCATATCATTTTTTACTCTCTCTCTTTCTCTCTCTCTCTCTCTCATATGCCCACACACACTCTCTCTATCTCTCATATAAGTAAATATTGGTTATTTTTGTGCCAGTCATAAATAACAACTATAACCTCCCCAAATCCTAAAGACAAAGAAATGAATAGAAAAGACAAAATTTTCTGTTTTATTCCAGTGGGGAAGAAATAAAATAAACAACTATTTGATTGTGTTACATATAATTGCCATATTGGTAGGTCAAGGTGATTAAATCTCTACTACTTCATAGGGTCAAACATACAAAATCTGTAGTACACGAGATGGTGGTAAGAACTGGGGAGAACAACCATAGCCAGATAAGAGAATAGTACACAAGGGAAATGTTACTGATGGAGTTCCCTGAATAAAATTATTATCCCCTTCCTCCTCCTCCTCCTTCTTCTATTCACTCTCTCTCCCTCTCTCTCTCTGTCTCTCTCTCTCTCCTGCTATTGCTGGGGATTGAGAGCAGGACCTCACGTATGCTAGCCAAATGTTCTAGCACTGAGCTAACCCCTAGCCCTATTTGCAGTTTTTGAAGTAAAATCCTACTGTGATATATGACATGGTTCTGCTTTTAAATCTCATTATACTATTCTCTGTGTCTGAGCTGGATTCTGAAAGTAACTCGGGAATCCTAGTTTTTATAGTCCTAAGAATTTTTCTTTCTATGTTTTTTTCCTCCTTCAACAATTAATACCATGCCCTAAGCCAAGAAAAATCCTGACACCTAAGTCCTACTTCACAGATGCTTTGATTTTGTTGGTTCTGTGGTCCAGAATGTACAATCTTATGAAGTTCCCTAGGTGATTGTACTCTGCAGCCAAGATGAGAATAACTGCTGTGAATGGTGGATACTTACAACTTTTGTTACACTTGACAAAAAAAGGAGTTCTGATTTGCAGAGGGTACATAAGCCAATGTAAGAATAACAGAGTATCTTTACCTCTTAAGATGTGCAATTGAACCTCTGGTTGAAGTTTATAAATGGGATCTTAAAGACAAATTTCTTTAATGCTAAAAATTTAATTTTTATATGCTTACAGTCCTTCATAGAAAAAAGTTGTTACAGGTTCGTATGCAATTTTAACACAAGGGACTAAATAAATTGTATACAAGTGTTAAGACAGTGAAAATGTGATGAGCTTCTAAGTTAAGTTGTGGGAAGATATTTACACAGGAGAACTAATTTGCAACAAGATATCCTTAGAAATGTTCACTGTGTAGACTCTTTCCATTGCTGCTCCATTTCAAGCGATGAAGACCATTCCTTGTAGTCTGGTACAAGATGAAGGGACACCTTCCCAAGACAAATTCAGCCCCTGCATCTAAACAAGGCCAGCAAAGCAGATAACTTTCCCTCATCTGTTTTTCCTCAGTTGCTTTCATCTCAAAATAATCTTCATGCCCAAATGACATATATGGGTATGGCAGTTTAAACTTTTTTGACAATTGTTTTTTTTTCATAGGTAGGGTCTCACTCTAGCCCAGGCTGACCTGAAACTCACTATGGAGTCTCAGGGTGGCCTTGAACTCAAGGTGATCCTCCTACCTCTGCCTCCTGAGTGCTGGCATTAAAGGCATGCGCCACCAAGCCTGGCACTTTTTTGACAATTTTTATACATGCATGTAATTTATTTTCATCATAATCTCACTACCTTCTTTTGTCCCTTGTCCCCTTTCCACTGCACCCTGTCTTCTTTCCGGTTAGTCCCTCTTCTACTTTGATGTCTTTTTTTTTTTTTTCTCTTCTGCTATCAGGTATGGCATAGTGTGATTGCCTTCAGGGGAGATGCAGGTGGAAAAAGTAACCATAATAAGTAGTCAAAGCCGGGTGTGCTGGTACATGGCTGTAATCCTGGCACTTGGGAGACCAATTCAGGAGGATCACTGGCTCCAGATCAGTCTGAACTATACAGCAAGACCCTGACTCAAAAATTAATAAGAAGAAACAGACAAGTTTGAAGCACACAATAAAGGCCAGATACTTCTCTTTCTCCTTTCCTTCCTTTCTCTCTTTCTTTCCTTCTTTCTTCCTTTCTTCCTTCCTTCTTTTCTTCCTTCTTTCCTTCCTTCTTTCCTTAATTCCTTCCTGGCTTTCTCTCCCTTTATTTCCATTCATTCATTCTTTCTTTATTTTCATGTTCATGTGTATAGTAGGTATAATGTGGTGTGTGTGTGTAGTGTATGCCCATGTATGTACAGATGTGTCCTCCTGCATAAACAGAGGTTTGGGGAAAGCATCAGATGTCCCCTCTATTGCTCACCTGTTTGTTTTTCTTGAGACAGTCTCGTCACTGATTCTGGAGCTTGCTGTTTTCAGAAGCCCCAGTGATTCTCCAGTCTCTGCTCCTCACGGAACTGGTGTTACAGACATCAGTGGCCATGCCTAGTTATTTCCATGGGTCCTGAGGAAACCTACTCAGCATTATCAGGCTCTCATGCTTATACAGGAAGTGCTCTGAACCAACTGAGCAATCTCTCCAGCCCAGATCAGGCACTTTTATAAACAGCTTTGATATGTCACTTATTTCCCCCAAAACAATACTACTCTGCTCATCAATTTATAGGCAGGACTAAGAACAAACACATTAACTTTCTTGCTTGATTAAAGAGTAAAGATTCAAACCCAATCTCATGCCAGAACCAACTTTCTGGATCAGAACACTAGACTGCTTTTTCCCTAAGTGGAATGGAATAGTTCCAATATTACTTTCGTATGTTACTAAAAGCATTTTAATTGAAATACACTCACATCAAATTAAAATGGGAATAAAGCTGCACTTATAGCCACCTGTCTGGGTATGGCTTAGTGTCAAGATAATCCAACCACACAGCAGAACTCATTCAATGAAGTGACTTACTGCTGAACATGACAATGCAATCAAATCCAGAAGTGATCTTTATCCCAATCTAAGGCTGCATTTCCCAAAGGTCCCCTTAAAGATAGTAAAGGGGCCCTATTGGTTACTTTTCTGGATACTGTGACAACATGCCTGACAGAACGACTTTTCTTTTTCTTGACTCATGGTTTCAGAGCATTCAGTCCACGGTCATTTGGCTGCTGGCCACACTGTCAGAGTAGAATGTCATGGCAATAGCCATGTGTCACAAAAGAAACTTCTTCATTTCATGGTGATCAGAGACAGGAAAAGGGTGAACACAGGAAGAAGCCAGGCCAAGATATAGACCCTAAGAAAAATGCCAGTGACCACTTATTCCAATAAGGCCCCTTAATACAGCCAACATATGATGACTCCATCAAGGGATTATTTCAGAGCCCTCAGAATGTGGAGAAACCATCACAGATACACCCAAAGGTGCAGTTCACTAATCCTTTGGGTATTTTTAATGTAATGAAGCTGGAGTAAAATTATCACAGAGCTCATAATATATTATACTCTGAAATCTCCACTATAAATTATAGACACTCCCCACTCATTTTTAATAATCAAGTCATCCAATGCTGGTTTAGCTAGAATTATATCAATGCAGAACAACAACAACAAAAGAGAAAATGGATGGCACAGGTCATTTAAAATCTTTGGGGAGACAGAGCTACAAGGTTACATTCATGATTGTGGAGAAAGAAAAGAGGAGTCTCTTTTCTGGGCATACCAGCACATGTTTGACCCAAGATATGAATTCACACTCAGTGGCTAAGAGTAGACTCCAGAGAAGAGGCCTTCTGTCCTAAGAGATGTTGGTATAATGAGCAAGATATATTAAGTAATGGGCAACACTATGATTGTACTCAGAGGAGATCTTTAAGAGTTTAAATATTGAGGTTAATTTAACCTTTTGCCTTTACCATGTATCCAGCAATTTTTTTTTATTTTGATCAGAATCATCTAGAGTCTCTAATAGAAATTTCATAATTAAACAATAAACAATTGTGTTTCCCATGACATGTAACCTTGGTTAGTTTTAAGTATATCTTTTTACAGCTTTGATTTAAATTTTTTGAAATTATAAAGTTTGTCATCCTCCACTTTTATATCTCATATTTGAGAGCTTGGCATGTGTACTTCTTTGTAAAATAAAAGGAAAATGATATTAAATTTGAAGCTGGATGGAATCCTTCATAACTCATTACCATATGGAGATCCAAACTCCACTGCTTAGCAACTAGGATCTGGAGACAATCATGTTTATCCCTTTCAGCCAAGGTGGGCCGAATCTCCAGGTCAGAGACAGCTTTGAAAAGCAAGAGCAGGAGTCATGTCGTGCTGTGCTCCAGTGAACCAGCTGTCCAACAGAGACTTCAACCCAACAACGAGCATGCTTCAGTATGCCTCGTGCTCCTGATTTTCAGGACAACAGTCCTTCCCCACTTGCATGGCATCTTTCACCTTCCTGTCGTCCTTTCTCCAATGGTCCCACTTCTTTAGATGTGTGTTTACTTAGAGAAATCTAATTTGTGCTTTGTTAATGTGTGCTGTCTTTACCTGCAATATTACATCAAATAAGAAATAGAGTTACCAAAAAACCCATCTCACTTGAAGCCATTCATAATCTATCAACAAGGGAATCCACATACCAATTTCCTTCTTGCTTCATAACCATCCTTAGCACTAACTTGACCTTTCCTGAAACAGGACTATAATTGCAGTTAAGATTATATAATTTACAATAACAACAAAAAATTACTTTGGAGGCACTGCTACCTTGCCCAAATGTCTTCCAGCCATTAAGTGTATCATTCATCTTGAGAAGGAAATTATTCTTATCCACATCGACATTTTTAACATAAACCGTAGTGCTCTCAGTTGGCGCCTTCTCACGTACCCATTAATCTCAATAGTAAAGTCTTAGTCTCACACACCTAGTCTCTGAAGTTTAGATGTCACTACTGTGTACAATAAAAATTGTATATTCATGAACTCCATTTGTTTTATGTCCTTCTCTCTGTCAAAGCCTCCCAAGCAGCATATGCTTTGCTCTATGGAGAATAAAATCAAATTTGTCTGTCTTGTCATATTGTCATCAAAGTGAGAGCATCACAATTAGATTAACATTTTGTGAAGGAGCTGAAGGGAGGGAAATGAAATGGGAGCACATTATAATAAAATCCACTTAACCCTTTCAGTCACAAGTCCCTTTTTCTCCAGCACCCGGAGGCAAAGAAGGCAATCAGGCTCCAGAATAAGTGACACCGTCAAATTATTATGATCTATGTTGGAATCAAATAGGTCAGTTACTAGGCCTGCAAGGTACATTTTTGTTTGAAGGGACCATTAGGATTTTGTGACAACAATCTAAAGAAGTGAGACACTTCCTGGGGTTCTCTAGACAACTCAGGCTGGGATTAAGTCAACAAGAATTGGTCAGAGTGGTTGGTGACATTATTTGACCCTTAATATATTATCACTCAGTAAAATCTTGGGTTCTAACTCATGGAAGTTTTCATATGCCACAATGGCTAGGTCCTATAGCATTTATTGAATTTAAATGTCTACAGATGAAAGAATTTTTATTTAATTATTTTTTACTTTCAAAAGTACTAAGGCTCAAATAGGAAACTGTGAGGCAGAAGCAAGACCTGAACTAAGAATGGGTTGAAATCAAACAGCAATTCTACAGTTAGTTGTCTTGCCAACTCTTTCTTCCTTCCCAATGTGAGGACAAAAGAACTCACACATGCGAAGAAGTTAAAATGGAACTTATGTTTTGTCTTTGCTCTTGTATGGAAAGGAGAGAACTCTGTTCATGTAAGCTCTCAGGGTGAGGAAGCATCATTGCATCCCTGTCTGTAAGCATGCTGGGTGGGAGACATCACAGGGCCTGGGGCTGCCATGGGCCGCTTGGTCTGCATGGATGTTGAATCAAGATGACCTCTCATGATCTTCTTCTAGAAATGAGGTGGCATTTACCGGGTTAATATTCATCGATCCCTAGTGCAGCTATATTTTGGTCAGACAACCTCTGTTGTCTAGACAGTTATATGTAACTTCTCTCTATCCCTAACCACCTACACCTTCAATTCTTTTACCATTGCTATAATAATAATAATAAGAAGGCCAGGTGTGGTGGTGCACGCCTTTAATCCCAGCACCCGGGAGGCAGAGGTAGGAGAATCGTTGTGAGTTCAAGGCCACCCTGAGACTACATAGTGAATTGCAGGTCAGCCTGAGCTAGAGTGAGACCCTACCTCAAAAAAACAAACGAAAAAAAAAAAAAAAAAAGAAGAAGTTTAGTATTCAGTCAAGTACCATATAGTATTGTTTCTAATTTGCACCAATTGGTTGTCTTTACTTTTCTAGTATCAATTCCTCATATTGACATAAGCTTCTGCTCTTGCTCTATAGAAAATAAGTAGTAAGTAGTTTATTATCAGCCAGTTATGAGTTACCATCCCCAGGAACATGGATCCAGAATGCTCAGAGTGCCATGTTGTTTTTAAATTTTTTAAATTTATTTTAATTTATTTATTTGAGAGAGAGAGAAGCAGAGAGAGAGAGAGAGAGAGACAGAGAGGGAGAGAATAGGTGCGCCAGGGCCTCCAGCTGCTGCAAACGGACACCAGAGGCATGCGCCACTTTGTGCATCTGGCTTACGTGGGTCCTGGGGAATTGAACCTAGGCCCTTTGGCTTTGCAGGCAAGGGCCTTAATTGCTAAGCCACCTCTCCAACCCCCAGAATGCCATGTTTCAGGGTGGAACTGATCACATGATCCTTTATAATCACAGGACAAAGGAATTATAAATTCATTTACCAAATACATGGAGACATCTGATAGGTAGATTACATTAAAGCGTAGAAATTTCTGGTATGTGTTTTAGATGATATTTAATAAAATTCTGAGCTTTTGGTTTACTAGTATTTGGTGGTCTGCTAAGTTCATACATTCCAAAGATTTTATCTGGTAATCAAAAGAATGTTAGGTCAGATAAAAATGTGAAAGATAAATGGTTATTAAAAGGAACTCTATTTAGTCTAAGAGAACTTTGGCACTCATGCTGTAACATTCCAACTCCCCATAATCACAAAGTTCAAATCAATCAGTCAGTCTGCAGAATTCTCCACATAAATGTGGCTTTTTCATGGAATTTCAGTTCACATTGCCTATTTCTCACAACTCTATAGGTTCACTAGCTCTTTCCTTGGACACAAGGCTGCCTCTCTCACATGCCTACATATTCTGACACACACACACACACACACACACACACACACTTACTATTTCCTTGTAACAGCATTCACTTTTCTATGGATTCAGGTCAAGTGCAGGTCCTTAAAGGCACATCGCTGAACCTTCCTCTTGGCCTTTGTGCATCTTATCATAATTTTCCATAAAATTATGATTATATACATTTCATTAGATGCTCATATCCAAGTAAAAATGTATGTTTATTTCTTTTTCTTCTTGTACATAAGAAGTTCTGATCAAATCAGAATTTTAAAAAAAGAATAAATGTGTGGACAGCCATGTAGAAGGTCAAATATTCACAGAGGATATAACAGAATGAAAATTTGTTTGAATTCAGGTTGAGTTCACATCAACCTTGATTTGAACGGTGTATGGGGCAAAAACAGTTCTCATTTTGGTTCTCATTAAAAGGAGAAATGCAGACCCCCATGCTGCTCCAACTCAGTAGACTTTTCATGGGATACAAGCTAGTCTTTGGAAGAGCTTTGCCTGTGTGTTGGCATATAAAATGTAATCTTGGCTTTAAACTTGTTATTTCAAATTAAATTAATGGGTTAAAAAATGATGTCAATAATATTTAACGCATTAAGCGTTTCCTATAAGCTTTTCACAAATTAACTCATTTGATACTTATAAAAACTTTTGGATTAAGTATTCTAATTACCCCACCTTATGGATGGAGAAACTAGGGCATAATGTACCTGATGACATGTTGATAATGTTGGAGGTGACATAAAGCTGAAATGAATTATCTGTTGGATCACAGAAGCAGGCTTCACAGAGCTCAGTAGACTGGAATAATGGATGAAAAATTCAGCTCTAAGTATGGGGAATTTTTGGCAGAAGTTCATAAAAAACATTTCCTATTAAATGCTTACAAAACATCTCAAATAATGCTATCCAACATTAGAAAAATGATAAACCTAAGCTTGTTTGCTCACTCTTAAATCCCCTTCATTGTTAATAAGAGCCAGGTAGATTTTTTAATATCACTCATTCTTGGAGAAAGAACTCAATAATTTGATACCAGATGTAGCAGAAATTTCTGCACATGGAATTACTGAACCAATCCAAGTGCTATTACAACATTCTATTACCTTATTCCAGAATAACCTGCCAAATCTGCCTTGTGTCCTTCAACTTTGTCATTCATCATCCTTAACAACGCAGGCCTTACACAGAGCAGCACTGAGGAACCTATAGGGCCCCCAGCTCAGGTCATTCCTCTCAGGTGGTATCCTCTCACTGAACGCTCAAGAAGCAAAGCACCAGCCACCACATCTCTTCAGCACCTGCATCTAGATTGCTTAAACAAGAGAATTTGGAAACTTTTAGGAATTAAATACTAGATATAGACCTCTACTTCACTACTCATGACTAGAAGTGGCCTATAAAACAATACATACAGAGGCTGGAGAGATCACTCAGCGGTTAAGGTGCTTACCTGCAAAGCCTATGGACCCTGTTCAATTCCCCAGTATCCACATAAAGCTAATGCACTGTGGCCCATGCTTCTGGAGTTCATTTTCAGCAGCTGAAGGCTTGACATAACCATTCTCTCTCTCCCTCTCTCTCTCTCTCTCTCTCTCTCTGTCTCAACGAAACAATTCAGAAGAGGTAGAGGAGGATAGCCAAATTCTCCTCTGGCCTCCACACAAGTGTGCACAGGGAGTGCATCTGCACTCATGTGTATATACTACATATATGTATACCACGCCATACATACATGTTATATATATGTACTCATATGCCAAAAATATGTATATGGTTCAAAACATGCTATGTTGTTTCTTTTTTAAAATGAAATCATGGCTAGGTCTTTAAATCATTTAATATTTTCCCCTTTAGTTTTCAGATTTTCCAGCTGGAGAGCATATCGCTGTTCTGCTATAGACTAAATATTCAAATAGATAATTGTGTTCCTTCCTATCTTCCCTCCTCCAGTATTTATCAATAGGAAAATCTAATTGTTACTGTAAGCAGAAGCATCTTCTATCTATTATATTATTCAAAAGAAAGATCTAAAACATTTCTCTTATTCTAATAATTATTTGGCATGTTGTGGCTTTAAATAAATTCATTTAACTAGTCTAAATTAATCAATTTATTGTGATAACCTTATTCCTAAAATGTACTCCACTAAAATTTTACATCCGGGGACCCAGGATTTCTGGAGTGGTTGTGTGAGGAGTGGGAACAACACTTTTCCTAGTATTGTAGCCAGTTAACTGTTGACTACTATTCTAGAAAATGAAGTGCCAAAAAATCAAGAATATACAGTAAACAGAGAAATGCTAATTCAAGGAAAGTCTCTACATCTCAGTAAGCAGGACAGGGATCTAGTCTCCATGCCCCCTTCATTATCTCCCTGTTAAGGAACCTCCGCTAAAGTCTCAGCTGGGCTATGCTTTCATCCTGGGAGGGGCAAGCAATGTTTCCTGTTTCAGCTCAGTGTGTCACATAACCTGTTCCGAGTGGGCGTAACCCAGGGCGCTGTCTATTCCTTCCCCATTCACCGCTTAGATCAGAATCTACATGTTAATTTCAGCTGGCTGATCATTTATTGTGACCTAATGCACCCTCCCTCCCCCATCTATGCCTCTGTCCCAGCTTGCTTGTAGGCCAGGGGCATCAGCCTCAAAGACCATGGTTACCATTCCCACTCAGTCACAGGAGGGGTGCCAGGAAAGGAAAAGTGAGCTACCTTCCCTTCCATAGATACAGTGCACTGACATTAAGGTTATGCACAAGGGGTGAAAAGAACACTGTAAGGATGGAAAACTCAAGTTCCACTGAGGGGACCAACTTTATTTGGAGCAGTATACTGAGCCCCATGTCAGAAGTCATTAGCAAAAACAGTGGAAATCTTGATTAACAGCAATTAAGAGGAGGCATCTAGCTCTATTACATGATCAACTCCCAGTGTTCCCAGACAGTTGTTAGGAATCTGATAGCCAGGAACACATTGTACCTTGTGACTTGCAAGACTGAATGCAGCAACACTAGGCGGACTTCATACCTTCAAACCAGAAGACACATGGTAGATGTTAAGCAGTCTCCATGTCACACCCAGATCTATTAGAAAATGGAAGAACTGGTTACTGGTTCAGGTAGCTCTAGTGCAAAGTCTAATGAACTATTGGTTGAACAACATATAAGCTGCTTTGATCTAGGGGTATCTTCAGTGAACCTAGGATTACAAGGATCCATCCTGGTTCCTGAAAGTCTAGCCAACATGGCTAACCTGGCCCCCTTGGCTTCATGCATCCCAGGACAGCAAAAGATGCAGCCCAGCCCTTTTAAGATGACAGTGCCATGTCACAATGTCAAAATGTTGGAAATATAGTACACTGACATTAAGGTTATGTGTGTACACCCACAGGTGCTTTCTCTCAGGAGTGGCAAGAAAGAACACCTCTGCACCACTGTCTTTTGACTATATGAATACATTGTAAACTCCTTGAACTGTGGAAAAAGTCTCAACGATACAACCACATCTGACAGAAATGGTCAAAAGTCTAAGTGGCTGAAATGGTACAAGCACAAACTTTAACCCAAGGTGCCCCATAAAAAACTAAATGAAGAAGCAAGGGTGAAAGTCACAGACTGATCACTGCAGGAAAACAGGTCCCACAGCTCACTTCAAACTAGAAAAGCACACAGAAAGCAAACAATAGCCAGGCCCAGAAGGATGGAAGGAGTACGCAGTTGCTACAATATAGTACATAAAATGTTGAGCCTTCCATTAGAAGATAAGAGATGTGAAAAACCAGGCAGCGTGACTCATGTCAACATTAGCTTATTAAGTATAATCAACACACCTTACTATCTCTATATGTTAGTTTATCATAGGGGAAATAGATATGAGAGCTCATCGTACTATATGTAATTTTTCAGAATGTTTCAAACTGTTATTAATTTTTCTGAAGTTTACTAGAAGAAGACACAAATGGGATTATAGAGTTGAAAATCACAGCAACCTAAGTGAAAAGCCTATTTTATAAGAGCTCAGCAATATATTTGAACTGGCAGAGGAAAGAATTAATGAACTTACAGATCAATAGCAATTATGCAGTCTGAAGATTACACAGAAGAAAGAATGAAGAGAAATTACCAAACCTTAGAGAATTGAATTAAATGCACCAACATACATTTAACACAAGCCACAGAAAGAAAGAAAAAAAAGGAGTATGAAATACATCATTTGATGAAATAATTGGCATAAATTTTTCAAATTAAATTTAAGACACGAATGTACGTATTCATAAAGCTCAACAAGTATGTCTTTGAGTAAGCTCAAGAAAACCCATGCATTATACAGCTCATAGTCTAGTTATTGGGTGACAAAGTCCATCTTCAAAGCAGTGAAGGGGGAAAAATGACTAATAGTGTAGAAGAAAATCACAACGCAGTTAACAGCTGACCTCTCATCAGCACAATGGCAGTCAGAAGACAGTGAGAGGACATGTGGAAAGTATTTAAACATCTACTCCCATCAAGCAAGAGTCCCATAGCCAGCAAAGCTACCATGCAAAAGACTAAATTAAGACATTCCCACATAAACAAAAACAGAGAACTCTAAACAGAACTTGCTAGAAAGAAGTACTAAAGGAAATTCTTCAGGCTTAAAGAAAGTGACACAAGCCAATGGCTTGAATCTATATTTAAAACAAAGTGGCCGGGCGTCGTGGTGCACATCTTTAATCCCAGTACTCGGGAGGCAGAGGTAGGAGGAGGTAGGTAGAGTTTGAGGCCACCCTCAGACTACATAGTTAATTCTAGGTCAGCCTAAGCCAGAGTGAGACCCTACCTCTAAAAACCAAAAAAAAAAAAAAAAAAAAAAAAAAGAAACCAAACAAACAAAACAGCTGTGACAATTATGTATTTGTGAAATGATAAAGGGCAATATAATTGTGAATTTATTTTTCTTTAATCACTTAGCTTTTCTTATGTATGTATGTATGTATGTATGTATGTGTGATGTCTTAGCAACTTTAAAAGAAATAAAAATGTATTAAACAATAATTGTGAAACTGCCACACTATCTACTCTACTAAATAAAAGTTAAATAACAGTAATTGTAATGGTTTATTGTCTATTTATTGTATTTGTTATATATAATTATATGTGTATTTCATCTGTGTCACAATAATGTTCAATAAAAGAAGGAATGGGAGACCTACTGAAGTAATGCTTTTATAACTCACTCTAATTTAGTACAAATCTGAAGTAGATATGATAATATGTATATTATAAACACCAGAGGAACCAGTAAGAGAAGAAATGACAAATATGTAAGATCTACAGTGTTATTTCTTTGATTTCAGACAGATGAATGTTGTTTCCCCATTTTTAAATTAAATCCTGTATTTATTTATTTATTTATTCAGGGTTTATGGAGGCAGGGTCTCACTCCAGCTGAGGTGAACCTTGAACTTACTCTATAGCCTCAGGCCTGCCTGGAGCTCAAGGTGATCTTCCTACCGCAGCTTCTTAAATTCTGGGATTAAAGGCATTCACCACCACACTTGCCTCTTGAATCACGTAAAAGAACCAGATTTTGAAATTGGTGACTTTGTTTTCCTTTTCATTGATTTTCATTGTTAGCTTTATAATCTTCTTCTAGTTTTAGGATTTAAGTTGCATTTCTTTTTTTGTAGATTTCTAAAGTACCAGGGTAGATATTGGTTTTACAGCTTTTGTCCAGTATAAGCATTTTAAAGCAGTCTATTTCCTCTTTAGTTTTTAGGATGTTCTTCATAATTTTTCTCTGAATTATTATTATGATTCATCAAAACGTTTTATTTTGTTACTTCCTTTTTTACCTGTCAGTTGCTTTGAAGTATGTTACCTAAATTCAAATTTTAGAGGGGTTTTCACATATTGTTTATTATTAATGTCTAAATAGTATAAGTGATTGCATAGTTGGCATGATTTCACTGACATATTTTATGATCTAGTATAAAATTTATCTTGATGAGTAGTCTATGAGCTCATGAAAAATAATGTGTTCTTTATAACCACTAAAGACTAAGGGTAGACTGTTTTACATCATTTACATTAAGTAAATTGAAAATGATCTTTAAATCTCTATGTATATTATATATGTTTCTCCTGGATACTAAGAAAGCGTGCTATATCCTCAATTACAATGTAGATTTTGTTATTTCTCTATGTCACTTTAGCTTAAGGTGTTTTGAAGCTTTGTTATTAGGTTCATGTACACTAAGATTGCTATGTCTTCTGGATGAATTGATTTAGTATCATGATCTTTCTCTGTCAATAATTTTTATCTTGAAATCCAGTGAATTTGATAATAATTTAAGCAATTTTCTTAAGATTAGTTTTGCTTGATTCAGCATTTTTCTATCCAATTGCATTCAATCTGTGTCTTAAGTTTTAATTTTTTTAAGTTTTTTGCGGGGACTGGATGTTACTCTAGCCCAGGCTGACCTCAAACTCATTGCAGTCCTTCCATTTCAGCCTCCTGAATGTAGGATTATAGCATGAGCCACCATGCCTCGCTCTATGACTCAAGTTTTGAAATTTATCTTTGTAGTTGATGAATAGTTCAGTCTTGTTTTAATTGTTTGGTAATTTCTACCTTAGAATGAGAGTACTTACTCCATTTGCAAATAATGTTTTAGGTATATGACTTGGTATTGGCTTTATATACTTTTCTCTTGTTTTGTTTTCTTTTATTATCCCTTCTTGAGTCATTTTAAGTAAATCAAATGATATTTCAGTGCTCCACTCTTTATGCTCCATTGAGTTTATTGATACCTGTTTTAGTGACTTCTCTACACACTTCCATTTGAAACTTTAATTATTCATAGTCTACTTAGAATCAATTTACTGACTATCTTATATGATGTAGGAATCTCTCTACTGTTGAGTTGATTGGATCTAGAATCATCTAGGATACAAATCTTGAGGCATATCTGTGAGTGAGTTTCTAGACTAGATTGGATTGGGTTGGATTAGATTAGATTAGATTAGATTAGATTAGATTAGATTAGATTAGAGAGTAAGGGAGACTCACCCTTGTGTGGGCAGTACCATTCCATGGGCTGACTTCCCAGGCTGAATACAAGGGTGAGAGTTAACTGAGCACCAGCATTCACTGCTCTCTGTCTCCTCACTGTGGCCACAATGTGACCAGCTGCCTCATGTTCCTGCCACTACACTTTACCCATTATGATGGACTGTAACCTGAAATTCTGAGCCAAAATAACCCTTACTTCCTTAAGTTGCTTTTGCCAGGTACATTTTTTTTTTTTTGCATCAATAAGAAATGTAACTAATATAAACTCCTTGAAATATTTTAAGCAACTGTTATTGTATATTTTATCTATCCATGGACTAAGCTTTACACTGCGTGGTAGTGATTTTGTTGCTTGTAGTCTACTAAACTTTAAGGAATATTTTTGAGCTAAGAGGGAAAAGCGGATCTCATGCTTTCATATTCACTAATTCCAATGCTCTCTCCTGCTCAGGTTTGTTTTTCTGCGTTTGGAAAACCATAGATAATATGTGTTGTAGCATAGCTCAGCTGAAAGCAAAGGTTTTCAGCTTACATGTTTGAAAATATATATACTTTCATTGGGTAATATATATTCATTCTAAATAAAATTCAAATTGGCAGAATTTTATAACATTTAATTTTAATTTTCAAATATTTTTATATGATTATTTATTTATTGAGAGAAAGAGAGAGGGAGAGTGAAAGAGGCAGATAGGGAAAGAGAGAGAGAGTGGGCATGCCAGGGCCTCAGCCACTGCAATAGAACTCCAGACGCTTCTGCCACCTAGTGGGCACATGCGACCTTGCACTTGCCTCAACTTTGTGTGTCTGTCTCCGTGGGATCTGGAGAGTGATCCAACATGGGTCTTTAGGCTTTGCAGGCAAGTGCCTTAACTGCTAAGCCATCTCTCCAGTCTGGAAATCCCAACATTTTCAGGCAGTACAAACATAAAACAAATGTGATGAAGGTAGGCCATTCTTGAGAAGCTGGCTCATATGAGAAGCACATACATGATCAAAAGCAGAACACAACAAAGAAGTACAAAAATAAAGAAGGCAAAACCAAATCAAACAACATGGCAAAAACAACCAAACCCAACAGACAACAGACTTTGCCCTATTAATTCTGCATCCCTTGGACCTGAGTTGAAGGGTGGGAGTTGATAAATTGGAGGCTGTTATCAGGAACTTATAATCCCCAAGAATTTTGAATAAGCATTGGTAACCGAAAAATTCAAGATGGATTTTGAGGTTAGTATTTGTAAACGCACTGTGGAAAAACCAAAATATTTGTCTTTTGATACATATGTAAGATTTTTTCCTGGTTGTCTTCCCTTATTTATGCTTTCTAAAGATTTTTATTATTTTTATTTATTTGAGAGACAGAGCAAAGAGGGAAAGAGAGAGTGAGGGAGGGGAGAGAATGGGAATACCAGGGGCTCTAGCCACTGCAAATGAACTCGGGATTCATGTGCCACCTTGTGCTTTTGGCTTACATGGATCCTGGGGAATCAAATCTAGATCCTTTGGCTTAGCAGGCAAGTGCCTTAACCACTTAGCCATCTCTCCAGCCTTAAATTTTTTAATAATTTTTTTAAAGGTTCTTATTATTGTCTTCTCTTATTTATAATGTTTCTTCCTTTTCCTGGGAAAGTTAAAATACTAATACATCCTTTGCAAGTTTAGTGTATAGCAATTTTTTTGTGCTTCGTTTGAGTCTTTGGATGCAGGATAAAATTAAGATGATGGGGACATTATACTAGGCCCTGTTGTCACAGGGCTCCACTTGCTTGGTGTTTGACTTTCTGGCTTATTTTTGGGGCAAGCCAGTATCTGTTCCTGGAACGTTCAAGGACATGCTGTCTACACCAAGGTGTCTAGAAGCCAGATAGACAGCTTGGGGCCAGAGAGCTGTTGAAACGGCCCACGGCTGCCTAAATTAGAACTGACAACCCAGGCCTGCATTTATGACATGAAAGTCTTCAGTTTGGAATGTTGGAACCCAGCTAACAAAGAAATGGCACAAACTTGTTTTTCTGTTTGTTTTGCTTTGGGGCACCTCCTTTGTTTATTTTTGTATAAATGTCTCTTTGTTTTAAAGAAAAAAAATTCTGATGTTAACATGATTAATCAAAAGTAGTGATTCCATTTTAATGTCTGAAGTGACCTAAATGTAGTTCAATTCAATGTATGTGGTGCTGAAGGAAGGTGGCCAGAGACTTTTCACTCTCTGATTGGTATCTATTGCTCTTCCCGTTGCTTAGTGCATAGCAGAATTATGTTGTGAAGAAAAAATGTGGTCATTACTAGTGTACAAGATATATTACTAAATTCTTATCTTTGAGGTAATGCTAATGTTTGGTTGTTGATCTGTGACTTTTGACCCATCTGTCACCAGAAGTTCCCAAAACAAGATTTGTAAGAATCCCTTAGGAATAGGAAATAATAATGCAATATTTCTTATATGCAGAAAAGCTGTAATGACATAAATGAGGTATTATTGATTTTTGACATGGGGAAGGATACCACTTGCCTTTTGGCTCCAGTCTAATGGAACCTGCTGTGTCCTGATAGGAGAGTTAGGGATGCATGCAGTGAGGGACTGAGAGCCCAGATCCACGACCTTCAGGGCCAGCTGCAATACATTATTAGGGTTTACATGCTAAGGATGTTGACACTACAGTTATGACATGATTCTTTTCACAATATAAAGCAAATGTGGTAAAAAGTGATAGTATCATGTTGTACAAAACCCCAGATACCTAAGAGCATAAAGCATGACAAGTAAGTCACTCACACACTCTTTCCTCTTCCTTCCTTCTTTCCTTCCTTCCTATTTATTTTTGAGACAGCGTTTCATGTAGTCCATGCCAGTCTCCAACTTGGTATGTAGTGAGGGTGACTTTGAATCCTTGGTCTTACTCTCTCTGCCTATCAAGTGCTAAGATGACAGACAAAAGCCAGCAGATGTTCTGGTTTCTCACTGTCTTTCAGGATTGTACTCTGCATGTACAACAAGCTGCCTGGACTCCGTGTTCCCGTTCTTACCTTCTGATTCTAGAACAGAGACAACAGGATCACATACACATTTCACATGAATGCTCTTCACTTTCTGTGTCATATGGCATGGAGAGACTTCTATGTCAGCACGTAGATTCTGTGTTCTTCACAGAAGCTACTCAGCACTCCCTTGTACAGATCCACCATGATGGGTTTCCAGTCTCCACAGGATGTGTACTCGTGCTTCTAGCAGTCTTTGGACAGCCATGTTTTATGTGCCATCTTCCACCCACGCTAGTATGATTGCTTCATGGATTCTTAGAGGTCAAATATCTGGATCAAAACACACACACATTTGTAATTTTGAAAGATAGTGCCAAATTATCTTCATAAATGCTGTACCAATTTACATAATACCAGCAGTGATTGTGTGTCTGTTTTCCCACAGCCTTGCCAATAATAAACACCTTTGCATAATTGAGCCTGGAGCTGAAATATGGGCATCGTGATTTAGTAAGATGGGCCAAGAATAAACTTCTACTTGGATCTATCTTTCTTTGTAAAGTGCTTCTTTTCCAACAAAGATAGCTCTTAAAACTCTGTATGGAAATAAAGACACTAAAGCCAAATCCCAACATAACAACAAAGAATTTCCAAAGACTGAAGCATGTTTAACCACAGCTTCTATTACATTCTGTCTTTCATATCTCCAAGAGATAAAATAAAGCAGTTTAAATACTTTTGTAAATCTCTCAAATTTCTATTTTATATAAACTTTATATTACAGACTAAATAGATATAAATGTATTTTATGTGTATGTTATAGTCAACATATTATTAGTATATTAGGCCTTGTATATTTTGTAAGTAAAAACTTTTACATGAAGGGGTTGTTCAGTATTTTGGGGCTAATGGACTATGGAACAAAAACATGTTGAAGGGGTTAGAAATATAGTTCTGCAGTTAAAGACACTTGCTTGCAAAATCTGATGGTGTGAGTTCAACTCCCCAATACCCACATAAAGCCAATGCACAAAATGGTGTTTGTGTCTGGAGTTCACTTGGAGTGGCAGAACACCCTAATGTCCTATTCCCTTTCTCTCTCTCTTTCTCTCTGCCTCTCTCTCTCTCCTTGAAAATAAACAGATAAATAAATAATAAATATTGAAGACTATGGGTCCATATTTTCTGAATGAGTTAAAAAACTAAGATAGATTGACATTAACACACATAAAACATGCAATTATTTCCTCCAACTCTAATTTCACATAATTTTGATTGGAATCTAAGGAACAACTTGGTAATAATCTGAAAGATTTCACCTACAGTAGGTTTGAAATATTTCCAGATGTCCAAAAGATAAATATATATATATATATATATATATATATATATATATATATATATATATTATCTCTGAAGGAAGGTTATTGTGAAAAATCTACAGTCTTTATTCTTTCTGAGTAGACAAATCAGGAAGCAAAAGCAGGCTGACCACTGGAGAGGACAGTGAAGAGGTTTGCTTGCCTGCCGACATAAGTCTCCATGTGTTATTCTGGAGGCAATTTTCTAAAATGAGAAGGGAGTCTAACTGCTGCTCCTTGAGATGGTGACGCTCACAAGGACTTCCTTCCCAGCCCAGCTCCTGCAGCCCCTGTTCCCTCAGTCTCAAAATTCCTCAGTCCCTCTCCTCTACAGCCCCATCTGTGAGGAAACTCACAGAGAACTTCCTAGCAAACGCATCATCATTTCAACATATTTTCCAAATATTTAAAATTTGAAGTTCTGGGGAGTGATGGCTCAGCAGGCAGATGCACTTGCTACATGAGCATGAGGGCCTGAGCTCCATCCTTAAAGGTATGTTAAAAACAAAAAAACAAAACAGGCTTGAGCTGGGCAAGGTGGCACACGCCTTTAATCCCAGCACTAGGGAGGCAGAGGTAGGAGGATCACCATGAGTTTGAGGCCACCCTGAGACTACATAGTGAAATCCAGTCTGGACGAGAGTGAGACCCTACCTTGAAAAAGCAAAAAAAAAAAAAAAAAAAAAAAAAAAAAAAAAAAGCAAAAGCCAGCCTTGGCCTTACATACCTATGATTACAGCAATAATTGGGGGTCAAAAAGGAAAGCTCACTGGACATCACTGGTCAGCCAGTCTCACTGAAAAGTAGAATGAGCAGTTAAGTGAGAAACTGTCTCAAGAAAATAAAATAGAGGCAGAGGTAGGAGGGTCATTGTGAGTTCAAGGCCACCCTGAGACTACATAGTGAATTCCAGGTTAGCCTGAGCTAGAGTGAGACTCTACCTCAAAAAAAAAAAAAAAATTGAAGAATGAGAGAAAAGAGAAAACATCCTCCTCTGGCTGGCTTCTATATGCATGTACAGAGTCCACACATCTACATACACACATGTGCATACATCACCACACACACACACACACACACACACACACAAACACACACCAAAAAATAGAAGACAGAATAAAACCTAAACATAAGAAAATTATTAGAAGTAGCCTTACAAATAAAAGATAACTACTTTCATACTGATTGCTTCCATTCTTTTCTCAGTATAGAAGATATTATGTGCATAATGGGATTACATAGTATCTGCAGTTTTGCATCCTAATTTTTGCTGTCAGTGAAATGTCATCAATATTTGCCATGTCATTGAAATCTCTCCCAAAATGTATTTTTAGGACAATTTAATAGCCCATGGTATAGTTGGGTCCCATTTAACTAAATCATCACTGTTTTATGTTGGGCTGTTCCCAGTGTTCTACTCTAATTTCAGTGAGAACCTTTATACAATGAACTTTTGCCCAAGTCTAGATGGATTCCTTAAGAGAGTTTCTGAAGTTTATATGCTATACTGATAGCCCTCAGCACACAGTCACATTCTAAATCTACATTTCTGCCACTTGTCTCTCACCCATCTTTATTCATTTGGTCTTAATCACTGATAATTTAAAAGGGAAAATGGTAATATATTCATGCTAACTAGATTGATTTATTTTTTTGAGACAGGGTTTTGCTGGCCTTCAACTCATTATATAATATAGTCCAAGTTGGCCTTGAACTCTTGATCCTCCTGCCTCATAATCTCAAGTCCTAGGATTACAGACATGTGCTGCCACGCTTTCTGTATAAGAAAAATATATATGCTGTTGCAGTCAGCTTCTTGTTGCTTGTAAAAAGCACCCAACCAAGAGCAGCTTGTGGAAGGACATGGATTCTTTTGGCTTATATACTTGAGGGGAAGCTTCATGATGGCAAGGGAAATGATGGCATGAGCAGAGGGTGGACACCAGTCCCTGGCCAACATCAGGTGGACAACAGCAGCAGGAGAGTGTGCCAAACACTGGCAAGGGGAAGCTTACTATAACACCCATAAGTCTACCCCCAATAATAGACCACCTCTAGGAGAATCTAATTCCCAAATTGCCACTAGCTGGGGAACCTAACATTTAGACCACATAAATTTATGGAGGAACACCTGGATTAAACCACAACATATGCTCAGCGTGGGAAAGGTGTAAAGTATCAGAGTGTTATTGACTCATTTGTAGTCACACAACCAGAAGATACCTTGCCCATTTTTAAACATTGTGTGTTTTGTGTTGAATTAATTGTATTTAATTTATATAGAATATTTTTGCATATGGTATAAAAAGAACAGTAAGTTTTGACCTTCCTCCCCAAATAACCTATTTCCCAGGTTTTTTTTTTTTTTTTTTTAAGGCAGGGACTCATGTAATGTAGCCCAGCCAGGTTGGCCCCAGACTTACTATGAAGCCAAGGATAACTTTGAACTTCTAATCCTTCTGTTCCAGCCTCCTAAATGCTTAGATTATGGGCATACAGTGCCATCCCTATTTATGAGGTGCTTGGAATGGAACCTAGGGTTTCACGCACATTAGGGAAGCACCGCACTAACTGAGCTACATCCATAGTCCTAGGTCTTCCTGTTTTTAGAACTTTTTATTCATATAGAGACATATAGTGACTTCGCAAGTCTAGTAAACACATGTGGTAAGTAGCTTTTACACAGCACCCAAAATATTCTGTACAGTCATCCCTATCATAAGTACCACAGAGCTGCTACCCTTGCCTATGTTGGAACAGCTTATATTGTTTTCATATGTGGCTTGAAGTTCACAAACCAGTCTGTGTGAAAGTTGCTTGGGCTCTGGAATACTGCTTAACAGGAGCTTCTCCGTGCTATGGGAGGCTCAAAGGAAGGAACCACGACTGAAGGAGCACTAGGTGTCTATTACCTTCTATGGTAGTTTGAATAGATGGCCCCCAATATATTAAATGTTTTATTAGTTTGTAGTTTTCATCTGCAGTCACCTGGCTGGAGGAGGTGTCACTGGGAGGATCTTAAGGTGTGGTGGTAGGTTTGAGATTCCAATCTAAAGATTTGCAAAGTGCCTAGTTCCACCTGGAGTTCCTGAAGTGTGCGGTGAGGTGTGACTTTGGGACTTGTGGCTTCTCTATCTCTCTGCTTGGACCTGTGAAAGCCATTATGGAACTTCCCCCAGATCTGCAAGCTTTAGTAAAACCCTTCCTTCATAACTGTGCCTGGTCTGGAAGTTCATCTCAGCGAACCTGAAGCTGTCTGCTACACCTTCCAAATCACCCACTCTGAGCACCTGCTCTACTTCAGTTTTATGTTCCCTCCAGCTCAGTCCAGGCCATTCATTCTTCTCCATTAGTGTAAGTTAAGGTGTGTCTGGTGGGATGCCATTGCAGCACAGTTCAATTTGGACTACTGACATTTGAAGTGTTCATTAGCCCAGGGTGGCTAGTGGCTACCATATTGTACCCTGAAGATCTAATGGCTTTGCTAACAAATCCCAAGTTCAACCATTAAGTCTATGAGACTCTATGTGTTTACGGAAATGTTCTGGTTAGCCTGTATCTTCCAAACTGGGAGAGAAATATCATCACTCAATGACCCCAAGCGGCACCATTTAGAAAGTAAGCCAGAATTGAAAAACAAACTTTCTTACTTCTTCTCCTCATCTCGTCTTCCCTGTCTTCTCATGTCACATTTTCCATCGAGCCTCCTCTTTGAGTTAGGACAGACAGCCCTGGATGAGGGAGTGAGTCCAGATGCTGAGACTCAGAAAGAGTGCTCTCCATGGTAAGCATCAGACCTTTAAGACTTACTTCCTTTCCTTGGTGACCTACAACCAATCTCTCCCAACATGCATCCCTTTCCTTGGTCCCAAGAAGATAAACAATTTAATTCTATTTTTGATCTATATATGTGAGAAAATCTTCATGGCCTGATTGCTACATATCTGAAAGTTGCAGGCATTCATATCTACCTTTAATGGTGGCTTAATTTCTTTTTAGAAGTAGCATGTAAAGTTGGCTTTCACCAGCATTATTTTAAAAGGAATAGAAAGAAGGTCCTTGGTAAACTTTGACAGTCCTCCGCAACATGTTTTGTTAGAAAAGCCTGTAGTAGTATCGAAAATTGTGTAAATCATCAGTTTTTAATCTGCCAGGAAGTAGATAGTGGCCCATTAAACTTTCGTAATTAAATTTTCCCTGTACTCCCCCATAGAACCATTATCTGAGTTTTCTAATTAACACAAGAGGAGGGAGTCAATTCAGATTGATGGGATCTAGAGCCATCCCCTTTCATTTTAATGACCTTTAATAAACTTTTATTACTATTGATATTGATAATTATAATACCCCCTTTAATTCTGCAATGTGATTCTAAGGACCTTTTCAAAAAATTGCAAAATTCACCTTTAAAGCCAGAGTAGGCAGAATTATTATATTCCCAGACACCGCAGGTCTGAGGCAGTGACTTCAAGCGAGCTGACGGATAGACAGGCATTGTTCCAATGGCCTTCTATTTCCTTGAGTCGCAGTGAAGGTCTACTGTCCTTACACAGCCTCTTAGATTCACAACACTGCTCCTTCAGCTCCTCCCCAGGATTGGAAGTTGACTGAACTGGGAGGTGGATTGGATAAATAAACCATAAGGAATTAGATAGAGCTGAGTAAATTTGTTTTGTTTACAATTGGACCATTATTGAGACCAAGAGGCCAGATGCCCAAGAGGATAAGTCATTAGGAAAGCAGGCTGGTTTCCCAGAAAGTGTGCATGGGACCTTGCCAGGGTTTTACATAATTCGACATCCTCTCTGAGCTGCCATTTCTGTCATTGGAACTGATCCTTTCAGGTGGGGAAATGAACTTGCCAACCTGAGAACATAAGCACTATACTTTGTTTCAGGAGTCAGGTTCCGAGAAAATGTATTACCAGGGAATGGGCTTGGTAACTGATGAAACTAATGTGTAGCCTGTTCTGTCACTCAGGCTTATTCTGATGGAAAACCACAGCAAGTGCTTCTGCTGGGATTTTTCAGATCTTGGTTAAAAAATTAAAATGTGTGAATATGAGGTTTGCCAAACTCATGGTTTTCAGGGGAAGCTGGATGATAGAGAGTGACATTATCATCTATAAATTGGCAGTTAATCAACGATATTGGGCTGGGGAGATGGATCAGCAGGGAAGAGTGCTTGAAGCAAACATACGGGCCTGAGAGGGCTTGGGTCTGTGTTAGTTCTGTGCCTCAGGACCATATAAACAACTAGGTGTCACGGTGGACATCTGTAATCCCAGGCATGTAAGTATCAGAGACCAGACCTGTTGGGGCTTGAGAAAACTGCTGCATCTCCACCTTCAGAGAGGGACTCTGTTTTAAGGAATACATGGATGAGTGATGGAGAAAAAGACATCAAAAGTTCTCCTCCGGCCTCCATGTATGCACCATTGCACACACACCACACACACACACACACACACACACACAATGCATACAAAAAAACAAAAAATTAAAAAATAACAAATACAATGGAGCATACCTGTAAATAAATCATAGCTCTTGAGAAGCAAAAACAGGAAGACCATAAGTTCAAAGTCAGCCTGTGCTGCAGAGTGAGACCCTGTCTCAAAAAATGTCAAACATGTGCCGGGCGTGGTGGCGCACGCCTTTAATCCCAGCCCTCGGGAGGCAGAGGTAGGAGGATCGCCATGAGTTCAAGGCCACCCTGAGACTACATAGTGAGTTCCAGGTTAGCCTGAGCTAGAGTGAGACCCTACCTCGAAAAACAACAAAACAACAACAACAAAAAAAAAGTCCAACATAAAAAAGTCAAACATAATAAATCAATAAGTACTTTAGATGATAACAATGTTACTAAGATTAAATGAGATCATATGTAACACACATACAAAATAATGCAATAAAAGTTCCATATCATTTTCATTACCAATTTTGTTTTCATAGTAATTCACTTGTTTTCAAATTTTACATATTTGGTGTTTTGATATGAATGGGGTGGGGAGATGGGTAAGTGGATAGTGTTTCCTACATAAACATTAGGTTGAGAGTTCAGATTTACAGCACCATGTAAATGTCAGGGGTGTGGGCAGCTCATTTGTAATCTCAGTGCACAGGAGACAGAGCAAGCTGCATAGCTAGACTAACTTCACTGGTGAGTTCTGGGTTCAAGTGAGAGACCCTACTTCAGTATATAAGAGGGAGAACAATCAACAAAGCACCTAATGTCAACCTGTGACCTCCATATGTATGCACATACATGGGCATGCGCACACACACACACACACACACACACACACACACGCACACACACACATGTAAACACATATACACATGCCAGCATAACACACATATACACATTCAAAATTGATCAATAACCAAAATCTAGACTTACCTGTGAGAAGAAACGGCAAGGACCTACTTCAGATCACAAACATAAGGTATAAGTATTCATTCAAAGGTCTGACCATGCACCTGCTTCGGTGATGCATGGGTGAGGTCATGCAGGCCATACGAAACAGGAAGAATAGAGAAGGAAGGGGAAATCAGAGACTTCAAAGTGGCAGTTATCCTGACTTAACATTTCCTTGAGTTCAGTTCTTTTTTTAAAAAATAAAAATTTATTTATTTATTTATTTATTTATGAGGGAGAGAAAGAGTGAGAGAGAGAGAGAGAGAATGGGTGCGCCAGGGCCTCCAGCCACTGCAACTGAACTCCAGATGGGTGCGCCCCCTTGTGCATCTGGCTTATGTGGGTCCTAGGTAATCGTTCTGGGGTCTTTAGGCTTCACAGGCAAATTCCTTAACCGCTAAGCCAATTCCCAGCCCCATGAGTTCAGTTTTTTATGGAGAAACTTAATATGCTAGCTCTGGAGAAGTAGCTCTTCATAAGAGGTGGAATATGCAAGACAAAGACAGATCTCTGTTGAAGTAGATACAGAAGTGGAGGGAAAACAACAATGGAGACAGGGGACTTTTAGACAAAACTCTGATTCACCAGAGAAGGAAACAAAGGAAGTGAACTCTGCCGCTGTCCTGTCTTTCTGCCTGGAGGGGTTTCCAGAAGGTGGTACGTGCTTAGTTAGACCCAAAAGAGCGCAGCCAGCTTGCTGATGGGATGCACCAGCAGGGATGCAAGGCAGGGGTGGGAAGACCCAGGTGATTGCAGCAGGAATAGGAGTGTGGACAAAGCTTTGGGGATACGGATGGGGCAGGGGCTATACATCTGCTGGTGAGCAAGCTGCCCCTCAGGAAGCAAAAGCTCATGAAGCTGTGCAGTAGCTCGTTAGGAGTTAAGTACTGGACAATTCCTAGAGTTCATGTAGGGCTTAGGGACCACCTCCCTGGAGACCCTAAATGCACTCTCATAGTGATGTCAAGCTGGTCAAAGAATAAAGAGAATGTATGTTAAGGATCAGTAAGCATGATTATTTGTCCAAGCCTTTAGCCGGAGGAGATAGCTCAGTCAGGAGAGTGCTGGTCTTTCAAACATGTGGGTCTGAATTCAATCCCCAGAGTCCATGTGAAAATGCCAGGCATGGTAGTCCGCATCGGTAACCCCAGTGCTTGGGAGGTGGAATATGCAAATAGATCCCTGGGACTAACTGGCTAGCTAACCTAGCCTACGTTGAAGACTTCCAGGCCAGTAAGAGAATTTGTTGTATAAAAAAAAAGTATACATGAGGAATAACAGCTGAGGTAGTCCTCTAAACTTTCCACATCCATACAATACACACATGCAAACCACACACACACACACATACAAAAACATGTACTTATGGGTGCATGCTTGGAATCTAAAGAGCTGGGAAGCTGAGCCAGAAAAATCACAAGTTTGAAGCCAGTTTGAACTATATAGTGAGACCATCTCAAGAAAATTAAAGTGTATCATTTTGCATCTTTGAAAGTAAGAATTGAGGCCACCAAACTAGTTAAAGACCTCAGTTACCGTTCATGCTTATGGTATGTATACATGTGTATGGAGATTTGTGCACCTCTGTGTGCAAGTGTGTGCAAGGCCAGAAAGGTCTGTACCAAGGTTCTTAGTTGGAAAGAAAATACTCTTTCAACAAATGGTGCTGGATTGCAAATAAAATGTCATTTTAATTACTTTATAGCATACACTGAAATTAACTCAAAGTGGGTCATATATTCATATGAACACAAATATCAAAACAAAGATGTCCAGTCTTTTCACACTGACATGATGCTATCATGAACAAACATGTTGGACCACATTCCTAGTTTCTCTGGCTTCTCTAGCAGCACCTGTGTTTGGGTGTGCCCCATCAGTCCTGCAGGGCTGGGCTCACATTGCTGCAACCACCTCTTCAACACAAGAGGAAGTCACAAACCAAAGCTTGGCTTCATTTGTTTGTGATCCCCATTCCTATACTAACTGTGAAGTGCACCTCTTCTCAAAATAGTCTCTTCAACTATGGCCTGTAGTTCCAAAGCCCAGATCACCATCACATGCCTTACTCAGATGCACTCGTTTCTTGTGACTTTTTTTTTTAAATATTTATTTATTTATTTATTTGAGAGTGACAGACAGACGCAGAGAGAAAGAGGCAGAGAGAGAGAGAGAGAGAGAGAGAGAGAATGGGCACACCAGGGCTTCCAGCCACTGCAAACGAACTCCAGACGCATGCGCCCCCTTGTGCATCTGGCTAACATGGGTCCTGGGGAGTCAAGCCTCGAACCGGGGTCATTAGGCTTCACAGGCAAGTGCTTAACCACTAAGCCATCTCTCCAGCCCCTCTTGTGACATTTTAATATTTATTTATTTACACACACATGAGAATAAGAAAGAGTCTGGACATGTCAGGGCCTCCTACTGCATACACAATCTCATCACGCACCACTGTGCATCTGGCTTTACTTGAGTACTGAGGCATTGAACCCAGGCCGGCAGGTTGGCAAGACAGTGTCTTTAACCACTGAGTGATCTCCCCAGCTGATCCATGTTGGTTTCCTTGGACCATAGCCATTCTAATCCCTCCTCTGTCTTCTAGAAATTATGATGAGGCATTTAATGTGAAGAGATGTCACATGTTCCATTTTGAGGGTGCGATTTATACCTCTTCCAACTCCAATTCAATATAGAACTAGGAAGGATAGAGTTAATCATATCTATACACATGCATACACACACCACATATACATACATACAGGCTGGAGGAGATAGCTCAGTCAGGAGAGTGCTGGTCTTTCAAACATGTGGGTCTGAATTCAATCCCCAGAGTCCATGTGAAAATGCCAGGCATGGTAGTCCGCATCGGTAACCCCAGTGCTTGGGAGGTGGAAATATGCAAATAGATCCCTGGGACTAACTGGCTAGCTAACCTAGCCTACTTGAAGACTTCCAGGCCAGTAAGAGAATTTGTTGTATAAAAAAAAAGTATACATGAGGAATAACAGCTGAGGTAGTCCTCTAAACTTTCCACATCCATACAATACACACATGCAAACCACACACACACACACACACACACACACACACACACACACATACAAAAACATGTACTTATGGGTGCATGCTTGGAATCTAAAGAGCTGGGAAGCTGAGCCAGAAAAATCACAAGTTTGAAGCCAGTTTGAACTATATAGTGAGACCATCTCAAGAAAATTAAAGTGTATCATTTTGCATCTTTGAAATAAGAATTGAGGCCACCAAACTAGTAAAGACCTCAGTCACCTCACTAGATATCATGACTTCTCGCAGATTCTTTTAGAAAATATTTTCATTTATTTATTTGAGAGAGAGAGAGAGAGAGGAAGAATATTTGGGTATGTCAGGACCTCTTGCTGCTGCAAACAAACTCAAGATGCATGTGTCACTTTTTGCATCTGGCCTTACATGGATACTGGGGAATTGAACCCCAGCCAGAAAGCTTTACAAACAAGTTCCTTTGACCACTGAGCCATCTCCTCCATCCCTTCTCACAGCTTTTAAGCTAGTAAGTGTTTCTTACAAACAAGAAGACAGATGAAATGCTCTTGTCATTGCTGTTGGTTTCAAGTTAACTTAGCAGCCAACCTTCCCAAACCAGGTAGTGGATATCCATAACACACACATACTGTGGTGGCACTCATTTACTTGAAAGTAAGCTGTAAAAGAAAAACAAAATAGACCAAATGTGGCTAACATATGGATTGGAATTCAAAGAAAGCATAGAATTTTTAGAGTGAAAGTAACAGCCAGTTGGTGATTGTCAGCCATTGTCTAGGCTAGCTTGCTGAGTGGAACACACAGATGTCAGAGCAGATTGTCATAAAGGAGATTTTCCAGTCGTGGATGAAAGACTGGAGAGAGCACAGGATGATCTAAAGGAAAACACACAGATAGGATAAGACATTGGTAGTGAATGAGAGTGTAGAGCCCTGCAGAGTGTATGCTAACTAGACCACTGTGTCAGAGAGAAATATGTAGATGTTGTCCTTATAGATGTTTTCGTAGTGGTGAGCGGAAGGCTCATGGGCTCCATCATGATCTTGGCGGGGAATGCCTGAGTGAGATGGCTGTCATAACGGGGCTCCCTGGGTTCCAGTCATCCCTGGCTGAATGTGAGACTGCGCACACGCAGGGTGACCTGGGAGGATTCAGCTCTTCACTTACCCAGACATCAGGTGTGATAAGTCCACGAGGGCCTGGAAGACAGTTAAAGCGGTAGAAGACATGAGAACGGCATGAACTTTGAATCTGTTCTCTCTCTCTCTCTCTCTCTCTCTCTCTCACACACACACACACACACACACACACACGAGTCCACAGGAAGTATATCTGGACAAATATCCCTAAACTTAGAACCTGCTTGTTTACTGAACACAGGTTAATCCCTAGAATATGAGATTGAAGAAAGAACTTTATGGAAAAACTATAATTCCAAAATGACTAGAATGTTTTCTAGAAATGAGTCACAGATTTTAAAATTAGTAAGAAAATGTAAAGGATCAATAGAGCCATAACAACCTTGAGGAACAAAATTGGTGAACTTAAACTACCAAGAGACTGTAAACTTACAGTAATTAAGACATGGTACAAGATCAGGTAAACTAACTAGTAAAACAAAACAGTCTAGCAACAGACTTGTGCATAGATGGACAGATGTCACTTAAGTTCAATGAAAAATGACATACAAGGAGATACATATGGAAAATTATTCCTCACCACCTCACACAAAGTACATAATCACCTCCCAAAACAATCTGATTTTTTAAATGTAAGAAATTAAATAATATATGTCTTCTAGAACATAAAATAGAAGCATGTTGTTGCAGTCAGGTTCACATTGCTGGTAGAAATCACCTGACCAAGAGTAGCTTGTGGGAAAAAGAGGTTTGTTTTGGCTTACAGGCACAAGGGGAAGCTCCACAATAGCAGAGGGAAAGGATGGCATGAGCAGAGGGTGGACATCAGCCCCTGGCCAACGTAAGGTAGACAATAGCAACAGGAGAGTGTGCCAAACACTGGCATGGGGAAACTGGCTATAAAACCCACAAGCCCACCCCCAACAATACACTCCGTCCAGGAGGTATTAATCCCCAAATCTCCATCAGCTAGGATCCTAGCATTCAGAACACCTAAGTGTATGGGGGACACCTGAATCAAACCACCACATTCCGCCCCTGGCCCCCATAAACTGATATCCATACATGATGTAAAATACAATGCATTCAATCCAGCTTTAAAAGTCCCCACAGTTTTTATAAATTCCAATGATATTCAAACATCCCCATAGTCCAAGATCTTTTAACTGAGCCATAATACCAAAACATCCCCCCCCCAAACCCATAATGGCACAGAATAAACATTCACACTGAAAAAGACGGCATTGGGTATAGCAAAGAAACATTCAACCAACACAAGATTTAAACAGGGAAAACATCACACTCTGTAACTTCAAGTCCAACAACTCTAGCCAGTGACAAATCTCCAAGTTTGATAATTCTAACCAGCAACACGTCTCTGGCATTCCAATTTTGCCCCTCCAGGTAGGCTACTCACAGTCCTGGAAAACTTCATCTGGGCCAGCAGCTCCTTAGCAGCCATCTCATGGTCCCTGCATCTCCACTGCCATCCACGGCTCATCCTCATGGCCCCATGAGGACTCCATGCAGGCATCCAGCAAACCTGCTTCACAGTGCCCATGGCCATTTCCAAACCACAAGACCATGTTGCAAACTCAATGACCCTCTTTCCAACATTTCTTATACTCCACAGTACCAGGTAGGGTGCCAATTTGTTAATCCAGGGAGAAATAAAGCACATTTTGAAGAACAGGACACTTCTTGAGCACTCAGGCCCCTCCAAAAGAGTCTACATTCTTCCTATTGCCCTAGTGCAGGTCAGCTAGCTCAGTCTCAAAGGCTGTAATCTCTTAATTGCAGCTGAACGGACAACAGTTCACCCAAAGATTTTTCATTCTGTGCCATATCTCTTTACTCACACAAGTTCATTTCTACATGAAGCAACCCTGCACAACTTCTCAGGACACCGGCATAACAGCAAGCTTCACACAAACTGTTAGCCCAGTGCAAGAAAAGCTCTTTCTCACCCTCATAAGCCAAACGTCACAGTCCATAGTTCTTACTGCACTCAGGTCTTTCAACTCTGACCAGAATAGCCCATCAAGCTGTACTTACAACATTGCAAGGCATCTCTTAGGCCAAGGGTTCAAGTCCTTCCATATTCCTCTTGAAAATCAGCTCCAAAAGGCAAAAGCCACACAGCCAGGTGTCTAGCAGCAACCCCACTTCTGGTACCACTTTACTGTTGCAGTCTGGTTCACATTGCTGGTAGAAATCACCTGAACAAGAGCAGATTGTGGGAAAAAGAGGTTTATTTTGGCTTAAAGTCTCAAGGGGAAGCTCCACGATGGCAGGGGGAAACAATGGCATGAGCAGAGGGTGGACATCAGCCCCTGGCCAACGTAAGGTAGACAATAGCAACAGGAGAGTGTGCCAAACACTGGCATGGGGAAACTGGCTATAAAACCCACAAGCCCACCCCCAACAATACACTCCGTCCAGGAGGTATTAATCCCCAAATCTCCATCAGCTAGGATCCTAGCATTCAGAACACCTAAGTGTATGGGGGACACCTGAATCAAACCACCACATTCCGCCCCTGGCCCCCATAAACTGATATCCATACATGATGTAAAATACAATGCATTCAATCCAGCTTTAAAAGTCCCCACAGTTTTTATAAATTCCAATGATATTCAAACATCCCCATAGTCCAAGATCTTTTAACTGAGCCATAATACCAAAACATCCCCCCCCCAACCCATAATGGCACAGAATAAACATTCACACTGAAAAAGACGGCATTGGGTATAGCAAAGAAACATTCAACCAACACAAGATTTAAACAGGGAAAACATCACACTCTGTAACTTCAAGTCCAACAACTCTAGCCAGTGACAAATCTCCAAGTTTGATAATTCTAACCAGCAACACGTCTCTGGCATTCCAATTTTGCCCCTCCAGGTAGGCTACTCACAGTCCTGGAAAACTTCATCTGGGCCAGCAGCTCCTTAGCAGCCATCTCATGGTCCCTGCATCTCCACTGCCATCCACGGCTCATCCTCATGGCCCCATGAGGACTCCATGCAGGCATCCAGCAAACCTGCTTCACAGTGCCCATGGCCATTTCCAAACCACAAGACCATGTTGCAAACTCAATGACCCTCTTTCCAACATTTCTTATACTCCACAGTACCAGGTAGGGTGCCAATTTGTTAATCCAGGGAGAAATGGTGTATGTGTGTGTGTGTGTGGTATGCATGGTATGTATATGATTATGTATATGTATATGTATATGTATATGTATATGTATATGTATATGTATGTGGTGTAAGCACAGTATGTGTGTAGATGTGGCACCCCTTCCACATGCACATGCACGTGATGCCAGAGGAAGACATAAAATGTTCTCTACAATACTTGCACCATGTTTCCCAAAGACAGGGTCTCTTCCTGAACCAGGAGCTTCCTGTTCTCAGTTACACCGGCTGACCAGGGAGCCCCAGGGATCCTCATACTTGTAACTCCTCAGGATTGGGGTCACAGGCATGTGCAGCCATGCCCAGCTATTATGATGTTCTGTGGATTGAATTTAGGTCCTCATGCTTGCACAGAAAGCACTCTGACCTGCTAAGCTACCCACCCATCCCCAGGCCAACTGCTGCTCATAAATCCTGTATCAAGCCCTTTCTTACAAACTGGTCAAAGCCCGTGCATCCTAACCCCTCCTCCTAGAGTTTAGTGCATCCTCCTCTCTTATCACACCATTCCGGAAAGATCTCATCATACCTCATGTTACTATTGCCATAGCTTGAGTGTGAAATATCCCTCATAGGCTCATGTACTTGATCACTTGGTTCACAGCTGGTGGGCTGTAGAATATTTAGGAAATGGGGCTTTACTGGAGGAAGTGAGTCACTGAAGGAGCAAGTCCTCTAGGTTCTGACCTATCCTACTTCCAGCCTTTTCTTTGCCTCCTCATCTCTGACTATGTGTCAAGTCCCAGCCACTGATTCCCTCCCACCAGGAGCTCCATCTTGCCTTCCCAACTGTGACAGACTGTGCCCTCTCAAACCATGAGCCAAAATAAATCTTTCCTCCCTTAAGTTGCTTCTTGGCAGGTATTTGATCATAGTGATGAGGACAGTAACTAATATACTGCTGTAGGCCTTGAGTTTCTAGGGCTGTGTTTATAACTGAACCAGTAAAGCCACAGTTGCTTATTGAATGAAATGAGGGAAAAAGCTAAAAAGAAAGCCATGAAAATTCAAATGCATTCAGCACATTAGTAGGTGGGATTCCCTGTGGCATGTCTACTCTGGTGAAATGAATGGCAAGAGCCTGAACTTACAGGACCCTGCTGTTCACATGCGGCCAGCTTCATGCATCATGACAGATTGGACATGCAGAAACTGTCAATTAGTCTTGTTTTGCCATGATGCATACAACCTTATCCAGAAATGATAACAAAAATTTTGCAGCCCCCCATATTGACAGAAGAGACAGCATGCCTGATGATCTCAACATTTGTATGTTGTTGCCATTTAAATAACTCCAAACCCAGCAAAATACCCTCAGGGAATCCTTCAACAGGTGCTATTGGAGGAGCTAAGACCCCTGTGGTACAGACCACTCATGGTTGTACTTTAATTAGTAGAAATTAAGAAGGGATATCAAGCCATTATGGCTGTATTTTTAAAAGCCAGAATGGGTAACAATAAACAAAGCCCTGAAGGAATAGTTAGGTTCACTTTTATACCGGCATCAACCAAACATCATAGACAATTCTCTGTTATCTGCCAATGTTTTGTTTATGCACTCCCAGCCCTACCGGAGATATTGAAGGATGAAATTCAATACTCTTGCTTCCCAT
Source organism: Dipus sagitta (assembly GCA_036346955.1). Taxonomy (NCBI): domain Eukaryota; kingdom Metazoa; phylum Chordata; class Mammalia; order Rodentia; family Dipodidae; genus Dipus; species Dipus sagitta. The sequence continues at coordinate 318,114,144 of CM070770.1, forward strand.
ACCTCTGCTACTCTCACTGTAGACATTCGCCCTGCTTAGCTCATACACAGGGAAGATGTGTGGCATGACCCATTAGGTAGATACCCTTAGCCCAAGGTGATTAAAACAAAATGTGGTCAGTTTGGAGAGCTCAGTATTAGAAGGCTTACACTGCATGCATGAGATTTCAATCCCCTGTACTGCAATACAAATTTACTAAGTTAAAATTAAACACTGTCATTTAACAGTATTTGGTTATTTACTAATGCTTGAAATTAATTTCATAAAGAACATAAAAAGCTATGAAAATATTCTTAATATTCTTTCAATTCACCTATAACAAATACATTTTCATATTTTTTACTTATTCTCTTGTAAATGTGATTTTAAACCGTTAGTTAAATCAGTAGCAAAAGAAAGATAATGGATAACAGGAAGAAATGCTTTGTATTTCCATTTCCTTCCTCCCAGAGCCCAGGCGGTTTTGTCATTAGAGCCAAAGCTTAGATGTGAAATTGTTTTCGCTGAGTTATTGATGACTGTATCTAAGCAAAGCCTAAGTCAAATTATAGTATATTATGGAAGCAATAGCTTCTTTCAATCTTTTGCATTATTGTACTATAAGAGCCACGTAAGCCCATTACGAAGCTGCCATGAATATTGTGTCTAGACTATAAGTCATCTTGGTTTTAACCAAATTAAGTCTCTACTACATGACTCAGATTTAGTATCTTCTGAACATAACAATGTAATCTACAACCATGGCATGATTACAAGAGAAAACTAAAACATAGCACCTTCTATGCAACGGGCATACAATAATTATTTGTAGAACTAAAGACAAGACCTAGGCCAATCACATGTCTCTCTTATTTTTCTCCTATGAGTGAATTAAAATCTACCAATCTATTTCATTTTTATCCTGCCTTCAGCCATGATGTGTGGAATGACATTCCTAAATTCCAGGTTACAATAAAGTAATGCCCATCTTCTGAAAGAGCTGAGCATCCTTTCCATCTGCACCATTGGAAACTCGACTTCTTGGTGATGATGGATATTAATATAGGTTAGGTATTAATATTAGTGAAGTATTAATTAATACAGATTAGGAGTAAATTCCATTAGCAAACATGAAATATACATGAATTTTTGGAGACAAAGTCTTGATGTATAGCCCATGCTATCTTGAAACTTGCATTGTAGCCTAGGTTGGCCTCAAATTTATAATCCTACTGTGTCAGCCTCTGCAGTGGTCAGATCATAGGACTGTGCCAACATGCCCAAGGTAGGAAACATGTAAATGAAAAATTGGTATATTTTTAAGGTCCAAATAATTAGTTTCTACTTGTCTAAATATCTAAATTTTAACTCAATAAGAAGTCTCAGAGTTACCAAGCAGGTAATATTCTTTGTACCATTAGCATTTAAGGGAATTAAATGTTTAAGAATACGTGGTTGTTCTACAAAGTTAAATGCCCTGCCACAATCACCTCCGCTAAGAGGGTAAAGAAAGAATGAAGGAAATGGATTTGCAAAGCAGAACAAAGAAAATCAGGCTAGTCAACTTGAGTTTCCAAGTGGTTTTACTACTCAATGCAATAACTTAAGAAGGACTTCTCAGAAACCTTTTTCTGGAAGGTTTCAAAAATGGAATCTATTCTCTCTAGCTGGCACAGTCTCAAAGTAGGTCATAGCAGAGGGTGAAAGTGAGAACAAAAATAACATCTGTATTAATAAAGTTTTGGAAGTTGATGTAGAGGTTAAGTTCATGTTGGTGATTCTGTTTCTCCACAACCAGTTACTTGGTTGGTTAACTAATCAAATTCAAATGATGGCCAAAATCACCAGTGGGTCTATTTTTAATAATATATATACATATGCATATATGTATGTATATTTCAATTAAATGCACATAAGCTTGCAATTGTGATGCCGGCATAAGAATTAACCCGATCCAAAATTTAACTGTAGGAATGAGGAGAGAGCCATTCATTCTTATGCCAGTAATATTTTGTTCAACCCATAAAAGATTATTTTATTTTGCTATATACTGAGCTCAAATTTGACATTCCTGAAACCACCAAAGGGACTGTCAGAAAGGATGGATGTTACTTGGAAAATATTGTTGTTTCTGGAATAAACACTCATATACGAGCTTTTTTCGTTTAAAATAAAATTCGTATATGCCCAGAGGGTCCCAAATAAATTTTTCTCATGACATTCCCCTTCAATTCTTTCCATCTTAACGACTGGCATATTTGCCAGCCTCAGTCACACCGTGGCAAAGTCACTACACTTTCTGCTCTGCAAGGACCCAACATTACTGACACTCCTCTGCCAAAGCCCATGCAGGGGTTAAATGCAAAACACAGAAATTAAAGTTGACCAGTAAAAGCAGTAAGTGTTTTACTTCTATCCCACTTGGGACCTCCGAAGGGAAGAAACCAGTGAGCTATGCAGAATGGAGGGAAAATAAAAAAAGAAATTGTCCTAATGCTATTCAGTAATCAATTGGAAATTTAAAAAAAATCAGTCAGTATCAGGTAATAAAATATGGAATTAGGGTAGAGCACGTGCCTGAGGGTATATCCTGTAGGAAAGGTTATTTTTCATGATTTATAAGGAATTTTTTTAAGAGGCTTGCAGAATGCCACGGGAGAACTGAAGACTTCTGGAGGCTTTACATTGTGTCTCTGTAATGCTTGTTTATGTTTGGAGGTGGGGGTGGGAGAGAGAAAGTACAGTGAGGTGGAACGGTTATTGACCAAATTGATCGTGGGAACAGATCTGCCGGTGGTAACCTTGTTTAATGATATGTTGCCGGCTCAGCACCTTGCTGTGGCTGTGATTCTTCACCGGCTGGGGCCGCGTGATGGATCGCGGTGGGAAGCTGATGGGGCCATCACTCACCACCGTCAGCGACACCTGCAGCCACCTGACATGGGTCCCCACTGAGAGGAGCAGCCAGGCTGCTGGGCCCACAGGGAGACGCCTGGCTCCTGGCTCTCCAAGGAGCACGGGAAGAAAACTCTCTGCTCTGCACCTTCTTTAGAGGGCATTGCTTTTAACTTTGTGCTCATGATAGTTTTGTTTTTGTTTTTGTTTTTTTCCTCAAATAAACTTGAGTCCTTGTCATAGTTTGTATGCCTCTTTCTCACTTCTCACTGGGCCCACCTTCTTGGGGCTTAATGTGAAGATTCAGAGACTGACTTAATTATCTAGCAGAACATCAAAATGCATTTTATCAGATTTTTTTCAATTTCACACATTGAATTAGTGGCACACGTTTGCAGAAGGAGTTGGCTACTAACGTTACCAGGCCAGGAGGTGCAGAACCAGTGGGTCTTTTATCACTGTTATCCAGCACCTCACATGTAACTGCTGAGGAAAGAAAGAAAGGAAGGAAGACACAAGCAGCTGGTTTGAGGAAACACAAAATCATGAAAGCAAACAGAGTAATGGCAAGACTTCATTACTCCACCAAATGCACAGGCTCTGTTGTCTATTACAGTAAAATTTAGCCCTACCTACCCTGTCACGTTCGGACACCCCACAGTTCCAGAACGCACAAAGTTAATTTTCTTTTGAAGAGGATCTTGCTCTGGTCTACTTTATTGCTGCTGTTGTCAGTGGTAATTTATTTATTATTTATTTGTTTTATTTTTTAAACTTTATCTGTGCTAATTCTTGGCTTTCTACTCGCTTTTCTTTCTCCTCTGCTCAGAATATTCTCTTCCCTGAATTTGTCAGTATTCTGGTGTCACCTTCTACAAGAAGTGCTTCCGGGTTCCCCTTTGGCGTGAGATATTTGGGGCTTGGCTCCTGTGCCTTCATTCTCTTCTCGTAATGGTCCCAAGATTTCTTAGACAAGGTCTGTGGGGAACCCAAGGATGCTGGCGCCCTTCAGCTGTGGAAGTGGGACTTCAAAACCTGACTAACCAGAGGCTTTGGGTTGTCTTGATGAAATATTTGGTTCAAAGATGGACATGGGAAATGCATTATGATTTTGCCAAAATGTTAGTGAAGGTGTGTTTACTGCCTGAAGCACAAAGCCACCTACTGATACTCATGAACTATGGACCCATGAGGCTTAGGATGAAGCAGGTGATACCATGAGAAACGTAAAGAAAAGAAGAGAATTTCATGGGTTGAATCACTGAAATCCACTATGAGGTCATTTCTGGCTCCAATCCTAGGTGTATTCAGTTTTGTAACGAGTATTCTGTTTTTCAGCCAGTTTCTGTCACTTGTCACAAATAGTGCCACTATTTTTCTTTGAAATCAATTTCCATTTAGAAAATGCTATTATAAGTAAGTCTTCTATGCTCTAAGAAGGCAGTCATTCTGTCTTCAAAAAGTGGAATGTGTCCTAAGGGCCCAAGAGGCCCACTGATGCTTCTGTTTTTCCCCTGGCCCCACCCACTACACCTGTACAGAGCACTCAGGGTTTGGTCTTCAGAGACAGCACATGACTCTCCTCTGGCCTTGGTGCTCTCTCACATGTTAACAAAAAGCAAGGACCCATGTCATTCCTGCCAAACAGCTGCTGCCCAGGCCGATTTCTCCAGCATCTCCATTGCTCTCCTACTGCATTTATGAATCAGGGTGGGAAATACCCTCCACCAAAGAAAACAAAACAGCCTTGTGTTGGTCCCTCAGAAAGGATGACTGGTGTTTCAGTCTTTGGGACAAGAGATGGGTGTTGAAAACGATGCAACAACAATGACCACTCAATGGAAACACGATTACCTAGCACCCCTGCTCCCACAGTGAAGAGGAACGCAGCAAAGGTTCCTGTGTCATCGCAGCCTTAAAGGCTTCAACTGCAGCAAAGTATTTCATTTATAAGCTCAATATAGAAAGACACATGGTCTCTACAACGTCACAATCAGTTCATATGTAGTACCAAGACAGCCTTAGTTAGAAAACTACTTCAAATATCAATGATTTCAGGAAAATATGCGTCTGAGACAGACTAACACTGCCCACTACATGCTGCCTTGGAGGACAGTGCTTCTCCAGCTTTGCTGTGCACATGACATATCAACTGTGGCCGTGTGAGAATGCAGATTCTTAGGCCCCCTCCACAAATGTTGGCTAGAAACCTGGCAATGAGATGTGCTGAAGCTGAACATCACAGTCCAACCTGCTGAGTGTCACAGTCCACTCTGCCCAGCGTCACAGTCACACGGGCTGAACATCACAGTCCACTCTCTAGTAGGCTTAATGTCACTGTCCCCTCCACTGGATGTCACAGTCCATCCCTCTACTAGCACTGTTTTGAGTGGTACTTGGCTCGAATTCCCTCTGAATTGTGAATTTTTTCAGCCTTTCTGTCAAGCCAGGTTGTTACTGACACAAGTAAGTGGCAACTGTAAAATTGAAATCAAGCTTCCACCTAAATGCCTCTTTTTTTTTTTTTTTATCCAGTCTGTCTACATGGTCAAGAATGATAGCTCCAGTGATTTTTCTAAATTTCTCTTCAGCTAAAAGGAAAATACCAACATTAACACATGAGTTATCTCTTAGGTTAATTGGCAACTGAACTTTGATTTGCTCATGTGTTACTTGTTTTTTTTCTCAAATGCCTGAATTTTTTCTTTTCTGTGTTCTTAACATTACTGGGTATAGTGTCATTTCATAAATATTCATCTATTCACATATATGATTGTGTATATTATAGATGATGGCTACAATATGTATATTAGGACCATGACTAATAAATCGCTGTGCTGGTCTACTTCAGTAAGTTTCATTAGCAAATTACTCACATGACACTTTTCAGGGAGGAAATGCTGGCATTGTAAGCTATGAAAAATCAAAAGCTATAGACATTAAACACAGAATGTAAGTTCACCGAGATATCCTGGAAAAGAGAGAGATGGATGAACTGGAGATTGGTGGCTTTCCTATAGAGAACTCCACTGTGGCATGCTTTCTTTGTGTTGTCCCAGGGGCTTACTCAATTTACTCAGAGACGCATTTGCAAACACGTTGTCCTACCTTTCAACTTCAAGTGCTTTCAGGAGCACTGGACAATTGTCCGTGGTCCTCCAGAAATAACTGTTCAATGTGAACAGACAGCAGAGCAGAATTCATCAGCCTGGCTAAGAACATTCTGTAAGTTTCAGTTTGATATTTTCTTATATGATTTTCCTCCTTCACTTCCACCAGCATGTCATGACAGTATCCTGTGACAAATGCTACTGTATGTGTATATGTGTGTGCATGCACACTTCTTGAGAGACAGAAATACACAAATGAGCACTATATGTGTAGAAATATACCCTACCCACTGTTCTTCCTTCTGAGGCGGTCTCATGACAAGCAGTTGTGAAGACATGGTCTGGTTTTTTGACAAACTTTTCCAGTGGCCACACTGGCAGCTTTGAGTCTGCTAGGAAGCATATTGTATTTTGGGATACACACTCATATTCCAAAGAGCTTAAGTTGTGCCTATCTTAATCAACCTCTTAGAAAAATTTGAAGTATACATGAATATTTATTTATTTCACTTCATCTTTTTTTTGGTGATGGGAATAAAAACCTAAGGCTTTGCACATGCTATGTAATAGATAAGTTCTCTACCACTGAGTTACATCTTCAGGACTCCATGAATATTTAAATAAGATTGTCTATACCTAATATGAGAATAAATAGGCATATGTGTACACCTAATGCTCATTAAACTTTCTTTCACCCTTTCACAGTTTCTGCTCATTTCACAATTATCTTTCAACATGCAGCCATTTTTTTAAATTTATCATTTATTTATTTGCAAGCAGAGACATACAGAGAGAGAGAGAGAGAGAGTAAATGGGCACACCAGGGCCTCCACCCACTGCAAATGAACTTCAGATGCATGCGCCACCATGTGCATCTGACTTTATGTGGATCCTGAGGAATCTTACCAGGGTCCTTTGGCTCTGCAGGCAAGTGCCTGAACCGCTGAACTGTCTCTACAGCCCAACATGCAGCCATTTTATTTGCAATTTATAAATTTAATTCTATGCAACCTGAAACACACTGGTACTCAAGAAAACTGATAGTTTTTCTCTGTATACCCACAGAAGTTATTTCTTCTTAAGTAAGAAACTTAATGCAGTGATGTTGCTATATAGGACATTTTTCATTTTAAATATAAGTAATATGGTAAAGAAACATTCCAGATCATGCACGTTGATAACTACTGCTCCTGCTTGATGGTTAGCATAAAACAAAATTGACAGAATTAACATAGGAAGATAGTACAGCCGAAAGCGAGTTACAACAAAGCAGTGTGCTGTCTTGGTAATGCAGCATCTTACCATACATTTTCCTAATACCCAAAATGATTAGAAGGCTTCTATTTAAAGTCCAGCTTTTCTGAAAAAAATTAATCTAGATGAAACTAAAGTATTAACTTTTCCAATACATAATGATGGCCAATTTTTGAATTTATATATGATATCTTCATAAAAGCAGCAACCCTGGCACTTATTCCGTATTATATTAATTTCAATAATGTCCATTACCTTTCTAGACATTCAAAGCTTGTTGGGAAACATTTAAGGTTTTATGTCCTTTTTCAAAGTAGTTCTTGTTAAAAGGGGGCTTATAATATAAATTACCCATTAATGTGTCTTTAATTTATCTTTAAATGCTTCTTATATAGAACTTTACTCCAAATGATTAATGGTGACTGCCAGATAATCTCTATCACAGGGAAATATGTAAAAACAGAAATCCTTTACAACTGTGGTCTGTTTTCTAGGACGGTATCTATCAGCTGTAGTGTTCACCCTCTTTTCATTTGGTGTAATAGGTCATTTTTTAAATGCATAAAACATAACTTGATGCTTAGGATCATATTTTAGTTGGCTAAAATATTCCGAGGAATTTAGTACTGTTTGCTGCTACTATGCAATGGACATATATTGACATACAACAATGCTCTCCTGTCAAAAAAAAATTGTAACATTGTAAAAGCCATTTCGTTCCTCGGTTGTATCATTTTAAACCATTGATTTGACTGAATATACAAACCACAGGACAAATTCTCAAGTGTTTCAGGGGCTCCTGAACATCTGTGGGCATATCGGTGAAAGCCACTTAATAACCCCAGTGAAAGAAGTTGTACATTTAAAAATCTGAGACCTCCTTATGCAAATCATTTTGCCTTTAGCCATTTCAAAAAGAAATAAAGGACCTGGAGGATTTTACAGTTTTACATAACACTGGTGAGATGGTTGTCAACCTTGATCTTACATTAATTAGTTAAGATCTTAGCTGATCACAGCAAAAGCATGCTCAAAATGCTGGTCCCCAGCTGAAATGAAATATAACCACAATCCAAAATGATAAAGATTTCAGCTTTGGTTTATATTACATTCTTTATATAATCTTAAAACTCACTGTTATTCCAATGCTGTGTGTGTGTGTGCTGAATGGTATCTTAATGCCATAACTCATTGTCTAAGACGATGCTTGGCAATGACGTGAGTTCACCTTTTAGCCTTCCTACATAGACACCGTGTTCCATAGCAGGAGGCAGCAATCTTCTACCAGCTTGGAGAACAAAGCAAACAAACGTTTTTATTTATTATTACTCTTATTTAAAGACCAGGATATAAGAAAAATAAGTATACACTAATATAATTATGAGGAGTTAGATTGCGGTGTGTTTCTGTAACATATCAGTTCTAAATGTAATGATGTCTATTGTGTTGTTATAAGATTTTTGGTTTTGTTTCCCCAGCACAATGATTACTCTTAAGATAAACCTTAAAGCTATACTTAACTTTTAGGAAAGATGACCTTTTTATTATATATGAAGAAGTAAAATTTAAAACTCACGAAACAGCCAATCCCAGCAAAGAATTTCCTTTCCCCTACAGGTAGTATGGAATGGAGCCCAAATGACAGGACCCCATCTGAGCCTCCCCAGCTCCCCAGCTGCACAAACCCACTCTATCAATCATGGCAGGGTGACGCATAGTGGCTGCACGTGTGACAGGAAATGATTGAGTGCTGAACACAGGGCCTGCTTCGCCTGTCGCTCTGTGCATTAGTATTTCTTCAGGGCTGGTGTGAGAATTGTCAGAACTTGGGGGGTGAAGAGGGACTCCCATTGTATTTTGAAAGAGAAATAATAATGCATTTTTATTAGCAGGACATAATACAAAAGAGAAATTAGGCAGCAAGACGCCCTGGCCACTAAGGTGTGTGAGCACCCATGCAGCAAGATGAGATCTTATTAGGCTGTGATTTAGTTTAGATAAGCAGGGGATGCTGAGCTGGGCCATTCTTTGGGAGGTGTCTAATTCACCCAGTCGCCATCCATTTGTTCCTTTATGATCACATAAAAGAAAAAGAACAAAAGGTTGAGGCCCACCTATTGTCCAAAGTGACGATGAAAATCTAACCTTCTTTAGGGTGCAGAGAAAAATGATTTTTTTTACTTTGAACCTCACCTTGCTAGTTTCTTTTTAATTCCATAATTTAATACCATAATCTAATTACTTAAATGGTGTAAGTTAAGGTCATGGTCTGTTTTTAAGAAATTTCAACTCCATTGTGGACATTCTTAATAAGTTCTGCTAATTCACACACTTATTGCAAACAAACTTGGTGAAAATATATCCTAAAATGTTTATTTGACAGCAGTCAGCATTACATTTGAGTTGAGCATTCTGTATAGCACTGTGTTTTCTATTATTCAAGAATGAACTATTGATAATGGATTTTATTGTGGATTTAGTTCATATAATTGGAATTTGGGTTTCCAAAATGAATAAACATCGTGTTAATAATGCTGTCTACTAAAGCTGGTTTTAGAGGGAAGCAGAAACAAACAAACAAACAAACTTCTACAACTCACTAATGGAAACTGCCAGCCCCCCCTCCTCAATAGGAGGGGGCAATAACAATAAAAAACAAAAATCCGAATATGTAATCTCTAAGTCTTGGGTTAGAATTTACATTTTTGTCTGAACCATCGTTAGCATGCGCTACCACAGAACATCGACCCATGTTCAGACTTCTAAACTAATTTAAAATAATGGAATAGAAGAGATTGTGGGGTGCCCTTTTATTTTTTCCGCATGCAGACCTGTTTCCTTCCACCTTTCCTCAACGCAGGTAAATAAAATTGGGAGCGGATGCCCGGGCGAGCCTGCGAGCGCTGGCTTGGGGGGCAGTGGGAATCCCTGGTTATTCCATTGTTCGCATGCCCCAGATCTGCGGCTTTTGTTGACCTATCTTCAGGAAAGTTGGGCGATTTCAGAGATGGAGAGAGCTGCTTAGGAAGGGGTGCGCCAACTTTGGGCGCTCGCGGGTCCATCACCGCGAAGCGGTTCGAGGTTGGTGAGAAATAAAGCCGGCTGCGGCTCAGTTCGGGTGCAGGGACGCCTCCGCCGCCGCCCCACAGCTGCTGTGGCCAGATGTGCGCGACTCCACCAGGGCGGTTGTCCTCAACAGGGGGTCACGCGCTCAGTGTGGGAACCCGACCGGATAGGAGATTGGTTTGGCCTGAGACGGGGAGAAACGCGGCTGGGCACCCAGCCAGGCTGGCGCGGTCGCCACGTACCCCGCACCCTGTTCCGCACTTCCCCGCCGCCCAGGCTGGTGCCAAGCCGACCTGGCGCGTGGCGCGCAGGAACGGGCCCAGCCACCCAAAGGGCGCAGGTTCCATCCACCCAGACTTTGGGCGCAGGTTCCATCCACCCAGACTGGGGTTGTCTCCTCCGCCAGCCCGCTGCACCCAAGCCAGGGATGCAGGCCTGGAGGTGCCGGCCCGCCCCCGAGTGAGGGGACCCGGGCGTCGCCCAGCCGCTGGGCGCCCCTCCTCCTCTGACTCCCCGTGATCGCCGCGTGGGGGGCCTGCCCCTCCCTGCAGCCCGTTCCCCGCGGTGACACGAAAGGTGACACCGTCTGGGGACCGCACGTTGGGGGCAGCCCTGTGCCATCCCGCCGCCTCGTCTCCGCTTCCCGTCTCCCTACCCCACGTCGGGTCACGGCCCGGCCGGGAGACTTTCTTTGAACTGCGGAGTTAAGCCTCAATCACTCGGTTCAAGGAAACCGCGCCTCGGCCCCCGCTAGCCAGCCAGGAAGGACGCCCGCGGAACAAAAGAGCGGAAGGGAGATAAAGCCACTTCTCCCGGGCGCAGAACTTGGTCGTGGGCGCGGGGCGCGGGGCGCGGGGCTTCCAAACCCCCAGAAAGGGGACGGTGGGCAGGGCCCCAGGAAGGAAGGCAGGCAAACATCTGGGGACCGGACCATATGCCCAAGCTTTGTCTTGTCCTTCAAAGTTCCACTGTCCTTGAAGTGATTTTTCAGGCGGCCCACGGGTGACAGGGAGGATGCGCGGCGGGGATCGGGGGTGGGGGGCGGGAAAGAGCGGGGACGGGGGAGCAAAGTGACCCGGCCGTCCCGAGAGAGGGAGACCCCAGTGTCAGCGGAGGTGCACAGCTGGAGCCGGGAAGCGGTGGTTCTGGGGAAGCTCAGGAGCAGTGGCAGCCCAGCCGAGGAGGCAGAGGTTAAGGACAGGAAAACCCAGGAGAAAAGCAGGATGAGGGAAGAGGGAAAGAGGAGACAGAGGGGAGACCGCACTTCGAGACCGTCACTGACGCGCAAGGAAGAGTGCATGGGTCCTATTTTAGGACAAGTAGCCGACTCCCCCCCCCCCCCACGCATCCTTTTTCTTCTTTCTTTTGCCCGACAACCGCTGAACTGATTAGCCTGTAATTAAGGCCGGAAAGCCCTCGGATTATACACCTGTTTATTCACCAAACTCGGGGTCTCATCAAGCAAATTAGCTGCTTCCAGGCTGCACATTGGGCCTCCAGCTCTCCTGATTAATGAAGTTTATTGGGAGCTGTTAAAAGCATTAACTGCAGAAAATCTCAGCAATTCGTCATATTTAAGGGATGGAAATTAAATCTCGCTATGCAAATGAGGGGAAAAAATTAAACCATCTTTAAGGGGTTACTATCTGAATTTTTTCTTTAAAATTCTATTCTGGTGATAAGCTTTAAGATGAGACATTAGCTGGACTTAAAGCTCTCAAAAATATAAGGCCACCTCACTAGCCTTATGGTGGAAGTGAGGAAGAAAACATAAGTCCTCCTGTATATTCTCATTCCTAGTGCGACCAGATTTTTTTAACACACTCCTTGACAATGCCAACTTTCACAAGAAACCCAGTTTTAAGATTAAAGTTAGTGGCTCCATCTACAGAAAGAGATTTTTGCAATAGTCCTTCAAGAGGCTTAATGCGTGTGTGTGTGTGTGTGTGTGTGTGTGTGTGTGTGTGTGTGTGTTTAAATCAACAGACAACTAGACAACTGAGAACGAGCAAATGAGTAAGTATGACAGGGACAGAAGTATCATAGTGGCATTAAAAAATACCGCAAATCAATTAGTATTCTTAAACGCTGGCTATGGAAAGTATTTGTGGAATCAGTATTAGTAACCTAATCAATAGTGATTCTGCGGATAGGTGTAGGAAGTTGTCACTAAGAAAATAAACAAGCAAAGAAGAGACACCCACAATGGAAAGAGGAAGTAGAGAGCAAGCAGACACCCTAAGGCAGAACAAGTAAAGCACAGGCACTACTTGGTCATTTCAGTGCCACGCACACGTGTATTTATGTTCGTCACTATAGAAGTGAGAAGGATTTCAGGATCTTAGTTATTCCTCTAAAGAGAGAAACATTTCCTACAAGAGTAACAAAGTCCCAAGTATAGATGTCTTCCAGTTCAAAAAAAAACCTGAAAATAAACATCTGCCACAAAAACTATTTTATTCGACGCAAAACTTATTGTCCTGAAACTCTTTCAAGATGCCTTTATTTTCTATCTTTTTCCCTACTGATATTTGATGTATTAGTGTATTTTGAAATATCTGTTTGATTAACATGGTGCTACATTTATTTAAGGACACTGTTGCATGCTTTATAATTTCAGAAGATGTATAAAGTAGTAAAGTATATGAAATCTAATGTCTACGTGTCAGAAACACACACAACTAATAGAAATTAAGTTTCTAAGAAAACTTATGCTATCACCTCTTTTGAAGTGTTTGACAAATCTGATAAATTTTCATAATGATTCTCACTAATGCCATCACTCAAAATTGATTATACAGTTATTTTTATTTTTAAAAACTTAAACCACTGAGATTTATTAATACAGCTCACCTTAATGAATTCGCATTAGTCTAAGGTGAAATAACAGAAATTATTATATCATTTGGGGGACTTTAAAGGTTTAAAATATTTCCAACTGATGAATTTCTTTCCCTGTGTAATATAGCTTAGTGAAACTTTAAAAACTGAAAATTTAGTGACACCACTCACAAGCATAGATGACCTTGAAAATTAGTCTTCAATTGTCTTAATCTTTAACAAGTCTTTAAACTATTTATTTACTGTATCCTAAAAACTCCAATGTATTCTAAATTTCACCTAAAATCTTTGTTTTATGACTACTATGTATTATGTTGACTCACAAAATGATTCTTTTGTAACAAATTACTATGAGCATCTACATTTGTAAACAAAATAGTCATTCAAAAATAGTTTTGATTAATGACCAAAATTTCTTGAAAATTCATCAATCACTTCCATGGGGCTTATTTTGAACATATTTAATAATAATATTCTAATTATTAAGAAAACACGGGTAAGTTTAATTAGTTTTTTTCAAGCAAACATGTTTTTAGAAAGAAAGAGCGATTTCTCCCACAGTTTCAAAGTAACTTGAAGAAAATATTCTTTGTCCTAACAATTGTTCATTTAGTAGGACTTTGCTTTACTTTTAATATCTTAATTAAGCACATAAAAGAGAGAAGAGACAACTGCATTTGGGGGCATATTTTAAAATACATTTTACTGTGGTATTATTCTGATTTTAAAATACTTGTCGTCACAGTATTGCATTCCTAACAGTTCATTTAAAATATGGATATTTTTGTACAAAGCTAATTTGCTTTTGAAATGTGGAGGCATACAGAGCAGGCGTCTGGGCCACTGGCTAATGGTTATCAGCTATTGTCATTAGTATTTCTGATCTCTAGAGTGGTATGGATAAAGAAGGTCAAAATGGTCCCCGATGAAAGGAAACTTTTAAAACCATTTGGAAAAGTTAATGAATTAGCTTTCCCAGCACTTGAAGATATGAGGATTGGGAGAGCAAGACTCCCATCAGCAAGATCAGGAGCATTCACAGTTGACAGGAAACTCAGTTTCTTTTTCCCTCCAGAGAAATGGCCTCCCAGAGTAGAGGTGGTAAGTCACAAGAATGACACAGGAACCCACAGAAATGGAAGTGTGTTAACCTAATTTTTTACTGTTTTTATTTTTGTAGCTTCTCAAAAGTACTTGAAAAGTCTTCTTATAAAAAAAAAAAAAAAAACCACTTGTCCTTGGAAAGCATATTATCTTCTGTGAATAAAATGATAATGTTCATAGGCTAGAATTGCTGGTGTTTTTATAAATCTTTTCAGCAATTATGAAATAATGAAAGTTTCAGGAAATGTACATAAGTAGAGGAGATATGCCACATGCTCCTCTCTTTTTAACAAGCTGTTAAATGATGTATGAACTAAAAATGCTACTTCACTTTACCTTTCAAAATAACCATTCTCTGTCCTCCTAAGTGTTCAGAATGTGAGAATATAGAATGAACTCCACATGCTCATCAGGACTTACTGCGTTGTATCTAAGCTCTACAAACTGCCAAATTCCTCCATGCTTTAGGTAATGTAATCACTTGGTTTTAAGGCTTTTTTTTTTTCATTTGTTTTCACTGAGTAGTATATCAGGCAATTTTTTATTCCATAAGATACATATACCTACAAAAACAATCAAGATGCTCGTAATACTCAGCCCATATTCTTATATGCTACATATGCTACTTAGTGTTCTTAAAACTGATAGTTTCTGGGTAGACATTGACTTAAATATTTGAATTTATAGTTCAAAATTGCTTTGGTAATTCTACTACTATAAAATTATTAATAGAAAAACAAGTACAAGGAGATAATTAAGTTGATATTTTTATTCTCCACTAATCAAATATTGCTCAAAATGGAATATACTTCATAATTTTATATTTCCAGCACAAACTTCTGAGTCTAGAAAGGTCAGTGATGGGATTTTACTTTGATACATGATGTGACCTAGATCTTTCATGTGTTGAAGAAACCCAAAGGGGGAGGTTGAGAATGCCTCTTTCTTTTCCTTTGATGCAAGTCTAAATTGTAACTGTTAAAATGCCTTCCTATAATTGTAATGAGATCCGTGGGTTTTAAGTGTGGAATGAATCAATTATTGTAAGCAGAGCCCCTGTGTAAATCATGGAATGCTGAAGCAACCTCAGGATTATAAAATGAGTCCCAAGTACTCAAGGTTTCAGCGTAGCCTCGGTAATGAGGATGAAATACCTACCAGCAAGTGACGGTACAGTTTGAGTCACTTACCAAGACACATGTGCATAGTCATTAAAAAAGATTACGCTAGGTAAACCTTATTGAAAAAAAAAAAGGATATCTACCAGTTATGAAAAGTCAGAAACAAATACATCCAGCCAGTGCTAACAAAGATTTCAAAGGCATGCTGAATAAACGGAGTCAAAATAATGCATTAACACTGAGAAAATAACAAAGTATTTGTTTATACTTTTATTTATAAAGCTCTCTAAAATCAATAACAATTGAAAAGATGCCATAAAAGAAATCAGGACTGTTCAACCTTACTCTTAGAAATCCTAGGAATTTAATGCTTCACAACTGAAAAGAACAATAGAACGTTAAGTTTCAGCAGGAGTGGAGTTGAGAACAAAGTCTCTTGTGTTGCTTTTGATGCTTGGTCAAGAGATGGGAGATTCTGGAGGAGTCCTGAGATTGCGCTTGAATAAGACAGCACCCTGAAGCACACTTCTGCCCTTTTGTTTTTCCTTTCCTATTAATTCAGTGTAACTAGTTAGGAACTTTACAATTTACTGCTACAAATGGCAAGACAGAAACATACTAAATTCTTATAGACACACAAGAAAGGAACATTTTTAGTGAGTGATTAAGGCAAAATATAGTATTTGCTGGCTTATCCTGCTTCAGTTATATCCTTAAAAATATTTATTTTTGTATCAGATAAAATCAGGCATTAACTAAGCAAGGAAGTATTAAAATCTTAATACAGATAAAGACTGTGACACCAAAGTTCTTCAATTATTGTTGAATATTGTTATTTAATGATACATTTTTATTAATGCATTTCAGAAGTTATACATAGAATTAAAATCATGATGCCTTATAAACATGGGATATAGTGGTATATTAACTTTGATATTCAGAAGACCTTATATGTAGCTCACAGAAAGGACACATTTATATTTTAATAAGATTTATGCATTTGGATCATAGCTTATACAAAATAACCAAACATAGTATGCTGATGGTTACCTTTTTCTTGTTTAAAAATATGTAACATTCATGTCAAAATACAGTTATTTCTCAAATGACAAAATAGAGAATTTTAGTATCAATGCTATAGATGTTTGTGATGAAATAACATCTGTGTAACAAGTTTTATATAAAAACACAATAGTTACCCACTTGTTTTTATTTTTATTTTGCTAAAATAGAACATAAGCTGTATATTAACAGTCAAAATAAAACACCCATTCGATTCTATATTTTGCTTAAAGTATAGCTGTATTTTCAGGCATTTATGTATGCCACTTTCAGTTAAAAAGAAGACCTGTTATTGATGTGCATCTCTATGAGTAAAGGGTTTTTAAATACAAAAGTCAATCAGGAGTGAATTGAAAATCAGAATACTGTAACTAGAAGCTGTAAAGGAATGTCTTCAAATTCATATTCAAGGCAAGTTTTTAAGCCCTGTGCTGCAATTGAAAAATTGGTTTCAGAGTAGCAGCATTTACAAATAATGAGGTAAGTGCTGCTCCTTGGAGGAGTTTAAATTCTCAGTGAAACCCTGACATCTGGTGGCCAGGAGGAGGAGTGTCAGCAAAGATGGAGGTTATTTCAAGAGGTGGTTATAAAATGAAAATCAACTTAAAAATTAGAAGAAAATCTTTTCTTCCCTGCCCCATGTTTTAGAAAGTTGGCATAACATGTTCGCTTTTCCAAATTTAAACTCGAGTCTGCTTTTATGTTCATATTTCCTAAATAATGTTTGGGTTGAAGATTTTTTTTATCAAGATCAAAGTGTCACCCAATACTTCTCAAAATAATAAATGTGTCTTTAGAAATAGTTTTATACAAATAAAAATGAACCATAAAAATAGGTTATATTATATTCATGGAATCAATAGAAACCTTTCCTTAATCTTCCCAGTAAACAATTAAAACATTGAAACTTTACAAAGATACTTAAAGTAGTTTTTGACAAGGAGCAAAGATAACAAACTTCCAGCCTTTAAATCAAAGACAATCCTACTTGCTTATACATATTAGAGAATTCATAAAACACAACTATAAAATAATTACCCTTTTAATATACAATTCTCTGTCTCTGTCTCTCTCTCTCTGTCTGTCTGTCTCTCTCTCTCTCTCTCTTTGAGGCAGAGTCTTACTCCTGCATAGACAGATCTGGAACTCACTCTGTAGCCCAGGCTGGCCCCAAGCTCCTGGTGATCCTCCCACTTCAGCCTCACAGTGCTGGGATTATCGGTGTGAGCTGCCATGTCCAGCTTAAAATGCTATTTTTTATTGACCAAAAGAATGACATGGTTGATGTAGTGAGCAGTGCTCTAGGACTGACACCCACTACGGTAGATTCAGGCTATATGAAATGAAGTTAATGTTGCATAAGTGATGTGACAGTAATTGGAATAACAATTCTTTTTATTATTTTATTTATTTATTTGAGAGAGAGAAAGTCATATATAAGAGAGAATGAGCGTGTCAGGGCTTCTATCCACTGCAAACAAACTCCAGATGCATGTGCCACCTTGTGCATCTGGCTTCCGGGGGGCCTGGGGAATGAAACCTGAGTCCTTAGGTTTTGTAGGCATGTACCTTATCCACTAAGCCGTCCCTCCAGCTCAGAATAACAATTCTTAAAAATTAGTGACATTATTTATAAAGTATACCTTTCTTACATATTTCATCTTATGTTAATATGTCCCTGAAATAATTATTTTATTACAATTTAAATTTTAACATATAGACATAAATAACTACATCTCATTGTGGTATATTTTTTTTACAGTTTTTGGTTTCTACACTCCATCTTCTCCCCTTCCCCCATATAACCCCTCCTCCTCGGTCCCTCCATAGTCTCTTCAGTTTTCATGTAGCGTGTGACCTTTTTGTCCTTCCCCTTCTCTTTGCACCTGTTCCTCTCTTCTGGTCTCCTATCTGCCTTCATAGCACCCACCTTTCTCACCTCTTCCTATTTACATGCACACGAACATTCAAAGTAAGGATGTGAACATAAGGGTGAACATATGAGTTTTTGTCTTTCTGGTCCTGGGTCACTATATAAGAATAATGGAAATTTTTAGTCTTTTATTTTTAACCTTTCCAAGATACAAAACAAAGAATTCATACAGAATTCGATGTCCTCTTCTCCAAATTCCATGTAACATGAAGTAGCCAGAGGGAAGACTTTTACATAATTTATGTTCCTTAAAAGATTTAGCCAAACACTGTGAAAATTGTTGACAGTTGTAAAAATTCATCCTGGTAATTGCCTGGTACTCCCATCCTGTTGGGTTCCGGCCAGCAGAGCTCCGGTCTGGAATTCCCTGTTTCTCTCTCTGGCTCTGATGGATTCAGCCGCAGGGTGCTGTGACATCAGTAGAGAATTCTGTGGTTACATGTATAGCTACTGGTCCCATAGCTATTCATCAATCCTTCCTCAGTGCCAGATGTGGGACAGCATCATACAACAACATCTGGCTCATCCCCATGCCCAGTCTCAGCCAGAACTAGTGAGTGGCTGCATGGTGAGACTCGTTTATGCCATGTGTGCTACAGGAAGCAGAATTCCTAATCTACTGGGACTTTGTGGTATAAACTCTTAGGACATTCCGGGTACCTGGGAACATTCCAGTGAAGGGTGGAAAGGTTGACCTCATACCACTGCAGTCATGGGACTGTCTATTAATGGATTCATGAAAAGCTGATATTCCCACACGCTCAAGAGAGGCTTGCATTCTGTGTTCTTGCAGTTCAGATTATTTCAGAAATGACCACCACATAATTGAAAATAGTTTCCCTTCTTTGGAGATGTTTATTTTTTATTCTGTTAAATAATTATTAAATGTTTTATTTATTTAAGAAAGAGGCAAATATATAGAGAGAATGGTGTGCCAGGGCATCCAGCCACTACAAACTAAGTGCAGAGCACTGTGTGCATCTGGCTTACATAAGTACTGTGAAATTGAACCTGAGTCCTTAGGCTTTTCAGGCAAGTACCTTAATCACTAAGTCATCTCTCCAGCCCTTAAATAATTTTTGATGTGATGACTTTATGTTCCAAGACTCTTCATGTCTTGAATATGAACATTCTGCCTGGGCAGATTTGTGGTTCTCTAATGCAAACTCACTTCAAAGCAACGTAGAACAAAAACAACTCTCCATGTGCATTAGTAAGTGCCGGCGCTGGTTGTCCTTATAGAAACAGTCTGATTTTCTTTCTCGTAAAATGAGTATACTTTAACTTGGAATATACATTTGAGGACTTCTTGATGGGGATCCTGTGACCTTCCCTTGTAACACCCTTATGAGCTTTGTGTGAGCTCTTCGTTGCTCACAAAGGACCAACAAAACATACCCGTTTGGTCATCTTGATTTCTCAGTGTCTGGTACAGAATGGCTTATCAGTAATTATCTTTAAGTAAGTAAATAGTAACTGCAAAATGCTTGTCTTTTCCCCTCCAACTATCACTAACTTTTGTCCTGAAAGAAAGCATAAGCTGGGCTTTAACTCAGTGATAAAGTGCTTGCCCAGGCATGCTTGAAGCTATGAGTTCATTCCCCCACACCTCAAAGGAGAAGGGAAAAAAGAAAGACAGAAATGAAGAAAGAAAAAGAAAGGGAGAAATAAAGAAAAGAAAAGCAGTGCACATGTTGACATGAGATCCTGTCTCAAGAATACAAAAAAAAAAAAAAAAAAAAAAGGAAAAGTAAGGAAGCATAGGATTGGAACCTGCATTTGAGAGCAAACAGATACATTATTGTGACACACACCTGAACACATGTTTGATGGCTTTGATGTTTCTTTTCTTAGAGCGAGAAACGAGGAGATGAGCCTTATCACAAAGCTTCACAATGAAGCAATCCTTGAGGCCCACACGGCAGGAGTAGGTACGTGAACTAGGCAATGTTTGAGCTGCCAATATCTGCATTGATAACGTTTGCACAGGGAGACACCATCTGCCGTGTGAACACTTGCACATATTAATGGGCCCTGAGCTTGCAGTGGCACATTTTCCATGTGGAAGCATGTCAGAAATTTGTAACAGATCAAATATGTGGGTCCATCACAGGCATTTCATTATCATGTTAACAAGAATCTGAACATTTGCTTTTCCAATGATTTTACTGTAAAATTACATATTTTTATAGCACTTCTAATTTCCACATCTTCCCTGATCACTCCTAAGCACAACATTGTTGCCTTTCTTTATATCCTACAATACTTACTTCCAGCCACTCACTTACTGTTGACAACACTGTTTTACTATTTATCTCCTTACTAATGATTTTTTGTCTTTCCCAAATAGTGGTGTGTGTGTGTGTTTGTGTGTGAGTGTGTGTGTGTGTGTGTGTGTAGTGTGTGTGTGTGTTGTATTACTTATCTGACAGTTCATCTGACCTCATTTGCTTCATTCCTAGTCAGTCTTTATAGATTAATCTATTTTATTATAGTGTTAATTGCAACTAAAATTGCTTCATTTGTTCTTTACTTGCTTATCAACCATTATTAGAATCTTGGGTTCATGAAGCCAGAGAGAGATTGCTGTGCATGATCAGGGCTGTTATCCCCATGACTGTCTATAGGAGGAGCTTAATATGTGTTCATTTTCCCTTATCCACTCCACCCAGAGCCAGTGCTGGAAAGTGCTGTGAATAAAAAGGTGTTCTTGTGATGGCAAAAGTGTTTTGTTGATGCAGCCACACATGCTAGTCTTTCTCTATGCACTCCCCAAACAAGTCAATTTCTACCTATTACTCTTCCAATATGTTGACATACATACATGCACAAAATTACTTCCCTTTTAATGAAAACCCTGCAGACATTGCTCACTCCATTTCCATGTCTGTGCAGTCAAATGAAGAGACAGATGATAAGCACATTATGTTTATAGCACATTCCAAGAACAAATGCTTGGATAAGAAACACAAGATCAGGGCTGGAGAGATGTTCAGTGGGGAAAGAGGTTTCTGTACAAGGATGCTGACCTCAAATCAGATCTCTTGAACCCACATAAAGGTAAGCACAGTAGCAAACATCTATAATCCCAGCCTGCCTGCAGTGATACGGGAGGTGAAAACAGGAAAACTCTACAGCTTGCAGGCCAGAGAGCATGGTGCTCACAGCGTACACAAGAGACTCCTCTCTCAAATAAGGTGGAAGGCAAGAACCAATACTTGGGATTATCTTCTGCCATCCACACATGCACACCATAGCACAAATGTGCCTGCACTTGGACACAAAGACACATACATACACATAATGTTAGTAAAGAAGAAGGAGAAAGAGGAGAAGATGGGGATGAGGAAGGAGAAGAAAAAGAAGAAGGAGGAGGAGAAATACAATATGAAAAAGATTCAAAGAAAAATCTGATCCAGGGAGAGGCCAGTAAGTCCTGCTGGTGCTGGGACAGATGAATCACATTCCCTGCTTTTGCACCCTATCCCTCCTCACACATGCCAAGATAGGCATTCCTTAGGAACACTTCAGAGGCTGGGGATGGAGCTCATTGGGTAGAGTGCTAGCCTAGCATTTGTGAAGCCCTGGGTTTGATCCCTAGCATAATATAAACTGCATGAAGTGGCTCACACTTAAAATCCCAGAACAGGAGGATCAGAAGTTAAGTTCTTCCTCAATTAAGCTATCTAACAAGCTTGAGGCCATTGTGGGATACTTAAGAACCAAACTTTAAACAAAAACAAAATTAAAAAAAAAAACTTCCAAATTTATATGTATGTGTTTTTTTTCCCCCCCTGTGGGTATAATCACATAATAAATCTTGTGTCAACAGAGTCACAAGACAATGGAGCATCTACCAGAGACAGGACTTCGCATGCGTTTCCTTCTCTACTAAGCTACATGGTGTGGGACTGGTCAACAAACATGGAAAGTGTGATGCATCTGGGAAGATTATTTCAGAAGCAAGTGGCAGAGCCTCTAAATCAAAATCCCTTCAAAAAGGAAACATTATTTCAGGAAATCCAGAGATCGGGGCTCTCCTCGGACTTGCTTCTTGAGTCTCTTGGGTCTGCCTTGTTTGCCCATTGACTGCACCCTTTCCATGGTGGCAGGGTGGCTGCAGCGTTTCCTGGCACCACATCCAAGTTCAGCAAGCACCAGGAAGAACTGTCCATGTGCGCGCATGCCTGTACATGCAGGTAGGGCCAGAGGCGGACACCGGGGGTCTTCTCCAGTCTCTGCCCACCTTACTTATTGTGACTAGGCCTCTCATTTGAACCCAGAACAAAGCAGTTTGCCTAATCCATCTTGCTAGCTTGCCTCCCCTCCCCAAGGCTTGGATTAGAGGGGCTGCAGGGCCCACAGGAATTCACATAACTGCTGGGAATCTGAGCTTCAGTCCTCATCTTGTGCAGCAATCACTGTGTCCACTGAGCCATCCCCTCAGTCTCCTGTTCTCACTTTTTAAATATTTTTATTTTTACTATTTATTTGAGAGAGAGAGAGAGATGCAGAAATAGGCAGGTAGAGAGAAAGAGAATGGGCGCACCACGGCCTCCAGCCACTGCAAACGAACTCCATATGCTTGCGCCCCCTTGTACATCTGGCTTACATGCATCCTGGGTGCCTTGGCTTTGCAGGCAAGTGCCTTAACCGCTAAGCCTTCTCTCCAGCCCCTCCTCTTCTCGTTTTGAATGGAAAATTCTCTAGCATTTAACATTCATTCATCCAAATTTTTTCAACACCTGATAAATGCAAAAGGATATAATAGGTGCTTGAAATGTAGCCACAAGCAAAACAATAGACCTCTCCTTATAGTTCATTGGTCATGGATAGGTCATATGACATCTCATAGTCAATCGGTGCAAAGAAAAGAACCATTATTACTGACTGAAACTCCATACAAATTGTTCTGAGAAAGGTCGTTCATTGCTAAGTCACTTAAGAAAGTTATAATCCTTTGAACAGGGGAGATTCGTTAGAGCAAGACTACTCCATAGACAATCAACTGTGTCTGCAAAGAGAACTTAGAAGAATGGGCCTGGAGAGACAGGTTAACATCTAAGATGCTTGCCTGCAAAGCCTATGAATCCAGGTTCAAATCCCCAGTACCTACATAAAGCCAGATGAACAAAGTGGCACATATATCTGGAGGGTGTTTTGCAGTGCCTAGAGGCCCTAGCACACCCATCTCTCCATCTCTTTATCAGCTTCTCTCTCTCTTTCAAATAAATACATAAATAATTTTAAGAAAGAACTTAGCTGAATGTATTTTTGTTGTTGCTGTTACTCAATTTGTGAAAGCTATATAATAATTTGGAAATGACTCATACACAGTACTGTGTTAAATAACCAGGATTTACACACACACATCTATATGTAATGATCAAAATAACAATAGCAAAATGCTCATAATACCTTGCCTGTAATTTGGAAAACAGGACCATTTGCACTTCTCCTTATTTCCCTGACTTTTCTTCAATGAGCCTGTCCTTCTTTAAATGAAAAATAAGTTCTCGTCAACTGTGTCCAGATACATTATCCAATCTAAATCAAATAAAACAAATTTATGAAGCCTGACATTCCCCAGTCTCAGATCAAAGCAATGACATCTTTATCATTTTTTTAGTACTTCCAGCTCAAACAAGAGATAAGCAATTTTAAAGAAAAGAACTTTCTTGCCAACAAATCTCTTAAGTCAGTGATCAGAAATACATGATATTTTAGAGTTCAAATTTTTATAAAATACCTATAAATTCATCAAACCTGTATTCTTTTTTAAAGTTTTCAAACATTTTATTTATTTTACAGAGAGAAAGGGGAGAGAGAGAGAGAGATGGAAAGAGAGAGAGAGAGAGAATGGGCACATCAGGGCTTCCACCCACTGCAAAAGAACTCCAGATGCTTGTACCACCTTGTGCATCTGGCTAATTTGGGTACTGGGGAATTGAACCTGGGTCCTTCGGCTTTGCAGGCAAACTCCTTAACTGCTAAGCCCAAACTCCAGCCCCAAACCTGTATTCTTAACCACTGTAGTTCAGTTTGGCTAATATTAGCAAAACTTATGCTTGAATTAATTATGATTCATCAAAAAACCTTTCATTGTACAAAGAACATCCCAAGCATTAATATTTTGATGTCCTTGGGAGCTCATAGAGTCAGACCCCAAAATAAATGATACATAATCTGTCTCTCATTCTTATTGCACTTTGGCCACGCAGGCTGAAAGTTTTCTTCTTGTGAAGAAATCTGTGAAGATGTTACCTCCTAGTATAATAATGACCATCAACAAAACACAAAACACAAAACACACTTGGTGAGAAGTGTGAGAATGGTCCAAAAACATATATCATACACTCAGTTTATATCACATCCAATAACCGGAATCTAGAACACTGTGCTAGTGCACAACAGTATCATGTCTTTTATCAGCAGGGCTCAATTGAAGGCTTCAAAATGTAATCATAGGAGATTAGGGAAGTGGTTTGCTTGGTAAAGTACTTGCTGCACAAACACGAGATTCCCCAGAGTTTGGATTCCCAGCATTCACCTCAAAAATCTGGGTGTGGTGGTGCACAGCTCTAACCACAACACTTTGGAGACAGAGACAGGGGAGAGGCCAGGACTCACTGGCTAGTTAGTGTGCTGAGTCAGTGACGTCCAGGTTCAGTGAGAGACTCTGCTGCAGAAACTAGGGTGAGGCGCAACTGAAGAAGATACTCAGTGCCAACCTCTGATCCTCTTAAGAAAGAGTGCTCATGTGTACATGTACATGCACACACGCACACACGCATATATGAACATGTATGCATTCCTCACACATGCAAAAAAGGAGAAAGAAAAAAAAAGGAAAAGCAGTTATAGACGACGTGCCCTCCTAGAAACCTGCAGAGAGCAAAGGCTCGGGATCTCGGGAAACATGGAGACAGACCCCCAGCGGCCTGCCTCTCAAGGACAGGGGATGCATCCAGTGGGTGGGACAGTGCTGGCTGCTGCCCTGTGCCACCATGCACAGGAATCCTGTGAGGAATCTTTTCCTATCGGTTTGACACTTGCACAGCTCAGGACTGATAGATTCCTCATCAATCACCGTGAACTGCAATGGCTGTAGGACAGCACACGTAAGAGAGCTGATCTGCCCTGTCACTTTGGGCTATGTGAAAAGCATTGTTCTCCCCCACCCTTTCTTCTTTTTCCCTAGGCCATCTCATCCATCAACCAAACTACACCACAATTGAGACCTAAAACTAAAAGACACATAGAGCGACACTTAGTTAAATGATTGGTTACTGCCTAACCCACAAAGAATTGGCTCACCGTTTCATTTGATTTAAAGAGCCAGCAGCTGTTAGACACTCAGGTGAACAAGCGGGTGTGTAGCCTCATACATCATGTAGTTATAGTTTGGTATTGATAAGGCTGTAAATGTCCAATGCCAAAAGATATACTTTAAAAATCAAAGACTTTGAACTTTTGAGTAAATGCCATTTGGTACCAAGCAAAACTTACATTCTTAAAGGAGCAGCAAATATTGAACATAAACATTCTGGTAAGTTTCACAATGTGGTCCAGAGGCAGGGATCTGTAGCTTATAGATTTGACATAAAGTGCTAGCTGGAGAATAGACCTGCCACGTGAAATATGGTGAGAGACCATGAGAAAACATCAGAGCTCCCTATGGACAATAGGGTCTCTGAAGGCTCTGGCACACTGGAGGTCACATCTCTCTTGGAACTGAAAGGTGACTTATTTTGTCTTTTACACTAGTAAATATGATTAAACTCCTGCTATTGTGCTAAATTTCCAAGATTGTGAAAAGTCAGGGGAATTTAAAAGGTCATCGCAGTATCTCATTTCACCAGCAATTGGTGGAATGGTGATATAGTAGGATGAAGAAAATTACTCAGAAAGAAACCTGGAACTTTCAAGGGGAGAAACCCAGGTGGGAAAGAGGCAACTACCTAAGTGTGTAAGTACAGAACTTGGAGTTCACAGCACATGACATCCTGCAGTCAGGAAAGCAGATGCAATTTCAGTAGCAAAAAGAAGCTAGCTGCCAGAGGCTTAGTGGGAAAATGTGATGGGAGTTACTTCCGTCTCACTCTGTAAACATCTGGGGGCGGGGTGTATGCATGTGTGTGTTCTTGTGTGTGGAGGTGCATGTATAGGTATGGATTGTGTGCATGTGTGTACATATGTGTATGCACGTGATGTGGAGCCACAGGACAACCTCATGGGTCATTCATTTCTCAGGTGCTGTCCATCTTTGTTGAAACGGTCTCTCATTGGTCTAGAGCTGACCATTTATGCTAAGCTTGCAGGACAGTGAGCCCCAGGGATCAATCCCATCTCCTCCATCTCCCCAGCACTGGAATTCTTCCTTCTTTTCTCCTTTGCTCTCCCTTTTGTTTTCTCTCCTCCTCCTCTTCTTCTTGTCCCTCTCTCCTGTCTTGACCCTGTCTGTCTGTCTCCCTCCCTCCTTCCTTTCTTCTCTGACTTGGAAAGCTTAGAAAGGGGAGTGAGCAGCTCATAGTCCTTTGCACTGTGTGAACACTCCCAGTAAGCCTCACCTGCTCTACTGGTGGTGGACCCAGAACCACACAGTGCAGTAACCTCACTGCAAAGCATAAACTACTGACAAGAAGTGAGTCTGCATGATGATAAGTTCACTACTGAGGCATCTCTCTCACACCCTCCAAGTCCCAGGAACCTTGCAGAAGGGGGGGGGGGGAAGAATGTAAGAGCCAAAGGAAGAGGAGGCGTGCTTCGCAATACTGTTTTCCAGACACAAAGGGGCCATCATATTCCCGACCTGACAGTGGCTGACTTTCCTACATAAGATCTGCATGCTAGAAGTAGAAAATGATGGCATCAAAACAGAAGAGCGACTAGTTGGAAAGAAGGAAGGATTCAATGGAGTGGAGATTTGGGAGGGGAAAAGGGAGGGTGGTGAGAGGGGATTATGACCTTGGTATAGTGCCTATATACATGGAGGTTGTCAATAAAAGTTATTAAAAATAAATAAATGTTAAAAAATGAGTCTCTGTTCTTGTATTTGAGGACCCTGCTAATATACATGTAACTGAGACCACGTTTTGTTTGACAGCATCAGATGAACTTCTGAAGTTTTCAGCTTGCATTTTGTTCATGTAGCCAACGTTTAGTAACTGCAGCTTAATGGGTCATTCAAACACGAGCTCACCCATTCCTCACTTGTGTCTAGCAGGAAGTACACTCACTTGACTGGTGTTGAGCATGAACATGCACTGGATAAACATGGAAAAGAAACGGATGTTAAACATTCAAGTCCATCAGCCTAAACCCATGGAAAAGCAGATAATGGTGTGTGAAAAACTACTCAGGTTGCAATACTAAGTTCTTTTATACTCAAATAACCATCTTGAATGAAGGCTGCTATGTGAGCTGGATTTTTAGGTTGATACATTTGTGTAATAAGGAATCCATTTAAATCAAATTTCCCTTCCTAAGCAATAAGGTTGCTACAGAGACCGTTCACCTGTGAACCCAAACAGCTGTCAGACTTAATGCTCGGGGCTCAGTGGGTATTCCCTTCCTTTCTCTCATTTCCTTCCTTTCTTTCCTTTCCTTCCTTCCTTCCTTCCCTCCCTTCCTTCCTTCCTTCCTTTCACCTTAAAATAGGATCTCACTATCTGTAGCCCAGGTTGATCTGAAATTTGCAGCAATCTTCCTGCCTTAGCCTCTCAAATGTTGGGAGGACAGGTGTGTGCCACCATACCAAGTTTGATATTTCTTAATCATATTGAACTAATTCATTATTGCACATTTAATTAAATGAATCTTAATCTTATAAACAAACACATATATGTATTTTATATTTTAAAAGAGGCCTTATAAATATACAATGCCATAGCTTAATCCAGGTAGTTTTTGTTTTAATGTAAATCTGTTGGAGAAATCTAGAGGCTCTGGTATTCTGGTATGTGTATGCACACATGTGCTTGCACACACACACACACAATGCAAATAAATAAAAATTAAAAAAATAAAATATTGTCCATTGTGAGTGAAATCCTTCGCAAAAAATTATGAATAGATGAGGGAACAAGCCAGGTATGTTGGCACATGCCTTTAATCTCAGCACTTGGGAGTGAGAGGTAGAAGGATGTCTGTAACTTCAAGGCCAGCCTGGCGGCAGTGTAAGTTCCAGGTCAGCCTGGGCTAGAGTGAAACTCTGCCTCAAAAAAATACTGATACATATATATATATATATATATATATATATATATATATATATATATATAATGAGAGAGAGAGAGAGAATATTAAGGTAAGGGTATTCCTAGTAGGGGGGCTAACTCACAGCTCAGGCATCTCATGCACCCATGAAAATAGGACAGAAATCGATACATACCAGCTTCTAAGTAGGCACATTGTATTTCAAAACATTCCAACGTATTGTGCTCACAGAGAGTAAATGTACACACAAGGGCATGGGAGGGGACTTCTTTTATTGTTGGGAGGATAGATTCCTTGGGACTCTCAGGATAGCACTCTGATTGAGGATGAGAGGTAGAAATTAATATTCAAGACCATTTAAAGTCTTGGCTTTCTTCATCGTAGCACAAAACTGATGTACTTGCAGCTGTTTTATTTAAAACTTGAGTACAAAGTGATCTCGTTCCCTTCCTCCAGCATTCTCTCATCAGCTGCATGAGTAGCCCTTCTTAAGTAGCAACTAAACTGTCACCACCTCCATCCACCTACTCCCAAACTGCTTTCCTGTGTGGCTGGATAAGTCAACATTTGGGACTTAAATGAGCCAAACCAATGACTTACAGTTTGAACATAATTGAATAAATGCTTCATATACAGAGTTTTGTTCCATAAAGAGATATGTAGTCAAGTTTATTCATTTTTATCTTGAAAGAGAAATTCCACTCCACTACAAGTAAAACACTAGGTCTAGAAGCAAGCAGGAAGATCACAGCAATCATTATAAATGTTTACAGACATAACTAGAGCCTTAGATACAGTTCCTCCTGGTTAAGGACGTGTTTTATGTTGTACAATTCCTCTTAGAACATCAATCTAATAAGCACCAAATGAGGCTGGAGACAATGCTGTTGTAAAAAAAATTGAGAAAAATGATTAAAATATGATAATTATACTGACAGCTTATATGCTCAATCTAATCAACCAAGCTTCCAATTTGTCACAATGTACACTCGCTCGTACATTACTGCTTAATTACAGCAACACTTCTGTTTGGAAAGGATGTCAATCATGTGAATACCCATCATTTTTCTTCTCTTTTTGTTCTATGAAAAAGCATATTTTAAGCAAGGATTTGAATCTTCTTCACTATTGGTTTAACCCTTAGAATACATTTTTTAAATGTAAGACCCGTGACTCTTCTTTTGTTTGCGCAAAGGTTTGGAGTTTATGCCATATAGTATTCCTTTACATAAGAATGGGTAGGCACTACCCAGAAGGAAATGAAATATTGGCAGGCTTGGTGATCTTATGATTGCAGACATGTCTCTGCAGGTGTACTAAAAGATAAAGGACAGCTTTTTGTGTGGGTGTGGCATATTCATGGGTGTCTATGTGTTTATACGTATGTGGTCCTGCATATGTGTGTATAGGTGATGTGCATGTTCATGTGCATGTTTGTATGCGTGTACAAAGGCTGGAATTATACCTTGGGTGTCTTCCTTAATAACTTTCCACTTATATTGAGACAGGGTATCACCAATTTGACTACACTAGTTACCCAGTGAGTACCAGAGATCCTTCAGTCTCTGCCTCCCCTGGGCTGTGCCATGACACCCAGATTTTGTATGTGAGTGCTCACATCCTCATGCTTGTGGCAAAGCAAACAATTTATGCACTGTGTCTTATCTTCAGCTTGTTTTGTTTTCAAGAAAGTCAAAATTTGACGATATGCCTCACCATTTGTGTGCAGTTCCCATTGATCAAAGAGCAGATATATGAAATGGCGGTGAGGCCGAGGTTTAAACAATCTTAAAAGACCGCATGAGTAATGATGAAAACGGAGCTTATCCACTGCAAATTTGATTTATTACCTTTCACTTTCTCTCTTATGACCCCGCCATTCTGTTTATTTATTTGAGGGGGAGTGTGAGTATGGGCACACCAGGGCATCTTGCTGCTGCAGATGAACTTCAGATGCATGCACCCTTTGCGCATCTGGATTTAAGTGGGTACTG
Organism: Dipus sagitta; assembly: GCA_036346955.1. Lineage (NCBI taxonomy): Eukaryota > Metazoa > Chordata > Mammalia > Rodentia > Dipodidae > Dipus > Dipus sagitta. Next base: position 318,144,721 of record CM070770.1, read on the forward strand.
GGAATGGAACTGGGGCCACAGGCTTTGGAAGCAAGTGCCATTAACCTCCGAGCCATCTTCCCAGCCATCTGTCATTCTTCTAACTGGAGAACACATTGCTGAAGCAAGTACATAGTGCATATGCCAGTGTCACCTATTGAGGATCAAGAACTTGCCCATGTAGCCAAGTTAGCTATAATGTAATAAATTGAAATAACTAAGTACACTACCAAAAAGACTGAAGTTTGCTTTAATTATTTGGAACATAATATTGAATTTATAAGACATATGTAAGTATATGTCTGCTAGATAATGATAAATAATGACTCCTGTAGTGTGTATGGCATGCAGGCTGTCCTTTAGTATTGGCAGGACATTGGCTCCAAGGCTTCCCCATGAATACCAAAATCACTGGATACTTTAGCCCCTTACATTGACCCTCTGTGTCTGCAGATGTCACTATGTGGTTCAACCAATGTGATCCATTTTAGGATCAAATATTATCCTTGATTTTAAACTAGCACTTTCAGGTTAGAGCAGGATTCCAGTAGAATATTTTTGACCCCAGTGGTTGATTCTGCAGGTATAGAATCTGTAGAAAAGGAGAGCCAACTACACAAGCAAACTGTACACACTATGTATACACAATGATATATGAGTGTAGTATATTCTGAGATTTTTAACCTGGGTTAGTCAATCATTTTGTTAAATGATCAGGCTATTACATAAGAACAGGGAAACAGTATTAATGACCAAAGGCATGTTTGGTCCTTACATTATTGTTTCTGAGACTCCATCCAATCATTAGAGTACCCAAGTCCACAGGAGGGAGAGAGAAACAGAATACATTTCTCCTTTATTCTCACAATATTCTCTTGTGTAAGTTAAAATAGTGAAACAGAAGTACGAATTCTCAGGCTTTCGTTATTCCTTAACAGCTCATTTTGCAATGATGAGACCCTGGAATACACAATCTCAAACTTGGGATGTGAGCCCACATCTCAATGGTGCCATCTTTCTATTACCTCCATGAATTCCTTACTAATTTTCAGATCATTTATGTCAAGGCTTTATTCATTAAAGCCTCTGATATAATGCAAGCTGGTTCCAAGGACCTAAGGTCACACACCATATTATCTTCAAGAAATTTATTTAAAAATTCATTACAAGAATTAAATATGAAAACCTACAAGCAAAATCAAAATTGAATTTTAATAGTTTCATACCACCAGAAACTATAATATTGATTGCAATGATGGACCAAGTCCTCAATACCTAGGTTTAATGTAGGCTTCCAGCAGAGGGTAGGCTTCATTTCTTAATTTAAAACATATATAAATATTTTTCTTTCTAAAAATATTTCCTAAATAATAATCGATTAGATTGGAAATGGAACATATGACCCTATTTGACAGTTATGGATATTCCCATTAAAATTATTTTAAAATTTTATGGGATGAGCCAGGCGGTGGCGCATGCCTGAAGTCCCAGCTACCCTGGAGGCTGAGACAGAAGGATCGCTTGAATCCAGGAGTTCTGGGCTGTAGTGTGCTATGCCTATCAGGTGTCTGCACTAAGTTTGGCATCAATATGGTGACCTCCTGGTAGTGGGATACCACCAGGTTGCCTAAGGAGGGGTGAACTGGCACAGGTCAGAAAAGGAGCAAGTCAAAACTCTTGTGAATAGCCACTGCTCTCCAGCCTGGCCAACATAGTGAGACCCTGTCTCTAAAGAAGAAAAAAGAAAAAGAAAAAAAGTTATGGGATGATTTCTGAGTCAGTCTTTTTGGTGCTCTGGCAAATACTGAGTAAATATGCACAACGTACTTACAACCTGGATGTGTATTTTTTTCAACTTGAAAACAGTCAGCAAAATGCAACCTCCTTTTAGTTACACTCAGTTCTGGAATGAATACTTTCATAGTTTGTTCCAGCATCAAGATTTGCATTTAAAATAAGTCCAGTCTGGCAACATGTATGAATGTTATTTGTAGAAGTTAGCTTAGGTATATGATATTTTTTACATTATATAATACTTTAAACTTAGCTGTATATTTAATGTTTCTGTAATACCATGTTGAAAAAGTAAATTTAAATAATATATCATTAATTCATCCCATAAGAAACAAAAACCAATGCAGGAAAAGATTGACAACTTGGCACCTGATGTTTTCACCAGCTTGAATTCTTTGTGTGTGTGTGTATCATCTCTGTGTAAATATTTATTTTTCTTTCCTTTTTTATTTTTTATTTTCTTTCTTTCTTTCTTTCTTTTTGAAGCAAGCCCGAAAGAGTGGGCTGGAGAGATGGCTTAGTGATTAAGGCGCTTGCCTGCGAAGCCTAAGGATCCAGGTTCAATTCTCCAGGTCCTACGCAAGCCAGATGCACATGCGTCCGGAGTTCATTTGCAGTAGCTACAGTCCCTGGCACACCCATTCCCTTTCTCTCCCTCTCTCCGACTCTAATAAATAATAATAATAAAATCTTTCAAAAATGCTTCAATTAAAAAAAAAAAGAAACTACAACATGTCAGTCCTAAAGTTGTATATCCAGGGCTGGAGAGATGGCTTAGCGGTTAAGCGCTTGCCTGTGAAGCCTAAGGACCCCTGTTCGAGGCTCAATTCCCCAGGACCCACGTTAGCCAGATGCACAAGGGGGCACACGCATCTGGAGTTCGTTTACAGAGGCTGGAAGCTCTGGCATGACAATTCTCTCTCTCTCTCTCTCTCTCTCTCTCTCTGCCTCCTTCTCTCCATCGCTCTCAAATAAATAAACAAACAAACAAACAAACAAAAAAGTTGTATATCCAGGCAGTGCTCCATCCTGAATGTATCATGGTAACAGGACACTTGATTAGGCCATTTGCAGTTACAGAAAGTACTTTAAGAATGTCAGCAGTGTCATAAAGAAAACCTCTATGACTCCATGTTTATGTAGATACCTTCTGCTCTAAAGGCAATGTATGTTCACATGGAAAATCTGGGATTTTTCTTTCTACCCATTTAGTGACTAAAGTCTTATCTGAATTTTCACTATTTCTCTCACTTTAAATAAAAATAAGAGGTCTAGCACTGGAGGGATGGATTAGCAGTTAAGGCATTTGCCTGCAAAGCTAAAGGACCCAGGTTTGATTCCCCAGGACCCATGTTAGCCAGATGCACAAGGAGGTGCATGAGTCTGGAGTTTGTTTGCAGTCACTGGAGGCCCTGGTTTGCCCATTCTCTCTTTCTCTGCCTCTCTCTCTCTCTCTCTCTCTCTCTCTCTCTCTCTCTTTCTCTCTTTCTCTGTCAAATAAATAAATATACAAATAAAATATTAAAAAATAAGAGGTCTATGGTTTATTACCAACTGTTCTTTTGCCTTTTTATTAGTATACAAACATTAGATTCTCATGGTTTTCAAACATGTTTTGTTTTCTGGTTCCCTTCACTTCTCTTTGTCCTCCCTCTCTTTCCTCTTGTGCCCTCCCCAGCCACTGTCACCTCCTTTCTGCTTTCATAGTACATGTTTCATTTTGTCCTCGCCCTTCCTCCTTTGTCTTCATCTCTTATTTCCCTGCTCTGGTTTTTCATAATATCCTAAATAATATGCCCTAGGATGCCATTATTCACATGCATACAAACACTAAAAGTGAGTACTCATGAGAGAAGACATGCAACTTTTGTCTTTCTGGGCATAGGTTACCTTAGTTAATATAATTTTTTCCAGTTCCATCCATTTCCTACAAATTTTATGACTTCATTTTTCTTTACAGCTGAGTAAATTTCATTTGTGTACCACACTTTTATCATCCAGTCACTAGTTGATAGATATCTAGGCTGGTTCTGTTTCCTAACTATTTTAAATAAAGCAGCAGTGAACAGGGATGTACAAGTATTTCTGTGATAGGATACATGGTTCTTAGAAACCTCCACATTGATTTTGATAGTGACTAAAACAATTGTCACTCCCACCAACAGTGAATAAGGGTCTCCTCTCATCAGCCTCACCAGCACTATTTGTCATTAGTTTTCTTGATGATAGCCATTCTGACTGGGGTGAAATGGGATCGTAAGCAGCTCTCTACATGTGGGTTTGCATAGCTACAACCTTTTAACTTCCTGGTAATGTTCTTCCATGCTTTTGAAAATGGTGGCAAGTTCCTTTACAACTCTCCTATCCATAGCTGGGTCTTATTTCCTCCTCCTGGGATCTATGATGAATTTAGACCTGGCTCATAGTATACAGATGGATGGAAATGCTAAGAGTTCTAAAGCTGGTTCACAAAGGATGTTTTTGTTCCTCCTAGTTTTCTCAGGAGAATCCAGCTGCCTTGTCCAACTGCCTGGAGAATGTTATACTAGGGAGGCCTCACAGGGAGCTCTGAGTGAAACCCCACTTGTGCTGACCTCCAGCTGCACCACAGAGGTACGAGGCACAAAAATGACATTATTGTCACTCCTCTCCACACCCATGAGCCTATCAGTCAAGCTCCCCTGACCGACCTTTGTCAATGAGGCAAAGGCCAGAAGACTGACAGCTGACACCTGCATGAGCTCCTGGCCCATGAATACCATTCCACTGTAATTAAATGGTGTTGTTTAACCCCATTCCATTTTAGTCTCCCAATTGACAGGATTAAGGGCATGGGGCAACACATACTCTTGAGGGACTATAACTTTGTTAGATTGATGTTTTAATACTCACTGTTACATAAATACTCCATGAGGATTTACTTTCATCTGTATATTGCTCAGATGAATTTTGGAATTTGCCTGTAATTTGCTCTACCCAGCTTACTGGAATACTTGCATAGCAGGAAAACCCAACACCTAGGGTCAAGGCTGCTGTTACTCTGGGGATCATATGAGAGCCACATCTGGCATCTAAAGCTCCTACCCTGAAGACATATGACATCAGATTTACACATCTAAGAATAGTGCTGATAATTAGAAAACCCAAGCATCAAATAAAACCAACATGAAAACAATATCTACATTATAACACAAGAAACACAAAAAACGCAGATATTATAATTCCACCAAAAATTATAAATCCATCAGAATGGTCGCTAGTGAGACTGATTTAGATGAAATGCCTGACAAAGATTTCAAAAAAAAATGATTATATCTGTACTCAAAGAAATCAAAGGAATCAAAGAAGAAAATAAACTCCTAAAGGAGCGCACAGGAAGCCAACTTAATTAAATAAAGAGGTCAATACAAGACATGAGTAAGGAAATAGGAATTCTGAAGAAAAAACAATCAAAAATACTACAAATGAAAAGCACATTATGGAGAATAATTTTAAAATCTTACAAAGCTGTATATCCAAGGAGTCATGGAAAACTCTCTTAATGTTCTGGCAGGGGATTGGCATTGTTGATAAAGCCATTCCCTTCATCTGTCTTTTAGGATGTTCTCTCTTATGGCCATGAATATTGCAGGTAATACAGTATATTCATAAGAATATCAATCTTGGGGCTGAAATGCCTTGATTCTTTGCACCTCTTTTACAAGTCCTTCCATGTAATTACTAATTGGTAAGCAGCAGCTTCCTGCATAGGGTAGGAGACTGCCACAGATTTGCTATCACGATTGGCTGGGCCTGCTGCTGTTCCTAGTAAGAAATTCTGATTCTATTTTATCAATAAAGCTTGATTTAACAAACAACAAAAAAAAGAAAGAAAGAAAAGCACAGTAAGTGAAACAAAAAACTCTGTAGAAAGTCTTAGCAATAGAATGGATGAAGGAGAGAACAGAGTATCTAAAGTAGAAGACCAGGTGGCAAATCTAATAGAGTCCAACAAAGAGAAAGACAAGCTAACAGGAATGTATGAATGGGAATTTCAAGACATTCAGGACTCTATGAAAAGATCAAACATGGGGCTGGAGAGATGGTTCAGCAGGTTAAGATGCTTGCCAGCAAAGCCTAAGGCCTAGAGTTCTATTCCCCAGTACACACTTAAAGCAGATGCAAAAGGTAGTACACACATCTGGAGTTCATTTGCAGTGGCTACAGGCCTTGCATGTCAATTCTCTCTATCTGCATTTCTCTCTTGCTCTCAAATAAATAAAAATATATTTAAAAAAAAGATCAAACATAAAAATTCAAGGTATAGTATAAGGAGAAGAATTTCACTTCAAAACATAGTAGGTGTTTTCAACAAAATCATAGAAGAAAAATTTTCCCAAATTAGGAAAGAGATGCTAATACAGATATAGGAAGCCTTTGGAACACCAAACAAACAAAACTACGAAAAAAAAACCTCTCTTTGCTTTATTATAAATAAGCTACCAAATATACAAACAATATATATATATATATATATATATATATATATATATATATATATGTATATGTATATGTATATTGAAAGGAGTTTGAGAGAAACAGCGAGGTATGTATAAAGGCAAGCCCACCAGGATAACAGCAATTACTCCACACAAACTTTAAAAGCCCAAATGGCTTGGGATGATGCATTCCAAGTTCTGAAATATAACAACTGTTAACCAAGATTATTTTATCCAGGAAAGCTATCCATTCAAATTGACAGAGAAATAAGGACATTTCACAACAAAAACAGGCTAAAGGAATATGTGACCATTAAGCTAGCTCTACATAAAACACTTGAAGGGGTCCTTCATGCTGAAGAGAAAGGAAAGCACACACATGAGGGAATAGAATAAAACATAAAAACTACTCAAATAATAGTTAATACAAGAAAGTAAAGGTAAAACAGGAAGGACTACAAAACAAGAAGAATGGCAAGAATAAATACACGCCTTCAATTATCACTTTTGATATCAGTGGCCTCAGTACCCCAACGAAAAGACACAGGCTTGCAGACTGGATTAAAAGGCAGGATCCTGCTATTTGCTGCTTCCAAGAAACCCACCTCTCCATAAAAGAAAGACAGGTACCACCTTAGGGTGAAAGGATATAAAACGATATTTCAAGCAAATGAGCCTAGGAAATGAGTAGGTGTTGCTATCCTAATATCTGACAGGATAGACTTCAAACCAACATTAGTGAGGAAAGATAAAGAACATCATTTTATATTGATTAAAGGAACAATCCAACAGGAAGACATTTTAATTCTAAACATATATACACCTAACATGGGTGCTCCCAATTTCATCAAACAATCACTATTAAACTTAAGGACACAGATAACCCCAAGAACAATTGTGTTGGTGACTCCAATACCCCACGTTCACCAATTGACAGGCCATCCTAGCAAAAAATAAACAGAGAGACATCTGGATTAAGTGATATCATCGAACAAATGGACCTAACAGATATCTACCAAACATTCTATCCAAATACTGCAAAAAAACACATTCTTCTCAGCAACACATGAAACATTCTCTAAAATAGATCATGTGTTGGGACACAAAGCAAATCTTAACAAACAAGAACAACAAAAAACTGAAATAATCCCTTGTATTCTGTGTGATCATAACGGAATTAAACTACAAATCACCAACAAGAAAAACTACATACCATACACAAAATCATGGAATCTAAACAGTACACTACAGAATGATGAATGGGTCATTGAACAAATCAAAAAGGAAATCAAAAAATTTGTAGACTCAAATGATAATGATAATGATAACACAACATACCAAACCTATGGTACACCAAAGCAGTCCTAAGAGGGAAATTTATAGCTTTAAGTGCCTACATTAAGAAATTAGAAAGGTTGCAAGTAAATGACCTAATGCTTCACCTTAAAGCATTGGAAAAAGAAGAACAAGGCACACCAAAAATCAGAAGACAGAAAGAAATAATAAAGATCAGGGCAGAAATTAATGAAATAGAAACAACAACAACAACAACAAAAAAAAAACAACCCAAAGAATCAATGAAACAAAGAGTTGGTTCTTTGAAAGTATGACAAGATTGATAAACCCTTAGCAAATCTGACCAAAAGAAAGAGAGAACAGACACAAATTAATAAAATTAGAGATGAAAAAGGTAACATCACAACAGATGCCAGAAAAACTCAAAAAATCATAGGGACATACTGTGAAAGCATATACTCTACAAAGTAAGAAAATCTGAAAGAAATGGATGATTTCCTTGATTTATATGACCTACCTAAATTAAATCAAGATGAGATTAATCACTTAAATAGACCTATAACAAGCACGGAGAACCAAACAGTTATCAAAAATCTCCCCAATAAAAAATGTCCAGGTCCAGATGGATTCACTGCTGAATTTTACCAGACCTTCAGGGAAGAACTAACACCACTGCTTCTTAAGCTTTTCCATAAAATAGAAAAAGAAGGAATCCTACCAAACTCCTTCTACAAAGCCAGCATCACCCTGATACCAAAACCAGCCAAAGATAGAACAAAAAAAGAAAATTACAGACCAATCTCCCTCATGAACATAGATGCAAAAATTCTAAACAAAATATTGGCAAGCAGAATATAAGAATATATCAGAAAGATCATTCACCCTGACCAAGTAGGCTTTATCCCAGAGATGCAGGGATGGTTCAACATATGCAAATTGATAAATGTAATACATTATATAAACGGACTGAAGGACAAAAATCACGTGATTATCTCATTAGACACAGAGAAAGTGTTTGACAAAATTTAACATCCCTTCATGATAAAAGTCCTACAGAGACTGGGAATAGAAGGAACATATCTCAATATAATAAAGGCTATTTATGACAAACCTACAGCTAACATACTATGAAATGGAGAAAAACTGGAAGGTTTTCCACTAAAATCAGGAACAAGACAAGGGCGTCCACTGTCCCCACTTTTATTTAATATAGTACTGGAAGTTTTAGCCATAGCAATAAGGCAAGAGATGCACATAAAAGGGATACAAATTGGAAAGGAAGAGATCAAGTTATCATTATTTGCAGATGACATGATTCTATATATAATGGACCCTAAAGGGTCTACAAGCAAACTGTTAGAGCTGATAAACACCTACAGCCATGTAGGATGAAAATAGATTCTTCTCTCTCTCCATGCACAAGAATTAAGTCCAAATGGATTAAAGACCTTAACATTAGACCTGCAACTCTGAAACTGCTACAGGAAAAAGTAGGGGAAACCCTTCAGCATATTGGTCTGGGCAAAGACTTTCTGAATATAACCCCAATTGCTCAAGCAATAAAACCATGGATTAACCACTGGTACCTCATGAAATTACAAAGATTTTGTACTACAAAGGACACTGAATAAAGCAAAGAGGCAGCCTACAGAATGGGAAAAAATCTTTGCCAGATATATATCTGATAGAGGATTAGTATCTAGTATATACAAAGAACTCAAAAAGTTAAATAATAAGAAATCAAACAAGCCAATAAAAAATGGGCTATGGAGCTAAATAGAGAGTTCTCAAAAGAAGAAATACGGATGGTATATAAGCATCTAAAAACAATGTTCTACATCCCTAGTCATCAGGGAAAAGCAGATTAAAACTACATTGAGATTCCATCTCACTCCTGTCAGATTGGTCACCATTATGAAAACAAATGATCATAAATGCTCGCGGGGATATGGAAAAAGAGAAACCCTTCTACACTGTTGGTGGGAATGCAATCTGGTCCAGCCATTGTGGAAATCATTGTGAGGTTCCTAAGACAGCTGAAAATTGATCTACCATATGACCCAGATATAGCACTCCTAGGCATATATCCTAAGGACTCATCTTAGAAGTACATGCTCAACCATGTTTATTGCTGCCCATTTCATAATAGCTGGGAAATGGAACCAGCCTAGATGTCCCTCAACTGATGAGTGGATAATGAAGATAAGGCACATTTATACAATGGAGTTCTATTCAGTGGTAAAGAAAAACAAAGTTATGAAATTTGCAGGAAAATGGATGGATCTGGAAAGGATTGTACTAAGTGAGGTAACCCAGGCCCAGAAAGCCAAGCGCCGCATGTTTTCCCTCATATGTGGATCCTAGCTACAGATGATTGGACTTCTGTGTGAGAAGGAAAAAACTCAGTAGCAGAGGCCAGTAAGCTAAAAAAGAGATACAAAGGGAAGAGAAAGGAAGGAAGGAAGGGGGCTACTTAATAGGTTGGTATTGTATATATGTAAGTAGAATAGATTAACAGCAGTGAAAAGGCCCAAAGTGAGGTCAGGGGAAGAGATTGAGTAAAGGAAAGGTGGAGGGAGGGCTAATCAAAATGTAAGAGGATATAAATAAATCATGTGGAATCCTCCAGTTTTGGACAAAGGAACACTCAGGAGCCATAGGCCGTTGCTAGAAAATTTTCTGTGCCAGAGAAGGGATACCTTCCAGTGAGTTGTTGGCCAGGGAGGTCCCTGATGCCCCCAAAACATTATAGGCCATTGCTGAGGCCCTTGGTTTCCCACCAGGAATAGATGGTAAGACCCTATTGCTGAAGACTCCACATACTTGGGCTGCAAAGCCACTGAGAAATCCTGCTGGAACTGAGCTGATAACCTCCTCCATGTAGACCAGCTGAGAGAAAGCTGGAAGAAGCCATTCTACATGTAGTTAAATGGGAGAAAGAGAACCACCAGTGAAGATACTCAACAGTGAACACTGCAAGCCTTATAATCGGCCATCCAGGCCAAATGAGCCAATGGGAGCAATAGTGGCATGTCTGTCATGGGGGAAGCCAACTGCCCTCCAATTGGACTGGAGGCCTGCTCCTTGGGAGGGAATATTTCCCTGATACTGAAAACTTAAAACAGGGGTAGTCATGAGCCCTAGGGGTGTAACAGCTGCTGATGTCTGGATAAATGTATACACTATGCTTATCAAACTGCCCAGTAAGCACTTCTCTTAATATTCATGCCCTTATATTAATGCTACTCTCACTTTGGGTAGAGAATCTTCTCTTTTCAGATGGCAGTGACCTTGGGACGACTCAGAAGGTATCATAGTGCTAGAAAGAAGTGACTGGAATACTGAGTAACATCTTTATCACGCCTTCCAAGGCTCAGGGTCTGATGTGGAAGAGGTGGTAGAAAGAATGTAAGAGCCAAAGGAAGGGTAGGACTCCTTACAACATGCTCCCTCCAGACATAAAATGGCCTGGATATCCATGACCTCATAGTGCCTGACTTACCTACACAAGACCTTCATAAGAGGAGGAAAAGATCATGACATCAAAATAAAAGAGAGACTGATTTATATGGGGCAGGGATATGATGGAGAATGGAATTTCAAAGGGGAAACTGGGGGGAGGGGGTATTACAATGGGGTATTTTTTATAATCATGGAAAATGTTAATAAAAATTGAGAAAAAAAGAAATTAGAAAGGTTGCAAGTAAACAACTTAATGCTTCACCTTAAGCCCTTGGAAAAAGAAGAACAAGGCAAGCCAAAAATCAATAGACAGGAAGAAATAATAAAGATTAGGGCAGAAATTAACAAACTAGAAACCAAAACAACAATACAAAGAATCAATAAAACAAAGAGTTGGTTCTTTGAAAGGATATACAAGATTGATAGACCCTTTACAAATCTGACCAAAAGAAAGAAGAGACACAAATTAACAAAATTAGAGATGAAAAGGACACCATTATGATAGATACTAGAGAAATTCAGAAAATAATAAGGACATACTTTAATAACATATACTCCCCTAAGTCTCAACATAGATGATTTCTTAGACCTACCAAAATTAAAGCAAGATGAGATAAACCATATAAACAGACCTATAACAAGTACAGAGATCCAAGCAGTTATGAAAAAAAAAAATCTCCCAACTAAAATAGTCCAAGCCCAGATGGATTCACTGGTGAATTTTACCAGACTTTTATGGAAGAACTAATGCCAATGCTTCTCAAACTTTTCCATAAAATAAAAAATAAAGGAATACTACTGAACTCCTTTTACGAAGCTACCATCACCCTGATGTCAAAAACCAGACAAAGACAGAACAACAAAAATAAAGAAAGAAATAAAATTACAGAAATCTCCCTCATGAACATAGATGCAAAATTTCACAACAAAGAAAATATAAGAATATATCTAAAAGTTCATTCACCCTGACCAAGTTGGCTTTATCTCAGAGATGCAGGGATGGTTCAACATATGCAAATCAATAAGTATAATACACTATGTAAATAGGCTGAAGGACAAAAATCACATGATCATCTCAATAGATGCAGAAAAAGCATTTGACAAAATCCAACATCCCTACATGATAAAAGTCCTAAAGAAACTGGGAATAGAATGAACATATATCAACATAATAAAGGCTATTAATGACAAACCTACCACCAACACAATATTACATGGAAAAAACTTGAGGCTTTCTTACTAAAATCAGGAAAAAGTCAAGGGTTTCCACTGTCTCCACTTTCATTTAATATAGTACTATAAGTCTTGGCTATAGCAATAAGGCAAGAGACACCCATAAAAGGGATACAAATTGGAAAGGGAGAGATCAATTTTCATTATTTGTAAATGATACAGTTCTATGCATAAGACTCTACCAGCAATCTGTAAGAGGTGATAAACACTTTTAGCAACATATCTGGATAGAGAATAAACAATACAGAAATCAGTAGCCTTTCTATATACTAACAACAAGCATACTAAGGGTGAAATCAGGCAAACACTCCCATTCACAATTGCCTCAAAAAGCATAAAGTACCTTGGAATAAATCTAACCAAGGAAGTGAAGAATCTTTACAACGAGAACTTTAAACACTCAAGAGAGAAATTGCAGAAGACACTGGAAAGTCATCCCATGTTCATGGATTAGAAGAATCAACATTGTGAAAATGTCAATCTTACCAAAAGCAATCTACATATTTAATGCAATCCTCATCAAAATTCCAATGGCATTCTACATGGAAATAGAAAAAACAATCCTAAAATTCATTTGAATCACAAAAAATCGTGAATAGCCAAAACAATTTCAGCAGCAAAAGTAAGGCTGGCAGCATCACCATACCTGATTTTAAGCTATATTACAGAGCCATAGTAACAAAAACAGCATGGACTGGCACAAAGACACACATTAGATCAATGGAGCAGAACAGAGGACCCAGATGTCAATCCAGGCAGCTACAGCCATCTGATTTTCAACAAAAATGCCAGAAATATTCATTGGAGAAAAGATAGCCTCTTCAACAAATGGTGCTAGGAAAAACTGGATATGTATATGTAGAAGGATGAAAATATATCTTTATTAATCTCTGTTCACAAGCATCAAGTCCAAGTGGATCAAAGACCTTAATATAGACCTGACACTCCTAGAGGAAAAAGTAGGGGAAACCCTTCAACATATTGGCATAGGCAATGAATTTATGAATATAACCCCAGTTGCTCAGGAAATAAAACTACTAATCAACCACAGGGACCTCATGAAGTTAAAAAGCTTTTGTACAGTAAAGGACAGTACGAGTAGTGCAAAGAGGCAACCTACAGAATAGTAGAAAACCTTTGCCCGACACACATCTGATCTAGGATTAATATCTATGATATAAAAGAACTCAGAAAACTAAGTAATAATAAATCAAACAGCCCAATTAAAAACAGGGTATGGAACTAAGTAGAGATTTCTCAAAAAATACAGGTAGCATATAAAAAATTTAAAAAATAAAATAAAACTTCTACATCTTGAACCATCAGAGTAATGAAATTTAAAACTACTTTGAGATTTCATCTCACTCCTGTCAGAATGGCTATCATGAAGAAAACAAATGACAATAAAATTTGGTGAGGAAGCAGAAAAATAGGAACCCTTCTACACTACTTGTGGGAATGTAATCTGGTACAGCTATTGTGGAAGTCAGGGTGGATGATCCTGAAATGGCTAAAAATAGATTTCCCATATGACTCAACTATACCACTCCTAGGCATACATCCTAAGAACTCGTCTCACTACCTTAGAGATACTTGCTCAACCATGTTTATTGCTGCTCCATTCACAGCAGCTAGGAAATGGAACCAGCCTAGATGTTCCTCAACTAATGAATGGATAGTGAAGATGTGGCACATTTATACAATGGAGTTCTATTCAGCAGTGAAGAAAAATGAAATTAGCTTAGAAATGGATGGATCTGGAAAAGATTATACTAATGGAAGTAACCCAGGCCCATAAAGTCAAAAGCCACATGTTTCTCTCACATGTGGATCCTAGCTACCAATGTTTAAACTTGTATGGGAGTTGGAGTAAAAATTGGTGGTAGAGGCTAATAAGCTAGAAAAGGGCTACAAGGGACAAGGAGAAAGGAGGACTTAAGGTGATGGTACTGTACATATATATATATATATATATATATATATATACAGATTATTGGGGATGCACTGGCCTAAGTGAGGTCATGGGAAGAGATTGAGTAAAAGAAGGGTGGGAGAGGGTTAATCAAAATTGGGATGTTATGAATAAGCCATATGGAAACTTACTTTTTTGAATAATGGCACACCCAGAAGCCATAGACTATTAGTGGAAAAATCTCAGTGTCAGGGATGGGATACCTTCCAGTGAGTTGTAGGCCAAGGAGGTCCCTGATGCCCCTAAATATCACAGGCTATTGCCAATGCTCTTGGTTTCCCATCATAAATATATAGTAAGACCCTATGTCTGAAAACTCCACATGTTTAGACTGCAAGGTTACTGAGAAATCAAATTGGAGCAGAGCTGAAAAGCTTATCTCTGTAGACCAGATGACAGAAAGCTGGAAAAAGCTACACTGCATGCAGCCCTATGGGAGAAAGAAGTCATCAGTCATAAAAACAGTGGACACTGCAAGGCTTACGTTTGACCAGCTAGGCCAAATGACCAAATGGATGCAATAGTGGCATGTCTGTTATTGGAGAAACGAACTGCTCTTTAATTGGACTAGAGGCCCTCTCCATGGGAGGGAATGCATGCCTAGTACTGAAAACCTAATCAGAAGCCTGTGACAGGGGAGGTCATGAGTCCAAGGAGTATAACACCTGCTCTTGTCTGGCTAAATGCATATATTATGCTCACCGAACTGCCCTATAAGCTCTTTTCATTATATGCATACCCAAATATTAATGCTACTCTTACTTTTGGTTAGAGAAACTTCTCTTTTCAGATGGTGGTGACCACTGAGAAGACCCAAATGGCACCATAGTGCTCAGAAAAAGTGACAGAAGTGTATTCATCACTGAAACATCTGTATCACACCTTCTAAGGCTCAGGGTCCATTGCAGAAGAGGTGCCAGAAAGAATGTAAGATGCAAAGGAAGGGTAGAACTGCTTATAATGCAATCATTCAGACAGAAAATGGCCTAGATATCCATGACCTTGCAGTGCCTAGCAATACCTTCATAAGACACTCATAATAGGAGGAAAAGATAATGACATCAAAATAAAAGAGTGATGAATGGAGAGATGAAGGGGATATGATGGAGTGTGGATTTGTGAAGGGAGAAGTGGGGAAGGGGAAGGAATTATCATGGTTTACTCTCTATAATTATGGAAGTTTTAAAAAAATGTTCAAAAATAAAACAGTGGTGGAGGAGATAGGACCATCTGTAAAGTGCTTGCTTTGTGGTCATGAGGACCTGAGTTTGGGTCCCCAGCACCTTTGTAAAAGTCAGCATAACTGCAAACACCTATAACCAGTGACAGGGACAGGAGGGACTTTGGGGCTCGCCTGCTAGTGAGTCTATCAAAGGAGTAAGATGCAGGGTCAGTGAGACATCCTGTCTCAAAAAGTAAGGGAGAGAGCAATTTAGGAAAGTTCCTGATATTGACCTCTGACCTCCAGGGGCAAATCACCCCCCCCCCCCACACACACACACGGGCAGGGGAAAGGACAAGCATGGTGGTCCACCCCTGTAGTCTCAGAATTTCTGAGGATGATGAAAGAGATTGCAAGGGAGAGACCACCCTGGGCTTCATGGTGAGTTTGACACCAGTTTCAACTACATACGGAGGCTTTGTCACAAAAAGAAAGAAGAAAAATACTAATTTTTTAAAAAAAAATCATATACCACATATATATAATTAGAACATTTCTTGTTCTAGTTAGTAACTAATATATAATCATGACTGTGCTATGTGTATGTGCATGTAAAATTCAATAAAAGTATGTATTTTGTAATTTTCCTCTTATTTTCATGATTAAAATATTCACATAGATTATTGCAAAACTACATTCCAGATGTTGTAAGTAATTTTATACCAACTATTGTGTTTAACATTTTTACTAAATTTTATTAAATTCTCGTTTTTATTTTTGTTATAAAAAAATAAATTCTAATCCTTCTTTAGCCTGAGGGAACAACTTAACCTTTATTCTTCAATTTTATTTAAAATTGAGTCAATAATATTTACTTCCCATGGCACTCTGCATACTAATTAATTAATGCTGGCAAAGATCATGAGGACAAAATATGTAGAAATTCTAAATCTAATATTGAACTATTTTATTCTCTACAGTGGCCTTGACAGCCTCTTCTTATGTGATCCCATGACTACCAGTGAGGAAACTTTGAATGGGAAACTATTTTTCTGTTGCCTACATCTATCTCTAAGTTATTTATTTATTTGAGAGAGAGAAGGCAACTGGGCATACCAGGGCCTCCGGCCACTGCAAACAAACCCCAGATGTGTGCGTCTCTCTGTGCATCTGGCCTTACGTGGGCCCTGGGAATAAATCCAAGGCTCTCAGGCTTTGTAAGCAAGTGCCTTTAACCATGGAGCCATCCCTCCAGCCCTGCTACAAGTTTTTGAACAATATTTTGTCAGGGAAGGCGCTAATGTTTGTATACAGATACTAAATCATGTTCATTAAATGTAAAAAAATAAACAAAAAGTGAGGTTTTTTCAACATTGGCATCCATGAGATTTTTAAGTAGATATGAATGTATAGCATGACACATGACACTCTGTTTCATCATGTTGGTGATACTGTGATGTTTGAGATGTTAAGTGAATGAATGTACAGGACACTTTTCACTTTTCTAGTGGGCTCACCTCATTTGTGATAGCCCCATGGTCACTGAATAATTTTTAGGAATACTCAATACAGTACTCTCAGCCATGTGTGATATTTTATAATAACTAAGCCACAATTTTATATGCATAGTACTAAAGTTCTAAAAACTATAGTGGAAATGTTTACATGTTGGTTGTCCCTGAAAATAATATTAAGGTTTATTTTATATGCAAGCAGAGAGATATAGGAGAGAGGGGGGCATGCTCTAGAGCCTCTCGCCACTGCAAATGAACTCCAGATGCATGTGCTACTTTGTGCATCTGGCTTTACATGGGTGTTGGGGGATCAAACCTGGATCATTAAACTTATCAGGCAAGTGCCTTAACTTCTACTTTATTTTATTTATTTGTTGTTTTTTCAAGGTAGGGTACCATTCTAGGTCAGGCTGACTTGGAATTCACTATATGGTCTCAGGGTGGCCTCGAATTTATGGTGATCCTCCTACCTCTGCCTCCTGAGTGCTGGGATTAAAGGTGTGTGACACCATGCCAGGCTCAAGCACCTTAACTTCTGAGCCATCACTCTAGCCCAAATGCTCAGGTTGTGAAATATGGCACACACTGCATATGGTGTTTACAAACATCACCTGACTCTTTGACTGTAACACCTGCAATGATTGGAAGAACCTCCCAAACCCAGAAAGATGAAGGAAATGGCTTGTAAGCCAACAGAATGGACAAATCCATTAACTTTAGTATACTTCATTAGCCAGAGGATCATACATTCAGTACTGCATTCTACAGGTTTCAATCTGTGGATTCAACAAACTGTACCAAAAACATTTAGGGACTGGAGAGGTCATTAAAGGCATTCAGCCCACTGGTCCTGGTCCAGATTCGATTCACCAGTGCCCAAGTAAAGCCAGATGCACAAAATTGTACATGTACCAGGAGTTGATTTGCAGCAGCAATGGGCACTAGTGTGCAAGTTTTCTCTCTTTCTCTCTCTCTCTCTCTCTCAACTCTTTTCACTATCACTCAAAGGCAGATATTATTGTCATTATCTAAGTTGATGAGTTTAGGGAAAATGTGTCAAACTCCTCCATGTTTTGAAAAGAGTGAAATATAGAGAAAAGAGACAACTCTATTACAAAGCAAATGATCTCATATAGTCACATAAAATACTTGAGACCTGGTCGACAACTCTATTACAAAGCAAATGATCTCATATGGTCACATAAAATACTTGAGACCTGGTCATATGCACACTTAAGGTCTGTCCATGGTGTTCTGTTTGTAACTATGGATGCCTGCAACACAAAGATGCACTGTTGTTATAAAGAGAAAAATTAATCAAATAAGTTCTATAAGAATTAAAGAGTTAAATTTTATAAGCAAAAAAATGGCATAATCCTAAAAACATTTGTTCTCAGTTAATCTACGTAAAAGAATAGTAAGAAACAAAGAAGAGGGCTGGGAACAAAGCTTAGGAGTAGAGTGCTGGCCTCATCGTCTAGAATGAGTGAAGCCCTGAGTTGAATCCCTAGCACTGTGCGTGCACACACGCACATGCACACATGCACACTCTATGACTTCAAACTAACTTGACAAAATGCACATGGAATTCTATGTGAAGTGCAACATTTTACAAAAAATACAAAGATCATGTCCCTTCATGTGTTCATGCTTTTAAATCGATGAGAAAATAGTTAACATGGCAAGGACATAAACAATAATTTTAAAAGACAAAATTTTCCATCAATATATTGCAGAAGACCACTTCACTTAGTAATACAATGAGTAAAATCTGGACTGAAGAGATGGTTTAGCAGTCAAGACACTTGTGTATGAAGACTAAGGACCTATGTAAGCACAAGATCACACATGCGTGCAAGGTGGCCCATGAGTGCAGTGGCTGGAGGCCCTGGAGTGCCAGTTCTCTCTTTCTCTCTCTCTCTCTCTCTCTCTCTCTCCCACTCTCACTCTAGCCCACCTTCTCTCTCATAAGAAAAATGAGTGAAATGCATTAGAATGAGTTGTCTGAACTTCTGTAATAAAAAGTAGTAAAATCTAATAACATTACCAAATATTGTTGAGATTTGATAAAGTGGACCTCCATACACTGGCAGAAAGAGAGCACACTGATATGATTAATCTAGAAAGAAGACAAGCAGATAGAGGGGCCC
Organism: Dipus sagitta; assembly: GCA_036346955.1. Lineage (NCBI taxonomy): Eukaryota > Metazoa > Chordata > Mammalia > Rodentia > Dipodidae > Dipus > Dipus sagitta. The sequence goes on from CM070770.1 coordinate 318,163,761, forward strand.
AACCTTTGTCCTAGTAATATGACTTCTGGTACTGTAGCCTAAAGAAAAAAAAGACGTGCAAAAATATATTATTCTATAAAAGATAAAAATCTGAAAATAGCATAAAATTTAACAATAGGGAAATGGCTAATGAATAATGGTATATTTAGTTAATACTAAGGACTGGGGAAAACACTTATTACTATTCAGTGTGAACTGAAGAAATAAGCATAAGGCAAAAATGTGTACATAGCAAAATTTCAGATAAATAAATCACATATTGTGTGTGTATCTGTACATAGACACAAAGAGAACTGAGACACACATGCCAAAATCCCATTAATCATTTTTTTAGTTTATAAGATTGTGTATAACTATTATTTTATTTATTTATTTGGGAGAGAGAGAGAGGCAGATAGAGAGAGAAAATGGGCATGCCATGGCCTCTAGCCACTACAAATGAACTCCAGATGCATGTGCCACCTTGCACATCTGGCTTTATGTGGGTACTGGGGAATCAATCCTCGGTACTTTGGCTTTGCAGGTAAGTACCTCAACTGTTAAGCCATCTCTCCAGCCCTAATTATTATTTTGAATTAGGTGAAAGTGTTCATTTATATAGAACCATTTGATACTTTTATACATTTTCAAGGTTCTCTGGAACTGTAATTGGTTTAAATCTCTCCAAATATAAGGTTTAAACAGACATGGTGGCATAACTATAATTTCAGCACATGGGAAGGGAGACACAAAAATTTCTGGTTTGAGGGTTGGGGAGATTGCTCAGTGGTTGGAGGTGCTTGCTTGTAAAGCCTGATAGCCTAATGTCCCAGGGTCAATTCCCCAGTACCCATGTAAAGCCAGATGCACAAAGTGATGCACGTGTCTGAAATTTGTTGGCAGTGGCAGAAGGTTCTGGCATGCTAATACATATACACTCCTCTCTCTCCTCTCTCTCTCTCTTCTCTCTCTCTCTCTTTCTCTCTGTCCCTCTTTCTCTCTATCTCTCAAATATATACATAAAAACTTATTTTTAAAAAATTGCTAGTTTGAGGTCAGTGTGTGCTACAGTGAGTGTAAGGTGAGCAGGGCTCGACGTTGAGTTTGAGATCAGCTTTGTTATGAAATAAGGCCATGTCTCAAACACCAAAAAAGTTAAGATTTTATAATTTTGGCAAGTATCACTCCCTCTTGAAATGTATTCTAAAGACTAATGTTCAATTATCAGGAAATATAAGTCAGAAATAAAATTATCAAAGAATTATTCGTGAAATTTAAAATTAGAAATAACTATATTCCTCACGAAAATAGAAGTAGTAAGTAGTGCTACTTGTCCACAGTGACTGTATCATATTTATTTAGACAGCAGTATAAAAACAACATACATTAAAGACATCAAATGTATGCAATATTTTACTAAATTTGTTAACTGTCTACCAATATATTTGCACATTAAGTATTAGAAGAAAACTTACAGAAACTAAGGTTATATTACTGTTGTGTTCAACTATGGGTAAACTTAAATAAACACCTTTCTTTTGAAACTTTCTATGACATGCATGCCTAGTTCCTCATGTATAGTAAAACTGTATTTAAAAGACAACCACAATGTCTCAGTCAGGTCAGAGTAATGAGTCATTCATGCTGACTGTGTGCTGCTCTTTTCATAATGCAACCATTCATATGAACTCGTTCTCAGCTATACCACGAGCATACTATGCAGTGAGTGAAGCCTCACGGTGTGTGAACGTCAGTTTATAAGGTACTTTACTTTTCAGGGTGTAAACAAGAGTAGCATCCATTGAAATTCCATTTGTCCTCTTGGATCAAGGATGCTGACTTCTCTCATGTTTATAGAGCTTACCTTTGTACATATCCTGAGAACCAGAGGATATCTGATTTATGGATGATAGATGAGTCACTTATACATGATGAATTTGCTTTAAATGATAATATTTTGTGACATCTCATATGATACATGACAAGCCTCAGGTTCCATAGTATGTGATCACTTCCTTTCATTATTGGGTACTCATGTAAGTTATCACTTACAAATAAGCACAACAGATGTACATGCATTACTAAGCATCCTTCTCTACTCTAGACTTTGGGTTCTATAAGACAATGCTACTGTTGCTTTGGTGCTTAATTCCATTTCATCACTTAGGATAATAAGCTGGAGGACATAGCTTAGAGGCAGAGTGCTTACTTAGCATGCATGATGTCCTGGGTTCATTCTGCAGAAGCAAAAGAAACCAAACATAATAAGATGGTTTTAAGATTTTGTAGTATGTTGCAGTGTGAGGAAGGAGAGATGAAGCAAAGAAAGTAACATATGCTTTGGGAATTTTCCTTACGCTAAACAAAGCGTGGCTCTCCCTAAGCTCCGTCTTCAGATTATGCCTTTTCTTTTCCACTATCAAACATCCTTATTCCATTTCACCCATTACCAAAAGAAAGTGAAGGAAGGAAATAAGCCAAAACAAGGAAAAAATAAAGATGAAGCATACATTTTATACATATATATGTAATCCCATGAGATGAACTATGCATAAGTAGTTGGACACATCATTTTAATTAGCACCTTGTGAATACAAAAGTACCTGGCTCAACACTAATGATCTTGGTACTGGTACTGAACCATAACTAATGTAAAAAATTTGCAAAATTTCCAAGAACATCACCCATAATATCAATGTGTCCTAACATCAAGGTCATTCGCTAATGACAAGAATTTTATCCACCTACATAATTTATGTGTAAATGAAGAGTATGGATGCTTTATGTGTCTGAAGGACAAAAAAATCTACCAATTCCAAGTTTCTGATCCCAGCCAGTCCTCTTCTTAATATAATTCCAAATGATATCACATTTCCCAAAAACTCTCTGGAGAGCGAGCTCGGAGCTGCGCCACTCTCTCTATGAATTACCAATTACTGCCTTTCATACTTCCTCCTGAGCAGGATAAAAGTTATCCATCTCCAAGTTATCAGCAAATACATTATAACTCTGGAGCTGGGAGTGAATGGAGCTTTTCCTTATGTTGCCAGCTCTCAGGGGAGTGGCCCTTACGAAGGGCTAGAAACTGCAGCACCTATTACCTTTGCTATTGTGTGTCTGAAGATTTGATCCACTGCTGTCCTTGTGACCTTGGCCTGTAGGCTCAGTGCTGTACTATCAATCTGTGTCTTTCAAATCAGTGTGAAGATACTCAAGGCGCTCACAAGAAGGTGTTAGGTGGCACCACTTAGACCAGTGATGTTACAGACCTTAAAGATGTCTGTGAAGTCTAGGCTACACTTGTGTAGAAAGTAAGAAAGTCTACTTGAGTCATACTTTCATTCTATCTTTTTGTGAAATCTACAAAGCTATTAGAGTGTTAAGGGACAGACATTGACCAGCAAGGGAAAGCAGACTGTTTATTTAATCAGTAAGGACAAAAGATATATTGTGAGCTCTGTGACCTAAGATATCTGTACACCTGTGAGACGCTGAGATTAGTACACCTGCTTTCACTTGTTTACTTCACTTTTTTCTCCCCACCCCACCCCATACTACCAGTGCAGGCTATCAAACCTAGGGCCTTGTGCATGGTAAGCAGACATTCTGTCACTGAGCTACATCCCCAACCATCACTTGTTCATTTCTCACTAGTGCCTGGGAATTTTACAAACCAAAATTCATCCTATTATAAGGTTGAGGAAATCAAATCTCAGAGAGGTGAAGTAACCTTTCCAAGGTCGCAAAGCTTCTGAGCAGCAGAGATAGAATGAAAATCTTGTCTCGGCATTGCCAGGACCTCCGCTTTTGTACCCGCTGCCTAAGAAGGAGTGATATTCTAGCATGTGAAGTTGTGTGTTCTCACTGGGAGGTCAGAGAATAAAGAAATCGCTGAACCCCTGAATTAAAAGGCTCAAACAGGGTCATTATGGTGAAGAACGGAGGAAGTTAGGTCTCACAATGAATAACCTGGTGCGCTGTGGCCTTCTAATGGGAGAGAGACAGTCAGGCAGAGCAGAGGTGAGATTCAGGGGGAGGGAAGTGAAGATCAGAGACAGGGGAAGCTGGAAATAAGCAGTGTTCATGCAGCATTGCAGCTTAGACTGCCCTGTGAACAGCCCAGAGCGGCGCTTGCAGCCTCGTTTAAAGGCAGCTGGTTCAGGCTGCAGGTTATAATGCTACGTTTCCACCTTCACATTTACACCCAGCTCTTCCCCTTGGAAGATCGTTCTCAGAGCTGAAAGAAATAGGAGTCAGGAGCTGTGCAGCGGTGCATGCCTGCTCAGCTTATTAAAACATGGGAAGAAGGCGATATTTCACCCCTTAGAAATAAAAAAAAAAAAGATAGACAAGTGAGAGCAGCTAATCCATCGGAAGAAATTAGCAGGCAGAGTATGTCGTTGTTTGAAATGATGAACGAGGCTGAAATAGCCACACAGGCTACCATCCAGTGGGATAATTACTCCAACCTCTCGGCTAAAATCTGTCTTGGAGGAGCTGGGAGGCTTTGATGACTCAATTTCAATGGGCCTGCTTATGAAATACATAGTAAAACCTATTAAAATTGAAATTGTTCTTGGTGGGTATTCTGTGACTGGGCGGCTGACCCTGTCAGGAGGCTTTTAATAAGGTACACAACATTTTTATTCTCAAAAGTGGAATGTACTTTAGCTGCCCACATATTCAGCTTTAACCCTGTAATGACGTACTTTTCCACATATGTGCACTGAACATACTTTTATTCACCTTTTATAAAGTGGTGAGTTGAGTATGAACTTGGTTAATTTTGACTCTAACCAAAGACACTAATAAAGATGGTAATTTTTATTACTCTTTAACCAGTCTTCCAGCTTTGGAGGAGATTTATTGTTCACATGTCCATGAAGACATCAGTAAGTGTTCCCAGGATACATTCTCATTGGCCTAAATCAACTTTGTTTTCCACTAGTGTCTATTGTGTTGTGTCATGACTACAATTGGGTTACCACTCATGTGGAATATGTTCAACTATAATCCAAAGCTATCTTCACATTACAGATGAATGAGTTACAGTTTAGTAGATTTTGTTACTTATATGCCTGGACACACTTGATTTAGGAAAATTTCCCAAGGTGAAAAAGGAGCTTGAGGACTTCTAGGAACATGTATTTTTAAGTATAAAATATGATCTCCACACAGCAGCCCAGGAGCCTGCTGGGAATGCAGGTTCTTGGGACCTCCTCAGACTTAGTGAGCTGGAATCTGCAGTCACAAGGTTCCCCATGATCACACACATGAGCATTGGAGCTTGAGAAGCACTGTGCTCATGCTCGGCTGCTTACTGATTTTTGTATAATTCATCTGTTTAACCTCTAAGTACTCATCCAAATGTTTCTGAAATAAAATATGTTTGGAGGAAAATATATGTATACAGAGTCATAGGAAATACACTCAAACTGCTCATAATGAAACAGTTTCTGCACTCAAAAATATTGTGTAAAAAATTAAGCCAGGCATGGTGGCACATGCCTTTAATCCTGGCACTTGGGAGGCTGAGGTAGGAGAATCACCATGAGTTTGAGGCCACTAGGTCAGCCTGGGCTAGAATGAAACACTACCTCAAATTTTTTTTCAAATAAAAGACTGCATAATTTAAGGAAATCAAACAACACATATTGGTACCACACAAAACCATGGAATTTGGGCTGGAGATATGGGTCAGCAATTAAGGCACTTGCCTACGATGCCTAAGGATCTAGGTTCGATTCCCCAGGACCCATGTAAACCAGATGCACAAGGGGGCACATGCATCTGGAGTTCGTCTGCAGTGGCTGAAGGCCCTGGTGTGCCTATTCTTTCTATCTGCCTCTTTATATCTTTCTTTCTCTCTCTCTCCCTCCCTCTCCAATAAACAAATAAATACAATATTTTAAAAACCATGGAATCAAGGGAAAAGACAAGAAGCCTTATAATTTTTCATTTAGTATTCTCAGAGAGATCTATAGCAATACTGAAATTCATAGAATAACAAGTTTCTGGAAGAACTGGGGAGATGGCCAAGTTGATTAAGCTTTTGTCACATTACTATGAAGTCTTGAGTTGAAAGCCCCAGCTCCCACATGAAAAATAAATATAACAAGCTTCCTGGAGAATGGGATAATAAAGGAAAATGGACTCTTATGACTGAAAAACATTTGTTTTTCAAATAAAATACAATTAAGAAAACTAGAAGCTCATGCTAAAAGTTTTCTAGTATGGACAGAGTATTAAAACAAAGGATGAGATCCAGGTGTGGAGGCGCATGACTTTAATCTCAGCACATGGGAGGCAGAGGTAGGAGAATCATCATGAGTTTAAGGCCATCCTGAGACTACATAGTAAATTCCAGGTCAGCCTGGGCTAAGTCAGACCCTGCCTCAAAAAGCCAAAAAACCAAACAAACAAAACAACAACAACAAAAAAGGATGGGAAATTCATTCTTTCTCTCATCCAGTGAGCAAGTAGTGACTGGGCTTATACTCTGAGTCAGGTAAGGGCTTGGAAGGTAGCATTGGTGAAAAGCTCTCAACAGCCCAGAGCAGATGAGGGGAGAGTAGCTCAGATGAATGAGGAGAAGCTGTTAAGGAAGACCAGTATTTGTTCATGAGGAACTCAAGGGAGAGAAAAGAGTAAATAAAGCTAAACAACAAAGGAATGTAAAATGTTCCTGATTCTTAAAGAAAACGTGTTTCTAGGTCAATGCCCTGCCCATCTGTCTGGCTTCCCCAAGCTGGCTCCTGAACCTAGGCTAAGGAGCTCTAGAACACAGAATTACTGAGAGAGCTAACCACTATTTGGAGAATTCAGGCCTAGTATCATAAGAAACTTCAGCGAGCCAGGCATTGTGGCGCACGCCTTTAATCCCAGCACTTGGGATGCAGAGGTAGGAGGATTGCTGTGAGTTCAAGGCCACCCTGAGACTACATAGTGAATTATTCCAGGTCAGCCTGGGCTAAGCAAGACCCTACCTCGAAAAACCAAAAAAAAAAAAAAAAAAAAAAAGAAAGAAAAGAAAAGAAACCAGCAAGCATTTGGAGAAAGTTATTCTCTTGTTTTTGGTGCCATTAAATAACCAAAGAGATAAACTATTGAAAAAGACTCAACCCACAATCTCAGTTTAAGCAAGTTTACACAAGAGAATAGGACCTAGACCTGTAACAAAAATGCTGACCCATGAAATCAGAAGTGCCAACATGGGTTACTGAGGGGGAAAATCAGCAAGAAATACAGAACCAAGATGAAGGAAAGCACCCTCCATTCAGAACACCCTTCACACATTTTCTCTCGTTTGCTTCCAGGCAAGAATCACAGTAGCTTAGAGCAGTGAAGGCTCTGAGAGTCGTTCTAAAGCCTCTATGCCTGGCGTTCATCATGATACATGGTGCTCTGGATTCAAAAGTGAAATGAGATGCCCTATTCTTCATATAAATACTTGCTTTTATTTCTATGAAGCCCACAGGAGTCCCCTCAGCTTTCCCACTATTTTTTAAAATTTTTATTTGAGACAGAGAAAGAGGAAGAGAGACAGAGACGGAGAGAGAGAGAATGGGGACATCAGGGCCTCTAGCCACTGCAAATGAACTCCAGATGCATGTGCCACCTTGTGCATCTGGCTCACGTGGGACCTGGAGAATCGAAACTGAGTCCTTAGGCTCCACAGGCAAGTGCCTTGACCATTAAGGCATCTCTCCAGCCCCTGCCCTCAGCTTTCCCTATATATACCTATCTGAGCCCATTGCACTTTGAACTTTTGCCAACTCTACACAGCACATCACCACTCATTCTCCTGTCCTCTCCTACATCCAAAGCCACTCCTACTTCAACCAGAGCCTCTAGCGCCTATGACTTTCCCCTTGACTCCTTTTTGACCACAGGACCGTACTGTGGACTTGAGTGTTCCTACCAGATCCAGAGTCCCAGAAATCTTAAATTCTACTGTCATAATCACATCATTGTACTCCAGCTGCCTCTGCCCTCCATTATCCCAGGGAGACCCTGATGGCATGGCCTCACCTTGATCTCCCTTACCCCTGAACCCTACCTAAACCCTGTGGCAATCACAGGAGCGCCTGTATCCTTGCTGTCCGGCTAGCCCCTTAGTTGGTTAACACATTGTGTGTCTCCATTGCCTCTGCCCAAACCCTGGCCCAGAGCGTTCAGAAAACAAACAACAAAAAAAAAAAAAAAAAAAAAAAAAAAAAACAAGCAAGCATGTAAAGCTTGAAGATATCTGATTTGGATTTGACCAGCATTTTAACCAAACCTTTCTTTTTCTCCTTTCCATCTCTTCTCTCCCTTCACTCAAAATATTACCAGCCCTTCTCCAATGTCTTTCAACTCCAACCCTTTCTCTAACTTTGAGCTAATTGTGCCTGCCTCTGTTTTATACATAAAATGAAGGTACTTAATTATCATGCACTCCTGCCATGGATTTCTTCTCTTCAAGCCCATTTTATTCTTAACACCCTCTTCAGCTTCATGGCCTTGATTTCTTAGTTCTCATTCTCTCTCTCTCTCTCTCTCTCTCTCTCTCTCTCTCTCTTCATCTTCAGTGAATCTTCCCACCATCTTTTCTGACTCATTGCATGCAGCAGGCAAGCGTGGTCATACCTACCTCAGACTAAAGCAAATGAACTGAACTTAGGTCTTTATCCTAGGGTAAATCCTCTCTTGGAATCAAAATTCCTCTGAAGTGTAGTTTCATTTCATATTCTCAACACACAGTTCAAACCATCGCATATTTGACTTTCATCACCCGCTTGCCCTTGCCACCATGCCAATCACCTTCCTATCGTCAACTCGATATTGGTGTCTTATTGTCTATTCTCTTTTTTTTTTTTTTTTTTTTTTTTGGTTTTTTGAGGTAGGGTCTCACTCTAGCCCAGGCTGACCTGGAATTCACTATGGAGTCTCAGGGTGGCCTTGAACTCACGGCGATCCTCCTACCTCTGCCTCCCGAGTGCTGGGATTAAAGGCGTGCGCCACCACGCCCAGCTGTCTATTCTCTATAGTATTTGATACTTATTGCTATTCTATTTGCATCCAAACTCTCCATTGTGCTGGCTAGCCTCCCTTCTCCATTTCCCTCTCCATTTTCAATTCCTACCTTTACCCCAAGGCTTAATTGACTAGTTAACAAGTTGTAACAAATTTTCCTTGATGATTTCATTTACCCACTCCTCATGGAAGGCATTTACAAAAACACCATGGGTTTATGAAAGACAGAAGAGGGGGCCATAGTTAACAGGTATGTACTGGGAACTCTTTAGTATTATAAGTTTTTTTTTAATTGTGTCTGTGTGTTATGCATATGGGTATGTGTGTGTTCATATGTGTGTATGCATACACATGTGTACAGATGTGCATATGGGTACACATGTATGCATGATTGTAGAAGCCAGTGGCCAATGTTAGTGTCTTTCCCAATGACTCTTCACCTAACCTTTTGAACAGGATCTCTCACTGAACCAGGAGCTTACAAATTTGGCTAAGTTAGATTGCCAGCAAGCCTTGGCAATTCTCCCGTCTTCACATCACTAGTGCTGGGATTACAGGCATGCTCAGCGTGCCCAACTTTTAAAAATATTTTTATTTATTTATTTATTTATTTGACAGAGAAAGAGGGAGAGAAAGAGAGAGAATGAGCATTCCAGGGCCTCCAGCCACTGCAAATGAACTCCAAATGTGTGAGCCCCCTTGTGCATCTGGCTAACGTGGGTCCTGGGGAATTGAACCTGGGTCCTTTGGCTTTGCAGGCAAATGCCTTAATGACTAAGCCATCCCTCCAGCCCAGCATGCCCAACTTTTACAGCGGTGCTAGACATCCTAACTCAGGCCCTCACGGTTGCACAGGGAGCACTTTACCTGCTGAGATGTCTTCCAAGCCCTTATGCTGCGAAGTCTTTCTGATGGAAGTCACCACACATCCAGAATTGGAAGCAGCATGTGTCACTCATCATGCTTCCTGCAACAAAGTAATTCATCAGTTATATTCATTTATTATTGTTTTTAAATAATTACAAGTACTCACCCATTTATAAAAGTAACAATATTGTAAGTTCTACATAAATATGTTCTAAATTGATGGGAACATTCTTGCTGCCACATAATACCTAAATACTAGCATTTTCATTAGTATGATGAGTATGGTATTTGAGCCTGTGGTCCTCATGGACACAGAAATAAACATAAATGGGATGGCTGTTACAGGGTGCAAGCATTGTATTTGTTAACCGGGAATGTGTATCTGATAATTGCACATTTACTACTATTTAATCTCAGTTAATTCATTCATGATGATTGGATACTGGTGAAAATAAAAACATGTAAACACTATATCACTTTACCCGATGGGATGTCTTACTCCCTGGGAAATACAGGAGACATTTCTCTCATTAGTATCTTTTGTCAAATAGGGCTTTATGCTTCTGAAGTATGCATGGCTTATTCAAAGTCCATTAAACAGACAGTAGCTAGTGATGGAGAGCAGAGTTTTGTTGGCAGATTTCTAAGCTCTCTTATTTATTTTCATAGTCATATTGACATAATGTACACATATCTTTTGGTATTTCCTTCAAGAAAAGAGAGAAAAAAAACTTTTCTTCTAGTCATAGGGTATTTTGTTTGTTTTGGCAAGGGAGTTTTTTTGGTTTTGTTTGTTTCTTGATAATTTGTTTTTTTATTTCATTTGGTTTACTAGTTGATTTTCAGAAATGAGGTGTTATGTAGTCTAGGCTTGCCTCAAACTCAGTAACTATGGGGGTCCACAAACTCCTGATTCTTGCCTCCTACTCTCAAATACTAGGATTATACACATGTACCACCATGTCTGCTTAGGTAATTTTCACAGGATAGATTTAAAAGTAAAGACCTTCAACATTTTTTTTTCGAGGTAGGGTTTCACTCTAGCTGACCTAGAATTCACTATGTAGTCTCAGGGTGGCCTCGATCTCATGGCGATCCTCCTACCTCTGCCTCCCAAGTGCTGGGAGTAAAGGCGTGTGCAACCACTCCCGGCTGCCTTCAACTTTTTATATAAGTAAGTCACTAAAATTTCATTTACACTGGTACATGTATCATAAAGTCCTAATTTTATAAGTGAGAACATGGAAGGGCAAAAAGACAGCTGTCTTTCCCACAGTCACACAGTTAGCATACAGTCCAGTTAGGATTCATACTCAAACAGGCTTATTTCAGAGTCAGGACATTTACTATTTTAACTATTTTATCACAATATTTAAATTTCAGTAACTTATTCTGAGTAATGAAATCAAGCATAACAAAGTGACTTTCCAAGATCATATATCAAAGAAAAAGATACCTTTGAAACTTATATCTAAGAAACCAGAATATTTGTGTGATTTTCAAATAACTTTTGCTCATGAAATCAGAATTTATAAATCCCAACCTTTTAAAGTAATCATATTATTTTTCTAGAGCAGCTTCATTAATTGTTATAGGCTAACAAATGTAATATCATTTCTAGTCTTTTCATATGAAGCTATGAGGAAGAAGAGGGATCTAACATCTTGGATTTCATAACAATGAAAATACCAACAATTATTTTTATTTTGCCCCAAATTCTAGAAACTAGGCTTAGTTCAGATTTCATCTCTTTTTTAAATATTTATTTTTTATAATTTATTTGAGAGAGAAAGAGGCAGAAAAAGAAAGAGAGAGAAAGGGAGAGAATGGGCACACCATGGCCTCTAGCCACTGCAAATGAACTCCAGATACATGGGCCACCTTGTGCATCTGGCTTACCTGGGTCCTGGGGAATCTGGGTCCTTTGGCTTTATAGAAAAGTGCCTTAAACACTAATCCATTCCAGCCCCAGAGTTCATCTCTTTTGTGTTTTGTTTGGAATTTCATTAATCCTTCTTCAATATGCTTTTCCAAACTCTTTGAGTGCATGCATGTGCATGTATGCGTGCGCGCGCACACACACACACACACACACACACACACACACACACAATACTATAGTTTTCTGTAATCAAGTTTGTTGAGCCAAGATAACAAGAGTGAAGAAAAAAATACTTGTGTTCTCAATACCCATTACAGTTCCTTACATATAGTAGAAGCTAACTAAATACTTGGTTTACATTGTTCTAAATGTGTTCATGCACTTTAGAGAGCATCTTTTTGCACAGTATAAACTGAATGCCATTGAGAAGAAGAAAGAACAATGGATCACAACCTCTGGAAGCCAGTGGGGAAGAGATAAAACACCACACATGAGAATTTTAAATCTGGCTTCACATACTAGCTCTAGATCATGTTACCTGTTGACTTCCCTGTTTCTCTCTAGAAAATGGAAATATTTGCCTCCCTGGGGTTTAATGAGAAAAATTTGGTAGAAGGACCAAAGTATCTACTATGTATTTGTGTATGATCTACTATGTGCTTCTAATTAACCATATTTATCTCAGTAATATTAATATAGCCAAGTATTAAATATTTGCACTGTATCACCTCTTTTGCCAACCATTTTGCATTATTTATCTAATCTACTATGTATTTATGTGTGATTTACTATGTACTTTTTTTTTGAGGTAGGGTCTCACGCTAGCCGAGGCTGACCTGGAATTCACTATGTAGTCTCAGGGTAGCCCCAAACTCACGGTGATCCTCCTACCTCTGCCTCCTGAGTGCTGGGATTAAAGGTGTCACCACGCCCAGCTCTACTATGTACTTTTAATCAACAATATGTATCCCATTGATAGTATTATAGCCATGTATTAAGTCATGTCACACCTTTGCCAACCAGTTTGCATCATTTATTTAATTTTCATAACCATTCTTTAATTTAGCTAATGATACTCTCTAAACTTTCAAGATGAGAAAGATGAGAGGAGACTCAAAAACTCAACAAAGCCAAAATTCAGAGGCTGCTGAGAACTCAACTGTAAAGGAGGCATAACATGCCACACAAGGGCCTGGGAACATTGACCCAAAAAGTGGTGAAAAGAATGAAAGAGCTGCAGGGTAGGAAGGCGCATCCTGAGACTTTGTCCCCCATCCTTCAAAAAGCCTACCTGGTGCAGTTATGACTGCACAAGGAATACAAATAGTCCCCTGAGAATGGCTCTCAGTGGATGGGGGAAGGGAGAGGGAACGCAAGAGTATGATGGGATGGGAGAAGGACCAATAAAGAGGCTCAGCGGGCTGTCCAGATCACAGCACTAGGGAGTAAAAGAGCTGGAGGTCCAACTCCGAACCTCCTGATGTAACCTCTTCTTCATCCCTATTAGTTCTTTGTTTTCTACAGAGCAATGTCTAAAAAGTGGCAACACGTTGTGCCATAGAGAAAGCTCTATTCTAAACCATGAATATTAAGTAGACATAGGCTCCTTGGATGAGTTACTTTTGCAAATACCTCTGGAACTGAATGCAGGTTCAGTTAAAATGAGGGCTTGAAGATGCTTAAAATGGCTGAGTTCACGACCTCAGTTTTTGTTTCTAATCTGCAAGGTATCTACCAGTCTGTCTCAGAGTCCTCAAATATATAGTGTCAAAAGTAAATTAAGCCGGGCGTGGTGGCACACGCCTTTAATCCCAGCACTGGGGAGGCAGAGGTAGGAGGATCACGGTGAGTTTGAGGCCACCCTGAGACTACATAGTGAATTCCAGGTCATCCTGAGCCAGAGTGAGACCCTACCTCGAAAAACCAAAGAAAAACAAAACAAACAAACAAAAAAAGTAAACTAACAAACCTTTTAATCGTTTTCTCCTAATGTCACTGTTTTCAACCTTCCACACCTATATTTTTTAATATTTTATTTATTTATTTGAGGGAGGGCAGATAGAGGGAATGGGCGCTCCAGAGCCTCTAGCCGCTGCAAAAGAACTCCAGATGCATGTGCCACTTTGTGCTTATGTGGGTCCTGGGGAATTGAGCCTGAGTCCTTGGGCTTTGCAGGCAAGCTCCTTTACTGCTAAACATCTCTCCAGTCCTCACTCCCACCTTGTTTTCTTCACCTGTGTCACTCACGATTCAGCACAGGCTACAATGTCCTCCCCACCCCGTTGCCAAGTACAAAGCCAGTTTCTGCTTGAAACTGTCCTTGCAGCTGCGCTGGATTTCTAATAGTTTGGGATCTTTATCTTGAAATACTTTGTAACTGGTAGGTGCCAGTACTTCTCCATGTCACTCTCCTTAACTAACTTCACTCGTTTCCTGTCTGTTTCTAGACTTCATGATCCTCCACTCTGCTGTGCAATACTGAGCTCCTTACCCACTTAACCTGCCCATCTCCTTTGGTTAATTGCTGGCAAAACTAGCATCTAACCAATTCAGAGAGAGTTGATTCTTTGACTATGGGCCAAACTCTCTAGTTTTCATTAACAGGATAAGGGCAGAGGATGTAACTCAGCAGTAGAGTACTTAATGAGACCCAAGGTCCAATCTCTGATACCACAAAACATGAGTGAAAAAAATTAATAAATGAAATTTTAAAACAGAATAGTAGCTCTCTTTTAAGAAATTCACCTAAATAGCTAGTCAATTTTTATACTGAATAACTTTTAAAATACAGTGCAACATATTTTTTGCTAAAAGTATTCCACCAAATCTCAGTCAGCACTTGCTTCTAAAACACTTGGGAGAAATTTGTTGTGAGTACACAGAAAAACCATTTATAGTTTTCTCTTCACTATGGCTTTCTCTGTAAAATGTTATGTCTTGAATTCAAAATTTTAATCCAAGGGTCAATTTTTTAAACCTTAAAAAAGTAGGTTATCATATGGCTTATTCACAATATCCTGAATTTTGATAACCCCCCCCCAACCACTCTTTTACTCAATCTCTTCCTCTGACCTCACTTAGGCCATTTCACCCCAAGTGATCTGTTCATCTACTTACATATACACAATACCATCCCCTAAGTCCTCCCCTCTCCTCCCTCCCTCATAGACCCTTCCTGGCCTACTAGGCCCTGCTACCGATTTTTACTCCTACGCACACACGTCTGAACATTTGTAGCTAGGATCCATATATGAGAGAGAATATGCAACATTTGGCTTTCTGGGCCTGGGTTACCTCACCTAGTATAATCCTTTCCATATCTATCCATTTCCCTGCATATTTCACAATTTCATTTTTCTTTACCACTGAATAGAACTCCATTGTATAAATGTACCACATCTACATTACCTATTCATCAGTTGAGGGACATCTAGGCTGCTTCCATTTCCTAGCTACTGTAAATAGAGCAGCAATAAACATGGTTGTGCAAGTATCTCTAAGGTAGTGAGAAGAGTCCTTAGGATGTATGCCTAGGAGTGGTGTAGCTGGTTCATATGGTAAATCTACTTTTAGCTGTCTCAGGAACCTCCACACTGATTTCCACAATGGCTGTACCAGATTACAATCCCACCAACAGTATAGAAGGGTTCCTTTTTTTCTCCATCCTCGCCAACATTTACTGTCATTTGTTTCCTTGATGACAGCCATTCTGACAGGAGTGAGATGGAATCTCAAAATAGTTTTAAAATTGCATTTCCCTGATGATTAAGGATGTAGAACATTTCTTTAGATGTTTATATGCCATCTGTATTTCTTCTTTTAAGAACTCTCTATTTAGTTCCTTAGCCCATTTTTTTAATTAGGTCGTTTGATTTCTTATTCTTCAGTTTTCTGAATTCTTTGTGTATCCTAGATGTTAATCCTCTGTCAGATGTAAAGCTGGAAAAGATTGTCTCCAAGGGTCAGTTTTTTAAAAGCTATAAATATATATTCATGTTTAACCAAGAGCATATTATATATTGGACACTTTGCTTCTAAAGACAAAGGCTTAGAAAGGATCCCTGACCTCTGGCAGCCATTATATTGGAGTGTGAGTATATTCATATTCAGCCAGACAGCAACTGAGGGAAGCATGGCTCAAAGTTTGCTACAAACAAGGCTCTCAATGTGTTTAAACAATAATCAAGGGCTGGGGAGACATCTCAGTTGATAATGTTCAATCCCCAGTACCTCTTGTAGCTGCTCAGCATGGTGGTGTGTTCCTGTGGTCCCAGCAGAGGGGAGGTGGACAGGAGGAGCTCAACGGCTTGCCAGCCTAGCCTAATTGGTGAGCTCCAGGCTAATGAGAGTACAAGTCTCAAAGAGACGCAGATAGCAACCCCAAGAATGACACTCAAGGTTGTCCTCTGTCCTCTGCACTATGCGCACATATGTGCACATGAACACACACGCACACTCAAGGAAAGAGTCTGTGGTACAGTAATTTCTACTTTACTGGTTAAAACCAAAATCTCATTCAGAACTTTCCTTGCAGCTAGAATTATTTTACAGAACAGAAATCACTTTATGATGAGCAAATATATTTTGATTCAAATAGTATTTCTAAGGTTATATGTAGGTAACACTTAGGTGGCTTTTAATAAAACATGACAGATTTGGAGGAGAAAACAATATCATATTCATAAAAGTCAGCTGATTGGTAGAAGCAAATTTGAAACCTGAATGAGTTCAATTATTTTAGCTGTTTGACTTTTGCCTTAATCCAGCTGATATCACTGGATTACTTTAAGTGGTTTTAAAGAAGCAAGTTTATGATGGCTTCATTATATATTAGGAAAATCATGGTTATTGGCCAAGTCACTGACCTCCCAAGATCCGAAGTCAAAAAATCCCTTTAGCACAAATTGTTTCAGTGTGAACTTGGTCCAGACACTTGAAACCTGGCAGAGGAGACCTGAAAGGCACCTTTCTAGAAAACAATTGATTTGCTCCATTTCATTGAAATGGCGAGTGCTTTGATGGCTCATATTTACAGTGGCCTGTCTTCCTTCTCCACAGAGTTGATATGTTAGAGTCTTTAATACCATAAACTTGATCAGAACTTCCTCAGTAATGAACACACGCAGCAGAAGGGGCAGGCCCCTCCTTGCAGGACCTAGGGAGCTCATTTTCCTACCAATTTGCAGCTAAAGACCAGAGAATGGCGTTCTTCATGCTCAGCTGCGCTAGGAGGTGGAAATAGTTCCAGGGTGCTCAACGTGCAAGCTGGCTGGGAAGCCTGAAAGACTGCCAAGAGAGCCAGGGTGCCCTTCCCTGGCAGGAGTTTGCCCCGCTGAATTTGCTTTTAGGGATGGAATTTATGAAGCACTCAGAACACATGGAAAGGGTGTCTGTTTCCCTTGTGGCATCCTAAAATCAACTCGGAAAGCCCAGAACCTGGGATTCTAGTTTGTGTTACCTGTTTTCTCTAAACAATAATAATATGTCAATAGTCACCTAATGTCATAGATCAGAATGGATCAAAATTCTTTCCTATGGTGAATCCAAGGTTGAAATGTGTGCTTGTTAAAGAAGAAGGGATACCTCCTGTGCCCTCTTAGTACAAGCAGCACATGGATGAGGCTACAGCAACTAGTTCAGGCAGGGGTTTTGTTTGATTGCCTTTTCAATGTGTGTGTGTGTGTGTGTGTGTGTAGATGTGCACACCTATGTGCATGTACAGGTGTGTGCATTTGGAGGCCAGAGTACCACTTCAGGTGTTATCCTCAGGAATGCCTTCCACTTCGTTTTGAGCCAAGGTCACTCGCTGGCCTGGAGCACACCAGTGAGACTTGAATTGCTGGCCAGTGGGTTCCAGGGATCCTCCTGGCTCCACCTCCCCAGTGCTGGGATTATAAGTGCAGGGGACCATACAAACACCCTGGCATTTCTATGTGGGCCCTGAGAATGAAACTTGGGTCCTCATGCTTGTAAGGCAAGTATTTTACCAACTGTATTGTCTCCTCATCCCTGTTTGTTTCCCTTTTGTATTTTTTATTTCTCTTATTAATGATGAAGTTTACTATATGAACAAATGGAATTTTGGTACCATTTTTCATTTCTCATGTTAGCCACTTATAGCTGTCATCCCCACCCCCATTCCGCTGAGGGCCCTCCTCAGTGGGTTACTGGTATTCACCATGGGGTTTATGAATGTGTCCGTCAGTCACTGTGGGAGTGAGGAACAATGCCTTAGGATACTCCTTCCCAACCTGTGACTGTTACAATCTTTCTGCCCCCTCTTCTGCAATGTTCCCTGAGCTTTGGTGGGTACATTATGAGTCTATTTAATGTTGAGCTCTTTGAAACCACTGGATTTCTGCCTTGAAGAATTCTGGGTGTCCTTGGTACCTGTAGCACCTCCCTGGAGTAGGCTGTCAAGGTAGCAGTGAGAGAAGCACTCGTGTTCAAAGTTCTGCTTCCTCTGTGACATCTCCTTGGCAGGTGTGCTAGTGGTGGCTTGTTTTAGGCTAGATGGTCATCTGACTTTTCTTGTCATATTGTATTGATCCTGGTTCTGGTTCTCCCCAGGTCTTGCTGCCATCTGTTAAAACAAAACAAAACAAAAAAAAAGCTCCAACAAAGAATCGTATTAATAAGCATAATTAATTAAGAGGCATTTTGATGGGTATATCCAATTCTTGGCCAAAGACTGGACTGTGAGAACTTCTCTCTGGAGTCTATGACTATTGTATCCATAGAATTCTGGCTTGGTTCTCAGTACCAGGTATGATTTCTCTTCTACTGAGCAGGCTTCATATGCAATCAGAGAGATATTGCTTACCTATGTAGACTGTGTGCTACGAATGCACAGGTGTGTATATCCTGTCCAACTGGTTGATTTTTCAGTGTGCAGAATCCCTTGCTTGGTCACACTGTTGGTAGCCATTATCCTCCAGCAGTTTGCATTCTGGAGGGCTGGCTAGCGGGGAGTGAAGGGTGCTGGAATTTGTCTTTCACTTTTTTTTTCGAGGTAGGGTCTCACTCTAGCCCAGGCTGACCTGGAACTCACTATGTAGTCTCAGGGTGGCCTCAAACTCATGGCGATCCTCCCACCTCTGCCTCCCAAGTGCTGGGATTAAAGGTGTGCACCACCATGCCCAGCTAATAATATTCCACATTTTTTGGAATTATTCCTGGTCTTTCTTTCTTTCCTTTTTTTAAACTTCTAAATAGCAGATCCAATGCAACCATGATTATGTTGAAATTGAGTCATTAAATTAGATTTATCATGCCCCTGTTTCTTTTTCTCATATCAATGATTCTTGTTGAACCGTTTTGTCTATATGTAATACAGGCCTATATAATCCTAGCTACTCACTGAACAAGAGGATTCCAAGTTCAAGACTAGGCTAGGCAATTTAGTGACACCTGGTCTCAGAATCCAAAGCAAAAAGAGGGCTGAATACAGTCTTCAGTGTCCTCAGTGTCTGCATAGTGTGTGTAAGGCCCTGGCTTCAAGCCTCAGTACTGAAAAGCAAAAACTTCCCTTCCCATATATAAGTTTTACAGAATACTCATAACAAATATTATATGTAAAGTGAAAAATAAGGTCAGTTCCTACATCCCTTATACTGAAATACAATCCTCACAGTCACAAATGAGAGGGAGAGCCCTGACAAGACAGTGAGCCCACAGCTGGGAAGCCCTGCACTCTGCAGTCCATTCGGACAAGGGAGGGGTTAAAATATGCTGAGATGACTTTGGAAACACAGATCACAAACAAAGAGACAGAAAGTATAATTAACTCCATTACTGCTCAGTCAAATGAAGACAACCATGACATCCTTTCTTATTTATGACACCAGTGAATAGCTCAATTCCACTCCTGGCTATTGCTGTAGGACAGTACTGAGCACCCCGCCAGGTAACACAGAAACAAGCCATGAAAATTTATGCTACTCAATCATGCTATAGATATAAGATTTGTGCAGAAATCCCATAAAATAAGCAGCTTTTATATCTTCTTATAACAATTCTTGCTCACTACCAAACAAAAGTCTTTCTTTCCTAGAAAGCTGGAATTTTCCAAAGTGCATAATGAGAATAACAAAATGAATATTTACTTAAATATATTTTTGTCTCTGGTATTGGATTTATCAATTACAATAAAAAACACCTTATTCAATTAAAAGTATTTGTGTTTATGTCCTATTTTTATTTCAGAGTTGTCTTCCCCAGTAATGGAGAATTCCTCCCTGTGGTAGCTGTTTGTCATTGCTACAAAAACAGAAAGGGCAAAAAGAGAGTGGCTCACTCACAGCATTTCTTCCTGAAATATCCTGACTTCTTCCATTTGCTCTCCACCTCTGTCGTCACCTTTCTGATCAAGCCTTGCCTTCTTCAGAGCACCCACCCTCACCCCAGCTGAAAATGATTTCAACAACCTCTGGGTGATTCAATCACTTATCAATCTCACATGTTACCTTTGAAACTGGGCATATGTCTGACCCACTTTGCCATTTCTTCCACCTAGAACAGAACCGGGCATTCATTGGCTAGGAACTCTAAATCTAAAGACAGGAGGATCTCTGGAATGTATGTGTCCATCAAGAATCTCAGGGTGGAGGGATGGATTAGTGGTTAAGGTGTTTGCATGCAAAGCCAAAGGACCCAAGTTCAATTCCCCAGGACCCATGTTAGCCATGTGGTTAACCCATATTAACCACAAGGTGGTGCATGTGTCTGGAGTTCATTTGCAGTGGCTGGATGCCCTGGGGTGCCCATTCTCTCCCTCTGTCTCTCATTCCCTCCCTCTTTCTCTCTGTCAAAAAAAAGTTTGTTATTGTCTATAATTACAGAAGATGTCAATAAAAAATAATTTAAAAAAAGAATCTCATCATAGACTGGAGAGATGGCTTAGCAGTTAAGGCACTTCCCTGCAAATCCTAAGAACTCAGGTTCAATTCTCCAGGACCCACATAAGCCAGATGCAAAGGTGGCGCACATGTCTGGAGTTTGTTTGCAATGGCTAGAGTCCCTGGCATGCCCATTCTCATTTTCTTTCTACCTACCTCTCTCTCTCTCAAATAAATAAATAAAAATATTTTTAAGTGGTGTCTGGTGTTCCTTAAAAAGAAAAGAATTTCATCATGTACGGGTCTTCATTTCCCTAAGGTGGCAGAAACCACCTTCTAGCTCTTCATACCTGTCTTCAGCGCTTAGGAGAGGGACTTCATGTAAGATAGGTGTTGGATACATTAGTTAGTTGTCTGACTCTTGAGGTAAATGAATTATTTTATAATCATATAAAACCTTTTTCTCACTGTGGGATGAGTGTCTGTTAGGACAGGCATTAGAATGACAGTTTGATTTGACACATGATCAAGAAAGTTAGCTGGGTGTGGTGGTGCACTCAGGGGGCAAAGGTAGGGGGATTGCTGTGAATTTGGGGCCAACCTTGGACTACATAGTGAATTCCAAGTCAGCCTGGGCTAATGCAAGACCCTACTTCAAAAAAACAAAAAATAGTGCCTACTTGGCAGCACATATACCCAAAAAATAAAGAAAGGAAGAAACAAAATAAAGTTCATAACATGGGGCTAACGAGTTGGCTTAGCAGTTAAAAGCACTTGCTTACAAAGCTGCTGGCCAGGGTGAAATTCCTCAGCCACCTACTTAAGGCTGGATGGGCATTTGTTTGCAATGGAAAGACTCACACACACACACATGTACATGCATAATTGCAAATAAATAAAAAGAAAGTTCAAAGCACTATTGGTGAGATTGTAACCTGGTATAGACACTATAGAAATCAGCTTGCATGTTTCTCACAACAGTGAAAACAGAATTACTACAGGATGCAGCTATATCACTCTGGGGCATAGAGCCACAGGAATCAAAGTAGCCATAAAATAGAGATTACACCCGTGTTTGCTGAAGTACTATTCACAATAGCCAATTATGGAATCTGTGTGGATGTTCATCAGAAAATAAATCGATAAATCGATAAATCGATAAGGAAAATGTGATATAAATATACAGTAGAACTCAGGAAGCTGAGGTAGAATGATAACCATAAATTTGAAGCCAGCATAGGCTACATAATAAGTTCTAGGCTAACCTTGGCTACAGAGTGAGACCCAGTCTCACAACATGAACAAGTAAACACACACACACACACACACACACACATACACACATACACACATACACATAGTGATTTGGTCATTAAAAAAAAAGAATGAAAGTATGTCATTTGCAGGAAAAGAGATGGAACTGGTGATCATTATGTTAAGTAATGAGCCTGATTCATAAAAATGAATATTGAACTTTTAGCTCATATATGGAACCTAGACTTCAAAAATGTACACATGAATGGAGAAGAGGGAGTATATTGGGGTACCAACACAAGTAAGAAAGAGAACGAGAGAGAGTGATAGAGAGTGAATATGAAGCATATCATATACATGAAGCCTATTTTGTGCAACTAATACAGGCTAAAAGTTTATGTGAATACGGTTTGCAAAAGGAAAAATAGAATGGATAAATAGAAGTTTATTATGTAAAAATGTCATAACCTTAGGGGAGGGGGTAGGTCATGGATGAGCCTAATAATGGTACCAAACTGACTGTAAATAAAATAAAATAAAATAAAAAAATAAAAATGAAAAAAAAAAGAAAAACAAAACAAAAAAAATGCTAAAAAAAATGTCATAACCTAATTTTAAAAAATCAAGTATCTTTACACACGTCTTCATGGATGATTTTAAGAAAAAAATTGCATATCACTCATGTAAGAATTTTAAAACATGGAAACATGTAGTGGGGATATTCTACACAGTGCAAGTGGCTTTTTAACGCGCGGGAATAAGGAGCGCTGCTTCCAGCGGCAGGGAGAAGAGATCCGGGAGGAGGAGCAGTGAGGACGCCAGTGGAAACGATCGGTTCTTGCTGAGTGTTGAAAACACAAGCTTTTCGGTTATGTCACTGTGAATATGAATCACTTTTTATTTTATTTTACTTTTTTGACCATATAGAAATTTTTATGTATTTCACCATACAAAAGTTGATATTACAGGAAGTAAAAAAAAACTCAGGAATTTATCCAAAAGTTCAGAATATATTAATGGGAACAGATACAAAAAAAAAATAAGTTTCAAAGAAAACAACTATGGCAGTGCTTCATATTACAAAACATAATTTTCCCTACTTAGTATTCATGAAACACTCCATACCCATCTGCAGTGTTGTTCAAAGAGCAAAAATTCTTAGTAATGGTGATGAGAAACAGCAGCTTCTTACAGCTGTTTTTGTGTTTGAAGTATTATATGCTTTCCCAAGATAAACTGGAAATGCCTGCCTTAATCACAGAACAGATCCCCGGAAAAACTTGATGATTAGAATCTGGATTTGCAGGAGTACAAAAGGATGGACTGTGAGGTAGGAATTTCAGTGAATGTAAAGATATGGGATCCATCACTTTCACCAACGGAAATTCTCTCTAAAGACACACCAAGAAAATTCCAACTTCATAAGAAATGATTTGCCCAGGAAGGAGTCAAAGGCTCAGTGCTCACAACACTGCCATCTTTATATCCTAAACCCGCGATTCAGGACACAAAATCTTCAGACAGTAGACTGCTTCCGCCTGTTACGGTATTCTTGGCAATGATCGATGTCCTGCAGTGCTGGTCCCCACATACACCTCCAGTAGTGAACCAGAGCAGCCCAGGGCTCAAGTGGAGAGGTCAAATCTCTCATCACATTCTTTCCTTCCTGTTTGTTGGACCCCCAGTGGACATCCCTCAGGTCAGCAGAAGTGGTGAGGAGGTTGGAGGCTGTGTCCATCTCCGTGGTCCCACCCACCTGAGTGTCTTCAGCCTTAAGCTCCTCCATAGAGCATCAATACCTGAGGCTCTGGTTCTCTGATTAGAGAGTCGATGCCCCAGCTGGTTATCACTCTTCTCAGGGACCACAGGAAAGGGACACAACAGACCCTCCCCACGAGGATCCTTCTGCAGTGAGTCCCAGGTAGAGGATATGTCCGCTTTGCAAGGTCACAGGATTTTCAAAATGATTCAAGCAGACATGACAGATTCTTGTATCTTTAAAGTGTTTAGCTATGCCAGGTGCCTCTCCTCTGCTTCCCTTCTGGCCTCCAGTTTCAACCGCTGACAGCTAAGCGCTAGTGTGAAATAGTTTTTAGGGACATAAGAATCTAGAGTCATAATGTAGCAGCAATTGATCATGGCATAAATATTCTAAATAGAGTTTTCAATTTATTTTAAAAGTAAGAAAACTAAGAAAAACACTGCCTTACATAAGTGACACCCTATAGATCAAACACGATAAATGCTCAGTGACCCCAAATAGGGAAGCTCACAAAGTTAGGAAACCTTCGCAAGGCAAAGAAATCAGCTCCTAACCCTTTTATCACCACATGAAAATGTTGGGGGGCAATTGAGAAGCCACCAGCATTCTTCTGTCAGCAGTCCTAATCTCAAAAGAGGCTTCCATCCACTCCATTTTTTCCACAAGTGAAATGACACTAACCTACCCAAATCACATAGGTTTATGTTAAATGGCTTTCTGCTGCCATAAAAGACACCTGACTCAATCAGCTCAGAATGAGAAAGGGCTTATTTCTGCTCAAAGCAGCCAAGGTTTTCATCCATAATCAATTGTCCCTGTCACTTTTAGATAGCACAACATGACAGTGACAGCATGGAGGCGCCAAAGACCTCCCTAATCACAAGTCAGGGAGCAAAGAGAGGAGAAAGCAGCCCAAGTCCCACAATTCTCTGTGAGGGCACACTCTGTGACCTTCAGACCTTCCACTGGGCCCCACCTTGTAATGTTTCTACCACCTCCCAATAGCATGGAGCTGAGGGCCAGCCTCTGGGGTTCTACTTGAGGTCTAAACTATAGCACTTCTGAAAGTAAATAGGGCTAGGGTTAAAGACTTCACTGGGACTGTTGTAGGAAACCCAGGGTGAGAGCTCACAGGTAACCAGAGTCATAATTGCTAATGCCTCACTGCAGTAACAAATTTATCCAATTTGCTAGATTTTATACAGGCAAGTATGAAAAGGGAGAGTGTAAGTATTAGATTGCTTGTAACATGCACAGGATATGAAATGCAATTTTTACACGAAAACTAGACAAATAAGATGACAAAAATCACATGGGCATTGAGAGGAAGGGGAGAGACATCCTTCTTCTTCCATTGTGGCAATCTAGAGATTTCGTCAAAAAAAAAATTGGTCATTTAGGGATGGAGAGATGGCTTAGCAATTAAGGCACTTGTCTGCAAAGCTAAAGGACCTCAGTTCTATTCCCCAGGACCCCCATAAGCCAGAAGTACAAGGTGGCACATTCATCTGGAGTTCGTTTGCAGTGGTTGGAGGCCCTGGCACACCCATTCTCTCTCTCTCTCTCTCTCTCTCTCTCTCTCTCTCTGCCTCATTCTCTCTCTCAAATAAATAAATAAAATAAAATATATATTAAAACGAGAAAATGTTTTTTAAAAAAATTGATCATTGTCAATTTACAATTAAATTACCACATAGTATATTCAAAAAAAAAATTGATCATTGTGAAATGTCAGGTGCTAATCCTGCAACGGAAATTTAAAATGTAAGTAGTTCTAAGTTGTGGAAATGTAGACAAGAATAATTAGGGTTCTTTCCATCTCACACAGTCTTTTAATGTGGTTTACCAAAAGCCTTCCTTACTATCATAGTAGAATATTTTGAAATTAAAAAAAATAGCAATACCCAGTGCTGGCAAGGCTCTTAAGTAATAGTAACCTGATATTTACTGAGCATTTGATGCATGCTATGTACTATGATAAATGCATAAGATGAATTAACTCCCTCTTCACAGGCCCTGAAGTGATCAAGCTTACTTCCTAAATGGGGAAACAGAGGACCTAGAATTGTAACTTGTCCAAAGTCACACAAGTCAAAAGTGTTGTACTCAGGCAATCTCTAGCACCAACTTCCTGAAATCATTCTCACACTTGAACTACATTTTTCAGTGAGTGTAACTTTACTTTCCAAATGATATGTTGATCAAGTGTATCAAAATTTCTAGCATCATATACTCCTTGACTCAGAATTTGTATTTCCATAAATTTTTTCAAAGAAATATTGTAAAATATATGAAAGTATACCCATGTCAATAATGCGTATGAAAATAAAGATCCAGATATCCATCAGCATAGTTATTATTTATGAACAGATTAACAGTGTTATATTGGAAAAAGTTGCAGAGCTCTACACACATATGTAAAAATGGCATGCATATAAAACACTTGTGAAAACATAACACATACTTAATCATAGAAAATGGCTTGAAGAGCTAACCTCAAAATTTCTGGGAGCAGTCAGCCCAGACAATGCTAAGTGCCTTACCTATTGATTTTCCATCAGCTTTCCCTATCTTAGTCTTCAAAAAATGTAACTTATGCTTATTTGTTTGTATTCTTGGTCAACATTTGTGTTTTCTCCCATTTTATGCTAAATAGAGCAGAGACCACACTTATGCTACTTACACAATGTACATGGGCCCAAATGATATAGAAACTACTTTGTAAGTATTTGCTGAACTAATATTGAACAGGTGCATTTGCAAATGGTTTCCAATTTACTTATGACAGAGAGAGAGAGAAAAAATGGGCATTCCAGGGCCTCTAGCCACTGCAATCAAACTCCAGACACATGCACCACCTTGTGTATTTGGCTTTACATGGCCACTGGGGAATTGAACCTGGGTTCTTAGGCTTTAAAAGGAAGTGCCTTAACCACTGTGCAATCTCTCCAGCCCTCATTTCCACTTTCTACTTTATGCCTTTGTCCATTGCTTTAGCTTTGACAAGGAAAATAGTGATTATGTCACTCATAATTACAGAAAGTAAAACAGTAAAGTTCTTTCCATTGTGGTAAGAAAAAGCAATCATTTAATCAACCTAGCCAAACAGAGGTGGTGCTGATGGAGTTAAATCTCTACGAGATTTGTGTCCTCAGAGCCTCAGCATTAATCTTTACATTCCACTCACACACTCGGGGTTTCCTTGCCTTCCCCTCTCCTCCCCTCCACTCTTCTCTCCTCAGCTTCCAAGCATTCTGCTGAGTAAGCATGAAGCACACTCATTGAGAAATTTGTTCTACTGCTCATTTGCAGAGCAAAAAGAAGAAAAAGGGCTACTTGACCCCAGGATGCTAAAGAACCTTCTAATCTTCATGACCTTGGTTGGATATGGGGGAGTCAGGAGGCAGAGACTAAGCAGGCTGTGGAGGATATAATTTGTGTAGTACCTTTGTGTTTGTTTGCTTGGGTTTTGGGATGCATCAGAAAATGGAAGTCATAACTTACAGGTCTTCAAAGCTTCCATCCCTCCCCTCATTGGAATAGACTAACCTAGCTCTCACGTCCCACTGTGATTCAATAGATAGCTATTGCAAAAAAAAAAAAGTGAGTAAGTCAATATATAAAATATCCTTTTCATTGTTCTTGTTGGAGTGGTATAAGATTTGATAAAATAGAGTTTGGAGAATTAAAAAATATGTATTTATAAGTTAATTTGTTTTCAGTGTAAGACCTTGTATGTAAGGTTCTAACAGTGAATTTTTACAGTGAAGCTATAAACACTAAAATAGGGATTATGAATGTGGACAATATAATTTATAACACATGCATAGCTTTCAATTATTCAGGTGCTCAAAGCCCACCAAATTGAATAATGAACAGGGGTAATGAATTGAACCCAGATAAGATAACAGAGCCTGCAAGGAAGTCAGTGCCCAGGCATTGTATCTAGGAACAGCCCTGAAGGAACTGGCTTGTTTGAAGGGCACATTTTCTCTTTTAAGTCAAAACATTTATGGAAAAGTAACACAAGTAGGAGTTGCTTTAAATAGATTCCTGTTAAAGGCATAAAGCCCCTAAACTAGTATATTTCAGATGACCAGACAGAGGATGAGAACCATAAATTGGCCTGTTATATTCTCAGAAAGCACAGGTTCTCTAGTTATTTTTAACAATTTTTGGGAGGGAGGAGAGAAATGCGGTCACATAAATTATTAAGGAATATAGCTTAAGATTTAAGCTTTAAGATCTGTTAGTATTCCACAGGATCAAAAACAAAGTTCTCAACAATATTTCATACAGTGCAGCAGATCAGAAATTTAAATAACGAAATGGTTTGTGAACTGTGCTCAGATCCAGGCTTTTTTCTGCCAGTCAGTGAAGAGTTCGTAAGACTGATGCAGACCAAGTCTCTCACATACATCTTTGCTTTTATGATCCTGATGACCAGCAGAAGACACACTCAGCAAAAATTGTAGTAAGGCTCAAACTAAGTACTACTAGTTAAAGTCAATAAAAGTAAACCAGTCCTCCCACCTCCAAGCTCTTCCTCCATCATCATTCTGGAAACTTCTCATCCTGCTCCATAAAAACCTTGGACTCAAGGTAACTTAAAAATCATCTCAATTTTCTACAAGACATTGAGGTGCAAGTCAGTATGTATGACCTAAGGAGACAAATAGTGCTTTAAAATTTCAACTTTACTGTTTTCTCAATGTGTCTTAGGAAAGCTATTTCATTCTCTGATTTTCATCCTTGAAATTTGGATAGTGACAATAATAAGAATACTTGGTTTATAAGATTCTTGTGAGTATTAAATAATAAGATGAAATGTTTACTAAAGTCACTAGTCCACAGTTCACTAAACATGAATATTACCATCCAAAGCTTCGATGGCAATGCTATATATATCAGAGATAGGCAAGTACCTGGTAACTGTAATGAAAGACTTAATACTCCCAAGGATGTTTAAGTGACCCTTGTTAACTTAGAACTCTCAGTGGTGGCTGATACTACTGTAGGCTCAGAAACAATCTTGCCATATCAGCCATAGAAAGTTCCCCTAGATAATCAGTGCTAGTGTTCATTTACCTCCAACACTTGTTCTGATAAACCAACAAAAGAGGTGTATCAGTTTGATATGAATTGTCAAAATATTGGTTACATCTGTTAAACACATTCCTGTATTAACTTGAGACCCATTGTTCAGCTTCTAACACACTGTTATTCCCAGTGAAACTCACAATAATGAACCCAAGTCAATGCTGGAAATACCAAGACGACTATACACATCTGAAAAATCAGTTTTTCTAGTGAGAGAATCTCATGTAGAATTCTCAGTGGAAAAGTGGTATACTGTATCCCATAAGCATGCACAATTAAAATAATAATTAACCAGAAAAGTTCACTTGTCACTGAACAAGCTCAATGGCATCCCACCACATGAGAACAATTGAGACCACTGAGGTGCTCAGGACCTTTCTCAGGTCTAACTAAATCTGCAAGAACATTGGCAGTGTTCGACATTTCCCTTTTGATCACTCACTGAGGGGCCATAGAAGGTAAAAGTTGGTAGGCCTGAAGATCATCTGATATGTCACTAAAGATGAACATGTCAGGATGATAAGAGGAAGTTGTGCCTCAAAGCACCAGGACTCAACTGGAATGTTTGCAAGGCTCATAAGCATATGACCAAATGGCTATGGAAAAGCCTAGAAAACATTGTTATTCCTAAAGGGTATAGAAAACAAAATATACATTCTTATTTAGCCCTTTAGTTTGAAATTTTTTATCAACTAATGGTGTCCAATACATTATTACAAAACCATTCATTTCTTTAAGATAAAGCTGTAGATACACAGATCAAGCTTTCTTTACTTCAAAACATTTGCATATATGCATTCAGCATTTCATTCCCCCCTTGCTGTTTATAGTTCTGAAATCCTCAATTGAATCGAAAGCTATTTACGTATAGAGATCTCTTTTCCTTTTCCAACTGCCTACATACAGAACAATTTAATAATATCACACTTAATCTTGGAACAACATTGAATTCTAAAGGGAAGCATTCAAATTATTATAGACACTGAACTCTGAACTCTTAGAATCCTTAAAAAATAATTTTGTTTAAGGGTGATCTGGATCAACAAAAGGACAATAATTCACAACGTGACCCTGGATGAGTCCATTAACCTCTTTGGAATTCAGTTTCTTCACCTGTAAAATGAAGATGGCCAGTGTGGTGTCGAAGGAGACTGCAGTCCTACCATTCTGTGATTCTGTGTGGACTTCATTACTGTGGCTTCCCTGTGTGGAGCCTGAGGTTAGAGCCGTCACCTTTTCTAATAGCCATTCAATCTTACTTCCAAGAGCCAGGTCCCGCTGGTGTGGGGGCTGTGCTGTTTCTTTGAACAGAGGAGGGGTCAGTGGTGGTGAACAGATGAGGATTGATGTCCCCATGTAGCCACAGCTGGTAACGAACACCAGTCCTTGTGTCTTAGAGCACTTCGCTCAGAACTGGGGATATTTGAGTACAGTAAGGAAAATGAGTATGGACACAAGTCCCAACACCAGAGCCTTGTGTTTTAGGAAGTCTTGGTTGAGATGTCAACGTCTTATAGTGTTTGGTCTTAAAAAGTTAGGTGTATATTTTGCTCTATTACCATTGGGGCTTCCTTTATGTTGAGCAAATCATAGGCATGGATCCTTTGAAATCAGAGAGAGACAGAAAGCCTCCTCCCCTTTGCCCTCCATCTTTAAAGCTCTATTTGGCCAAGGGTTAGAGCCAGGACCAGAAGGTTTTGTTCTATATCTTGGAGAACTCTAGAACATATACATATTTAAAAACAACTAAAGCTTCTTTCCCAAATAATGGTACGAGAATGAAAGAATAAATACCCAAACATGTCTTATTCACTAAGGATGCAGCAAAATGAACAGCCAGAGGCAAGGGAAGCATAACAACCCTATGTTCATAGTTACTCCTCATTATTGACATGACTGGACTTGGAATCACTTAGGAGACACACCTCTGGCCATGTCTGTGAGGGTGTTTCCAGGGAGATTTAACTGTGGAGGGATGGGCTGGGAAGTACCATGCCAGGGCAGGTTTTTCCTACAGTTTCACAACTACAAAACCATCATACTTTTCAAACTATTGTGTCCTCAATCCAGGGGCCAGTCACCAATCTGGACACTGACAACTAATGATGCTGTTACCACTCATGAAGCCCTTACTCAACACTCAGTACTCCACATGGATTGTTCATTTAATCCTTACAGAAACCACAGGAAGTTAGTGGTTTTAATTCCCATTTTCCAGATAAAGGGTGTGGATGCAGTAAGGAGATTCCGGGAAAAGATATATTTTCTGGCCCCAAATTATATAGTTCAAAGACAAATAAGCCAAGATATAAACTCAGACTTTCTGTTAACAAAATATTGTTTCCCAACAGGACTAAAGAACTAGTTTGCTATTGCTGAAGACTCCACATACTTGGGTGGCAAGGCCACTGAGAAATTCTGCTGGAACAGAGCTGATAACCTCCTCCATGTAGACCAGCTGACAGAAAGCTGGAAGAAGCCATTCTACATTTAGTTCAATGGGAGAGAGATATCACCAGTGAAGATACTCAACAGTGGACACTTCAAGCCTTATAATTGGCCAGCCAGGCCAAATGAGCCAATGGGTGTAATAGTGGCACGTCTGTCATGGTGGAAACCAACTGCCCTCCAATTGGACTGGAGGCCCGCTCCATGGGGGCGGGGGGAATACATCCCTGATACTGAAAACTTAAAACAGGGGTAGTCATGAGCCTTAGGGGTGTAGCATCTGCTGATGTCTGGAAAAATGTATATACTATGCTTATCAAACTGCCCAGTAAGCACTTCTCTTAATATTTATACCCTTATATGAACACTACTCTCACTTTGGGTAGAGAATCTTCTTTTTTCCAATGGCAGTGACCTTGGGATGACTCAGAAGGTATCATAGTGCTGAGAAGAAGTCACTGGAGTATTGAGTAACATCTCGATCACACCTTCCAAGGCTCAGGGTCTAATGTGGAAGAGGTGGCGGAAAGAATGTAAGAGCCAAAGGAAGGGTAGGACTCCTTACAATGTCCTCCCTCCAGACATAAAATGGCCTGGATATCCATGACCTCATAGTGCCTGGTACTACCTACACAAGATCGTCATAAGAGGAGGAAAATATCATGACATCAAAATGAAAGAGAGACTGATTGAGATGGGGAGGGGATATGATGGAGAATGGAATTTCAAAGGGGAAAGTGGGGGGAGGGAGGGCATTACCATGGGATATTTTTTATAATCATGGAAAATGTTAATAAAAATTGAGAAAATAAATAAATAAATAAAATTAAAAAAAGAAAAAATAAATAAATCAAGCCCCCCCCCACAAAAAGAACTAGTTTGCTTTTGTAAAAATATGCTTTAGAAACACTGAGATGGTAGCCCAAGTTACATACACCTCAAAGTTCCTCAGGGGATATTTTTTGTAATTCAAAGGTTCAAGACCTTAAAAAAAATTTTTTGAGAGAGTAAGACATACAGAGAGAGAGAGAGAGAGAAAATTGGTGCAACAGGATCTCAGCCACTGCAATTCAACTCCACAGGCTTGTGCCACCTAGTGGGCATATGCAACCTTGTGCTTGCCTCACCTTTGTGTGTCTGGTTTATGTGGGATCTGGAGAGTCAAACACGGGTCCTTATGCTTCGCAGGCAAGCACCTTAACTGCTAAGCCATCTCTTCAACCCCAAGACTTTTTTTTATTGAGATATATGAACACACTGTAATTTGATCATGTTCCCATCCCATTATCCTCTTTCATCCCCTCTCCCCACTCCCATGTCATTGAGGACTCTCCTCCTTCCAAATATTCCTTCCTCCATCACGTTTTCTCATTCCTTTTGTCCTCCATATCAATATGCTGATGGGCTTGGAACAGTGGGGGTAACCTATGATCCTTTTATTATAGCAGCACAAATTGAGACAACTTCTGCATTGATGCACTCTGAAGAATCACATTTCCAGCTACTTATATCCACATCAATGCTAGGCTTGGCTATCACTTGACTTGGCCAATAAAATAAAAGAAAACACAAAAACAGAGCAGTGTAGTAGAGAAAAATCATGGGCTTTGGAATGAGCAAGACACAAATTGAAACCAAAGATAGGCAACTTGTTAGTTGAGACAACAGAAAAAGTATTTGATTTCTGTTGTTCCGGTCTGGACAGGACAGTTTGGATTTGTTGAATGGGACTCAGGTTGTGAAATCATTTTGCTTCTCTGAACTTGGTCTCCCACCAATGAAGCAGGTATAGAAACACTTACCATAAAAAATTTAAAATTACTGCTGTATAGAATTCCATTGTGTAGATATGCCACATCTTAGTTATCCATTCTTCTAGAGATGGACATCTGGGTTGAAAGAAAAAAATGACACAATGATATTTGAGGAAAAATGGTTAAACCTGGAACAGATCATTCTCAGTGAACTTACCCAATCACAGAAAAAGAATCACCACATAGTCTCACTCATCTACAGCACCTAACCTGAATCTACCCAAGATACCGTACATATCCAGCAAGCATCTCGTGGACTAGACACTAGGATGGAAGGGGAGGGAGGGGAGGGCATCAAAGGGGTGGGAAACACAAACCTAGACCCAAACGACAATGGCACCATAAAATTCTACTTACTAAAAGACAGACCAAATGGCTGATCCTTCACCAGGCTCTTATAGGGAACACCTGAACCACAAGACACTGGAGAGGGTAGGATCACGACTAACCTTAATCTTCTACATCTTCCCTCCCTCCTTCTCCCTCTCCCTCTCCCCCTCTCTCTTCCTTCTCTCTAACTCTTGTATATTAGTTATCTTTTTCCTCATTTTCTTAGTGGGCACTGACCTGTAACTCCCAGTACCAGCATGGGGCTATCATCCACAATGAGCTTTTGATCAGAGAGACCTACAAGGTTTCCTAAAAGAAAGACAGATTTCTGTCAGAGTACTTGATGACCCACCAAAGGTTAGTGGTAAGACCCTACTGCTGAAGACACCTTATGTGGTTGACATGCAAAATAGAATGACATGGCTGGAAGTTGGAAGAGAGTCAGTCCCCAGACAGTCAGCGCGTCTAGTGCCAGAAGGTGCTACATGGGCGATTGGGGGAAAATGACCAATATCTGTCCAAGCAACTCATGATTTAACCTACTTAGCAGCAAATAGCTTGTTGTGATGCCTACATAAGTGCAATAGTGGCACACAGCCATGGTGAGGAACCAACTGCTCTTAATTTGGCTAACTGATCTCAGTGGTACAGGACCCATACCTGGAGCTGGGAAACAAGTCAGAACCATATCCAAACATAAGCCCACTCGCCAATATCAAGCTACCATCAATCATGGGCTACAAGAGGGCCTACACCTATTAAATTCTCTATAAAAAAAGTAAGGGTTATCTCTTTTGTCCTGGTGCTAACTTACTCTCCGTTGGAGAATCTGCTTCTCTTTTTCAGATAGATGTAGATCCTAAGGAGAGAGCCACCCCATCATACCTCCAAAGGGCCCCGGCTGAAACTAAGAAAAATTGGCAAAACAAGCAAGGGGGCTGTTTTCCTGATGAACCAGATACCAGCAGAAGGGTGAAGGAGATCAACACAGAGAAAAATCAACTCCTAACAAATCAGAGAGCCAGAGCCTCAGAGGCCCCCAACACCTCATCACTGAAGCAGACCAAAAATGAACCCAACATGGCTCAGGGAAATTTTGTGGTAGAGGGGGCGGAAAGAATGTCAGAGCCACATGTTGGGTCATGATATGCAGAGACATTTAGCTTACCCATAACTGTGGGCTAACTCCACAATGCATAACCGATATACCTCAACAAGGAGGGGCCAAGGGGAGGAGGTAGGTCACAGATGAGCCTAATAATGGTACCAAACTGACTGTATTTGCTGAATACAAAACTAACTAAGAAAGAAAGAAAAAAATAAAAAAAATTAAAAACATCAAAATAGAAGATGGATTAGGTAAAAAGAAGAATGGGGATCAGTGGAAAGGGAATGAAGGATGGGGGACAAGGGAGGAAATGGGAGGGGGTATTATGATCAAAATACATTATATCATTCAAGAAAAATTATTCTGCAAAATAAAAGATCTCAAGCATTTACACAGTTATTCAGAACCACAACTCTAACAACACATTTAAAACTTATTGAAGACTTATTCTACATGTGTCTGCAAATTTACAGCTTTGGGTCTAATTAAGTAATTTAATTGCCATAATAACCCCATGTGGTGCTGAGTTATTTACTTTTGCATTCCTGTGATGAAAATACCTGAGGGAACCCCTTAAAGGGAGGAATTATTTATTTTAGGTCATGTCTGCAGAGGACTCGGTCCATGGTCCCGTCATCCCATGTTTCTGAGCTGGGGTGAGACAGAACATCAGGGCAGTGGAATGTGAGGAAGAAAAGGCTCCTAGAAAGAAAGGAAGCAGATAGAGGAAATGCAGGAAGAGACCACACAAGCTACAAGCCCCGAGAACACTCCCTTGCAACCCCTGCCTATATCTAGGCCCCATTCCTGTATTTTTATCACCTTCCAATAATACCATCATATTATGAATCTGTCGATGGATTTACCCACTCATGTCAGAGCCTCATGATCAGATCTTCTCTGGAAATGCTCCCAAGGACAGAGTTGTATTTTCCTGTCCTAGGAGTTTCTCAATCCAAGCACATTGACAATAAATATTAACCATCACAAGTGCGGGGTGATGTTATTCTCATTTTGTGGAGGAAACTGGAGCTGAAAGAGAGTATATGGTTTGCTTTTGGTCTTCTAGGGGAAAGATATATCTACAAATCCCATGCCTGAATTGATGTCCACTACCCTGACTCCAGCCATTCTTCTCCATGGATTGAGCTCAAGTTATGGATTGAAGAAATGGATACCAGTAGATGGCTAGCTTGCACAATTTTCTTTGCAAAGTAATTCCACATAAAAAGAAGATGTGTGAGCCAGGCGTGGTGGCACACACCTTTAATCCCAGCACTTGGTAGGCAGAGGTAGAAGGATTGCTGAGAGTTCGAGGCCACCCTGATACTACATAGTGAATTCCAGGTCAGCCTGAGCTAGAGTGAGACCTTTCCTTGAAAAACGAAAGAAAGAAAGAAAGAAAGAAAGAAAGAAAGAAAGAAAGAAAGAAAGAAAGAAAGAAAGAAAAAAGATGTGTGGTTTTAAGGTAGAACATGGTACTTTTTAAAAAATATTTTATTTTTATGTATTTATTTGGCAGAGAAAGAGGGAGAGAGAGAGAATGGGCATGCCAAGGCCTCCAGCCAGGCCGAAACGCCCCCTTGTGCATCTAGCTAAAGTGAGTCCTGGGGAATCGACCCTGGGCCCCTTTAGCAAATGCCTTAACCTCTAAGTCATCTCTCTAGTCCAGAGCATGGTACTTTTATTCTAGGTTTCTGGTTCAAAATCATTTATCACTAACAGAAAGAATTTACTTTTGCAGATTGGAGATGAGTTTATAGAGAATTTTCTGAAATTCTTTACAGCTAAGATTGCTTAAGACTATTGAAGCATAGGTTATTCAGTGCACTAACAGAAGTCCTTATAATTGGATGCATCTATAATTTCCACTGAGACTTTGTAGTTGCAATATAAAATATGTAACCAACAATAAACATTGCTTGCATATGCTAAACACTCTGTAGACATTGTTTTAAAATTATAATCTTGAGAATAGTTCCATGAATTATTCTCAACTATAACTACTATCATTACCTCTCTTTTTTTGTTTTGTTTTTTGAGGTAGGGTTTTGCTCTAGCCCAGGCTGACCTGGAATTCACTATGTCGTCTCAGAGTGGCCTTGAACTCATGGCGATCCTCTTACCTCTACTTCCCGAGTGCTGGGATTAAAGGTATGCTCCACCATGCCACCACCCCCCCTTTTTTTTTCCAAGAGGGTCTTGCTCTAGCCCAGTCTGACCTGAAATTCACTATGTAGTCTCAGGCTGGCCTGGAACTCACAGGGATCCTCCTACCTTGGCCTCCTAAGTGCTGAGTTTAAAGGTATGTGCCACCATGCCCAGCCTATTATCCTATTGTAAAGATAAGGAAACAGCTCTCCATGGCGAGCCTCCAGGTCACAGCTAGTAGATAGAAGAATGCTTCAGCTCCAGCATCTTCTCTTTTTGTCATGTTGTAGGACTCGTTGGTAAAGGAAGAGACCACTTGCATCCCTGACAATTAAAAGTATGTATACACTATGATTGGTAAAGATACACAAAGAATGCTGGGCGTCACAGTTCAGAAATCAACTGTCTCCATAAGCATTTCTTTACCAAGAAATAATAGTTCTTTGGTCCTGTCTCATGAACAGCTAGAAATTTTACATCCCCAAATAGTTGTAACACAAGAGCAATGGCCCAAGCACATCAGCTAGTTGGGTTTACACAGAACACAACTTGTTGATTGACTGGTATTTTTGGACACTAATGGGTTGCTTTGTGTCATGAACACGCAACATTGTTACAACGTGCCAATAGAATATGCTTGTTGTGGGAGGCACACATAGCTCTGCTTGGCAAAGAAACTCACTGGGGAGTATGGCTCCGCTTGACGCTCTCTGGAATAACTGCATCCACACAAGGAAGTTTAAGCAGACAGAAGTTTCTGGCAACAGAGTAAGTTTGTGTGGGGAAATTTTCCACTTGGTACAGTATCACATACATAACCTGCACAATTAAAACTCCAGTCCTGGGCTGGAGAGATGGCTTAGTGGTTAATTGCTTGCCTGTGAAGCCT
Organism: Dipus sagitta; assembly: GCA_036346955.1. Lineage (NCBI taxonomy): Eukaryota > Metazoa > Chordata > Mammalia > Rodentia > Dipodidae > Dipus > Dipus sagitta. Next base: position 318,201,197 of record CM070770.1, read on the forward strand.
AAGGACCCTGGTTCAAGGCTCGACTCCCCAGGACCCACGTTAGCCAGATGCACAAGGGGGCACATGCATCTGGAGTTCATTTTCAGTGGCTGGAGGCCCTGGCGTGCCCATTCTCTCTCCTTCTCTCTATCTGCCTCTTTCTTTGTCTGTCACTCTTAAATAAATAAATAAATAAATAAATAAATAAATAAAAAACCTCCAGTCCTATAGGAAAGCCCACTTTTCCTTTCTTTATTTCTGTCACTCTTGAAAGTTACTCATTTCTCCCTCCAGTATCCATGAGGATGAGGAGGCAGTGTGCTCCAGGACTCCAGGGATACCAAAATACCTGCAGTGCTCAGGTCTTTTCACATTCCTAAATTACCTATGCATATCCTCTCACATATTGAAATCATCTCTAGGTTACTTGTGATACCGAATGCAATGCAAATCATATGGTGATAGTTGTAGTGCTATGTCATTTAGAAAAAAACAAAGCCTGCATGTGCTCATCACAGAAACAACTTGTTTTGAATATTTTTGTGAATAGTTTTGATCTATGGTTGTTACATTCACAGATGTAGAGCACATAGATATGAAGTGCCAACTGTATACACTCTGTAGATCCAATTTATCAGTAAGGCCTCTGCCCCTAATGCTCCCAACATAGAGAAGCATCTTCCTAGAGTCAGAAACCAACCTTTGCTCCTACCACAAGCAAGTGTCTTTAACTACTGAGCCATCTCTCCAGCGGGACATTTTTAATCCCTTTTCCTTTCCTTTTTCTTAGTTGAGTCTTAATACCCATGTGAGCTCTGCTTCCAACCTTCTAGGGTGTGTAAGCTTGTCTAGATGCAAGGTGGCTGGTAAACACCATAAAGGTAAAAATGAATTCTTTAAGGCCATGATCATTCCTGTTGTCTGTGGAGTCTTTACTGAAGTAAATCAGGATTTGCACTCTTAGGGGAAAAAAAATGTGGAGCCTAATGCTGGATTTAATGCCAGCCTCTCTATCGCAGTTCACGCTATGGCTGAACAGCAAAACGGCCGCGTTGATGGCTGTCCACGGAAGAGCTAATACGAGCTGAAAATGTGGATGGAGATTTACAATCCACACACAACTTCTCAATCACTTCTACAATGGTTTTTAGAGGGGCTTCTTAATGGGAGAAATGATTTTTCAAAGGGTAAACAACTAGTTTATAAGATTCGGCACATTAAGCAAACTTCAAAGTCTCAACTCATCTTGGACTTGGTAATTTCTGAAAATTTTGAATCAATGTGTTTCTGGTTACTTTGCAATGACATTTAACAGTTAGACTTAAAAATACAGAAGAAAGCATTATCAGTTTTATCCAAAATGATTATGGCCATCATTTGAATGAAATACAGATTTTGCGAGCTATAAAGCTTATCATTACCACTCACTGGCCCCAGTAAGGTTTGGTTCACAAACTACAGTGCTCTCACCAAGTCATTAAATCTATCTAAAAGGGCCTCATTTGAGAAGCAATAAAAATTTTAATCATTTTATTATTAAAAGAGTGTTTAATATGTAGCTAATTAAATGCCAAAGGCAGGTTATCTGAGTTTAACCTTCAAAGAGAAAATGATGTATCAAATCTGCCTCTGGCATCATGGGATAGAAATGTCATGCTCATAATCACTGCGTGACAACTAGCTGGTGGCCTTTTCTAGAGCTATAGTTAAATTACCTGATTAAATTAATAGCCATTTGGATGTTTTAGGAACTGCACAGACCTATACTAAATGAAAATTAGGTCCATTACATTCTCTGAGTGGGCTAGATAGATCCTAAAATAAAACACGTATGCCATTGCCCACATAACTTAGATTAAACAATTAAAAGCTCTTTCTGAAAAGCGACTAATTCCCCATAATGTGTAGACAACTGGATTTCCACTAATGACCACAAGTATACTTTTTATTCCTGATTATTTTCCCTGTTTAAATAAAATTCTGTTTATTTTACAACACGAGAGCAAGACTTAAATATGCCACATACATATTCAGCCACATAAAACTACTTGATACACATTTGTAAGAAAATGAGTTTCTGTAAGTAAAACAAGAAATTAAAAAGTAGAGCAGAAATTCGTTCAAACAGGGCTCACCCAACCATCATCAAGCTATTCCAGGAAACAGCTTCAAACGATTCTGTTTCAATGATCCCCAAAGTATACAATACAAGTGTGTGCATTCACTCCTTATTAAGTTAATTACTCCTTACTAGGTTAATTCTTTGACATGAAGTCCACATCATCACATCATTAAACATATCAGAAAATGCAGGTAATATATTTAATAGTGTATATAGGAAACAATCTGTCTTTCCTTCCAAATTATTCCATTTGGAAATGAATATGAATTTCTTCTTATGTCTACAGATAGGTGATTTGGTCACTGCTGTGTCCCAAGTACGCAAATGGTTTCTAATACATAGTAGGTATTCAATAAATATTTACTGGCTAAAAAGAGAAGTTTGATTATTTTCCTCAGATTTAACTAATAGCATTTATTTGAAAGTTATATTAAAGACTCTTGTACAATGTTATAAAACTCAATATTTGGCAAGAAATTTTTAGGCCAGTTACATCTGGCATGAAACTATGTAATGAATCAATACAATTATTTCCCAAATTTTAAATTAAGATTTTGATTAAATTCATTTCATGCCTCCAAAAATACAACGTTATAGCATATTCATGGACTTTAAGAGACTCAAGACAGATATAAACTTTTCATAATATTTATTCTCAAAACTCTCCAGATAGCTAGAAAACTTGAATCTACTGTAAGATCTGGTGCTGTTTTTAAATCAGTTTCAACTATAATATGCATCACACTTAATGTTCCTAACAGTAAACAGAAAGAATTAAGTGGGCATTGATAAGAATATGTAAATGAATCACTGAGAATCAACAGTGCAGACACACAGCTTGGTTGAATATGCACATCTTGATGCATCAAAACAACTTTTATTGGGGGCTTATGGCATATCTGCATTGTGCTACATGCTGAAGAAATACAAAGATTATATGCTGGGCAGATGGCTTCATAGTTGAAGGTAATTGTTTCCAAGCCCTGCTATGCAGAGATCAGTTCCTCTGCTCCCATAACAAAACTAGATGCAAAAATCATACATGTATCTGCGATCCCAGATCACCTACAACAATGGGAGGCAGAGACAGGAAAATTTGGAGCTGCTGGCCAGCTGCTGCAATGTTCCTTTGCAGCCTGGCATTCGTCAAGAGAGAGAGCTTGTCTCAAAGAAGATGAAGCAGGGACACCTCACAGTTGTCCGCTGAGCTATACACACACAACAGTGTCAGAGCTTTGTTGAATAAAAAAAAGAAATACAAAAATTAATAGAATAACAAGTGCAGTCTGGTATGAACAAATCAACAAAATGAATATTAAAGAGTAATAATAGGGACTGGAGAGATAGCTTAGCGGTTAAGGGTGCTGCTTGCAAAGTCTGTGTGCCTGGATTTGATTCCCCAGTACCTACATAAGACCAGCTGCACAATGTGGGGCATGCATGCATCTGGAGTTTGTTTGTGTGGCAGGAGGCACTGGTGCACCCATTCCCTCTCTCCCTATCTCCTCTCTCTTTCTCTGCTTAAAAGTAAATGAATAAAAAAAAAAATTGTTGAGGGTTGGAGAGATGGCTTAGTAGTTAAGGTATTTACCTGCAAAGCCAAAGGACCCAGGTTCAACTCCCCAGGACCCACATAAGCCAGATGCACAAGGGGTGCATGTGTCTGGAATTTGTTTGCAGTGGTTGGAGGCCCTGACATTCCCATTCTCTATCTGCCTCTTTCTCCTCTCTTTCTCAAATGAACAAATAAAAATAAAATATAAGAAAAAACTTTAAGGTTTTATTTAGAAAATTTGTGGGCTGGACAGATGGCTTAGCGATTAAAGCATGTGACTATGAAGCCTAAGGACCTAGGTTCAACTCCCCAGAACCCACGTAAGCCAGATACCCATGGTGGCACATGTGTCTGGAGTTTGTTTGCACTGGCTAGAGGCCCTGGTATGCCCATTCTGTCCTTCCCTCTCTCCGTCTCTTTCTAGTAAATTAATAAATTAATTAAAAAATTTAAAATATTTTTTTAAAAGAATGATAATAGAATACCTGGAAGCAACATTAGAAAAGCAGCCAAGGCCACTGGAAGGGCTGAGACACAGAGGCTGGATACCTGGCTGCTGCTAGCGCAAACCAAGAAGAGGTCTATCTACATGAGATGATGTCTAGGACTGTCATGTGACAAAGCAAAGAGACTTCCTTAGTACAACGAACATAACTTACTACATGTCTTCATACACCAGTGGTCCACCACCAGGGGATGACTTTGCAGTGCCCCACCCCATCCCCTTCCATTCACCCACCTCTCTCCTTGGGATATTTTCCTTCCCTTCCTTTTCTTCCCACCCCTTCCCTTCTCTTTGCCTTCCCTCCCCTTTTCCTGCTGGGTACTAGAGTAGAGCCCAGGGCCTATTGCATGCTAAGGACATGTTACTGTTGAGCTATCTGCACCCTTTCTCTGGTGACCTTTTTTTTTTTTTTTTTTTTTTTTTTTTTTTTTTTTGGTTTTTCGAGGTAGGGTCTCACTCTAGCCCAGGCTGACCTGGAATTCACTCTGTATTCTCAGGGTGGCCTCGAACTCACGGCGATCCTCCTACCCCTGCCTCCCAAGTGCTGGGATTAAAGGCGTGCGCCACCATGCCCAACTTTCTAATGACATTTTTTGATTGTCACAATAGGAAGAAGACTTCTGGTCGCCAGTGGGTAGAATTAGAGATACTGCTGAGCATTCTGGCATGCACAAACTGGGAGCCAAGACAAAGTTACATCTGGTCCAAGTGTCAAGTCAAGGCTGATGAATCTTGCTATCTGCAGAGGATACAATTTATTTCAATACTTGATGATATGTGAAACAGAAACATATGAGAGGAAATGGATAAAATGTTTCTCTAGCCTATAAGTGAACTAACTCCGAAGTTTCCTTGGAGATATATATATATATATTCAGTTATATGGCTTGTGTACCTTTTTTTTTGTTTGTTAGTTTTTGTTTTGTTTTTTGAGGTAGGGTCTCACTGTAGCTCAGGCTGACCTGGAATTCACTATGTAGTCTCACAGGGTGGCCTCGAACTCATGGTGAGCCTCCTACCTCTGCCTCCTGAGTGCTGGGATTAAAGGCGTGCGCCACCACACCCAGCCCTCGAGTACCATGTTTAATCTAATCGTGCTTGTGGCATTCAAAGCAGTATCTAGGTAGTGACAGACTTCTTTGAATAATGAAAGGATGTTTCCTGTCAGTATTGTATGTCAAATGTCAAATCTCTTGATAAACAAGATAACTAAAACATGAAGCAGAGCCGGGCGTGGTGCCGCACACCTTTAATCCCAGCACTCGGGAGGCAGAGGTAGGAGGATCGCCATGAGTTTAAGGCTACCCTGAGACAACATAGCCTGAACTAAAGTGAGACCCTACCTCGAAAAACCAAAAAAATTTAAAAAAAAAACCACATAAAGCAGGAATAGGCTGCAAATATTATTACAAATAGGGAAGGATGGTTTTCTAGTATGTTCTGTCTTAGATCTCTGTTATCATAATTCAGTTTGTCCTTTTTCTTGTCTCCTGAATGCCCATGAACTGAGCTCTTACAAACTTTGGGACTTTTTCTTATCTTTTCCTTCCAAACAAAAACAGGATTTAGGGTTAGTGAGGTATGCATACTCTCTTTAAAATGCATTCTTTAGGATTCTAAAAAGTCCTAAATATTTATCTCTGTACTTTTCTACAAATATAACTTTACTTTCTTTTTCCCACTACAGAATTTTCCCAAGATGTTCTTCTGTAGAAATATTTTCCGTAGTTGAGTAGAAAAATCAGAATAATTGGAATGAATGACAACTGGACTATTTTTGACATGCCCATAAGACACTCTTTTCATTTAACATTAATCCATAAAGTCAGGTTCTGGCCTTATCTTAACAGGCACCTCACACACCACTTATATGGCATTGTTTTGATTTGATATCCACTTGATAGCACTTGACTGTGAAGCCTAAGGACCTAGGTTCAACTCCCCAAAACCCACATAAGCCAGATATACATGGTGGCACATGTGTCTGGGGTTTGTTTGCAGTGGCTGGAGGCCCTGGTGTGCCCATTCTCTCCCTCTCTCTCTCTCTCTCTTTTTTTTTTTGTTTGTTTGTTTGTTTGTTTGTTTTGAGGTAGGGTCTCACTCTGGCTCAGGTTGACCTGGAATTAACTATGTAGTCTCAGGGTGGCCTTGAACTCACGGCGATCCTCCTACCTCTGCCTCCCAAGTGCTGGGATTAAAGGCATGCACCACCACGCCTGGCTTACCCTCTCTCTCTTTTTAATAACTAGTATGTCTGTTTCAAAAATGAGAAAACTAGGGCTGGAGAGATGGCTTAGCAGTTAAGGTGCTTGCCTGTGAAGCCTAAGAACCCAGGTTTGATTCCCCAGAATCCACATAAGCCAGATGTGCATGGTGATGCATGCAGCATCTAGAGTTTGTTGCAGTGGTTAGAGGCCCTGGTGTGCCCATTCTCTCTCTCTCAAGATAAATAAATAAATAGACATAAGAAAACTAAGGTTTATAGGGATTGAAACCATATTATTGTTTACCCTTAAAAGTTTTTTGGCCGGGCGTGGTGGCTCACACCTTTAATCCCAGCACTCGGGAGGCAGAGGTAGGAGGATTGCTGTGAGTTCGAGGCCACCCTGAGACTGCATAGGGAATTCCAGGTCAACCTGGGCTAGAGTGAGATCCTACCTTAAAAAAACAACAACAACAACAAAAAAAGGTTGCTTCTCTCTTAGGGCCTATGACCCTTAGAAAGCAGAGCCCAACCATAGGCTTTTGATATATGCATGGACTAGTGCATTCTCCTTTGGTTAGAGAAGCTTCTCTCTGGAGATAGTGATGATTTCTGAGGACACTCAGCACTCATCAAAGTGCTCAGTATAAGTGGCTCAGAAGTGCTGAGACATCACATGCCACACCCTCTCCAAGGCTCTGGAAACAATGCAGAAGAGAGGCAAAAAAATAATGTAAGAACCAGAGGATGGAGAGGAGGGCTGAGGAAGGCTGCTGTCCAGGCATGACATTGTCATTGCACTCACGACTTCACAGAGTCTATTGTAACCTGAATAAGACCCACAACAAGACTAAGCCCATCAACACGTCATGGGACTTGGAAGAGGGCATCATGATCCCTCCTGCAGAGTTATAACCAGATCATGGTGGCTGGAGGAATGGACGAGCTAATCCCCCACCCATGTCCATGCAGACCACCCTAATTAAACTCAGTGAGTCATACCCCCCCACACACACAAAAGAGACATCAATGTACAATGGGGACTGCCTTGAAAGAATGGGTTCAAGATAGAAAGAGGGGGTCAAGAAAAGTTAATTATACAGAAGATTATAATCAAAATACATTATATATGTGTATAAAAATTGCCAATGAAAGTTGTGTGGTTTATGAAAACAGTGCTTTATGCTTATCTTGGACTAGGTGGCATTCTCTAATTCTCTAGCTGAGAATCAGTTTCCAGTTTTGGAAGTCTATCAAAAGGATTAGGAATTTCTACCAATTTTATAAATGGAAAGGATGAAGGAATTGTGCCAGTCTTCTTTTATGACATATATGGTGGTTTGAATAGAATAGATGCCCCCCCAATATATTTCAGTTGCTTATTTGTTTGTAGTTTGCATCTGCAGACACCTGGCTGGAGGCAATGTCACTGGGTGGATCTTAAGGTGTGGTGGTGGGTTTCAGATTTCAATCTAAAGATATGCAAAGTGTGCCTAGCTAGAGTTCCTGAAGTGTGCTGTGCTGTGTGGCTTTTGACTTTTGGCTTGTATTTCTCTCTCTCTCTCTCTCTCTCTCTCAATCTCTCTCTCTCTCTGCTTGGTCCTGTGAAGGCAGGCCAGTTTCTTCTGCCATTATGGAACTTCCCCTGGATCTGTAAGCTTCAATAATATCCCTTCCTCCATAACTGTGTCTGGTCTGGAAGTTCATCTCAGCGAACCTGAAGCTGTCTGCTACAACATACTTCTGTAACTGCTTCCTGTTGTACCCTAAGCTGCTTCTGAAAAGTCCTAGCTATACATTTAAAATACCAAAGTTAAGCCAGGCATGGTGGCACACACCTTTAATCCCAGCACTCAGGAAGCAGAGTTAGGAGAATTACTGTGAGTTTGAGGCCACCCTGAGACGACATAGTGAATTTCAGGTCAGCCTGGGCTGAAGAGAGACCCTACCTCAAAAAAAATAAAATAAAATACCAAACTTTCTCCCTTTAGTCCTCCAGAGATAGTTACTCTGTCTTAAAACAAATGTGTGTGTGTGTGTGTGTGTGTGTGTGTATGTGTGTGTGTGTATATTTAACCTGAAATAATGCATTAACTAGCACACAAGCCAAGACTCAACTATGAGTCTAGATCGAATGACAGTACATACACTATTTATTAGATTAATAATTGGAATGTAGCCAGCCATGGTGGCACATGTCTTTAATCCCAGCACCTGGGAGGCAGAGGTAGGAGGATCACCATGCGTTCAAGGCCACCCTGAGAATGCAGAGTGAATTTCAGGTCACCCTGAGATAAACTGAGACCCTCCCTCGAAAAACAAAAAAATGAAAAAAAATATTTTAAATGTTGGCTGTAATGAAAGATGTTTCATTGGTATCAGTTGCAATTACACATAGGGAGAACTGAAAAGAATATTGAAGATGGTCATTTGTTAATTTTCTGTGCATATACATGGTGATGTGTATGCGTGTGTGAAAGTGTGTGTGTGTGTGTGTGCGTATGTGTGTGTGTGTGCATTGATATTGGAGCCAGGAGACAAGCTCAAACATTATTCTCAGGAATGCCACTCTGCTTCCTTTGATACAGGGTCTTTCACTGGCCTGAAGCTTGCTAATTAGGCTAGACTGGCTGGCCAGTGAGCTCAAGGGATGCGCCTGTCCTCATCTCCCCAGGGTTGTGACTGCAAGTACACACCACCACAGCCAGCATTTACGTGGACACTGGGGATGGAACTTGGGCCCTCAAGCTTGTGAGACAAGCGGTTTTGTTGCTGAGCCATCTTGTGAAGCCCACTTGCTTAATAATTTGCATTTACTTTACCTTACCCACCACCAATTCTAGTGGCGGGGGTGGGGAAGGTGGTGGTTAGTGTTGAGTCTCCTTAAAACTGAGGCACTCAGAATGTTTGCCACTTCTACACTTAAATCATCCTGCAATGTGCAGAGGAATACCCCAAAAGCATAAAGAAAGATAAAAGTGACACAATTTATAAAGAAAGATAAAAGCAATACATTTTATGCTAATTTTCTGTTCTTCTAAAGTCTTCTTTTGAAAGTTTAATATGCCTCTTTAGGCTATTACATTCACCCATGTTTATGATAATCAAATTTAAGGAGACTCTATACATATTGTTCAAATAAATAGTAAATTAAATAGAAAAAAAATCAGTTAACTTGGTTTGGAAAAATTGGACATAGCAAGCAAAGACTTTACAAGGAACCACGATGACCAACACTTGTGAAAGTATGACAATTTCATGAATACATACAATGCGTTTTGATCATATTTACCCCATTACTCTCTTACCTCCTCCCATACATTATTACTAGCATACTGTCAATGCTCTCCTTCCAAGTATGTTATAATTTTTTAAATTTACATAATGGGGGGCTGGAGAGATGCCTTATAGGTTAAGGCACTTGCCTATGAAGCCTAAGGACTAGTGTTTGATCTCTCTCCAGATCCCACATAAGCCAGAGGCACAAAGATGAGGCAAGCGCAAGGTCACACATGCCCACTCGGTGGCGCAAGTGTCTGGAGTTGGATTTCAGTGGCTGAGGCCCTGGCGTGCCAATTCTCTCTCTCTAAAAAAATAGATAAATAAAATTACAGAATAGCACATATTTGGAGCAAAAGATATGCTGTAATTTATTCCAAATGACCTCTTCATTAACAAAACAAACAGCAATAACCATACAACAGTGAAATAAGCTAGGCAACACACAGGAGGATGGTGCAGGAGAATCATACATTTGAGGTCCACCTGGACTGAGAGTCTTTCTCCAAATAAACAAGCAAACAAAAAATTATGGAAGAAAAAAATCCAAACACAAACCTTGCTTTACTTCTTCAACTAGATAAAAATGAATTGAAAAACTTTAAAGTTGCATTTGAGATTGTGAAATAGGTCTTTATTCTGACATTTGGCTCCAGGGAGAATGCCCATCATTTACCAAACTTTTCCGGATGACACTGGGTGAGATTTCTGCTAGGAGTGAGCAGGAAGTCTTGGGTGACCTAATTAGCCCCTCTTTACCTCAGTTTCCCTCACCATGAGTCAATGAGTCCAGCTATGATCTCTGAGGTCCCTTGTATCATTTTCTTTCTCATAGCAGTTCCAGTGGGAACTTCTACCAGTTGTACTTTGCCTCATGATGGATAAAGGATATTATTGGATTTTAATATTCATCTTGGGAGATTTCCTTCTGCTGAGCTACTGTCTGGTGCTCTAGGAGAAAATTTCTAGGAGTAGTGTTCCTTAAAATCACTTTTGGGTAGAATTATACTCCGTGATGAGCACCAAAAATGAAAGCACCATGCAATCATACAACAGTCTTTCACCAAGGACACTATAGACAGCATGTACTTATTCAGTACCCTCTCCCTTCCCCTTTACTTGATCTGCTCAGTGTTCTTATCCACATCTGGAGTGTTAGATATCATGGACTTTCTCATTTGTCATACAGATGCTCTGTTTTGAGCCCTAGATCTGTACAGATGACACCTACTAGAAATGATTTTCACATTTGTTTATTGATGCTGGTCTTTCTTCCCACCCACTCTCTAATTCTGACTTTCTCCCAACATCTCTTGGCAAGGTGAAGAATACTATGGTTTCCCAGACCTCTAATATAAGAAAACTGAAAAATAAAAGAAAATGAATTTGAGAAAAAGTACATATCAAAGATGAGAAACAGGGCATGAGAATACAAATGATTGTTATAAATGACCAGGCACAATGAAACAGAGGTTTGGGATGAGAAAGGGACACATCATATACACATAAAATTGAGTGGATGGATAGGTTGTTGTGGGCATGTGATTTGTGTGGGGTTTATTTTGAACATCCATGAGGACCTGCAGGGGAATAACAAATAACATTGATGTACTAACTTTGAAGTCATCAAGAATACACTAAGCTGTCTGTTCTTAATTTTTATATTCAAGCTTAGAGAAAGAATCTCCTTGTTGTTAATAATGAGGATAATATAAAATCTGATTGCAACAATTTTCAAAATACCTGTGGCTTAGCTCCATGAGGTCTCAAGAAGTAATGACAAGAAAGTATCACTTTCTCAGCATAGATTTCTCATGCTATCACCCCTTGGGGAAACTTAGCAACATGTTCCTTCACTCACGGGGCTTGTGGTGATTTCCACAGCACAGTGACATCATCCCTACGCCTGTTTCCTGTGCCAAGACAACTGATGATATGTCTACAAAGGTGATGACAATATGGTAATAATTTTTTAGGGAATTCAAGGTATATTTTTGTCCTTGGATTACCAGATATGGATTGTTAAATGTGTTTTGTGCTTACTTCATTAATGGATGGGTCTAGAATACAGGTAACCTGGCCTAGCAGCTCTACCATCTTTGCCACATCCCAAGTGAGGTCACTCAGGCCTGGTTAAAATAATTACAATAACCTCTGTTTGTGTCACCAGAATAAAATAGGTAAGGTCATTAATAGATATGCACCCTGGAAAGTCTCAGAGATGGCTCTTAGCTTCTTTCCATCCATGGAAAAACAAAAAGAAATGAACCTGTAGCCATCTGATTTTGATACCTTTTCTCTACTTTTAGAAGAAAACTGAGTACAGAAATGAATGTTCTTTCTGAGACACTTCACTCAGGCATGTCTCTGTTTATTTCTCAGGTCAGGCTGGCTGCCACATATCATACATACAAATGGGACTAGAAGCCTCCATTGTCATTTTGGAAAAATCCATCCATTATGCAGTCAGTTTTCCACCATTCAGAATTTAGTGCATCTTGGGTAGAGCCTGACAGGTACATGGAGGGTCAGTGGAGGGAGGCCGGAGGAAGGTAAGCGTGTTAAGAAAACAGCCATATAATTTACAAGCCTACTGTCCATAAAAGCACAGTGAGCAGGTAGGGTCGAAGATGCTGTCACAGGGACACCAGCCTGGCCTCCAAATGCTACTGCACCCAAATTCATTATTGCATGACCTGTAGCACAGACTACAAATGTCCATTCTAACATCACTGCTACTCTGCTATGACTGTATAGGGGAACAGTCACTGGGAATTCAAATGCCAGTGATTAAACAAGCAGTGCCTGGTGGCCAGCCTTCACCTAGGGAATGGCAGTGACAAGGTAGGTGACCTAGAAATTTCCACCCAGCTCTGACTCTGTGACTTCATAGTCATGACCGCAGGGCTGTACTCTGTTAGGTGCAAAGGCTCTGGGTTCAAGTTTTTATTTTGCTATTTCTGAGCTGAATTGCCTGAAACTAAATTTCAGCTTCTTTTGCTACAAAAATGCTGACAGAATAAAGTCATACATAGGAGCTGGAGCGATGGCTCAGCAGTTAAAGGCACTTGCTTGCAAGACTGCTGGATGGGGTTCAATCCCCAGTACCCACATAGACCCAGATATACAGAATGGTGCATGTCTGGAGTTTGTTTGCACCTGGCTTGCTCACTCCCTCCTCTCTCTCCCTCTGTCTCTCATAAAGAAATAAAAAAATAAGAATAAATTCCTAATTTAGGAGTGAGGAAAAATGATAGCTAGTTAAATATATAAGATAGGGGTTAGCATATAATATATAGATATAAACTATTCACTTTTATGATTGTTACAGATGCATCTGTGATGTAACAGATAGATTTATGTTTTGACTTACCTATACAGGTGGTTTGTCCTTGACTACTAAACAGATCCCTCAGTTTCCACATGTTGAGTTGATCAACTTGGAAATTATACTTCAAAACTCATACCTTAATGATATCCTAATTATCTGAGCAAAGGAGATGACAGTCAGAAACACATCCTGCGAAGAACAATTAATGAAGGACTCCTCATTATCAGAGTCTGTACTGGATCCTTCTGATCAGCTCTTATCCTTCCCTGACACAGCTCACACAAAATTCGCAGTGAGGAGACAGCCACAGGAAAGCACTCTCATGTGCTAGCTACACCATTTACAAGACACAACTCCACTTCAAGCAGTTCACAAATACCTTACAATCAAGAATTCATCAGCATTCCAGAAACTGAGCTCTCTTTCAAATTGGCTTTTGCACCAGTGAGTGCTTTCGCTATGGACAGGGAAATGGAGAGAACCCCCAGCGTCCACTGTCTGCCTCTTAGCGTTGAGAAGAAAACGATCCAAGGGGTTGTGTTTGATCTGCAGCAAAATGTAATATTCCTTTCCGGGGTTGACATGAGTGTCCCTATCTAAGGGGATAGGTGGGTGAAGACAGACCTTGCATATTTTTTGCTTGTTTCCTCTCTCATCAGCTGGAAATGTGACAGTATGAGCAGCAAGCCTTCTATCCAGCAGATAAAAACCAGACACTGAGGCATTTTTGAGTGATAATTCAATAGGATTAAATTACACTCCCATGACAGCTCAAGCTCACTAATGAGGTACATTTCAGTAAACTGTTGACTGGACTGCCTGGATGTTTCCCTTAATTTACCAACATGTAACACATGGGAAAAGCATTCAGCCAAGTAGATGAAGATGATAAGCAGTGAGGTCTACAGGGTTTTTTACGTTAATATCTGACAACCTGAAAGGGTTTTTGTCACCTGTTCTATTTAGCCCAAGGCGGGCACAGAATAACTGGTACCTGTTAGCATGATTGACTTACCAAAGCAATGAAAGGAATTATCTTGAAGAGGGCTGGGTGGAAAACATGTCAGAGAAATTTCTTTTCCTTTCAGTTAGCAGGAAAGGTGTCCCTGGCAAAGTGAGTGATGGTGGGTAATGAAGTTGAAGGAATATTTTACATCATTTCATATGGCTACTTGAACACTTTCAGTTTCAAACTCTTTGAGTTCATTCTGTTAGGTCAAAAAAGAAATCTTTATCTATTTCTTGCCAGGTGCTGATAAAGACTAAAGCAAGGCTAACAACCCTTACCTCACTAAGCAAGGTATTCCAATGAGAGGAAGGACAGAAAACACAGGAGGGGTGGGCTGGGAGCAGCCAACTGAAGCAGTGAAAAGCTGCCTCTTCCCATGATGGTGGTGGGTGACAAGAGCCGTGGAACCTCCTAATCTTCTCCTGAAAACTGATGCTCCCATGGCTTCTGGAAAGTTCTATGGTTAAAGAGGGAAAATACACCAACTCAAAGTGGATGATTTCAAGATGGCTACTGGCTATCAAGTTCTGTTTAAAGAGGTATTCTTTATAACCGTTCATTCCAATCATGTTAACTTATGAATGTGTTCTCAAGAAAGTGTACTATAACCAATGTGGTAGTACATGTTTGTAATTACCCAGCACTTGAGAAAACATAGGCATGAAGGTCATAAATTTAAGGTCAGTCTAGGGTATATAACAAGGTCCTACCTCAAAAAATAATAAATTAGATAAAACCAAGATCTGGGAGTATAATTCAGAGGTTAAGTGCTTGCCTGGGTTTATCCCCAGTACCACCAAAAAAAAAAAAAAAAAAAATGTGTGCCACAAAGAAGAAATACAAATAGGGTCATGAAATACTTGCACACTCATGTTTATTGCAGTCGTAATATCCAAGTTTAGATGAGTGAAGACCATGGTGCATAGTTATATAATAAAGGTTTATTTGTCCATAAAGAAGAATAACATTGTTTTAGTTGCAGGAAAATTGATGCAAGTAGAAACCAGTATGTTAAGAGAAATAAGCCAGACACAGAGAGACAAATACGTTTTCTCTCATATGCAGAATGTAGATATTTTTTAAAAAATCATGAAATCATGAAGGATTAGTAAGTGAACAGTCAGGATATGACTAACATATTAAGATAGATAAATGTATTTATACAGAGCAGAATATTGCTGGCAGAATACACACATCCTGGAATGAATTTTCTCTGGAGATGGTAACTGTGAATCAGAGAAAACAAATCCTCTAATTTTTTTTATTATGTGGGTATTTTTCTTACAATTATTTCACCATCTGCATGAATTACTTAAAACAAGGTTAAACCGGGCATGGTGCCACATGCCTTTAATCCCAGCACTTGGGAGGCAGAGGTAGGAAGATTGCCAAGAGTTCAAGGCCACAGTGAGACTATGTAGTGAATTTCAGGTCAGCCTGGGCTAGAGCGAGACCCTATCTCAGAAAACAAACAAACAAACAAACAAACAAACAAAAACCCAAGGTTAACATTAATAAAAATAGTGACCATCCAATTGTCTGTGTACCGAAACAATGGTTAGAATGCATGGACTGCGTTATTGCAGAATGCTAGACTGAGAATCACACATAAATTTTTAATGTATCCCTTTCAAATTTGCTGCATTTCTCTGTGTCTTAATCTTTCCATCACCATTTCTTCTTGAGGGAGTTTGGTACAATAGTATCTACCATGCATCTTACAGGTACATGAGGATCATATGTGGTCATTTAAAGGAAAACATTTTCAAATGTGTAAAAGTGGAAAGATATGCTTCTTGTTATTGTTGTTTATTGGTGGGATAGGCTCTGGCTCCTATCAGGAAGTTACACAGTCTAGAAAGGAAGAGTTAATAGGTGCAGTCATAATTGTTACTTCCAGCAGATCAACCAAATTGGGAGAATGACCACTTCATTGCATGCCATCTTCCTATCTCTGCATTGTACTATGAAAATGTTCATCATTTTAGAAAGTGGAAAAAGTTTATTTAGTTACATCCATAGGGCAAGTCTTTGTAGTAAACGATAAGTCAGAAAGAGCACACAGTGAGGCAAGAAAAGGGGGAATGGGAGAAAAGAAAAATGACACCTGAGATAGTAAAAGGTCAGGGACTCAACAATATGACCCACCATGTCATCTAAAATTAAAACCTTGAAAAGAGGATGGTTTCTGTCATAAATCATAAAATAAAAACATAAAAAAGCTAAATGCAACATCCAGAGGGGCAAGGGAGATGGGGGCTGGGGACTACAATGACATTAAAAGAGGGAAGAACAAGAAGTACACATCCGAGATTCCCAGGGAATAGAAGGAATAGCTTGAGATCATAGCTGACATGATTGAGAGCTGGCCGTATTGCCTTACAAGTCTAAGGAGGAAGGGCCCCATCTGGCTTCAGTGAGACATATTATTTTCCCAAATAGGCCCACAGACATTAGAGTTCAGTAGACCCTGATGCTAGGCTGAGTCTGCAGAATGCAACTCCAGGAGAGTCAGCTCAGTGGACTGATGGTCTAGTCAGCAGGAACATCCCCAGGTGATGTGAAAATTGCCGTCCCTGGTGCTTGACCCTTCCACACCATAATGATAATCACTTCTGTGTTGCCAGCTGGGCTTCCAAACAGCTCAGGGGTGAGTGCCCACCCCTCACTGAGGCTGCCTAGGAGTGGGGACTACATACACCTGATTGTGACAAATTACCAGCTGACCTGCTCATCAGTGCACAGTGGTAGGTATTTTGTAATATCACCAAAGCAGGAAACACTACTTCTTTCTCCTCAAAATTATATATATATATATATATACATACATACATACATATGTATGTATATATGTATATATATATATATATATATATATATATATATATAAATCTACTGTGTCTACATATTATTGGTAAGAGATGAATATAGGAGATCAAATATCAAATTTAAAACAATGAACTACAATGAGCCTCCTCAAAGTCACTTAACATTGATAAATTAGTAATACATTATTAAATTATTCATATCTTTTTTTCCCTTTGGACTATAATGATATACTGTACACAGCACTGATAATTTACTTAGGCTGAGTCCATTCATTTAATTATGCTGCTAAACTTGGTAGGCCAATTGGTCATCATGAGAATTTCTAGGCAAGCTAATCACAAATATATAGAACATGTCCCTTATTGTCCCCAGCGGCTAAGTGCTAAAGTGCTATTTAGTGCTCAGAAGGTTAATGTCCTGCTTATGTAAATTGTCCAATTTAACATTCAGCAGCAGTATCATAAATTCTGGCTCCAGGATTTCATTAAACGTATGTTCAAACTAGTTGACCTTAGAGGTTAACAAGCACAAGTTAAACAGGACAATTATTTAACTCACTTCTTATCAAGAGACTGAAGCCTACTAGCCACTTAATAGCTGTTCATACTTCACAATTAGAATTCTTATAAGGCCTCTGATAAAACTGCAGGCCATGAATTTTCATAAGGTTTTCAGATAATAACTATTTATCTGCACTTGTTTTTCTTTCTTATAAACTTAAACTTTGATCTTTCACATTCAATTAGACATGATTCCACAGAGAAGGGCTAGGTGACTGGAGGAGATAGCTGTGGCTTTCTTCTGGGTTCGCAAAAAGATTTAAAACATGGTATCCACACCGTCATTAGTGGAAATTAATGCAGAAGTCACAGGCTCACAATTCAGTGGACCACTCAGTACCATTTACCATTTTCAGACATTAAAGTTAAACATTGATTCTTTTCTTTAATGTTCCCCCCAATGCCAATTAGACTTACTGAGGGGAATGTACTGTCCTTTGTATTTCTCTTGTGAGGGGTTGTGTTATGATGCAAGAGAAAGGTAGATTATGGCCAGAAGCTGGAGCCTCTCCCTCTTGCCTGTGCAGCTTTTCTCTCTCCTCTTGGGCATGGAAAATTATAAGCTCTGGGAGTGACCATCACAGCCCTGTTACCTACAGCTTGGGCAATGCAGCAGGAAGTCCACGGGTGACATTTCTGCATGCTTCCTCCTGTGGTAGAGTCAAGTATTGGCTTCGGGGAGATATTAAATTGGTAACCACACACCAGCCATCTCAACAGTTGACAGCCATAGACACTAAGAAAAGCACAAACAGCTTCCTCCCCTTGCAGGTTCAACTGTTCATCTTGTACACTTTTTGGAAGATAAAGCAGCCGATAGGAGCACCCAGGGTTTTATTAATAAATCATGCACTGAATTTCTGTGCAAATCTGGAATGGAGCAAAATATGTCAGGTAGCCTATAGGTACGTTTATCAGAGAGATAGTAAGTCATTTTTAAAATTCAAAAGTAATTAAATGTAATGACAGAAAAAGGGTAGGTGGGTAGATAGGTAGATATTAAATAATATTACCCTTGGCCTGGTCTTTGTTCCACACACCTTATTCCCCCAAGGGGTTACTTATTGTGAGGAGCTGTTTAAAGGAACAATATAAGGAAAAAATATTTTCTAGAATGAAAAAATGTGACAGTGTTTTATACCCTCCTGTGTTGCTCTCCATCCACACTTCATCTTTTAAATATTGGCTTCAAATCCTGCCTGAAAGGGGACATAAATAAAGTGAAATGGCTAATGGAGTAAAAACACTTATGATCAGGTTTTCATAACTAACATTATTGATAGCTTCTCCCCCAAATGCACTCTCACACGATGCAATATCCATTTCTAAAGTAAGATTTAGAGCCCTATTTGCAATAAAAAGGCTGGCGCACACAAATAAAGAAGGGAAAAAAAATTAAGCCTGAGATAGTAATTCTGTGAAGAGAGAGAAGAGAGAGACAGGGAAGACCTCCTACTAAAACATAGCACCCCAGCTGACCACAGGGGGGACACAGAATATCTTTTCTGATTTCAGACAGGGCTGCCTATGCTGTCCACTGTGTTCTGGCAGAATCTAAAGGGGCAGCAAATCTAAGACCATAATTTGGAAATAACCAATCCTTTCTATTTCATAGTGTCAGTATTTAAACTCTTAGTGCAGTATGTGGGTGTGCCCTTTGATGACAACGACAAGATGATCATGTGGGAAATTCAATACAATGCCCCCAAGAGTGTGGCTGGATACAAGCATGTGCAGGGTGCTATCTGCATGGAGCAGGAGTGGCTGCCCTGGCTGTTGTCTCCTTCACATGTTCAGTGAAGCAAAGACAGTGGAAGAAAGGCATTTCCAAAACCTAGAAAGTCAGTCCATGCACTCCCTTTTGGACAATAATTTAGCAGCATCCCAATGGGATTTTATGGCCTGCTTCCTGCTATTTTCATATAGTCTAGGGAGAGTGGTTATCATCTGTTTTAGTTTCCATATTTTCCATGTTAGTAAGTTTTTCTTCGAATCCAGAATTTAAAAAAAAAATCTCTGGACTTTAAAAACTAGTCTACAAAAATTCAAATAGAGTTTACATGGGTCTAAGCTGTGGTATGCAAATTATACTGTGCCTAGCTTAAGTTAATTTGAAAGAACATAGGGTTTGAGTTTTTAATTTTTTTTTTCTTTTTTGGTTTTTCAAGGTAGGGTCTCACTCTAGCTCAGGCTGACCTGGAATTCACTCTGGAGTCTCAGGGTGGCCTCAAACTTACAGCAATCCTCCTACCTCTGCCTCCCAAATGCTGGGATTAAAGGCATGTGCCACCATGCCCAGCAAGTTTTTAATTTTTTAAGTTTATTTTATTTATTTATTTGCACCCTTGTATGTGTACATATGTGTATGGGCCAGCCAGTGTCTCTTGCTCCTGCAAACACATGCCCATGTGGCTTTATGTCGGTGCTTGGGAATTGATCCTGTGTTGGCAGGCTTTTCAAGCAAGTACTATTAACCATTGAGTCATCTCCCCAGCTCCCAGAATATGGAACTCATAAAAGGGATAAAATGACTCATGTTTACAATTTCTTTTACAATAATATCTCCTCTTTCAAATATAATCTTTTTAAAAAATGAAACTAAAATTCTAGAAACCCATAATCCTGGTTGCCTTGTAACTTAGCATCAATAGTAGACATTGACCTCTGCATCAGTTCAGAGTTGTACAGAAATCAATACAAAACCTTTCTTCCTTTCTTCAGAACCTCAGGATCTTGGAAAGCACTACCAAGAGAGGACTTCAAACATATACAAAGACTTCAAGCATTTCACTATCAGTGTTTATTTGCAACTACTTAACTCTGTTCTGTCTATCTGTCTGAATATGGGTGGAAAAGAAAGGGGTGGATATTGTCAAGTTAGGGATAAAGGCAGTAAGACAAACTGTTTCTTTTAGGTCCAAGAACTTCTGTTCTTACAGCAAAGACTAGAGGGATGTTAACATATAAGGAGAGAGGGACATCAGACTCCTGGGTAAAGAAAGAGACTATGAGAAGGGATGTGGTTGTTTGAATCAGATATCCCCTTTGACTCATATGTCCTGAATGCTAGGTCCCCAGCTGACAGCAATTTGGGAGGTGGAGCCTTGCTGGAGGATATGTGCTTCTGGGGGAAGGGCATAGGGATGTCACAGCCTGCACCCTGTTGCCAGAGCTTGGCCCACTCTCCGGCTGCTGTTTTCCAGCTGCAACAGGCAAGGAGGTGATGTCCAACCTCTGCTCTACCACCTTTTCCCTTGCATCATGAAGCTTCTCCTCAAGACTGTAAGCCAAAAGAGAAACTTTTCCTCCTACCAGTTGCTTTTGGTCAGGTGCTTTATGCCACTGAGGAGAAGGAAACTAAAACAAGGGGGTGATAGATGCAGCTGGTGAGAGAGAGAGAGTGGGAGAGAAAGAGAGAAAGAGATCCAAGGGGAGTGGGATCCCTCACCAGGAAAAGAGCAAGTGAACCGAAGAAAGAGAGCTATAACAATAAAAAGAGAGAGTGGAGAAGGGGAAGAGAGGAAGAGCCAATGGGGAGGGAGGCAGAGAGACAGTGAGAAAGAGAGAAAGAAAGGGTTTTAAGGATTGTCAGAACTTACCATACTCCCTCAGAAGGGGAAGGAGGACATTGCCCTGGGAGTCAGCTGCCTTGAGTAATATGCTAAGATGGAAGCTGGGGGAAAGGTGACATTTGCCTCTTCTCAGCCCAGTGGTACTCAATACCCCAGAAGAGGGGATTCCAGAATCCCAGACCTAGTGGGGCATGGCTGGTTGGGAGGAGTGAGAAAGGGGCATGGGAGAAGGAGAAATCTCTGGGACTCATATATATGACTGTAGAGGTTTAATCAATGGCACAGCCATTGCTCAGATGGTAAACAGAGCACAGATGCAACCAGTGGGCCCTGGGAAAGAACTGAGAAATTAGACTAGTACAGAACTCTGCTGGCTGCTTACCTCATCCACTCCTGCCTCCTGAGTGACAGGAAGGCTCAGCAATCCAAACCACTAATCCCAGCAGCTGCCTGCTAGCTCAGATGATGGTGGTGCCTACGTGAGAGACAGCTCAAGCCATGCAACTTCAGGGATTATGAATACTGCTTGGCATCACGACTGGCTGCCTGTAAATGAAGAAGAAAAGTTGGAGACACAAATTTAGTGCCGAAAGGAAGGAAACTACTAAGGATTGAATTGCACCTACCAAAAGACATGCTAAAGTCTTCACTCCTAATTCTTTTATTGTAACAACAGGAGTGTTGTCAGAGCTCCATAATCTTCTCTTCTCTCTTCCCTACCACCTGGCTAAGCTACTCCTGGGACTCTGGAGCTTCTTCTTGGGATGGAAATTAAAAATACCTGTGTGCTAGGGGAAGGAAGGACACCTCACCCCAGTCCCCACCTCTGCGCACAACCTAAGGCTCCTCCCCCAAAGGGCAGTTTCTCTCCTGTCTGCATCATACCCACTGCCTGGACATCACTCACTTGCTTTCAGCTATCCTGCTCCAGATGTATTCTCTCTCTCTCTCTCTCTCTCTCTCTCTCTCTCTCTCTCTCTCTCTCTCTCCATACCCCTTTTCTCTTCTTTCTCTTTATCTCTTGACCTCTCTCCTTTCTCTCTTTCCCTTTGGTTTCAGTCCTCTGACCAAAGCTTCCCTCCTTGTTTGCTTCAGTTCATGCTAGCCCATCCCTGTATTAAATAAGACCCTGGTCCCAAGAGACTGTCTCAGTCCTCTGTTGTGAACCCCACACCTGACATACCATGTGGTGCCTTGACTCAGATATAGCAGTATCACTTGGACTGACTGACTTCTTGGGCCTGGTTCACCCCTTCTTTTCTTTCTTCTGCCTTTGTAGGGCTTTTTCTATATTCAACTCCAGACCCATTCTGGTAAACCAGGTGGTGAGGACACCTATGGGTCAGGAAATATGAATAGTGAGCCAGGTGACTTCATCCAGGTAGAGTTGAGAAACCCATTGATCTGGACCTAATAGCGATATAAGAACATATGTTCTCAACTTCCTGGCTGCTTTCTGTGTGACCCTGAATCACACTCTTGGGAGAATTAAAGAGATATGAAGATACTTGTATCCTTTGCTTCTCTCTACCTAATCCATTGCCAGAGGTTCCCATGCTCCCGTCAGACATTCTCAGCCCTTTGTACTCCTAGCACTAGGCTCCCCTGGCAGCTCCAGAGTTAGGATGATAAGTATAAAGAAAAATCAGTGAAACTTGACACTGTGAAATACACAAAATAAGGTATCTATAACTGACCCTAAGAGATGGAGAGACAAAGAATTCAAAACAGCTATTTAAAGGAAACTCAGCAGACTTCAATAAAATGCAGAGAAAAATTCAGTGACAGGAGAAAGACAGTAAATGATTAGACTGAGAAATTTAGTAGAAAGAATTAAAGAACAAACAATAGCAACTAATAAATAATAATGTAACAATAACCGTGGAGCTGAAAAATACATTGAACAAAGTGAAAAGTACAATAGAGTGCATCAATAAGAAAACTGATCAAATAGAAAATGTAGCCTTTCAACCACATCCACACAGACCTTTCTGTAGAGCTAGTGTACACCACAGCCTTCTCCCATTGGCTAGTTGCCAACACTGAAGATTTAAAATGTATAGTTTCACTCCTACCCAAAATTTCAGAAAATCCTAAAAATGCTCATGTGAGAAATGGAGCAGATGTTAGGAAACATTTCTATGAGGACAGTGACATTTCAGTGATCTGCTGGAACAGTTGTTGCAGAAAGAATATATTCTTCACAAAAAATAAAACATGCACAGTATACAAGAAAAAGACAATAGAAAAATAGCAGATTTGTGAAATTGGGGGAAATACAGCATCCTTAATGCATAAGTCACAGAGAGAGTAGTTGAAGAAAAAGTCTGGGGCACAACATCTGTCGATCTTAACTATTGGCATTAGAAGCCAAATAACTCTTCATTGTGGTATCTGGCCAATCCTTGTGAGATGTTTTGCAGTATATTTACTAGATACTAATTGCACTCTTGCAGTGTGACAGTCTAAAATATCTCATTATCCTGTCTCTCTGAGTACAAACTTGCAGGGCTGAAAAAGAGCTGAGCTGTTATTTCAAGGTCATGTAGGCCACATGAGAGTTTGAAAAGAGAAGTTTAGGAGATTATCCTGCCTGGCATTCATTTTTAAAATTCACTATATCTTAAGTGTATGCAGGGAAGTAGCTGGGAGTCATTGCAAGAATGCACTGGCAGAATGACAGAAGTTTGGACTAAAGTAGTGGTAAAAGGGGGGACAAAAGCTGATTTTTTTTTAGAGGTAGTCACAGTACTGTTTGTCCCCATTTCTTCTGGCTCTTCTTTGTATTAGAGATCTCATTGTATTACAAATTCTGATTTAAATTCATTAAATACCCCTCCCAACAACACAGAGAATCAGAAAACTTCTTTACTTAACTATTTATAAAGGGTAATTTCTAACTTTGTATTTTGGGTTATTAAGATTGACCTTGGTACTGTCTATGATCTGAAGGTTATTATTTGCATTTACTTTCTAGGTGAAACCCAGGCTACATATGTCCCTTTCGAGCATTTCATTACAGGATTCCTAGAATCTTGTCCAAGTAGCACCTATGATTCTATTGATCTCCATTTGACAATAAATACTCAGGGATAAATCACAATTTTAACAGAAAATATACTGTTGTCCACCACAATTTAAGAATCTACTGAAGTCAACAGAATGGCCTTTTGATTACCTCCCAGAAAAATCAACAATTGTTGGAACATATTTATGACCCTGTTTAGCAGCTTTCAGCTCAGCCTTATTACACCAATACTCACCCAGTACAAGTTCTTTTCCATTAGTAAAAGAAGGAACAAAAGGTCATAGCTTCCTTGCAAGTTATGGCAACTAATTAGAGAAACCCTTTGCTAGAGAACATAATTGGGCCATTACTGAATCCCTCTATAAAATGAAAAAGATACAGCTTTATTCTTGTTGGTTTTCCAGCAAGTAATGCACAACTTATCAATAAATGTCCAAAGAATAAAAATTGCATTACTGGTGGGTTTTCTAAATGTGTATTTCCATACCTGGAGCTTCAACTCATACACTTAACATTAAAAAGGACCTTCTTAGCCAAGTAGTTATTTTTGTCAGTCCTAAATATATAGTTTTACAACAGTTGCTATTGCTTAAACTAGGTTTGTCTCTTCTTAATCTCGTTCTGAAATTGAATTCCCATTGTGTGGTGTTAAAAGGGGAGAAATGTAATATGACTATGGTGTTTAGGAGTTGGGCCTTTGGGAGATCAGGATTACAGAAAGTCATCAGAGTGGAGACCCCATTATTAAATCCTAGAACCTTTGTAAGAAGTGGGTAATCAGGCTGAGGATGCAGCTAAGTAGAAGAGCTTGTGCTTGGTGTACCCAAGCCTTTGGATTCAATTCCTAGTGCAAAAAAAAAAAAGGAAATAAGAAGGTGAAGAGAGGGCTGTAGGGATGGCTTAGTAGTTAAGGCATTTGTCTGCAAAGCCAAAGGAACAAGGTTCAATTCCCCAGGACCCACATTAGCCAGATGCACAAAGGGGCACATGCATCTGGAATTCATTCGCAGTGGCTGGTGGCCCTGGCACACCCATCGTTTCCCTCTCTATCTCCCTCTTTATCTCTGCAAAATAAATATGAAATAATAAATACATAAAAATAAATACAAAAATAAAATATTTTTTAAAAAGAGAAGGAGAAGAGAGGGGTTAAAACACAAATATGTGATCCCTGTTACTCACAGTATGATGTCCTGTGTCACCTTGGGATTCTACCAGCAAGCAATCCCTCACAGCATATAGCCCTTGTTGGGCACTGCCAGGCACAGGCTGGAGCCTTCAGGAGATGGGCCTGAGCTGCCAGGCATGGCTAAGGACCCCTGGAATACAGGAGATCACTCCCTCTCCAAGCCCAGCACACCTGAACTGAGCCTTTCCACATAGCCCTGTGACCTTTGACCAGTTGCCTAGGAAACTCCTTACCAGCCAGCAGCCTTCACATAACCCATCCCCCTGTGACCCTCTTCCCACCACTATGTAGATCACCTGACTCTCTCCATAAGTGCTGGAATGAATTAACATCCCTAGGCATCAGCTAGCAACCTTTGAACCCACCAACCCCTTAGGACCCTCTTTCCACTCTCAACTGCTTATAAACCCATTTCCCTGTTGAATAAATTGAGCTGTTCACAGAGACTGCCCCCCAAAAGTGGTCTTTCATTGTGCTCATGGTCAGCTGCTCAAGACCTTGCTCCCCACGGTTGCCTGGACACCTTCGGGGGACTGTGGCCCTGAGGATCCTGGGACCCACAAGCCCGCTCCCTTAAACCAGAGCTGTCAGCCAAAATAAACCTCATATCTCTATATGTCAGTCTGTGGTATTCTATCATCGCAATGAACTAAGTTAATGGGAAAGCTCCGGAACTATTACTGAGGCAGTTTAGGGTAGCAAGGTCCCCAAATGTAAACTAAAAGTTGTTAAAGATGAGAAATATCCTTGAGCCTGTAAGACGTGAATATGGTTTCTCCTTATCTCTTTCTTTTCCAAAGAAGTCTTCACACCCTCCACCTTTCTAGAGGCCAAGACAAACTCTGTTGCTCTGAACGACACCCCCAAAGGCCTGTATAGATACTGGCAGTGAGGCAAAAACTCTTACCATCAGTAAGTACAAAGGTTTTTCTTAAAGCTAACACTGTTCTAAGAACAATGTAAAAAGACCCCCTCAAAAACATCTATGTGTATAAATGTGGAGTTACAAAATCAGCAACATCCTATATAACCTAGCTCTGTCAGCTTGAAGACAGCTGACTCTGGCCTTGAGTCACTGGGAGCTACTTGCTTCATGGAGGCACTATTTTTTGTTTGGTTGGTTTGGGTTTTGTTTTTCTGTTTTACAGCAATGAGGATAGAACCTAGGGCCTTGTGTAGCTAGGGAAGTATTTTACTGCTGTGTTATACAATAGGCTGAGACACTTTCTTGTTTTGAAACTAACTACAGAATCCTTTTATAAAGACAAGTATCCTCTCCCATTTCTCTTTTTAAATGAAGTAACAATGCCCTACAACAAGCTTGAACTCAACTGTATCTCATTTTCCTCTTAAGGAATTTAAATTTGTATGCTTTTATGCTTTCTACATTTGTATTGCTGTGGTTTGGGTGTGAAATGACTGCTCCCCAACTCATTTAGGTGTGAAATGGCCACCACACCTTATCCACTCATGTGTTCAAGGCTGGGTCACCAGGTGGTAAAATTATTTGGAGAGGTTATGAAGACTATAAGAGGTGGGCCTAGCCTCCCTCTCTCTCGCTCGCTCACTCTCTCTCTCTCTCATTCCTACTAGTCATATGTCATGTTTCTCTGTTTCATAAAAGGATCAGAAAAATGGAACCAGGTGAATATGGACAAAACGTTCTGAAACCAAAAGCCAATGTATATCTTTCCTCCTTTAAGTTGTTTTCTCATCTACTTTGGTCAGGGCTATGAAAAGCTGACTAACACATATATGAATGAAGCCATTTGAAATGATAGAATGAACAAAACTATAAAACATTAGAAAAGCAAGTAGACAGTATGTGGTA
Source organism: Dipus sagitta (assembly GCA_036346955.1). Classification (NCBI taxonomy): domain Eukaryota; kingdom Metazoa; phylum Chordata; class Mammalia; order Rodentia; family Dipodidae; genus Dipus; species Dipus sagitta. Next base: position 318,228,189 of record CM070770.1, read on the forward strand.
CCTTACTAGCTGCATTTTTCCTTAATGAAAATTATGTCACTGGGCATGATGGCATACACCTTTAATCCCAGTACTTGGGAGGCAGAGGTAGGAGGATCGCTGAGAGTTCAAGGCCACCCTGAGACTACATACTGAATTCCAGGTCAGCCTGAACTAGAATGAGACCCTCCTTGAAAAACCAAAGAAAAACAAACAAAATAGTTATGTCCATTAAACCATAACAGATTCCCAAGGTAGTGGAGTACAAGACACTAAGAAGCCCAAGTTTCAGTAGAGGTTGGCAGGAGCCTGAAGAGACCAAGCCTGGTAGCCACAGAGAGGCAGCATGGCACAGAAGAAAGAACAGACTGGAAATTAAGCATGTGGATGCTGAACTGTTCTCTAGTGCAGCCTAAGGCCTTATCAGCCACTAACATTCTATGATAAAAAGAAATAAAATGTACAAGGCTTTATCTTTACTTTAATCCTCCATGATTTTTGCATAATCATAAAGGGCAACAGGAAAAATACATTCTTTTGCTAAGAATGAACAGTTTGCCTATTGGGGATTAACTCCCTAATCTCTTTTAACTCGGGAACTCCCTCCCCAGATGCATTGCATGTCATGACCCTTATCGTTCTGCCCAATGCTGTTTTCACTGCCAGGCAGTAGACATTGAGATCAAGATGCGTGATAAAGGAACTGGGGTTCTGAGCCATGGTCAACATACCAATATGAAATGGGGATAGGGGTTTCCTTGAGAGCAATGGAGCGTCCCTCAGCTCTTGATTGGACTTTAACCCAGGAGTTATGATATCAGATTATCATGGTCATACAAAACTTCTACTGAGTCAGTGGCCACCAGGTCAGTGTCTTATTAATTCAGAGAACTGAAATCCACAGACAAAAGGGTAAACTTAGATAATTTTATTAGATTATATCCAGAACTTAAAAGAAGGAGGAAAGGCAGAAGTCTTAAACAAGGAGGCAAGAGAGGGTTTCTGGAAATGGCAAATCTCACCCTGACATACAGGTGGGGTCTTTTATGTGAACTCCCTAGATGGGCTGCTGGACTAGTCAGTCCAGTCCTAATGTCAAGGTTTTGAGGTCAATCATTTTGGGAAAGGGCAACATTCACAGAAATCTTAATCATCCTGTAAGGGCCTTCTCCAAAGGGGGTGGAAGAACTCGCCCAGAGGTCAGAGATCTGAAAAGGACAGACCTGTCTGACATTTCTGACCTGTAGCTAAGTAGAATGATATATATTCTTTCCCTACAATCACCAAGACATTCCTCACCTTACCTTTTAAGGCTTTGTCATGCCTAAACCGCCTCACTAAGAGCCCAAATAAATCTCACATTTGTTTAATCTTTCAGCTTCCTGTTAGGCCCCATCAGAGACTCATAAAATAGAATCCTTGTTTACTTAGAAAAGAAGCTAAAGGCCTAAGGGGTACAATACACCTCATACTGCTGTCCTAGAAGGTAGAATAATACCCACAAACTCAATAAGGAATGACGGAAACTTCTGGAGGGTAGCAGCACCATTCCTCTGTGCTAAGCATCCCTACCAGGCACTGAGGGAGAAACAGATCCACACAGCGAAATGGAAGAAAAACTAATGAAAAACTTTCATGTCATAACATGTCATATTTATTGAAGAAGCAATGAGCTAGAGAGATGGCATAGTGGTTAAGGTCCTTGTCTGCTAACCTTAGAAACAGGTTTGATTCCTTAGGACCCACATAAGCCAGATGCATGAGGTGGCACACATGCCTGGAGTTTGTTTGCCAGTTTGCAGTGGCTAGAGATCTTAGCATTCCCATCCTCTCTCTCTCTCTCTCTCTCTCTCTGTCCCTCTCTCTCTTTCTGTCTGTCACTTTCAAACAAATAAATAAAAAAAAACAAAAACATTTAAAAAATAAAAATATTTTAATAAAAAAATACAAATTAAAAAGAATCAATAATACACTATGAATCTAGTTATACTCAAATGTAAAAAAATCCATTACATTCATTCTTTTGAAATTTTTTACAATAAAAAGGAATTTATTATAAAAGTATAAAAAGTAGCTGGGCGTGGTTGCACACGCCTTTAATCCCAGCACTCGTGAGGCAGAGGTAGGAGGATCGCCGTGAGTTTGAGGCCACCCGAAGACTACAGAGTTAATTCCAGGTCAGCCTAGACCAGAATGAGAACAAAGAAAAAAGAAGAAGAAAAAAAGAAAGTATAAAAAGTGCTATATTTGGGATATATAGATCTTCAGCAAAGCTATGTAAATTGAGAACTTCAGGATTAACTTGCATTTTAAAAATATTGTACCTGTATATTAATGGCTTTTGGCTCTAACTGTGGGAGTGGATCTGGAATTTCCAGTCAAAGATATACAAAGTGCTAGAGAAGAACAAGGAAAACTGAAAATCAGTAGACAGGAAGAAATAATAAAGATTAGGGCAGAAATTAATGAAATAGAAACCAAAACAAAAAACAAACAAACAAACAAAAAAACAATCCAAACAATCAATGAAACAAAGAGTTGGTTCTTTGAAAGGATAAATAAGATTATAAACCCTTAGCAAATCTGACCAAAAGAAAGAGAGAAGAGGCACAAATCAATAAAATTAGAGATGAAAACAGCACCATCACAACAGATAACAGAGAAATTCAAAAAATCATAGGGACATACTATAAAAACATACACTCCACTAAGTATGAAAATCTGAAAAAAAATGGATTATTTCCTTGATTTATATGACCTACCTAAATTAAATCAAGATGAGATTAATCACTTAAATAGACATACAACAAGTATGGAGATCCAAGCAGTTATCAAAAATCTTCCAACTAAAAAAGGTCCAGGCCCAGATGGATTCACTGGTAAATTTTACTTGATCTTCAGGGAAGAACTAACACCACTGCTTCTTAAGCTTTTCCATAAAATAGAAAAACAAGGAATCCTACCAAATTCCTTCTACGAAGCCAGCATCACCTTGATACCAAAACCAGGCAAAGATAGAATAAAAAAAGAAAATTACAGACAAATCTCCCTCATGAACATAGAAGCAAAAATTCTCAACAAAATATTGGCAAACAGAATAAAATAATATATCAGAAAGATCATTCACCCCGACCAAGAAGGCTTTATCCCATAGATGCAGGGCTGGTTCAACATATGTAAATCGATAAATGTAATACATTATATAGATGGACTGAAGGACAAAAATCACATGATCATGTCATTAGATGCAGACAAAGCATTTAATAAAGTCCAACATCCCTTCATGATAAAAGTCCTGCATAGACTGGGAATAGAAGGAACATATCTCAATATGATAAAGGCTATTAATGGCAAGCCTACAACCAACATATTACTAAATGGGGAAAAACAGGAAGCTTTTCCACTAAAATCAGGAGCAAGACAAGGGTGCCCACTGTCCCCACTTTTATTTAATATAGTACTGGAAGTCTTAGCCATAGCAATAAGGCAAGAGATGCATATAAAAGGGATACAAATTGGAAAGGAAGAGATCAAGTTATCATTATTTGCAGATGACATGATTCTATATATAAAGGACCCTAAAGACGCTACCAGCAAACTGTTAGAGCTGATAAACACCTATAGCCATGTAGCAGGATATAAAATAAATACACAGAAATCAGTAGCCTTCCTATATGCTAACAACAAACACACAGAGGATGAAATCAGAGAATCACTCCCATTCACAATTGCATCAAAAAATAAATAAGCAAATAAAGTACCTTGGAATAAACCTAACAAAAGAAGTGAAGGATCTCTACAATGAAAACTTTAAAACGCTCAAGTGAGTAATTGCAGAAGACATTAAAAATGGAAAAACATCCATTATTCTTGGATCAGAAGAATCAATATTGTGAAAATGGCAATCTTACCAAAAGCAATCTACACATTTAATGCAATCCCCATCAAAATACCAATGGCATTCTTCATGGAAATAGAAAAAACAATCCAAAAATTAATTTGGAATCATAAAAAAATCTCAAATATCTAAAACAATACTGAGCAACAAAAATAAGGTTGGTGGTATCACCATACCTGATTTTAACCTATACTACAGAGCCATAGTAACAAAAACAGCATGATACTGGCACAAAAGCAGACATGTAGATCAATGGAACAGAAGAGAGGACCCAGATATAAGTCCAGGTAGCTATAGCCACCTGATATTTGATTAAAAAAATGCCAAAAATACTCACTGGAGAAAAGACAACCTCTTTGGCAAATGGTGCTGGAAAACTGGATATGAATCTGTAGGAGGATGAAAATTGATTCTTTTCTCTCTCCATGCACAAGAATTAAGTCCAAATGGATTAAAGACCTTAACATCAGACCTGAAACTCTGAAACTGCTAGAAGAAAAAGTAGGGGAAACCCTTCAACATATTGGTCTGGGCAAAGACTTTCTGAATGTAACACCAATTGCTCAGGCAATAAAACCACAGATTAACTGCTGGAACCTCATGAAATTACAAAGATTTTGTACTGCAAAGGACGCTGTGAATAAAGCAAAGAGGCAATCTACAGAATGGGAAAAAATCTTTGCCAGCTATACATCTGATAGAGGATTAATATCTAGGATATACAAAGACCTCAAAAAATTAAATAATAAGAAATCAAACAGGCCAATTAAAAAATGGGCTATGGAACTAAATAGAGAGTTCTCAAAAGAAGAAATATGGATGGTATATAAGCATCTAAAAAAGTGTTCTACATCCCTAGCCATCAGGGAAATGAAGAATCGAACTACGTTGAGATTCCATCTCACTCCTGTCATGAAAACAAATGACCATAAATGCTGGCAAGGATGTAGAAAAGGGGGAACCCTTCTACAGTGTTGGTGTAAATGTAATCTACTCTAGCCATTGTGGAAATCAGTGTGGAGATTCCTAAGACAGCTAAAAATAGATCTACCATATGACCCAGCTATAGCACTTTTAGACATATATCCTAAGGACTCATCTCATTACCTTAGAGATACTTGCTCAACCATGTTTATTGCCACTCAGTTCACAATAGCTGGGAAATGGAACCAGCCTAGATGTCCCTCAACTGATGAGTGGATAATGAAGATATGGCACATTTATACAATGGAATTCTACTCAGCAGTAAAGAAAAATGAAGTTATGAAATTTGCAGGAAAATTGATGGATCTGGAAAGGATTATACTAAGCAAGGTAACCCAGGCCCAGAAAGCCAAGCGTCTCATGTTCTCTCTCATATGTGGGCCCTAGCTTCAGTTGATTGGGCTTCTGTGTGAGAAGGAAAAAACTCAGTAGCAGAGGCCAGTAAGCTAGAAAAGAGATAGAAAGGGAAGAGAAAGGAAGGGAGGGAGGTACTTAATAGGATGGTATTGTATGCATGTAAGTATAAGAATAGATAAATGGGGGTGAAAAGGCCCAAATGAGGTCAGGGGAAGAGATTGAGTAAAGGAAAGGTGGAGGGAGGGCTAATCAAAATCTAAGAGGATTTAAATAAATCATATGGAAACTTACTTTTTTGGACAATGGAACACTCAGGAGTAGATTGTTGCTAGAAAATTTTCAATGCCAGGGATGGGATACCTTCCAGTGAATTGTTGGCCAAAGTCCCTGATGCCCCCAAAACATTATAGGCCATTGCTGAAGCCCTTGGTTTCCCACCAAGAATAGATGGTAAAACCCTATTGCTGAAGACCCCACATACTTGGGCTGCAAGGTCACTGAGAAATCCTCTGGAACTGAGCTGATAAACTTCTCCATGTAAACCAGCTGACAGAAAGCTGGAAGAAGGGCTTAACAGTTAAGTGCTTGCCTGTGAAGGCTAAGGACCCCAGTTCAAGGCTCCATTTCCCAGGACCCACGTTAGCCAGATGCACAAGGGGGGGCACACCCATCTGGAGTTCGTTTACAGTGGCTGGAAGCCCTGGCGTGCCCATTCTCTCCCTCTCTCTCTCTCTCTCTCTCTCTCTCTCTCTGCCTCTTTCTCTCTCTGTCTGTCACTCTCAAATAAATAAAAATAAACAAAAAGAAAGAAAGAAAGAAAGAAAGAAAGAAAGAAAGAAAGAAAAAAGAAAGAAAGCAAGCTGGAAGAAGTCATTCTCCATGCAGTTCAATGGGAGAGAGAAATCACCAGTGAAGATACTGACATTGGACTCTGCAAGTCTTATATTTAGCCAGCCAGGCCAAATGAGCCAATGGGTGCAATAGTGGCATGTCTTTCATGGTGGAAACTAACTGCCCTCTAATTGGACTGGAGGCCTGCTCCATGGGAGGGAATACATCCCTGATACTGAAAACTTAAAACAGGGGTAGTCATGAGCTCTAGGGGTGGAACGTCTACCACTGTCTGGCTAAATTCATATACTATGCTTATCAAACTGCTCAGTAATCACTTCGCTTAATGTTCATACACATATATTAATGATACTCTCACTTTTGGTAGAGAACCTTCTCTTTTCAGATGGCAGTGACATTGGGATGACTCAGAAGGCATCATGGTGCTGGAAAGAAGTGTCAGGAGTGCTCAGAACTGCAATATCTCTTTATCATACCTTCTAAGGCTCACAGTCTATCATACATATGTATAATTTGTTTTAATTTTACAGGACTCATAACTAAAAGACTATCTTAAATTTCAGGTGATACTTGGGACTTAAGTTGATAAAAATTGTGGGGACCTTTAAATTTAGACTAAATACAATATACAATTTAAAATGGTTGTAAATCTATTGGAGGTCAGGGACTAAATCTGTTGGTTTTAAATGGATTTCACCCAATTTATTCAGAAGTTTATTAATTTATTATTGTGGTTAGTTTGCAAATATAAACTCAGGGCTTGGGGTTCCAGGAAGCATCCCTGAACCCCCATTTCCCCATTACAGAATGGGGGTCTCACCAAGAGGTCTTGAGAGAATGATTTTTATACAAATAGCCACATTTTTATTCCATTTCCCCACTTCTGTGAGCCACTGGTACATTCCAGCGGCTGCCCCCATCAGTTCCATGGGCACTCCAGCCTTTAAACCTTACTCATTTAGGGCTGGAGAGATGGCTTAGTGGTTAAGCGCTTGCCTGTGAAGCCTAAGGACCCCAGTTCGAGGCTCAATTCCCCAGGACCCACGTTAGCCAGATGCACAAGGGGGCGCACGCATCTGGAGTTCGTTTACAGAGGCTGGAAGCTCTGGCGTGCCCATTCTCTCTCACTCTCTCTCTCTCTCTCTCTCTCTCTCCCCTCCTTCTCTCTGTTGCTCTCAAATAAATAAATAAACAAACAAAAAATTAAAAAAAAAATAAAGCTTACTCATTTCTTGTGGCCTCACAATGAGGAAGATAGAAACTGAACAGAAATCAGATTTATGGTTTGCATTTTACTCTTTCTCAACTAACTGGGCCATAGCTTCTTGGCCTAGCCTGCTCCAGCATGCTGGGATCAGAGCCCCATTGAAATGCACTATTGCCTCAGGCCAAACTGCTATAGCGACAGGAGGGGCTCTTTTGTAAAGGTGACAACTTTTGTTGGGAGATGCACTGGATTGAGTTTCTCAGACACCGAGGCCAAACTCCTCCAGAGTTTGTGAACTTGGTCTGCTGAGCTGAGGGGGAGGGGCCTTAGGGCCACAAGGAGGCCCAGAACCAAAGATCCCTGACCTGAATATCTTCTAGGTTTTTTTTTTCTTTTTTTCTTTTTCTTTTCCTTTTTCCACTACAAGCCATTGTGCCACAAGACACATGGGAAGATGGAGCTCCCACTCTTGCTCTGGGCTCTACCATTCTGCAGCACAGGCCTAGACCTCACCTCCAGCCAGACTCTGGGTCTCTGGCTGCCTAATGAAGGCGAGACTGAAAATGCTCCAGTCAAGCTGGGAGCCTAAGAGCTTGCCTGGAAAGTTTTTTTTTTTTTTTTTTTTTTCAACAGGCCTGGGTCCCAAACTCATGCCTCCACCCACCTGTGGAGCTGAGGCCTGCAGCTGTGTCAGCCAGGTGACAATATAACCATGCTGTCTCTTAGGAAATACGGGAGCATGGGAAAGACATGCCTGATGGGGCCCACTACCTGCCATGATTTTTTGCCAAATTGTTCTATGACAAATATAAGTTTATATAACCAAACCTCTCATTCATGCAGGTATTATAAACAGTAAAATGAGCTGGGCCTGATGGCACAGGCCTATTATCCTATCTACTTGGAAAGCTGAGACAGGAGGATCAGCAACGCTAGCCTGATTCCATATTTTTAAACCACGTGACTTTTGAATTGCTTGGTAAAAACAAATACATAATTTTAATTTGAACTGTGTCTGATATTTTCTCTTTTGTTTGGGCTTTAAACAAATAAGATGCTGTTTATAGACACCTTTTGGTTACTTTATTAATCCAAATAGTCCAACAGATCTCTCCTAAAGTTTTTGTTGCCACTTGACTTATTTCAACGTTTTTTTTTTTTTTTTTGGTTTTTGTCTTTTAAAAAGTCAGATTTAATTAAAGCCTATTGTGAACTGATAAATATAATTACTGAGTATATGTTCTTAGTCAACATGAACTTACATAGAGGATTATTGAAAACAACAAAATCCTCTCTGAGGTGGTGACTCATAATTTGCCAGGTATTTTAAAAGATTATAATGTCCTGTTACTTGAACAGAGGAGGCACCTGGCCTGAGGTCCAGGCCAGTCTGCCTCAAGACAGAAACCAAAATTTGCCTGAGTTACTGTTAGGCCAGGATGGGCTCCACAAAATGGAGTCACCAAAGACAGCAGGATGGGGACAGACACAAGGAAGGTGGTCATCCACATTCCTCAGGAAACCACCCAGCCATTATCCCTTCCTTGCCTAACAATGTCCTCCACCCCCATCATGATTTCCTGTAAGTCACCTGCTCACTATTCTGGTGTCACACCCTGGCTATCTTAGATCTCCCCTAAAGAAACCTTTGTTTCAACTTTTTTCTTCCTTACTTTCCCCCAACTGAAGACTCCTATAAAGCACACTATCTGGAATCTCAAGTTGGCTGAACTCCACTCTTGAGAGTCAGTCCTGGCAGCTTGTGCCTTTTCCTGAATAAAAGCTTTCATCTTTGCCTCAGAGTGTTTTGCATGGTCTTGATCACTCCTAAACCTTACAGTTACTTTTAATTAAAGCCTTCTCAAATGTGTTAGAGGTGTTGAGAAAGATTATCCCCAGAACAGTTGTTATGTTTTGCCTGTATTCATAGACTTATAACTTAAAAAGGGGTGTATTTCATGGAGTTTATTAATAGGATATATCTTAAATCAATGGGTTATATAAAATCTATCTATCTATCTATCTACACACACACACACACACACACATATATATGTGTGTGTATTATAAAGCAAGTCTGGCTGTCTGGATGTCAGGTAGAGAGTTTTGGTGACATAAATAGGAAGGAAGTTGTAAGTTTTTCTGCTAAGGCTTTTTCTCTACAAATTTCCAACAATAAGGTGGTTAAGTCTTTGAAGCTAGGCTACTTGCTTCTTTGTCAATGGGTAACAAGATTAATCTATTCGGTATAGTTTCTCTTAATAGTCTTATAAGAAAGATAGTTAATTATGGGGTGAGCTGAGATGATTGAAGGAATTGGGAAGGAATTTTTCAATGTTAGACATAGAATGCTTGTTAAATGCTTTTTGAGTGGAACTTAGATCAGAATGTTAAAGTATGTAAGCTCTTGCTTTCTGTTATATGCTATTTAAAGTTAGGGCAAGCTGGACTCTGGAGAAAGGGATAGCACCCCCCTTTATCTCAGACCCCATGCAAGTTTAAGCCGTGTGTCCCCCACCCTGTCCAGAGACTAAATGGCCAATTATCTCTGACAAGGAAAAGGGAATGACAAATGGAATATAACTTTGTTTCTCTTTATAGTTCCTCTCTTTTGAACACTTAAAGTCACATCTAGTAGATAAAATTTCACAGTAGACAAAAACATTAAATAGGGGGCTGGAGTCATGGCTTAGCTTTTCAGCACTTGTCTGTGAAGCCTAAGGACCCTGGTTCGAGGCTCAATTCCCCAGGACCCATGTTAGCCAGATGCACAAGGGGGTGCATGCATCTGGAGTTCGTTTTCAGTGGCTGGAGGCCCTGGTGTGCCCATTCTCTCTCTCTCTTTCTCTCTCTCTCCCTCTTTTTCTCTCTGTCACTCTCAAATAAATAAATGATTAAAAAACATTAAATAGGTAAACTGAGTCAAGGTACTTGATCAGGTTACAAACTCCTTTCATAAGGCAAACATCAGACTTACCTAAAATGTATATTATACTATAAACAGATATGATAAAAAGCATCAAGTAAATGATAGCTTAACAGTTAAGGTGCTTGCCTGGGGAGCCTAAAGACCTAGGTTCGATTTCCCAGCACCCAAGTAAAACAGATGCACATGATAGCATAGCACATGTGTCTTAAGTTTGTTTGCAGCAGCTAGAAACCCTGGCATGCTCTCTCTCATCTGTCTTGCTCTCTAATATCAATAAAGGGTAGTATCACTATATTAAAGGTAATAAAAACAAAAACTACCTTTAAAATAATCTTTAGTCCCTAGACCACTCTGAAACACTTGCAAATGGGGGGGGGGGCATATCACAGTCTCCCACAGTGCAGAGAAGGGAAAGCAGTCCCAGGAAACCCCTTCCCCTAGAAGGGCATATAGGCTGTCAAGACAGGAGTAGATATGGAAGTCTTCACACTTGGGCCTATCTTGCCAATGGCACTGCTTACATGCCATGATGTAAGACACGTGCAGGGCTGGGGGAATGCTGGGGGTATTCAAGCTTGAGAGCCCTCCAGGAGGATGAGCACAGAAATCCTGGCCTGGACCTTCCTTGCTCCTGGAGGCACATAGACTGCATTTGTGGCCCTGTATGGTTGGGGAGAAAGCAGAGAAATTTGAGTAATGACTCCTGTAAAGCCCTAATTTCTTCTCCCAAATCTGGTTTGGAGGGATGCCCCTCTTCTATGAAAAGATGAAAGTCAGGATTGGGCATAACCTATCTCTAGACTCTTCTTTTCACTTTCCCCTACCTTGTTTCAGATAGGACAATCGGCTTCCAAGATAGCCCAAAAGTCTCTGCTAGTCTGACTCCTGAAAAACTGGGTTCATTTAGATAACACAGAGAGAACAGGAATTGTCTGTTACTTCTCTCCAGAGACTTAACGAGACAATTAGAAAACATACTAATGTAACTCCAGACACCATGGAGGAGGAAATTCTTCTTATCAATTCTTAAGTCAGTCAACATCTGATATTTGTAAGAAATTACAAAAATTGGTAACCAAACCAGATAAGAACTTCAAAACAGTTGCTCCAGGTGGCAACTCCTGTTTTATTATAATTGGAAAGCCAAGAAAAAAAAGGGGAGGTCTAGAGAGGGAGAAAAAGAAAAAAGGGTAGATGTCACCAGGACATCATGATAGTAATGAACATTGCTCAGGGAAGAGCATTTAATTGGATAAAATCTAAAATATGTTTACCTGATGCCAAGGTTTTAATCAGAGAAACTGAGTCTTATGGTCAAGGCTTCACTCTTTAGCAGCTCACTGATATTAATTTGTTATGGTTTAAGGGTTATAAAAACTGGCTTAAAGACTCTCAGTAAAGTAAATTAGGTTCCTCTGTTCATCAAGGTTTTAACTATTGGAGAAACTGAGTCTTAAGATAAAGGTTCATGTATACATGTTTAATCTCCAAAGATGAGACACTCATACCTAAAGACATAGTGACTTTTAGGTAGCTTCTGTTTTATTCTAATTCTATTGAACAGTCATCACTATGTTTAATCACTTAGGTTTAAGTGATTTAATTTCAGTCACTATAACCTTTATGCTTCTGTTAGGTTAAATATGTTGGGATAGTTTGTCTAAGCTTTATCAAATTAAGTTATGGGTAAAACATGAAATTTGTTTTATATTAATAAAAATTTCTATGGTATATAAAATCAATGGCTATCAAGGTTAAGCTAAAATCATTAGTTGTCAAGTGGTGTTTTCTCTTTCAAAACAGATTTGTCAAGGGTTGTATTAGAGTTTAGCTGTTTTGGCTCAACAAAGACCAGATTCTGCTCTATATGTAAAGTGACTATCTCATTTCTGGCATCTCAAGTCCAGTGCTTATAACAAAATTAACTCTTAAGACATAGTCCCTACTTTAGGGTACAGCCTCATGTTCAAACAATGGTCCTCATCTGAGAAAAATAATTTCAAGCTCTGTTGTTCTGTTTCCAATGTTTCCTGAGTAATTGGTACCCACACAGGTATATGGACCAATCAAAAATGTTTTCAAACACAGGTGCTAAGACCTTATACTGTCTTACTTGTCCTTTTCTGACAATTTCTAGGTTAAACTAATTGGTTAAATTTGTGTTGTTTTCAAGACTGATAACACATTCTGCCTGTATTTATAACTTTATTTAAAGACTATATGCCTACTTTCTATGCCTCAGATATGGCTTATGCCATACAGGACAACCAGATTTTAAGAGGTTGGACAAAATGACTTTAAGCTGTTATGCCATTCTTTAACTAAATCTATTTCAGTAATAAAATGTACTCTATATGTACATACACCCAGGTTGGTTAGTGTAACTTCCTTTCTAAGTGTATTAATGGCCTATGCAGAAGCCAAAGCCAATTGGAATCACTGGAGCTAAAAAGGCCAATATTTTGGCCTGTGCTCCCAGGTCATAAGGCCACTGGAGATGATGTGACACTTCTACACTGGTCCCCTGGTAAGTCATCTGTCTTTCTGATCAGGAAGGATATGGAGACACAAACAAACAAACAAAAATGGTGTACAGTCTGAAACAGGAGAGTCACAATTGAGGAGCAATCAGTCCTCCTGGCTTCCCAAAGAAGGGAAAACTACTTGGCCAGCATGGCCCTGACTCATCCTAACAGACAGAAAACACCAATAAGCTATAGGGATACTCCTGGGTCCCTAAAGTCTCTTTGGAGAGCCATTAGTGACCTCCAGATTTAATCCTTGATTAAATTTTGGCTATCTGCAGAGAGAAATGCATAACCAAAGATAAAGGGATACTTCAAATATATGGATGGCCTATTAAGTAATAAAAGAGCTTTCCAGGAGAGGAAACAAGTAAGGCCTTGAGACATGTTGTCCCCAGCTCTAATAGTTCCAATTCTATAATAAGAAAAAACAACCATAGATGTCAAAAGGGTTATTTTAAAATCTGGAATATGTATATAGATGACTCTGACCAAAGGTCTCTTAATTCAAAAGACTTCTTTACACTGGGAACAATGGTGAATCTCTTCTATCCTGTGCCAGGATATCCTTCAAGAAGTCATGAGAGCCAGGCATGATGGCACATTCTTTTAATCCCAGCACTCTGGAGGCAGAGGTAGGAGTATTGCCATGAGTTTGAGGCCATCCTGAGATGACATAGTGAATTCCAGGTCAGCCTGAGCTAGAGTGAGACCCTACCTCAAAAACAAAACAACAACAACAACAACAACAACCAAACCAAACCAAACCAAACCAAACCAAACCAAACCAAAACAAAACAAAGAAGAAGTCATGAGACCAAAATATATATGTGTACAGCCTTTAATGGCACCCAATGGCTCTATGGTAACAAAATTTGGCCCTGGGTAGCCCCAGGATGAATTAAAAAAGGTACACTGTGTAGCCGGGTGTGGTGGCACATGCCTTTAATGCCAGAATTCAGGATGCAGAGATAGGAGGATTGCCATGAGTTCGAGGCCACCCTGAGACTACATAGTGAATTCCAGGCCAGTCTGGGCTAGGATGAGACCCTATCTTAAAAAAAAAAAACAAAATAATAATAATAATAATAATAATAATAATAATAAAGGTACACTGAGGAAGGGTATTATCAAGGTTAAATGTTGTATATATGTTTCTTTTTAAAAATTTTTTTTGTTTTTATTTATTTATTTGAGAGCGACAGAGAGAGAAAGAGAGAGAGAGAGAGAGAATGGGCACGACAGGGCCTCCAGCCACTGCAAACGAACTCCAGACGTGTGCGCCCCCTTGTGCATCTGGCTAACATGGGTCCTGGGGGAATCAAGCCTCAAACCGGGATCCTTAGGCTTCACAGGCAAGCGCTTAACCGCTAAGCCATCTCTCCAGCCCTGTATATATGTTTCTGATAACTTTGCTAATATCTCGTCTGTTTTACAAGCCATATGGAAACAGATTCAGGCCATGTCAGACACTACTGTGCTATTTGATGAACAGTTCTGGAAGAAAATCTCAGCCAGCTCATGCTCAGACGATCCCAACAATCCAGTTCCATCTACTTGGGTTCCCTTGAATGCTCCCCAAGGTCTAGCAGTCCACAAGGACAACCCTGAAGGTGACCAGATTGCTGTGTGCTCACTTCTCATTAACTCCTTACTTTTATTCTTTCTCCCAATGTTCTCTTCCAAGACTATCATCCTGCACTTCATCAGTGCACTTCCAGGGTCCATTTGAACAGTTCCCCTCTCTGGGAGAGACTCTCTAACTGCCACAACTTCAAATCCCATTCAGCATGAAATAGTTAACAATCTGACTTTATCGCCCCTTGTCTTCTAACAGCAGTTAGAGTGTCTTCTCATAAGAGTTGGAAATGAAAGGGGGTAGAGTTAGTGTGACTAGACCCCTGAAGGTGTAAAAAGGACAAGGATGTTTTTCTTATCTCTTGCCTAGTTCCAAAGAACTGGGTTTCCACAAACAGTCAGGAATCCTCCTGGGAGGGAGGTCTTTCATAGGATTTAAACATTGTGATTGGTCAAGTTAAACTAGTCTCTTCCTGAGACAGTCCCTAGTCCTAACCAACCAGCTGGTCTTCTAGTTCACCTGGGCCAAAATACACCATCCTAAGGTTATAAATACCTTTGCAAGGAGAGGACAGGCTCTTGTTCTCTGATCACCTGGGAACTTCCAGCTGTGGGTGAGGTTTTCCCTTGGCTGGCTCTGGGCTGGCTCGGCTGGGCAGGCTCAGCTGGAAGGGCCCCCTAGCCCTTACTCTCCACCTGGGTTCTTGATCTCCTCCAGCTCCCCACATGGCAGGAGGTCCTTGAACTTTATTTTTTCTTTTTGTTTGTTTGAGGTAGGGTCTTACTCTGGCCCAGGCTGACCTGGAATTCACTCTGTAGTCTCAGGGTGGCCTCGAACTCATAGCCATCCTCCTACCACTGCCTCCTCAGTGCTGGGATTAAAGGTGTGTGCCACCACACCTGGCTTTATTTTTTCTTTTCTTTCCACACTTTTTCCCCCCCCAGATCCCTATCTGGTCACATGGACTCCTGAGCTACATGTGGCCCACATGGGCTTTAGGGCTCCATGTGTTTTACTTCTCTGCTCCCCACTTTATTTCCCCTTACCTCTCAGCCTTCCCCTTTCTGCACTTCTTTATAAAATATGAATAAAATGTGGTATTTTGAAAATCATTCTCCTGAATCTTGAATTGCCGATTCTTTGGTTAGTTTGCAGATATGAACTCAGGGCTTGGGGTTCCATGAAGCACCCCAGAACCCCAATTTTTCCATTACAAGGCCACTGAAGTACCCACCCCATGAGCAGACATGTGGGGGCCAGTGGAAGATGTTGGTTATCTACCTTTATTGCTCTTCCACCTTTACTTCCCTGAGATAGTCTTTCACTGAGCCTGGAACTCCTTTGTTTTTGCAGTACTGGCTGGTCAGCGAGCCCCAGAAGTCCTACTGTCACTGCCCCACTTAGCATTGCAGCCACACCTGACTTTTTAAGGGTGCAGGGAACTGAAGTTAGGTCTTCATGCTTGCACAGCAGGCACTCTTACCTGCTGAGCCATCCTTCCAGGACCCCTTTTGTAGCAGACAGCTACTGGTCGCTGGTATGAACCTTCACACCAGACACAGTTTATGGGAGGAAGAAGGGACTTATTTGAAGCTTACAGATCCAGGGAAAGTTCCATAATGGCAGAAGATGCTAGCCCACTTTCACAAGCTAACATGGGTCCTTAGGCTTTGCAGGCAGGGAAAACCATGGCATGAGCAGAGGGTAGACATCACCCCCTGGCCCACATAAGGTGGACAGCACGAACAGGATAGTATGGCAAACATTGGCAAGGGGACACTGGCTATAATACCCATAAGCCTGCACCCAAAAATAACACTGCGTCCTGGAGGTGTTAATTCCCAAATCTCCATCAGCTGGGAACCTAGCATTCAGAACACCTAAGTCAATGGGGACAACTGTATCTCTCTGTCTGTCGATCTCAAATAAATGAATAAAAATAAAAAAATTTAAAAAAATTAATTTTAAATATTTTTTCGGAATTATTACCCTGTTGCCACTGAATTAACCTTGTATTTTTTTGATAATCAATTTTCTCTATGTGTCTGTTTCATGACTCTCAGTTCTATCCAGTTTGTCCACTTTGGCATAATACTACATTGCTTTGACAACTCTAGGATTATCATGAGTTATGAAGGAAGATAGTGTTAGTGATTTGTTCCTCTGTTATGGGGTCCGGTGTTGTACAAGTAAGAAAAGAAAAAGAAGAAAGTCTGATATATCATGTCTGCACCCCATAGGTTGCTCAGGGTGCAGCTCTGAACTGTTCAGAGTGTCAGCTTTTATTGGAAATAACCACATGATGTTTATAGAAAAAAACAGAATGGGAGTTAAACCATAAATCAGTTCCAGAAAGTTCCTGGGGGGTATGAGGTAGGCCTGAGACCAGGACCAGGAGGGTGTCAGTGTCCCACTTATCTGTCCTTAAGGATTTTGCTCAACAATGCAGGCCAATGCTATTCAGACCAGTAGAGCCTCCTGTTTATCTACCATCACCATTTGCTTAAACAATTGTTTCATTTCATTCTTTTATGAGCTCCTACAAGGAAGTGACTTCTATTTTTCTCTAATCTAGGTATAAAGAAATGTAGAGAAATATAACATTTTGCTTACTTTGCACTTTTTCTAAGTTTTTTTCCCCCATGTATGCTCCTTGAAATTCCATCTGAATATTGGGGTCAACTAGCCATTTCTATAAAAGAAGGAAATGCAACCTGTTATTCTATAAATGCTGACATTCTAACTGGAAACTCTTGTCTTAATCTCTCTCAGCCTTCCAAAAACTGAGTGACTCTCCATTAAATTTCTGTTTATTTATTTATTTATTTATTTTTTGGTTTTTCAAGGTAGGGTTTCACTTTAGTCCAGGCTGACCTGGAATTCACTATGTAGTCTCAGGGTGGCCTCGAACTCATGATGATCCTCCTACCTCTGCTTTCCCAGTGCTGGGATTAAAGATGGGCACCACCACGCCTGGCCAATTTGTGTTTTTTAAAAATATTTTTATTTATTTTTTTGAGAGCAAGACAGACAAACAGAGGGAGAGATAGATAGATAGAGAGAGAGAGAGACAGACAGACAGACAGACAGAGAGCTTATGGGTCTGTCAGGACCTTTTGCCACTGCAAGGTATTCCAGATTCATGTGCTACATTGTGCATCTGGCATTATGTGGTTACTGGGGAATCAAACTCAGGCCATCAGGCTTTGCAAGCAAGCACCTTAATGGCTGAGCCATAACTCCAACCCCTCTCCTCTTGGCACTTTCTTTTAAAATTTTTTTTTGTTTCTATTTTTATTTATTTATTTGAGAGTGACAGATGGAGAGAAAGAGATAGATAGATAGATAGATAGATAGATAGATAGATAGATAGATAGATATATAGAGAGAGGGAGAATGGGCACACCAGGGCCTCCAGCCACTGCAAACGAATTCCAGACGTGTGTGCCCCCTTGTGCATCTGGCTAACATGGGTCCTGGGGAATCAAGCCTCTAACCAAGGTCCTCAGGCTTCACAGGCAAGTGCTTAACCACTAAGCCATTTCTCCAGCCCTCTCGGCATTTTCTAATAGGACTATAACCACGTGGGAAAGATGTGGTGTGGACAGTGTTTTCATAACAACATGTAAGTCAAGGGCAGGCAGGTAACAAAAACAACCAAGTATGAGGACTTTGAACAGAAGCATCTTAAACAGCCGGGCGTGGTGGTGCACGCCTTTAATCCCAGCACTCGGGAGGCAGAGGTAGGAGGATCGCCGTGAGTTTGAGGCCACCCTGAGACTCCATAGTGAATTCCAGGTCAGCCTGGACTAGAGTGAGACCCTACCTTGAAAAACAAAAACAACAACAACAACAACAAAAAAGAAGCATCTTAAACAAAGCATGAATGATGAACAAGAATAATAAAAAGAGACTGGCTAGTGAGAGAGCACGTAAATTACAGGTAGAGTAATATAGTAGGTACAAGAAGCAGTGACTACCCTAGAGCTGAGATACAATGTCAGAGGAAGGGTCTCCTTGCCATGCCTGTAGTTGAGTTCCATATCTTGTGGTTCACTACATGGCCAATGAGCTACTGAGATGGCCACCCTAACAGAAAATCCTCAGTCAAGAACTTTCTGGAGATTAGTGTTCTTCGAGGTGCTGGGGAAAACTGTGATAGGCAGCCATCCTGTGAGCTGCAGCCCCCATAGGGAGGTTCAGAAGAAGGTTCTGGGTGCTGTTGACTGCTGTGCACCACAGGAGCCAGGTGCTGGAGACACCAGCTGTGCTTCAGTTGTCTGAGGCTGAACAATTCCCAACTGGGTTTGCAGAGAGCAGCACTTGACTAGGAAGAAGGCCCTTTTTCTTAAGAGTGTCACTCTAGTGTCCTCTATTGGCAAAACTCAACATTTAACTGGTAGGTGAAGGAAGAGTATTTAAAGAACCCTGCTACATTTTTACAGAGTAGCCAAAAGCTCAGAGGCAATAAGTGGATAACCTGCACAGAAATTTGTTTGTAAACTTTTTATATAAGAATTTCGGTGATTTCAATTATTTCAACCACACAGTGGACATTCTATTTGATCTTTTCAATTACTTTGAATCATTGTCAGGTCTAAAATTGTTTTCTAATTTATGAATTCCAGTGCTTACCAGAAATTTCCATTGCTTATAATTATTCTATGCTTTCTAAGTACTTAAGTGTAACTACAATATTTGTAAGCAGTGCATTTCAATGGTTGAACAGACTCTGAAAGGGAGGGCTTGTCTTTGAATATGATTCTACTGCTGATTAGCTGTGTAGGTTTGAAACTTTTTTGTCAGCCTTACTTCCATCATTTATAAAATAGGGACAATAATAGTAACTAGCTCACTGGTCTATTATGAAGATTAAAGGAACATATTCCCCACATAGCAGTAATCTATTTCTGGATTAAAAACCTGAAGTCTATTTTATATTGTGTTAAGGAAGAACAACTGGGGTCTGGGAAATGGTTCTGTGTATAAAGTTCTTGCTGCGCAGGCATGGAGGACCTTAGTTTTCATCCCCAGGACCCGCATAAAAGCTGGGGCATGGCAGCACCTGCTTGTAATTCTAGGGCTGGGGAGGCAGAGACAGAGGATCCCTAGGGTTTAATAGCTAGGTAGTGGAGCTGAAAAGATGAACCTTAATCTCAGTGCTAATCTCTGTGTCAAAAAAAAAAGGAGGGAGATGCCTGGCATTGATTTCTGCCCTCCATATGCAAACCCGCACACTTACAAACACTGCACACACACACACACACACACGTATCTCACACATACAAAAGAGGAAATCTCAATGTATGAGCAAGTTGAATATTTGTGTCCCCAAGCAACATCTTAAATTGCAACAAAACACGCCACAAGTTTCATATATAACTTATTATATTAAGCTGTAAAGACCGGATTTACAGGCATAGGACTATAATCTTAGCTACTCAAGAAGCTGAGGTAGGAGGAATGTAATTTCAAGGTGTTTCCTGAGTAAACTTATTGAGATCTCTGTCTCAAAAGTAAAATTAAAAAGGGGAGCCCGGCGGTGGTGGCACACACCTTTAATCCCAGCACTCAGGAGGCAGAGGTAGGAGGAATGTAGAGAATTCAGGGCCACTCTGAGACTACATAGCGAATTCCAGGTCAGTCTGGGCTACAGCGAGACCTTACCTCGAAAAATAAAAATAAAAATAAAAATAAAAATAAATAAATACATGCAGGTGGGGGACTGGCTATGGCTGGTGGAGGGTGCAGCATGAGCGAGGCTATCAGCTTAATCCCCAGAATCATCAAATATACAAAGCAATAAATAAGTAAATTCACAGTACAAACCATTACCTCCTCTCCTCATCGCCAGGTGTTATCTAGCACATTATTGTCTGACTAGCTCCATGCTCCGTGAGCATGAGCATCTCTTTCCTTGTACCACTGAAATAATGTTTCTCTCTTACTTTGCTCTGGTCTCTACAGTTATCTTCAGTGTTTCCCTAACTTTGGAACTCTTTGTGTAAAAATTAGGCAAAAACAAAAGTAAATATGAATGGCCAGAGACTCTGTGCGTCAGCAGTTTACTAAGGCATTCTTCTTAGGTACACCATTTTTTGTGACCGTAATTGAATACTTCAAAAGGTTTATGCTGAAATCTGATCTGTTCGTAAACTGTTTCTGCAATGCCGTATTTCCTGTTTTTTTTTTTAAATATATTCTTAGGATTTTCTATATGGATCAACCAAAATACATCAGAATGAAGGTTCATATTTCCTCTTTCTTTTTTTAAAAAATAATTATCATATTAAAAAGCAAGAGTCACTGCTTGCGAAACACTAATCTTTGGGAATGCCTATAAAACCCAATGTGGCTTATTTTACTGTCTCGATAATGAACTATCAGTAGTTGTATTCTGTTATTCCACTGTTCCGTCATTACTTCCAAAATATTAATGTTCCATGGCTGGTTTTAATAAGAGAAAGACTAGAGTCCCATCAAGGAGTTAGGCAGATTATGGTTGCTGCGCCCTGGGGGCCCGGGTCAGCAGGATGTAGAGTCCGGTCTCGGGTCTGGGAGGACAGACCCTGGGAGAAGGCTGAGACCCATTCATCACTGTTTCACCGGAACCGACTTCGCAAAAGGAAGTCACTCCATCTACAGACCTAGCGAGGCTCCAACCCCGGAACTCCACGTAGGAGGACCACGCTCCGGAACTCTGTAACCCCGGAACTAGAAGCTGAGGTTGCCGTAGTTGCCATCCGACCCACTTCCCAGGAGGCGCTTCCTGTGAGTGAGGAAAAAAAAAAAAAAATGGCCGCGGCCGTTCAAGACTCACGTGCGAGCGCGGGGAAAAAGTTGAAACATTCTCTGAAGAAGAAGAAAAAGATGAAAGCGGCCGCTAGGTCTGTCGTGCCGGCGCCGGAAGACGAGGCCAAAGGCGCGTCTGACAGCGAAGGTAACGTCCCTGGGTTGCGCTGGGGCGGCCGAGAGGAGAAGTTCGGCGGAGGTCCCCGGAGCGGGGCTGCGGAGAGCCGTCCCTGAAGCTCGTTCTCATCTGCAATTCTGTGTTTCCACGTCTTTTTACTTATTAAAAGCACTTTTTTATGAGAGGATGAGGATGAGTGAATGGGTACTCCAGGGACTCGGGCTTGACGTGGGTACTAGGGGACTCGAACCTGGGCCATCAGGGGTTGCAAGCGCGCGCCTTTGAACCTGCGCTCCCTCTCCAGCCCACCACGTCGCACTAGGAATGTTCAGTCACTGTGAACTGCCCCTGCTGCAGGGGAACCTAACAGAAGGCAAGCGTGGGAAAGCGGGGGTGGATTTGAAATTACAGGAGTGGAACAGGTCTCAGAGCGAGGACAGAAGGCCAAAAGAGGAGTAAGAGGATCTAAGGATGGCGTGCTGATTTTGAGTACTGTGCATTGGGTAGGTGCGAGTGTTGGGGACATAGAACAGATGGCAGATGGTAAATGAAGAGTAGCTGGTAATACAAGTAAACCCTGATAACAATCCCTCTTAGATATGAAAAAGGAAGGATGTATTTTGAGGCCTCCAACCATGATGGACCTTTGCAGTTGCTGCTTATCATCCTTGACAACAACAGGTTCTTAAGTTAGAAGGAATTTCACACGGTTCTTTATTTCCTACTGACCAGTCGCTGTCCATTTTTTTTAGTTGACACCCATGTTTCCTGATTTTTATCTGATCACATCATTTGCTCACAACAATGCAGTGGTTTCCCGCCTCACAGTCGTGCCCATAATCCCTCACAGTCGTGCCCATAATCCTTACTTTGCAGGATGGGGGAAGCTTTCAGCCATCCTTATTAGTCATCGTGTGTGCCCCTATAGTGGGGTTTCTGGACCTTTTGTGTCCACTCTGAAACACAACCAACTGTTTGTTGAGCAGGAATTAGATCTTCTGATTTGATGTTTTCTTTAGTACACTTTAATCATTGTTATCCAAGGGGGGTGGGGTACACCATTATATTTGGAGCAAAATGTCAGTGTTACTTAGAAATTTGGGTACAAAATGGATTTAATTATTCTAGTACTGGGTAATTCCAAGTGGGAAATGTTCTTCTGGATATATTATTTTAAATATTGTATTTAAAGTACTTTTAATTAGTTTCTCAAGATCTTCTGTTATAGATCAGTTACATCGTGTATTAAGAAGGGTTTTGGATAATATGGAAGCCTAATTATTCAGTTCAGTGAACAGTTGTATTCTGTTGTGTGTTACAGTAACCCATTGTATGTAGAAAAGATACAACATGAATACATTCTTTCCTTAGAATCAAAGCTTCAAGGAAGACAGTTATTAACACAGGCCTGCAATACAGTGTATTGAGTATTATTAAAAGATGGTGATCAAGGTCATGGTTCATATCAGTAATGGTGAGGATGGAGCACATCTGTGGATGACTGAAAGTGCATGACTGTTGGTATTGGGTTTACAAAGAAATTTTACCAAATGAGTGAACTTGCAGATATAGAGCCCACGAATACAAGGTCAGCTGCGTCCACTTTTGAACTAGTAACATTTTGCATATGCAGCTTCTGTGATCTGACACCGCTTCTCAGGAAGTTAATTGTCCTTTCCTAGATTATAAAGGTCATAATATTTTGAGTAGGTAGTTTGTATTTTAATTAATTTATTTTTACTTATTTATGAGAGACGGTTGGAGGGGGGAGAAACTGGGCATGCCAGTGCCTCTTGCCACTGCAAATGAACTTCAGACACATGTGCCACTTTGTGCATCTGGCATTGTGTAGACTGGGGAATTGAAACTGGGCTGTCAGGCTTTGCAAGCAAACACCTTTAACTGCTGCATCACATCTCCATCCCTCGTTGCTAATCTTTTGAACCTAGTGTATTCTCTCCCCATTCCTAACTACTTCTGTTTTGCTACTGTTGAAGCTTCAGCCTTTCAGCATCTCTTCTCTATCTGTTAGGTTTTAGTTTAGCTGTCTCCATTCAGGTTTCCTCTCATCATATAGGCTGTCTCTGTGATAGAGATAAAATAAATAATAATAAAGGACCCTTCATTATCTTAATTCAGTAGTAAAGGTTTGTTGGTTTAACTCAGAATTTGGTATATAATACAAGAAATTGCTGTTTTCCTCTTATGAAATCATTTTATTTCTGGATCATAGAAATGGGTTTTCTAGTTTAGATAGTTGTACACATGTGGCATGGTGGAACTGTTGTTACAAGTTCTCAGATAATGATTCTGTAAAACTACAGAGGTCAAGAACTCTTAACAAGTCCTTTGACAACCTGTGTAAGTTACAGGCTTATTAAATTTTATTTGTCAGTTTTGTTAGTAAGCTGAATTAGAGGCATTTAATTTTTAACAGGATCATGAAGATGGTAGGGCCTTGACATTTGAAGCAGTTTCCTTTAGCAACATAACACTTTACAGAAAGCACAGGTATAACTCCTGTGTTTTGAACATTATTTTTCACCTTTTGGTTTTAATATGATTTGACATATTGTAAAAGAAAGGTAGAAAAATGTGCTTTAAGGAGGACATAACTCTTTAAATACAGTTTTGCAGAAAGTTTGTAGCTTCTGTGAGGACAAAATCCTTGCCTTTGGTGACAGCTGTGTCTCAGAGATTGGCATACAGCCTGATGTATGGTTTAGTATTCAGTAGCCATTTATTCATTGCCTGTTTGAAGAGTTTATTAATTGAACAAACTAATGGATTTCATTGTGGCATTTTTCTGCTGTGCTAACTTCCTGGAGAGGTGAGCAGATGTCTGTTCACCGTGGATAGGGTACCCAGGACAGAACAGAGGAAAGATCCACTCAAGTCTAGCCTGGTGAACCAGGGGGTTTAATTTGGGTTACTTGCCTGAGCATCACCACACCATTGATTGAAGCCTGTCCTCCCCCAGGAACTGTTGACCACTCACACTCGGGAAACGGTGGGCCTCCTGTGCAGCATCAGAGCTGTTCAGAACAGCTTGTCTGCCCTGCCTGATGAGCCCACCCTCTCTCCCTCCCGCCCTCCCTCTTTCCCTTTTCCCCTCTATCCAGAAGGGAAGGTGGGCCCAATCCTGTGAGGGTTTCCTGCAGGTAGCTACTGTGGTTTCAAGAAGGGAAAGGCCAGGAGACCTGGAGGAGAGTTCCACCACATTTTCATAAGTGATGTAATGTACTTTCATGCTACTACCTCTGCTGCCTGCCCAAGCCACCCTCGATTCCCTTCCCAGGTTCCATATCTGAAAGAACATGCAATACTTGGCTTTCTTATTCTCCTTATTCCACTTAACATGGTGTGCTCCAGTTCCACCCATTTCCCTACAAATGACATAACTTCATTCTTTATGTCTAAATAAAGCTATTGTTTGTAAATCCGTATTTCTTTTCTTTTTTCTTTTTTTTTAAGGTAAGGTTTCAGTCCAGCTCAGGCTGACCTGGAATTCACTATGTAGTCTCAGGGTGGCCTTGAACTCATGATGATTCTCCTACCTCTGCCTCCAGAATGCTGGGACTAAAGACTTGCACCATCATGCCAGCTATGTAAGTCCATATTTCTTTATTCATTCAGTCTTGATGGGCACTTAGCTGACTGTAATTGGTTGTTGTGAATAGTGCTGTGACATGGGCATGCTGGTGTCTTTGTAGTAAGCTGACTTTGATCCTCTGGGTGTCATCTAGAAATAACACAGATGATCATATGGTAGTTGAATTTTTAATTTTTTGAGGAACTTTGATAGATTTCTCAATTAGCTATATTCATAATTTTACCTTTCCATAAACAGTACTTTTTTTTCCTTTTCTTTTTCCCCTTCTTTTCTTCCTCCCTTCCTTCCTTCCTTCCTCCCTCCTCCGTTCTTCTTTTCTTTCCTTCCTTCTTTCCTTTACTCCATTCCTTCCCTTTCTTTTTTTTTTTTTCCTCTTTGTTTTGGAGACAGGGTTTCATGAGCCCAGGCTGACCTCGAACTCCATAGGTTTCCAGGAATGGCCCGGAATTCCTCATCTTTGTGCCTCAGCCTTTTGATTACTAGTATTATAGGCCTATGCCATTGTGCCTATCTCCATGTCTCCACCAACAGTAGGGTTCCCTACCCTCCCCCATCCTCACAAGCATTTATGGTGTTTTTTTTGTTTTTTGTTTTTTGGGTTTTTTTGGTTTTGTTTTGGTTTTTTAGTTTTTTCGAGGTAGGGTTTCACTCTAGCCCAGGCTGACCTGGAATTCCCTATGGAGTCTCAGGGTGGCCTAGAACTCACGGTAATCCTCCTACCTCCGCCTCCCAAGTGCTGGGATTAAAGGCATGCGCCACCACGCCCGGCTATTTGTGGTGTTTTGTTTTAATGATAGCCATTCTGACTGGAGTGAGAGGAGTCTCATTGTATTTTGATTTGATTTTCCCTGATAGTTTTGTGTATTTTTATGTTTATTGGTCATTTGTACTTCCTTATTTGAAAAATGTCTATGCAAGTCATTTGCTCGTTTATTGACTGGGATTATTTATATCTTGGTGTTTAAATGTTTGAATTTGTTATGTATTCTAGATACTGTCTGTCAGATGTACAGCTGGCAAGGATTATCTCCTTTTCTATTGATAGTTTCTTTGGTCTGGTAATGTTTCTTTTGCTGTGCAGGAATGTTTCACTTTGGTATTATACCATTTGGTATCTTGAAATGGAAAAAAAAATCTCTTGATGTAATTTTTTAACTGTTTAATCATAAGCCAGATTTCACTGGAGCTAAAATTAAATTATATGTAGTGTAAACTTAATGATGACAAAATGACTCATCAAATGTTTGGTAAGTTGTACTACTTTGCAGTAAGATTTGAATTATGACCATAACTAAATGGCAGCCGCTAAAGAAACAGAGACGTGGGAGGTAAACATGTCAGTCTAAATGGCTCTTTGTTTTTGATGGAACATGGGGCCTTGGGCATTCGAGGCAAGTGCTCTGCCCTGGAGTCATATCTCAGCTCTCCTTTTGTGTTTTGTTTTGAGACACTCAGGCTGGTCTGTGAACACACCTTTTTGTCCAGGTGTGCCTTGTATTCTTCCTGCCACATCCTCCTGAGTAGCTGACATTATAGACTGGCTACAGGCATTGTCTTACTTACTATGAGTTTCAGGCAGTATAAAGGGGAGGACGGCACCCCTGCCTGAGTTGTCCTTGAGCTGCCCAGAGTATTAACTGGATGTTGGCTCAGATACAGTGTGTACCTGGTTCTTAAGTTTGTAGTTTTAACAAAACCCCAGAAGTTTCCCTAGTCAGTAAGTCACTGCAGGTGAGCTTTGGGAAATGATAAAAGCAATTAATGTTCATAAAAGGTATAAATAGGGAAGGAAGGAGCCTGTATATCTGAGTTACACTTAAACTGCTCAGGTGTGTTGAATTGATACATTGTACGAGGTCTAGACACACTGCTAACTAGACTCTTAAGCTTGTGTCCTTGTGAGGAAAGCTTCTGAAGTCAGTAAATCAAGCCACTTGAGAAAAACCTTGGTCTTTACCTATTGTCTGAATGTGACTGACCCCTCCCTCATAGAATATGGTATGTCTATAACATAATAAGACTGTTGGTAATTTCAGGATTCTAGATAGTGAAAAGGCCTGAATTGTTTTGGTCACGTATGTGGAAAATGGCCATCTATTGCTAACACAGGACTTGATAACAATCCAGTTAGAAGGTCTTAAGAGATACCCTTCATTCTTGATAAACTACAAAACTGTATATGACATAATAACTTACCAGATAAATGTTCTTTTCATCAAACTGTAGCCTGTAGCTTTCTTCATCATTCAAGTTACTTAAAATAGCAAAAGGACATGCCTAAGAAATGAAGTGTAGCATGGCCTTGTGTGAGTGGCTTAGCAGTTTATAGGACAGACTCAGGAAACAGATGATTTCAGGCTCTATCTGCATTGGCTTGTCCAGATAGCTCATGTAACTACATCCGTCAGTGCTGTCCCATGGTAGCACTTGCGTATATTTTTATGGAAACTTGGAATGACTTCAGTTTTTCAAAATCAGTGCGTTTTAAAAGTTGTAAAGCATCTATTTTTAATATTCTGGATTTAGCAGTAGCTGTCAGGAAAGACCATGTGGCGTGAGCAGCACATGTGATTTGCGGTAGTACGGGGGCAGTAGCTGTACAGCTTTTCATGGTGAGGGGTATCGTGCTGAGGCAGAATCAGAGTGAGAGTGGCAAGGAGAGAGGGGCTTGTGTGTGCTTAGATGCAATCAGAATGAGGATAGGGAATGGATTTTTCCAGGTAACCGAGACTTAGAGAAATTCATTTTTTTTGGGGGGGGAGAAATTCATTTTTACTCAGGCTTTGTTCAACTGTTAAAAGTATCATTGAGTGCCTCCAGCATTAATAATTTGAGTTTACAAATAGGTGGAACTGAATCTGATTTAAAACTTTGTAGTGCTTTAGAAATTAGAAAATGTGATCAGTCTTCCCTGCTAGCTTTGTGACTTGGGGATGTTTGAACTGTTCCAAGATCCGGTGTCATCTGTGTAACTGGAGTAAGAACAGCATCTCATCTCATAGAAGTGTTGAGAAAAGGCAGTGCACCAGAAGTATGCTAACGTCTATTGAGCTCTGCTTTGAAAAGTTGTGGGACAGGAACATTGGTCACTTGTAGTAAAAGGCAGCACATGTGATTACCTGGCACTCTCTGTAGCCAGTGACCTAGGCAGAATTATTTTATTATAATTGATTTCTTTCCTTGCAGATTTTGCCATCCATTTAAATGAAAACCTTCTGCAGGACTGGAGAGATGGTTCAGTGGTTAAAGGTGCTTTCTTGCAGAGCCTGATAGGTGGGGTTTGAGTCCCTAGTACTCAGTTAAAGCCAGATACACAATGTGGCAATGTGTGCGGAGTTTGTTTGCAGTGATGAGGCCCTAGCATACCCACTCTCTCCCTCTTTCTTGTGTTCTTTCGCTCTCTTCCCCTCCTTTCTCCCTCTGTCTCTCTGCTTGAAAATAAATAATAAAAATATTGAAATAAAAAAGCTTATTATCTCTTCTTTGCTGGGTCCCCCACTATCTATTATCTTAATCTTTGCTCTGATCATTGAGTATCATTTATTTACTGAAGTTCTTGCTAAATAAATGTACCAAGTCTGAGCTGAGTAAAATTTATGTTTACCTCGTTTATTTTCCTAACAACCTAGTGAGGTAGGTGCAGTATACATCTACATCTTATTAATAAAGAACTTGAAGCACAGAGGGGTTCAATTGCCTAAGATTATGCTGTTGGAAAGTAATAGTCAGGAAAGAATGCCAGTCTGCCTGCTTCTGTCATCCGAGTTGGACCTTTTGGCTTGCTCATATAAAGCTTCTTTAAAAAAATTACTATATTTTATTTGAAAGGGGGATAGGAGGAAGGAGGGGAGGGAAGGGGGAGAGAGAAAGAAAGAGAGAGAGAGAGAATGTGTGTGTGTGTGTTTGACTATGGACATGACAGGGCCTCTTGAAGCTGCAAACAAATGGACGATGTATGTGTCACTTTGTGAGTGTGGCTTTATGTGGGTACTGAGGAATCGAGCCCAGTCCATCAGGCTTTACGAGCAAGTGCCTTTAACCACCGAGCCGCCTTTCCAGCCTGCGTCATATAAGGCTTCTTATTCAGCCATCACCTCACCCATGTTGCAGAGATTACAGATAACAGGGTGTGCTTTTCTTTGTTCCTCCACCACAGCCATATTGGGCACTCCCAGGGTCTCTCTCTTTTTTTTTCTCTCTCTGAGTGAGTGTGTGAGTGTGTGTGTATGGGGAGGGGGGTGCCACATGGAAGTGGTACTTATCATAGTCTAGGCTGTTTTTAAAAGAATGTTATGTTTATTAGAGCATTTGGTTATCACGAAGGCCCAGTGAAGTAGGTGCTGCTTTCTCCTGCTTAGCCGGCTTGGAAGAGGTCCCTTGGTTTAGTGCTTGGAGTTGAGACTGAACCCCAGTAGCCTGCCTTATGTGTCCTCACTCTTAACCACCTTCTCACTCCTCTTATTCAAGTTTTTTGAGAGAGCCTATTTCAGTTTAGGGTAAATTCCAAAAATGTGAAGTAAGTTAACTCAAGGTTATCCAATCGCCCTAATCTCCTAAGTGGTATTTATGTCTTAAGAGAAAAACTGAATCTCATGGGAAGAAGGAAAGACCTAAAATAATGCTAGGAGGAAAATAATGCTAGGAGGGAAAACCACTGGCAGTTGGCCTCTTACTGGAAGCACACACCTGTAGCATGGGACGTTGAAATGACTTGGTTTTAATTTTGAGGTTGATGTATGTTTTATTTCTTGGACCATATGTCAGATTTGTTATGAAATTCCCAACCTGATTTTTATTTTATTTTTTTTGGTTTTTCGAGGTAGGGTTTCACTCTAGCCCAGGCTGACCTGGAATTCACTATGGAGTCTCAGGGTGGCCTCGAACTCACGGCGATCCTCCTACCTCTGCCTCCCGAGTGCTGGGATTAAAGGCGTGCGCCACCACGCCCGGCTCCAACCTGATTTTTATACTCAAACCTTGCAGTCCAGTCTTCAAATATGCTCATCTGAACTTGTCATTTCTCAGTATTTCGTCGTTTAGTTGCCAGTGTTGTTTCACACTTTCTTCTTTTGACACTTTGTCTTGCTTGGAGTGCCACCAATCTGATTACAACAATAATTTTTATTGTCACATAAAGCATTGATGCAGATCTAGTATGGATTTGGTTGTAGGTTCTGACCTTTGCCCTGTAATAAATTGGTCCTGGTTATAGAATCTAAATTCTTTGACTTCTTCCCTTGTCATTCAAATTCTTGCTTTGCCCTTTAAGAAACAACTTGAATTATTCCAACAACTTGGATTATTCCTTGTAAACTTTCCCTAAACCCTCCTGTATGCCTTTCACCCTTTCTTCATTGCTTTTTTACTTAGAACACAAATTTTATTGCTTTTTCTTTTTAACCTACCGTACTAAACTGTTGTGTTCCTCAGGCAGAGAAACCTAGAGTTGAGGTCTTTAATTATTTATTTACTTGCTTGCTTGCTTGCTTGCTTACTTACTTACTTATGAGAGAAAGAAAAAGAGAGAATGGGTGCATCAGGGCCTTCAGCCACTACAAATGAACTCCAGACACATGCACCACTTTGTGATTCTGGTTTACATGGGTACCGAGGAATCAAACCTGGGTCCTTAGGCTTTGCAAGCAAGTGCCTTAACTTATAAGCCATCTCTCCAGCTCTAGAGTTAGGGTTTCTTTTTTCCCTTCTCCATCATTGATGGGTATTCAGAAATGTTGGGGCCTGTGCATTGAAAGGTTGGGTTGTCACAGTCCTGTAGTGCTAATACGCTTAAAAAATGCTTTCTTTACTTCCAGCTACTCATTTCATCTGGGCTCAGGAACAGGTAGGTAGAACCTTTGAAAGGCTGGTGAGGGTTTGTGGAGAGGCAGCAAATGAGAAATAAGGTCTGCCTGAGGACTGTAGAGGTCTGGAGCAGCCTGCTTTGTGTGTGTGTTTGTTGGGGGGAGGGGTAGCCTCTATAGACAGTCATGTCTGGCTACTTAAGATCATTACAGTTAAACAAAGTGAGAAATCAGTTCCTCAGTCATGCAGAATATTTGAAACACTCAGAAGCCACTGGCTGGTGGCTTGTGATTAGCTGTAATGTGGCAGTGCCCTGATTGGAACTTTTTTTTTTTCATTATTTCAGATGTTTTCCTTAGTCTTTCTTCTTGATTTCCAGACTTTTAATGTAACATGTAGAAATGTTTCAAATAGCATAGAAATGCAAGAGAATTTTTGCATGCTTGGTGATTTTTAACCATGTTTACACAACTGAATCTATATACTTAATTTCAGCTGTTAAAGATAGGTTAGTAAAAAATTTAAAAAAAATCTCAACTTAGGGTACAATTAAATCTCAAAAACCAATTCTTCCTTCTGCTTCTTCTAGTAGAATCTTAGGTGGTGAACAAGTACATACCAGTGTTTAGTTGATGGCAGATTTCATCACTTTGGCATTTTTAATTTATCCATTCAAAATGTCATCACTTTTATTGGCAGCAAAAGTTGCACTAAAAGCCAGAGCTTCTTTAAGAAAACAATAAAATAAAAACCATAACTTCTACAAATTCTTCTGGAATTCTATTTATTGGTAGGGTGAGTGCAGGTCATATAAAATAAAACAATGTGTTAAACTTTACAGACCTTTTGTGTCTCCATAGTACCTTTGTTGTAATCAGCCTAAAGAAAGCTAGGTAAGGTTTCAGAGGTGAGTGGTGGAGGTGACTTAACATAATCAGGCTTAATGTCTGCCTGTACTGCAGTTAAGAGTCTGATATGAACCCTGGCTTGTTTATGAGCACTACAAAACACTAGATGTCAGTATTGCAGTGCGGACATTGTATGAGGAACTGGTGAAGATTTTCCTGCCTTTAATCTTTGAGATAGTATCTATTCTCATAAATGTGTAAGCCATTGTGTCTTTTTACAACTGCTTGCTAAAGAAAGCAGTTTTTCTAATAATTGTTGTTAGTGTTTGTGGTGCTGCTGACTCCCAGGACTGACACATGTGGTATTAGTGCTTGCTCTTCTGCTGACTGCATTACAAGACTTTGTTCCTCAGGATCCTAGCAGGTACAGCTTGAGGAATGCTACCTGCCCAGGTGCTGCTGTGTAGTACCTTCAGGACCCTACTGTGCTGTCCATGGTGCTCCTGAAGCTGGAATGTTGTAAACAGTAAGGTTCCTACCTTGCTAACCAAAGTGCTTCTAGCCTTTGTTTGGGAAAAGTGAGATGCCATTCTAATATTGAGGGCAGTATACCATCTGCATTTGCATATAAAAGTCTAGAGTCACATGTATGCAGATTTCTGAACCCATCCTGTAGAATGCATAAAAGGCTCCAAATTTCATTTGTGCTGAGTCAATTTATACTTGAAAAATTCTCTTTATTAAGAAATATGCAAGCCGAGCGTGGTGGCGCATGCCTTTAATCCCAGCACTCGGGAGGCGGAGGTAGGAGGATCGCCATGAGTTCAAGGCCACCCTGAAACTACAGAGTTTATTCCAGGTCAGCCTGGACCAGAGTGAGACCCTACCTTGAAAAACCAAAAAAAAAAAAAAAAAAAAAAAAAATGCAAGGCATTTGCTAGCAAAGCCTGATGGCCCAGGTTCGATTTCCCAATACCCACATACAGCGAAATGTTCAAAATGTATCTGTGTCTCTGCCCCACTCAAATAAGTAAGTAAAAATATTTTTTTAAGGTACAGAAAGATTTTATTATAGCTCAGAGCTTTAGGAGGTAGTTTTTTTATTTATTGCATTTTTTATTAGTTATGTACACAGTGTGTATACAGTCATGTTGGTACCATCATTAGCCTCCTCCCTGTTCTCTCCCCTCTGCAGGGATGAGCCTTTTTGGGGAATGTGGGTTGTGCATTGTGGGGTAATCCATCAGTTATGGGTAAGAGGCAATGTTTCTGTGTAAAATGTCCCAATATGTGGCTCTAACAATCTTTCTGCCCCCTATTCTGCACATTTCCCTGAGCCATGATGGGTTCATTTTAGGTCTACTTCAGTGACCTCTTGGGAGCCTCTGTGTCTCTGGATATCTGGTTTGGTAGGAGTTGAGTGTTCTCTGTGTCTATCTCCTTCACCTTTTTGCTGGTACCAGGTTCACCAAGAAAGCAGCACTCTTGCTCATTTCCCCAGTTACTCTTAGTTTCATTTGAGGCCCTGGTGAGGTGCGATGGGCTGATTCTTTTCAGGATCTGCATCCATCTGAAAAAGAGAAGCAAATTCTCCAATGGAGAGTGAAGTCAGCACCAGGTAAATGGGATAACCATTATTATTTTAGAGAGAATTTGATAGGTGTATGCCCCGGCCAGCGGGGAGTCAAACAAGGACCCGAGGGGAAGTTAACCTGAATGGGAGAAGGCAAACAGACACAAGAAGGAGACCAAGCTAGGTGTTTGTCAAGGTCTAGAGATTTTATTTTTGCATGTAGGTTTATATAGGGTTGTAGGGGGAAGGGGACGTGATCAGGCCAAAGATCACAGAGTTACTGGTTAAGCCGCAATGCCTTTGTTTCTTTATCAGCTACCGGCAGCATGGGGGAGTATTCACCCAAGCGTACGATTCCTTTGTTTCTGGTAGTTGAATATTAGACGAGGAAGTAGAGACTTAACTTGCTATATGGCAGTCTTTGTTTCTGGTAGTTGAATATTAGATGACGAAGTAGAAACTTAACTTGCTATATGGCGGTTTCTGTTAACATGGCCGAGGTTTGGTTCATAGCTCCCAACTGTAGGCCCTCTTGTAGCCCACGATTGGTGGGAGCTTGATAATGCAGAGCAGGCTTGTTTTTTGGATATGGTTCTGACTTGTTTCCCAGCACCAGCTATGCACTCCATTCCACTGAGCAGATCAGTTAACCAAATCAAGAGCAGTTGGTTACCCACCATAGCTGTGTGCCACTATTGCACTTGTGTGAGCATCACGTCAGGTTATTTGCTGCTGAGTAGCTTAGACCATGAGTTGCTTGGACAGATGTTGGTCATTTTGCCCGTCACTCATGTAGCACCTTCTGACACTAGACGAGCTAACTGTCTGGGGACTGACTCTCTTCCAGATTCCAGCCAGGTCACTCCATGTTCTGTACCAACAGCATATGGTGTCTTTGGCAATAGGGTCTTACCACTAACCTTTGGTGGGTCATCAAGTACTCTGACAGAAATCTGTCGTCTTTTGGGAAACCTTGTAGGTCTCTCTGATCATTGTGGATGTTAAACACATGCTGGTACTGGCAGTTACAGGCCAGCATTAAGGAAAAGCAAGAAGAAAAAGGTAATAGAGATAGAAGAGGGAGGGAGGGAGGGAGAGAGGGGGAGAGGGGAGAAAGAGAGAGAGAGAAACGGGAGAAGATTAAGGTAAGTCTTCATCATAACCTCTTCAGGGCCCTGTGAAGACCTGATGAAGGTTCAACCATTTAGTATGTCTTTTAGGATGTAGAATTTTATGGTGCCTTGCCATTTGGGTACAGTTTTGTGTCCCCCATCCTTACCCATCCCTCCCACCCCACTGTTCCTATTTTCCGGTCCTCAAGATGCTTATTAGGTATGTTAGCATATTGGGCAGATTCATGTTAGGAGCCACAGATGATTGAGACTATGCAACTATTATTTTTCTGTGATTGAATGAGTTCCTGAGAATGATTTGTTCCAGGTTCGACCATTTTTCTTCAGATTTCATTGTTAGTTTTCCTTACTGCTGCGTAGAATTCCATCATATACATCTTGGCTGTCCATTCGTCTAATGATGGACATCTGGGTTGATTCCAGCTTTTAGCTGTTATAAACTAAGCAGTTATAAACATGGTTGAACAAATCTCTGAACTGAGGCATGGAGCTTTTAGGGTAAATGCCCAGTAAGGGAATAACTGGGTCTGTTGGTAACTCTATAGTCAACCTTTTTAGGAGTCTCCATATTGCTTTCCATAGTGATTGTACCATCTTACATTAACACCAACAGTGAATGAGGGTTCCTATTTCTCCGCATCCTCACCAGCATTTATTTTCATTTGATTTTTAAATGTCTACTATCCTTACTGGGATAAGGTGGAATCTCATTGTTATAATTTGCATTTCCCTGATGATTAGGGATAATGAACATTGTCTTAAGTGTGTGTTTGCTATTTGTATTTCTTCCTCTGAGAAATCCCTGTCCATTTCTTTGCCCCGTTTTGTGAGTGGGTTGTTTGACTTTTTATTGTTTAGGTTTTTGAGTTCTTTGTAGATTCTAGAAATTAGGCCTCTGTCAGCTGTATAGTCAGCAAAATTTTCTCCCATTCTTTGGGTAATCTATGGGCTCTGCTTATTGTATGTTTGTCTGTGAAGAAACTTTTCAGCTTCATGAGATCCCAGTAATTGAGGGATTGTTTAAGTTCCTGAGCTACTGGAGTTTTGTTCAGGAAGTCTTTTTCCCACTCATATCATGAAAAGTTCTTCTTATTTTTTCTTCCAGTAGTAGCTGTTATGGTCTTATATTAAGGCCTTTGATTCATTTGGATTTGATTTTTGTGCATGGTGAGATGTATGGATCGAGTTTCATTTTCCTGTGTAAGGTTATCCAGTTTATCCAGCACCATTTGTTGAAGATGCTCTCTTTATTCCAGCCTACATTGTTAGGGCTTTTGTCAAATATCAAGTAGCTGTAGTTACTTGACCCAAAGTCTGGGTCCTCGATTCTGCTCCATTGATCTATAATCCTGTTTTTTATGCTAGTACCATGTTGTTTTTATTACTATGGCTTTGTAATATAGCTATAGATCAGGTATGGTGATGCCTCCAGAAGCGTTTTCTTTTTCTGAGGATGTGCTTGGATATCTGAGGCTTTCTGCCATTCCATATGAATTTTGAGATCATTTTTTCTATCTTTGTGAAGAAAAATGTTGGGATTTTTATTGGTATTGCATTAAATCTGTATATTGCCTTTGGTAAGATTGCTATTTTCACAGTGTTAATTCTGCCTAACCAGGGACATGGGAGGTCTTTCCATTTCCTCAAGTCCTCCTTAGTTTCTTTCTTGAGTGTTTTTATGTTTTCATTGTATAGGTTTTTCATGTTCTTGGGTAGTATTATTCCAAGTTAATTTTTTTGTTGTTGCTATTTAAAGTGGTACAATGTCGCTTATTTCTTTCTCTGTATCTGTCTATTTTTCATATAGAAAGACTACTGATTTTTGTGCATTGATTTTGTGTCCTGCTACTTTGTTGAAGGAGTTAATCACCTTTAAGAGTTTTCAGATGGAGGTTCTTGCATTACGTATGTATAGAATCTGAATAAGGCTAACTTAACTTCTTTCTTTCCAATTTGTAACCCTTTTGTTTCTTTCTCCTGTCTTACTGCTTGAGCTAGGACTTCCAGTACTATATTGAAGAGCAGAGGTGAGAGTGCACACCCCTGTCTTGTTCCTGATCCCAGTGGAATTCCTTCAGTCTCTCCCCATTATGTATTATTTGGGCTTTAGGAGTTTTATATATAGCCTTTGTTGAGTTTTATATATAGCCTATGTTGAGATATAAACTGTCCATGCCTTTTCTCTCCATTATTGATCATGAAGTGATGTTGTATTTTGTCAAAGGTCTTTTCTGCATCTATCAAAATGATCATGTGGTTTTTGTGTTTAAGCTTATTTATGTGGTGTATTATTACATTGACAGATTTCCATATGTTGAACCACCCCTGTGTTCCTGGGATGAATCCCACTTGATCAAGATGGATAATGCTTTTGATGTGCTGTTGAATTCAATTTGTGAGGGTTTTGTTCAGGATCTGTGCTTCTCAGATCATCAGGGAAATAGTCCTCTACTTTTCTTTTCTTGTAGCATCTCTGCCTGGTTTTGGTATTAGGGTGATGGAAGGAGTTGGGGAGCTTTCCCTGTTCTCCAATTGTGTGGCACAGTTTGAGAAAATTGGTTTCAGATCTTCCATGAAGGTTTGATAGAATTCAACTGAGAAGCCATCTGGTCCTGTACTCTTTCTTTTTGGGGAGGTTTTTGGTTACCTTTTCAATCTCGATGGGTGTGATAGGTTTGTTTAGGAGGTTAATCTGCTCTGAGTTTAGCTTTGGTAGGTGGTATGTGTCCAGGAATTCATCCATTTCCTCTGTATTATCCAGTTTTGTGGAGTAGAGGTTTTTGAAATTAGTTGTGATGATTCTCCCAATTTCACTTGCGTCTGTTGTGATCTCTCCTTTTTCATTTCCAATTTTGTTAATTTGAAGTGTCTCTTTTTTTCACTTGATCAAATTGGCCAGGGGTTATCACTCTTCTTTATTTTTTTCAAAGAACCAGCTCATTGTTTCATCAATTTTCTTAATTGTTTTCTTAGTTTCCAGTTCATTAATTTCTGCTCTGATCTTAATTCTTTCTTTCCATTTGGAGGTTTTTGCATTGGATTCTTCTTGCTTTTCCAGTGCCTTTAGGTGGATGGTTAGGTTATTGATTTGGGATCTGTCCGTGTTTGTTATGAAGGCATTTAGTGTTATGAATTTTCCCCTGAGGGACTGCCTTCATTGTGTCCCATAAGTTTTGGTACAATGTGTTCTTATTGTCATCCATTTCTAGAAATTTCACAATTTCATTTTTTATTTCATCCACTACCCACTTATTGTTTAAAAGTATGTTGTTCAGTTTCCAGGAGCTGATGGGATTCCTGGTGCATCTTTTGTTGTTAATTTCTAGCAATACAGCATTGTGATCTGATATGCAGGAAATTATGTCGATCTTCCTAAATATATGGTGTCAGTCTTTATGGCGCAGTGTATGATCTATTTAAGAGAAGGTTACATGGGCTGCTGAGAATAATGTGTAGTCTGTGGATTTGGCGTGGAATGTTCTGTAGATGTCCATTAGGTCTAATTCTTCTATGGTTTTGTTGAGCTCTCTTACTTCCCAGGTAATTTTCTCTTTGGATGATCTGTCTATTGCTCATAGTGGAGTATTGAAGTCCCCAACTATGATGGTGTTGGTGTTAATTTCTGTTTTGTTGTCAAGTAGGGTTTGTTTTATAAATTCTGTTGCATTTGTGTTTGGTACATAAAGATTTATGATTGTGATTTCCTCTTGTTGGATCATTCCTTTGATAAGTAAGAAATGGCCTTCTTTGTCTTTTTTGATTACTTTTGGTTTGAAGTCTATATTATCTGATATTTGTGTACCTATGCCTGCTTGTTTCTTATTTCCATTTGTTTGGAGTATGATTTTCCACCCTTTCACCCCAAGGAGGTGTCTGTCTTTAGTGGTGAGGTGGGTTTTTGGAGACAGCAGATTGAGGGGTCTAATTTTCTGATCCACCCTGTTAGCTTATGCCCCTTGATGGGTGAATTAAAGCCATTAATATTTAGGGTAATGACTGTGAGGTTTGATTTAATCCCAGCCATATCGTGATGGTTTATGAGGTTTGGTGTTTTCATGGGCTTTGTAGTTTTTGTGCCTTCTTTGTGTTTGGTTATTGTGGCCTGCTTCTTGTAGGCACTTGATGTTGGTTGTTTGATTTTTCTGCATGGAGAATTTCCTGAAGTACTCTCTGCAGGTTTGGCTTTGTGTTCATATAGTTGTAAAGCTGAGTTTTATTGTAGAAAGTTTTTCTTTCACCATCTATTATGAGGGATACTTTTGCTGGGTAGAGTAGTTTGGGTTGGAAGCCATAGGTTCTTAGACTTTGCAGTGTTCCATTCCAGGCCCTTCTGGCTTTCAGGATTTCTATTGAGAAGTCTGAAGTAACTCTGATGGGATTACCTTTATATGTTGTTTCTCCCTAGCTGCTTTTTAGGACTTTTTCTTTGGTATTGATGTTTAGAGTCTTAATGATGACATGTCTTGGAGAATTTCTCCTTTGGTCCAGTCTGCTTGGAGTTCTGTTAGTTTCTTGTAACTTGATGGGACTTTCTTTTGGGAGAATGGTAAAGTTTTCTTTGATAATTTTGTTGAATAAGTTCTCCATGCCTTTGGTCTGAATTTCTTCCCCTTCTGGTATTCCCATGATCCGGATCTTGGGACTTTTGATGATATCCCACAGTTCCTTCATGTTCTGTTCACAAAAATTTTGAACTTATTGAAATTTTTGGACTCATGAACTGTTCTGTTTTGCCTTCCAGTTCTGAGTTTCTATCTTCCACATTGCTGATTCTATTCTTGATAGTTTCTATAGAGTTTTGGTCTTGTTCAATTTGGTTTGTATTTTCTACTTCTTTTTTATGTATAGTTTCCATCCCTCTGTCAAGTTCCCTTTTCATGTCATTTTCTGATTTTCTTAATGCTTCTTGGAATTCATTCTTGTGTTTCTTGTCTTCATTGAGCTTAGCCAGCTGGTTTTTGAGGCCCCCCTCCCCCCAGCTGTCCTTTAGCTCATTGAACTGTATTTTGAACTCTTCCTGGTTCTTTTCTATTAGGTCTAATCTAGTGAGGGCAGCATTCTTATGATAATCAGCCCTTTGTTGATTTTCTGTAAGTTGTGCTAATTGCCTGGCCAGGGTTGCATAGCTTGTATCTTCATTTTGGGATTGTGATCCTATTGTCTCTTCTATGTTTTGAATAGAGACATGCATTGTGGGACTGGGCAATTGCCGCAGACCACCCAGTGGGGATGTCTCTGCAGGGGGACCAGGCTTGGATATTCAGGTAAGGAACGGATTCGACGTGACAGACAGACAACACAGGTTGTGATTGCTGCTGCAAAGAACTTTACTTTCAGGCCTCAGTTATATACAGAAACAATCAGGAACTGCTCCATTTGGCAGGTTTTCAACAAATGAAATCAGTACAATAACTCCTTATGACATATACTCAGTATAAACTTGCTATACCCAGGAACTTCCTCTTTCTGTAGCTGCTGCAGGACCAGACATTTGTGGTTAATGACTAACATCCAAAGATTTCTAATATTAACATCTTACATTCACATTGGGGTCCCACATTTCATCCCAAACTCTTAGGTCTTTCAACAGTCTTTCTTGACTTAAAGGGTTTCCAAATATATCATACAGTCTTTTATTCCTAACAACAAAGAATACATATACTTTCCATCTAAGTTCTTGTTGCTGTTTATCTGTCAAAGCACACCATGGGGGCCGGCTTCTCCTAATCATTTCCTATATGCTCAATGAATAATATTTGATTCTCTTTCCTTTAAATGTTACCCATCTGATTAGATTTTCATCATATTTTCCTGTCCAAGGGAGTGGTGCATCAGTAGGATCAAAATTATAAGGCCCTCTATATTTAGGTGGTTCCCTCCATCTGCCATGAATCAGAAACTGCAGACCGCCAAACAATTCTGTTAGTGGAGGGTCATATGGAGTTAAAGTTACATTCTCAGCAAGAATAAAAATTAGCTATTCAAGCTTTTCAGACACAGCCGGCGTCGCGGTTAAGGCTGCTGGGGTTACTGAGGCTAGGGCTGTCTCCATAGGTGGAAGCTTCCGTTTTTGTACTCTTAGTTTCTGGAACATCTAAAGGCCCATCGAGATTATCTGCTGAGAGCATGATTTTATCAGTATAAAGTTGAGTGGGCTTAGTTCCTAGAATCAATAAGGCAAGCACCCAGAGAAAGAACACACTGCAGAATGAGACCCAAATCACAAAACACCAAAGACTCTGCCAGGGACCTCCAGGGGGCCTAATCACGTGTGATGCGAAACCCCAGGTCTAGTAGCCATTCGAGCTGTTCAGGCTCTATGCTACACAGACTCCACTGGAGTTGGTGTGGCAGGCAATCTTGTTGAATTTACTTGCATTTTATTTTTCATGTTACTCTTTTTGCCCTGTGGTCTGCTCATCACAGTGTAAGAGTCTTTAACTTAGGAGGAAACTGTAGCCTACCCTTGAAGTGTCTTCAGTGATTGTTCCTTTCATGTTTGCTTCCACTAGGCTTCTGATGGCAATGGGGCCTGCTGCTCAGAGGGAAGGAACCCTCCAGGCTCTGGTGGGGGCCTGGGGACCCTGAGGGCTTGTTGTTCTGTGATTCGGGGTATGGGACTGCATCCTCAGGTGGCCCTAGGGGATGGGGTAGGGGGCATGGGGCAAAGCAGACTGGTGTTGCGGCTGGCCTGTGGAGCGGGTAGGATGGGAATGTGTGGTGGTTCTGCGATGCTTAAGGGTGAAGGGATGGGACAGCGGGTCCCTTGGGACCCTGTAGCTGGGGGTGGATGGGACTTCTGGGTCCTGTGACAGGGCAGGGTGGGGATATGGGACTGCTGTGGGTCAGGTGACATGTGGGGGGTGTATGGAGGTCCTGTGGTGCTAGACCCTAGGGAGTGGGGAACCCTAGCCTGCTGGGGCAGTGGTGTGTAGAGGTCCCTGGTGGTGGGAGGTCCGCTAACCTGCTGACGTGAATCTGCCTATTGATGTGGGTTTGTTGGTGACTGGTGTGGAGGCCTCCTGGGGGAACGCTGGCCTGTTGGCTTGGGTTGGTGCCCTGGTGTGGGGGGTGGCAGCAAGTGGGATGGTATGTGGAGGTCCCCTGGGGAAAGGCTAGCCTGCTGGCCTGAATCCACCCATGGGGTTGGGAGTGAGGGGTGGCAGTGAGTGGGAGGGCATTGGCGAGTGGAGGTCTCCTGAGGGAACACTAGCCTGCTGGCACGGGGTGGGAGGTGGCAGCGAGTGGGGCGGCTTTCGCGAGCTTGGAGGCGCTTCTGGAGCTTGCTACCCTGCCAGCCTGGGTCCCCTTGCCTGCAGTTAGTGCAGGAGGAAACTGCAGCTGGGACTGTGGCTAGGACGGCTGCTTGAGGGGATTGGGGGACGAGTGGGCCACCAGAGAGTGTGGGAATCAGGTGATTCCCTACTTTGCTCCTCTGCGCCTTCCTGCTGGAGGTCTATTAGACTCTGCTCACCCCTAGAAGACCCAATGAACCCTAAACGTCTTGCCTTACTTTCCCTGGGAGGTGCATCGTGGTTAGATGGATGCCACCTTGACCGATAGTCCAAATACAAATATTTTAAGCAAGAAATATGCAGCTTCATCATTTTTCATACCACTGGCAGTTTTTAAATTTTTTTTTAAATTTTCTTTTATTTATTTACGAGAGAGAATGAGTGAGTGAGTGAGAGAATGGGAGCACCAGGGCCTATAGCTACTGCAGACAGACTCCACATGCTTGCATGCATGCATCTGGCTTAGGTGGGTTCTGGGGAATTGAACCTGAGTCCTTAAGTTTTGCAGGCAAGTGCCTTAAGTGCTAAGCTACTTCTCTAGCCTATTCAACACTAAGCAATGCTCAGTATAGTATTGAAGGAACTTCTTTTTTTCTCATTCTTGAGGTTCATTTTTGGATATTTGTGGTTTTATTGACTGTTTTCTAATATTACAGGTTTTTATTTGTTGTATATTAATACCTATTGTACGTTTTAATTTTATGAATTCTCAGCACTTAATGCATAAATGTACAGTTTGAGTATCTCTGCAGTTTTTCTGATCTTAGAGTTTGACTGATCACACTTAATCAGAAAATTGGAAATCAGAGAAGTTCTAAATTCAGATATTTTCAATAACATGGCTTTTCAAATTTTAGAGCAATTTAGGCCTTTAGTTTGGGGGTTAAGGATGCTCAGTCTGTGTCATGCACATGTTTACCCTCCAGTACAATTATTATAATCACTAGGGAAACATCAGGTTTGCTTGTTCGTTACTTGAAGTCAGGCTATCTAGAAAGGATGACATAGTTATTAGTGCCTCACATTCTCTTTCTTTTACTGGGATCTTACCAGTAAGCTGATAAAAGGGGCTAGCTGGATATTTGAGGGTAAAATAGGCACATTATGTTGCAATTACTTAAAGCGGAAACTGAGGCTTAGATCTGAACAGAAAATTTTCGATTGTTATCCATCAGAAGACCTCTCAGAAATGGAAGCAAAGGCTGTGGGTGATGCCAGCTGTGAAAAGGGAAATGGGCCTGTGCAGACACCTTGATAGGCAGTGCTCTGGGGAATGGCAGACTTCTGAATCTGAGGGTTCCTGTTTGGACTTGGATGAAGGTGTCAGAGGTGAAAGGTAGGGACATCAGGATGCCTGCTTATGCCTATGCCGTTTTTCTTTTTGTTTTACCTGATTTTTTTAATTTTATTATTATTATTATTATTATTATTATTTTTTTTTTTGGTTTTTTGAGGTAGGGTTTTGCTGTAGCCCAGGCTGACCTGGAATTCACTGTGTAGTCTCAGGGTGGCCTTGAACTCATGGCGACCCTCCTATCTCTGCCTTTGAGTGATGGGATTAAAGATGTGCACCACCCCGCTTGTCTGTTTTACCTGCTATTTTTAATGGAAATGAGGCACCAAAGGATCAACAGTAATTTTGCTAATGTTGTTATTTAATAGAGATATTTTGATAGGAAGAGTTTCAAGTAACGGCCTTTTATTTTTCTGGTGATAATCTCTGAGATGCATTTAGTCAGGAATGACCCAAAGAAAAGTTGTTACTGCAGTGAGTTGAGGTGGCAGCTGTTCCTTGCAGATTTCTCTGTTAACTTCTCAGCTAGCTGCCTTTGTCAGCACTTCTTACCAGAAAGTGTCTCAAGATACAGAGCTGTCTCATGGTTTTCTCCTTAGAAGTATTTACTCATAGCTTGTGGGTCTCTGACAGATGAAACAGGAGCTCCCCTAAGTACCCTGGGTTGTATACATGCACACAGGCACTGTGCCAGCTGCTTGTGTGTGCGAAGAAGGGCCAGCTGCTGAGCTTACAGGACCCAGGGTTGCTGAGTAAGCTACCTACTGCCATTGTTTGTGCCAGCCCTCTGCGTCCTTTTCCTTGGATTCTTCATGATGAAAC
Organism: Dipus sagitta; assembly: GCA_036346955.1. Lineage (NCBI taxonomy): Eukaryota > Metazoa > Chordata > Mammalia > Rodentia > Dipodidae > Dipus > Dipus sagitta. Next base: position 318,271,789 of record CM070770.1, read on the forward strand.
TAATAGCATCCTTAGATGTATTTATCACCTCAGCAGTTGATGTGTGTGTGTGTGTGTGTGTGTGTGTGTGAGAGAGAGAGAGAGAGAGAGAGAGAGAGAGAGAGAAACAGAGAGAGGGAGAGAGAGAATATGTGCTACAGCGTGCATGTGGATGTCACATGACAACTTCCTGGGCCAGTGCTTGCCTTCCATGTCATTGAGACAGGGTCTCTCATTTGTTGTTCACTACTCCATGTATCTGACTGGCTGGCTCCCATCTCCTTGTAGGTATGCTGGGATTACAGATAGCTGCCATAGCTTCTAGTTTTTAGGTATGTTCTGATGTTGCAACTCAGGTACTCATACCCCACCAGTACAATTGCTTGATTGGTGTCTAGGGCACATCATTCTTTTTTTCCCTCCAGAAATGTTAAAAGTGACCAACCCGAATTTGTAGTACTGTGTCGATATTCTTTAAAATCACAAAAGTTGGGCCATTTTTGTTTCTTTTTCTTTGTATTTTCCTGGACAGAAATTTAAAATTTTAAATATTTGAGCCAAATTGCAAATTCCTTAGAGAAGTTTACTTAACACTACACCACTTTTCTTATGCTGAAGCTTTTAATTGTGTTTTTGCAATAGTCTATTAATCTTTTCAAGAAATGTAATGACACAGGTATGGTCCATATACATGAGTACACTCTGCACCAGTCTTGACAGGATCACTCACCATCCTGACAGTGGCAGTAGTGAAATAGAGGAGGCTGTTGGATTTGTGTCTTGGATCTTGAAACTATTTGGCTTGCCTGTCTTGGTGACTGGACTAGGTCTTAGGGGCCAGTGGCAATGGGGTAGTTAATCCTGCTGTTCCTCACAACTGCTGCAGCTCCAGGACTCCATAAAGCCCCTTCTTGTGTTAACAAAGGCTGGCAGAACTTCATGAATGGCCCAGGGTCTGGTCACAGTGCTTCTGCTTAGGACACCCAAGTTCATCGTTTTTGCTCTTTGGTTCTGTAGGAAGCTGTGGCTCAGAAGTGGATTACTTGTCTGATGATGGTGCAGTGGATGCTGACAGTGAGGACAGCCTTGAGCCCTGTGAGGAAGAAAATGGAAGCCCTGAGGAGCCCAGTGCTTCGACTAATGCTGGCTGGGCAGATGCCATGGCTAAGATCCTTAACAAAAAGACTCCTAAAAGTAAATCCACTATTCTCGTCAAAAACAGAGAGCTGGAAAAGGAGCAAGAGAAGTTAAAACAAGAAAGACTGGAGAGAAGAAAGCAGGTGTGTCCTGTCTTTGTACCCTGGAGTTGCTCTGGCTCCTATGTGCCGTGTTGTTCTTTGCAGAGCTTGCCCCAGAACGGTCTAGTGTTCAACTGCTTTTTACGTGGCTGGATAAGCAAGAATGCCGTCAGAAAGAACCTTCTTCTGAAGTGTTCTAGTTCACTTTTAGTCTCTAAGCAAAGCCAAGAAACACAGCTGAGGAAGTCTGTCTTTTAAAAGTCAAGTAATGAGCTAGGGTGTGGTGGCTCCCAGCACTTGGGAGGCAGAGGTAGGAGGATCGCTGTGAGTTCAAGGGCACCCCGAGACAACGTAGTGAATTCTAGGCCAGCTTGGGCTAGAGTGAGACCCTTCCTTCAAAAACAAAAAAGTCAACTAATGATCCCTGTGGCCACAACTTCTGTGTGTGCATCTTCTTGGGAGTGGCCTACATGGCCGTCTTATTGGGTTGGGACAGGAACATCTTAAATACTTTTTTTTGGGGGGGGGTGTTCAAGGTAGGATCTTGCTCTAGCCCAGGCTGACCTGAAATTCAGTATGTAGTCTCAGGGTGGCCTTGAACTCACAGTGATCCTCCTACCTGTGCCTCCCGAGTGCTGGGATTAAAGGCATGCGCCACCATGCCCGGCTCTTAGATACTTTTTTATTATATAACTGCGAAAATTTGAAGAGGGATGCAGTTCTAAAATGGTGATTTTTCTATTGGATAAGTTGAATGCATTATGCTTGGTTAAACCACTGAAGGTACAGACTCATGTCATCTTAGGTAAGGGCCTACATTTAGATAGAACTTGCTGCTATGCCATAAATGTAGAGCCCTTAAGGTGTTTATATCCTTCGTAGCTGATCAAATACCTGTATGTCAAACATATTTGGTTACTAAAAGATTATTTTCTAATGATAGAAAAATAATTTTTTAAAAAATATTTTTTCTTTGTAAGAGAGAGAGGAAGAGGCAGAGAGAAAGAGAACATAGCTGCGCCAGGGCCTCCAACCATTGCAAATGAACTCTAGATGCTTGCTCCCCTTGTGTATCTGGCTTATGTGGGTCCCGGAGAATTAAACTGGGTTCCTTTCTTTAGGCTTCACAGGGAAATGCCTTAACTGCTAAGCCATTTCCCCAGCCCTAGAAAAGTAATTTCTATAATTTCATGAGCCATATGGAAGGATATCTTCTAAGAATATATACTATAGTGTAAGTGAAAGAAAGATAGGTTTGTATTACCATATAGGTCCCTTTATGTTTGTCACGGCCTTGTTATTTTATGTTTTTTGCTATCACTAGTCACCTGCATTAAATTTTCCTTGTTAAGTATACAGTCTATACTCATTAATTAAGTATTCTCATTGGACTTTAATTTTTTTCTCTAAATCTTACAGATAGCTTTTCAACTGAAAATTTGAATCTTTGTTTATTAATTGGCAAAAGAGTAAATGGGTTTTAAAAATGTAAGAATCTTGAATATCTTCTAGCCTCAAAGTTGCCATGAGGGCAAGAACAATATTTTGAAGCCAAGGACCTGTCTGTAAGTCTACTGCAGGTGAAAAACTGAGTGCTGGCTGTGGGACCATGCTCCAACTGCGCCAAGCACACATGCTGATGCCGGGACCATCAGCAGTGCACATGCTCTTTGCAGAGCCTTCCTATAGTGGAACCTGCGGCTGTGACTGAGGTAGTGACCTTTACCACCATTAAAGTGCACTTTAAGAAGACTTTCAGAAAGGACTCAGGCTCATCTTTGTAGTCAGAGCAGGTTTTGCTATTGGGCATGCTCAGTAATATAGTATGAGAGGTGAGAGGAGAGCATGAGATAGGGAGACATTGTCCACTGCCTTCGAGCATGCTTACTAGCCTCCAGGTTTTCCTGCATCTTAGCAGCATCCGTACTGCCTTGGGAAAGAGACCACGCCATGGTTGAAGCCAGGTGCCTGAGACTAGGCCGTGGTGCCTTAGGCTGTGTTCCCTGTTGGGTTTCCTTTTTCTCGGCTCCCCTTCTGTGTTTGCCCACCATCAGGGAGTCACTTTGCTTTAGATTGTGGCAAGTTGTATGTGGTGAGAGTATTGATGGGTTAGATGTTTCATGAGAGAAGAAAAGTGATCATTGTAATATCTGGATATAATAATGTTTTTTTCCATAGTTGATACACATTCTTAATTCTCAGTGTTGACAGATGAAATCACTTTGTGAAAATAAAGAGAAACAGTGGTGAAATTTGCAATTACTAAAGAGTGGTGGTGGTAGATGAGGTCCGAGGCTGTCTTACAGCCTACCTTGGACTGCCTGACCAAATATGCTGGCAGCACTCCAGAGCCCTGCTGTCAGAGAAGCTGCTAGAAAGTCTCTTTGTGCCTCTCACTTGACACGTTGAATGCTAACCGCAAGCTCTCTGAGCTGAACTCCTGAAATTGTGTTTTTGAAAAAGTCCCTATGACTTACTAAACTAGAATGATTTATTACCTTTGTCCTTTCACAGAGTATCATATCAAAGTTTGCTGCACTTTCAAAAATGCCTAATATTCTTTAACATAACAATATTTATATCACAGCTTGATAAGAAGCGGGAGTGGGAGATGATGTGCAGAGTAAAGCCAGATGTTGTCAAAGACAAAGAAACGGAGAAAAACCTTCAGAGAATTGCAACTAGGTAAGATGGTGTTTTACTGTTTAAATGTAGATGTGCTAAAGCTTTGATAGTGATTGACTTTTGATTAGATTTGATTCTTAGCTCTGCCTTCTCAGAGCCAAGTGATATATATGGAAGCCTGCTGATGAACAATGAATTCAACCAAAGACTTTGGAAGTCCCATGAGGCAAGAATTTAATGTGTTAAGTGTATATTTGGTATAAACCTGTTCAGATCTTCTAATTTTTACAGTCATGAGAACAATGTAGCCAGACCTCTTAGTATATCTCTCTTTGGTTGTCTAAGTTTATGGTACGCAATCATTTTTGTTATCTTGCATTATGTTTATGGGATAATATATTATACATATGGCAACGTCATGCCAGCCTTTTACTCTTCTCTCCCCTTATGTCCCCTCCCTCCTCTCCTTTTCCCTTCTCTACTAATCTCTTCTTCCTTTCTTAAATCATGACACCAAATATTTATATGTCACCTTCTCTGTCCTAAGATTAATAGGATATGGTGCTACTAGGTCCTTGCGGTCACCTATACACATTACAGTGTCTGAGAACAGAATATGTCCTGTGTATGGGAGCAGAGCAGGGCATCATCTGGAGGTTTGGAGAAGTCACAGAGGAGATAAAATTGAATTACTATTTAAGGAATGTAGCAGTTATACTTGGTGGAATTACTATTAATTCTTGGTTGCCAGAATTGTGTTGGTCATTTCCTAATCTGCCTAAGTGTTTCTCAGTGAAATGGTATGTGTGTGGTGATATAGAGTGTTGAGATAGGTCTGTCTGGGTGTTACTCAGTGACATGGTGGTGTGGTGGTAAGAGTGTTGGGATGGGGCTTTCTCAGTGTTACTCAGTCACATGGTGAGTGGTGGTGAGTGTTGGGATGGGGCAGTGTGGGTGTTACTCAGTGACATGGTGAGTGGTGGTGAGAGTGTTGGGATGGGGCTGTCTGGGTGTTACTCAGTGACATGGTGAGTGGTGGTGAGAGTTGGGATGGGGCTGTCTGGGTGTTACTCAGTGACATGGTAAGTGGTGGTGAGAGTGTTGGGATGGGGCTGTCTGGGTGCTACTCAGTGACATGGTGAGTGTTGGGATGGGCCTGTCTGGGTGTTACTCTGACATGGTGAATGGTGGTGAGAGTGTTGGGATGGGGCTGTCTGGGTGTTACTCTGACATGGTGAGTGTTGGTGAGAGCGTTGGGATGGGGCAGTCTGGGTGTTACTCAGTGACATGGTGAGTGGTGGTGAGAGTGTTGGGATGGGGCAGTGTGGGTGTTACTCAGTGACATGGTGAGTGGTGGTGAGAGAGTTGGGATGGGCCAGTGTGGGTGTTACTCAGTGACATGGTGAGTGGTGGTGAGTGTTGGGATGGGGCTGTCTGGGTGTTACTCAGTGACATGGTGAGTGGTGGTGAGAGCGTTGGGATGGGCCAGTGTGGGTGTTACTCAGTGACATGGTGAGTGGTGGTGAGAGTGTTGGGATGAGACTGTCTAGGTGTTACTCAGTCAAATGTGAGTGTTGGTGAGAGCGTTGGGATGGGGCTGTCTTGGTGTTACTCTGACATGGTGAGTGTTGGTGAGAGTGTTGGGATGGGGCTGTCTGGGTGTTACTCTGACATGGTGAGTGTTGGTGAGAGTGTTGAGATGGGGCTGTCTGGGTGTTACTCTGACATGGTGAGTGTGGTCATGAGAGTGTTGAGATGGGGCTTGGCTGCTCAGTTAAGATCCTTACACTGCCTCCTTCTTGCTGTATGTCTCAGGCATAACCTTTGATTTCTTTCTCATTTTATCTGCTAAAAGATGGTAATAGTATACTTAGCCCTTAAAGTTTCCCCAAGAATATAGTTAATAAAACTTATAGAAGTGGGAGTAGCTCCTTTCACTTCTACCATAGGCACTTTACTTGCCTCCACCCTCCAGCCATGTCACTCCTCATGGGTCTGGAATTTTGGATTTTATTCTTCTTTTGAAAGCCAATAAGTCAACATGTATGTGTGTGGGGAGAGAAGGTATATTTATCTTTTATGGATGCGCCTTAGAGAATTATTTCACCTCAATCTTTATCTTCAAGAGTGAATTAGAAATACTTACCCTAGAGGTTGCTGGTCTCTTACTAGATAGTGAGTATACTGTTGTCCTAACAGTTTGTATTTTAGCATTGTTACATAACTCCCTTGTTTTGATACTTTATATTCTTTAGAGGTGTGGTGCAGTTGTTTAATGCTGTTCAGAAACATCAAAAGAAAGTTGATGAAAAGGTTAAAGAAGCAGGAGGCTCCATTAGAAAGCGTGCTAAGTTGATATCAACTGTGTCCAAGAAAGATTTCATCAGTGTTCTGCGAGGAACAGATGGAAGTGCAAATGACAAAGGTTCATCTGGGAAGAACCCAAAAGTCAAGGTAAGGCTTTTAGGTAGCGATTCAACACATCCAACTTTTTACTGTTAAATATACATCAAAAAACACTGGGGAATTAGAAGTTTTTCAGATTTTATTAAGATTCTTACATACTTACAAACCAGTGATTTAAAAGTTTGAGCTCTTTAGTTTCACAATGATTTGTTCAGTATGGAAGTTACCATTTATAGATGCCTTAGCCCTACTAGTAGGAGTCATGAGCAGTGAGATCCTGGTTAATGCCCTAGTGTTGCTTATCTTAGAGGGTAGAAGCCAGGTGAGGACAATATTGTAGCTTCAGTCTTCAGCCAACAGTTTTGTGTCTCAGGTGCACGAATCTGAATGAGCTTTGATCACATGAGTGCTGGGTTATAAAAATTAAAACTTTAATTTACATATTTATACTTGATGGTTTGATTTCTACCACTCCTAAGTAATATAGTTAATCAGGGAAAAGTTAGATTTGTATAAAAGGTCTTAAATTCTAGTGTATTTTGGGAAAACAGTCAACTATGAGAAGAGGAACATCTAGAAGTGTGTCAGCTCAGGGTGGGAGCGTGAGAAGAAGAGCATCTAGAAGTGTGTCATCTCAGGGTGGTAGTGTGAGAAGAAGAGCATCTAGAAGTGTGTCATCTCAGGGTGGGAGCGTGAGAAGAAGAGCATCTAGAAGTGTGTCATCTCAGGGTGGGAGCGTGAGAAGAAGAGCATCTAGAAGTATGTCATCTCAGGGTGGTAGTGTGAGAAGAAGAGCATCTAGAAGTGTATCATCTCAGGGTGGGAGCGTGAGAAGAAGAGCATCTAGAAGTGTGTCATCTCAGGGTGGGAGCGTGAGAAGAAGAGCATCTAGAAGTGTGTCAGCTCAGGGTGGGAGAGTGAGAAGAAGAGCATCTAGAAGTGTGTCATCTCAGGGTGGGAGCGTGAGAAGAAGAGCATCTAGAAGTGTGTCATCTCAGGGTGGGAGCGTGAGAAGAAGAGCATCTAGAAGTGTGTCATCTCAGGGTGGGAGCGTGAGAAGAAGAGCATCTAGAAGTGTGTCATCTCAGGGTGGGAGCGTGAGAAGAAGAGCATCTAGAAGTCTGTCAGCTCAGGTGGGAGAGTGAGAAGAAGTGCAATCTGAAGTCTGTCAGCTCAGGTGGGAGAGTGAGAAGAAGAATATTTCGCATTTGCTGAATTTATATTCTTGTTTTTTGACTTTCACACAGTAATGTTCCTATTAATGAGATACAATGTGGATTTTTTTGATTCATGTGTACATTGGGTATGATCAAGCTGTATCCATAACCTCCTCTAGTATTTTCCAGTGCATACCTTTGAAATCTTCCTTTATATCTGTTTTGAGATCTATAGTACTTTACTGTGCTAGAGAACACAAAAATTTATTCCTTCCAACTGCATCATCAGAATTAATCAAACTTTCAGCCTCTTCAGTTTTGGTAACTACCGTTCTTCTCCCAACTCTATGAAATTAGCTCTTTTAGATTCCACATGATTGAGAGGTTTTTGTTTTCAGTGCCATGCTTATTTCACTTGGCATAATATCTTCCTGGTCTATTTATGTTGTCACAAATGATAGGATTTTGGGTTTTTTTAAAAAAATGTCTGACAGGCTGGAGAGATGGCTTAGCGGTTAAGCGCTTGCCTGTGAAGCCTAAGGACCCCGGTCTGAGGCTCAATTCCCCAGGACCGACGTTAGCCAGATGCACAAGGGGGCGCACGCATCTGGAGTTCGTTTACAGAGGCTGGAAGCTCTGGTGCTCCCATTCTCTCTCTCTCTCTGTCTCTGTCAAATAAATAAATAAACAAACAAAAAATTTAAAAAATAAAAAAATGCTGAGTAACATTCCATTATAATATAAAGTATAATATATATATAGTATATACATTATATAACCCATACCACATTTTCTTTGCCCACATTTGTGTGTGGATGACAATTTAAATTGATTTTCTTATCCTGTTACTATGAATAGTGTTGCAATAAATATGTGAGTATAAGGATCTGTTTACCATATTGATTTTATTTCATTGAGTATATATTCAGGAGTTAGGTTATCGGATCATGTTTGATGAACTGCTATCCTATTAGAATGGCTCTTACCAAAAAGGGGAAAATCCTGGTGATGATGTGGCAGTAGGGAACTCATATGCTGTTGGTGGGAAAGTAAATTTGTTACAGCACTATGAAAAAACAGTGTGTGGACCCTCATTTACCTAATCTTGATAGAAGTCTCCTAGTCAAGTAAAATATGTCTTCGCATTGTCATAGGACTCAACTTGTGACTTAATGGTTCTCAGTGCTGTTATTTTAAGGTATCTGTTAGAAATAATTATGAACATATGAACACTACATGGGGGGGTTGTACTTTTTATTTTAAAAGTCTTAGGCTCTGTTGGGGATGTAGTTCATTTGGTAAAGTGCTTCATTAGTATGTAGAAGGCCCTGGGTTCAATCCTCCCACACCCTATAAGCCAGGCACAGTGGTATGGGCTTCTGAACTCAGTACGTTGGAGGTGAGGCAGGAGGATCTGGAATTCAAGGTCATATTAAGTAACAGAGAATTTTTGACCAGCCCATATGATTCCTAACATTGTGCTGTAAGAATCTGAGAAAAACTTGGTAGTACCAGAGGAACAGAGCTAGTGGAAATACTGGAGGTAAAGATGTATTTTTCCTTTTCTTGTTGGTTTCAAAGTAACTTTTTGTGGAAGTATTTGTTCATGAGCTATAAAAATAAGTGAAGGTTCCTTTCTGGGGGACATTACTGCATTTTCTTTCTTGCCGTTTACACTTGACCTCTTTTTAAAAATATTTTTTATTTATTTGAGAGAGAGAAAGAGGCAGAGAGTGAGAAAGAAGAGAGGGAGAGAATGGGCGCACCAGGGCCTCCAGCTACTGCAAATGAACTCCAGATGCTTGTGCCCCTTGTGCATCTGGCTTATGTTGGTCCTGGAGAATAGAACCAGGATCCTTTGGCTTTGTAGGCAAATGCCTTAACCACTAAACCATCTCTCCAGCCCCTTGACCTCATTTTAAAGCTGCAGTTGTCACAGGCATAGTACTAACCTGTCTGGGGTAAGGTAAAATATTGCTTGAGATTCATGCCAGTGCGGTTTTACTTTTTCCTAGAGCAAACACCCATGCCATCAGAATCCTGGCATGTTTTTTATTTTTATTTTTTCCATTTGTATTTCTTTCTTGTGGATGAATAAACTCCTTAGTTTAACATTGTATTTGGATTTGCTTCTGAATAACTATCAAATGACTGTACTGTTTGTGATGGGTTTGTTACTGATGTACAGTATTTATGTATTCATCCCATGCATACCAGGTCCTGCCCTTGTTATCTTTTAAAGTCCTACAGTAGCCGAGCATGGTGGCGCATGCCTTTAATCCCAGTACTTGGGAGGCAGAGGTAGGAGGATCACTGTGAGTTCGAGGCCACCCTGAGATTGCAGAGTGAATTTCAGGTCAGCCTGGGCCAGAGTGAAGCCCTACCTCGAAAAACAAAAAACAAAACATAAAGTCCTACAGTAAGATAAATGACTGTGATGGTTTGAATAGATGGCCCCCAATATATTCAGTTTTTTATTTGTTTGTAGTTTGCATCTGCAGCCACCTGGCTGGAGGCAGTATCACTGGGTGGATGTTAAAGTGTGGTGGTGGCTTCACGATATGTAAAGTGTACCTAGCTGGAGCTCCTGACGTGTACTGTGTAGCTTTTGGCTTGTGCTTCTCTCTCTCTGCTTGGTCCTGTGAAGGCAGGCCAGCTTCTTCTGCCAGTATGGAACTTCCCCTGGATCTGTAAGCTTCAATAAATATCCCTTCCTCCATAACTGTGCCTGGTCTGGAAGTTCATCTCAGTGAACCTGAAGCTGTCTGCTACAATGACTAGGTAAAAAATAAACAAGAACAGTGTAACAATGTACAAATTGTAGATTAGTATGTCTAGACTGTATGCCAGCATCCATTACATCACTTAGAGTAAAATGTAAGTTTAGTTGTTAACCTTGTTTGTGGGGTGTGGGTTGAAGTGACAGGAATTAAATCTTACTGAAGACAGTTGAATGGCAGGAGAGGCAAAGATTTGGGCATGGATGTAGTATTGAAAGGGCTCCTCAGAAGGGGGTTGAAGATTAGGGAACTGGATAAAGGTAGCTCTTAAGTAAGTAGACAATAAAGTTGGCCATTTCCCCTCATATTTTACAGTGGTCTAGCATCTTAATAACTGTTGTACCTTCTCGTAATACAAACACGGTGCAACAAAAATACCATGTTGTTTGTCCCTTTATTGGGCTGTCCTACATAAGTACAGGCTTCTTATCTGCTACTTCTGATTTTGTGAAATAAAGTGAAATCATGAACTGGAGTCTCTGTCATCTTTCTGTCAAGATACCAGTTTGGAGAAACCCTCCTGTAACTACTTCATAGTTGTATAAATGCCTGAGGTTTCACAGAGTCTATCTGCTATAGCCAACATACTTTAAAGAGGTATTTAGATGGTTTTTTATTTCCTTTCTAATAAACTCTTTATTTATTATTTACTTATTTATTTATGCACACGCCCTCCAGTGCTGCCTGTTGCTGCAAATGTATGCCAGACACATGCGCCTCTTTTGTCTGTCTTTACATGGGTAATAGGGAATTGAACCCAGACCAGCAGGTTTTGCACGTGAGCACCTTTAACTGCTAAGCCATCTCCCCAGAGCCTGAGTGCTGAGTGTCGGTTTCTTTTGGAACCTCTGGGTTTTTCTACAGAAGGGTCCTACAGTGTGCATGTGGATTAAGATTTCTGGAGCATTGTGGCTCTAGTACTCTGTATGTGGACAGTAAGTAGACAGAATGCCAGCTGTGGCGCTAGAGTACAAGACCTTTCTCATTTAATACTCCAAGGACCAACTACCTGCTCATCTCCCAGTCCTGGTACAGACTGCCAACCAGTGGCTGTGTCTCTCAGTCACCCCCATCTCCCCTTACCCTGAATGCTTCCAGCTCTTGATTTTGATCTACTTGTTTCTTACTTAGACATCAGTCTTTTCAATTTTCTTTTCTAGTATTATTGCATATTCACTGTGCAGATCACTGGGTTTCTTTGTGACATTTTCATATGTGTATTTATCATTTATTGTGTGTTGATCATGTCCACCTTCCTTTTTTCTCTCTTTCCCCTCTCCTGTAGTTCCTCCTTCTTTCATGTCATCCCCCCCCCCTTTTTAAATTTCTACATATGAAGAAAGCATGTGTGGTACTGGTATTTCTTAATCTGCCTCATTTCATTGAGCATGATGATCTCTCAGGATTCCTGCATTTTCCTGCAAATGGTGTGAGGTGGCTGGATAATTCTGCATTGTGTGTCTAGACAATGTTTCCTTTATGCATCTGTCATGGCTATTGTGAATAGTGCTAATGTAAACATGGATACACTGCTATCTTTTTTGGTATGCTGTCTTCTTTTCCTTAGGATACTCAGGAATTATATAGCTGGGTCAGGTACATTTATTTATTTATTTATTTATAGTATCTTCCACAGTTTTTCATTGTGGTTGCAGTAACTTCTATTTTTTGTTTTTACTTTTATGTTTATTTATTTGCAAGCAGAGAGATAGAAAGATTGCGATTTGAGTATGGGTGCACCAGAGCTTCCAGCCACTGCAAATGAACTCCGGATGCATGCACCACTTTGTGCATCTGGCTTATGTGAGTAGTGGGGGATCAAACCCAGGTCATTAGGCTTTATAGGCAAGCACTGAGCCATCTCTCCAGCCCCAGTAATTTCTGTTTTTATGCAAAGCATATAAAGGTTCATTTTTCTCCATATCCTTTCTAGCACTTGTTCTTTTTTGATTTTTGTAATAGTTCTTCTGACTGGGGTGAGTCTCAGTATAATTTTATTTAACATTTTTTCTTATGTTGTAGCATATTTGTACTTGTTTTGAAAAGTTTCTCTTTAAGTTCATTTACTATTTTTGATTGAATTGCTTGTTTATTGGATATTATTTTTTTCTCTTTTGTATGTGTGCATGTTTGTGTGGAGGTCAAAGGACAGCCTCAGGTGCTGTCTGCCGTTTTTGAGATAGTCTCATTGGCCTAGAGCTCACCAAATCCATTGTATGGCTGGCCAGTGAGCCCTGAAACATGCACCTTACTGAGTTATTTCCCCAGCCCAGTATTATTCTTCTAGTCAGTTCATAAAAATAGAATCTCCTCTTCCCCCCATCCCTCATCTCTTCAGTTCCCTTTGTTGGTGTTTGTGGTGGTTTGATTCAGGTGTGCCCCATAAGCTTGTGTTCTGAATTCTAGGACCCCAGCTGGTGGCAGTTTGGGTATTGGAACCTCCTAGAGGAGATGTCTTGTTGGGGATGGGCTTTTGGCTGTTACAGCTCTCTTCCACTTGTCAGTGTTGGCATACTCTCCTGCTGCTGTCATTCACCTGATGTCGGCAAGGAGGTGATGTCCACCCTCTGCTCATGCTGTAGTTTTACTTTGCTGTCATGGAGCTTCCCCTCAAGTCTGTAAGCCAAAGTAAACCTTTCCTCCCACAAGCTGCACTTGGCTGGGTGCCTTCTGCCAGCAACTCGAAGCTGACTTCAACAGTGTGTTATGGTTTCTTTTGTAAAATTCCTTTATGGCTTTGCTTAAATTTAATACCTAGATATTTTCTGTTTTACATAGCTGTTGTAATTAAGATTGCTTTATCAAATACTTTCAGTTTGATTCCACTGGATGAATAATATTGCTGCCCTTAGATTTTTTTTGGTGTTTATTTTCCTGCTTTATTGTACATTAACATATGATTATTTTTGAAATATTTGGACAGTCATGTCTTAGCATTTTTAGGAAAAATAGTACAATACCTGTTCAAAGGTAATTTTTAAGGAAAGATTTTTGGAAGACTAAGAGATGTACTAAAGAATGCCAAAGTGTTAAATTATATTTGAGTCATTAATTATACTTTAGGTACCACAAAAGTAAGACAAGAGGTACTTGATGGCCTCATCCCAGAAGAGCTAGCACTCAGCACTTAAAAAATGAGACAGCCTTAGTGGTTTGTCATCTGTGGAGATGAGCTGCTTCTTCAGTTGCAGGCCTCAGCTCTGGTGTTTTGTAGATGTGGAGATGCTCCTTCCACCATACGCTTTGCACACAGCTTCAGTGCTATAAGCACAGCGTACCTTAGGCATTCACAAATCTTAACAATCTTTATTTTTCTTTAAAAAACTTCTTACATTGTCCTATTTATGTGTATGAGAAAGTCATTAGCTGGTAAATGTTCTACCTACTACCTGCTTCTCCAGATGCCTGCTACCCTTTTATTATGAACTTACTTTTTTTTTGCATTTAATTGCTGCAAGATGGGTTTATGAAGTGAAAAGGCTTGAGTCAAGAATTCTTTTAGCCCTTAAATAGAACTTTTGAATAATAGGTTAAATGTCATATTTGGTAGAGGTTTGGTTTTTAGACTTTTATCAGTCTGCTCAGTAGTTTACATACAAGCATGAAGAAAAAAGCCCTTTGGAAATTGATTTAGTAAGTGTGTGAGGTTGCACATGTATTTATTACTCATGAAATTAAAAAATCAGCATTGTGAAAACATAGATGAGGATTTTGTAGGAAATGTGACTCTCCAGAGGCCTGTGCTTCAGAAGAATGTAAGAAACCTGGCTTTTAAGCTTCTAGGAAGCAAAGAAGATACATGCGCAAGTACTTGTTTTTCATACATCCTTCACTACCTAAGTTAAGATTCATTGCTGGATCACCTGCAGATACCCAAATCCATGATGTTCAAACCCTTGCCCAAACGTTGTGGTATTTTAGTATAGTCTTTTTCCACCCTTCTATGCACTTTAATAATCCCCTGGTTACTTAGACTATGTAGATGCTCTGTAAATGATGCCATGCTGTGTGGCTTGGTGGAAATACCTGGACAGTTCCTCTTTAATCTTTTGCATCCATGCTTAGTCAAACTCACAGAAGGGAGAAATTATAGTAGGCTCTGTTTATTTTCCACAGGGTATTTGCTGATGGATATGTTCAGAAAATAGGATTCTAAGGAATTAGGTTGGGATCAGAATTCAAGTCTCATGCCTCTGATAAAAGTCATAGACTTTACTGGTTAGGGTCCATTTACACCAGGTATGTGCTCTGGTCAGCTTTGATTGTTTCCAAGGAAATGAAGGTGTGGCGGTAGAAAGGGCTTCAGAAGACCATCTCCTACCATAACGAAGTCAAGAGGGGAGAAGCTGAATGACAGTGTTTGGGTAGGGGTAGGTTGAAAAGAGGCAGCAGATTAAGGTTGACTTGCCATAGATCTATTGTGGGTTCCTGGGTCCTTGCTCCGGGGTCCTGGCCTTGGTCTCCCTGAAGGCGCCTAGGCAACTGTCGTGGGTGAGTACGTGTGGAATCACTCCCGGGAGATAATTGAACATCTCTCTCAGTTTATTGTCAGGGAAATGGGTTTATAAGCATCTGAGGGTAGGGGGAAGGGTCCTAAGGGGATTGGACATACCAAGTTTATTTCTGATGCCTAATTAGCATATGGGGACATTCATTCTAGCACATAGGCAATGGGGGTCGTCAGGTGATCTAGGGTCTCAGGACTGTGTGAAGGCTGCTGGCTGATAAGGACTTTCCTAGGCAACTGGCCAAAGGTTACAGGGCTATGGGTAGAGCCCAAGTTCAGGTGTGCTGGGCTTGGAGAGGGAGTGGCTTCCTGTAGCCTGGGGGTCCTTAGCTATGCCTGACAGCTCAGGCCCCCCTCTTGAAGGCTCCAGCCTATGCCTGGCAGTGTCTGACAGTCTGTCACAATGGGGAAGACTAGAAGGAGGGATTGTGAATAACTGAGGTTTATACTTGGAGAGACTCAAGTGTGACCACTTTCACCAAAATAGAGAATTAGAAAGATGAACCACGTTTCAGAGAGAGCCTTGGAATCCGAAATGAAGATGACCCAGACAACGATTCAGAAGCTGGGCTGTTGGGAGAGGCCTTGGTGTGTGCAGGAAAACAGTAGTAATGGAAGGAGGCAAAAAGTGCCACTTGAGGCCACAGAAGTGACAGCAGCTGGTGAGTTTTGGGTCTTAATAGGTTCCCTGGATAGTGACAATCTGCTTACCAAATCATGGAATGTGAACTATATATTTTTGAGAGCTTTTCTCATGATTAAATTGAAAACTTTCCCAGTTTACAGAATCAGTTTTCAATGACCTAGAGGAGACTACAGCCCAGAGCCCATAATCCTTCCCTTGGTTCACATGAAGACAGTGCCATCCCATCTACCTGCTGACATGAGGCAAAGCACATTATGAGTAGGGCACTGTGGAAGATGTTTAGTTAAGAAAGATTTTAGTTTTTAAAAATCAGCTTTAATGATTAAAAGAAGAACATATCTTTTTTTTCCCCAGACTAGAGGGATTTGCTTTCTCACTATATGAAGATAATCAGGGTTTTCAAAGATTTTATGAAGAAGTGTTACGCTTTTTCTCTTTGCCTCAGAAGTTGTAATTATTCCCTTTGTTTTTCTGCCATCTGCCAGTTAAGTTCAACTTTGAGCCATATTTTTAAGTTTAATCAGAAATTGACATGCATCAGTTTAAAGTGGTTTTTTAGAATTAAACCACAATAAAGATATTGTGCTGAGGGGGAAGTGCTAGCTAGTTTCATTGGTGTAGTAATTTTTTTAATGATTGCAGGACAATAAATTTCAATAAAAGTCCATGGGGAGCTAGACATGGTGGCATACACCTTTAATCCCAGCATGCAGGAGGCAGAGGTAGGAGGGTTGCCCTGAGTTTAAGGCCACCCTGAGACTGTACATAGTGAATTCCAGGTCAGCCTGGGCTAGAATGAGACCCTACCTCAAAAAACCAAAGGGGAAAAAAAAAGTCCATAAGGGGGAAAGTCATTTAAAGAGGTATAGCTATTTTTTCTGTTTTTTGTGACATGAGGTATTTAAATGTCAAGTGTAAGTTAGAAGTGTTCTGTTCCTCATTCATTTCTCTTAAAGGGTAACCTTGTAATTTATTCGTAGCTAGATACTTAGTGTTGAGGTGCCTTTGACATTCTGGCTTCTTTGGTGTCTTATAATCCAGACTGAGTTGTTTTGTAGTTTTAAAACTGTGCATTCTTCAGGATCATAGAGCTTTTTAGTTCCTGCTCCAAAAGAAGGAAGCCTGGGAATGGAAGGACTTCCCTGCACAGCATTTTCAGACTTGGTTTTCCAGTGGAGTTGGAGGTGTGGAGGTCACTACTGGATGGAGAAAGGCTGTCCTTAACTTGCCTTGCATTGTGGCAGCAATGTTTTATTCTCTCATAAAAGCTGCTTCCAATGGAATGTGTGGAATCCTAACTTTGTAAATAATTCAGCTTAATGTTTGTTTACTGGAAATGCCCAAACAGATTAGAGTTTAGACAGAAAAAGAATTTAGCTTGAAATGAGAGAGAGCAGAGTTGTACACATTATTGTTGGTGGGAACAGTTTAAAGACCAATTTCCCATTGTTCCCACCTCCTTAAAGATGCCATTTAGTTTTAACATGGGGTAGTGTCTGGCATGAGCAGCTGCGATTAGTGACGTGGTACGTTTACAGTTTGACATGGGGAGGTATGGTATGAGTGAGAGTGAGAAGTTAAGGAGCTGCTGTAAAAATCAGCAGTGTTAATGAAAATGAATGATGCCCCATGTGAGTACGAAGCCGATCAAATGGCTGCCTGGCCAGGGCTTTCATTAGTGAGTGTTGTGCAGCTTTCTCTGTAAACTACATAGGTGAGTCAGGTGCCTCGTGTTTGTACCCAGAGTGCATATCTTAAAATCCAAAGAATATTTCCTGTTTCTTGCTAAAAGTCATCATTTGAGTAGCAGGCACTTGAGGTATTTCTGGGGATGTAATGTACATGCTGTGACTGAGGCTGTGGCTTCTATACCAGACTGTCCAGATTCAAAAGTGTGTGGTGTGTGTGGTAACAACACTGTGCCCCTCAGAAGCATGTCGGAAGAGTATTGGGTTAACACTCACAAAGTGCTTAGACAGTGCTGAGAAATGTCACAGGTGTTGTATTTGAGTTGTCAGAATTTCCTTGTGTTTACTGCTTCCTAGTAAATAGCAGTCAGAGATGAATTCCAAAATTGGAAACCACTTTTTAAAGGACACTGCTGTAAGCTTGTTACCTGAATTACTGGAAAATTCAAAAGGTATCTAAAATAATTTAATAAAAATTATGGTCAGATTTGTATGGTTAGTAGCAACACATAATTCTTGTAAAATAATAGATTTTGAGGAACTAAAAATTTGCCCACATTGTCTTGCTTATAAGGTTTTTGTCAAAGTATTCTTTAAGTGGCTGCTGTCATATTGTTTCACATGTTCTCGCTTTATGCTAGTGTGTAGAGCATCATTAGAAGATCACATATGTCCTACGTTGGGAATCCTATGGACACGTGGTGGCTCAGGGCATTAGCAAGTAAGAATAATTGGGGTGCTGGGCCAAGAGGCTGCATAGGCACCAGTGTGTCCTGTGCTCTAGAGACTGCATGGGGTCTTGTCACAGATTCCATTGTCAGAAGTAGTGCAGCCACCACCTTGAAAGTTGGGAAAGCCAGCCAGAACTGTTAATCACTTGTCCTCGTCACAGTGGTGATGTCTGGTAGAATCTAGATCTAGGTGCAGGACAGATTCTAAATCCATGTTGTTCTATGGTTCTTGCTGCTCACACAGTACATAGATTTTAGTCACATCAGGTGCTTGGTGTTGAATTGCCCAGAACGGAGTTTTAGCAAACATGTTCTCAACACAGATCTTCCTCATGTTTATAGTCTCAAGACTGTTAGTAAGTAAAAGCTCACTAAACTGACTAAAGAGCCAAAGGTAAAGAAACATGAAGGCTGTCAATTCAAGTGCATTCTATACATGCATTAAATTAGGTGCTTGAATTAAGGACACAAGTAAAATTATAACAAAATGACTCAGTGGGATACGAATGATTCAACTGAACTTTTTTTTTTTTTTTCCGGTTTTTCGAGGTAGGGTCTCTAGCCCAGGCTGACCTGGAATTCATGCTGTATTTTCAAGGTGACCTCGTACTCATGACGATCCTCCTGCCTCTGCCTCCTGAATGCTGGGATTAAAGGCGTGTGCCACGCCGGGCAACAAAACATATTTTTAAGGAGTAGTGCACTTGGAAAGATAGAATTGTGTTTTCTTAGGGAAGTCTATACTTTTAGCATGTGTTCAGATTATAATTAAAGGTGGCCTAATTTCAGTATCTTGATCCCTCCCGCCCCACCAAGGATACTTTGATATGCTTTCTAGTTTATCTCAACTTTTTAATTCTTTTTTTTTTTTTTTCCCCCTTCGGTTTTTTTGAGGTAGGGTTTCACTCCAGGCCAGGCTGACCTGCAATTCACTATGTACTTTCAGGATAGCCTCTAACTCGTGGTGATCCTCCTACCTCTGCCTCCTAAGAGCTGGGATTAAAGGCATGTGCCACCATGCCCGGCTGTTGTCTTATAAATTCTTCATCTGAATCTGGAAACCATACAGATTTGTTTGATTGCTTGAGACAGTGTTGCTACACAGTCTAGGCTGGCTTTGACTGTGTGATCCTCCTGCTTCCTCCTCGCAGGTGTGGGCATCATAGGCATGTGCCGCCATATCTGGAAACTATGCCAAGACTTAACAGAAACACAGACAAGTGCACTTACTGCCTGTACTCTCGAAAAACAGTGAGAACTAATTGAACTAAGATTATAGGGATAGAAAAGGCAAACATACATTGACCAAGGTAGTTAGAAATTGCTTATTAAGAATTTTTTGAAAACTGGAAAATACCAAGTTTGTGCTGATAAGTCTTGCCTCTAATCTCCATCTGTAGGTCCTTTTCGGCATTCTTGTACACTGAAGAGAATGTTTTCTGTCCTTTTCTGCAGGAAGAAGTTACCTTGTGTGGTTAAAAACCACTAGTGCTCTTTTTCAGCTTCTAAATGATGAAGGATTGCATTTTCCCTTTGCTGAGTCTATTTTTTATGTAAAGAAAACCCCATATATCTTGCTCACACGAAGAATGTTCAAATAGGCTTTAATCAGTTGTAGGTCACTAACTAGCAGCAGTTGTAAATGGCTTGCTGAAAATTTGTAACAACAAAGACATATTTAGATGAATCCAGCTACTGCTAAGATATGTATTTTTTTAAATTTAGCTAAAACGAATGACAGTCAGTTTTATTCCTGGAAGTGATGGCATCAGTTGACTGCTCAGTACAGCTGTGGCCACCTTTGTTTAGATTTTTAGACTTTGAGTTTAATTTTCTTCCTTCAAAAATGAAATGAGGTTAAACTTTTCATTATTTGGTATTAGACTAATTAATATTCCAAATCTCTTTTTTAAGTGTTCTTTTCAGTAGCTGCCAGTATGTGCTTAAACTTGAAATGGAAGCTGATTAGCATTGTTAAAAAACAAAAAACAGCCTTTTTTGTTGTTCCCAGAATTGAGGTAGGCTGCACTGTGGTGAGAGCAGGCCACTGGAGTGTGTTCCGTGTCATTGCATCACATCACCTCATCATCCCCTTGTCCTGTTGGTTCTACTTTCATCTGTGTCGGCATGAAGGGTCGGTGCTGAGGGGCTCCTCAGCTCAGGCAGCTGTGGTCACTGGTCGTCTTTAGGTGCTGGAGGAGGCTGTACTGAGAACTGAAGTCCGTCTCTTCAGGGGGTGGTCTCCAACCAAGCCTGTGCAGCTACGGGAAGTGGTGGAACCTTTAAGAGGTTGGGTTGGTTTGGAGGTGGGTAGGGTCATGCTCTATAGGGGATAGTGATGCCCTTGTCCCTCGTCTTTGTCTTTGCTTCCTGGCTAACCCCATGTGTTGATGGAAGAACTTCCCATCACCTGCTTCTATCATGCTCTGCCTGCCTTGCTGATCATGAGCTACAAGCTCAAACTGTGCTCCAAAATAAACCTCTCCTCCTTTTAACTTGCATATCAGATACTTTGGTGTAATAAACATATGACATAACACCTCATGTGGCTAACTCTACCTCTCAGTATTGTGGTGGCTAGTCTTGATTTTAGTCTCGTTGGACTTAAGCCTCTGTAACTCTGTGTGTTGTTCCTCCTGTAAGTTGTGTATATCCTGCATTCCTTAATAGTGTGAAAAACCCACTGTGTATGTTTATACCCAGATAAAGAAATTTTTCATCAGTAAGTCTTAGACCTTCAAAACTTTCTGATGAATGTATTAAAGTCAGTAAAATAATCAAAAAAATATTCAAGTACACATTCCACTTGGTTTTTATTTCTGATGTACAAAATATTTGCTGGGCTGGAGAGATGGCTAAGTGGTTAAGGCACTTGCCTATGAAACCCAAGGACCCATGTTCGATCTCTCTCCAGATCCCATGTAAGCCAGACACACAGATGAGGCAGGTACAAGGTTGCACATGCACACTAGGTGGCACAAGGGTTTGGAGTTCGATTGTAGTGGCTGAGGACCTGGCATGCCAATTCTCTCTTGATCTGTCTTGCTGTCTCAAAAGAAAAAGTTTATCAAATTGCTGCTCCTTTTATGTTGAAAGGAAATCAAAACTTCATTCTCATGATGTTTCACTATTTGGAATTTGCCTTGGGCTTCCTCATGTTTTTTGTTTTTTTTCTTTTTGACAGTCTTGCTGTGTAGCCAAACTTGACTCAAACTCACTTTCTTCCTCAGCCTCCCTCTCCTGCTGTTTTTAATCTGTGAATTTTATCCACAGTGAAAAGATCCATCTTTTTCTGTGAATGTTCCCAGTCATATACTCAACAGTAAATTGTTTATGGAAAACATACAGTAAACTGAAATTCATAAAGTGTACTGTAATATATACTATATTGAAATTCATAAACGTGTACTATAATTTACTCAGATTGTGACTACTATAGAAATAATCCTTAAGCAAATTAAGTAATTTCTGTGATTTTTAGCACTGAGTCTCCTGTGTAGGAATGGGTTTTTATAGGAGTGTATTGGCTTGTCATTGATGAAGATTTAAATAGTATTGTGAAAAGCAAATGGACTTTGGAATTGTATGTACCTGTTTCTGAGTATTGACTCAGCTATTAACATGTGGACTTGAAGACACTGTTTCTCTTCTTTGAGAATGATATTTGATGTTTGGCCAGGACTCAATGGAGATAGAAATAAGATAGTACTATCTAAAGTGTGTGGCACACAATGGCTGTGTAGGGTAAATCATAATTGTGACTTTTTTCATTAAATACAGGTAGAAAGGAAAGCAGACCATTATGGATATAGAGCCCTGAAGGGTTTCATGGTGAGGTTTTCTTTGGATAGCCTAGAAGAGCTTAGAAAACGAGATTGTGAAATGATTTAGGATTTTATTTCTTGTGTTGTTCTTGCTGTTCTATCTCTTCTTTTTAAGGTGTATGTGTGTGTATAATACATATTATATAGTTTAAGAGCCACATTTTTGCCAACACTTCAGTTGTTTTTGCCTCACTGCCCACTCTGCGGCTTCTATTCCAGGGAAACTACTTGTAGCTCACGTACAGGGTCCTGTTGGTATTTATGTATTCCTAACTTTTGTATGTAGTGATGTTATCAATTTGAGTTGTTACTCACTGGCTTCCTGTTGTATGTAAAAATTTACTTTTCTTACAAGTAGGTGGTTACTCAGTATTCACTAATATGTTTGTGCAAGAATTATTTATAGCTAAATGTTGCAGTATTCTATAAGTATGCTTCTCTTTTGTTTTTCCTGAAGTTTTTACTTTCCTTAGAATATTTTCTTTTCAAAATCAAATTACCTCAGGCAGTTCATTTGCTATAATAAATTTCTCTGAGACATTCTTTCCCTAGAAACTTCCTTCTCTTTTTGAGGGTGATTGTTCTCTTGGGTTGCTTCCTGGTTAAGCCTGTGATTTAACTTTGCTCTTATCTTTGGAATTTCTCCTAAATTGCTGTCCCCATTTCCTGCATCTTTTATCTTGCTTTTTTTCCATTTACTCTCACTTTTAGTAAAGAACCCTCTGGAGCTGGCGAGACAAAGTAGCTGAGGGTGTGGTGATGACAGCCGTCAGCATGTTGTCCCTAAGCCACACTCCTGGAGACTGTCTTTTGTGTGAAGAGCCTCCCTTCATTGTGGGCCAGCTTGAGACTACATAGTGAATTCCAGGTCAGCCTAGGCTAGAGCAAGACCCTACCTGAAAAACAAACAAAAAGAGTATATTTATTAAGAATGTAGTTAGGTAGACTCCCAAGTGGGAAACGCAACCTGAGAGGATTACAAACAAGGTTCCTCTTAGGGATTTAGGGTGGGAACTGGATAGAGACTAAGGTGGTTGTTACTGAGATAGGCTGTCTTCACACTTGTCATCTTGGGCAGAGCCGATGAAGGGCCTGCGTACCCTGTGCATCGCCCTGAGCCCAACTGAAAAACTCCACTGAAGAGAGATGATAGCACACTGTGATCTCCTTGTTCCTTCTCTTGCCTACCAGGCTGTTTATTGACTGAGTCTTTTTCCTTTTGTCCTTGAGCGACATGACAGATGACAGGCTGATAATTCACCATGAACCCAATCCTTCTCTGCCTACATGAACATGACTCCTGCCTCAGTTGTAGGGTTCCCTGGTGTTCTTTTTTACTTTCCAGAGTACATGCTCTCCTTATCTTCTGCCTGTGGGAGGAAGGCCACCAGCATTTCAGGAGCCCGGTGTCAGAAGGGCTGGGGGTTCATTATGTCTGCTTTACAGTTGCGGTATTAGGCTTCAACAGTCTTTTTTTATTTTTGAGTATTTTATTTATTTGAGGGAGAGAGAGGCGCGCGCACGCGCGCGTGTGTGTGTGTAGAGAGAGAGAGATTGAGAGAGGACGAATGAATGCTAGCATGCCAGGGCCTCGAGCCACTGCAGACAAACTCCAGACGCATGTGCTACCTTGTGCATCTGGCTTATGTGAGTACTGGGGAAGGGTCCTAAGGCTTCATAGGCCATCTCTCCAGCCCAATAGTCTTGTGTTTTTTTTTGGGGGGCGGGGGGTTCCAGTAGGGTTTCACTCTAGTCTAGGCTGACCTGGAATTCACTATGTAGTCTCAGAGTGGCCTCAAACTCATGGTGATCGTCCTACCTCTGCCTCCCAAGTGCTGGGATTAAAGGCGTGTGCCACCACGCCCGGCTGTTTTTTTTTTAATATTTTTCTTTTATTTATGTTTTTATTTATTTGCAAGAGAGAACGGGAGGGAGGGAGAGAAGGAAGGAAGGAAGGAAGGAAGAAAAAGAAAGAAAGAAAGAAAGAAAGAAAGAAAGAAAGAAAGAAAGAAAGAAGGAAGGAAAGAAAATCGATGTGCCAGGGTCTCCTAATGTACTCTAGACTCATACAACACCTTGTGCATCTGGCTGACATGGGTCCTGGAGAATTGAACCTGGGTCCTTTGGCTTTGCAGGCAAGTACCTTAACTGCTAAGCTGTCTCTCCAGCCCCAGTCTTGTTTGTTGTGTGTTTGTTTCAGTGCATCTGTTTGTTTGGTTTTTCTCTGTTTCTTTTCCTTCAGTGCTGGAGACCAAGCCCAGGGTGCAGCTGATCTGCCCTCTTTATCTTCCGAAGTATGCTGCTCTTGTTTCTGCTGGTTTTGTCCTTGGGTGTTACATCTTTCAAACAAGTCACTTTTATTTAGTCTTTGATTTTTGAAAGGATTCCATATAGCACAGCCTGCCCCTGAACTTGCATTGCAGCCAAGGTTTGCCTTAATTCTAGACCCTTCCAAGTTCTGCGATTACAGAGTGTACCACCATGCCTGGCCTTTTTTTTTTTTTCTTCTTCTTTTAAAGTTTTGAGTTATACAAATTAACAAAAGTAGTTGTGTTGGTTTTCAAATTGCCACCTCAGCACGGGCTCTCAGCTAGTTGCTCTGCTGTAAAGTGCTGCATTGAAACTTCCTCTAAGACAAAGCTGTCTCTCCTTGGCTGCACTGAGAGATGTTGTACAGACATGCCTGTTTTCTCCCCAGAGTTTCGCTTGCCAGCATGAGCACCACTCTTGAATGATGGTCACAGCTTAGTATGCACAGAGTTGGGTTGGTTTCTGGGTTTCTAATATATGGTATTGGATTTTCTGAAATCTTTCCCTCTGGGCCGGAATGTGTACTTGTGCTCTTATATCAGTGATTGAGAGCTGTCCCTTAGAAGTCTCTGTGTTGTTGGTGGGTAGTTGTCAGGTTTCTGTGTGCTTCAGAATTACTGCACAGCTTGTCAAAGGAGATTGCTAGGCTGTACCCAGAGTTCCTAACTCAGCAAGTTTGGAGTGTGGCCCCAAATTTTGAATTTGTAGTAAGTTTCTAAGTGGCATTGATGTTAATATTGTTAGTTGGAGGCGGGTGTCACACTTTAACAGTTACTGATACAGGGTAAGTTGATTGCCTTAAAAACAGATCATAAAATCTTCACCAATCCTCCCCACCATCTTAGCTCATTCTACTGAATTGTTACTTCTCAAATTGAATAGTTGACACTTTGAACTGATTCTTTTATTGTTCTCATTGCTGTGTAAAACCCCAGTAAGACTACATCAAGAAGGCAGGATCACAAACAGGTGAATGACAGACCATGCCTCATATATGGTGGGAGGGGAGGAACTGACAGGAAAGTTGTCCTCTGATCTCCATCTGTGCCATGGCACACGCCTCCACAGCCATACGCAAATACACACATACTGCATGTATGAGTGAATAAATGAAAATTTAAAATTTTTATTTTATTTGTGAAGACAGAGGTGGAGGTGAGGGACAGGGAATGAGCATGCAAGAGCTTTTTATTACTGCAAATGAACTGCAGATACGCTTGCCATCTTTGTGCATCTGGATTTTCGTGGGTACTGGAGAATTGAACTCAGACTGTCAGGCTTTGCAGGCAAGTGCCTTTAACCACTGAGCCATGACTGAAACTGTGAACCTGACACAAGTGTGTTGGTCCTTCATGGATCTCTGTTTATCCAAACACTCAGCTCTGTGTCCCATTTTAGGCAAGGAAAATTGGGATTGTGTCAGAGAAACTGGTCTCTTAGTGAGTTGAATTCCATTTGAGGAGCATGAGTTTTACAGTGTAGAAATCTGGATGGAGAGGACTGACATCCTCCAGGAAGGAGTTCTGTTTTATGGCTGTGACAGGAGGAACATAAGGGCTATCTCACTGGGGCATTTTCTGTTTTTCTGTAATGGTGAAATTACAGTCGAGTATACGGCTCTTTGACATACTAAGTCAATTCTGAAATCTTTACTCAAGTTTTGTACGCTTTCCAGCCTAAAGACTACCGAGGTATAAGTCCTGTTCTGTTTTTTGAACCCGGAAATAATAGGACTGAGCCAATGGGTCAATTTTCCTATTTTTGGTAGTATCCTTTTTTGTCTTTTATTAAACTGTGAGTGTTCTAAGGCCCTTTCTCCTCTTTTCAAGTAGAGAGAAGCTTTAGATAATAACCTTTTGGTTGTTGTCTTCATTTTCTGTCATGCCCAGTGGAATAGCTATGCAGACTGTTAGCTCTGTGTGGAGACAGGCCTTTGTTTTGCTTGTCCCACACCCCTGACACTAGGACGCAGTTAATGTGTGTGCCATGACTGAGAGCTCCTGCACGTATTGTAGTACTTAATTAGTACCACAAGGTGGAGCTGTTGTGCCGTGAAAGGAAAACCTGTACTCAGGACAGTATGTGCATAAATCTGACTGGATGAAATGAATTGGCTAGTTACATTTATTGCCTGCTACAGTTATTTATAATTTCAGCATGGGATTAGTCTGATTACATGATTGGGTCAGGTAGTGAGATCATAACCTAAGTGAAGAACATTTGGTTCACATTTTTAGAAAACGCTAAATGAGATAGCATCTGTAAAAACCTAGCCTGGAACCAAGGTTTCTTTTTCTGTCTGTTCATTTATTTTGGGTTAAAAGCCTCTGTTAGGGCTCTATTTGTAGTCAAATAATTGGCTAAGAATTTTTTATTTATTATAAAGAATCACTTAATGTTAAATAATATGGTAAATGTGCTTCAGTTGTCAGAAGACTATAAAAATTGATAATATAGATTTTACTACACATTTCCTCCATTCCAAATTTTCTATTTTGCATTCATGTTTATAGACTTGCTAAAATGTTTCACTTTACTAGTATACAGATTGTACATTACATGATCATACTGTATAGAGCCAATTTCTAAGTTATCTTGGTTTCATCCTATAAACATTGGAACATTTGTTTTGAAGCTTAGATTCTGATTATTTTAGTTCTGTTATTTTTCTCAGAGTGAAGTAAAATCGGAAGAGGGCCCGGGATGGACAATTCTTCGTGATGATTTCATGATGGGAGCATCTATGAAAGACTGGGACAAAGAGAGTGATGGGCAGATAACGGCAGACCAGAAGTGACTGATGCCTAGAGCCATGTAGGAAACAAACTTAACCAGCATTTCTGAGAAAAATACTTCATCCTCTGATGACCGAGGATCACAAAGATAACATTTGCTAAAACTTTTATGTTTTTTTTTTCTAAAGACAGCTGCAATGTTCCTTCTTTACTTGTAAACTTGTTTAGAGCTATATTTTCAACCTTTATATTGAGCAGTTTTCTTCAAAACGTGTCCAAAGAAATACTTCTTTTTGAACAGCAATGTATGTATTTTGGTGGAATCATTACACATGGGTACATTTGACCATGTGTCTTAGTTGTTGTTATAATATCACCAGTGTTTCCAGAAACACAGTGCCAGTTCACAATTAAATTGATATTTTGAAGTTTGTAATTCTCTGCCTTCTGACTCATTGATACATCTGTACTTCGGAAGGATAATTGGTGGTGTTTGCTTGCTTGTTTGGGGAAGCTCTTGAGACAACCTGAAGTAAAATTTAAAATTACAGTTTTTCTAACTTGGCATTGATTTTAATTTTAGATAAGCTGGAAAATATGATTTAAGGGACTGGAGAAATGGCTTAGTGGTTGAGGCACTTGCCTGCAAAGCCAAAGGACCCTGGTTTGATTCCCCAGGACCCACATAAGCAAGATGCACAAGGTGGCGGATGTGTCTGGAGTTTGTTTGCAGTGGCTGGAGGCATTGGCTCACCCATTCTCTCATCTGCCTCTCTCTCTGTTTCTTTCTCTCTCTCTCAAATAAGTAAAAATGTTTTTTTAAAAAAGTAAAATATATGTATATATGATTTAAGAACCAACAGATTTCTATTTTTAAACCAGCTACTTTTATATACTAGTAAATAATGACTAAATGTTGGGTTATTTGCATGAGAGTTAGTTACTGAGGTAGACAATCACATGTTTAAGTTGTGCTGTGAGACATAATTTCTTTGCTACCATGTGTAGCACATTTTAGTTTCTGCCTTCTTTTTATTGAATGGTTGCAGTAGCTTAAATTCTCTTACATGCATTGCTCCCTAGGATGCAGTAGAGAATAAGCAGTGTGCCTCAGACACCAGGACTGAGACTACTTCCATACTGTACATTAAAGGTTATTAAATTACATGACCTTTAGTATCTAGTTATTAAACAGAAAGAGAAAAGAAAGAAAACTGTGTAAATCAGCCCAGAGTTTCTGTGAAACTAGGCTTGTGTTCAATGTTCACATAGAAATCTCAATTTAATAAATGTGATCTGTTCCTTTTTGAAAAGGGTTTGTCTCTTCATCTTTTCATAGTAGAACTAATTGCCTCCTACCTCTCATTTGCACATACTTGCATCTGTAATACATCAAAGGATAACCCAGCCTGGGTGTTCTAGGGCTGGAGAGATGGCTCAGCAATTAAAGACACTTGTTTGCAAAGTCTGCCCATCTAGGTTTGATTTCCCAGTCCCCTCATAAAGCCAGATGGACAAAGTGGTACATGCATCTGGAGTTCATTTGCAGTGGCAAGAGGCCCTGGCGCACACATATGTTACCCTCCCACTATCAAATAAAAATAAATATACTTTAAAAACCAGGGTTCTAGAACAGAGGTGTTTGTGTATTTACTTCATTTGAGATAAAGTCTTGCTATATGGTCCAGGTTGTTCTAGAAGTCTCCGTCTTCCTGCTTCACCTTCCCAGGTATGGGGATTACAGGTATGTACCACCATGGGTGTTTCAGGTCAGCTCTGACACCTCTTTCCTAGATACTTTACTTATAGCTTAGATCCCAGCATCCATCAGGTGGGGAATTCTGAGTGTGTCCTGTTTTTCTCCATCATGTTTGCATTTCTGAGGAGGGAAAAGGAACTGCAGCCCACCCCACTTCCTTTATCCAGCAGTGTCATGATATAGTAAAGCTGTTGTTTTTTGTTATTGCTTGTTTTGAGGTAGGATTTTATGTACGTCAGGCTAGTGTCTAACTCATTATATCTCAGAGGATAAACTTGAACTTTCAAGTCTCCTGCCTCTGTTTTCCATGTGCTGCAGTTACAGGCAGTCTTCATTCACCATGCCGGCTTATGTGGCACTGGGATCAGACTCTAGGTCTTGGCATTGGAGGCAAGCATTCTACCAGCCCCTAAGACGCTACCGTCCTTTCTTTAGAATGGATTACAGAAAATTGTAGCCAGTAACTGAAAAGGATGGTCTTCCTCCCTTTTCTGGGTGCTTGGGTTACTTGTCCTCAGTGAGTGCATAGTTAAATATTGGTTGCAAAAAACATTGAGATTCAGAAGTCAAAGGTTAACACCTTAGGACTGGCAATAATTTAGAATTAGCTACTTATTCCAGTCTTTTAGCATTTCAGTATGAAATTGGATTACTGACCTTATTTTCAGAATAGTTAGGATTCTTTATTGCCCAAGAACAATGTTACTGATTCTAATATATACCTTCAAAACAGTGGAGCCTCACAGAGGTTTGTGTCAGGCATTTTGGGCTAAAAAATGACTCGGCTTCTAGAAAATAGTTTGGCCTTTAAAACAGATGGATGAAGAAAGGGATATTTAAATTTTGGGAAATCTCTTAAGACTTTTAAACACACTTGTTCTGCTTATAAGGATATACTTAATGTTCATTGCACTAACCAGTCTAACCCTGTACCTGTGCTGTTCCTCAGGCCCCGGGAGTACAGTGCTTCATTGTAAGGTGGTTTGGAGATGCCTAAAGATGCCATGGGAAAATGTAATAGCTGAACAGGCACAAGGTTGGCGTGTGGACAGTGCACACACTGAACACGTACACTGTTGCCAGCAGTAGAGAAGTCGTGAGGTCTGAGTCCCTGAGATGCAATCATCAAGGAGAGTAAACACCTGTGGGGAAAGGTAGGTTAGCTAAGTAAGCCGACGCTTCTGCAACCTCTGTTCTAGGAACTACGTTACTGTTATTTGCTTACAGCAAAATAAGGGGTCATTTCACTCCTATAAAGGTTAAAAAAAAAAAAAAAAGTTGGGGCCTGACTGAGGTGGTTCAGTTGTTAGTGGCACTTACTTGCAAACCTGCTGATCCAAGTTCAATCCTCCTCAGCACCCACATCAAGCCAGATGCAAAACGGAGTGCAAGTCAGTAATACTAGCTCACTGACAGCAATGGGAGGCGGTGCCAGGGGGACCCAGGTGCTCTCTAGAAGCAGCAGCAAGAGAGTCCTCCAAGGTTTTACTGATCTCCACACGTGTGTAGAGGCACATGTGCTCATACATACATCATACATATGTACCAGAAAATAATAAAAATTAGGAAAATGTTTTAAGATCAAAAAGATTGGAGCCTGGTGAAATGGCTCAGTGGTTAAAGGCTCTTGCTCTCAAATCCTGCCGGTCTAGGTTTGATTCCCCAGTACCCATGTCAAGCCAGACACACAAAGTGATGTACACCATACACATACACTACATTGTGCATCCGGCTTTATGTGGGTACTGGGGAATCTGACCAAGGCTGTCAGACTTTGTAGTCAAATGCCCTTAACAGCTAAGCTATCTCCCCAGCCCAGGTTTTTAAAATCAGTACACTGTAAGGATAGGTGTTTGATGCATAGACAACTGCCTAACATGCCACACCCACAGGTGCCAGGCTCTGTTTAAGTGCTGTGCTCCCCTGTTGGACTGACAATGGGGGGGGGGGGTATTCCGTATTTAGGGAGTTTCCTAAGGAAGTGTCTTTAGTCACTGTACTCTACATTTGTCTAAAACTTCATTCTATCTGGACACTGGATCTACTGCCAGAGCACATGCACGCTGCAGATTTGAGAGAGAAAATAGAAAACAAACAGTGGGTGTTATAAGCACCGCCAGTTCAAAATGATGAGGTGCTAAACACATTTATATAAATAATAGTTTCTCTAACCCCTGAGTCACTGTCTTGCACTGTTCATGCAGTCAGTTCATAAACATCAAAGTAAGAACCTCAAAATTCTATGGGGTCAGGACCCACCAGGGCTCCCAGCACAGAGACAGCTGAGAGCTGTGTCCCTGGGCATGCACGTGGGTGGCCTTGCAGCTGTTGATCCACCCTCAGGCTTCCAGACAGTTGCCTCTGCATTTGCAGAACCGGACTTCAGTCTTAGGTAAAAATGTGTCCCCTCCCATGGAAAGGACATAAACAGTGGTTGACATCAGTTCTGAAAGCAGCAGGGAGGCGGCCAGACACAGCAGTTACCCAAAAATACTAAAGGGGCAAAGCACAGTATTGGGCTGTTCTACACAATAAATAATATTTGTCTTTGCACAATGGCCCAGGCTTCTTGAAGTGTATTACATACAAATAGACTAGCTCGTCTAAAAGGGCTGATCTATTGCCCCTCCACAAATGGCAGTAACGCTGGGATTAACTAGACTGCATGAGAACTGAGACCACCATGTCTCAGGTCTGGCTAGGACTTCTGCTCTTCTCAGTAAGTGAGGTTATGTTTGCATTGGGAATTTTCAGAGACACCAGTTTTCATTGTTACTTGGGGGATAGTGCAATTTTGATTTGATTGGATTTCAGAGACTAGTTTGGACCATTACTAGCTGTGTGTCCTGCCATAGATCTTAAATCTTTGAAGGCAGTCTTTGAGTCAAGTACCACGTGCATACTTCTTATCGGAGGATGAGGGCCACAGTGTTTGTCTAGTTCAGTGTAAGAATGTAGCGGGGCCTCAAGATGTCAGAGAAGCACTGGGAGGATTGTGTACTATTACAGATTGCCGCACATTTCTCATTTGTGTAATTGTGAATAGTTCTCTTCCAGATAAATGTCCCCTCCACAAACATTTAGTCTGACAGTGTATAGGTAACTGAAATCTAACAGTTCTTCTTGGAAATCCTCTTTAGGACCAGACACAGACCAGTTACAGAAAACGCTGTGTGAGTAGTTCTATGCAATTGTTTTCAATAGTCAGAAATTAAAAATACACCCACAAGTTCAGTGATCTCCATCCATTTACATGAAATGGGAAATCTCTGCTCTATGGTTACCATTTCAGATGGTTGTTGATGAAAACACACATGCCATTGAGGCTCCCTGAAAATACCATGGATAGTATATGTGGAAATTTTGTGCCAGAATAGATCTGGTGAAGGTAAATATGATAATACGGTGTTTTAAGACTAATTTTTTGATAGTCTGGGAAGTCAGGTCTCACATTGAGTACAGTCATAATGAAGTTTGATGAAACACTAAAATGTGTTTTGTTCACTTCTCGGTCGAGACCCAGTAGGTAGCTACGTAAGAGTTGTGTTTGCCACCATCCTATTCTCATCTTACGAGGTTGTGCTCACTAGCCTGCAATGAACACTGGCCATAAAAAGCTGGACTCTTTCCTTTTCATGTTCACCTGTCTCCCTATGCCTATTGTTTAATAAAACCTTCTTTTTATTTTTAAGTGGAAACCCATTTCTCTCATTTTTTGTGGTCGTGCCTTCTGCAGTTTCACTTAACCGTGGTCTGAAAATACTAAACAGATATTTTTAGAAATAATTCATGTATTTTTACCCACATGCAGTTCTGAGTAGTTGATGGAATGGTGCACAGTCCTGGCTGGGATGTGACTCATGCTTTTGTGTACCATATCCACTCTGTGTACTGTTCACCTAAAATGTCCATCTTGGTTGCCATGCTGCTTCTAGTCACACGACCCAACTTTTACTTACTAGTGGCCCCAAATTTTAAGAGGAAGTGCTACCAGGTTATGCCAGAGAGAAGATGTAAAAACATTGCCTTTAAGTGAGAAGGTGAATTTTCTTGACTTAAAAAAGTATAAATTCCTTAGTTTGCTACAATATAATATTCATATAACCTTTAGTAAATATATTCTATTTTATGTAATTATTTTTAATTCTGTACTAAGACTAATTGTAGATATGTATGCATCAGAATAAAGATAGTACAAATATGGGGTTTTAGTACTCGTCACAATTGGGAGACAGCCACTTTTAGGTGTCTTGAAATATTCCCTGTGGATGAAGGGTGACTTGTGTTGGGTAATCTTACAGCAAATGGGATTCTAGGTATCAGACTTTGCTTGGGAAGAATAAGAGTCTGCTCAGAGTTTTGGTCATAAGTATGACATGACAGTGTGGCCAGTGCAAGAAGCACGACACCGTGTAACAACAGGGCTGAAAACTTTCCTGGCAGTCCCACTTTAGAGCTCTAGTGCCCTGGGGTTTGTTTTGATCGTTGCTGTCATTTTATTGTGCAATGTGCTGCTGGAGAATTCATTATAGGTCTTGCTTGAGCATGTCTGATAATTAAAACATTTATATTTTAATTATATGGAAGAAGGAGAAATGGAACCACCAGCAAAGCTATGGTGCCCAAAAGTGTGTGCATTGCAAACTCGTTTTGCTGTTGCTCCTTTTAGCACTAAGATGCAATAAATGGCCCACGCACAGCCGTTTGATATCCAGTGACATGAGGTGACTCATAAAGGTGACACTGGCTGACATTTTTAGTGCTAAGGGGTTTACACATTCAAATTAGGCTTTGTAAATGGAGGCTTGATTTTAGCATAGGATGCTAATGTATAGAGGATAACAGGTAACTACGACTTGATAGCAAAGAATGTCTTGTTAGTGATCAGGGATGTTTCCTTAAAAGACATGCTTTATAATAAAAATTAAAATTTTAATTCATGTGCCCTAAGTAGTCAATGGAAAATACTTTGGAAGTGGAAGTATAATGCATACTATAGTTTCTACAAAGATTTTATAGTAGTAAGTAAAATAATGTGATCTAATAATATGTGGTTTAATAAACTGTAAGGAAAATAGCCAGTAAGTGGAGCATGCTGGTTTTCTGGAAATACGAAGTAGTAAAATACCATCACTGTCCTCTAGGTGGCATCCTTTAGGCTCTCATTGAATCCATTGATAGATTTTGTTGTTGTCACAAATGAAGAGCTAGTTTCTAAGTAATACTGACATTCATTAAATTTAGTTGTTACATCTAGTCAGATAACCAAACTGACATTATAATGGTATCTTCTTCAATGAACCTAATTAACTTTAATTTTTAAGACTAACATTTCTAAAACAGATAAAACATGTGATTTGTAATAACCCGAAAGCCAAAATCATTTCTGAGTAATGACTAAGGCTCTGGGCATAGTGACAGGCCCAGGTTTTGATTTCTTTCTTTAGTTTATGGACAGCTTACTATTTGCTAGGGACTGTAAAGATGCTTTTCATATTCAAAAGGACATACGGATATAATTGAGAAACCATAGATTATAGGAATATTGATCACAAAAACATGTGAAAGTTAACAGGAAAGACAACCCTTTCAGATCACTTCCCAGGAGTCCCTGGTCTTTTGAAGCAGGCCTGATTATTAGCCAGGGAGATCAGTAAAAAGACCTAGCTTGTGTGAACTTGGGAGGGACAGAACTCCTAATTAATTTATTTACAAGCAGAGAGAAGAGATAGACATACGCAGAGAATGGGCACCCCAGGGCCTCTAACCACTGCATATGAACTCCAGATGCACACACCACTTTGTGTGTTTGGCTGTGTGTGGCTTCTGGGGAATCAGGTTGTTGGGCTTTGCAGGCAAGCACCTTAACTGCTAAGCCATCTCTCCAGCTCCTTTTTCACTTTTGAGGGTCCTTATCTGTTGTTATTTCCTCAAATTTAAAAGTTAGTTTCCTGAGGGATCCACAGAATACTGGCATGGTTGTTAATCCCAGGTCTTTGTTATAATGGCCCTCTTCTGTTCCACTTGAGTCCATAAGGCAGTGGCTTGAGTAGGGCCCAGGAGAGTCGTAAACCTTCACCTCCTGGAGGCATCATTTCTGTGATGGTGCAGCTTTGAATCAACACTGAAACTGTATAGCACACATTTTCAAAATGTTGCCTGTGAAAACAATGTTCAGAATCTGGTGCCTGGGCAAAGACAAAAGGCCTCAGGATATGCCCAATGTATCACCAAAGTAACTAAAGAAAAGGTGCAGTACTGATCCATTTTTATAGATTTAGATTTTAAAATGTCTTCCTCATAAACGGCTTGACTATCTGGGACAGTCTTGGAGTCCTGCAACCTTGCTGTGTGTACAAGTGACATCGTCACATTGGTATGATAAAGTTTGCAGCCAGTAGTGAATTAGAACTTTCATTAAGTCTGAGTTTTCAGGCTTTCTTGTTTGAGACTTGGGATGATCATCATCAGAGAGTTGTGGTCAAGAGCCTCAAATTTTATGAATAAAAGCCATCTCTATAGCTGTGCTGTTAAAAATACTTATTAACATATACTTTTGCTTCTAAAAATACTTTTTTTGCCAGTTTTTCCATCTGTCAACAAAACCACATTGAGGTTTTCTTTTTTATGCAATTACCAAATACCCCTTTTTTTTGTTTTATTTTCAATTTTAAATTGCAGACTGAAGCACAGGAAAGACTTAGTTACTTGAAATTTGGGTTGCAGCTTAGCTAGTTGATAACTTTGGACTTGCACACAATCTGTGAGGCCCACTGAGGTGAATGGAAAGAAATCCATCTAAGAAAATATATCTTAAAAAAACTTTCATTTGTCCCAGTTATGAGAACGTTAATTGTACTTTCTCTATTACATGCCTTTTTCTTTGATTTTGAGTTTTATTGTCCTGAATACTCTTCCTCCCCTTGTAGTTCTTCATGCTTTGTTAACCACAGAGGTGATGGGCAAGAAGTCCAGAAGTAGAGTTCTGTTCCTGGCCACCCATGTCGGCATTAGCCTTTCATGAAGTGTACATCCATGTTGTTAATCTACATGGTGCCCATTCCCATCTGTTAATTTACACGTTGCCCATCCCCATTTGTTAATCTACACGGTGCCCATCCCCATTTGTTAATCTACATAGTGCCCATCCCCATTTGTTAATCTACACGGTGCCCATCCCCATTTGTTAATC
Source organism: Dipus sagitta (assembly GCA_036346955.1). Taxonomy (NCBI): domain Eukaryota; kingdom Metazoa; phylum Chordata; class Mammalia; order Rodentia; family Dipodidae; genus Dipus; species Dipus sagitta. The sequence goes on from CM070770.1 coordinate 318,307,366, forward strand.
TACATGGTGCCCATCCCCATTTGTTAATCTACACGGTGCCCATCCCCATTTGTTAATCTACGTGGTGTCCATCCCCATTTGTTAATCTACATGGTGTCCAACCCTGTTGGTTAATCTACATGATGTCCATCCCCATTGGCTAATCTACATGGTATCATTCCTCATTGGTTAATCTACATGGTGTTCATCCCCGTTGGTTAATCTACATGGTATCATTCTTCATTGGTTAATCTACATGGTGTCCATCCCCATTGGTTATTCTACATGGTGTCCATCTTCGTTGGTTAATGTACATGGTGTCCATCCTCATTTGTTTGTTACAGCGGTCATAAATGCTGTTAGTGGGTGCATTTCACCAGGAGCAAGAAACCAGAGACTGCCACAAATGTTAGAAAGTCCGGAAGTGGCAAAGCCCAGGTTGCTGGGAGTCTGTCCTTTTGTTGGAACTGTCCAGAGCCAAGCATGCTGCACTAGAGTGGTCCGGAAGCACGTGCACTCTCAGTGAGGGCCTGTTGTCTGCCATGCCCAGCCGCTGGAGACCCTGCCTTTTCTTGTCCTCTCTCTTCTGCTTACCACTTTACCTTCTATCACCTCTGCTCTCTTAAGCCCTTATCTGTCCATTCTCCTCTACCTATTCTGTTTCTTCCTGTTTCCTCATCACCTCTCACTGAGATCAGTCTGTAAATACAAAATTCAATATGAATAGATTATTGATTCATATTCTACAGAGAACCTATGAGTCCACAGATGAACTTGCATATAGCAATGGGTACAGTTTATGAGAAAAATTGATAAAGTCAAAGCAGTTATTAAATTGTGAAATCAGAATTACAGGTAAGAATGAACAAGGCTTTTGATGTGTTTTCATATGAAAGGATTATTTGCCTTTATAAAGCATCACTATTTGATACAAAGGCTAGTTTCAAACATTTTCCCCAATTGCCGGTTATCGGTACTGGGAACCACTGTCAAGTCATTCATGCTGTAACAGGAAATGATTCGTTGGCGAGGTCGGGAAGGAGATGCAGCTCCGGGGCTGTCCTGTTCTGCTTAGCCACTTTGTCACTGATGTGATGGTGGACCCATTAATGAGCGAGCACAGATTACCCGGTAAAGCAGCTGCAAACCTGGGCCTCTGTGGTCTGGAACCAAGACTTTTCATTCAGCATGTCAAGACCGTAACTGTTGAAGGCTTCTCTGTGTGCTGATAGCCAGTCAGTGTTGTAACGCATCCGAAGTATGTTCTCTTGTCTGTTCCTTCTGCACTTACTGGGGGCAAAATACCATGGGCTTGAAAGCAGTGAGCATGTGTCCAAAGGCTGTTGGAGGAACAGCCCTGAAGGACATTCTTAACTGGGCTCTCTCCTGAAGTTTGTATCCTATTTACACATGAAGTTGAGTAGAGGCCAGACATGCTTTATTCTCATGAAGTAAGTAGGTGACAGTGAGCACATGCTGAGCAGTAAGTTTGTTGTAAGTACTTCCTGTGTTAGTTCATTTCATCTTATGAAAATGCTCACACAGATGTAGAAACCTAAGGGTGCATCTGAGTAATTCTGTTAGGCTCACAAAGCCACAGTGGTGGGAATTTGAACAGTGGAAACCTTGCCCCGGGAGCCTGCCCCTTTAACCTTTGTTCCCCAGGGTGCTGAGCTGAATGTGCACAACTTCGTTAGCTGGTTAAACACCCAGAGTACCCACAAAGAGATCTTTAATCATCTCCTGAACATGGAGATGCAGAGGCCTTCAAGGGGCTCAGTAGAAGAGAGGGTTTATTTGTGAACCAGAGACACAGCTGTAGTAGCCCCAAAGACTGCTTCCCTAACCCTCACCCGCTCAATCAGCCACTCTGCTTAGGAGGTTTTAACCTCTTGGGCTTTGGGGAAACCAAAGCACCCACTTAGGAAGAGGTTGGTTCTGGGCCCAAGGGATATTAAACTGTAAGTGCCCCACCAACAATTGTGGGTAAAACTGTGGATGTTTGTGTAGGAAGAAGTCTTTGTCACCATAGACAGGGCGTGGTTTCCTTGTGTAGCGCAGATGGCCTGTTGCTGCCCTGCCCTGCCCATACCCTAGGCCGAATCCACACATCCTGAGGCTAACCTCTGGACTACTAAGGTGCTCTAAGCATGGGGTGTGATGAGAAAAACCCAGCCAACTTGCCCAGCAGATGAGGAGCCCCTTCCTTAGCCAACCATCCTATTCCAGAGTGTCATGGGTACTGTCACTGTCTCTCTTGTGTGTTGCTTCTGCTCCACATTGTTCCAGACACAGAAATCCCCATTTTGTCCTCATGGGATGGCATGACTGCTCGTGATTCTGTTTTGATGTTGGGATGGCAGGTGCTGGGTAACCCCTGTTGAGCCATGTCCATCTGAGGCCCACCTTAAGAAAAGGAGCCTGCTGGTGGTGTTGGCTTTTTTTTTTTTTTTAAACACCTTATTTTCAGAACCACTCAGAGCCATGTTGGAACAATTCATTTATTCCAGAGTTTTACATTGTGAGTGGGTAGAGAAGTTTCAGGTTCATGGAGGGTCAGGCAATGATAAAAGGGTTAATTTAAAAGGAACTCAGAACCTTTAACACCATGGCAGGAATTGTGATTTGGAAAGAGGACCCAAAAGTACTTTACCTCATTTGTCAGAACATGTTCTGGGACCATGGCTTCTCCCAAGTTCATGGTGGGTGAGGACTCTGCACAGCCCAGGCCTGACACTTTCTGTCTTCCAAAGTAGCATACTTCATTTCTCTATGACTCAGTATGTGGACTATTACTAACTACTGTATCCAGCCCCTTATTAATAGCATAGGCCCCATATGCATCTAATATGTAGACCGTGCATATTTTAGAAAGTTTGTTTTGAGCTAGGATAGATCTGGAGAATAACAGGGGTCCTCGACTGGGGGTAACACTTAACAGTTTACAGTTTAAATCATCTGTCTAGTTAGGACAGCCTCAGAGTCAGGCTAAAATAAAAATGTTCATCTAAGATGCACTTAGTTGATATAGAAAAATGTCAAGTTACGAGTAGAGTACAACGGTACGCATCGAACACTTAAGATCCTGGTTCCCTGGACCTGTGCCCTGGAAAGACTAAAGGTAGTTGATAATGGCTAGTCTAGGAAGAAGGCCACGACGGCCATTCCGGAAGCGCCCCGGGCAGCAAATTAAGGTGACCACTCAGTCATTCATTCAAAACAACAAAACAAACCTAAGTTATGTTTTAGGTTAAAAGTCCGCATCTGTTTCCCACTGGTTCACAGACACTTGAAGGGCTGGATTGTAAACAAACTAATAAAAGGCTTCCGGAGAGCAGCCTGGTAAAGAATCCCAGAAAATGAAAAAAAGTTAGGCCAAGGAATCTTAGATTGGAAGGGATGTCTTCAGGGCTGGGTGGCTTGGCCTTGGATATTCGGGGCTTCATGACACGTGTGTGTATGTGTGCGCGCGCGCGTGTGCAATTCAGGAGGGAAGGCTTCCAGTCCAGCCCGGCGATTAACCGTTCGGGAGGCCGGCCGCGAATGAAGCACGCTAAGAGAAGCGGCACGCTGGACGGCTTGTCTCTGCAGACCTGTCCAGGGTGACTAGAAAGGGATGGCAGCGAGAGTGTCCGCAGCTCCTCCCCTCCCCCTCTCCACGCCCCCCTCGGCGGCCAGGAGAGCTCGTGGTCTTAGTAACCAGAGGACTTCTGACTGTGATCCTAGCACGTCACTTTGTTGAAGGCAAACACGTGGTTCGGAGAGAACTTATAAATCTCTCCTCCCGGCTACATCGGGATGTTATCTGCTGGCAGCAGAAGGTTCGCTCTCATCGGAGCTCCCCTAGCTTGCGGCAGAGAGATAGAGAGAGAGAGAGAAGCGAGCGGAGTGGGGCGCCAGCGACAGGGATGGAGACCGAGAGGATAACGGTCTAAGGGAACCCTCCCGAGGCCAAGTTGAGGGTGCTGGCCGCGGACCGGAGGAGGACGAGGCATCCGGGGGTCGCTGGTGCCCACGGAACCCCGAGCCAGCGAGTTGCAAGTGGGCTAGAAGCCAGAGGAGGTTGGGCAAGGGTACGAGTCCCGGGGTGCCCTGCGCCACCCGCTTAGGAATAAAGCCGCGCAGCCAGCCAGCCTGGTCCCCGGGGTGGCGGCGACGGCCGTGCGGGCGGGCGGCGGCTGATCGTGGCCCGGCGGCCGGGTGGAGCGGGCGGCAGCTGCAGCCGGAGCGAGCCGGAGGCCGGGCGGCGGCGAGGCGGAGCGGCCCCGGGGGTAGGCCAGGGCGCGCCCGAGGCCGGACGGAGCGGGAGCGTCGGCGGCGCCTCCACCGCCTGTGCGGCGCGGCCGGGGGCTGCCCGGGACCGAGTCCCCAGCGCGCGCGCGCACGCACTCGCGCGCGCGCACACACCCACACACTCCTCGTGCACACACGCACACACACTCACGCACACACACACGCACGTGTGCGCTCCGAGCCGCGGCCGCCCCGGCTCTCGGCGCCGCAGTGGAGGGCAGGCCCCCGCCGCCGGCGCCCCCGGCCCGTGCCCAAGTGACTCCCCGCGCCCCTGCGCTCGCGCGCGCCGGCCGCCAGCCCGGGACCTCTTCATCACCTTCCCTTCTGGCCGGAGGAGCCGAGTTCAGATCCGCCGCTCCGCACCCGAGCCTGACACACTGAACTCCATTTCCTCCTCCTCCTAAATTTATTTCTGCTTCACAGCCACTCGTCTTTTCTTTTTTTCTTTTTTTTTTTTTACCCCCCTCTCCATCTCGTTGCTCCAAGAAAACATTTTCTTACTCCCCAAAGTCAAGGTTCCCCTTGACCGTCGCGTTATTAATATTTCCACTTTGGGAACGATTGGCATTTTATTTTTAAAGGAATCAAAGCAAGATATTTTCCCCCCCTATTGGGTATTGAGTTTTGATTGTCTGCAAAAGTTTCGTTATCCAAAACAACTCTACCTGATCAGTGCTTTGAGAACTTTTTTAAAAAAAATTTTTTTTGTTACTTAAAAAAAAAAAAGCCAACAAGCAGAACTTTTCCACCTTTTAAAACCATGCACTACTGCGTGCGGAGCGCCTTGCTGCTCCTGCATGTGGTCCCGGTGGCGCTCAGTCTGTCTACCTGCAGCACGTTCGATATGGACCAGTTCATGCGCAAGAGGATCGAGGCGATCCGCGGGCAGATCCTCAGCAAGCTGAAGCTCACCAGCCCCCCGGAAGACTACCCCGAGCCCGACGAGGTCCCCTCGGAGGTGATTTCTATCTACAACAGCACCAGGGACTTGCTACAGGAGAAGGCGAGCCGCCGGGCGGCCGCCTGCGAGCGCGAGAGGAGCGACGAGGAGTACTACGCCAAGGAGGTTTACAAAATCGACATGCCGCCCCACTTCCCCTCCGAAAGTAAGTCCTGTTTGCTGTCCGCTTGCATCCCCCAGGTCCAGAGGTCCCCCGGAGCTCTCGGAGCCGGCCGCAGCAGCTCTGGGCGGTCCCCGTTCCCTTCCCAGGTCCCCATCTTCCTGGCCCCTATCCTGTCCTTCGCACCGGCCAGTGGGGACCCGGGCTTGGAAGCCTTCACTTTCTCCTTTATTTTTCTCCATCGCTCCCTCCCCCGCTCCCGCAACGTCTGGGCCCTTTTTGAGGCGTTATGGTCCTTCACTCTTGCCTGACATTCTTGACTCCAACTAGGAGTCAGCCCTCTGTTGCTCTGGCCCACTTGAAGTAGGAATTTTGATCGGCTTTTTTTTTTTTTTTTTTTTTTTTTACCTGGTTGACCTGGGGTCCTCCAACTGGTGCAGGAAGGGTTAAAAAAAAAAGTGACTCCAAAGTTGCCTGACCTGAAGGCACTCCCTTTCCCTGCAGACCTATCCGGGGACACCCCAGAGACTTCTCTATTGTCCCCCACTTCCCTAAAAATGTCAACACTGATAAGGCCAAACCCAGCTTTGGGGAACCCCCCTAGAGAACCCCTTCTATCCTGAATGTGTTACTTAATGCCTTGACTGGTGTTTTCACACACCCCCCCCCCATCCCCAAGGCAAAAACCTGGTAGCCACGTCCCCTTTTGACCTCACTGAGTGGGAGAAAGGGCCGCGATGTTTCTGACTGGGTTTACAAATGTTTCACTTCGTGTTATTATTGTTATTTTTTTTCGGATCCACCCAAACCTGTCTTGAAATCGCTGGGGAGGAGCAGGTCCCTTTCCTTTGGAGTACATTGTGATCTCTTTCAACGCCTAGCTCTGGGCTCACCACCCTTGCATAGGCTTCCTGCAGGGACTCCCTTGCAGACGGAAAAGACAGATGATTTTTAAAAACATTATTATTCTCTCCCCCTCCCCCCACCCCCTTGGCTTCCCAGAAAGCAGTGTCTTCAAAACCAGCTGGCATACAGTAGCAGTGGGAGTGAAATGATTTATTGTGGAGGTTTTCGGTGGGGAAGGGAAGGGCAGTATGTGGTGAATTATTTTAGTTAAAAAAAAAAAAAAAAAAAGCAGCAGCCGCACCAGTGATACCTGAGAGGGTTAAGCAGCAGGAAGAACTGAAAGAAAAAATAAAAGTGCTTCAGCGTTTTGTGTCTTCCAAGTCCCAAGTCGTAAACTTTTCATTGGTGGATCATTTTTCCCCTCCCCTTTTCATGCCCTATATCCTTGCTGGCTCCCTTGGTGAAGTCTCTCTTTCCTAAATAGATAGTACAGCCATCTTGGTAATTTTATCCCAGAACTTATAATTGCAGGGTGGTGTTTTTCCCTTTTAATATTTATTTTTAGTTTGACAAGCCATCGCTCTGTGACTTGCCATGTCTTGTACTTCATGGCCTCACAGTGTCTGCCCATGTGTCTAACCCCAGTCTTTCTGGCCACGCTTCTTTTGCTGTAATGTCTCTTCTTGTTTAATGGCATAACAGACGAAGGGAATCCTGGCCGGCAGGTCGATTTTATGATTGTGATTATGGCACGATGCATACCAGTGGTGATAAATACACTCCACCCTGGTTATCCCCCTGGGAAGTAAAGCTTTCTCTCTGGGGTGGAGCCAAGGCAATGTTAAGGGAAGAAAGTTCATTGTAATTAGTCCAGAACCATTGAGACTGAGCAGAGTTGAGTCAGTTGGCTGTCTCCAGCACGTCCATCAGCTCTGCTGATACTTGGCTCTGCAGGCCGGTGGGTATGTTACACCGGACCTGAGTAACTCGTCCCGCCGAGGAGCTTCCGTGCAAAAGCTCAGACAGGCTGCCAGGACTTTTGCAACTCAGGCGGAGGATTGATCTCATGATCACATAGGTGTGGAAGGAATAGGTAACCCTAGGGAGGGAGCATTCATTCCTTGTTCTCTCAAGGACACATTTGCCTGAGAGACGAAGATGAGCTGAGATGGTCCAACCTGAGGTCATGGTTATGAACCAATTAGAAACATTTCCAGATGACTAGGATGTTAGAGTGTGGCCTCTGAGATTAGTGTGTGGATTCTCCTTTGGATTCCACTTCCAACCTCCAAGTAAATTAAAATCTCCCATAAGCCCAGGGTAAAAAAAAAAAACCAAAAAACAAACAAACAAAAAAAAAACTCTGTCAGTGTTTCTTACAAAGAATCCAGACTTTAAGAAGCCTGTGCTGGAGAAAGAAGCAGAAAATCTTATTCATAGCAGATTCGACACTACTGTGCAAGGACTGTGTATAATTTTATAGAAAGTAGGTTAACTGATTTTCCAGCACTTTCTAGTTGTACTGGAGTGCAGTGAGCTTTTCCAAAAAAAAAAAAAAAAAAAAGAAAGAAAGAAAACTCCTCCATATTTTTCAAAAGCAAATTGAAAGTGCAGCTTAGGTTTGCTTATATACCAGCCTTCCCTCTTCAGCATTTTTCTGCTAGCTTGAACTGGGCTGTGCCTGCCCTGGCTTCAGGGAGAGACTGCGCCTGTCATCTCTTGCAGGGAATCCGGAGAGGGTCATAAGCCCTAGAGTGGAAGGCATGGGAAAAATCACTGGTGCTTTTTTTCAACCACCAACTTACTAGTGTTCAGGGAGTGACTTCAACTCAAGTATTACAAATATGCTTTAATTATATTCAGTGAGCTATATATCATCATAGAGGGCCAATAGCTCTGGGTGGGACCTTTTATAAAGTTCAGACTAAATATTTTTAGCAACGTGGAGATTTAAAAGTAAAAATACAAGAGATATTGTATATGCCCTCAGGCATATTTTGTCTTAAATATTATCCTTGGCCAAGTGAGCTATATAAATACAGTAAATATGAATAGAGCTGGCTGTGTGCCAACTCCTAGTATGAATTTTAGTCAAGAATGTATTTATGGGATATAAATAATACTGTGTCAACATTTAAAGAAGGGGTCTGATTAGTTTTGAATTTATTCATATTGATCTTTTCACATGCTGTTAGTTTAAGGCTCAAAGTGGAGTTATGTTAAAGTTTACTGATATGTTGCCCAGTGGGAATTACTGGACCATGGATTTCAAGTAGTTTGGCCATCTCCTTGAAGTTTAAGGCACATATACTCAAAACACACTCTATAAGGGCTTAGAGATTTGAAAAGGATGGCTTTGTTAAGTCTAAGAAGACACGAAGGTGACATTAAAACCTGTAGTGATGCAGGTAATCAGAGAGTGGAGGGGGGATTCATTTACTTTCTTTCTACCACTGAACCATCCACAACTCCTGTTTTGTTAAGACAAAAATCTCACTGTGTAGCTCAGGCTGGCCTTAAACTGGCATTGAAACCCAGGCAGGCCTTAAACTCATGATTGGCCTGTCTCAGCTTCTCCAGGGTTAGGGCTCCGGGTGGGCCCCACCTCCCCTGGTGCCCCTCTTCCTTTTGCTGTAACCAAGCAGACACACTGTGGCTCTACTGTGCTGCTCCAGCATCCTACCCTCCTCGGCGACCCCTACCACCAATGTCTGGAGATGTTTGTGGCTGTCATGAGTAGCTGGAGTGGTACTTCACCCAGTAGAAGTCTGGTTGTTTCTAACCATCCTCTATAATGAACAGGACAGCCTCTCTCCCTTCTCTGTGTAGCAAAGACTTATCCAGTCCCAAACGTCAGTAATACCTGTGGTGGGAAGCTCTGGTCTCCTGGTGTTTATCTTGGGTGTTTGAATTCTGTAACTCTGTTTATAGTCCCATTTAAAAATAATGACAATAAAACATCTTATGTTCAAAGGGTGTTCAAATAAGAGCACTTAACAGGAGAATAATCAGAAAGTTCTCTTCCTAAGTGGAATGTGGATTAGACTATTTTGTGTGTTGTCTTTTTTATTGTTATCTTAAAGCTCCTATATTAGAGACATCCAAACATCCATTCATTTAACATGAGAGTTGGGGTCACAGGGTTGGTCCAGTTGTAGATCTGTTGGCAGTAGTGAGATGCTGGCTGGCATGCAGGGAGAAGTGAGGAATTATCTTGGATTTCCCTTTCAAGTAAAATAAGCCTTTTTTTTATTAATGAAGAGTGGAATATGCAACACAGGAGAGCAAAGGTGGTAACTAGTCATGCTGCCTTACTCCATCCCATTAAATTAGGCATAGTAAAATACACAGCTTGGAAAATCACAAGGAGACATCCTTTGTAATTCTCTCACATGAAAGCAAAAGATTTAATTCCAAGGAATCTCTTTGCCCATTTCTCCTGTAATTTTCTGAGTGAAAATGTGGAATGTAGACTGAATACCAGTGGCACCCTGGGTTTGAGGAATGTGACTTAATATTCTGTTCATTAATACTTACAGATTGCTGGTCTACTGGGCCAGAAGATATTAGCAGAGCACAGTAGTCATCTTGCTTGATGTAGAATTTTTGTCTTATTTTCTGAAAGAATCTGTGTCTGTTTGTACATGAATGTGTGTGTGTGTGTGTGTGTGAGAGAGAGAGAGAGAGAGAGAGAGAGAGAGAGAGATGAGGTGGGGGTGAGAGGCACTTGAACCTCTTGTCTTGTAGAATGATTGAGTGAGTTATTAACAAAGAGACCAAACTTTAATTCCCCATTTTTATTGCTTCATGACTTGTACTAGGCGTCGGGCTTGATGGTGGGTATCTTGAAGTTGGGCCACCTTCTCCTTCAGGATTTTTTCCTTTATCCTTTTTGTACTAAGGAATATAAAATAAAAATAACCCTCCAATTAAAGTAATTTATAACTGTAACAGTTAGGTAATCTTTGTTGCCAAGCAATGCAAGCTCACCACACCTGTCTCCCGAGTAGACCCCATGGGATAAAGCTCGGTCTTCCCCAGCTTGAGCAAGTGGGATCCACTTGACCTCCCTGAAGGAACCCTGGAGCCCTCTGTGTCCCACAGCGCCCTCTGTGGTCCACGCAGGAGCTGCACTTTTTGAATAATGAATTCTCCCTGGTGAAAAGATACTTAGTTGAGGCAAGCTCCTCGCAGCATCTTCTGTATAAAGATATGAAAGAATGACAAATCATTTTTCTTAGAGAAAACGGAGATGTGAGAAAAGGCTAATGACTCACTGTTGAATCCACATCCAATCTGGATTAGAGTAGAGGAGGTCACTGACTCCAAAACCTTCTCCCAGAGATTACAACACACTTCAAGCTGCATTTTTAGAAGGTTAGGGAAGAGAGGGTGGAGGAGCCTTGTCCTGGAAGAGGTGTGCAGGCCACCGGGAGGGTGATCCTCTGGCCTGACTCCCCACTGCCCCCTCCCAGGCCTCGTTAAAGACTCAGGAGTAAGAGAAGCAGCAAGCAAGATCAGAGAGCAGCCCCTTGGGGTGTTGTAGTGTTTGAGAGGAAGTGGATTTGCCAGCATCCCTTCTGCTTATGGGTGGAATCCACTTTGCAGATTCTGAGCAGCTTAATGAAAGGTGGCTTTGGCTGAGATAAACAAATGTTTCTATTGTTATTTTTGAAAGTATATGGTAAACCTTTTTAAAAACTATATATCCTTTAAACAAAGACAGTGTTTAACTCAGGGATTCAACATTCTCCAGGTATTTTAAATTTAATAATATGTTAGGGATTCTTGGATGGGCTTGTTTAGACAGAAAGGTTTACTTCTGTCATTGGTTTAGAAACCATGCATCCCGCTCTAACTGCAAGTTGTTTTTGGTTAGCTTCTTGTTTTGTTCCTTTTCTAACTCCTAATAGGCAAACGTGGGTGTTTGACTACAGTGCCCTCCTGCCACCATGTTTTCTGGGCCGGCTGGGTAAGCTTGACTCTGTATCAAACTCCTCTTGACCTGCTCCCAGTCAAATGCCTGTCTACCTCCTCTATGGTGGAGTGTCCATACGTAGGATGGTCAGTGCTGCTGCTTGTCCCCATCTGCTACTCTGCTGCGTGGGTAGGAGGTGGCAGCCCTTCACTTAATTGGGCCACAGTTTCTTCCCTGGCTCATAGACAGCGAAGCGTGTGAAGAGGCGCTGGGCGCAGCAGTGGCTCACACTTAGTAGGCCTTGGCTGGGCAGCCATTATTCAGTGAATTGCAGACCCCATGGACTTTATGACACCCCATCAGTGGCAAGAAAATTTCATCCTGGTAGATCCTAGCAGGCTGCTGATCGTAGAGAGGGTTTGTTTAGCCATCTTCAAGCAGGTCGTCAACTTCTATCAGTCTCGTTGTCATGGCGCCTCCACGCCATTCCTTATTCCACTCAGCAGACCTCACTCTCTAAGTCTGATTGTGCACTAAGTGGCCTTTGTCACTTAAGTGTAGGTCACAGAGACTGGCGGGGCCAGTTACTTATCACATGAGAAGGCCTGGAGTATTTCAACTTCTTCTCTTCTACTCCTTAGATAGCATGTGAGACCTTTCAAGGCCTGGCCCCTCCTCCCTGATCATCCCGTCTACTTCCAATGCTTTCATGGCATCTTCCATTGGGACTTTACTCAAAGGGGCCACTTATTTCTGTGTCTCTGAGCCTTTATGTATATATGCTCTTTCTTCTCTATTCTCTAACACATTTGAAGATCTAGAAAGTCTTTGAAAGATACCACTTCCTTATGAGGCCGACTTTAGTTTTCCTAGACACAGTCAATTGGCTCATCTTTTCCTCCACACATCAAAACCTTGATGTTTACATCTATATCACTGCCTCTTTTTGCTGTTTTTGTTGTTAGTAAGACATTGCATCATTCTAGGCTGTCTTCCTTGCTCTGTAAATGCCTGACTTCTCCCCATTCTTACAGAAACGTACAGAACTCGTTGTCATTACTCGATTAGTGTTCAGTCTTTGAGCATTGCCCTTGAGGGAGATTGAACACCTAGACATCTTTCCCAAGGAGACCTTTTCACCTTCGGCCCCAGGGGTGATAGAGCTGATGGTTACCACTGGGCCCACCCAGCACAGGCCACTCATGACCTATTTCTAAATTTTTAGGCAATACTAAAAAGATGTGGATTTGGACAATGAAGACAGCAAACTTTTATTGGGCACTTACTCTGTGACAGGCATGGCTTTAACTCTTTTTTTTTTTTTTTTTTTTTTTTGAGGTAGGGTCTCACTCTGGCCCAGGCTGACCTGAAATTCACTATGTAGTCTCAGGGTAGCCTCGAACTCACAGTGATCCTTCTACCTCTGCCCCCCAAGTGCTGGGATTAAAGGCGTGCGCCACCATGCCAGGCCCCTGGCTTTAACTCTTTAACATGTGTCTACTCATTTCATCTTCATAAGAAACCTTTGAGGTTGGTTCCAGAATCTTCTTTCTGACCTTTGATTATGGAGATGTCACTCTGTCAGTGATGTGTTGCAGAAACTCAGTCTCCACCAATGATGCTGGCCATAATAAGAGCCCAGGAAAAAGAGAGTGGGACTTTTCATTTGTTTCTTTGTTTGATAGATACAAAATCTCATTATGAAGCCCAGACTGGCTGAGAGCATCATATGTAGCCTAGGCTAGCCCCAAACTCATGACCCTACTACCTCAGCCTCCTGAGTGCTGGGATTACAAAGAGTATGCCACTGCATTTAGCCTAGCATGACCTTTCTTGACTGAAAAATGTGTGAGAATAGTCACTCTCCTGTCTTACTGAGAAGAACATTTGCAAGCTTGTATTTTTTCCCTAGAGAAGCAAATTTATCTCTGAAGCTTGTCCTTGAACTTATATAGATTTATCTCTGCACTTTCTTGACACAAAAATTGCCATTTACTATTCCATGGAGTTTTTTTTTTTTTTTTGCATGTGGATATGTGTGGTATGCTTGCATATGTGCATGCATGTTTGTGTGTGTGTGGGGATGTGGGTACACATGTACACATGTGTGTGGCCAGTCAGTGGTCAACAGCAGGTGTCTTCCTGAATTGTTCTCCACATTTTTCTTTTTTTTTTTAAAAAATATTTATTTATATTTATTTGACAGAGAAAGAGGAGAGACAGAGAGAGAGAGAGAAGAGAGAGAAAGAAAATGGGCATGGCAGGGCTCCAGCCACTGCAGATGAACTCCAGACTCATGTGCCCCCTTGTGCGTCTGGCTAACATTGGTCCTGGGGAATTGAACCTGGGTCCTTTGGCTTTGCAGGCAAATATCTTAACCATTAAGCCATCCCACCAGCCCCACATGTTTTTTTTTTTTTTTTTTTTTGAGCATGTCTGTCACTGAACACGGAGGTTGCCAGTTAGGCTAGACTAGCCATTCAGCAATCACCAGGGATGCTCCTGTCTTGGCCTCCTCAGCATGGGTTTGCAAGCACACACCAACATGCCTAGTTTTTACATGAACGCTGGTGAAGCGATCTGAACTTGAGTCCTCATGTCTGTACAGTGAGCACTTTACCACAGAAGCATCTCGCCAGCCTAACTCCATGCCCTTTGGGTCTTTTACTCTAACCCCTTTCCCCACAAATATTTGATAAATTTGATGTATGTGGTATTCTTTTTGTTTGTTTGATTCTTTTGAGGTAGGGTCTCTCTCTAGCCTGGTCTGACCTGGAATTCACTATGTAGTTTCAGGCTGGCCTTGAACCTCTGTCTCTGGAGTGCTGGGATTAAAGGAATGTGGTATCATGCCTGGAGGATATGGTATTCTTGTGTCTTTCAGAGAATTGATTTGGTGAGGCAGGATAGTGGCTTTGCAGCTATCCAGATGCAGTACGTACAGGAAAGAGAATAAATGAAAGGGAATCATAATAAAGGGATCTCAAAGGCTTGGATGGTTGCGGCAGTCTCTCAGATAAGAAGTCCCACTCCCCTTCTTAGCAGCGCGGCCCTCTCAGCACAGGCTGTCAAACTGACTCATTGATATCACATCTTGGCTCTGCAAAGTTGATCCCAGAGCCTGGCAGATGCTCTACCTGCCCGAGCCTCAGTCTCATCATTTCTAAGCAGGAAGAACATTTTTAGCTGGTTCCTAGCGTTGTGAAGCACTGACTGCCCAATGAGAGGAGGAACCTCCTGTGGCTGCCTCTGCCCTTTGGGCCTGGTCTCGCCTCCTCAGGGTGCCCTGGCTCTCATCTTGCCCCTCAGTTGAGAATCTGTTGAGAAGGAGGCTGGGACATTGGGAGGGAGGAGGGCTGAGCTCAGACAGGCCGTTGTGGTCAAGTGGGGCAGACGTCCTTTCACCTCCACAGAGGAGCACTGACTTAGCAAGAGCTGCAGCCTGGGAATGGCAGTCTCAAAGAGGAAGTGCCTGAGCACTGGGAGGGGCCACCCCAAAGGACTGAAGGAGGAGAAATGAAAGTATGGGTAGTGATCCCAGGGAGGAGCAGCTCCTGGGGTCCTCAGGTCCTTGAGAGCCTTGGGAGATGTTTCCTGAATGAGTTAACTTCCAGGGCTTTCCTGGGGCCACCCAGTAACGTCACATCACTGGGGTCAGAAAACTGCTATTCGAGAGGGATGATTTTGGTGGGACTTAGGTCCTCTGGAAGGCGAGGAAGCTTCATGGAGTTGAGAAAGTGATGCTCCGTGGACGGTGACCACCCTTCATTCTTTCCGATGAGCCCTTGAATCCGTGGGACTTGATAAGTCTGAAATGTTTGGCTTCGATTTTCCTTTAGACACAATGACCTGAGAAGCTGGAGGCAGATGGAAAATGCTTTCTGGATGCTGTGAAGCCCAAACCTTCTGAAAATAGTTTGAACGCATTTCCAACTCTCCTCAGGCAGCTGTTTTTCTTCACACTGGCCTTTTCCACACATCTCAGTTCCCAGAGAGAGTGTCTCTGTGGCCTTCCTGGCTCTTTCCACGTTTATAATTAGGAGGCAGGTTGTTCCTGAAGAAGAGACTCCACGTTTCTGAAAGGAGAGTCATGGGCTGGCTGTTTCTGACCAACTCTATGGACTGGTTTATTTCAGGAAACTTGTAACATCTTTCCAGTCTCACAAAGGAAGAAAAGTCCTGTGATTTGGGTATTGGCTCTGTTCATGTGACTTTCCCTGTCTTGCTCACAGCCCAGTGACAAACACCATGTCTGCCCCATCCAGCCAGTTCACTGATCACTGTCCACTCATGACTTCAGGCTGCTGCCAAGAGCCCTTGCTTGCTACTTCTTCTTGTGATTGCTTAAGAGCGCAGAGTACACTTTTGAGGAATCCACATTGAAGTGACCTGTAGTGTGGTGGTCACTGAAAATCTCTCCACCTGAAAGGAGATGATATGATATTTTCTCTTTACATATTCAAACAGCACTGAAATATTTATTGTTGCCAAAACTTAAATGGATCATCTTGGGAAATATAATTTAATTTTTGAGCTTTGCATTCATTTCAGTGTTGGTAAATTTCAATGCTTCTTTGACCAATTTTATCCAAGATGATTCTGTCTACACCAGATGTAGGGGTAACTTTTGTCATTTCTTCCACTTGGGTGGATTCTTTTTTATGTGGCTATTCATTTCCTTACCCAATATCTTGTTTTCATTTCTGTCTTGACAGTGTCATGGCCATACCACTAGAATGGTTCCTACTTGCTTTATAATAAATATTTGTCATTAATCTGCTGATTCAGAAAGTCCTAAAAAGAGTAGATATCTTATTTTGTCTCCGCTTTAGAAGGAGAAATAAGCAATCATAGATGGAAGACAAAGATGTCTTGGCAAAGGAACTGTCCACTTCGAAGCCTCTCGGGATTTTCTTTCTGCATCTAAGCTCATCGCTGGCATGTTGGGCTCTGGAGATGAAGCACAGGGACAGAGGAAGCCATGCTTCCAAACTCGTGAGTTTTACTTGTGAATGGCCAGGCAGAACCAAAGCTGAGTTACAGCCATGATGAGCCTAGGCCCACATTTACAGACATCACTTAAACTGGTAGGCTGCTGGCATCTGTCCCACATCTGGCACATCTTGAGGCATTTAAACAAAGAATCTTGTTGATTTTAACAGTGACCACTCTTATATGTCTCGTGGTATTAAAGTTTTGGTTGTTAGTGCGTTAGCTGAAGTGACCGACCAGACCTGTGGACTAGTCCTAACCTGACACCTTTTCACCTGCAAGCCTGTGCTTTTCACTGCTGTTGATTGCACCAGCAGGTGCTAGATTGTCTTGGAGAGGAATGCATTGCAGAATAATTTCACTGTCAGAAAAAATATCACTCTCAGCAAGGAAATGCTGCATGTGGGTTCGTGTACAATTTCGTAAATTCTTTCTTAGAAGTCTTTACATTATAGAATGAAGGTATGGAGCTAAGCTGACCCAGTCATCATGTATTTGGACCAGTTTTCACATCTCATTTACAGTTGCAAGAACTCTTGAAGAGAAGTTGGAACTCATAGTATACTGTAGAGTGGAGAGGACAGCATCTATCTGTAGAGATTCATTATACATGCATGGAGGGCCAGGGAGGATTGCGCAGGAGCCAAATGGACATGAAGCTTATTGAGAATTTTTAATGGAATTTAAATATGCTCAATAAATTTCACACAGTGTTTCTAGACTGTTTTTCTGAACCACCTATGAGAAGTCCCGAACCTTCTTGTTCTGGAATCCATCTTACAAGTGTGAATGGCAGCCTGGAGGGGATGGAGAAGAGTCTGCTTTCATTACGAGGACCACAGGGCACTTTTTGGCACTGGAAAATCTGTAAATCACCAGTCCAGCTCTTTGTGATTTAAAGGCTAGAAAGAGCTTTTGTAAAACCTCATTTGACCTCAGAACAAACAGACCAGGTGGATCCAGCAAAAATTATCCCTTGGCAAGCAGTAGTGTGATGCTTTGCAGTTTTGCTTTATGTCTTAGCAGTGTTATTGCAGGCAAAAATGAACCCAGTCACTTTTTAGTGCACATCCTAGGCATCTAGTTGTTTTGTAAATTACCCATGAAACTTTTTATTCTAGCACTATTTATATCTTATAACTTGTATGACCCATAGTCCTCCATTATCAACTTGTGAGTGCTAGTGTTCTTCTAAAAAGCATTGTCTCGGAGACTAGAAATGTCTCCGATGTTCAAAGTGTTTCATATCTTACAAAGTATCTCATATCTATCCAGAGCTTCAGTGATCTGAGCAAAATATGTCTGTATGCCACAGAGTCAGTTCAATTACATAGAAGTTTCAAAATTGAGAAGCTAAGGAGATAGATGGCTCGGGGGGGGGGGGGGAGGGTCAAAGCGCAGGGCCATGGCTCTGTGGGGTACAGTGCTTGCTGTACAAGCATGAGGACCTGATTTTGATGTCCAGTGCTCACATCAAAAGCCAGTCATGGCTGTGTATGACTGAAACTCCAGTGCTGAGGGGAGCAGAGATAGGATACAAGAGTAAGCCAGACTAGCAGAGATGGTGTACCCTGGGGTTAGGTGAGAGATTCTGTCTCAAAGAAGAGAGAAGATTAATAGAGGAGGATAGCACATGCGTGCTCATGGGGTGTACATATCTGTACACACACACATATACATCCTATAGCATAACATAACATAACATAACATAACATAACATAACACCATGTGCACACAAAGATTTAAAATTGATTACTTTAAAAGTAAGGACTTGTTTTTGTGGTCTGAGAAGTCACTATAAGCATCTTTGCATCTCCATCCAATTTGTGACCTTAAAGTCTAAGGTAGCCATTCTGTCAGGACACAAGTTCTTTATCCCTTGGCCCTACTTAGACACAAAACAAATAGAAAAGAGTAAATAAAGTTAATTTTAATATTGCACCTCTATAGTAGGGTGGAAGTAAACCAGAGGTGCATATTTATGGACTTTGTGCTGGTAGTTGAAAATACTAGTGGTGCCGGGCATGGTGGTGCACGCCTTTAATCCCAGCACTCGGGAGGCAGAGGTAGGAGGATTGCTCTGAGTTCAAGGCCACCCTGAGACTACATAGTGAATTCCAGGTCAGCCTGAGCTAGAGTGAGACCCTACCTTGAAAAAACCAAAAAAGAAAAAAGAAAAGAAAAGAAAAGAAAATACTAGTGGTTACCTCACCTTCTCCCCACATGGTCCTGTCATCTAGGTGACCTTGGACCATATCAGGCATCTGAAACCAGTGGGCAGAATTGTCCTCCTCCACAGTGTACACTGATCTGAAGAAGGTGGTCCTGTTTCCCAAGAAAATGACTTAAATACCCCCAACCCAAGAAATGCATAGGGCCATAGCTTTAAGGAGAAAGAGTTGCTAACCCAGCAGCCCGCTCTGAATATTCTGTCTGCCTTTGGTTATATTGGCGAATTTTTATTTAGGATAACTTTCAGCATCTCTTTGTAAAGGTCAGATATGAAAGAGAAAACTTGGTTTGACTTGCTAATCTTGTGACAAACAGTTTATATCCCGGGCAGCTTCCTGTCTTTGCTGCCTGGTTATTTGAGGGAATAGTGTCCCTATCAGACTGGGGAGAAAGCTCTAAAAATAAACAGCTATGGTTGCTTATTGGGGGAAACATGTGGGCACAGCTGTCAGCTGGAAGCAGCATATGGCGGCAACATGATAGCAGCATGTGCTTGCAGAAGGTCAGTGTTGGCCTGCATCTTCTGCGCCACACTGGCCCTGCAGAGCCCCATATCTGAAGTAAAGACTGTTCTGGCTACGAAGTCTAATCCACACATGTGTGAACATCTGTCACCGGGGTCTTGTTTATGTGCTGAATGCTGGAGATGAGTAGTTGCAGGGTATGGGAAGGGCTGTCATTGCCCAGTTTAAAGCTGAGTGGTCAGAGGCCCACATCTGGCAAAAGAGAGAGAGGGAGAGAGAGAGGGAGAGAGAGAGGGAGAGAGAGAGAGGAGAGAGAGAGAGAGAGGGAGGGAGAGGTCCACAAACCCATTGTCTTGTCAAAAGAAGGTTCCAGCGGTCAGGCTTCAGTTGTGTCAGTGTTAGTTCTAACACATCTGTCCAGGCAGACAGAAGGTACATGATTCTAAGTCTATGCAAGAATAATTGTAGTCCTGCTTTATCACATATGTTAGGTAACTAGTAGGAATTCAATCTTTGGTTGACTTTTATTTCTTTATTTTTTAAGTTAATTAATTTGTTTGCAAGAAAAGTGAGACAGAGGGGAAAAGAGAGAGAGAGAGAAAGAGAGAGAGAGAGAGAGAGAGAGAGAGAATGAATATGGGTGCACCAGGGCTTCTTGCCATTGTAAATGAATGCTAGATGCATGCACCACTTTGTTCATCTGGCACTATGTGGGTGCTTGGGAACCAAACCTATGCTGGCAGGCCCTACAAGCAAGCACTTTTAACTGCTGAGCTATCTTCCCCAGCCCTTTGGTTGTCTTTTAGACAAAAGTCAGTCTCTCTTAAATGTAGCATTTCATTTCAATTTCTTAAAAACTCTCAGAGTAGCATGATTTTTGTCTAATCTATAGACACAGAGCCTTAGGTAAACTTGTCTAAAGAGTTATGCAATGACAGAACAGGCTTTAAAAAATTATTTTATTTTTATTTGAGGGGGAGAGAAATAGAGAGAATGGGCACACCAGGGCCTTCAGTCACTGCAAACAAACTCCAGTTACACACTGCACCTCATGCATCTGGCTTACGTGGGTCCTGGGAAATTGAACCTGGGTCCTTTGGCTTCACAGGCAAACGCCTTAACTGCTGAGCCATCTCTCCAGCCCCAGAACAGACTTCTTAATCCACATCTTTTCATGCAAAAATCCTACCACTGAGAAGAAAGCGTTGGAACACCCAGCAGCATTGTTCTTTGGAGATTTCAGGGCGGTGCAGTTCCAGGAAAAATATGTTGAACCAGGTTCCAGAAGCTCTAGCTTTAGAAACTGTGGATGCACAACTCCAAACCAATGCGCACTTGCATTTCTGACTCACTTGAGTGTTTTCTTACATGGGTTAAAAATGATGACAGGTGGTTTTAAGAACCCTGAAATCTAGGCCAGAAAAATTAAAACCCAAGATTCATTCTTAACAGGTGTCTGCCTTTGTCAAAGAGGAGCAAAAATTTTCTTACCCATCTTTAAGATCATTCAAGCTGTTTATTTTTCACGTGTACATATGTAAACCGTGCATTCTTATGTTAATGCCTGAGCATGTTAAAGGGATTCAGGAGTGTGGACTTGTGGGTAAGGGGTGCTGGGGAGATCTGGGAGTAGAACCAGAATCAGCTGTAGGCCTTTAGTGTCTCGTCCCCTAGTCCCTGGGTAGGAGGGCCCGGCTGTTTCTGGGAGGCGGGGAGGGTGGTTTAGAACAGTCAGCAAGTGCCTCTTCTGCTTGGAATCTTTGTAGAGTTCTGGGCTGGGCTCTCTTCAGTCAAATAGCTAATGACTGTGCTTTTTAAAACTCCTAGCTATCTGCCCAGTTGTTACCACACCCTCTGGCTCAGTGGGCAGCTTGTGCTCCAGGCAGTCCCAGGTGCTGTGTGGGTACCTTGGTGAGTACACATGTCCACTTTATTCCTCCTTTGACACCGCGGTACCAGATCTTTCCCTGTCTATCTCTGTCGAGGCCAGATAGGATTCGTTTTCAGTTTTGATGATTTCTTACATGCATATACTGTCTTTTGATCATATTCACCCCCATGACTCTCTCTTATGTCCCAAGATAGGATTTAGAAATGTAGATTGTTGCTGAGTAATCAAGAAGGGGCCTGAAATTTTCTGGTCGGAGTTTCATGGGAAAAATTGATGATGAATTGCTTGGAAGTAATATAACACTGTGACTTGACTACACTCCTTGAATGGATGACTTGTGGGCGTGAGATATGTGTTCCTGGGGTCACAGAGGCATGTAGAAGATTCATCTTTTGAGCCCTGTGCAGGCTACTTTCTGGAGGGTTGGACTGTATGGCTCATTCTTGAGCGTTTTTATGTGTCTTTGCGTCTGTCCCTGACACACAGCAGTTGCTCAGTTAATGTTTCTTATGCTGAACCAAAGGGAAAGAAGGAGGTTTCTCTTTCCTGTGTGTTGCTAGGCGGAGGTTCCCAGGAGCGTCATGTTGATGCCTCTGTGTCTGACGTTCCTGTTGGCGTACCTGCACTGCACGGGATGCATTGTCCTGGCCTAGGTGACCTGGGGACCTGCTTCTTGCTGAAACCACTTACCCCTGATGCTCAGGCCAGGTGCAAACTCCCCACAGACAGACTCATGACAGGCCAAGGGACACCACAGCCAAAGGTCTCTGCCCCTCTGTGATCTGAAACATTATGCAGTTCTGCCAGCACTTACTGAATGCCTACTGTATGCTGGCCAATGAGGCCACAACAAGGGACAGGACTTGAGTGATTCTGACCCTCAGGGAGTCCAGTGGCTATGCTGCCTCTGACCTGTGCACAGGAAGAAAAGAGATAGACTTGTAATCCTGGCATTGGCCTTGGAAAAGTTTGGTCAATCTTGATTCTTAATGTGGGTGGATATCCTAGATAAAGACAAAGTTGTAGACTTCTTTTTTTCTTTTATTTCCCTAATTCTCTGGATGTCTTATTCTGCTACTTACCACGTCTGACCTTGCTTCTTAGGAATCAGTGGCTTACAGTAGCTGAAGTGTGGGTTTCTTAGAAAAACACTGGGCCAAACACAAAAACCAAGCCCTGATTCTATTGAGAGCATACATGTGCGTACTTATTAAAATGATGATACAATGAGAATAAAACATGAAAGATTCAATCTTTGTTTTTTCTTTTTTTTCTTTTTTTTGCTTGTGTGTGTTTTGTTTTGTTTTGTTTTTTTTCAAGGCAGGGTGTCACTCTAGGCCAGGCTGAGCTGGAATTCACCATGTATTCTCAGGGTGGCCTTGAACTCACGGCAATCCTCCTACCTCTGCCTCCCGAGTGCTGAGATAAAAGGTGTATGCCACCACCATGCCCGGCTGAAAGATTCAATCTTTTATGAAAGCCTCCTTTTCATGAGACAGATTATGTTTTGTTTCCACGTTCTGAGTTTTTATCTTTCTTTTTCTTTTTGGTTTTTTGTTTTTTTGTTTTTTGAGGTAGGGTCTCACTCTGGCTCAGGCTGACCTGGGATTCACTATATATTTCCAGGGTGGCCTTGAATTCATGGTGATATGGTGATTCTCCTACCTTTGCCTCCCAAGTGCTGGGATTAAAGGTGTGCGCCACCATGCCCAGCCTCTGAGTTTTTATCTTATTTCTGTCTCTAAACCAAAACATTAAAGCCATCCTTTCTCCCCACTTACCCACTGACATTTTTGTTTATATTTTAATTTATTTATTTTTGAGAGTGATAGAGAGAGAAAGAGGGAGAGAGAGAGAGAGAGAGAGGGAGGAAGAGAAAGAGAGAGAGAGAGAGAGAGAGAGAGAGAGAGTAGAATGGGCGTGTTAGGGCCTCCAGCCACTGCAAATGAATTCCAGATGCATGTGCCTCCTTGTGCATCTGGCTTACATGGGTCCTGGAGAATCGAACATCAAACCGGGGTCCTTAGGCTTCACAGGCAAGCGCTTAACTGCTAAGCCATCTCTCCAGCCCCTGACTGACAATTTTGGAAAGGAAAAGGAGAGAATGAGGAAAGGTCACCCTCTCCATCCGGGTCCTCTCCACATGGCTGGGTGAAGGAAGAGCAGAGGAATGAGCCTGGGTTTTCAGGAAATTGTGGTTTGGAGAGGTAAATTCCTTGTCCTTGTCACAGAGCTGGCTGGTGGCAGAGCTGACATCTGAGTTCAGGTGTGTGGCCGGCTGCTCTCTACCTACCACAGCAGCCCCACACTTCTTGCCCTTCCTGTAGCTTTCCCTCTGGAATCTAGTCCCATTCGCACTGCAACTCTTGCTACTCCTTTGGACTAACATCCCCCTCTAGCAGACAAGTTGCGAGGCCTTCCCCGGTTCCTTGAGTGGTTTTGTCGCTACTTGTTCTCCTTTGGTGAAAAAAAAAAAAAAAAAAAAAAACCTGGAAAACCACTCATCCCTCAGCGCTTTTGGAAGTATCAGAAGCATCTCTGAAGGTGACAGAGGGTCTGACAGGGCCACAGGCTCCAAGCCAGTTCCAGTGCACTAGGAGGCTCCTGCAAACCTCACCTCACTGACAGGCCTGTGGGAAAGAAAACTGCAGGGCCCTCCCTGGCCTTCAGTGCAAGACTCCTGCGTAGACTCTGCTATACATACACGCACACAAATATGGCCTCTATTCTTAGAAACACTAATTGTGTAAAAATGTAAGTGAGCATATGCCAGGGGGCAAGCTTCCAGGTTTGGGTGGGTTTCTCCATGCCAGCTCTGATGCTGAATACTCATTAAGCAGAGTCAGCCTGTGCCAAGCAGCTCGAGAGCATCCCTATCACCTTGTGTGAACTGCCTCTCCATGCCAAGGTGCTGCTGGGAGAGGCTGGAGGCCGTGGGCCTGGGAATGCCTCCTCTTTGGCCACCATCTTACCTGGTTGCTGTGACAACTAGCTATCTGATGTTGACAGTGGCACTGATTGGGCTGATGTTCCATCAACTTCAAATAAAATAGCCGGGAAGATGGACGAGTCGCTGCTCCTCAGAATCATTGTTTCTCTTTTTAAATTTTTTATAATTTATTTTGAAAGAGAAAGAGAGAGGGAGAGGGAGAGAGAGAGAGAGAGAGAGAGAGAGAGAGACAGAGAGAAGCCAGGGCTCTCAGCCTCTGCAAACGAACTCTAGTTGCGTGCGCCCCCTTGTGTGCATGTGCGACATTACGCGCTTGCATCGCTGCCTCTGGCTATGTGGGACATGGAGATCCAAACATGAGTCCTTAGGTTTTGCCTGCGTAAGGGTTTCCTAATAAGATTTAAGAACTTAAGGCTATGGGGATGGCTCAGTGGTGTAAATGAGTGCTTGCCCCACAAGCATGAAAACCCAAATTTGAATCCCAAGCATCCACGTAAAATGCCAGGCACCATGGTGCGCATCCGTTAGCAGTGGAGAGGTGGAGACAGAGATCCTCAGGGCTTGTAGGCTCGTTGGTCTAGCTTAACCAGTGAGTTCAGGGTTCAGTGAGAGAACGTGAGGAGTGATTGAGGAAGACACCCGACACCAGCTTCTGGCCTCCATATTCCCACCATGAATGCATGTGGCAGCTTCCCACATGTGTACTCATATGCATATGAACATACATTCATGTGTACACACACCACATATACACAGGCCTGAAAGGAAAAAAAAAAATAGGGATAGCTGGCTAGGGTGGCACATGCCCAGTGCTCAGCTTTCGGGAGGCTAAAACAGGAGAATCATGACTTTCAGGTAACCCTATCAAAACAAAACAAAAAAACCAGAATTTCAGAATCATATAAACAATGGAGATAGTCTCTAGGAGTGTGTGGGTTCACGGTACCTAAGGTGAGCCTCTGAGGAAGAGAGGCCTTCAGTTGCTCCGTTGGGATTCAAAGCCTGGCCTGTGTTTGGATCTCACAAGGCGACTTAAAGCACAGTCCCCACCCCGTGTCAGGGGAAGTTGGGAATGTTCACATCCTAAACAGACTGCAGGAGCTTCTGACCTCTCGGAGGAGGTTTGCAGCTGTGTGAGCCAGCAGGCTCTGATGATACAAGTCTGTTTGCTCACACACATCCACGTGGAAGGAGAGGTTCGGATCCTGCAGGCCCTTGTGTGATCGAGTGCTCAGGGGTGGTCCTGAAATCCACAACATAGGCAGAGGCTTTTGCCAGCACTTTCTGTTTCCCCGAATGCAGATAGGAATCAAGGGAGATCTGCTACTAACAGTAATAAGCAAACCCCCTGTTCCTTGCTCATCCCAGAGAAGGGCTATGACTGTCCAAGGCAATAAATCAGTCACATGGAGTGGGTTGCAGATGCCCAGCTTGGAGTCATGCCTGGAAGTCAATCCCTTCATTGAGATGTCTTCAACAAGGCAGCAGTGGGGTCTGAAGAGGAGTCGTGAAGCGGTGTTTAATGCATATAGGACACATGTAATGTATAAGTGAATGCATAATTCCTGGGTAGTGTTGGGTCAAAGCACTGACAGTCTCTTTATGGCAAATCTTGTTCTGACACATTCCTCTGGGTTTGTATCTGGCCAACAATGGAATGTAAACTCAACTGTCTGAGCCAAGCTTAGCTTCCGGTAACTGTAGTTTTCTCTTTCCAAATGATGTTTTTCTTAAGCAGAGATATTAGAGCAGGTGGGAATCTGACCAAGCTATTAAAAGTAAAGTTCATGATTAATTACCTGGTATTTGGTTGACATTATGCCTCCTGGTGCTCTGACTTGATTTCTGAACGACCCAGTTTTTTGAAGCTAATGTGAGGCACTGGGTTCCATCCTGGGTAACACATGTGTGCGTGCACACACACACACACACACATTCTATTACTCTTGTGGTTTTTAGGGTTATCATACTGTTTAGCGAAATATCCAGTTCTTCTTTACAATCTACATTACTAAATGCTGTTGAAGTATGAGAATGACTAACAGGGTTCATTCATATTACTCCCCCAAAAGCCTTTAACTAAAAGATCTCTACATTAACAACAAACACATAATTCAAAACAGATAAAATAAATACCCAATGTCTTGGGTGGGTAAAAGTAAAGCAAGAACTTCCTTGTGACATGCTAATTTATTCAAAAGTATTTATTGAATGTCTGTGTGTGTGAGGGCACCAGTCTAGCGTGATGTTGTTACCGCCAGTGCATACAGTAGAAACAAGCCCTGTGTTTGGGGAGCTCACCTTCTGGTGGAGAAAAATGTACAACTACTAATACAGATTGAACGAGAATGATACGATTTGATAAATGTTATGATGAGCATGGGCAGGACAGCTTCAGGAACATGGAGAAGTGAGTTATCATTTTATATAAGCCAAACACAGAAGGGTTATTTAAGAAGATGGCATTTAAACAGAGACTTGAAGGAGGTCGGAATGGCTGTCTGGAAAGAGCATTCCTGGCAAAGGAAATGGTGAGGGAGGCTGTTCTTGGCATATTCCTGGATTAACAAGTGTCCTAGGAGATGACATTAGAAAGATAATGATGAACAGACAGTTCATGTGGGGCCCTGTTGGCCATGCGGGATCTGTGACTTTTCCTCTTAATATTGAGTAGTTGGACCAAAGGCTAACTGTGGTGTTATTGGAAATTGAGCCCCAAGGGTAGAAGCAGGGGGTCCAGCAAGGAGGTCATTGTGAGTATTAGAGTGGAACTTTGCACGCTCATTCCTAGGCAACACTATATTGTAATGGGAACCTCAAACTTGTGCCAAGTTCCTTTTTTTAGCAAACATTTTGATAGGTTCTTTATATCGATCATGAGTTTTGTTTGATTGTTTTTAACCAGTGGTTCTGAGTTATTGGCAACTCACAAAGGCTAGTTCGGCACCTTTCTGTGCACGAAAATAACCCCTTAGGTCTCCCATCCCATCTTGTTCTGACAAGTGTAGAACAGCTGCTGTTGGAGTTTATACTTGCTGTCATGTCTAGTAATCGCCTTTTTTGACTTCGTGGCCAGAGACATAGGACACTACGCTCATTGGTAACCATGCCTTAGCTAAAAGGATGACAGTCTACATTTTCCTGTGTGGAGGAGTAAGCCAGACCTGTAAGGGTCTTTGGATCTGTTTGCATGTTCCTGTTGCAAGAGATGGATGCGCCTTGGCTTAAAAGTTGACTTCAGGTTATACACGAGGGAGTTTATAAAACTATGTCTGTTATCAGACAAAAACATTGCTGCTAGGCCAGAGTTTGTTTTCTAATTCTTCTCTTCTGAACCTTAGTAAGACTTCACACTGGAAGGCTGATGTTATTCCTCCAGCTTTCCTTTTTGTTGTTGTTGTTTGTTTGTTTGAGGTAGGGATTCACTCTAGCAGTCCAGGCTGACCTGTCATTCAGTATGTAGTCTCAGGGTGGCCTCAAACTCACGGCCATCCTCCTACCTCTCTGCTTCCTGAGAGCTGGGATTAAAGGCGTGTGCCACCATGCCCAGCCCTATTCCTCCATGTTTCTAAACAAGAGAGATTAATTGGGTCTTTGGGAGGCAGATGGAGTTAGACCTCATCTTCAGGGAGGCCACAGCTTAGTAAGGAAGTCAGGCAGATGAAGTCTGTGTGATTTCAAGAGAGGCATATCAGAAGCCAAAAGAATTGCTTAATTTGGCCTGGAGAGGTGAAGGAAGACTTCTTGGTGGAGATGATATTTACAGCTTTGAAAGATGACCTTTGAGATGGTAATTTGGCCACCAAGCAGCAGCAGGAAGCTGTTTTCTGGAAGGAGATTTGTCCTTTCATGATATTTCTTCCTCTGTGAGCTTGCCCCACTGTAATCTTGACGAATCACCACATGGCAAGAAAGGTGGTCTTTGAAAGAACTGGTGTGCTCCTACAAGAGAATTGCTTTGAAAGAGTGAGCCTGGGGAATAGGACATATGGTTAGAGCAAGTGCTTATTAGTTAAGGTTGATACATTCAGAAGGTGCTGACTCTTTGGGGTATAGGCAGCCAGGTAATGATGTTCTGGTTATGTGGACCTCTGTGGCATTATTTTACAAGCTCATGATCACCATCTTGAGCTCTGCTCTTCATCCCATGGCCTGTGACAGGCACATATCTCTGGTGGATTTTATTAGACCTTGTGGGTTGACTATACTGTGCTGTGTGAGATCTGCATTGGGCGCCCAGGCCAGAAGAAGAACCCCTAACCTGGGTATGGTGACTTAACTTCCTGACAGAATTATAAGGTGTGACAATCCTTGCCCACTTTCACTGATTAAAGCAAGTCACAATTTTAATAGGGTCAGAGGAGGACACAAGGGAACAGATGTTCCTAGGGCCAAGTGCCAGCCAACATTTCCAACAAATGGTACAGTCGCCTTCAGGGTTGGGGGAAAGGGGTTTCACTCAGGTGGAAAACTTTTGCTGCGGTGGGTGTGACCTAATGAGGGCATTACCTTTACAATGATGGGAGCTTTTCAATGGAGATTCACTGAATTCTCAGTGGGTTGATTTTATAAATTAGACATGTTATTTCTCTTCATTTCTATAAATGACTCATTCCTCCAATGGAGGCAAATTTATCTGGCCCTGTTGGAAGCATCCCATATCAGAAGCAAGTCCTGTTATGTAAAGTTTATATTTGTAAGGGAAAGGCTGGAACTCAGGCGTACCTCCAAAACAAGTAGTGATGTCCCTGAGCCTTAGGGTCCTACATTGTTACCCTGGTCCTGACATACCCAGCATTGTCTGATAGATATTGTCCACAGTAAGGATTCAGGTTCAGTTCCACAAGAGTCCAAGTCTGTTGATGCTTAACTGTTTGGCCAAAGAGAGCCTGAGTTTCCCTGTCTGTGAGTCTGTCAGCTTAAACATAAGATACTGTGTCATTCTTTAGAAGTTTGGTATGCTGGTAGTTAGTGACTCTTCGGGTAGACAGCTTAGTGCCACACTCTCATGTGTTGTATCTGTTAGAAAACTGGAAAATAACTCTTCCTGGCAAGGGCATCTGCTGTGTGACCTCGATGGTAGTGACAGTACTCTGCCCTGATAGCCCCTGAGCATGCAAGGGAGCTTGCTGCTTGCAAGTTCATAAATAATCTGCATCTGCATGCCTATTCTTAGTAGCAACAGATGCTAAGCGTTTCCAGCCTGCTCTCGGGGTCAGTGGTGGGAAAGAGGAGAAAAAAAAAATGAAAGCATTGTTTTGCACATGGCTGGACATCTGTATTTCTGAATCGCCCTGTTATGTGTATGATGCAACTGCTGGAGCTGTTTTGCTGAATGTGAACTTTGTCCACCGACCAGAGTCTAAATTGGTTTTGGATCCTTCTGAAATCTAAACGGTCAGACCATATTTTTCTAATATTCACTTGGATTGTGTCTTTGCTCTGAAGTGGAGCTGACTTCGTATGTGTTCCCAGCAGCAGCAGCAGGGGTTGCTTTTCTGTTTTCCTGGTCCATGTGGCTTGTTTGCCCAGGGAGGCTACTTACTTCTTCCATTGTCCATCTTTGGGGACAGCGGGAAGGTAGCTCCCTAGGGAACTGAGGCCGCCGTGACCTCAAAGACCATTAACTTCAGCATTGTTGCTAGGATGAAAGCAGCTCGTTTTTCAGAAATTAACCAAATGAATCACCAAGAGCAGCTAACCTAGTTAGGATGCTAGTCCCAGGCAAGTTTGGGATTTGGGCTTCAGTCATCCCAGTGCTCTGGTCCTGGTATGGAAACCTTGACCGTGGTTTCTATTGGGAACCACTAATGCAGAAGTTCTCAACTTCACTGTCCATCAGAATCAACTGGGAAGCCTTCAATGTATCTCCCATGTTCCTTAAGCTAGAGCCCACCTCCAGGAGTTCTGGCTCTGTCAGTCTAGTGAGAGATCTAGCATCTTGAGTTTTGAAAAAGATATCTAAGGCTGGGAAGATGGCTCAGTCAGTAAAGTGCTTCCCTTGAAAGCATGGGGACCTGAGTTTGATCACCAGCACCCATGTAAATGCTGGTAATCCCAGTGCTGGGGAGGTGGAGAAAGAAGGGTCCCAAGAGCTTATTGACACAGTCTAGCCAAATTGATGAATGATAGACTAATAAGAAACTATCTCGCTGGGCGTGGTGGCTCACACCTTTAATCCCAGCACTTGGGAGGCAGAGGTAGGAGGATCGCCGTGAGTTCAAGGCCACCCTGAGACTCCATAGTGAATTCTAGGTCATCCTGGGCTAGAGTGAGACTCTACCTCAAAGAAAAAAAAAGAGAAAAGAAACTATCTCAAAAAGAGGTGAATGGCTCCTGAGGAATAACAACACCAGAGGCTGTCTTCTGATCTCTGCATGTGCAAGTTTGTATCTGTACACATGTATACCTACACACATAGGAACATTCACACACATATATACATGCATACATACACACACATCTACCCAAGTAGTTCTAATATGTAACCAGAGTTGAGAACCACTGTGTTTAGGAAGTTCATAGCATTTGATAAAACTATACCTAGCTATTTATGCAATATATATACATTACATATAGGTTTTGAGGTAGATTCTCACTGTAACTCAGGCTGACCTAAAATTCAACATATAGTCTAAATCTGCCCTCAAATTCATAGCAATCCTCCTACCTTTGCCTCTGGAGTGATTAATGCCATGTTCCACCATGCCCAGCTTACTATGTGACTTTCTACATGGAAAAAGGGGATCCAGAGTAGAGTAATGTATGAGGAGAGTAAATTCTGTTTTTAACAATAATATTGAGAATAATGTTAGTCATTACTGATTGAATAATTAGGCCTTGGCCTAATCTTTGTATTAGCTTTCTATTTTTTTAAAATATATATTTTTTTTATTTATTTGAGAGAAAGAGAGAGAGAGAGAGAGAGGAGAGAAGAGAGAATGGGCGCTCCAGGGCCTGTAGCCACTGCAAACAAACTCCAGACACATGTGCCACCTTGTGCATCTGGCTTACATGGGTGCTGAGGAATCGGACCCAGGTATGTAGGCTTTGCAGGCAAGTGCCTTAACTGCTAAGCCATCTCTCCAGCCTGAGCCCTCTATTTAAACACCATTATCCTTGGGCTTATAGTTAAGGAAGTGAGGCCTTGAGATAGCATGTGTCATTTTTCCACCTCCACACAACAGATAGGTAACAAGAGACAGAACTTGATCTGTCTGATGCCAAGGCTCATCCTTAACGTCACCCTCCTAAGATGAGAAACTTTAAGTGAAACATTACCCGAGGGAATGAGGTGACAGGAAAGGAGACTATCCACCAGGCAAAGTCATCTCTATCTCTGTGTAAGAGAAAATTGTCGTTACCTCACAGAGGACAACGATAGGGCCAGATGTGTTTCTTTTTTCTTTTACATGCAGTGTTTCTTTCCTGCCCACTTGAGAAAGTTGCAAGTAGGCAGCAGAAATCCTGGGCTGAAAGCTGGTATTTGAAGAATGGGAATAGTTTTCCCTTCTTTGAATTTATTCTTTGCTATTGTTCTCTTTCCTGGGTAATAATTAGCATGTGTAATGCCATGCTGAATCGTGCTGTTTTTCATTTTGGTCCCTGCATGATCCGTTCAGCTGTTCTTTCTTTGGTTTTGACTGGTGTTATTCTGTTTGGGGTGGTCAGTCTGAAGAGTTAGTTACTTCTTGCGTAGAAGATTTCATTGATTCCATAAGTCCTATTAAAAGTTTGTGATCTTACCAGAACATGTCCATGAGCAGGACCCTAAAGCTTCCATAGCAATTGGCCTGCCAGTTCCCACACATAGGAAGGAATATTGCAGATTTAGGCATTGAACAGATATTTGTTAAGTGAGGCAGGGAATGAATTTTGCAAAGGTGGGCTATAATAGGAATAGCACCCTACACTGTGCTGAGGACTTCTGGGAAAGAGAGAAATGCTCCTAGTTTCTCCATGGAGGCCTCAGACCACCTAACTACCTACCTGGAGGAGCACTGTGTCCAGCAAGCATAGCAATATTAATAGGCTCTTATGGGACTGGGGAGATAGCTAAGTCTATAAAGTGCTTGGAATGCAAGCATGAGGACTTGAGATTGAGTCCCCAAACCTACAGAAGAATGCCGAGTGTGGTGGCTGAAGCCTGTAAGCCCAGAGCTGGGGAGTTGAAGCAGACAGATTTCTGAGACTCTCTTTGGGCCAGTGGAAGATCCTGTCTTAAAAAAAGGCAAGTATTCCTAAGGATGACACCTGAGAGGTTGTCATCTACTCACCCATACCCTGACACACACATGTACCTGAATACACAGGAACACACACATGCACACAAATAAATCTTATCACCAGCCTGTGTTTATATCTCTCCACCTCGATGAAAGGATCCTAACCCCCTGCCCCCCACCACTAAGTAGTACTTTTCTTATTATAAGTTGGGGAAGGTCCGGAGTCCCCAGCACACACAAGAGCAGGAGAGAAGTGACTGGCCAGCCCACATGAACAATGAGAAGCTGACCTTGGCGCCTCCTCCTCGTGGCTGTGGGGACACCTGGATGAGACATTGCTCCCTCTGGGAGTTCAACTTGCTGTCACTACAGCTATAAAGGGACATTCAGGCCTGTGTCCTTGGGTCTGTAGCCAGACAGCACATGTATTTTGAGGGTTCTTCTTGTCTCCAGCTGATTTCTGCTTGAAACTTTAACACATGTCGGCTGTACTTGATGGCTTTTAAACTGCTCTCTGGGTAGTGTAGGAGGGGTTGGATCAGCACCACAGCCTTTGAACGGAGATTTTCCTTATATTTTTTCTTTAAATTTTATTGCTAAATATCCAGCAGGCATAAGCAGAGGAAATTCAAGCCTAACCCTGGAGGGACCCCCGTTTAGTCATCTGTCTAGACAGGAGAGTGCCTATAATGGGCTGTTCTGTTTCTTTTGCTCTGTGTAACAGACGGTGGTCCCTTCTTTTCACCTCAGTGAACATATCGGTCCCTTCCTTTCGCCTCAGTGAACATATCAACCCTGGGGTTGTTGATCCCAACCTGCTGTTGATAAGCCAAGGAAGGGACTCACTCGAGATAGCAGTGACTCCTGGGTGTGACTATTTGGGTGGGTGTGATGTAGAAGAAAGAAAATACAGATTTTGCATAAAGAAGACAATGGCAGAGTCTAATCTGCATAACATTAGGCAAGCCCATTACCCTTTCTGGACCTCATTTTGCTTTTCTCTAAAATAAGAATTTAGTTTTTTGTTTTTGTTTTTTGAAAATTTAGTTTTTAGTGACATCTTAAAGAAAGAAATAATCTAACATAAAATGTTTTGAGCATGGTTGGGACAAATCAGTTGCCATTCATTTATTCAGAGGTCATTATCAAAACCTTTAATTTTATTTTCATGCTTTCCTATTCTGAGAATTTAATTGAAAAATTAGTAATTCCAGCCCATATTTTGAATATGATGTTGGCATACATCAAGAACAGATCTTATGTTTTTCAAAGTCTTGAAAAGATGCAAAGTGATCCCCATTTCTGGGAGAGAAAAATGATGGTGGAGATATTGTTTAAAAAATACAAGGCATCTAAAACAATCAAATTCACAGACCCAAAGAGGAATGGTGACGGTTGGGGCCCAGGTAGTAGGCAGGAGTGACTGACGGATAGTGTCAAGATTCAGTTAAACAAGAGTCAGCTCGACAGAGCAATGATGTTACAGCTAGTCAGCTGAAGGGCATGGCTCACCTCAGAATCCACTGGAAGGGTGGGAACTGTGTTAGATGTTCTTACCTTCTCTTTAAAAACTACTGATCCAAGAAGTGAGGAAGGCAGAGTGTTGTCCTTTGTGAGAACTCACTCCTTGCCTAGAGGGATGGTGGGTTAGTAAGGCTCCTAGAAGTAGATGGGGCGTCCACCACCCCGCTTCCTCATCCTTTCATCTTAAATACTCCCTGGATTGTCTCTAGGAACCTCAGTTGGGACAACCTCTTATCACATTTAATTCAGAGACTTCATTTTCACTGTGGGCTTGGCTCCTGGTTTACACAGGTGCATAAAAATGAGGTGAGGAGGGATAGATTCCACTTGGAAAAGGAAACCAGACTTTCCAGCAGGAGGTTATATGGATGCTCAGGGCTCATGTGGAGGTGTGATATGGCAGTGGGGCTCTCCCTCCTTAAGCCTGTTCCTTTTCTCCTACCTCAATGAGATAATGCAGGTGGCAACCTTGTAGATGGTAGGCTGCCAATGACTGCTAGTGTTGCTTTTGCTCTTGTTTGTGTCATGATTCTATTATCTCCACCTTCAAGTACATTACAGGCTAATTGTGGAGACAAACTTATAAACAAACTATACTACACAAGGCAAATACACTAAGAAATACTGAATGCTATTCACAGACAAAAGACAGAACTGTCGGAAGGTGTGGTTGGCCAACGAAACTGATTTGTAAGAGAAACCACCCAGACAGCCCTGTGTCTGCCTAAGCAGTGAACAGACACCACCTCCAAGAGAAAAGGAAGTAGAAAAACTAGCCAGTTCATTAGCTGTGGGAGGAGAGAAGTCAACGACAGGCTAGGGTGGTAGCCCTTTATCTCATACGGTTCGTGGCCTCCCCATCCACCAACATTCCATTTACAACCCAGTCCTCTGTGTGGCTTTGGATACAGTCTGTCTGAGTCATGTCTTTTTCAGTACAAAGACAATCAATAAAAAATCCCCAGTAAAGTGTGGTTAACCACAAGGACATCCCTCTCCACCAATTCTCCCCCCCATGTCAGCACTGATTCATTCACTGCCCTGCTCCTCTCCCTCATCTACTTCACACTGGGAGCCACTTAGGCTTCCCCAAGTAAATTAGTCCTGTTCTTCTCACAGCCCTGGGCCTCTGGAGAACAGCTTCCCCTGCCAGGGACCCCTTGGAAGCTTAGTCCTGCTTGGTACGCGGGTGGATGGCATTCTGCCCACCAGTCTCACGGGGGCAGCCTGCCTGATACTTCAGAAGCTGCTGAAAGTATCGCTTGGCTTAAGAGTGTCTTCTCTCCAGGCTTTGAGAGACAGCTTAGTGGATAAACACTTGCCTTGCAAGCTGAAGACCTGAATTAGACCCCAGTAGCCATGTAAATGCCAGCCATGGCAGAATGTACCTGTAATCCCAGGGCTGCGCAGGCAGAGACAGGAGGATCTCACTGACCACTCATTTTAGCTTACTTGTTGAACCAGTGAGGGACCATGCGTATGCATCTGGACACATGCGTATACTTACACACATTTGAACACACATCAATACACACTCACCATACACATGCATGCATACCCCCCCCAAACACACACCCAATAGTTTCTTTTCAACTGATACTGTGGGCCTTTTTCAACATCCTTTCCCAAATGCGCACCGAGATAAGGCCTCTCCCTGGTCACCCCTTCCTTCATTTTCATGCATTACGTGTGCTCTAGTGTATGTCCTGTTACTTTTCCTTATGTGGAAGGGAAGGAATTGTGAGTCCCAGGGAAGGGTAGGAGAGGCATCAGGGAAGGATATCGCAGGAGGGGAGAGGAAAAGAGGTGTTAAAAGGTCCTAAAGGTAGCTCCATCAGCGTCTTTTCTGAGGGTATGGCTACCCCATCCAGCCCCGCACCTTCCCAGCCAGCCAAGTCCAGAGGACCGTCTGTCAGAAGAGTCCAGTAGCCACCCCAGTGTCCTTGATGTGTGACCTCCTGCCGCCCACATAGGACAGCTGGCTGTAGTGTTACCTTGCATGGTAAAAGCACACCAAAGCAGTGTGGGTTGTTCCTTCAAATTATAAAATATTGCCTCTTTCTTTACTCCTTAGTGCTTATTTCCAGTCTGATTCTTTCTCCAGTGTCATTTGAGAGAGGTTATTTAAAATTTCTGGGGTTAGGTATATGGAAGGTAAGAGGAGTGTCATTAAAAATTACTTTTTTTTCCTCCATGTGCATGTCTGAGGGAAGTTTAGTCACTCCTGAAACGTGAACCAGGGAAGACCAGAACTGAAGTTCTGAAGTTTCACTGGACATGCTAATCTAATTTTGCATCTTTTGCATCCTTTTGTTAATGAAGATAGATGGGTCTAGAAAAGTACACTGGTGTCTAACTTAATTACTTAAGGAACTAGTTACCCTTTGCTAAGTATGTCTACATGTGGTATTTTACAACAACAACAGTTATACCGGGGGCTGGAGAGATGGCTTAGCAGTTAAGACATTTGCCTGCGAAGCCAAAGGACCTCAGTTCAATTCCCCAGGACCTACATAAGCCAGAAGCATAAGGGGGACGCATGCATCTGGAGTTTGTTTGCAGAGGCTGGAGGCCCTGGTGTGCCCATTTTTCTCTCTGTCTCTCTCTCTCTGCCTCTTTCTCTCTTGCTGTCCCAAATAAATAAATAACTAAAAATAAATAAAAAACAACTACACTAATGTTGTACTTTTTTCACTCAAAGTAGTCTCCTGTGCATTTATGATAAGTAAATTGTTATTTTTTCCACTTCACATAGGAAGAAAGTACAGTTAGCCTTGGAGAAAGGTAAAACCATCTGCCCGCACTGCTCAGTGGCAGCATGTGACAACCACCCACCAAAGCCTAGACTGTCCCTGTCATACACTTTCATCAATTAGAAACTCAAGACCGTTATCAACCAGATGACTCAAAGCAGGAGTATGGTGCAATGGTTCAAAGCCCTGTCAAGAAAATGGTCTAGGCCTGAACATTTGAGGAAAAGCTTTCCCTTTTAAAAATTGGTTCAATTTCATATAAAACATTCCTGTCAATATAAAATTAAATTTAAGAAAATTAAAAGGGCTGGAGGGATGGCTTAGCAGTTAAGATGCTAGTCTGCAAAGCCAAAGGACTCAGGTTCAATTCCCCAGGACCTACATAAGCCAGATGCACAAGGTGGTGCATGTGCCTAGAGTTCGTTTGCAGTGGCTAGAGGCCCTGGTGCACCCATTCTCTCTCTCTCTCTCTCTCTCAAATAAATAAAAATAAAATTAAGAACCCATTTCTATTACTGTATTACCATACCAGTTAGAAACCTGCACTGTGAGCGCACTGTGCTGAGTTCCCCAGGTCTGCAACCAGAAGAACTAACTCCTTTGCCTAGTTCTCCTCACAGGCTGCTTCTTTAAAAATAACCTATTGATTAGCAGACAGTATAAATGTGTATGGTGTTTGGGGAGGTTTCTGATATCTTTATTTGAATTACACAAAGCAGCCAAATGTAGTTTGGCTCAGGGCTGCAAAGTATATGTGTCTGGGAGCCAGGAAGCAACTGTGCTCTGCCTGAGAAGCCAAGCATTGCAGACCGGTTACCTTGCAAGAGTGATCTCTACCAGATTTTTCTTCCTCTGGAGATGAGGTGCAGAGTTGAGTAGAGCCAGGGTGGGTCAAGCTGTGGGACTGGAGATCGTGACAGGAGGGATCCTTGAATGAGGAAGTAGCTGGAAGGGCGAATGCAGATTTGCCAGAAATGGCCCCTCTGTTGCCCACTTGGAACCTGGAAACCCACAGCAGATGCCAGGGTGCTTGTCATGTGCCAGTCATAGCACTAAAGGTTTTTGCCTTCATCATCTTATTTTATCTTCACAGTTCTATGAGGGAGACACTGGTATCCTCATGTATACAGTGCCCCCGAGAGAGTTAGGTGGACTATTCATAGTCAGTTCTGTGCAGTACTAGTGTGTTGCTAGTATGACTGACAGAGGGCAAGGAATGCAGTGCATCGAGCAGAGATCTACCACGCCTGTGCACCCGCCGGATCTTCTACCGGTGTTTCGTCTCTGGCCTTCCCACCCCGTCCTGGAATTGAAATTAGATGTTATTAACATCTTACATTCTTAGAAACTGAGGCATAAAAGATGAAGACATTTACCCAGGGCCACACTGGTTCACGACAAAGCCAGCTTGAAGCAGAGTTCTGGATGTCTCTATGCAACTCTGTGTGCCAGTAAACCAAGCTGAAAAATAGGATTGTGTTGATGGCAGTGTGTGTGTGTGTGTGTGTGTGTGTTTGTGTATGTGTACAGAAGGGGTGTTTGGGGTTAAGACAGGGATTAACAGGTGCCTGGGAACACCATGCCCCATGCTTTGTTCTCTTCATTTCCTCTCACTAGTCAAGGTCGACAAGACCCCTGCCGGTCAGGCTGCCGTTACCACACTTAACTCATTTTGGGAGAAAACATCACTTTGAAGTGCTTGCGTAAAAACACAGCTTTAGAGTTGACACGGCCCTCCATCCCCCGCAGGGCCCGGGGCTCTCTTCCAAGGAGGGTGGAAATATAAACAGAAGGGCAGCCTTGCCCAAGGCCCTTGCAGGAGTCTCTATTCAGCTACTGGTCCTTCTGCATTGGCCCAGTCTCACTCAAAAAGCCATATTTTAAGCTGGAGGTGGAAAATTATACAAGTCTAGGTGTGAGGTGAAGCTCTGTGAGTGTGGTCCCTGGAAGGGCAGTCGTCCCCACCACAGACGATGTGCTCCAGCACACACACTAGGATGCAGCAGGTGGCATTCATCAGGATGCTCCTGGCCCGACACTAATAAAGTAACTCTCTGAACAATGGGTTTCAATTCAGTATGGAACTGGGAAGTCAGGACTTGTCTCCGGGGAAAATCAGACTTTTCTCAGCTGGCTTCACAGTACCACTGTGTCCTGTTGGACACTGGGACACAGGAAGTGAGCCCAAAGGATGATTCTTCCGTAGCGTGGAATGCTGGGATCAAAAGACATCTTCTGCACACAACCCCTTACAAGCACTGGAAGCATATGGAGTGTGAGTCCTGCCTCTCTTTTAGAGATTCGTCTCAGGTTTTGAGAATAGATGTTCATGGGGGTGAGGAGATTGGTATCCGATACAACCCTACTGTTGATTTGTTCTTGGACTCTTCATGAAAATAATTGGGTATTTAAATTAAAGACCAGTAAAGTGACAATGATGCAGAAAGAAAGGTAATTTCTAAATGGGAGGACAAGATGCAGTGGAGCCTTGAAGTTTGGATTCTGTCCTTGGCTGTGATGGGAAAGTCCCAGGACTAGCAGGCACAGAAAGAAATTATATGTCTGTTTAAATGTGTCTCCTATGCCAATGTTAATTACCACTGAGAAACACACAGGGTCATTTTAAAAGGCAGCAACAGGGGCTCCTGACTCCTTTCTAAAGCCCCTAAAATTCCTGATTTTGAGGGGAAGGCAGGCATATGAACAGTATGTATGTGTGTGCAGGTTTGTGTGTGTGCACATGTGTGTGTGTTCATATGTCTATGACGTGGGCCTCTTTTGGTTTCACAGATAATAGGAGTTACTACCAACAAATGGTATGCCTTGCATAAGGCTTTCATCCCATCAACTATATTGTTTGGGGTGTTTTTTTTTTTTTTTTGGCCAAAGAATTTAAACACAGATACATGTCAGAAAACTCATAGGATCTGGCAGTAAGTCCCAGGAGTCAGGGATTAAGGAGTTGCAACAAACCAAATATAGTCCTCTGAATAGCTTTCTTTTTAAAAAATATATAGAATATATATTATATTAATATATTAATATATATTTATTTATTAGATAGAGAGAGGCAGAGAGAGAGAGAGAGAAAGAGCCACATAGGTAGAGAGAGAATGGCCACTGTAAATGAACTCCAGATGCATGTGCCCCCTTGTGCATCTGGCTTGCGAGGGTCCTGGAGAGTCAAACTGGGATCCTTTGGTTTTGCAGGCCAGCACCTTAACCACTAAGCTGTCCCTCCAGTCCCTCTGAGGAGCTTTCTGTGAGGGGCATTTTCAGTAAGCAGCCCTGCCTGTGGATGGATTTCCCTGTGGTGAAAGTTGAGGATCATCATGTACAGACAAAAGTGCCACATTCTAGACTCCCAGAGTCGTCAAGAAATGACACAGGGACACTTTTCTCACCATCTCCTTCCTTTCAACACCACAGTTTGCCATTTATGAAGGGTCTGAAGTTGGGATAGTCCGTAAGAATGATGTGGTCAAATATTTTATTTAAATGATATGAAGTAATTCATATTTCCCTCTGCTTTTCCAGAACATCTTAATTCATTAAAACAAAGAAAAAGGAAGGCTTGGCATTGTAGGCCAGTGATAAGAGTGCTTGCCAATAGGAACAAGTTCAGGGAATCCATCCCCAGTGTGAGGTGGGACAGGGAGTTAGGTGGAATGGGAGGGTGGCATTATTTTAGTGGTCTCCAATCTATTATGTATTACAAACAAGGATTTGAGGAATAAAGGTCTATCTGAATTTTGAGTGAAGTGCTAAATGTTCATGATGAATCAGTTCTCCCATTCCACCCCTTTCTAGCTGTGTGGCAGGGTGGCATTGGACAATGAGCGAGGACTTTGGAGCCAGATTGATACTAAGGAATGAAAGAGAATAAGAAAAAGGGAATCTCAAAGCTGAGAGGATGGAGACCTCCTCTAGGCCCGTGACTATTGTTAACCTGGGATCGTGACTTGGTTCTCAGCTTGGCTGTCTCAGTACAAGCTATTAGAACTGTCTCCTTCTAAGATTTGAGTCTCCTCACTTGCAAAATGGCATTGAAAAGAAAATGGCCCAGGTGGAGTCCTTGTGAGGCATCGCTGAGGTCACGAGCTCACCTGCCGAGTCTGGCTGCCCTCCCGGATAGCAGATTAAATGTCCATTTGATTCACCTAGCTCTCCTTAAGTTGTTGGACCATCTATTCACATGCCTTGGATCTGACTGAACCAAGGCAAAAAGAAAAAGTCAAATCTGTTGAGAATGGAAGGTGAGCATGAAGTTGTTGGGAGAATCCATGAGGCCAGGATATCATCATGGGCTACAGCTGCTCATGGGGCTGCCGGTGAGCACTCTGTGCCATCTGATGTCACCCTCTGTCCTGAGAGGGCCTCCGGTTGTGCGCACTAAGACTGGAGTGAGTCCTTCCTAGTCTGAGGTGGATGTGGTGAGAGGGAAGGGCACCCACTAAGAATTCAATTTCTGTCCCTCCCACTTGCTAGTACTTTCTGGTTATTACCTCAGAAACTTAGTGGCTTTTATCTGCAAAGTGGGACATGTATCTCAAAAGTTGTGTAGGGAGCCAAAGAAAGCATGAAATCAAATGCTTACTATCTTGGAATGACCTCTGGAGATGAGTGGAGAATACATACTTATTCAGTGAGAATAATTTACTACAGTAATAATACCTTATCCTTACCATTTAGAAACACTACTTATTTCCACATGCATGGTCTGTTTTGTGTCTGGCCAGAGTGCTGTTAAGTGACCCTAAGTTCACAGGCACAATGAGGTTATGGGTCTTCCCCAAAGTAACATGACTTTGGAAGCAAGTGGGGATTCCTAAGCTGTCACAGTTCTTTGGTAGAAACCCTTCATCCCCTTGGCTGTGACACTTGGAAGAATTTCACTTGAGAGTTTAACATGACCACATGTCAAAACGAAAACCAAAGACTCATTAGTGAGCTGCTGCAGGCAGCCTGGGTTAAGGAGGGGAAAATGACAATGGCCTTGGCAGATGACGGCCTCATGCCATCTCCTTCAAACCAATGTTAGCTTTTCCTGATTCCTGACTTGGGACTCTGCGTGGTGTCTGGTTCCTTCTCTATCTTGTTTCTGTCATGAAAACTGACTATTCAGACTGTTAGAATTAGCCTTGCCTTACTACATACTACATGCTAGCATGCTACAGTACAGTGTCACATGTCATCTAGTTTTCTCCTTGAATCTTGTCATATCAGACTGGCTGTCCCTAGGGGTGTCTCTGGCTTCTTCTGTACTAGATTCTGTTATAAGGTTTGTCACTGTCCTGAGATTAGCTTGTCCTTAGAGTTTCTATTTTCTGAAGTACTACAGAACAAGTCTTTATCAGGAAGAAGGGAGGATGAGCATGGACTTGGGGGTCAGACAGACTTGCTTCACAGTTTCTAGCTTTAGCTTGCCTGTTGGAAACCTCCATTCTCCATATTCCATGGAAGATAGGCATGAGATTTTTTTCAGCATACTACCCCTGAGATAGTACGTATACAAGATATCCGGATATCACGGAGATTAAAAATGAGATTGTGTCCAAGCAAACACTTTGTCAGTTGTTTCCAATGTGGGAAATGTTGATGGTAATTTCACTGAACATTTCCTTGGGCACCTACCTGTCTTCTCAGGCAATCCAATGGGCTAGCAATTCTCATGACTTCAAGAGTAGTTCGTTTCCTCAGAATTACACTTAGCACTGCTCACGGCTTCCTACTATGAACAGTTACTAGCTAGGGAGCAGAGGTGGACCTAGGGGCCATCCTGTTTTTTTTTTTTTATTTTTATTTTTATTTTTTTTTATCCTGAGGCAGAGCAGAGGATGGCTCCTGTCCACAGGGTTTCTAATACTGTGGCTATCTTGAGATCAGTGACCTTTTCTGTCTTCCTTTTTAGGAATGACTTCTGACATCAGACTCCAAGCTTTTTGCTCCTGGCACTGTGTTAGTAATATGAGCTCACATTTATTACTTAGTATATTCTGGGCTAGACCTTCCCAGACAAGTGGAGTTTCCCAAGGGATGGTATTTCTAGGTGAAGGACTACAAGGGTGTGGTGCATATTAGCAGCGCTTGGCATGTCTGGAGATTGCAAGTGATATGTGTGCTTAGGGCAAGAGGCAGAGCCCAGTGTGGAGGGTGACAGTGTACTCATACATCTGGGAAGGTAGTTTGGGGTCACAGGGTACAAATATAGTCATATCATGAAGCTGTCTGTTTGGGGGGTGTGGAATTGTTGATCGGTAAATAGAAGAAAATACACTCAGGAATGGAAATGGGATTATTTAGTGCAACATTTCTATTAATGGAAAGACACACCAGTTTATAGCAGGATAGTGGTTTCTAACCTTGGCCAAGCTCATTGTTATTTTAGACAAGAAAGGACTGAGCTGTGTATGTGTGCGATGGAGTCTTGTTGCTCACAGTGGTACTGATAGAGGAGTCTGACCACCCTGTCCTCTGTGTTCATGTGGTATATGCACATGTGTGCGTATGTGTATACATTTGTGGAGGGCAGAGGAAGATGTCACATGTCCTGCTCTACTGTTCTTCTGTGTTATCACCTGGAGATAAGGTCTCTCATTGAACTTGGGCTCCCCATTTTTCAGTTAGGGTTAAGGGAGCCCCGGTGATCCTCCTGCCACAGCCCACACTCAACCCTGGGGTTACAGGCATGCATGGCCATGCATGACTTCTTATGAGGGTGCTTGGGATCAAATCAGGTCTTCACACATGTTCAATAAGTGCTCTTAATTGCTGAGCCATCTCCCCACCCCCTACCTTATCCTCTTAATGCTCCTGAAAACCTCCTCAAATATTGCACACTTCAAATCCTGTCACAGCTCAGTGGTCACTGTGAAAGATTTGTTCTACTCCACCTTTCTGCTTTTTACCCTTGCTAGACCCACGAGGAAAGGTGGACTGCCTGAAGTCTGGGAGGATAGGACACTCTGCATT
Source organism: Dipus sagitta (assembly GCA_036346955.1). Classification (NCBI taxonomy): domain Eukaryota; kingdom Metazoa; phylum Chordata; class Mammalia; order Rodentia; family Dipodidae; genus Dipus; species Dipus sagitta. The sequence goes on from CM070770.1 coordinate 318,350,466, forward strand.
GATGGTCTTGATGTGTGGGATTCATAAAATGCTTTTAGGTTCCAGAATCCTTCTCTAAGAGAGTTTAAAATCCTGAACACTCAACATGCCATGAAGTCCATGTCTCTGTCTCCCCACTTCCCCTCCGTGACCATACCCTGAAGGCACCATGGAAACCCAGCCACAGAGAGCCAGACCACACATCAATGTCAGAGAACCCAAGCACCCCAGAGACATGGATGTGGAATTAGAATTAGGTGTAGTGTGTAACTACAATAGATATGGAAAAGGCATGTTTGGCTCATAGAGCCCCTGGTTTCCTTCCTACAATAAAAGAGTCTTGTACAGCCATTTCTTTCCTTTTCTTTTCTCTTCTTTTTCTTTTCTTTTCTTTCTTTTTTTTTTTTTTTTTTTACAAAGGAATCAAGGAGACCAACTGTTGTCTTTAAGGAGACCAACTTAATGCTTGGTCCATATAAATTCCCTGCCCAGGGCTGCTGACCACTGGACAGAAAGGCACTCCCAGCTGTCCTGTACCCAGAGTGAAATGTTGAAAACAGTAAATGTCAGGGCAATTTGTAGATTGCTTTGAACATCCAAAAGCGATTTTGCCCGTGAGCCTGGTGATCGTATAATCTCCACAGTCATGCTCATTTCTACAGCCGCCTGTGGTCCAGGCTTCACTTGCCCACCATGTAGAACAGAGCTTGGCCTAAAGATATCTTCATTTCCTGATGAAACATGGGGAACTCTTTCTTTCCCCTCTTTCTTTCCTTCCACCCGTCCTTCTTTACCCCTTGGCTCTGACTGTTATCTCCATGTTATTTCCAAATTACCCAACCGGGAAGGTCATGGCATATTGCTTCTACCTAGCTGATTCCTGAGGATCCTGCCTAAACACAAATCACTTCCTCCATCCTGGTCCCTTCTAAGCACTGTCATCTTCAGGCTGCTGTGCACTCAGAGGAAGATACTTCTCCACTTGGCATGAAACATAGTTTATTCATGACAAGAATTATGAGTAAAAGTGCTCTTGGGGCCAGCTGAAGGCAGCTTATTTGAATTGCTGTATCTCTTCACATTGGAATATAACCATCGCAGCCTACTGCATTCAGAGTGCATGCCACCGGGGACTGTGTTACTCCAACTGTCTTGTTCACAGGGGAAGCTAGTCTTTAACTTGGTATCAAGTGACCGGTATTAGATAACACTAAGAAATTCAGGGAGGGCTGGAAAGATGGCTCAGTGGATAAGGTGCTTGCCTGCACAGCCTAGTAACCCAAGTTTGATTCCCCTGTACCCATATAAAGCCAGATGCACAGGGTTGCATCTGCATCTGAAGTTGATTGAGAATGGCTAGAGGCCCTGGTATGCCCATTCTCTCTCTCTTTCTCCCTTCTATCTCTCTCCACTTGCAATAAAGATATAAAAATATTAATAACAACAACAATAACAACAAAAAGAAGTTCAGGGAAGCATTTCAATCAAGGCATTTGGCTTTTGAATTGTGGTTTCTTCAAAATCAAGAGGGATTAATGTTTCCTAGCTTGCTGAGCTATCAGACTTCCACAGAATCATGTAGGTAGGCATGCTTTATGGGACACAGTCACTTAAAGACCTATGTGGTTATAAATAGCATTCATAATTATCCTGTAGCTTAACTACTTGAACAAAAGTTAGATTTCTTATTTTTTTTTGTGGTACTTGTTGAACGCCTACTAAGTGGTATGTGCCTGGTCCTAGAGGGACAGACATGACACAGAATGGGGAAGCTACTCCATTTGGCTGATCTGAGCTTCCAGTACTGGCTCCCTGAGCATCCTTGTTTGTACTAAATCAAGTCATTTATGCTATTCTGTCTACATAACTGTCTCTGAGGAAAGAGAGCAGAAAAAGCTTCTGAACCCCACTGAGTTGTGACCTCTGTCACAAAGCCTCCTTCAAGGCTCCTAAAGAAATAGAGAGTTATATAATAGATCTTAAGCTTAGCTCATAAGAAAACATTAAAAAAGGGAGTTCACAGGTATAGTAGAGTAGATGTGTGTGAACCTCCTTTTGGCCCAGTGATCTCTAAGCAAGTCCTGCAGCCAGGCTTTCTCCATGTTTAAGAGAATTTCCAGGTGTTAAGAGCACTGAAGAGAACTGAGAAATGTACTTTCCCTGGTTCAAATTTCTATTGTGGATAAATGCACCCAGGGAAATAGCACATGGTACCCTATTGTATAGTATATATGAATTCAAGTAATGTGAGGACAACAAATTCTTGATTGTAACCTTTCATGCACTTTTATGTACTAATGTTAGGTTAATCAATCTAGATAATGATTACGGATCTGCCTTCTCCTCACAAAGAGATATTTTAGACATGTTGCTTAATCTTTTAAAAATAATCTAATGAAGCCAACACAACATGGCAAGAAACAAATGTCTTCACTGACATACTCCCATACCCTGACACTAGAAAATCCATTCTACTGGCTTCAGAGCATATGTGATCATATAGAGGATCCCTAGACTGAACTTATGTAAATTTTCCATCTCTGTCCTTTCGTTTGCAGCCAGTTTCATTCTGGTTATATGTGGATGTACACTCTAGTATGGTGTTCTGGGAATTCTATTTGCTTTCACCCTCACACATTGAGGAAACAATGGCCTTTCTTATTCGAGGACTCTAAAGGCGACACACAGTAAATGTTATTAAGGAGCATAGAAAACCATTGACTTGAAACTAAATCAAGTCATTTATGCTGTTCTGTCTACATAACTGCCTTGAGGAAAGAGGGCAGAAAAAGCTTCCGAAACCAACTGAGTTGTGACCTCTGTCACAAAGCCTCCTTCAAGGCTCCTAAAAAAATAGAGAGTTGTATAATAGATATTAAGCTTAGCTCATAAGAAAACATTCATTATTTCTTAAGATTTCACTTTCCATTCTGAAAATTATAGTGCCTTCCAATTTTGCTAGTCTCAGATAACTTGGGACTAGTTGGTTTAACTCTCTGGAGTTCTGGGCACTACCTTCACTGAGTTTCCTCTCCTGAGGTTTGTAGGATAAGATTTAAATATGGACATTCATAGCCTGTATACACAAAATTAATGTGTTTGAAGCTCAGTGGTAGGGCTTGCTCTCAGCTCAACTAAATGAAGACAGCACACACTTAAGCATTGGAGCAGCCTTTCCATGATCTAGCTATGCATTGGAGATCCTTAAAGATGGTTTTCCTCTTCTCACAAATGGTGACCCCACCTTGAAGAACAGAAACATGCCTAGTGCCCAGATGAACATGATTTTTTTAAAATCATTAGCTAATTAGAGAGAGAGAGAGAGAGAGAGAGAAATGAGCATACAGTGTCACTGCAAAGGAACTCAGACGCATGTACCACCGTGTGTATCTCGCTTACACATGGGTCTTTAGAAACCTAGGTCTTTAGATGCTGAAGGCAACTGCCTTAATCACTAAGGCATCTCTCCAGCCTGTGAATATGATTACTTAAAACAAGCATAAGCCCCTGGCTGCATACCAGAGCTCACTCATGCTGCAGCTCCTCTGGCGTCCTTTAATGCCTGTATGTTCCTGTGTCTTAACTGTCCCCAGCTTAATCACCAGCACAGACAGGGCGAGGGAGAAGTGCACTCCCTATACACACCTTTACCAAACCTGCAAAAGCACCATTATGTGGACCTATACTGTTCTTTGTGAGGTGTTAAATGTTGGTCCACTGAAAAGCTAGTGTGGGTATCTGGGAACTCAGCGTTTCTTCCAAAGCAGTTCCTAACTTCCTTTCATCTATATAGTCCAGATGGAAGGCTGCCATTTGGCATAAAGAAAACTTCAGAGCACCCATTCAGACTCTGAAGGAAGCATATTAGGAAACTAATCTCTTGAAATGCTAATAGTGGTTGGGCATTCTGAGGTGAGGTGGGTTCAAGAACTTTCATATGGGCATCTTCAGTCAGATACAGCTGGCCTGCTGATCTACTTTGAAGATGTGCCACTGGGCAAAGCAGAAACCCCATCACGGTGTCAGTGTGTGCCAGCACAGATTTTGGGGCCTCTGCCTTGTTGACATGACCACTTTCCCTAGAGTTGAGCAGCAGAGCGCACAGTGCCAGGGGCATACACGCAGAAGAAGGGAGCTCTGGTGCGAATTCAAGTTTGTGTTCACATGAACAAGTCTTAGACACTTTCCCCCCTTATCTGTGAATTTAGGTTATTGGGTGAAATAGGCAATAGATCCCTGTGACATTACATGCTGTCCCCATCATCCCATAAGCCCACGCACAGGTCTGCTGTGTCAGCCTTCAGATTGCTCTCAGTGTATTCACAATGAGGAATCAAATTTAGTGAATGGAATGCACACCGAGTAGTGGTAATTGTGACTCTTGTGTGTGCGCACACACACACCAAGCCTCAGGGAATATATATATATATATATATATATATATATATATATATATATACATATATATGATCTATATGCAAATATCATATATATATATATATATGATGTCTGCAAAATAATTTCTATGGAAAATACCCAAGATTTGTAATTGATTATGCATTTCAAATGCATCGTCCTGGGTGGCAGGTCTGGGCCCCTTGTGGAACTACTGTGCTCAGCCCAAGACAGGAAGGAAAGAACTCTAAGCAGCAGCCTGAGGAGTCTGAGACAAGAGCAAGTCATGCCCCTGAGTCCCAAGTTCTCTGTCACTGATAGACTGCTGAGACAGACAATCTAGCTTCATCTTGTTACCTAGAAAATCACAGAAGAAGGGCTTAGACGCCTCTAACCTAGTAGGTACCAGGCACCTTTTGCTGTTGCTCATAACTGCCACACAGAAAGCTGCTGAGACTGAAGCTGACTGTATTTGTTTTACTTCTGTGAAGATGGATCGTCCAGACTAAGCCATGGACTTAGAATGTGACTATGAGGGCTCATTATACTTGGTTAAGTTGGTGAACAGTTTTCAGTCCTAGCATGGTGTTCCCTGCTGGTTGTTAATTTAGGTTTAAGGGCATAGCTATGCATCAGCACAGTGCTCAAAGTGATTAGGTGACTGCCTCATCCTCTTCCATGCCCAGAAAACTTACATCATCAGTGTGGAGCTAAGAGAAAACACAAAGAAAAGCTCACAGTGCAAGACTCACACTGCATCACTGCTATGATTTTGTAAAGATTAGGGAAAGATTTTCAGGGTAACAAAGAGCCGCTGCAGCCATGAAGCATGACACAGGCCATGCGAGCTATTGCAGAGCTGCAGGGGAAGTGCCTTGGTTTCTTGGAAAGGAGATGCCAGAGTTGTTTGTTTGGATTATTTATAAGAAAGAGTATGATAGTCTAAGGTTGAGCAAGAATGCCAAGGCTGTATATGTCAATCCACTCTTTGGCAGTTCTTGGCGTGATCTTGGAATGGTTGCACTCCTCAGTTTCTTAATCTGTAAAAAGGAAGAAAATTGAAATATGGTCCTTTTAAGGGGTTAGGATGAGATGTTAAATCCACTAAAACAGTCAACACATGCGAGTTCTCTTTTATAAAGCTTCTTTGGAGCCATTGTTGATTTCTGGAATAATTGTTTGGACACATCAGCATTGTGGAGTTATGGCCTCTTTGGGTACCACTGGTGTACCAAAAATGTGCCTGATGTGTCTCAAGCATTTCAGAGAACCAAGGGGCATTTAAAGAGAAGAAAAAGAGGAGAGAAAGAAATGGAACAAAGAAGGGAGGGAGGGAAGGGAAGAAGAAAGCAATGGAAGGAGGAAGGCAGGAGGACTTAGGCAGTTTGCCGAAAGATTATGTGACAGTAACCACTTCCCTAACCAGTCCCCATTGCAAGTGTGATGGCACACTCCTGTGACACCAGCTCTTGGGTGGCTGAGGAGAGAGGATTGCAAGTTCAAAGCCAGCTTGGGATTTATAGTGATAAGGTATCTTACAAGACACAGAAACAATAAATAGCCTGTCCCCACAGTGAGGACAGCCTGCCACTATGCGGTCAGGAGGAAAAAATAAGAACCAAAAAACTGTGTTCTCTTCACTGTCCACCTGCCCACAACAGTGGCTCTAGCCAGGCTATTGACTCTGGGTCTCCTCTAAACTAGCAAGCGGTCTCTCCGCAGCTGCAGTCGGCTGGCCTTTCAGCACCAAAAGCTTTTACTGTGACGCCTAGCACATGCTGCAAAAGCTGTCCACTCAGCCCTGAGCTGGCTAAAGAATGTGCAGGAACAGTGAATGAAATAGGTATCTCCATGAAAGTGGGGTTTTATGAGGGTGATGGAAACTTTGGAATAGAAAGGACCAGCCTCATGTCTGTCACAGTTCAAGAAAACCAAACACCATAGGCCAGCACCACTGTTATTTCACTTTTTATTTTCTGCACCGTGTAAGAAGGGGCCTGAACACTCCCGGTGACAGTAGGCAAGGTCTCAAATAGCAGACTGATGAAGGCCAAGTCACATAAGCTGATGCTGACACAGTTAGGCTCCCTGCTGCCAGCAGCACGTCGAGGCTGACACCGTCCCCGTCTCAGAGACTCCACTGTAAATTGCAGATGCTTGGGTGCTGTGTTACATTTAATAGGTGGGATGGCCGGGGAGAAAAATCAGAAACCACGGCTGATGTATTGTTTATTTCTCAGTCATTTCGTGTTAAATTGCTGTGACTTGAATGTCAGCGGTGTTTGGGATGTGGTAGTGAAACAAAACCCATCTCCAGTGTGCCAAGACAAATTTCAGAAAACCCCAAAACACAATTGTCCTGGTTTCTTGCTGGCTCTGTCTACACACTCACGAATAGTAGCTGGTTTCTTGCCCTCCAACTGTTTGGTGGGTTTCTTGTCTTGCTGCAGTCTGATGGATGTCTAATGAACCCCAAACTGCTTCCCTTCAAGCTGGGGTTGTCAGGCTCGAGGAGCAACTACATCCATTACGCATGTCACAAGTGCGTACCAAGCAGTGCAGAGCTGCAGGGCGCTGGAGTCAGTTATGGTGAGGGCACATGCGAATTTGCTCTGCTCATTTGAAGATTTGGGCAGAGGAGAACGAGATCCGAGTGACTAGGTACTGACTGGTTGTCTGAAAGTTCCTGGGCAGTACTAATATTAGCAAAGTATTCTTACTGGGAATATTCGGATGTCTAAGCTCCCAGCTCTTCAAATCAAGGACATTGTGCCAGGAAGTGTCAGTGAAGATACTGAGCCTTGAATCAAAATTTTACATATGTGTTATAAAGCTGAACTCATCTCCCTCATGGAAAGAAGCAGCTTGTGTGTGTGTGTGTGTGTGTGTGTGTGTGAATGTATTTCTGTGTATATGTGTGTGTATGTGTGTACATGTGGAGGACAGGGGCGTCTTCCTCAATTGCTCTCCCTCTTATTTTTCCACACAGGGTCTTTACCTAAACCTGACTAGACAAGGCAGCCAGCCAGCCCCAGAGATCTTCCTGTATCTGCATCCTCTGTGGTGGGATTACGGGCATGTGGCATTGCTCCTGGCTGTTACACAGATGCTTTGTGATCTAAACTCAGGTCCTCATGCTTGCTACTGAGCCATCTTCCCATCCCTCCTTGTGTCTGGTCTGTAACCATGTACCAGTGCAAGGGTTGACAGAGCTGCTTGAATGGCATTTGTGCCTTCCACTCTAGGGCACTCCTTTACACAGGAGCAGGAGATTATAGTGAAAAAGAAAAAGTCAGTGCCACCTCAACTTAACCATACCTACAGGTCACTTCACTTTCCTTATGTCTTTATCTTTAAAATAGAGTTTGAGGCCTGAAGAGATGGCTTAGTGGTTAAGGCATTTACCTACAAATCCAAAGGATCCCGGTTCGACTCTTCAGGACTCACTTAAGCCAGATGCACAAGGGGGTGCATTCATCTGGAGTTAGTTTGCAGTGGCTGGAGGCCCTGGTGTACCCATTCTCTCTCTCTGCCTCTTTCTTTCTCATAAATAAATAAACAAATAAATATATTTTGAAATAGAATTTGAGGCACCTTCTTTTCAGAATCAAGGAATATAAGTCATATAAAACTGAAAGGGTGTCTTCAAGAAGGATTGCTTGTCTGCAATGAGACCAGCCTGATCTTTTCACGGAGGGATGATGGAGTAGACATGTTTTATTATATTTTATTCATTTCTAACTTGCTCATCCTTAGCTTGACATTGAGTAATGGAAGGGGAGCCCAGCCAAATTCAATGTGGTCAGACCAGCATAGTCTTGGGAAGAAGCTTTCAAATTTGACTGTGAAAAGAAATCTTTTCTAGTCATCCTGTGGGTCTAGGACATAGGTCAGGTCCTCTAGCAATTCTGCCACAGGTCATGAGTGAACGTCATCCAATAGTGGGATCTAGAGGAGAAAAACAATGTTTTGGAGTCCATCACAATGCAAGTAGTGTGCCGACAGAGCTGAAATAAGCTGCGGAGCTGCCTACCTCAACTGCCGCCGGCTGCAGGAGTTGCAGCAGGTTTATATAAGACGTTGTGTGCACTGTAAGTACGTGATGTTAGGTCCCATCTCCTTGGAAGATAGTGACTTTCTCTGTTTACATTTGAAACTCTTCTATATTGTTGGAAAATTGTGTATGCATTGAGCCTAAATATGGTTCCCTGGATATACAAGGAAAGACCTTGCCATATGCAAGCCCACAATACCCCTGAGGGATCTGATGTCTTTAAGTCTTCCCTTCTCCAGGTTCAACACATACATTCTGTGGCGTTTTAAGTTACATGGCTCAAGGGTTGTAATTTATAGCAAGTTTAAGGATTAAGTAAACTCTAATATGAGCTGGTAGTATACCATTTATTTTCTCTTAAAGAATTTCAAAGTTTGTAAATAAAATTACAAGATGGCTTTAAGAGGTTACTTATATAGATTTGGGACTGAGAGAAGGGTGCTAATAGAGTGAAACTCAAGGCCAAGTGCATGCTGGCCCCGAGTCAGCATCGTTTCCTGTTTCTAGTACCCTTGTTTGAGAAGTTTTCAGGAAAACATGCACTAGGCAATTTTGATTGTATCACTTTTGTTGAAGTTTTCTGACTCTCAGCCAACATGGAATACAAACTCAGTCCCAGGAAGGGGGACACCTTTCCCTTCCTGTGTTCCGCTAACGGGTCTTATCTTTCTATCCAGCCTCGGGACCCATGTTTCCACTCTAGTAAGTAGGAAGTGAAGTTCCGATAGTTTGTGAGTAACTTAGGCAGCAGGACACACAAAACCCCCAGGTGACTATCAATCCCTTTCATACCCATATGCCGTCAATTTCACTTTGAATGTACGTGGCTGAAGCTTTACCCTGCCTACGGGCCAAGAACCAGACCACCTAGAGTTATTTCTTGCAAATGATGCCTCTGCACTGCCTCTCAGAGCAGAGATGGGTGATCATGTAAAACTTTTCTCCAATTTTGTGTTTTTGCTTTTCCACTGTTATATTTTGTTTTGGGACAAAGTGCTGCTATTTAGCTGTTCGATATTTAACCTGCTAATTGCTGTATAGTCTAGACTGATCTCAAGCTCATAGCAATCCTCTATTTCAACCCCCCGTGTGGTAGAATTGCAGGTGTGCACCACATTTCTCTTTCATATAAACACTGTGATGGAGGGTGGAGTTGCTTCATGTGTATGTGTTTGATGGGAACGTAAAATTGTCTTGCTGTTCTTTCTGATGGCCAGGGCTTTCAGTATCACATGTGGAAGGTGGTTAGAGCTGCGAGAACTTTGGTGACTAATCCTCCTCCAAACAGGAGAAAGGAGTTAGAGTATACACCACCCCAGAACATGTGACCGTGTCTGTTCATTCTCTGCACCCCTAATGAACTCTGTCAGGCAGCAAGAGAGCTTCCCTCCCAGGGGCACTCATGGAGGCCCAGTAGCCACTTGGCAGCTCAGCAAGGGACCTGGGTGGAAATTTATGCAAGACCCAGGGCTCTTACTTTCCCTGTTTGCTCGTATAATACTGACAGCATGATTCAATATGGCTTTGCGTCAGTGTATAAAGGAAGAGACAGGCTCAGAAAAGCCAGGAAATGTCCCTGCTTCCACTCAGCTAAGCTCTGCTTCATTTGGTATCAGAATGGAGATTCCCTTGACCAACCATTGCTACACTAATAGCTCCTAGCTTCGTGTGGGTATAGCAGGGATACATGTGGACAGGACTGTTCTGTAGAAGGAGAATTCAGGACTTCTTGTTCAAATAGCAAGAAAATGCCCTATTGAAAATTCTTGAATAGCTTAGCAGTAGAGTACTTGCATAACATTCACGAGGCCCTGGGTTCAATCCCCGATACCATAAAAATTCTAGAATATACAACTTCTCTCTCTCGCTGTCTTTCTCTGTCTCTGTCTCTCTCTCGCACACACACATCTGTTGTAGGCTCTTTGGGGGCTGTTTGATATAATCCTCCCTTGGGCATAGGGTGTTTTCCAGTGTGAGAGAGAACCTTAAAGGAACCCAGGCTCTTATCCTTCAACATGGAGTGTGTAACCCACCAACTACTGGGTTTCTTTCAACATTAGCTATCAGAATAATGCTTTACTAAGCTAGCATGTCCCTCTTCATTGATTTGTTGATCCAAGATATGTTTGGTGCCTTGATTGAGGGTGGGATAGAAGGGGCTGGGGAAGATACCTTAGTAGAAAAAGTACTTGCCTTGCCAGCATGAGAACTTGAGTTGAATCCCCATAACACATGCAAAAAAAAAAAAAAAAAAAATCTAGGCATGGTTATGTTTGCTTGTAATCCCAGGGTTGGGAAGGTAGAGACAAATGGATCTCTGGGACTTGCTGGCTAGCCAGTCTAGCCTGTTTGGAGAGCTCCAGGTTATTGAGAGACCCAGTCTCTATAAAGGTGGACAGTGACATGAATAGCAATCAAGGTTGTTCTCTGGCTGCCACACACACATGCACATACATGAGTGCTCACCTGCATACACACACACACACACACACACACACACACACACCCCACAATGGTCTTGAGGCACAGTTCTATTGGAGTTGACTACTGAATGCATCATGGCACTGCCAACTTGAGGTGAGGTCAGCTGCCACCATGTCTTGGCATGACTTGGGCTTTGTCCCTGGTCCCGATTCTCCCAGGAGTGGAGGATAACAGTGGTGACTAGATGGCTCAAGAATGTCGCGTACGGCTGGGGACACCAGAAGGCAAGGGGTTGGAGACAGAGAATCCTGGGAAGGCGGGTCAGTACAGGAGCTGGCATTTCAAACCCTTGCACCATTGTCCCATAGGACTTAATTTACAAAACATGAATTACTTAGAATTAACTTAGAAGTTATTAATGATTTCAAGATGGCTATATGGAGCATTCAACACAAGTGTGAGAACCATGTGCACCTGCTCTGGTCACATAACCTTGAAGTCAGCCCTGGGCTGTGAAGAAGCAAAGACTAAACTCAGGTGTCCAAGGAAAGACACCAGAGTTCCAAGTACTTGTGTGGAAAGAAGACAATATATAATAAGCTAATTGTTTGGAACAGACCCAGGTCAGCATAATACTTATGTAATAGTATGTGATTAAATGTTGCATTTGTGCTTTCTGAAACTCTTACTTTAGAAATTAATGACTGGTTAGATTTCTTTATTTTATTTTTCCCTCTCCACTTCCCCAATGTCAGGTTAAGGGGAGGGGGATGCACTAAATCTGTGACACATGGAATCTGCTATGTGCAGGATTTTCCCTGGAGGAAGGTGTATGGGAAATCATGGGAGGAGGCCCAGCCGCAGCCTGCTGGTGTGAGGTGCAAGGGTTGAAGGAAAATCAGTTTGACTGAACTGCAAAAGTGGGTCAGAAATGGAGAGGAAGGAGCAGGCCAGGATGTGAGTGTGGGTAAGTTGGCGACACGGTCAAGCACAAGCACCTGACCACCTGGCACAGAGGACTGTAGAGAGAAGTCTCATCTCAGAGGGGGAAATGAGTTCTTGGAGGAAGCAGAGGAAAAAGCTCCATTCCTTCAAAGCTAAGTTGGGTGGATTTGGGCTGGAGAAACCATTAAGCCCTGCCCTGCAGCTCTGGCACCCCGAGCGGAGGAAGTAAGTGAGTCTGTAGAATCCGGGCTGGTTGTAAGCAGACCAGCTAGCTTTGTTTCTCGTGCACAGCGCATCCAAAAGCATTCATGGAGCTGGGGCAGAATCACAGACCAGCAATGTTTTCCCCCTAAATGAGAAGACACTTGGCAAGTTGCCCAAGTCCCTCAGCCTGACAGAGGGACTATGACCCATAAGCAAATGGCAGCAGGGGACAGCTGGGGCGATCCCTTGGAAGCGGTAGCTCTTCAGTCAGCAGTTTTCAGCCCACATTAGTGTGTTGGAGCACGAGGTCGGGGGAGGCCACTGTGTGTGCCCTGCGGACCTGGCTCTTTCACTGTGGTTACAAGACCAGAGCAGGGACCTGGGCGAGGCCCGTCAGCAATCCCGTCATCTTGTTCATTAACTCTATTTAAAAAGCAAGAACTAAAAATGCAGATTTGTGTTATCAGGCAGTTGAAATATAAGCTGTCTAAACAGTCCTAACAGCTAGCCAGGAAGAGGGCTGTTTGCTCGGATGGAGAGAGCAGAGCAGAACAACCGTACTTAACCATCAAGCTTCTCTTGTAAATATTTGCAGACGCCCCTTCAGAGCTCAAAAGCTTAGGACAGGATCATTGGATGATTTGCTTAGAAGAAGAAGAAACAAAATTGACCTCACGGTCTGAGGCAGCCATAAAAAAAGGAAGAGTATGTGTATGGGCAGAAGACCAGAGAGGGAGAAAAATGTACAAAGTTTAATAAACACAAAAGAGAATAAAAATAAATCTGGGGAACAGTTATTTACAAACGCGATGGAGGGACAAGATGGAGGCCGGTGGGTATGAGAGATGGGTGTCTGTGGAGGTAGAACAAGCCTGAGGGGCTCCATGAAAAGAAAGAGCAAGGAAGTAAAAGAGGAGATGTGTATTCTGGTTAATAACAGGAAGCACACTAGTCGACTCTTCTAGGACGTGCTTTCAAAGGATGTTTGAAGCTTCTGCTGTCTAAGGCAGAGGGTAAGCAACGATGAGTGTGGTCAGTCGTCCTGGGGAAGGCTTTGGCCAAGAGAGTGTGCAAAGCCTGCCCAAGCTCTACCCAATTTTCTTGGCCTGGGCATCTGGCCTGCTTTCAGCCATGCTGGTTAGGATAGGACCAGCCTTTCCAGTCACAGGGATGAGCATATCCCAGCACAGAAAAAGATTTTTTTTTTTTTTATAGCAGATTGCCCTTTCAAGTTGCTATGCCCGGCGTGGGGGGTGAATGGGAAGGGACTCCAACCACCCTCCAAACCTGCTACCAACCCAGGCCAACCTGAAAACTTCCCACCATTTCACAGTATGTGAGTGAGCTAGCAATGTGTGTGCATAAATACTTCATTTTCTCCAAAATCTGAATGGTTTGGATTTTTTGGTGGGGGGGGGTTGCTTGTTGTTTCTTTTTTAGAGTTATGGTTCACCAGCTATAAAGCCTCATTTCACACTGCTCTTGACTTGGCATTCATTGCTACTCCATGAGCCTGCATTCGGGAAGCTTCAGGGATATGATGAAGGTGATGAGGAAAAACCTCCCAAGGCAAAAGTGCAGCACTCCCAAGATGAGGAAATGTCCAGTGTCCCCAGGCTTGTTTTCCCCCAGTGTCATCATCAGGGCATAGCTTTTCCAAGAAATCACAACAGGCATTTATTTCTATTTTAAGATCAGCAAGATGGCCTGTCAGCCCATAAGAGGTTAGTATTGTCAGCAGCCACCTGCTTGACCAACTATATAAACAGCAAAGATTTCTGTCCTGAATATGGGGAAAAGAAATCCCTGGCAACTTCAGTCTCTGCCCTAAAGATTCTTAAAAATCTCACAGAAGCCAACGAAATTAACAAGCACAATGCAGAAACAATAAACACGTAGAGAAGTATACCTGTGAATAATTATGTTGTAATGAAGCTCTGTCTTGAACCAAAGATAGCAAGGATTCCAGTCTGGCTGTGACACTTTGGAATGGGGAAGCTAAGTTTTTAAATATAATTTTTTATTAATTAATTTTTTAATATAAGTTGTAATGTGTCTCCTCTCCTGGTCTCCATTTCTCTTTGGACTCTTAGAGTTATTGGCATTCACTGTGGGGTAATAAGGGCCTCTGTTTCTGGGAGGAGCTAAGTCTCAGGGTGTTTCTACCCCTTTGTGGCTCTTACAATCTACCTGCCCCTTCTTCCTCAACAGCCTCTGAGCCTTGGCATGTGTGTTATCTGTCAGTGCTGACTTCTCTGTGGCCTTTGTATTTCTGTTATGATGTATTTCAGTTCACCACAGTGTTTGAGGATTTTTCCTGGATGTGGATGTGTCGGGCTACCATTGGGAGCAGTACTCATGTCACTGCTTCCTCTGCGATTTCTTCTGGACCCCAGTAGATGTGGTAGAGGTGGCTCATTTCACCGCGAGTATTTGGCTGTCTTTTCTTGTGTTCTTGGCTCTTGTATCTCCCCAGTTTTCTCTGCCATCTGTAAAATAAAACAGGTACTCTGACCAAGGGTGAGAGCAGTTTTGATTAAGGGGGTATGCCTCGGAGCTTCAGAGACATTTTGATGAGGCTACCTGCTCTCCTTGTATAGGAAACATGGGGGATTCACTCTGGATGCTGTGATTTTCCTGATCATGGGGTACTGACTTGCTTCTCCATACCAGTTATGAGTTTTTCCCACTGAGCGGGCCTCATATGCAATCGAAGGGCCGTTGGTTACCCACAGAGGCTGTGCGCCACTATTGCACAGGTGTGTAGTTCTTGTCCAGCAGGCGGATTGCGTGGCTTGCAGGGTCTGTTGCTTGTTCACGCTGTTGATGACCTTGGTCACCCAGTAGCTCCCATAGCACTTTCCAGAGCCCTAAGGGTTTGCCAGGCTAGGACTGGCTTTCCTCTCACTTCCCATATTATCTCTTGGCATTGTGAGATGGCAGCCTGTGGAGTCAAGAAAGTGAATTTGAAGGAGATCTTGACAACGGTTGTAGAAACACACTTGATGCAAATGGTCTGTGGGGCCCAGTGTTTATGCTCAGTCACTGAATGTTGGAGATGTCAGCAGAGGTCCTGTGGACCTGATTTGGTCCTGGGGTACCCTCACACTCATACTCAAAGGCGATATAGCAGGTTACTAGAAAATTAGTGTAAAATTCTAAGTAATGCATGAGGTTGAAATAGTTGGGTACTGTCCTCAACTATGTCTTCTATAAAGGTCCGAATCTTGTATTGATTCCTACTTTTTAGTAGCTAGTGTTTCTCTGGGAAAAGGAATTTTAGACTGGATCTAGTATAGTTGGCTTGTGGGCATCATTTTGCTTTCTTCAAATTTCCTTACCATAACTTGGTCATATGTGTGAAAAAATCAAACTATTGAAGCCAAAGCAAGATGCAATACATGTGCCTGGATAAAAGTAGAGTATTTGGATGCCAAACTTTCAAGGAAAAAAAACACATGGGCAGACTGCTTGCCATTAGGAGCTATTTTCTTGGCACATCTGATTAAAGTGTAAGCAAGCCTGACAGCTCTCTCCAGGCATCAACTGTCATGAACTAGTTCCAATTCGTAACTGTCGAGGATTTTCCACAACTCTGTCAGCCTTCAAAGGACAGGGTTAACTGCTTGCCCTCAAATGGAGTTAGAAGTGGTTTGTTAATCTCTCTTAATCTGCTCCTCCTGTAACCAAGCACACTTGTTGATTTTATTTCATTTTCTCTCCTGGTTAAATTGCTAATGATATTAAATTGGCTATTTGCAGTGAAA
The DNA here is from genome assembly GCA_036346955.1 of Dipus sagitta. Classification (NCBI taxonomy): domain Eukaryota; kingdom Metazoa; phylum Chordata; class Mammalia; order Rodentia; family Dipodidae; genus Dipus; species Dipus sagitta. The sequence continues at coordinate 318,366,234 of CM070770.1, forward strand.
TCGTTCTGTAGCTATTTCCCCTATGGTTTGGGGGAATATCTTGTGCTTCGGCCTTTCTTTAGAGCACAATGGGTTTTATCCTTTTCAACCATTGCCTTAACTTTTTACAGATGCCATCCCGCCCACTTTCTACAGACCCTACTTCAGAATAGTCCGCTTTGACGTCTCAACCATGGAGAAGAATGCTTCCAATCTGGTGAAGGCAGAATTCAGAGTCTTTCGTATGCAGAATCCCAAAGCCCGAGTGCCTGAACAACGCATTGAACTGTATCAGGTAACCTTTGCTTGGGTTGTTTTAGTGGGTTACCAGTTTGAGGTCCTTGGGTCAAACATTTTCTAGTGTTTAAAATTTCATTAGCACTGGGTGTAGTGGTGCACACCTTTAATCCCAGCACTTGAGAGGCAGAGGTAGGAGGATTGCCGTGAGTTCGAGGCCACCTTGAGACAACATAGTGAGTTCCAGGTCAGCCTGAGCTAGAGTGAGACCCTACCTCGAAAAACCAAAAAAAAAAAAAAAAAAGGAAAGAAAAGAAAAAAAAAAGAAAAAAATTTCATTAGCCTATTTTATTCGGCTTACACTATTCTATACACCCACAATCATGATAAAGGCCCTTATCTTTCATAACTCTTACAGTAACAGCATGTTCCTCATCATCCAGGAAGAGCTGGAGAATTAAGTATTGATGTTCGTCTTCTGGTGAGAACGACTGCAGTCCCCACCTTGGGAGAGCTTTGGTGGAAATGTCAAGCCCCTCACTTCATAATGTAGACCAGGTGTTCAACCCTGAAGAAGGCAGCTAACCTGTTTCCTACGCTATGACTATCCCCTTCTTTTCTTTCTTTTCTTCCTTCTCTATTGTGTTTTCCCTCCCTATCTTTTTTACTTTCATCCTTATCTCTTTATTTCATCCATTCACTAAGTTCACCTTCTTTCCTTTTTCCTGTTCAACTCTGCCCATGCCAGCCCATCACCTTCCAACCCACATATGTGCACTGTCTCCCATGAAATGTTAGCAGCTCTGACATTTCATCTCTCGTATCCCTGGTAGAGTTACTGGGCAGCAGTTTCAAAACATCATGAAAGGCCAAGCTCCGGTGACAGTGCTTTGAGGCCTGTTACTCAGGTGGACTCTGAGTGGCCATAGCTTCAGCTTCAGGTAGGAGCTGTGAGAAACGCAGAAGCACAGGGTTCGCACCACTCTTATGAAACACAAACCAGACTCCAAGGAGATACCTGTGTGATCCTCATGCACACTGAACCACTGCTTTAAGGCTTTGGTCTGGCGAGAGAGGCAGATGTATAAACACACAGCTTAAGTACCTTGTGATGTCTTGTTAACAGCAAGGGTTGCTCTTGAGGGCAGAGCTGCAGAGCTAGGAAGGTCTTAGCCAGGAGCTGGCATTTGGGTGAAGCTTCCAGAAACAACTTAAAGTATATTAAAACACAATGAATAATAGAAGAAACGGCTTGCATGATGGTAGTCTTTTAACCCAGGCCTTGTACAGGCTAGGCAAACACTCTTCCATTGAGCCACCATATCCAGGCTTCAGGGACAGTCTTAGTGGGCTTACTGAGGGTAGTTCCTCAAAGCAAGGAGAGACCAGGAGAAGGCAGCCTACCAGGCAGTGTGAGAGGAAGCCTAAAGCGGATTAAGAGCAGATTCCTGGGAATGCTGTGTTAATAAACAGGCCGGTGTGACAATGTGGTTAAGATGTGTGATCTTGTGGACAAGGAAAAAGTTGATATCTCTGTAAAAAAACACTATTTACTCTTCTTTCTAGTTATTTGGAAACTTGGATAATTAAGATGACTATTTTCCTTGGACTCTGTGTGTAAATGGGAGTGTGGAAGGGAGGATGGCTGACTGTGTAAGAGCTGTTGCTACACAAACATGAGAGCCTGAGGTCAATCCCCAGCACCCACATAAAAAGCTGGTCATAGCCGTACATGCCTGTAACCCCAGCACTGAGGGTATAGAAACAGGAAGATCTCTGAGGCTCCTTCGTCAGCCAATCTAACAAGAAAAGAGGTTCTCCAGGGTCTGTGAGAGGGAAAGTAAGGGAAATAAGGCAGAAGGATAATACAAGAGAAAACCTGCCATTTTTTCTGTCCTCTGTATACGTGCACATGGGACACATGCATTTCATCTGCACACATGTGCATATACCCCACATATACCCACTTGCATCCCACACATACTACATACAGACACCGAGAAGAAAGAAGATGTGAAATTACCATTCCTATCATGTATGAACTTTTAAGAATAAATGTTAAACTTTTGGACAGTTGACACACGTGCATATGAAAATAATGCTAATTTTTAAAATGGGTCCTTGAGAACCGCTGCTTGAAGTCCTTTGATCTCAACATGTCTAAGAGTGCATCGAGGGCAGAGTATCACCTGCCTATAGGTGAGAGCCTCGCTTGCGTGGTCCCATCTGCCGGTGAAGTATTAGAATAGTCCAAGTCCACGTGTGCCCGGCTCTGTGCTGAGCACCTCAGGCGAAGTTCTTTCTGATGATTCCACTATACTGTGATGATTGGGTGTTCTCTCTTCTCTGGCCTCTCTCCACTTTACACAGAAAGACGTCAAACTGAGTGTCAGAGAGACTAAGTAACAGGGCCAGAGCCACACAGGTAGGAAGTGGCAAGCCTGGGACAGGAATCAATCATTGACTCCTCTGTACTATGTTTTTTTGTGGAGAATCTTACCTTCATTTTTTCCTTCAGTAGGAGTCAGAATAGAAGAAAAACAGGGAAAATTGGGCCATAAGGTGGAGTGATAGTTCCAAGGAGGGCCAAGACTGATGCTGTGAAAAGAAGTTGATTGAGGGTAGTCAGATCAATTGCATTGTAACTTAAATAAACAAACATAGTTGCATCTCCTTTTTGTTTTTCAATTAAGACACTTATTTTACTGCACTGATGACAACATCCTGGATAATTCTCCCCAAAGCTGTTTCAGAGTTGTGACTTCAGGTATCTTAGGTCTGCTGGGCCAGTCAGCTGTTCTCTGGTCCCTTGGTCTTGTGCTCCCATAAGCGGCTTCTCCCAGCAGCCTTGGTGATAAGTCCTCTTCCTACCAGGGCCCATCTCATCACTAAATCTCTAGAAAGGGATGGTTCCCATGAGGCTGGTCATAGAGGGGCCCTTAGTGAATTCTTGGTGGATGTTTCCACAGCACTAGGTGCTCATGACACAAACAACACTTCTGCGTGGATGAAAGTCTTTCAAATGGGAGAGGGTACGGTCATTGCACTAAATATGGGAATATTCCCAAAGGAGACAGTTCTAGCTGAAAAGTAAGAATAACAACTCCTAATATCAGGAACTTACCTGGCTGCAGTGTCACTTTCTGACACAGCAGACATCCAGGAAGTAAGCCAGAGAGATGCCAGCACCCACAAGACAAAGCCCACACACAGCTGACTCATCAGGAAGACAGATTTGGCCTTTGTTCATTTTAAATAGGAGGATTATGCCTTGGACCGTAAGTGAGAAACGGGGAATTAGATGGGGAGGGTGACGAGAAAACATCTTCTGGACTCGAGATGTTTTGCCAGTGCAACACAGGATTGCTAGCTAGAAAATCTAATCACAGATGCAATGCGATTGGACCATTTGCCCAAACCTGACCCTGTTTCAAGTTAACCGTGCTGTATCTCCTCAGCTTCTTCCCTGTCATCTGACCTCCACTTCTGGCTCCCTGACTGGGAATCCCACTTTTAACTTGTTGCTCACTGACTTTCCACTTGCCTTCTGGGGGACCTTTGCGGTCTTTAGCTGTAAATTCCCTTTCCTAATCCCAGTACAGAAGTAGCTGCTTGTGATAACAGTGTTGAATTGCAACAGTGAAGCTACATGATATGCAGAAAATTAAAAGCATGTGATAAATTCCAGTGAGTTTTATATCTAAAAGTGTTGAAATATTATTTTGAAAAAAATAAAAGCCTTGGAGCTTAGGTGGGAAGGTCTTCAACTCTTTAGAAAATTCAACTGTTCATAAGAACAAAGCCCCTGATGGTTCAGGATGTTCTGTGATGACTGTGTCCCTTGACCTACTCTCAAGAGGAAAGTTGGGTGGCTGTGCATCAGGTGAGATTCATGCATGGATGAGCTATTAGGATTCCACAGGATACTGATCCTAAGCACCGGGAGGGGATGTGTATGTGTATCTATGTGCACATATCTGGGTGTGAGCACATGCATGGGTGTAGACCCTCCCTAAGCATGGAGTCACGAGGGGAGCTTTCATGGGGACCATATGTGACTACCTTTGTTGAGATTCTGGTTTTCCCTGGTAGAAAGTGGACAGTTGCTTCTGTACTGATATTTTCAAAGGCCTCCTGATGATGGCCATGTGGTCACTTCCTACTAAGGAATAGGATCTTTCCATTTTTAATTAGAAAGAGTAGTTTTAAAGCATACCTCCAAACTTTAAGGGTTGTTATGTGTCACAACATGATTTCAGATGTGCTTTCTAGAATTAGAACACAACATATGCCCTTGTAAGACAGCATTTCTCAGACTGAGCTCCCAGTTTGTCTGGTCCTAGGTTGTGAAGGGCTACTGATCCTCAGTGACAATCCAGAGCTTCTATTGGAGACACACTTAGTTTGGTTACAATGGGGACACTTGGGCACTCAATTTTCTCTCTTCCTTCCCCTCTTTCTAAGATTACCAATTTTGATTATTGTGTTTTGAATGTGGAAGGTCCCCCATAGGCTCATGTGTTTGAATGCTTGATCCCAAGCTGGTGGCACTGTTTGCAAAGTTAGTGAAACTTTTAGGAGGTAGAGCCTTCCTGGAGGAGGTGGGTAGCTGGGGGTGGGACTTGAGGTTTTGTAGCCTGGCTCCACCTCCCATTTACTCTGTCCTTCACGACCATGGGTGTAATGGGACCAGCCTTCTCGCTTCTCCTGCCATATGGTCTCTTCCATGATGGCTGACATCTTCTCAAACTGTCAGCCAAAACAAACCCTTTCTTTTTTAAGTTGCCTCTTCTTCCCAGGCATTTGGTCACAGCTATAAGAAAGTAACCAAGACATTGATGAAAGACAGTACTATAAACTCTTACTGTCATGTTAATATACCATAAACTAGCATAGACTGGAGAGATATGAGATATGAATATGACTAAAATGTACTACACTAATGGAGGGAGTATGAGAGTGATCAGGAAAAACTTTTTTAAAAATATTTTTTATTCATTTTTATTTATTTATTTGAGAGTGACAGACAAGAGACAGAAAGAGGGAGAGAGAGAGAGAAAGAGAGAGAGACAGAGAGAGAGAGAATGGGCGTGCCGGGGCCTCCAGCCATGGCAAATGAACTCCAGACGTGTGCGCCCCTTGTGCATCTGGCTAACGTGGATCTTGGGGAATTGAGCCTTGAACTGGGGTCCTTAGGCTTCACAGGCAAGCGCTTAAACACTAAGCCAGCTCTCCAGCCCAGGAAAAACTTTTTGATGAAGAGAAAGAGAATGTGTGCATGTGTTGTGTATGTGTGTATCTCACCCCCCCCCCCACACACACAGAGAGAGAGAGAGAGAGAGAGAGAGAGAGAAAGAGAGAGAGAGGGAGAAACAAACTTCCAGATAAAAATGATTCTGGCTTAGTTTTAATATTTTTATACCAAAGATGCCTTTATTTGAATTTGCTCAGATAAAACTCCAGTGCTATGGGAATACCTCCAGGCTCACAATAGTCAATGAAGCTCTTAGCTTACCTGAAATTTGGTTAAGTTGCCCGTGTCTTTATGATTAAAATTATGATTGGGTTAATAAGGTAGAGAGAGGGAAAATAAGAAGGGGGATGCTTTTCAAGTTCTGAATGAGAAAGGATCACTGCTATCAAGAAGTAGAATGCATCTTCCATTTTACAAGTCTGGAAATGAAGTCTGGGGGGCTGGAGAGGTGGCTGAGTTGTTAAGGCACTTGCCTGCAAAGCCAATGGACCTCAGTTTGATTCCCCAGGACCCATGTAAGCCAGATGCACAAGGTGGCACATGCGTCTGGAGTCTGTTTGCAGTGGCTGGAAGCCCTGGCACACCCATTCTTTCTCTCTCTCTCTGCCTCTTTCCCTCTCTCACATATATTAATAAATATAAAATATTAAATAAAGAAATGAAGTCTGAAGAAGCCAACAACTTATCTAAGAGTACCTATAACATTGTGATCCTAAACTCTTAGCTAAGACTTGCCTCATCAAAGCTCTCAGGAATGTATACTTTCTCATCAAATTACATCTTTTCCACATTTACTTCCTGTGACCTCAGCATCTCCAGGATGATAAGACTCATGCTGTTATTTTGTTTATCTACTTGATGAATTTAAAAAAAAAAAACACAAAACTTTCCCACAATTTATATTGCCTCAAACTAGAACCATTTCACTTCACCACACAATCGTTTTGCTTGGGTCAGAAGTGTAATTAGGCCTTTGGCTGTGACATTCTCTTTCTTCCAGGTGGCTTGGACTGGTGTTACCAGCTGGAAATCACCTGGCAGTTGGGCTCACCGCGAAGGTCATGGATGCTTTTGCCCATGTGCTTAGAGATTTATAGGATAGTAGCCGGGCTGGGCTCCAGGGGCCCTTTGACTTCCCTAGTCTCAGGTGTTAACCATATACTCTGTGCAGATGAGTTTCAAACCTTGACTTAGTTACTTTTCTTGTTGCTGTGGCAAAAATACCTGACAAAAGCAAGTTACAACAATAAGGGTTTATTTTGGCTTCATGGAGTGGAAGGCAGGGTGGGAAGATTGGCCTCAGCTGATGAGGCAGCTGGTCACATTGTGGTCACTTGGGAAGTAGAAAGAGATAAATGCTGTGTTCAGCTCACTTTCTTATGTTCTTTTTTAAAAAAATATTTTTATTTTATTTTATTTTATCTATTTGAGTGAGAGAGAGAAAGAGGCAGATAGATTGAAGAGAGAATTGGCATGCCGGGGTCTCCAGCCCTAGAAACAAACTCTAGACACATGCGCCACCTTGTGCATCTGGCTTACGTGGATCCTGGGGAACTGAGCCTAGGTCCTTTGGCTTTGCAGGCAAGCATCTTAGATGCTAAGCTGTCTCTCTAGCCCTGTTGTGCTCTTTAGGCTTCGGAATCCCACACTCAGGGTGGCTCTTCCTTCCTTCCTCAGTTAAACTTCTTGGGAAACATCTGCATACACAGACCCAGAAGTATGTCTCATAGTGATTTCAACTCCTGTCAAGTTAACAATGGTGACTGACTATCGCAGACCCCTTAATGGAGGCTCAGGAGTCCAGTTTCCAAGGTGTAAGCTGCCCGTCTTTTTAAAAATTAGCTCCAGAATTGACTCAGCATCATGCCTTATTGATCAGATGAGCTACAGACCTATCTCCCATGAATGGTTTGTCCAAAAACTTTCAACCATGTCTACTGTCCCATGCTGTACGTTTGAGTTAGCCAACCCGGAGTGAGCAGCTCTTAGTGCTAGCTGGCATGATCTGGTTCCGGCCAGTAAGAGATAAAACATTTATTTGAAGCTTTAAGCCATATAGTAAGTGTTAAAGTTTCAGATTTGAAATTGAAATGGAGAATTGATGTTTGCAGAGCAAAATAAGTAAATGGGGATTTTAGTAGGGAAGAATAAATAAATAAATACCTTAACAGACATTCCACACAGTTTATCTCTACAAGATTCTAAAATGAAAATCCCCAAGGCTTAACAGTAAGAGTTCATGGTGGATGTGAGAATAGCCTGCTTTGTTAAGAGATTCCAGGTTTTCAAAACTGAGAGGTTTTCATCACTTCAGGGATCATGGTGCTAATAGAGTTAAATCAAATTATGCCCCTTCCTCTCAGAGAGAAAGAGAGAGAGAGAGAGAGAGAGGGAGAGAGAGGAGTTCAGCTTTCATTTTTCATATTGCCTAAGGGGGTATAAAATAAAAAGAGGTCAGCTAAAAATAGTGACTGTCTGTTAAATTAAACTTGTAAAATCAGCTGCTAGAAAAAAAAAAAAGTTATACTGTGCTTCTATTGTGGGGAACTTTAAGGTACAATCCCCTGAACACTGACCCTACCCCGGACCGCATTACAGACATATGCCAATACCAACCACTTCAAAAAAGTCATGAGGCACAACAAACAAGTTTGTACAAGACAATTAATATCTCAAGGATTTTCAGACTAATCAAATAGTATTCTTGCCTCATAAGGAAACTGGGTTGTTCTCACCAGTCGTAACGTTACCTAGAGTCTGATAACCTTGTGAGCAAATGGAATCCCAAAAGTAGTGTGAACAGAAGTCCTTCCCTATTGTATCTCACATAAATATTCATGATTATGAAATAGTAACTAATCATGCCATTGTTCTTTTTTCATAATGTTAATTGGAAGCAATAGAACAACAGTGATAATTATTGTGAAGACATGTGTTGCTTACTGTATTGTAGGCCCTGTGGTAGCTAGCTGTGTGCTTTCTCACATCTCTCTCTCTCAACAGTGTTGCGATTTGAATGTGGAATGTCCTTCACAGGCTCATGTGTTTGAATACTTGATCCCCAATTCCTGGTGCTATTTGGGAGGGTTCTGGAGCCTTGCTAAAAGACGTGGACCTCTGGGGGTAGGCCTTGAGGTATTGTGGCCTGGCCTCTCCTCCTTTTTTGCAGTGTGACCAGCCAGCTTCCTGCCCTTGCTGCCATTCCTTCCTTCCCCAACTGTAGCCCTGGAACTGTAAGCTGAAATGAACCCTTTCCTCCTTACATTGCTTCGTGACAGGCATTTGGTCATAGCAACGAGAAAGTAACTGATACAGAGAGACCCATTTTACAGCCAAGGACACTGGTATCTAGTGAAGTTCACCGTTTGCCTAGGCTTCACAGCTAGGGAAGGGTCAAGCATGGATTCTTATGCATGCTGTCTGGCCTCAGGGACTGTGCTCTTGATCTCGTCATCATTTGAGTACACAGCACAAGGCTGTACAGTTGGGGCCATGTGGGTCCATAGCAGGGCCTTACCCTTTTCTTAGTCCATAGAAGTCATGTGATTGAGATTATATGCAAATCAGTACAGTAGGGATAAAAGCACCCGCTTGGCAGAGCTTTCGTCAAGTACAGAGAAAACGCATGCATGCTCACTCCTCCCCTAGGATCATTCCCCTCAGCACTTACAATGATAATTTTCCTTAAAATCTCCCAAGCATTGGCTTGAACTTTCGTAAGAACAGTCTTTTGTCTGGTTCCTGGACTTTCCTCCAGGAGTTTGCTTCAGGGCCTGCTTAAAGAACATTTCCCAGGCCCTCTGCTTGTGGGGGTCCATGAGTCACTCTGAATGTAGAAGTGGGGAACCTGGCAGCCAGTCAGCCCTGGCTTTGCTTCCAGTCTTCTTACTCACTAGATTTCGGGTCTTACAAGTCACTCCTCTCTCTCATGAAATGGAATCACAAGAGGCTGGAGAGGTGTCTCAGTGGTTAAAGGTACTTGCTTCATATGGAATTACAGTTGCTGAGAACATGTATGAAAAGTATACATATCATATGCAAAAGTGGGTGATGGCCAGGGCTGTCCTTGTTACCTGGAATGGGGTTCACATTTCCTTTACAATTGGCTTGTGATTCCAAAACTACCCCATGATAATAATGTCTGTCATCTCTGGTGAGAGAAGATCTGACTCGTTCCCTGTTTTGAGTGTCGTTTTATAGCCTGTGTGTTTGCTTGGTCACGTCTCCATGGGACATGGGTAGTCTCAGTGCTGTGATGTGTCTTGCTTTGGTTTTTGAGTAATTACTGTGAAATGATCAGTTTCAAGGGGGGCATATTTTACCTCATCCCCTGTCTGCTCAGCACCTCTTGCTGCTCTATCCCCAAAGGAGCTTGCTATTTTGCTTCCTGAATTGGTTTCTTTGAGCTCCTGTTCCATCCTTTTCCCACTGAAACCCATATTCTTTTCAACTATTCCCTCTCCCGTTTTTTTTTTTTTTTCCCCTTCTCCATACATGTCTCCAGACAACATGTTGATTGGTTCAACATGATGCAGATTTTGCACAGGTAACAATAGCTTCTGTAAGGTCATGAATGCAGTGACCATATTGTGACTGGAAAACAGCATTCCACAGAACTCCTCCCCTTCTTTGACTCTCTCACAAGAACAACTACTGCATACTTCAGAACTGTGAGAAGAGCATATTTCGAACGTCCTAGTCACACCACAATGACAACTTGCAGGGATGGATATGCTTATTGTTCTGAATTTATCATCTCATGATATCTGCATGATCACACAATGCACTGACCCCATAACCACTTTAAAAATAAAGTCAAACTCCAAAAGAGTCCCATGTTCAATGCCCTACAATGGCTTTTTGTTTTGCAGACATACGAGATAACGTGTCCTGACCCTGCCAAGTGAGGTTGTCTTAGCCTTTTCTTCAGGCTTAACTTCCCATGGGAACCCCCAAGCAGTTCCCACATGCTGATCTTTGTTCTTTCTCAACCACTTGGCACTCACTTCCAGCTAAGTGAGGTGGTCACTTCTCTACCCATAGTGCACTTCTCCAACTATCCATGTAACTGGCTCCCTTTAGTCCTTAAGGTCTTTTTGCAAACATCACTTGTTCCAGGGAAGGCTGTCTTCCCTACCTTGCCTCTTGTCTCAGAGTCCCCTACCCACCACAGCCAACTCTGAATGGTCTTCATTTTCAGCTGTTCTGATCTTATACACCATTTTGATGTGGAGAATGGTGTTCTCTCCACTTCCAGAGAGAACCCCTTAAAAATCCTATGTACACAGAGTTTGCTTAACAAATATTTCCAAATGGATTCAAGAAAAGTTTCAAAACAAAATTCTTGTACAAGGAATGTTCTCAAAAATAGGTAACTTGGGCTGGAGAGATGGCTTAGCAGTTAAGCACCTGCCTGTGAAGCCTAAGGACCCCGGTTCAAGGCTCCATTCCCCAGGACCCACGTTAGCCAGATGCACAAGGGGGCACACTCATCTGGAATTCGTTTGCAGTGTCTGGAGGCCCTGACTCACCCATTCTCTCTCTGTGTCTCTCTCTCTGCCTCTTTCTCTCTCTGTCTGTTGCTCTCAAATAAATAAATAAAAATGAACGAAAAATAGGTAACTTTATGAAGTTTTTCTTTTAAGAAATATCACTCACCATTCTGCATCAATTTTAAAGATATTTCTCTAAATGTTTATGAAGATAGAAATGTATATATTTGCCCATCCTCCATTTGCTCAGTAGCTGGTAAAGCAGATAATAACAATATAGGTTAACAGATTAAAATAAGTTATATAGTAAGTCAATGAAACTGATACTGTTGGCTGCCTGCTGTGTTTTGGAAATGCTGTGGTTTGTTCTCTAAAGTTCCATGTATTGGAAGCTCTATCGTGAGCACTGAGAAGTGGCAGAACATTTAAAAGGAGAGGCCCTGTGTGAAAGTAGGCCATTAAAAAGAATCCCCCTGGAAGTGGTTAATTTGCATCATGTAACACAGGGCTGGGCCTTTTAGGACGGGGTTACTCTTCTCCAAATTGCCTCTTATAAAGCAAGACTACCCGTGTTGCCCTTCTTCTGTTCACTTGTTTACTCTGGCACACGTGCCGCCATGTGGTACCATCTACCATGCTGCTGTGCAACTCACTGTGCCTAGACAAACGTGATTGCCTAAGTGAACATCTTTTCTTTATAAAGCACCCAGCCTTGAGTGCCTTGTCACAGCAGCAGCAAGCAGACTGATCTGTATGTTTGTATCACCTGGAACAGGGGTCACATCATTTATGTATTTAAGCTTATTACTGGACAGTCCCCCACTCTAAATTAATGTGCTCAGGCAAATACAAAGAGGGATTTAAAGTACAGGTCACATGTGTCAGAGGTGTCATGAAGTGGAAATAGGGTGTTGGAAAGTGTTCTGCACATATGCGTGTAACTGAAAGAGGAAGCTACCTGTGAGAAAACCAGGAGTGACAGCTCCAGAGCGCTTGTGGGATCGTTAAGGAGACTATTCCCTCCTGGGAGGGGACAGCTGCATAATTGTCCAAGTCCATAGTACTAGGATCTATGGTACAGCTTTGGTGACTGAGGGAGTTCAACCCAGAAAAGGCCGCTTCCCCTTTCACTACTCAATGCTATACTGCACCATCCCTTTCTTCGCCCATGTTGGGGTGACTTTGTCCAGTAGAATCTTTCTTTGCTACGATTTCTACATAATGGTCTCATGAATGCCCCTGAGGTGTGACATTGGAGAGACTCTCCACTTGTACAAAGGTCTCTTTCATCCCTCAGACCTGTAGACATGAATTTACTTTTTCTATGTATGTGCACTTGGCACAAAGGCCCATCTGTAGAGAATGAAAGAAAAATGAAGAAAACAATAGAGAACTATAAGATATTTTCATTATAGACGTGAGGCTTTCCTCTGTGTGTGTATGTGTATTCTGAAGACACATCTGATGACATTTCTGTAAAGGTCACTCTACGCTACTTGGTGCATAGGTATGTGTAACATAGGTGCCTATCAATGTGCATAGCTGTGTCCTGTAAAGAGACCACATTTTATGATGGCACAGGAATCTCCCTGATGTCCAGAGAGACTGTGTTCACTTGCCGCTTTCTTTGAAGTCAATGTGTATTCACAGACACTCATGAAGTCCTTGCCAGGCACACATTACTTGGGACCTTCTAGATTCAATTACACAGGAGCCATGACAATTACAGGACATGGTGATGACAGAATTGAGGTAAGTACTGGGTCGGATAAGCCACCACAGAGAGATAATCACACTGCGCCTCGGTTTATTGGGTACCTCTGAAGTGGCCCACTGTGCTCACACAGGCTAGAGCTAAGCAAAAACAGAATTACATTTTTGCTTCTACAGAAGGATAAAAAGGTCTTTTTACCTACTTCTGATTTTCCAGATAGCTCCAATTTCTGTCACTTAAAAAAAAATCTTTCTAGCTTTTTAAAAGTTGGCCGCATTCTTATACTCACATTCAGTAAGTAGCAAGAATAAAATACAATTATGTACCCTATTGATTCTGTCTTCATTGATATATAAAATCTCTGTGGTAGTGGTCTTTATTTGTTCCTATAAAAGACTGTTCAGAGACTGGTCACTTTACGAAGTATTTCTAAGTAATGAAAACTTACCAAGCTGAGGTTATGGAAGGAGCCATGGAAAAGACTCTTGGGTCATAAGGGAGTGTTAGAATGAATCTCAGATCCTCAGGAGGGGAGTCTGGGGTTGGAGGATCACAGTTCAAGGTCAGCCTGAGTTATGGAGTGAATTCAGGGCTAGCATGAGCATAGTGAGATTCTGTCTTGAAACTAAAAGTAAAACAAGGGCCAGGGAATATACCTCAGTTGTAGACTACTTGCCTAGCATTCATGAGACCCTAAGTTCAATATACACCCCCACTAAAAGAGGGCTTAACTAGGGTAGTGAAGCACATTGAACGTGACCTGGGAGAAGCGGGTAAAGACAGCCTTTCCTATTTGAGGCCACCATGGGAAGAGAAGTGAATTTCATGTTATTCTTGTGAACTAAGCACAATATTGGAAAACATTCTCCCCTAAGAGCGCAGGCTCTTCCCACAGTGCCTTTAGAATACCCATAAGAATTCTTTTCCTTTAGCTATAAAATATAGAGAATAAGTGTATGATGTCTATCCCACTAAACAACATGTGAAAATGGGGCTGGAGAGATGGCGCAGTGAGTGAAGCCCTTTCTGTGCAGTTGTGAGTACCTGAGTTCAGATCCCCAGCACCCAGGTAGAGCGTGATGCTGTGGTGACAGTGTCTGTAATCTCAGCGTGCCTAGGGGGACGGGGAGGCAGGGACAGGAGAGTCACTCCAAACTTGTGAGCCAGCTACCCTGGTGCACCCAGGCATGAGCGAGAGACCCTGCCTCAAAAAAGGGAGAAGGTGAGGTCAGACACCCCTGAATCTGTCTTCTGACCTTCCCGTGAATGCTATGGCAAATGTGTGTGTGCATGGGCACACACACACACACACACACACATGCACACACACCAAAACTTGCAAATGTGTAAACATTTAAAGAGTTACAGCGATTATACAGATATGAGATGATGGGACTGTTATTAATGGAGCTGACTTTATGGAAATTTTAAGTCTAAGATAAGGAAAAATCTGAACTATCTCAAATGTCTAAACATGACAGGGGCAACCTTTCTTATGACGTACTTTAGGAAAGGCCTTTAGACAAAGAGTTGTCAAGGACGAGTTGTGCCGGACGGCAGCAGATGGCTTCTAAGTGTTTTTCCAGTGCTCCCCATTCATGATCTTGAAGTGAATAACTTGGGGTCAAGCCGGTCTGAGTGCCTTGTGCTCACAGCCAACAGAACACATGACTAACTCAGCATTCAGCGTGTGTTAACCACGCTGAGTCGCTGCAAACACTAGAAATGTTTCAGTACATGTAAGCCTTTAGTTCAAATGTTGAAAACATTAGACACACGGAAAACCGAGATGGGTTTTCCTCTGCAGCCCTATTGTAAAATTCCCTTTCCATTTGAAGGCTGATTGAACTGGCTCCTTGGTTCTCCTGCAGGATCATTGATGTCTGCATGTGAAAAGTGAGGTGGAAGTGCCAATGTTTCCTTGATACTTTGATGTCTCATGGGAGTGTAAGGGATGTCATACTTGTTGCTAAGCCAAATCCCAACTTGATTTACAGCTTTATTCCTTTAAGACAAAGATTTTTCTTTGGCTATAATTTTCATCTAGACTTTTATTTCTTTATTTTTTTAACCCCGAAACTGTTGGGTAACATGAGTGGCTTTTACCTCTGTCCCCTCCCTATTGGCTGCTATCCAATGTAGAAGGATGAATGAATCCTTTTGTGTAGGGTTTTGTAACTCAGTGACGAGCCAGGAGTCTTGCCAAAGGTATGTGCAGTGTATAGAAGGTGTCTAACCAGGGCTGTGGTGAAGTAGCATTCACTGGTGAATTCCTGGCTGGCGCGTGGCTAGGTCCTAGTCAGCTAAATTTCATTTCAATCCATTAGTAGCCCCCTTCATGATTCAGTCAGGAACTGTTGTTGGTCAGCTCTTGAAATCATTAAGGGATTGTAAAGGCATGAGAGAAACAGATTTAGATAAATGCAAACTTAAAAAAATCTTAACAAAACAAATGTACATGAAAACATCCACAAATAATACTTGCATATGAAGACTGCACTTTTCCAAAATATTTTATTATTTATGACAGAGAAAGGAGAGACAGAGAGATAGATAGATAGATAGAGAGAGAGAGAGAGAGACTGGGAGAGAGAGAGAGAGAGAGAGAGAATGGGCATGCCAAAACCTGTAGCCATTGTAAACGAACTCCAGACACATGTGTCACCCTGTACATTGGCTTACATGGGCACTGGGCAATAAAACCTGGGCTCGTCGGCTTCACAAGCAAGTGCCTTAACCACTAAGCCATCTCTCCAGCCCCGCGTTTTTGTACATGGTAGGCCAGGGATTTTAGTTTGACATAGCTGTGCCAACTGCTGGTCAGTGTTGTTTTTTGCATAAAGAGCATCAGAGTGCATCACTCTTGGGTCCTGATCTGTGTGCGTGTGCAGGTGTGCATGTCTCGTGGCATGCTTATGGGGGTCAGGAGACAACTTCTGGTGCAGGTCCTCACTTTCCATCTTGTTTGAGGCAGGGGCTCCTTTCATTGTTCACCGCTGTATGCTGGGTGACAGCTGGCCCATGAATGCGGAGTTTGCAGGATGCTCCTGTTTTTGCTGCTGGTCTTGTCAGTGGTGCACTGGGAATACAGACACTGCTACTGTGTCCATCTGTTAGGTAGTTTGTTAGGTCGGGATCTGAACTGCGTTGTCATGCTTGCAAAGCAAGCATTTTTACCCACTGAGCCTCAGCCACCCCGATTTCCAACTTCCATTTCCTTAGAAATAGGTTTTGGGAAAGCTGCTGAGCCACCAGAAAGATTTTTGTATATGTTTCCTTTCACTGTTCTTTCATACCTAAAATTTGTCTCACACCTAGAATTGGAAAAAAAAATATATGTGATAACGTGTATATAACACATAACTATCTTTTAACTGTCTCCATTTGATGCATTGGTGCTAATGCACTCACAGTGCTGTCACCCAGTCCACTGCCAGAGAAATTTTAAAATTCACCCAAAACAGAAACCCTGTGTCCATTAGACAGTACTGCTCTACAGCCTTATTCTCCCAATCTGTGTAACTTCTCTACTTTTTTTCTCTAGCAATTTTTTTTCTGTTTTAGCACCTCATAATAAATGACGTATCTGTCCTTTTATGTCCAGCTTACTTCCTTAACACAATATCTTCAATGTTTATCCATGTAAATATCTTAGAATTTCCTTCCTTCCTATGACTCATTAATATTCTACTGCACCTCTGTCCTACACTTGGCCTATCCGTACATCTGCTGATAGACATTTGATCTTTCTCCCACCTTTTGGCTGTTGTAAAAACTGTCATTGTGAGCATTGGTATACAGGTACCTGAGGCCCAGCAGTGGGATTACTCAATTCTGTGTAACTTTTTTTTTTCTTTTGAGGAATTTTCAAATTGTTTACCTTACCCCTCACCAAAAAACGTATTGTTTTCTTAGGTCAACTTGTCTTTCTGATGATTTTACAAGACATTCAGCTTGGATTCACAGAAGCTATAGCTTTCTTTACTTTTGATCTTATATTTTACTAGTCTCTAACCATTTAGATAACCTAGTACAAGTATCATAAACAGGTTTAGAAACATATACAACTGACATTCTCTAAGCACACAATTTCAAGTGGCAAGACCAGAAAGGCTGGGACAGTGACTTTTCAAAAGAACCCAGTGCGCTGAGTTCCAGCGAGTACTGAGAACAGAACTTGCTGTGAATGGAGAATGCTGGTTAATTGGGACAAGGCAAAACAACTTCTGTTCAGCTAGATTTCCTCTGTCATGAGGAGATAGATAAAGACATACAGAAACAAATGACTGTGGGTCTGGGCAGAGCCAGCAACTCTTAACATCCAATGCCTTCCTGTGGACAGCAAAGGCTGAACTATAGTAGGAGGCTTACTAATGTGTTCCCTTTCTGTATGAGTTCTTTAACATAAGAATGGACCCAGAGACATAAGTAGCAGGTTGATTTCCCATTCTCCTTCTTCTCAGGCTTAATTTAACGTGATGGGAAATGGGAGCCAAACAGAAAGATGATAGCTTTCAAGTGAAGAGCCTGTGTGGAGGAGATGTGATTAGATGTTTTCTAGACAAAGCAAAAATAGTCACGAAGCTGAAGAAGGAATACTTTTCTATAGCATCATCCATCCTTGTTAGCCACCTAAATGATTAACAGGTTTGGGAGTCTGCCCCCTAAATGTGGCCCAAAAGGGACTTGGTTTATTTAGCTCAGAGAGAAAAAGTGCACATGGCAAGAGGGACTGAATAACTGTCTCCAGGAATATGAGCGCTTTTCTCTGAGCGGCAAAAAGCAGCAGCTTCCTGCTTCTGCTAAGGACAGGATAAAAAATAGTTCAGCAGCAACAGGTGGGTTTAAGAATTCTGTGTCCATCAAGTTCAAGACCAAAGTCACTTCTCTGTCTCAGAAGGATGTAGCCCACTATCTTTAGTGGGAGTGATTTAAATATGACCTTTTCTTGAATCTTGAACTAGTACAAAGAAGCCAGAGGGCCTTGCCCCCGAGCCCATGAGAGAGAATGAAACTGTTGTCTGAGACCCCCAGTGATTCACATTTGAAGAAGCCTTCACCGCAGTCTTCAAGTAGAAAGATTGAGATGGGGAGGGGATATGATGGAGAATGGAATTTCAAAGGGGAGAGGGGGGAGGGTAATACCATGGGATTTTTTTTGTTATCATGGAAAATATTAATAAAAATGGACGAAAAAAAAAAAAAAGAGATTTAAACAGAAAAGGCTGCAGTTTCTTACTCCCCTTAGCCTTCTTCTTAAAGCAGTACAACCCAGACTCACTCCTTCAGGAATTAGAGAATGTCCATTGACTTGCCACTATTTGCCCATTTGATCAGAGGGTCATGACTTAAAAACAAAAAAACAAAAACCAACAAAAAACCAGGTCTTCTTTCTAGTGAAGTTGATATGAAATATGTGTACATGAACATGAGCATGTGTCATATAAGTCATAAACATCTGATAAAGGATATATATTACCAGGTGTGGTGGCACATGCCTTTAATCCCTGTACTTGGGATACTGAGGTAGGAGGATCACTGTGAGTTCAAGGCCCACCTGAGACTACATAGTGAATTCCTGTTCAGGCTGGACAGAGCAAGACCTTACCTTGAACCTGTCCCCCAAAAGGATATATATATTCATTTAAGGAATATAGTTTATATGTTATCAGTTATTATATTAACAAGTAATTATATGATATACAATCTATATAATTCAACAATGAAAGCAAGGTTTTATTCTGGGCAGTGTCTCTAAGCATTAATTATCTGAATATGAATAAGCTATACAATGTTAATTAGTAGCACAGAAAATATTTCAAGTATCGTGTAACAATGCATTATTATAGATGAACAGCTAGGAGGAAATTATAAAGCAGAAAAATTAGTTCTGAGTATGTTATTAACTATTAGTCAATATGGCAGATAGAAACTTCTTTTCCATTGCTGTTTTCATCATTCTTATTTGTATTAGATTCATTATGCCATTTACTTTGAATTGGATAAGTGGTGTCTTATTTGCCCAGTTAGAAATTATTTCCATGAAAGCTCTGGTTCCCAGAGGATTGACTGATACCAAGCTGTGTCCTTAAAGTTGTAGGGATGGATTCTCCCCTGTTATGTTTTTGTCTTTTATCAAAATTTATTATGACCTCAATCAAAGATCCTTGCCTTTATTACTGAATGCCTTTTGTCATCTAAAAAAGAAGTCAGGTTGAACCAAGATCCAACTCTGAATCTCATAACTGTCTGATCTTCAAAATTCCAGTACTGAAGTGGGAAAATGACAGTGGGGAGGGATTTGAGTCTTCTGGGGTTTCCATTTCTTTCATCTACATTACAGGAATATTTTGAGAGTTAAATGAATAATGTGTTAATTCATAAAATAAAATCCTCTCTAACATGTAATGTTCCAGGAATCATTGTTAACAAATTACCTGAATCAAATTGTAAATAAACTTGGAAAGAAAGTAACTTTTAAAAAATATTTTTATTTATTATTATTTGAGGGAGAGAGAAGCAAATAGAGTGAATGGACATGCCAGGGCCTCTAGACACTGCAAATAAACTCCGGACACATGTGCCACATTGTGCATCCGGCTTATGTGGGTACTAGGGAATTGAACTTGGATCCTCTGGCTTTGTAGGCAAATGCCTTAACTTCTAAGCTGTGTCTCCAGCCCTGAAAGTGCCTTTTAAAATAAGTGGGAAGATAATACATTTTGTTTTGCAATATTTACAGAAAGATTAATAAATCTATGACTGAAAACAGTCATTTAATAACCTTTGTTTCAATTTAGTGCTATGCTTTGAGATATCCAATTGAAGACATGGTTCCTGACCTGGAGAAGTTCATGAATTTGTTGAAGAGACAAACCCAGGAGTAGGAAATTATCACAAGTTGGACTGAGTGTCAGGAAGGGCAATAGAAAATACTCAGGTCTTGAGCCCCTGTATGCTGCAAAAGGCAGGCCACAGGGGTTGGTTAGTGGTTTACTGTAGCTCTTGGGAGACTTAGGATCCTGGTTAGGTTTATAAAACACTATCATTTCAATATAGAATTGTTCAAAACCACCTTAAAGTCCACATATATCAAAACCCAAGAACATTCTGTCACTGCTCTTTTCTTCCTTGATATGAACTTATCTTTCTAAAATCTCAATGCTCAGGCACATGTGTCGGAAGACTGTCAGCTCACTCTGAGCCAGACCACTCCTGCCCAATGTCATTCTTAGACTGTGGGATGTGGACTGTCATTATAAATCACATTGAGAGCAAACACCCCAGTTAGAAGCTTACCTCAAAAACTGAGGCAGAGCACATATTTTAATGCCAGTGGATTGAGGAAATGTGGGAGGATCTCTCTATTAGAAGGAGATTTGTAAGTCAGGGATGGGGGAGGGAGATTGTGGACCTTTGAAATGGCACCTCTCCTCTCTCTCCCAGCTCCCCAGATTCAGGCAGCAGAGAAGCATGACAACAAAACCATCAATGTAATAACATACCATTTATGGTTGGAATCTTATAAGGCTATGTCAGCCAAGTGAAAGAATAACTGTCACTTTCTTCTAGACACAAAGTGTTATGGTTTCTGTCACCTTTATCATAATTTGCAGCTGATTTAGAGGTTCTGTTTTTCATGGCAAATGGCTTAGTGGGGTGTTTTGTGCATATGTCCATGCTGTCGAGATGGTAATCTGGGGATTCCCCGGAGTGGAGTTAAATGCTGATAATGACCTGTGATAATGTGAGTGGTTGGGGTTTGATCGCATGGTCGGCAAGCCAACTGAACTGATTCTCTTGCTCTTTCTCACTCTAGATACTCAAATCCAAAGACTTAACGTCTCCAACCCAGCGCTACATTGACAGCAAAGTTGTAAAGACAAGAGCAGAGGGCGAATGGCTCTCCTTCGATGTCACCGATGCAGTGCAGGAATGGCTTCACCACAAAGGTGACACACTCATCTTTCTCCTCCTAGATGTGGCCTGAGGTGACTGTGAATTGATTGCAGGTTTAAGGATGCACATCCATATCAATGACTTGCTTAACTTAATGTTTTCCAGACAGGAACCTGGGATTTAAGATAAGTTTACACTGTCCCTGCTGTACTTTTGTGCCATCTAATAATTACATCATCCCAAATAAAAGTGAAGAACTAGAAGCAAGATTTGCAGGTAACTGAAATTTGGTCATTACTATAATCTCTTGAAAGAAAGTGAGTGTGCATGTGAAAATGGGATTATTTGGTGAGGTGTGAAGACTTTGATTCATTTGGGCTGTGGTGTAGAAGGAGGTAGAAAGGAAGAAAGAAATTGATTTGCAGTTCTCACTGCTTAATGCCTCCAAATAACTTAGAATTAATGGGCTTGTTAACCCTGCACATTATGTGTCAGGTTAGCCTTTTATTCTTCATTTTTAAAAAATTATTTATTTGCAAGCAGAGAGAGATAGAAGAGAGACAGAGAGACAATGGGCACACCAGGAACTCCAGCCACTACAAATGAACTCCAGATGCATGTGGCCCTTGTGCATCTGGCTTACATGGGTCCTGGGAAATCAAACATGAGGCCTTTGGCTTTGCAGGCAAATGCCTTAACCACTAAGCCATTTCTTCAGCTGTTATTCTTCATTTAAGCCAACCAAGTTCCCATCCATTCTGAGAGTCTAGAAGTAGACAGCATACACTCAAGGAAATCCATTTTGAATCCCTCAGATCAAATGCTGGGAACCAACAAATGTGTGTCACTCAAGAAAGGAATCTCCTCTTGCCTCAGGCTCTGCTCCTTACCTCCCAGAGCTGGAGCCTTCCTCCTTTCTCAGTCGCTCATTACCTCCGGGAGATGGAGCCCTCCTCCTTTCTCAGACACTCATTACCTCCAGGAGCTGGAGGACTCCTCCTTTCACACATGCTCATTACCTCTGGGAGCTGGAGCCCTCCTCCTTTCTCAGGCACTCATTACCTCCAGGAGCTGGAGCATTCCTTTCTCAGGTGCTCATTACCTCCGGGAGCTGGAGCCCTCCTCCTTTCTCAGGGGCTCATTACCTCTGGGAGCTGGAGCCCTCCTCCTTTCTCAGGCGCTCATTACCTCTGGGAGCTGGAGCCCTCCTCCTTTCTCAGGGGCTCATTACCTCTGGGAGCTGGAGCCCTCCTCCTTTCTCAGGCGCTCATTACCTCTGGGAGCTGGAGCCCTCCTCCTTTCTCAGGCACTCATTACCTCCGGGAGCTGGAGCTCTCCTCCTTTCTCAGGGGCTCATTACCTCTGGGAGCTGGAGCCCTCCTCCTTTCTCAGGCGCTCATTACCTCCAGGAGCTGGAGCCCTCCTCCTTTCTCAGGCGCTCATTACCTCCGGGAGCTGGAGCACTCCTCCTTTCTCAGGCGCTCATTACCTCCGGGAGCTGGAGCCCTCCTCCTTTCTCAGGTGCTCATTACCTCCGGGAGCTGGAGCCCTCCTCCTTTCTCAGGTGCTCATTACCTCCAGGAGCTGGAGCCCTCCTCTTTTCTCAGGTGCTCATTGCCTCCAGGAGCTGGGACCCTCCTCTTTTCTCAGGTGCTCATTACCTCCAGGAGCTGGAGCCCTCCTCTTTTCTCAGGTGCTCATTACCTCCAGGAGCTGGAGCCCTCCTCTTTTCTCAGGGGCTCATTACCTCCGGGAGCTGGAGCCCTCCTCCTTTCTCAGGTGCTCATTACCTCCGGGAACTGGAGCCCTCCTCCTTTCTCAGGCGCTCATTGCCTCCAGGAACTGGAGCCCTCCTCCTTTCTCAGGCGCTCATTACCTCCGGGAACTGGAGCCCTTCTCCTTTCTCAGATGCTCATTACCTCCGGGAACTGGAGCCCTTCTCCTTTCTCAGATGCTCATTACCTCCAGGAACTGGAGCCCTCCTCCTTTCTCAGACACTCATTACCTCCGGAAACTGGAGCACTTCTCCTTTCTCAGATGCTCATTACCTCCAGGAGCTGGAGCCCTCCTCCTTTCTCAGGCACTCATTACCTCCGGGAGCTGGAGCACTCCTCCTTTCTCAGGTGCTCCTTACCTCTGGGAGCTGGAGCCCTCCTCCTTTCTCAGGCACTCATTACCACAAATGGCTTTCTTACCGCACTAAGACAACAGGTTCCAAACATGATTGCAAGGCCTTCAGTCTTCCCATGGTCACTTTCAAGAGGGTTAGCCAAATGCCAGAGGGAGTAAGGAGATGCTAGGGTTCGAATCTCTTGGCCTTTTCGTTAGTCAGTGATTGGCTGGGGAGGAGGCGGTAGGGAAGTGTATGCCCACATGCTAGTGGGTACCAGCTTTCACTGCCAGGTCATAGAAAGATTGATCTCCCTTCCTAACATCACCCCAGACCTCCATCCACTTTTAGAAGGCTCCAGTGGCCCTTGCTCATGGAAAAATACTCCCAGTGGTCTGGAGATTTATTTTGGTCTCTAACCTAGCCATGATTCTCTTGAGTGTGGAGATTAAATGCTTAAACTGGCAGTCTCTTGAGCATGCTTTAAGGAGCTCAAGTTTTTAAATCTTAGATGGAATCAGGAAAGTGTTGAGGATGCCATAAAATAAATGAAAAAGCCCTTTCTTCACAGCTTCCCAAAATAGCATTAGGTAAGGGTGACTTCTGTTCACTTGAGCCTCCTTCACTGACATTCACTCAGGCTCAGTTTATGTTCATTAGGAAAGTCTTCTGAGTTTAGCAGCCTTGGGAAGAGTGGGAACCAGCAGGCGACAAGGCATGTTCTATGACTGTGTGCTCCGTTGTTGAGCACTTGAACACTGCCTACCCTGAGGATGAACTAAAATAACCTGCCTGGCTTGCCCTTGGACCATAGGTCAAAGACTTCTGTAGTGACTTTCCTGAGAACAGCCCTGCCTTTGACATGGAAGTGCCTTTGGACAAGAGTCCCATTTAGATGTGTCCATTGTTACCTCTCATAATCCCATTGTGCTGTGTCTGATTCTGTGGGGAATAATGATATCAAGTTGATGCTACTGTGGTGGTCCTTGGTGTTTTGTGTGACTATGCATATATATACATATACCTATATATATATTGCTCATAATATATGATGAAGGTAAAGCTAAATATTTATTACCCAAATGCATTTTTTCAAGGTATTGATGGCACCTCCACATATACCAGTGGTGATCAGAAAACTATAAAGTCCACTAGGAAAAAAAACAGTGGGAAGACCCCACATCTCCTGCTAATGTTATTGCCCTCCTACAGACTTGAGTCACAACAGTCCAACCGGCGGAAGAAGCGTGCTTTGGATGCAGCCTATTGCTTTAGGTAAAGAAATGAAAACAGCTAAGTGTCTCTGTTAACCCTTGTCCTGCCTCTGCTTTCTCCCCCTTGCACACTGACCTGAACTGAACTCATTACTCAAGGCCAGATAGGACAGTAAGGCTGTTGTATGTATCTAATAACATCATTCCTGCAGGGGCATGAAACATTATTTGTGAGGTGTATTAATTAGCTCTCTAGCAGTGAACCTGGTGTGGAGGGAGAAAATTTGCCTCTGGAATGCCCCCCACCCCAGTCTCTCTGTTTGGGTGTTGATAAAGAAAATGAGCTCTTTGCCTTCTCCCAAGCAAATATAAGTTTATTTGAGATTTGTGATAATTCAAGAAGACCCATCATTGCTATGGAGGCTTTCTTTTTCCGCGAGAGTGTATGGTCTGATTTCCAGTTAGAGAAATAAGATAGCACAAAGAAGTTGTATGCCATGCCTGAAGCTACAGAATTTGAGAGAAGCTAGGGACAAGAATTTCTTTTCCACTCCAGTATAGATCACTGGACCAGGAGAGAGCCTGTCCTGTGGTGCTTTCTATGTGAGGACTCCTTTGCTTTGGGAGTGGTGGGACAGTACAGGGACTTCTGATGAAGTGTTCCACGTGTCACAGACCATAAATACAGAAATAGTTTTGGGTTGGGTAATAAGGCTTCCTATTTCTTTCCCTTTTATGCTGTTTTTTTTTTTTGTTAGCATCTATTGATTATGCATAGTAATGGCATTTATCATGGCATTTTCGTGTATGTGCATAATGTCCTTCTGCCATATTCACCTGCTCTGCCCTCTCTTGTGCCCCTGCCCCTCCTGTAGATCCCCTTCTCTTCCCAAATGAGACTCCATAGTTCTTGAACTCTGATTAATTCCTCAATCCACTAAGAAGTGGTAAAAATAGAGGCTATATTCTCATCAGAAAATGCCTCAGGGGATTCTCTAAAAGTATCTGTTGTATTTTATTTGTTGTACGTGCAAAAAGGTGATAGAAGCTGGATGGCAGAATGGTCTGGTGTTGGGGAAGAAGGACTTTGTCCACTGCAGTCGCATTCTGCTCATGTCTGGACACTTGAGGGTATCATACTCACTTTCCAGGTCACAGACAGGGGCCGGGCGCATGCATCAGTGAATCACGACAGCACCTCCTCATGCAGCCAGGGGCAATGGCAGCATAACCGTTAAAATGGGTCCATGGTGCTTGCTCAGCAGGTGTTAGTTGCAGCCATGAACGAGTCGTTTTTCTGGCTTAGGGTAAGGTGGGTGAGAAATCAGCTCTAAAATCCCTGTCACTCTTTCTTTGAACAGAAATGTGCAGGACAATTGCTGTCTACGTCCTCTTTACATTGATTTCAAGAGAGACCTTGGGTGGAAATGGATACACGAACCCAAAGGGTACAATGCCAACTTCTGTGCTGGTGCATGTCCTTATTTATGGAGTTCAGACACTCAGCACAGCAGGGTGAGTATCTTTTATTCCTGTCTTACTCAGCAGTATACCATATATCATATTTCTAAATAAGTTGCAATAGGCCTGGTGACATTTCTCACATGCATGTATGCCAATGAAGTTGTTTCAGATGATGAGGACTGATGTAGGTTGCAGGGATCTAAAAATAACACTGATGGGTTACAAATAGTCAGTTATGCCTTCTCTGTTAATTATAAGTAATTTGAAGGTATTCTCATGTTTTACAATATATTTTTAACAGTTATAACTATAAATAAATAAACCCAAAACACCTTTTTGAAGCTAACATATAGACATAATATGTGAAGGGACTCAGGTCTCCAGATGAAAGAAAGATTTGTTACTAACTTTATCTGGGACTGTCCCTTAGAGAGAACATTGGGGATATTGACTGATGCTTTAGTAGTATATAGTAATTAGATCATTTAACCTTTCTGAAACCCAGTTCCCTATTAGTAAAAAGGAATGATTATGTTGGAAATTATCCTTAAGATAATGCCAAATTTAAGTGTTGTGCAATATAAAAACATGATATATTTGAAAATGAGCATGTCTGTGTCATTTTCAATAGAAAGGACCCAAAGGAAATTGAATATTTTTAAAATTTTTACTTATTTATTTATTTGAGAGAGCCAGAGAAAAAGAGGCAGAGAGGGGGAGGGAGAGAAAGAAACAGAGAGAGAGAGAGAGAGAGAGAGAGAGAGAGAGAGAGAGAGAGAATGGGTGTGCCAGGGCCTCCAGCCACTGTAAACGAAGTCCAGACGCAAGTGCCCTCTTGTGCATCTGGCTTACGTGGGTCCTGGGGAATTGAACCGAGTTCCTTTGGCTTTGCAGGCAAACGCCCTAACCACTAAGCCATCTCTCCAGCCCAGAAATTGAATATTTTATTGAGTTATTTCAATTCAAATAGAAGACAACCTCGGAAGTAAGGTCCAAGGTTAGATGCCGTGTGTCCCTAGCTCTGACAAGCAGAGACCTTTTCTATGGAATAGTGATACTTCCTTTTGCACTTCCTGTTGGTGGCTCATGCTATATGAAGTTAGTGATGGAAAGGCTGTCATGCATTATTTTATTCAAACATTTAATTCTCCTAAAAGAAAACGTGGGATTTAGACTATGTGGATGACTTGCCTAAGATCAAACTGAAAATCAGTGACAAGCGGGGCCTTGGAATGCAGCCCTGCTTGTTTTATAACTGGGGCTCCATTGCTCCGCTTAATTCCAAAAATGTGGCTTCGTGTGGGGGTTTCTGTTCCACTCTTTATGCCTCTGTAAATCTCCCTATTAAAGAGGCATTAGAAAAATTGCCTTCACTGCAGGGTAGGAAAATGAACTAACTGCCAAAAGAGATCACATAATGCACTCAGCTGAATTCAGGAGTTTGGGGGTTATCAATTATTTTAGACACTCCGTGTTATAAAAATGGCTCTTCAGTTCCTGTGTTAGTGGAATATGAAGCCTATTTATTTATATATAAATGCCTGCATAGACTGGCATTAAAATGAGCAAGTGTGGCTCCCCTTCATCCTCCGGCTCTTTTCCTAATGCCCCTGTAGGCTTTGGCACTGAGGGGTGACCACGTGCTAGGCCACGTGAGGGGAGTTGCTCATGCCTATCCCTTTGTCTGTGTTTTCTGGCCAGTCTGCTGCATCAGGGTTGTGGCAGCAGTAGCTGTAATGTGGGCAAGAGTTAGTTGCCAAGTCTAAACGTAATTCTCCTCCCTACTACACAGAGGGAGTGTGTGAAGGCTGAGACCAAGCTTGTTTGTCAAGCAGAGAGGAAGTACAACTGTCATGGTCACAAATATGTGGTTTGGATAGTCCCCTGAGAAGCCAAGGCAAGCTTAATAAAGTAGTCAGTGTGGCTGCGCTGAACAGATCCTCTGTCTGAGGTTGAAAAAAAAGTCACAGTGAATCTCGAGGAAAAGGTCACTTGTTTGATGAACACATTAATGGCAGGCTTCCTTGGAAGTGTCCCTGTGTCATCCTTGGGAATGTCCCTGTGTAGTGGGTAACCTATACACTGCCAGCAGTGAAAATCACACACCCTCTGGTAGACAAAACTACACCGTTAACTACCGGGTGTTCTGGTCCTTCTGGTTTAGGACTAGCTACTCACTCCTCAGTCTTACATATCCTCACTTACCATGGCGAAGGTCACTGGAGGGTCAGTTTTTAAATGATTGCTTTAAGCAAAATGTAAGATGGTGAATAATTAGAAGTGTACATTTACTGGGTGTGATGGCACGCACCTGTAATCCCAGCACGTGGGAGGCTGTGGCAGAAGGATTGTGAATTTGAAGCCCACCTAGGCTGTAAAGTGAGCCCAGCCTAAGCTACATAGCAAGAACTTGTTTCAAGACAAAACCAAAAAAACAAAGAAGGTAGATTGTATTTTTATGTCATCACTAGCATCACTGTAATTATTGATGAAAGGATTTAGGGTTTAATGAGAATTTAAGTGCCATTACTTTGATCTGTGAAACACTTTACGCAGAAAGATTTCACATTGCAGACAGATGTCATTTTTGTACCCTAAGGTAAGTTAAAGTTCCAATGGAAACTGTAATGAAACATTTTAATCTTCTATTTATCATTTCTTTTGTAAGTATATGGGTCATTATTGTCTGGACAAGACTTACCAGGGCTGCAAGGTATAAACAAAGCCTAGATTTCTTGACCCAAGAGACTTTAATTTACTTGGGAGTTTAAAACAAATACCCATGAAATGTCAGTTATAAATTTATATAGAAATAAGAGCAAACATTAAGAAACCTGAGATGTTTGTGCAGCAAAGCAGTGATCATGGTAAACTTATTAGAATATTTAGGAAAATCTTCTAAACAGATTATTTCAGTCTGACATTTATGGAATCATTTGTTTAATATATACCCCCCAAAGCCGGGCGTGGTGGCACACACCTTTAATCCCAGCACTCGGGAGGCAGAGGTAGGAGGGTCGCCTTGAGTTCGAGGCCACCCTGAGACTCCATAGTGAATTCCTGCTCAGCCTGAACTAGAGTGAGACCCTAACTCGAAAAACATATATATATATGATGGAGAAAGTGGGGAGATAGCTCAGAGGGTTAACGTACTTGCATACTGAGGCCAGTCCTCGTATCCCCAATGCTGGAAAAGGAGAGACAGGAGGATTCCTGGGGTTCCCTGGCCAGCCAGTTTTTGCTCATTGGTGAAGAACAAGGCCAGTGAAAGACCATGGCTCACAAAGAGGTGGACTGTGGGTAACACCCGAGCTTGTCATCCGGCTCCCATGCATGCACACATATGTGTGCCCACACACTTATAAACATGCATACACAATACGTACATGCAAAAAAAGAAAAATAATGAACCAAAGGTAGCTAAAATTGCTTACTCAGTGGTATGACTGATAACAACAAATAATGACTAAACATTGACTGTCCTCTTTTGCATATCTTCCTCTATGTTGTGTCTCCTCTCCTGGGTCCACTCAGGTCCTCAGCTTATATAACACCATAAACCCAGAAGCATCCGCTTCTCCTTGCTGTGTGTCACAAGACCTGGAGCCGCTGACCATTCTCTACTACATCGGCAAAACCCCCAAGATCGAGCAGCTCTCCAATATGATTGTCAAGTCTTGCAAATGCAGCTAAGTCTCTGCCAGAGTCAAGATTAAGATTAGAGTGATCATGATGACATGCAGCGAGGATGGTGACAGTGGTGATGTTTGTGACAAGGAAACACGAGAGCGTCTTGGTTCATCAGTGTTAAGTTTTTTTTGAAAACAAAGCGGTACTAGTTCAAACACGTTGAAAGCTTGTGTTCTGTTTGTTAGAACTGGCGTCTGAAACAACAACAACAAAATAACGTGGAAAGCCTTATTCTGCATTTCACCTACTTTGTGAGAGACACAGAAACAACATTTTTTAAAGGAAAAAATAAACACTGGAAGAATTTGTTAGTGCTAATTATGTGAAACAAAACAAAACAAAACCGGAAAAATCCATTCAGTGGAGTTGCTGTACGTACCGTTCCTGCCCCGTGCCTCCAGATCCTTCCATATTGCTATGCAATATGTGCCCTTGCTCCTCCTTACTCTTAGGGTTAACAGTGAGTTATTTATTGTGTGTTACTAGCTAATGAACATTTCATTACCCTTGGAAAATAAAGCAAGTGTATAAAGTGGAGACCAAATCCTTTGCCAGAAACTCATGGATGGTTTAAGGAACTTGAACTCAAACGAGCCAGAAAAACAAGAGGTCATATTAATGGGATGAAAACGCAAGTGAGTGATTATGTGACCCAGCGAGTCTGCATAAGATGAAAATCCAGAAAACACACGCCGTGTACATGCTGCCCAAGGAAGCTTCGTGTATGGTTCAAACACTAAAAAGTCTGTTAATAAAGGAAACTTTCAGTCAGCATAACTCTGTAAGATTGGTTCTTGTCTTCATTGTAAGTGGTTCTTTGTCCATGTAAGCAAGCCAGTGAGACGCTGAGACATTTTGACACATACTGCTCAGCTCTGCTCCTGGTTTTCCCTCTGTTTGGGTGTGTGTAGCCACACCTGCGTGACTAAATGAGACAGGTGTAGAAGCAGGTGTAACTGAAGCCACATCTACAGTTCTCTTCTGCAAACTATTAAATCAAAACATGGACTGTTTTACATGTGATGTGTAAATCCTTACCATCGTTTTCCATATGCTGTAATAATGTCAAGTATAATTGAGATTGGATTTAAATTTTGTTCTCTTTTTAATGACCATTCACAACTGTCCATTTCCTTCAGCTGGCCAGTACTCTTGAGTAAAACTCTTACTTTTGACTTGCATTACAAATACATTTTTATGATATTTTTCTCTACTTGGGTTTTGTATATTGTCCATTTTTATGACATAAGCTACCTGGGTCCATTTTTTCTTTTTCTTTTTCTTTTTTTCTTTTTTTTGTTTGATAGATTTGAGTTCAGTGGTCTTCCTTCATCTTCTACACTTCACAGCGGATCAGGCAGATGTTAATAAGCTTCTTTTAGGAAAATGGAGAAAGTTGTAGACATGGACAATGTAGATTTTAGGAACTCTTATGGATTTCAACTCAGAATCTTGGTGGCCAGGCTATAAATGTTTCCTCTAAATTGGTTTAATTTGTATTTTTTTGTTTGTTTGTTTGAGGTAGGATCTTACTCTAGCCCAGGCTGACCTGGAATTCACTATGTAGTCTCAGGCTGACCTTGAACTCATGGCAATCCTCCTATCTCTGCCTATTGAGTACTGGGATTAAAGGCATGTGCCACTATGCCCAGCTAATTTGTATTTTTGTGGAATTTTATTGTGGTAAAAACAACAGCAACAAAGGAATTCAAAGAAAATATCTTTTTCTTTAATCAGGTTTTGGGTATTTGGGGGGAAATTGAAAGATACATATTTTAGTTGAGTTCTTCAAAGGAGGGAGAAAGTCCAGATCAGCATTACTCATTTCATTTATGTCCCGGAAGTTCACGTTTTTCTAGATGTTCTTTGAAGATTGAGGAGAAACATGCCAAGTTCTCTCATGTCCAAGCATTTTTTTATCTGAGTGAGCATGGTCTATAGTTTGAGTAGTAGAGGCTGGATTTTACTTACCTTTTGTTTGTTTGAGGTAGAGTCTCGCTCTAGCCCAGGCTGGCCTGGAATTCACTATGTAGTCTCAGGCTGGTCGCGAACTCACAGCGATCCTCCTACCTCAGCCTCCCTAGTGCTGGGATTAAAGGCGTGTGCCACCATGCCCAGCTTACATACTTTTTATAAAGAATTTGCCATATCCTTGCAGAGGAGAGCTCTCTTGTTAGGGTATACAGGACATTCGTGTCACTTCCTTAGCTTGAAGACATAAAACAATGGAAGAATATTTGTAGTTTCACATAAACGTCAGTAAAGTGAAGCATGAATTGGAAAAGAAATTGTTTGATATGATAAACTGATTTCTTGGGCTTTTTAAAAATTCACTAAAATGAAGTATTGGACTTGCAAGTCTGAAGACTGGAAAAGCATGAGATAAAGAGCACAGGTCCTTTGTGATCAGTGGATCCCAGTCCCACATTTGAGTATGTGCTTGTTTTTCTCTCTCCCACTCTTCCATGGAGTCTATGTAAATCACGTTTCCTTCTGCAGGTGTTTTCCTCTCAGATAAAATGACATTTTGTTTTGTAAAATTTTGTCTTTCCTTATGAATGCACTGATAATATTTTAAATACTCTATTTTAAGATCTCTTGGACCTCTTAGGTTCTATAAGGTCTTTATTTTCCATAAGTAAATACTGTCATGGGAGGGGGGAGGGAGGAAGGGAGGGAAGAGGGATGTGGTAGTTCAGGGTGGGGGGCAAGCAGGTCAGATGTGTAACACAGCAGTACAAGTTGATGGTTGGTGTGGTTTTTGAAAAATGGAATATAAGAATAGCTGTTTTGTATTTTGATGACCAATCATGCTGTATTTTAACATGATATATGTCTGTTTTTTTTTTGTGGTGCTCTAGTGTGGTAAATAAATTATTTCAGTCATAAGTTGCTGTGTTCTTCCTATTATGCAGTCACATCTGAGATGAGCAAACACTTGTCAGGCGATTGCCAGGCTGAAAAAGGGACATTGAAAGGTGCCCTCTGCACTTGCCTTGTAAAGCTAATCACTTCAGAAGTGTCACATGCAGTTTGAGAGCCAAGGAGATTTATCAAGGACTGAAGGAAGCTCTGTGCTGACTTAATCCTCTGATTTATTGCTATTTGGTGATTGTTTGGGGTTAAATTTCTATCCAGACTGACCATTTACCAGGAAAAAAAAAAAAAAAAAAAAAACCACACTGAGATATTTGCACCGTGATTCTGGCGTTCTGGTTCTATGTTCTGCCAACGCTAGGGCCAAAAGAACTGGTCTAGACAGGATCCCCTGTAGCCCCATAACTTGGATAGTTACTGAGTCGGCCAGATATAACAAGAGCCACGTGCACTTTGGAGTTGGTTGCTTGGGAGGAGCTATTCCTCTTTCTGTTTCACCCATACCACTGTGCATGTGCACACACACACACACACACACACACACACACACACACATATCACACACCCCACACCCTGTCCTATTCCATCAAATTTCCTTGGCTGTTACCTATAAGACCAGACTTCTCAAGTGGGTTGTTGCCAATCTCTTAATA
Organism: Dipus sagitta; assembly: GCA_036346955.1. Classification (NCBI taxonomy): domain Eukaryota; kingdom Metazoa; phylum Chordata; class Mammalia; order Rodentia; family Dipodidae; genus Dipus; species Dipus sagitta. The sequence continues at coordinate 318,398,817 of CM070770.1, forward strand.
AATAGAACTAATAAAAAATAAAAAAAGTCAATGTGATTCAATCTGGTTTCTAACTTTCTGTAGTGCAAGGTCTAGCTTGTGCCTGCTGTCTTGTGAAAACGTCATATAGGAACAGGCCATGAATTTGAGCATGGAAATAAATAGACAACCGTTCTCTCTTTTACCATCCTGTCGTGTTTGATCTTTTATGGTCAACTCTCAGGTAAAGGAGGGATTTCACTTCAAACTTAGCCCATGATTCTAGGTGGAATAGCAGTCTCAAGTCTGTCATCCAGGCTCACATTAACTGCTGAGTGAGAACAGAAGAGCATGGTAGGCTCACACTGAGGAAAAGAGGCACCTAGGAGTTCTATCCATTACTTTCCTTTCCTTTTCTTCTTTTCTCCTTCTGTTGGTGTTGATGCTGGGAATCGAATCCAGAGCTTTGGCCCACTAGTCACATACTAAATCACGGAGTCACAGTGCTAGACACTGACTGTTTCTTTGTTTGCATTGACAATGGGCACATCCGACTTGCATGTATCTGCCTGTGTAAGTGAATGGCCCCCAAGAAAAGCACTTGGCTGAGTGTATGGACTTCCATCTTGATATTTCTAAGCCAGCTCAGCTTTTGCCTTAATGTCAACTTGCAGTCATGAGGATTCATCTCCAGACTGTGATGTGAGTCCGTGCTTCTCCATCCTGATGCTATTGTGTGTAAGACCTCCAGACACTTATCTCATGAGTGGATCGAGCCACAAATAGTTCCTGATAATATTCTTTAACTACATGTTAACAGTTTGATGACATGATAGGCCCCAAATTACTGGGAAGTAGCCAGTTGAATGACCTTTTCCCTAATACTAGCAGACACTGTTCTTGGATTAATCTCACACTTAACCCTAGGATGTAGGTGTTTTTCAAGCTGACTCACAGTGGTGTAATTATTGTCCAAAACCAAGTTTAGTTTGTAAGTGAATGTTCTAGAAGCTTATTATTCAATACAATAGCCACATAGGACACCTGAGCATTACAACTAATCTGAATTGGGAAGTAGAATATATGACCTAGAATTTCAAGACCCAGGTACAAAACAATGTAAAGTGTAAACTGTCTCACTAATATTTTTATATCAATTACATGTCTAAATAATACTCTTTTGGATATATATGGGATCAAATAAAGTATGTTATTAAAATTAATTTCACCTGTTTCTCTTTAAACTTATTTTTCATGGTTACTAGAAAATTTTAAATTACACATGTGGTTTATGTTTGTGCCCTCAGTTCTATTAAATAGTTCTGGTGCAGATTTTCCCCCTCCCTTCCTTCCTCCCTCTTTCCCTTCCTCCTTTTTTACCTTTTCCCCTTCCTTCCTTTTTTGCCTTGTTTGTGAGACAGGAACTTAGCACATACACCAAGAAGACCTCAAATTTATGATCCTCCTGTCTTAACTTCCCATTGCTAGGACAGAAGACTAGCTCCATTGACCTTGGCATTGGTGTACAATTTTAATATTTTATATATTTAATAAATTAAATTAATTTAATATTTTATTTCTTTAAGAGACAGAGAGAGAGAGAAGAAGAGGCAGATAGAGAGAGAATGGGCGTGCCAGAGCCTACAGCCACGGCAAAAGAATTCCAGATGCATGCGCCACCTTGTGCATCTGGTTTACATGGGTACTAGGGAATCAAACCGGAGTCCTTAGGCTTTTCAGGCAAGAGCCTTAAATGCTAAGCCATCTCTCCAGCCCTGGCGAACAATTTGAAGGTGATTCTGTTTGAGCAGAAAGGCTAAGATATTCTCAAAAACTGCACTACCAACCTGTGCTTTTGTAATTTACCTATGGCTGGACAATATGAGTTCATACCTTGTGAAAGTACTGTTTTGATAGGTCAATGTTTGTTGAAAAATGGAAATTCTACAGGGGTCAATGTAACAGTGAATACCAGCAAAGGTGAAAGAGAAGATACAGGCATTTTATTAGCTTTTCCAGAAATTCCCTGCAGAACTTGTGGCTGCCTTATGTAATGTTTGTAGGAATGGGATGGTGCAACTTTCTCCTACGTATATTGGGAGATTGAATCAAATGTTTTCTATCCATATAAACCTAAATTAATGCACAAGGGATAACTGGTTCACCTTGCTGAAGGGAAAGAGCATAAGTCTGAATACCTACTGAGCAATTTTGAGCCAGTGACCTTGTAGTGACATTTGCTTTCTAGCTGTACTGTGTGCCTCTTGCTAACAGACCTGAGAGTAGAAGATTCAGGCTCCATTCCTCATATACTTCAAACAATCAAAAAACTCATACTCTGGGGCTGGAGAGATGGCTTGGTGGTTAAGCACTTGCTTGTGAAGCCTAAGGACCCTGGTTCAAGGCTTGACTCCCCAGTACCCACGTAAGACAGATGCACAAGGTGGCTCATGCATCTGGAGTTCGTTTGCAGTGGCTAGAGACCCTGGTGAGCCCATTCTGTCTGTCTCTTTCTCTGTATGTCACTCTCAAATAAATAAAAATAAACAAAAAATAAAAGCCCCTCATATTCAGTATTAATAGCAGAGCCTTACTAGGGACCAAAGAAATTAGAAGCCAGGACATGTCGGCTTCAAGAACATACTGGCAAGTGTCTTGTGCAACAGATTCCCATGTTTCTATCAAAGCCTGCAACCTTGTGCTTCCAGCAAAACTCTGACTTCATCCTTCATTGTTCACTCATCTCCAGAACTGGTTGCTCTGTTCTCTAAACTTGAAACTCCATCCTATGTGCTGGGAAAAAATACTAAGACCCCAAGTTCACTACCTTTCCAGGTCAGTGGCAAAGGAGGGAAAGCGGTTTTCCAACCTTCTTTGGAATATATTTACTAGGTGCTAAATTGGAGAAATCATTAACATTAAAGTTTTAAGATATGGTACCTATCTGTCATATATCTATCTATCTATCTATCTATCTATTATCTATCTATCATCAATTTATCTTATGTATCTATGAGCTATAGAAATCTATCATCTATCTCTTTAGTACTGTGTTTCTCTCTATCATTAATCATCTCTCTCATCTATCAATTTATCTATAATTAATATTTCTATGACCTATCAATCTATCCTTTATATTCCTATCTTTCTTCTATCAATCATCTATCATCTATTCATCACTATAATGAATTATCTTCTATCTCTCCATGTCTCATTTATCATCGACCTACCTATCTGTTTTATCACCTATGTATCATCTATGCATGTATCTTCTATCATCTACCTATCATCTATTTATCTATTATCCACCTATCATCTATCTGCCTATATATGTATCACCTATCAATCATCTATCTATCTACCTATCTACCTATCTATTTTTCTACTGTCTATTTCCATGCAGATTGTAAAGCAAAAGAAGTCTTTTTAAGAGTCTTCTAAAATAACAAGATCTTTATTTTCCAGAGGGAGTTCTTATTTTCCTGAAATGCTTTTGTAGTTAGTATTTTTATTTCAGCAAGTAACGGCTGAAGAAGAGATGAGTGTTTCCTGTAATTGGGTAGAGATCTAGTCAAAGGAACAGAATGTACTGAGGGAGACTTTGTGCTGTGTGATCAAAACTAGGGAAATGGTCCACCCTAAGAGAACAGGCATAATTAAACAGAAAAAAAAATGTGGTTAAAAAAATAAGGCCCAAGATATTCTCTCAGGTTTTCTCTTCCAGAGAAGGATTTTCTCTGTTGCAGATGCCAGCTTAGTTGAAAGCACCCAGGCATGTCACTCAAGTGACATCACCAAGCTCCAGCCAGCCCTGGAGATGAAACCCCTTTCCATAGGCCAGATGCTACACCCTGAATCCTATAGCAGATCTTCAACCCCAGGACACTGGGAGCCAACAAGCTAAGAGTTATGTAATCATTACTGCTGTAACAGCTATGTGAAGTCATTCAGTTTGGCTTTAATCCAAGTATGGGTGGGACACTAACTTCTTCATTTGAAGCAGAATCAAATAGTACATAAAACGGAAGAGAACTTTAAATCAAATGGTGGAGGTTCAGTTAGGGATGGTCCAATTTCCCATTATCATGTGTGTACATCTTCTCTTTGCCCATAGCTTCGAGTTGGAGACAGCACTGGTTACATTCAGATCCCTATGTATTGAATGTTTAGGGAGAAGCTGGTGGGGGAGCCTGGAAGAGCCCCCAGGAGGGTCAACAACCTCCTGAACTTCTGGTATATTACCTTCTTGTTACAGGCTCTGACAGTCTACCACAAGGAAATATTCCCATGTTGTTTCTCTTCTCCTCTCCTCTCCTCTCCTGTCCTCTCCTCTTCTCTTTTTCTCCCCTGCCCTTCATCTCATCCTATCTTCTGTATATGTATGTGGGGGTGACTGTGTGTGTGTGTGTGTGTGTGTGTGTGCACGGGTGCACATGCACACCAGAGGTTGATATCATGTGTCTTTTTCAGTTATATTTCACTTTATTTTTGAGATAAGGTCTCTCACTTAACTCAGAGCTCCCCAATTCAGCTAGACTAGCTAGCCAGTAAGCTCTAGCAATCCCCCTGTCTTGGCCTCCCCAGTGCTGGGATCGCAGGTTCCCATTGCCATGCCCAGCATTACATAGTTCATGGGGATTTAAACTCAGGTCCATGTGCTATGCAGGAATTTTACCTGCTGAGTCCCTCCCCCAGCTCCACTTGAATGGTTTTCTTTCTCAAGGAGATGAAAGCATATACCCATATGTATAATTTAAATATATATTACCTATGTATATATTTTAAATTGTATATGAGTTTGTAATGAAAACATTCTGAATGATATATCATAGGTTTACTTCTGGCCAAAAGATTGTAGGATTGATTAGAATTTCTTTCCACCCCATCAGGGCCTTGGCCGAATGAAACCAAAGAAGGCCCCAGAGCAGGTCAGAAGTAAAAGGAAGAGGGGACAAAGGGAGGTGGGCAAGGAAGAGTGGAGTGATCCTGAGCACTATGTGTACAGTATCTTTAACCAAGACCTTGACGTCCACACTGGGTGTGGTGGACATGCCCTTAATCCAAGCACTCCAGAGACAGAGCATGAGTGAATCCCAAGTCAACTTTGGAGAGTGAGATTCTGCCTCCAAAATAAAAAACAAAGGACCTTGGTGTGTGCATGTAATGCCAAAGCAAAGAACGGGTATAGAGAGGGAAATGGGACAAATGGGCCAACGGGACTTAACATCAAGCAAAAGACTCAGGCAGTAATCCCACTATGTAACTGTCTTTCAGCAGGAGGCTGGGTCAGCCGCGGTCTGGTTTCATGAATGATGTGACTGGAAAAGATGGCTTTGTTCCAATCTCCATCCTGCCATGCTGGGATTAGGGAATAGTCACATCCTCTTCCCAGGTCTTTCAGGACAGTCAGTGTGCGCTTCCTTATTGTTCCTACTGTGCACAGCTTCTCATTTAATTTGGGTTCCCAGCACCTTGGACACCATGTAGGCCATGCTATTTTAACACACGTGTGTTAAAATAAGAGACCCAGATACTACTTCTGCACCCGACGAACTACAGAACCCAGACTTTCTCAGGCCTTTCTCCAATAAAGCAATAACATTGAATTAGGCGACCAATAAAATCCTTCATAACCATTCTGTTTTGTTTTTCCAGGACATTTGGTTGTCCCTCTTATTTTTCTCTGGTTGTACCGTGACCAGGAAGCAGATATTCATTCATTCATTAATTTACATAAGTAGTCCCTGTTCTTGTCTTTGTCCTGGTCCTTGGCTTTGGCCTTGGCCCTTGGTTGGTTTTCATTTTTAACTTGATTGGACTGAGATGTGCTTAGGAGATTAGTAAAACACACTTCTAGTGTGTCTGTGAGGGCATTTCCAGACAGGTGTCATGAAAGGGAGAAGATGCACCTTGAACATGGGTGGTACCATCCCATATATTTGGGACTGACTGGAATAAAAGTAGGGAAGAAAACAAGTCCCCACTACAGGCATTTTCTTTCTCTGGTCTTGCTTTTTGCCTACCATGATATGAGCTATGCTGCTCTGCTCCACCCTCCTGCAGGGAAGACCTGAACTCTCTGAAATGGTAAGCCAAAGTGAATCCCTACTTTAAATCATTTCTCTCAGGTATTTGGCCATAGCAATTAAAATGCTAACACAATTATCTTCTCATTAGCTAAATTCTCATCTGATTGTCTCCAATCACTTTTTCCCTACTTGCTTGTACACTATATATTTGTGTATTCCTATATTCTTCCAGTTCACACTGAGCATGGGGTGGAGAGAGGAAAACCTTTCTTACCTAATCTTCACACCAGAAACAGTGCTCAGGGAGATGTAACTGAAGGATTTCACCTGTTTCTCAGTCACACGTGGGTCTGATTTAGGTGATACCACCCTAGTCTTGAAGCCTATGGTGTGAGATAGGTTTTGAAGAAGGAGTTGAGCATTTTTGGTATATGGAGGAGAACAAATCATCACAGTCACAAGAAAGCCACTGGAAGATGATGCATATCAAAGATGGATGCTATAATCTGTCCCACCTTGCATGCTTGTCTTACATCATAAAATCAGCATTCTCTGTCTTGTCTTTGGATTTTGCTGGCTTGAAATTACAGTGGAATCAATGCTCTTGAATGCCCAAGATTAGGTCACACTTGGCATGCTCACTCAGCGTCCCTGGCTATGAGGGATATCCATGCCACATAAAGAAGCCATGCTGAAGCATTCCAGCCAGCAACCCCAGCGAGATCCCAGATGACAGCTCATAGTATCAATTCCCGAACAAGTAAATGGGAAGGCTTCAAGTGGCTCCAGTCACAGTCACTGACTTCCTGACACTGTTCATAGGACTTCAAACGAAAACTGCTTAGCAGAGACTAATTAATCTCCAGAACCACAAAGATAACAATGAAAACCAGTTATTGTTTTAAGCAACGATTTGTCATGGTAACTTACATAGCATTGATAACTAACAATTACTGTTTCTACCTTTGTAAACACTAAGAAGTTAGCTGCATGACTTTAAGTTACTGACTACACTGTAAGCCCCATAAATAAAAATTTTTACAGAGATGATTTTTATTCTCTCTTTTAACTGAAAATATAATTTTTGAGTGAATTTATCCATTGAGCAACTTCTTATATTATCAGGAACTATATTAGTTTTAGGAGATTCAGAAGTGAAAGGCACAGTTCATGTAGAGCTCATGGTCTACTGAATTCAACATTAAAATCAAAAGCAATTAATGGGACTGAAGAAATGACCTAGTGGCTAAGGTGTTTGCCTACAAAGCCAAAGGACCCAGGTTTGATTCCCTAGGACCCATGTAAGTCAGATGAATAAGGTGGCACATACATCTGGAGTCATTTGCAGCAGCTGGAGGCCCTAGAGTGCCCATATTCATATTCTATGTCTCTCTCTCTCCCTCTCTGTCAAATAAATAAATAAAAATAAAACATTAAAAAAGCAGTTAATATGTCAAACATTTATTGAGCACCTTTAATGTGATGGATGCCCAACACATATTAGGGAGATGGTGGTGTTGGGGTAACAGGTGCACAGGCATTATGGGAAAGAATTATAGCACATGTATGAGAATCATAGGATGCTCATCAAAGTTATTCATAACAAATTTGATGAAGTGATTCTCACTAAATTATTAGGTTGAATCTTGTCAAACTTATTTACAGGGCAAGAAAAATGGTTGCTTGTTCATTGCTCCACAAGAGGGCTACAAAAGTGGCAGGACTCACAGAAACCAGATGGGATGACTAGAGACAGGGGAAGCTCTGAAGACAGGAAGTCAGTGCAGGAATAGTAGCTTATCCATAACAGAAATTTATTTCCCATGGTTCTGAAGGCTAGGCAGTCAAAGAGCAAAGAACAAAGCCAGGTGTGGCACATGCCAGTAACCCCCACACTTGGAAGGGTGAGACAGGATTGTGAGTTCAAAGCCATTCTGGTCTGTAAAATGAGACACTATATTGAAAAGGAAAAACAAAAAGCACTTGCCCCGTTGGTATCTGGTGAGGATCCACTTTTTGGTTCATGGATGGCCATCTGTTACTCCATCCTCACATGGTGAGAGAGGTGGCGTGACTTTCTTGGGAACTTAAAAAAAAATCACTTATCTCATTCTTAAAGGCTTTGTCCTGAAGAACTGCTCTCCTCCTAAAAGCCACATTTCATACCTTAGGAAGGGTCTAAATTTCCCTTTATACAAGGGCATCAGTCATATTGATGAGAGTCAACCCTAATGACTTCATTTCAATTTATATGTTTTCAATTTTTTTTATTTATTTGAGAGATTAGAGAGAAATAGTGTGTGTGTGTGTGTGTGTGTGTGTGAGAGAGAGAGAGAGAGAGAGAGAGAGAGAGGGAGGGAGTGTGTGGACACATCATGTCCTCTTGCCACTGTAAACTAACACCAGACTCATGCGCCACTTTGTATATCTGGCTTTATGTGGGTACTGGTGAATCGAATTCAGGCCATCAGGCTTCGCAAGCAAGTGCTTTTAACTGATGGGCAATCTCTGCAGCCCAAGTTATGTGCTTTTTTCTTATAAAGATCTTGTCGCCAAATAATTTCATACTGAAGCACTAGGAGTTAGAATTCTAACATGCTTCTTTTTTCTTTACAGAATAATGTACAGTACTTAACCCATATTAATTTAACTTAGAAATGTTGAGAGAAGTGACAAACTATTTCAAAGGAGGTTAAATGAATAATGTTTCTGCATTTAAAGAGGGAGGGAACTTTACGAATCTACTAATGGCCAAGTGTTTTTCAAAAATAATTTTTGTTTATTTTATTTATTTGAGAGCGACAGAGAGAGAAAGAGGCAGATAGAGAGAGAAAAAGGGTGTGCCAGGGCCTTCAGCCACTACAAATGAACTTGAGATCCATGTGTCCCCTTGTGCATCTGGCTTACATGGATCCTGGGGAATCGAGCCTCTAACCAGAGTCCTTAGACTTCACAGGCAAGCACTTAACTGCTAAGCCATCTCTCCAGCCCATGGCCAAGTAGTTTTGTTAGTGATAGGTAACTATCTGGGAAATTAGACCACACTGTTACCCAGTCTCCAGTCTTCCCTGTAAGATACTTTGAAAAGGAAAAAGCTCTACAGTTGTGAGAAGGAACGAAATTCTCACAACTCCTATCCACTACTCCCCTCCCCCCGACCCCCGTCCTCACTAGTGCAGAGGCAGGGTCCATAACAGTCACCTGGACAACTTTGAAGTGCACATTCACAGGTCTGTCCCAGTCTTGCTGGGACACATCATCTGGGGGCACAAGAAGGACATTTTACAATAAAAGTACAAAACAAAATCTCTTCTAGATAAATCTGATGCAGTGTGATGCCACAGAAATTGGACCATTCCACGGAAAGAGGGTTTCTGAGTGGCTGTAAGTGCCCAGAAGACCGTCAATCAGAAGACGGATTTACAGCATCACATGATTACAGACTCACACTGCTCCAGGAACCTCAGGAACCTTGGCTACATTTTCTGCTCTTGCTAGCTCTCCAAAAGCAACGTTGCCTATCTTTAAAATAAGAAGCCTCTTTATTCCCCATTCCACTGCATGATGGGTGCCCAGCCAAATCTCTTGGGAAAATGTTAACTATCAATCATGAAATGTTCACAACATCATGGTCTATAATTTTCCCAAAAAGATATATTCTAGGACAAAAGGTTATTTCTTCATTTGATAGTGCCCCAAGGAGGTTGTAATGGAAGTTTGGCAAGTGGGGGTGGTCTGTGACCCATCACATCAACTAGACATTTCCTGTGGGCCTTGGTTTTCCTATGGGAACTTTCTGGAAAGTTTCTCTTGAGGAAAGTTCTTATTTTCCTAAGGTCAGCTTTTAATTGTCTCTCCTTAACTGATGGAGAGTTCAGACTTTGTGATTAGTCTCCAGTTAATGCAACCTCATGGTGGAAGGAATTAAATTTGCAGAATCCCCCTCCTCCAAATTAAATAGTCAAATTAGTATTTGGTTGTCAAAAAAGTATTTAAAATTGCTTTTTTCAACAATTATGTTTATGTCAATATGACTTTAATGAGGAATATTTTTGAGAAAAGAATATTTTCTGAGCGTGTGACACATGAAATGATGTTTGCTTTCCTTAGTGTTTACTTCACACCTATGTTTTCCCCTCCCAGCATCTGTATTTCTGGTACAGACAAAATTCCAATGAATAAGCAAAGAACTGATTTGTCTGTATGGCCCATGGGCTCAATGTGTACTGCTTAGTTTGATCATAGGATGCAGGTTGCCACAATTCATTCCTAAATTAAACATGGATGTGTGAATACTTCATCTATGGAGACCCACGGCTCAATGTGTGAAAATGTCAATTCATGATGCTTGGCAAAGAGTAAGTGTTGGACAGATGGAATGTCTTTTCTTCTTTTCCCTGAGCCTGTGTTATCCTTACCTCATGGCACTTTTCTAAGTGATGGCTAACCTAAAGACAGATTCTGTGCTTATTCTTCTCTGGTCCTTTAGCAAGTGTGTAAGTTGCTCTTTGATTGGGAACTACACACAGGTCCAGAGCCCTCATCTGTCCTTTCATTTTGCTGACTACTGCTTCTTTTGGAAAGCTACCATGGGTACAGCTGTGCCAGGGTACGTGAGGGGCAACTGGTCACTGTCTGATGCCCATGCAAGATGAGAAAGCAGTGTCCTGACTGCTGGTGAAACCTGCCCCCCCCCCCCCAGGGAATTCACTCAGCTGGTTCTGTAGAGGGGAGGTCGTCTGCTCCTTCCCTTGGGAGAACACACTTTCGTCTAAGGAATGCTTGGGTAAAACATTTTCCAGGGCACATTTATCCTTCTATGTTATATGTGACAACATTCCAATTTTGAGTCGTGACTTGTGCCAATCCACACAGGCAATTAGAGCTGACACATTCCATGGGCTATTGGTCAAGTCTTCAATAGACCAAGAAGAAAGCCACAAAGGAAAACTTTGCCAGTGAAGGGCAAAGAATCCACTGGGGGACACGCACAGAGCCTAGAGTTGAGCTTCTCCCCAAGGCTCTGCTATGCTTATAGCTATTTCCTTTGCTTGGTGTGGGGACATGTGCAGGTGGGAAACAGTGACGTACTGGACGCTGTATACCATGACTCAGGGTGGTTGATGGTGAAGGGACCAAACTTGGATATGGCCCACGTGGAGCTGTACCCGCAAAGTGCACTGACTATTTCCAAGGATCAGAATAGTTCAAGGGTGACATTATGGCCAGGGTTGGTGGTACACACTTATAATTCTAGCACATGGGAAGCTGAGGCAGAGGGGTTACAAGTTCAAAGGCAACCTGGGCTATATACTGAGACTCAGTTACCCAGCTCACCCCCAGGCATGCCAGGCATGGTGTGCATGGCTTGAATTCCAACATTCAGGAATTGGGAGCATCAAGATCTAAAGTTCAAGGTCATCCTCAGCTGTGTAATGACTTCAAGACCAGCCTGAGCCATATGAAATATCCCCACAACTCCAGAAAGGAAACAAATCTTCACATCATCTCCAGTGATGCCACCCTAAGTCTACCTCAACACAGTTCTTACACCATGGAAGTATGGATATACAATACAGGGTGTCATGCATAGAGTCTTTCTGCTCCTGCACCCATGACTGTAAAGTCACCACCATGGGTACACAGAAGCACAGATTATGTAGTGCTCCTGGGATAATGTGACATCACGTCCTTGGTACAAATACCATCAGCTCTTATCCAGCCGTCTCATCCAGAGATGACTATTTTTAGATTTCTGTGACCCTTAGAAATATCAATCAACAGTTACCAAAAGGCAGTTTGTTCTATGAAAGGTTTGGAAACTACCAAAATTCTAGAGACCTGATCCTGATCACTGATCCGCATCTGTCCCCTTGGTATCTGTGGAGATTAAACTATAAGAATATAGTTATTGAACAGTTTGAATTAATGTATGTCTGAAGTGACTGGGGTGGTTTGATTCAGGTGTCCCCCATAAACTTAGGTGTTCTTGAATGCTGGGTTCCCAGATGATGGAGATTTGGGAATTAATGCCTATTGGAGGTGGTGTATTGTTGGGGTCAGGCTTATGGGTGTTACAGCCAGTTTCCCCTTGCCAGTGTTTGGCACACTCTCTTGTTCCTGCTGTCCACCTTATGTGGTCCAGGAGGTGATGTCAACCCTCTGCTCATGCCATCGTTTTCCCCTGCCATCACAGAGCTTCCCCCTCGAGCCTGTAAGGCAAAATAAACCTCTTTTTCCCACAAGCTGCTCTTGGTTGGATGATTTCTACCAGCAATGTGAACCTGACTGCAACAGTGACATACTACTTAAAAGTGGAATGTTGGTTGTAGCATGCAGCTGGAGACTGGCACTGCTGTAGCTTCAAACACAGAAGTTCCTTTATGCAAAGGGCAGAGGTTAGTACACAGATGTCTAACTGGCAGAGTTAGTGCGTACTCAGCCCTAAACATGACATCTGAATCACACCCTCCAACTCTCAGGGAACTTTGTGGAAGAGGGGGATGAAAGAACATAAGAACAGGAGGAAGGGAAGTAGGGGTGTGGGATGCTATCTTCTGGATACTATGTGGCCATTATACTCATGAACTCACAGCAGATGTGGGTACCTTGAAAAAGTGTTGAGTCAATACTTCACTTTAGGGCTAGAGCAGTTGTTTAGTGATTAAGGATCTTGATTGCAAAGCCTAAGGACTCAGGTTCAATTCCCCAGTTCCCAGGTAAAGACAGATGCACATGCATCTGGAGTTCATTTGCAGTGGCTAATGGCCCTGGCATGCCCATTCTCTCTCTCTCTCTCTCTCTCTCTCTCTCATGTACCTCTCTCTCTTTCAAATAAATAAAATAAAATATTTAAAAAATCTTTAAAAATGCTTCATCATAATTGAGGGATGAGTCCATGAGACTGCATACCCCCCAGAACAAAGGGTCATGAGGGGAGTCATAACTTTCAGTGGTACAGCCACTGGTGGCATGCCCGTTCTCCAGCAAGTAAGTTCCGACCCTTGATCATGTAATCTACCCTAACTTAACTGACTGGGTCAGACCAACAAGCACAAGGCGATGTGGGAAAGTAGGATGGGGATCTAATGTAAAGAAGGCTTTTAATATGAGGGGGGAGGGAATGGAGCGTAATTGGAAGGAGTAGGATCAAAATGCACTGTATACACGCACAGAAATGTCTTCTTGAAAGAAGAATTATAAAAGGCTGAGAAGTATATGAACAATTGTTTAGCATCTTTAGCCAACAGGGAAATGCTAATGAAAACTACAAACTATTACAGAGACTCTGTCCCTCTATGGTCAGCATGGCTATCACCCAGGAAACCAATGCTGGTGAGGATTCAGGGAAGAAAGTACTCATAGTGCAGTGACATTGGAAGGAAGTGTGTATAGTAAAGGCTAAAAGATGAGCACAGGAATTTTATACACAGCAAAGAGCTATTTTTATTGTCAGTTTTGGTATATGAAAATGTTTGTGGTAAGTTTTAACTTGTTCTCAAATATATGATAACAGAATAAGCTTTACTTTTCCTATTAATTTTTCAAACTTTGTAGAAATAATAATTGTCTCTGATATCATAATCAGTATACTATGGTAGCAATGCGTTTAAATCATTTTCTCCCGATTATGTGTTCTCCACCAACAATTGTGTAAGTAAGAATTTAATATAGAGAGTAGTCAACTAAAACACTTTATTAAAAACATACATAATAAAGAAATGAAAGGTTACAAAGTGACGGGCATTATCTGAAGTTTGTTTGTAAAAATACTTAAATTCACAAGCAAATAATTACATACTTGGACAGCACAAAGAAAAGATGAAAAATGTTTGCCAGATGAACATAAGTGTTTTAGGTGAAAATGTAAAATATAACTTCTAGTATATTCTCTCTGGTCTTGTAGACAAAAGACCATGTAATAATTTCTTTTACAGTCAACTGCTTTGGGTTTATTTCATCACATTTCTCTCTTACGCTTCCTGTTTCCACAATTGGATTATACATATTCTTCCCTGAAATCGTGGTCTTGGGCTGGGGAGGTGATGGCTTAGACAATAAAATGCTTATCTCACATGGCTGAGGACCTGAGTTCAATCCCCAGAACCTACAAAAAAATGCTGGATATGCTAGCACATGCTTCTAAGCCCAGCACTGGGGAGTCAGAGATAGCAGGACCCCTGCTACTGACTATCCAGACAGTGTAGCATAATTAGGAATCATCAGGCCAACGACCCACATAGGCCAGATGTATAAGGTGACACATGTGTCTGGAGTTCGTTTGTAGCAGATGGAGGCCCTGGGGCACCAATTTTCTCTCTCTCTCTTTCTCTTTCTCTCCCTCAAATAAACAAATAAAATATTTTAAAAAGGCAGATGATGTTCCTGAGGAGTGACATCCAAAGTTGTCCTCTGATCTCCACATTCAGGTGCACTCAGCTGAACCTGCACCCATATAAAAATGAACAGGTCTAGGGCTATAAGATGGAAGTTTACCTCTGTATGTGGAATGACTACTGAATTCATTTTCCTCAGCTACAAAATAAGGAGAAGTGAACATATCTTGGACAATTGCAGATGCTGTCTGTAAAACAGCAAGCACAGTTCCTGGTACACTGGGGGAAAGAATCTCAATAAATAGCAGCATGTAGAGAGCAGCAGTGTGGTGTTATACACGGAAGGGATGCGGTCAGAAAGGTCCCGGCACCAGGACCAGAAGACAGTGTTGCTGCACTAGTTTTGGTGTGCGGATGCTTACAGGCTCATTCACAGATACATCTCCTAAACACCAAAGCAATGCTACCAGAAACAGAATGCAAGGCACATATGCGTTTCAAGTATTCCATGTTAAGAAGTTACAATGAAACAAATGATATTAATTTTAACATAGTATTTAACATAATATGTCAAAGGATAGCTTCAAATGTAATGGATTTTGGCTTGATAAATGGCTTAGGAGTTAATCGCTTGCCTGTGAAGCCTAAAGACCCCAGTTTTAGGCTTGATTCCCCAGGACCCACGTAAACCAGATGCACAATGTGGCACATGCATGTGGAGTTCATTTGCAGTGGCTGGAGGCCCTGGCGCGCCCATTCTCTTTCTACCTATCTGCATCGTTTTCTCTCTCTCTGTTGCTTTCAAATAAATAAATAAAAATAAACAAAAAAATAAAAAATATATATAATGGATCTAAAGCTTCGAGAGATCTCACATTTGGCTTCAGAGAACTTTGTCTTAGGAGTCTGGTAAGTTCTCTGCACGTATAACATATTTCAGTTCACACGAGCTGCACTGCTTGTGCCCATAGCCTCATGAGGCCACATGTTTGACTAGCATGGGACCAAAGCATCTGTTTCCATTACTGAGAATCAGAAGCAGGGCTTGGGAGATGGTTCAGCCATGGAGAGTGTTTGTAGTGCGAACATGAGGGCCTGAGATGACTTGAGACCAGCTGAGTTCGAGTCTACAACACCCATGTAAACAGCTGAGTGTAGTCATTCATGCCTACAATTCCAGTGCTATGGGGAGTGGAGACCCAACGATGGCTGAGGCTTGAAAAAACAGCAGCTCTGGTTTCAGAGAAGACTGACTGTCTCAAGACAATATGTGACTGAGCAAAGGAGGGGAGACACTTGGCATTCTCCTTGGACCTAAGCACATGCACATTGGGAGCACACATCTGCACTTACATGTGCTGCACGTAGCACACACACACACACACACACATACACACACACACACAAACCATACATACATACTGAGAAATCAAAAACAATGATGAATACTCAGTATTGGTGAGGATATATGTAATGAGCATCTTATTGGTGATGGGAATGAAACTGTAACTATGCTCAATAGTTAGAAATAATTGACTCCTTATATCAAGAGGCTCATAAATATTTATGCACATTCAGTAATGATATTGTGGTAAACAGTCTTGATGAAATACTCAAAACTGCTTCAATCACAATGACAGTTATTATAGTGTTATTTATATTTACAGAAAATAAAAATACTCCAGAGGTCCCGCAGTATGGAGCTAGTTGAACTAGGCAGACATGTAATGTATACTGCACACTGTATTCATATGGGGAGATATTGCATGGTGCACAAAATCACTTCTCAAGCGGAATTTGGACGATTGATGCACAACCAAATAAATACATAAAATTTACTAAACTGTATAGTTGTAATAGGTAAATGTTTCAGTACTTAAATTATATGTATATGGTGGTTTGAATGTAAAGTGTCCTGCATAAGCTCATGTGTTTGAATATGTAACCTCCAGTTGGTGGCATTGTTCAGGAAGGTTACGGAGGCTTTAGGAGGGGGAGCTTGCTGAAGGCCTTGAGGTTCTTATAGCTGGGCCCTACTTGCTGTTCTAGCTTTGCATCCTACCTGCTGGAGTGACTACGGCCTCTCATCCTGGTTGGCCATGCCTTCCCCATCATGATAGCCTCTATCCTCTGGAACTATAAGCCCAATTAAACCCTTTTCTTCCATAAGCCATTCTGTTTCTATTTATTTATTTGAGAGTGACAGACAGAGATAGAAAGAGGCAGATAGAGAATGGGTGTGCCAGAGCCTCCAGCCACTGCAAACGTTCTCCAGATGCATGCGCCAACTTGTGCATCTGGCTTACTTGGGTCCTGGGGAATCGAGCCTTGAATCGGGGTCCTTAGGCTTCACAGGCAAGCACTTAACCACTAAGCCATCTCTCTAGCCCCCAGAAGCTATTCTGATCAGATGTTTTGTCCTAGCAATGAGATAGTAACTGACATCATACATTTAGATCAAACTTAAAATGCTATAGATACATTTTAAATGAAATGCTCAGTGATTCACAATCATTGGGGAAAATTTTGTAAAATTTGTACCTACACAAGTTCAGACATATGAAAAATTTAATGGCTGTTATTTGAGGGCAATAAGATTATTGACTGTGCTGCTGTTTTTTACTTCACAGCATTTGCTAAATTTCCTATAACAACATTCATCAGTAAAAATGAAAGCTGAAATGCCACCAAATTATGTTTAGGAAGGATTGCCGGTATCATGTGACAAAATATACCCTGTTTAAAGTGGCCAACAGGACACAAGGGTATGTGTGTAGACAAGCACTTCCATACTTCCTGCTTCCTTGGTCAGGCACCGTGAGGAGGACTTCACGTTTACTACCCGCTTGTCTTCCCTGAAGTTCTGTGGGAGAGATGCTGCTGTTTCAGAAGAGCAACATGAGATGCTGAGGGGTCACGTGGACTACCTGGCCAGGCATGAGGGAATGCTTATAATCCTAGAACTCAGGAGGCAGAGGCAGGAGGATTGCTGGCATCAGCCTGGTCTACATAATGAGTTCCAGGTCACACACAGAGAGACAGTATCTCAAAACAAAAAACTTGGCAACAGTCAGGTAGGCTGGCCAGGCCAGTTGTACAGGTCTTAATAAGAGCTAAGGACATAGCACAGGCCACAGGCCCCTGAGTTGGCTGCTTTATTCACTGTGCCTTCAGCACACAAAGTTATTTTTTGCCTTCATATTGTGGGAGAATTATAGCTTTATTTCTGTCTTATAGAACATTTTATTGACAATTTACATAAATGTATAGCATGTGTTTTGATCACAACACATCATTACCTTCTTTTGCTCTCCCCCATCTCCCTTCCTCCTCTGATTCTTTCCAACTAGTCCCTCTTCTACTTGATGTCGTTTTTTTTTTCTTTTATCATTCTTTTTGGCCTTCCTCCACTATCCATGACAAAATGTCATGCAGGTCTTGTGCAGGTAGCAGTAGTGGCTATGAGGTCGTGACTGTAACTCCCGTGTCTGGAAGACATGCTCCACAGCATTCCGCCCCATCCTCTAGATCCTACATACGTGGCACCCTTTCTCCCACAGGGAGATCACAAGGGTTGATATAAGTGCCTCCTTTCGTGTTGAACTTGCATGTCTGTGTCACGTTTATGCTTTATACTTTTCATGTAATAGACACCTATTACAGTTATATGCTGAATAATTTTCTTCCAATGATCACAACAACCTAAGACTAACAAGTATTGCTTATACCACAGGGGTTGGTAAGGATTAAATACAAACCAAAAGCCCCTCAGTCTGTCAGGTAGTGTATCCTAGGCTAACACAGTGAGGACCTTTGGTTCTTGCTGCTGACTTGCTGGCTTGCAGAGCCAGAGGTGCCGGAGAAGAGGCAAGTGAAGGAAGGAGATGGAGCGTACTTAGACTGGTGGCCTGGCCGCTGACCAGGTGAAAATGCCCAAGACATATTTAGGAGTAAGATATAGTAGCAACACTGAGGTCTGGGCCTGGATCCCTTTTGGCTGTTTGGGGGTCCTGCTTGAGGAAACAGTTTAGTCATTCTGTTAAGTTTCAACCTTCTCTTAATGAAAGTAGATCTGTTTCATTCAGATTTCTGACTCTTCTCCTCTTCTCCTAGAAGTCTCCTGAGCAAGACAGGAGTGAGTACACTCTGTGACATCAGGACAGCAAAGGTGACCTTGCCTGAAACTTGCAGGGTCCTTCCTTACACAGGAATGGAATCCAAGACAGACCTTGTGGGAGCTAGTTGGGGAGCTGAGCCCGGCACAGCAGGGTTCTCAGATTCATGCATAGCTGTGGGGTGACTCACTACCCAGTGCTTCCTAAAAGAGACTCCTTCAGTTACGGTAACATCTTAGCATGGTATTTATAGTGCCAATAGAAAGTAGGAGGGGCACCATGCCACCCTGCCAGCTATGTCTCTTTTTCAGGTTCCAAGTTTTCTTTGTCCTCTGACTGGAGGCAGAAACTGCGAAAGACAATCTTCTGATGTTCAAGGGGGCTCTTCAACTGACCCCAACCCTGGCAATAAACAGAACCTCACAACAGAACTCTCTCTCCCCAGCTTGGGCCCCTGGGCCCTCAAGCTGGGCCTTCCAATCTGCTATGCTTCTCACAACAGCTCTGTTCTCTGTTTATTAACAATTCAGATGAACTGTCCTGAAATGAGTGGAAATGCCAGAGGTTATTTGTTCTGGTTTCCTTCCACTGTGTATGCCCCGTTTCCGTGGCTGTCCGTTGGTTACCTAGGATATGGCCGGACGAAGCAATGGATTGGCTGGGAGCTTGGATGGATTCCCTGGGAGGCTGTGGAGCAGGGCTTAGTGGTCAGCAGGATTCCCTAATTGAGGGCCTGATTAACCACTCACTGACCCCTTCTGAACCGAGCTAACAGTGCCCTCTGGGAATACCAGGAGCTCTACATACATACCCCACTTTTGGCTTTTCCACAGTGGGTCACTTAAATGTACGCATTTGTCTACCACTAGGCTCTGGAATCTTAGAGCCATAGTCATGTATCTGTCTCTACTGCATCCAGTGCAGTTCAAAGCTTACGAATGGTACTTCACATGCAGAGGTTGAATATATATCTAAGTGAACATTGGTTTTATTTTTTTGGGGGGGGGGAGGAAAATAAAGTTTAAACAAGCTTCAGGGGCTGGAGAGATAGCTTAGCAGTTAAGGTGTTTTCCTGAAAAGCCAAAGGGTCCCAGGACCCACATAAACCAGATGCACAAGGTGGGGCATGCGTCTGGAATATGTTTTCAGTAGCTGCCCTCATGAGCCAGTTCTCTCTCTCTCTGTCTGCCTCTTTCCCTCTCTCACTCTCTCAAATAAATAAATAAATAAAATTTAAAAAAATTAAAAAAGCTTCAGCTTTCTAATATTCTGACAATGATTTTTTTTATGAAAAATAAACTTATTTTGTTAAACATCTCTTATGTCAGGACCTCTGTAGGCATTTTAAATTCTTTAATTGCCACAGCTATATAATAAAGGGGTATTATTATCACCATGTTACATATGAAGTGACCCACTTTAGGGAGATTAAATAATTTAGCCCAGCCTTTCCCTGTTAATAAATGGAAAAGCCAGGAGTTGGGTCTCAGGGTTTCTTAGCATTTACAGTGCACCTCGATGTCTTCATGTGACATTGTTACTGCAGCATTATGTCTTCAGTGTGAACTAAACAGAGAAAATGTGTATGGGAGCGGGTGCAGCATTTTTCTGTGTAGTCCAGACTCACTTTAAATGCTCTGTCTTCCTGCCCCCATCTCCCTATTGCTGAGATTACAGGCATGCACCATGCCTGGCTTAGAAAATGGGTTTATGTAAGAGGGGTTAATCAAATAAATGGTACATGAAAGTAGAAAGGATACTATTTGGGAGGTGGGAGGGGATCAACAAGAAAGGAACAAGGGATGTAGGGAAGGGGATAAATAAGAACCAAATATAATGCAAGTACATATGAAAATACCATAATGAAGCCCATTACTTTGTATTTTAACTTAAAAAATAAAATAAAAATTCTCTTCTCAAAGAGCGCACTCACCAAGAGAACAGCCCTCTTGCTTGTTTCCTCAATTATTCTTAGTTTCAGCTGGGGCCCTTTTGAGGTATGGTGGGATTGTTTTTTTCTTAGGATCTGTGTATATCTGAAAAAGAGAAGTAGATTCTCCTATAGAGAATAAAGTTAGCACCAGATAAATGGGATGAGATAGACACAGAGAACAATCAACTCCTACCAAACCAGATACCCAGAGATACAGAAGCTCCCAAGACCTCATCACTGAAGCAGACCTAAAATGAACCCAACATGGCTCAAGGAAATTTGTGGAAGGGGGCTGCTAGCTCTCTAGGGCATAATTTGGTCCTGTCTTCATGTACTGCAAGACATTCATAATAAGGTCCTGTCTCCGTGTACTACAAGACATTCATAATAAGGTCCTGTCTCCGTGTACTACAAGACATTCATAGTAAGGTCCTGTCTCCGTGTACTACAAGACATTCATTAAGCTCCCCTCCATACTTGGACTGACTCAGCTCAGGAGCGCACGCGTGTTTCTTTATTTTCTGAGGAGAACCCCCAGGGAGTGTTCCAGGCCAGCACGAGCAAGTGGACCTCTGAAGTGTGACTGCTTCTTACCGTTGCACACTTTCCACGCACTCCCACCTGCATCAGTTGCTCTCCATGGCTGTAAACAAATACCTGGCCAGAGTCAGCCCAGCATACAGCACACCAGAGTCAGGGAGAGACCACGGTGGTGTGAGGTTGTGGTGCCGCAAGGCTCACCTCCACCGTGACACACTTATTCCAGCAAGGCTCCACTTCCTAGAGTTTGCACAACCTTCTCAAATAGTGCCACTTTACTCAGAACCAAGGGTTCAAACACATGAGGATCTTTTCATTCCATTCAATGGACCCTCCGTCCATTTTTCAGAGCTCAGTTGTTAATAGTAAGAGCAGAAAGGTTCACATCAACCACTTTCTCCCATGACACCCTCAAGAGCTCAAGGCTGGTTGGGTGAAATAACGAACATTCAAATATTTATAGAAAAATTCACAACCATCCCAACATTTTTAAGAAAAGTTTTGTGGGGAAGCCTTATCAAGACTGGGCTTTTATTTAGAATTCTACTCTTCACTGTGGTTTGGGTTATGACCAAAACTACAGTCTAACTATGTGTGGTGAAGCGCAGCCTGTAGCCCCAGCATTTGTGAGGCTGAGGCAAGAGCGCTGCTGTGAGTTCAAGGCCAGCCTGGTCTACCTAGCAATACCCTGGGCAAAAACAAACAAACAAAAATTTCAAAAATCTAGAGATGAAGGGTGTGTGTGTGTGTGTGTGTGTGTGTGTGTGAAGGGGTATGTGGAGGACACAGACAGCATATTAAGATGAAAATTATTTTGGTGTCTGTAACTTTATATACTTTGGAATCTCAGGCCTAAAAATAACTTTCATCTGGAAGCCTTGTTGTTTATCTGTATCCTGGGTTTTCCCATTCTTAAAAATACCCTGACAAGCATATAAGACTGTGTTCCAAAGGCCAGTGCTCCTTAATCCTGGAGGGAGTGGTGAGCAAATTCCTTGTATATCAATCTAAGAATAGGCTTTGGAGCTATTCAAGTATATGCTAGAATGTGAGTGGGCTCTCATTTTTGGTATAGAAAGCAAAGTACTGAATAGAGAAGAAGGGAAGTCAAAGGGTAAGAAGACAATTCAGAGTCCACTGATGAAGTAAAATTCTCTTTAACATTTGTCAATAGCTTTAAAGATTCCTTGCATTGAAATGGTTTTATCTTACAGTAGAAGGAAGAAGAAATCCTGTGAGAATATTTTACCCTGTGACATTTCCAGCTGGAGCCTGATAGAAAACTGGAAAATCAGAGGAAAGTGAACAACTTTTATTATTGAAGGTTGCTTCTCAATTTGATTTTCTTTAATTTTTCTCAGAGTATTTTAATTTTTTCCTGTGTATGCAAGGTTCTCCAGCCTACCCCTCTTAACATAGACACAATCCCTTTCATGTTCTCTGTTCAGCAGGATGTCTGGCTCCCCGACTTTCTGAATCAGCACTGTTTCTGCCCTGCTGCCCCTGCTATGCTGGAGACCCAGGGAAAAAGAATTGAAACTGAACAAGACTGGTAAAGTGCTGTCATAGTCTCTAGTTTCCTCTCTGTGCACACAGTCCTGACCCATCCTCTTGGATGCCCTTAGACACCACCCTCCAGGCTAAAGGATGACCTTATTGGACACTTCTCCATGTTTCCCCTTAGTACCTAGTCACATAGAGTTAAAAGCAAATGAAATAATAATAATAATAATAATAATAATAATAATAATAATAATAAACAGTGTAAATCTGAACATTTTGGAAAGGTCAGCTAGCATTCTTTTTCAAAATATTTTTGTTTTCTTTCTTTATTTATTTGAGAGCGACAAAGAGAAGGAGGGAGAGAGAGAGAGAGAGAGAGAGAGAGAATGGGCGCGCCAGAGCTTCCAGCCTCTGTAAATGAACTCCAGATGCTTGCGCCCCCTTGTGCATCTGGCTAACGTGGGTCCTGGGGAATTGAGCCTCGAACAGGGGTCCTTAGGCTTCACAGGCAAGCGCATTAACCGCTAAGCCATCTCTCCAGCCCATTATTTTATTTTATTTTTTTTGTTTATTTATTTATTTGAGAGCAACAGAGAGAAGGAGGCAGAGAGAGAGAGAGAGAGGCATTCTTTTGCTTTTGAAGGATGTGTTTCTGAATGAGTCTTTAGGCTTCCCACGTCCTCTTAGCATCATTACAGAATGAATCTGGGAGTGAGCCTGATGAAGACTTCACTGCATACACTGTGGATCGGTTACTATATCATATGGCTCCTTCTCAGTGGACTTCACTTATTTCTTCCCCCCGGAATCACAAACAGAGGGACAAAATGGAGGCAATGATTTCTTTCTCCAAGGTACCTTGCTCCATTAGGCATTTGGGGAAACCGCTGGCTATGGATGGTGCTGATGGGTTTTGCTCATAGAAAGCCCTACTAGGGAAGAGGGAGAACTCTGGGAAGAAGTTACATAACCAACTGTGAAGACATTGCCTCTGTTGATGATCATTTTGAAATGTACCGTGTAGCAATGTATTTCAGAGATGGTTTCAAGTTTTCAGGCAAAATTATATACAGTAAGGAAGAAACACTGACTGAAAGACCCCTTTGCTCTGGTGGCATGCCTACCATCATAGTGACAAATAAGGATGAATCTGCATGTCTTCAATGATATTATTTATGAGTCTCCTGACTTAACTCATTGTATGCAGCCATCTGATCCTTTTATTTGGAATATTTTCAAAAATAATCTACTTAAAAATTTAGCATAGGGGCTGGAGAGATGGCTTAGTGGTTAAGTGCTTGCCTGTGGAGTCTAAGGACCCTGGTTCGAGGCTTGATTCCCCAGGAGCCACGTAGGCCAAATGCACAAGGGGGCGCATGCATCTGGAGTTCGTTCGAAATGGCTGGAAGCCCTGGCATGCTTATTCTCCCTCTCTCTCTCTCTGCCTCCTTCTCTCTCTGTGTCACTCTCAAATAAATAAATAAAAATAAACAAAAAAATTAAGCATAAAGTTAGGAACATTTAAAGCACTTTCAAAACATCTGTCTAAGTGCCAAAAATAGATGTAATACCAATAAATGATCCCATTTTTTCTCAGTGGGGTTGGGCAATATCCTGAAGATCATGATGTCTGAGTCAAGATAGGATACCATGAAATTCGCAGCTTCTCACAGGGAGCAATACTCTACCCCTTCCCATTCCAGTCTGTTAAGATTGATCCTTAGTCCCCAATTCTGTTATCACTTTTCTCTATGTTTCAAAACTTTCTTTTAAAAGTGTTTACATTATTGTTAATGAACATCAACTATCAAAACATCAAACATCAAAAATCAAACAATGGGTCCCAACCCCATTGTTTCGCTTAACTCCCTCTCTCTAGCTTTTGTCTGCTCACTTGCTTGGGTTGATAGCCCAACAATCTAAATCCTTTAAATCGTCAACTGAAAAGTTCACTGATTACAGGTCATCAGGATGGGGTGATTTTGCCCCATCCTGAGATATTTGTCAATATATGATAAATTTTTGGTTGTCTTAGCATTGTGTGGATGTGCTACTGGGCATGTTGGGTTGGCCTGGGGTGACGCAAGACATTCCACAATGCACAGGAAGCTCCCATCAGAGAATGACTTGATCGACAATGCTTCCAGTAGCGAGTAGGTGAGAAACCCTGCCTTTGGGCTGGAGAGATGGCTTAGTGGTTAAGCGCTTGCCTGTGAAGCCTAAGGACCCTGGTTCGAGGCTCAATTCCCCAGTACCCACGTTAGCCAGATGCACAAGGTGGTGCACGCATCTGGAGTTCATTTACAGAGGCTGGAAGCTCTGGCATGCCCATTCTCTCTCTCTCTCTCTCCCTCTGTCACTCTCAAATAAATAAATAAACAAACAAAAAAATTTTAAAAAAAGAAACCCTGCTTTTAACTCAAGATGGGACATGTTGGAGTCAACTCTCAAATTCCCCTCCTCCTATTAAACTTTTTCTGATCAATACTGTTTACTTCTTAACTCAAGATGGAGCTTGTCGGGGTTTCCTCTCAAATATCATTCACAAATCTTCCTGTCAACCCCACTAAGTAATTATCACAGCATCACATGCTGCAAGGCATGACTCTTTTAAATTTGTGTGCATGGTTCATCCCCTTCATTAATTCTGGGACTTGCAAAGAGTGGGGCACATCTGCTATTCCTCCTTATGTCTTCAATTGCACTGAACCTGGTGCTGTGCAGTTAGCGTAGTCCCCATACATTCCAGGGTAGCGAGCAATCATTGCTGATGCTGGAAGATGATTTAGTGAGGTGATGTCAAGACTTTTCAAGAAATTTAGATAAAAGACTAGGTAAAAGAGTTACTCTGGGAGTTAGAAACCAACTATTGAAAGTGAATAGCATGGGTTTTAATTTGATGTTCATTAACAATAATGTAAACACTTTTAAAAGAACGTTTTGAAACATAGAGAAAAGTGGTAACAGAATTGGTGACTAAGGATCAATCTTAACAGATTGGAATGGGAAGGGGTAGAGT
Organism: Dipus sagitta; assembly: GCA_036346955.1. Taxonomy (NCBI): domain Eukaryota; kingdom Metazoa; phylum Chordata; class Mammalia; order Rodentia; family Dipodidae; genus Dipus; species Dipus sagitta. The sequence continues at coordinate 318,424,250 of CM070770.1, forward strand.
ATTGCTCCCTGTGAGAAGCTGGGAACATCATTGTATCCTATCTTGACTCAGACGTCATGAACTTCAGGATATTGCCCTTCTATTTGTTTTAGTTCCATGCCAGCCAACAATATTCCCATAAATGGCTCAGCATCCCAGCTGGGCAAATGCAGACACTCCCATCAGTGTACAGAGAGAGACATGTCTTAGATAAAAGAGGCAGGAAACAGGGAGATGGGTCAGTGGACAAAGAAATTACCAAAAAAATATAAGGACTATAGTTTGGATCCCCTGAGCCCTCATAAATGCTGGACAGGTCTGGTAGCCTAACTGCAATCCCAGCACTCAGGAGGCAGAGACAGGGAGTGCCCAGGATAAACTGGTTAGCTAGGGCAGCCAAATGTGTGCACTTTGGCTTCAAGTGAGAGATCCAGCATCAGTAAGTAAGGTGGAAAGAAACTGAGGAAGAGAGCAAGTGGAAACCCCTGTCCTCTGCACACACGCATGCACACACACACACATGCTCTCACAGACATGTGAACATGCATGCACACACATGCACACCACCCATACAAATAGATAAGCATTCAGGACATTAGACAGAGATGTTCCCCATAATAAAGTAGTAAGCTGATCATTTGTTTGCATGTTAAATTCCCATTAACTTAGTGTGTGTCTCCCCAAGATTTTGACCAGACCTGGGATTGTTTCCAACATCTATTTTCTGTACTGAAAATCCTGGGGGCCAAATCTTGACTCATGACCTATTCAGTATAACAGGGCCATGATGGAAAGTATTTGACTAGGCATAATATGACGACTCTTTATTCTATTCCTCTTTCTCTTCAACCTATTCTCCCCACCTGTGGCATTTCTTACCATTTCGAGATTTCATCCAAGATCTTGGATTTATCAGTTTATTTTATTTTTACTTGCAAAGTATTTTTAAGTTTTGTTTTGTCTTTCAAGGTGGGGTTTCACTCTAGCCCAGGCTGGCCTGGAATTCACTATGTAGTCTCAGGGTGGCCTTGAAATTACAGTGATCCTTCCACCTCTGCCTTCTGAGTGCTGGGATTAAAGGCATCTGCCATCACTCCCAGCCTTCCAAAGTATTTTTGAAACTACCACTCATATGTATTTGGAAATATTATTACTGGATAACAACAGTAGTAACAACAAAAGCCTACATGAAGCTTCTGTTTTAGAAACATTTTTATTTATTAATTTGCAAGCAGAGAGATAGAGAGAGACAGACAGAGAAAGTAGGGGCATGCCAGCATCTCTTGCCACTGCAAATGAATTCTAGATGCATGTGCCACTTTGTGCATCTGACTTATATGGGCTGGGTACTAGGAAATCTAACCTAGGTCATTAGGATTTTCAGGCAAGTGCCTTAATTGCTAAGCCATCTCTCCAGTCCCATGAAGCTTCTTTTTAATAGAGGGAGAAACAATGTCAAATTGCCTTTAGAATTGTGTGTGTGTGTGTGTGTGTGTGTGTGTGTGCATGTGCACATGCACGTGCATGTGCGTGCTCAGGTAGCTGCTTGCCATGGTGCATGTGTGGAAGTCAGAGGACAATGTAGGCATTAGTTCTCTCTTTTTCACCACTGTGATTGACAGGTAGCTGGCCTGCAAGCCTTTGGGAGATTCTCCCATCTCTACCTCCCATCTTGCCTTAGGTACATTGGGATTACAGATGCCTGCTACGGAGTCCAACTCTTCACTTTCTGAATTCAGAAACACACACTTGTATTGAAGGCACCTTGTCCAGTGAACTAATACCCCAACTTCACTTTTAGAATGTTTTATAAGCCTAGCAGAACTAGAGACATTTCATCATTAAAAAAAAAAAAAGTTTGACAAGCAACTGGATCTATTTCCTGACCAATACTCAGGACAGGTGGAGAACAGTAACACAGACTCCATGTTTGATTCGGTCTTCCTGGGAGCATCTAAGATCAATTAGTAATAACTTGCAGTTTGTTGTGGTTACGTCTGTACATTTGTTAATCTGCTCTCCTAGGCAAAAAAGACTGACCTCAACTTCCTACCTCTCTCTAGTTCATTTTGTGCCCTGCTTACATCTTTCTATTTAAGTGAGAGTCTCTAGATTAATGTCATTAATTAACAGAGGAAGTTGGGGTGAACAAATCTTGGGTGCTCCACCTATTTTAATCCCAGTCATGAATGCTGTGAATGCTATGAAATGCAGCTTTTCACTAAAAAGAAAGCAGTCTAGGACAATATTAGGCACTGTATAAATTCCCCCAAACCATGGACAAATAAACAGGGTTACTGAATCACACAACAAGTCTTGTCACAACGAGGCCACACAGCTTCTTTACAAAGGAGCTTGGGCACCAAAGAGGAGAACTTTTACCATAAATACTGCCATATGTGAAAAGAAAAAAAAAAGAAAAAGAAATTCCCCACAAACCGTAACTGCATGGAGCTCCATTTTCAATGCTATTTGCCGTGGGAGGGAAGGATTTTTGTCATGAACTTGACTGACAAGCATGCTCTATGGTGAGGGGGAGAGAATTGCGCATCAGATTAGAGGTGCAGTGGGACTAGATGCCTGTGAGCTACACCACCTCCTTGCGTCACTGCTGCAGCCTTCCTTCACCCAGTAGCATTTCTCAGCTCTCAGCACATACAAACAACCCTCCGCTGGCTCACGTGGGCCCTCTGCTTTGTACCTTAACTGGAGAAAACCGTTAAATGCAAGCTGCTTTCCTAGAGTACGCTGGTAGATATCCCCAGGTAGTAAATGCATTTTAGTGTCTACGAGAGTTCAATAAGGAGCCTCCTTACCGTTGAAAATCCACTTCTGAGCTCAGCATCAAGGCTCTTTATCTTCATTTTGATTCTTAAATGAGCCTTGCCATTGGCAGCTGTGGTAATTCTTGAGCTATCCTTGTCACTATCCCCTCCAGCACTTGTTTCTGTCTTGACCATGACTGCATTTTTCAATGTACGCTGTCACTTGTCATTGTGTTCAATTTATGTTTCGTTTATGCTGTCAGAGTTGGACATTCACACAGGAAAAACCAGAGCAATCCCCAGGGGGTCAGAAGCTGAGGAAGTAGTGTTAAGATTTTCTAGCCACAGTCACCATTAGGAAGCCCAGAAAATAAAATTTACCTGAAAGACTGGAAAGAAGATTCTAGAAGGCTTTACTCCACTTTAAAAAAATTGATCTTTGGGGTTGGAGAGATGGTTCAGTAGGTAAAGTGCTTGCTGTGCCAGCCCAAGGACTCGAGTTCAGGTCAGCAAGCCCATGGTGGTTTGCACCTGACATCCCAGTGTTGGGGAGATGGAGACAACAATCTCCCTGGGCCTTGTAGACAAGCTAGTGTAGTGGAACTGTGAGCTCTAGGTTCAGGGGAGGACCCACCTTAAAATAAGACACAGAGCAATGAGGGACAACGCCTGACATCATCCTCTTCCTACCACACACACACATGCACACCTGCATGTGCATGTGCCACCCAGTGCCCCCACATACATGCAGACACGCACACACATGCATGCACACCACACACATATACAAACAGAAACATGGTCTTTGTAAATCGAGTACTTGGAGAGCTCCTTAGGAGGAGCCCCGTGTTGTTATTATTACATGTAAGATATTGACACACCTAGCTTCTTTTCATTTACACATGCATTATTTTCCAGCTTCTCCGTCTTTCTTCCACACATGATGGGTGAATTAACTTTCCCTTAGAATTATTGTGTGCGTGCTATCCTTATTGGATATACAAAGCACCAGGTAATGTTACAGAGATACAGCTTTCCCTGTGTAGCTAAAATTGCACATGCTGGATGTGTTCGTGCAAAAACTGAAAAGAAAAAAGTAGGTAGAAAAAGATAAAGTACGAGGGTGAAAGGGAAGGAGAGAAGATGATCAAATGTACTTAAACCACTCATTTTTAATATTCTTTCAAATATTTTTCTTGTATGCCTACAGTGCTTTTGTTAGAGGTCAGACAGCTTTGATGTTATAAACGTTGGGAGCGAGGATAGCAAAGGTGCTATTTCTCTTCTCAAGAGGAGAAGAAATCAGAGGAGATGAAAGACAGAGAATAACCTTTACCTCATAATTTCCCTTCCCCTCCTCTCTGTGTAAACTGCATTAGTCTCAGTAAAGGTACTTGGAGAAACTTGCTAAAATTTTCCCTCATGCTTGAAATTTACTTACCCTGGTTAACAGGAAATGTGGAGTCTTGTGATGTAGATTGTTATACCAGATGGTAATCTTAGCACATGCTGTTTCTGTAGATCAGTGTGTGCGTGAGTCATCCATTTAAGGCTGACCTCAGCCACTGTGGACCTGGGTTCCATACCCGTTTTAATAAACAACAACAATGTTGCTGACTATGGACCATTTTGATGTCCATTAAGGCCATTGCCCTTATGTGATGTTAAATATGGAATTTTTTCCCCGAAGAAATACTTTATTAACACCTGGCTGTACTGTTAGGTTGTTCGTCTTTACTGGCAAAGACAAGCACAAAATTTCACTCAGTGAAGTTAAATAGTGAATGTGTCTGCCACATACAATGTGCTAAGCTCTTATTCTTCCTGTTGAGGTAAAGTAAGTGTCTGTTTTATTTATTTATTTACTTTTGAGAAAAAAAGTGGGAGAGAGAGAGAGAAGGAGAGAGAGAGAGAGAGAGAGAGAGAGAGAGAGAGAGAGAGAGAATGGGCCCATCAAGGGCTCTAGTCACTGCAAATGAACTCCAGATGCATGTACCACCTGGTGACTTATAATATGGGTACTTGGTCCTTGGATGCTACAGGCAAGTGTCTTAACCACTAATCCATCTCTCCAGTCTCTCTTCTAGACTCTGTGATTTTATGGAATTGATGATGTTGAATTTGAGAGGAATGAGACACATTTGTATTTGGATTCTTGGGGAAAACAGATCTAGTAGGATTTCTATAATTATAGGAGGAATTTAATAGCCGAGGGTGTACAGTCAGAAGCTGAATGGTTGGTTATACATCATCGGGCCTTCTTGAAAGCTGGAGAGCCAGGTAACCAGTAGCTACTAAGACCGAGAAACCAAAAGCTCAGACTAAGAGAGAGAGGCCAATGACGGAGTCGCAGTTTGAGAGTGAATGCCTGGAAGAACTCTGGAGAGTTACCAGTGTAAGTTCAAGTTCAAAGGCCAAAGAACCCATGGTTTGATGTCCACTTATCTCAGGAGCATTTGGCCACACCTGCTGGGGAAGGCTCTTCCAAGCTGGGGTTCGCTCTTCTACTTTCCCACTTCACCCAGGCTCTTAGCCTATTGGATAAAGCCTCTCATACTCCTAGTAGGTATTACCCACTAATCTCCCTGACCCATAGGCAGTCTTTCTGGAAACATCATCATAGACATACCTAGAATTTTACTTTTTTGGCTAACAACCCCAGTGAACCATCACAGGGCCCATCCTCTCTCCCCTTTAGCAGTGGATCACTCAGCCATGGATAAGTTTCATTTCACCATGTTTTACCAGGACTGTAACTATCTGGTAGTTGTCAAGAAGCCAGGTAATAAAGGCTGTGCAAGGATAAACTCTTCAAACTACAGACTATTTGTTTTTGTTTTATCCACCCATTCCTGCCTTCCCTCTTGCTTTCTTCTCTCCCATTTCTCTCTTAATAGTGTCTAAAACTTTACTTTTTTCTCAGAACAACTAGTATCGTTTTGATTTTGTAGCAATCTGCAGGCAGGCATTCTCTAATATGACGCTCTGTCCCCTTATTGACATAGGACTCTAATGTTTTGGACATTCCCCATGTATTCTTTGCATAGCACCCGAATAAGGTATCTCTTCTTTCTCTCCTGTCCTAGTTGAAGCTGGCTTCTACATGTGACCTTAGGGTGGACACTGGGGGGGGGGGGTCATCAGTCTGATGTGCTCTCAGTCTTGCTCTCTCTCCTCTTTGGCTCCTCTAGTGAGATTACTTTCTTTCTCCAGCTTCCTCCTCAGATGAATGTGCCCTTGTCCTCATTTTTTTTTTCCCCTTCCTGCTCTTCAGAGCTTGTTTTGGTAAAACCAATCCAGACAGTCAGCCCACCTTTTCAGAATCTTCCCTGATTGTCTTTGGCAGGGAAGTACAACTGTCACCTTCATCTTGGTTTCTCTTACTCACACATGGTAGTTTCCATATAACATCAATAGAACGAGAACACTAGATTTAATGGCAATGAGGTATAGGCAGTTTTTTTTTTTTTTGCTTGGCCTCTGAACATGCCTAGTTTAATCATTTTTGTGATTGAATTGGGATCGGAAAGTGTAGATAGCAAGTGCATAAGGTACTTTAAAACGTACGAAGTTCCACTGGAGTGGCACAGTGGTTTAAGGGTACTTTATAAGTTCCAATGAGAAATACGTCATCTGTTTACCTATTTCTGATGTGAATTAGGCAGTGAGTTGTTATTGAAATTTTGCTACTAATTATACTTAGAGCCTAGTTTTAGATGATTTTTTCCTCAGTTGCTATACTTACTGGGTGGGCACACAGCTGTGACACCCACAGAATTCTTCAAAGCAAGTTCCTTTACCACCAGGGCCATTCCTACTCTAGCCTTCACTCCACCTCTCCTCCGTGCTCTGTGGGAAACACTCCCTTTTCTGAGGAAACAGCATTCCTTTTGTCATTATTATCTTCATTCATTGCACTCTCACTTGTTGATCACAGGTGCACTTGTTTATTATCACCATTTTTGACTATCAGTGACAGTGTTAATTCACAGTTTCATAAGGTTTAATGAAGCTTCATCAAAGAGTCTCCACCCCCGCCCCCCAGGAGGGGCTGACTCCCCACAGTCAACCCCACACATTAGTTAGATTAGACTTTGGATTCAGACCAAACTGGTCTGAATTTCAACACCAGTGACACTAACCTCTGGCAAGTGACAAAACTGCATGTGGCCTTAGATTCCTTATGCATTAAGTGGGAATAATCCGTCTCATGAAATTGGCTGTGAGCTTTTAGTAGGAGACTCATGAAAAGTCCCTGGCACCCACAGGTGGTGGTTATTTTAATCTGTAATCCACTAGGTAGCACTCACTGTGCTCTGTCCAGTCTGGGTGGAGACAGCCTTCATCACCCCTCATGGCTCTTCTTCGTCACTGCTGTCCATGGACTTTTAAGCACTCATTGGCTTTCTGTTCAAAGACCAACGCTTATAAAACACCAGGGATAGCATAGACATAAGCAGTCTCAGGATGACACTGGAATCCTGAAATCTTGTCAGAACTGCTAATTTATTCATTTCAGTCATCAGCATCAAGGCCAAGCAGAACTTTTCTATATTACAATTATTATCTTTTGGATGGGGCAGCATGTGTGTGCATGTGTGCATGCATGTGTGTGCGTGTGTGAGCATGCACATGTGGGTGCAGATGCACATGTTCCATGCATACTTATGTAGAGGGCAGAGAATATCCGGGGTCTTGCTTCATCTCTCTCCTGCTTTGATTTCTTGAGATGGAGTCTGTCACTGAACCTGGTCATATTGTTTTTGGTCAGACTGGCTAATGAAAAAGCCCCAGTGAGCCTGTCTCTGCCCCATGCAGGACTGGGGTTACAGGGCTGTATGATCATGACGATCTTCTCATGTGGGTGCTGGGGGTGGATTTGCACAGTAAGCACCTATGTCTTCTGAGCCACCTTTGCAGCCTAGGCTTATTTATTATCAACCATGATCACTGCCTCTGCTTCCCAACCTCCTGCTTTGTCCAGAAACTCTTACAGTGCTGTGACATTTCTAGGTGGCAACAGACAGGTGAAGTTTGAGAGGTTAAGACTGGAATGATGAGAGATTTCAAGGCTTATCCAGTGATTTTGTCCTATCATGCAAGATTTTGTGAACTCTGTAGCAGTATAACATCTTTGAACAGCTTGTCCTGTAAGAAATGAGAATTGGAAAGTTCTGTCTTGGGAGGCAGTGGTATGGAGTGGTCAAGCCAGAGCATTGCATATGATAGGTAGTCTCTCTACCACTGAGCTATACCCTTGGCCTAAGAATTTAAGAATTCCTGATTATAGTCATTATAGTGTCTATTTTAATTTTTTTGTTTATTTTAATTTATTTATTTGAAAGACAGAGAGAGAGAGAGAGAGAGAAAGAGGCAGATGGAGAGAATGGTTGCGCCAGGGCCTCCAGCCACTGCAAATGAACTCCAGATGTGTGTGCCCCCTTGTGCATCTGGCTAATGTGGATCCTGGGGAATCGAGCCTTGAACTGGGGTCCTTAGGCTTCACAGGCAAGCGCTTAACTGCTAAGCCATCTCTCCAGCCCTATAGTGTCTATTTTAAAAGATAGTGTTTTATTAATTTATGATTCCATATTAAGCTAGGTGTGGTGACATGCCTGTAATCCCAGCACACTGGATGTCAGAAGCGTCAGGAGTTCAGATTTATACAAGCTGTATTGTGAATTTGAGGCCAGCTGGGATACATGGGATCCTACCCAGAAAAGAAAGAAAAGGAGAAAGATTCTATGTTAGTATGAAAATTCTGGGAGTCCACAAACACTTGGGGAATGAAGCATTTGAATCATTAGCATTTAAATCCTTCCATAAAAGGTCTGAACCTATGGAGAAATCTTAAAGCAACAATGGTGCAGTTACTAGTCAAGCCTTTGTATTTAACAATGATGACATTATTTTCAAGTTTCTGTTAGCAGTTCTTTCACTACAGCACGGAAGTTGGAATCTGAAAAGGACTTGGAGAGGAAGCCTAGTCTTTACCCCACTGATATAAGTCACCCCAAACTATCTGTAATGCTCAGCCTCTGCTCCCATATCTCTGACATCTGCTTCAGAGAAAATGAGCTAAAAGCATGCAACATGGGCGTGTCCTTCTACATATTCTCATAGTCACATAAAAAAACAACCCAAAATGAAACTGTTGAAAATCTTCTCAATCGAGATTAACCACACTTCAAAGGCTCATTAGCTGCATGTTATTATTGGCTAGTGCACTGGACAGAAAAACTTTATTTAGTTGAAAAAAATTCATCCTTCTGACCCTGTAGAGAACCAGTACCTTTTAAAACAATTCTAGCTATGAGGAAGTTCTTTCTTGCGTTGCATTAGAATGTCAGTTTTTGTCTTTGTTCTACCCTTTCAAATATATATATATATATATATATATGTTTAATTTTTTGTTTATTTTTATTTGTTTATTTGAGAGTGACAGACAGAGAGAGAAAGAGGCATAGAGAGAGACAGGAGAGAGAGAGAGAGAAAGAGAGAATGGGCACGCCAGGGCCTCCAGCCACCGCAAAGGAACTCCAGATGCGTGCACCCCCTTGTGTATCTGGCTTACGTTGGTCCTGGGGAATCGAGCCTCAAACCAGGGTCCTTAGGCTTCACAGGCAAGCGCTTAACTGCTAAGCCATCTCTCCAGCCCTCAATTATATTTTTAATAGTACTGAGATGTCATGAAATAAGCATGCTTGCTTTCAAGTAGTCTTATCTCTCTCTCTCTCTCTCTCTCTCTGTGTGTGTGTGTGTGTGTGTATCCAGGTACAAGTGTGCTGCAGTAACTGTGCTGGCCACTGAATTTGCAAAGGGGCCAGTAGTCCTGACTCGGAATTCTTGCCATGGGCACACTGGTATTGTAGATGCTAGTGCTATATGTCAGGCTTTATGTGGGTACTGGGGATCTGAACTCAGGTCCTCAGGCTTGTGTGGCAAGCGCTTTACCCACTGAGCCATCTTCCCAGGATCATTTATTTTCTCTGTTTGAAGAAAATTATAATCATGTAACCATATTAATTGTATAGCTCAGAGTGTTCACTGTGACATTTATTTTAGTTTTTGGTGTGTGTGTGTGTGTGTGTGTGTGTGTGTGTAATATGGTGTGGCACATCTGTGTGGTGTACACGGCATATTCAGGCGTCTGCACCCATGCAGCTCCCCCTGCGCCTGCCTGCAGTGGACTGAGCTTGCCTGCTGTGATCTGCTCCCCCACCCTTCTGCCTTTCCTTCTTTGAGCCAGTTTCTTCTGCTGATACCTCAGCCTGCCTTGTCACAAGCTCCACGTATTCTCAAGCCTCTGCTGTCTCGCAGTACTAGGGTTACAGATGTGGATGGCCACATCCAGCTGTTTATGTGGGTTGTGAGGATCAAACCCCAGCTGTCTCTCAAGCCTCCTCAAGCCCTCATACTCGCACAGGAAGTGCTTCTAACTGTTGAGCCATCTTTCCCACCCTCACTATGACATTTCTATGGATAAATATTGTGCTTAGATCATAGCTACCCTCCTACTATTTTCTTCTGCCTTCATCTCTGACTTTGTAAGCTCTACTTGCTTTAGTCTTCCCGAGAATTCCACCTCCCATTATTTCATCATCTTTTTCAAGAGTTCTCTTAAACATTTATCATCTTGTACTATTAATTAAACTTATTATATAAGAAATTTATTTATTTGAGAGAGGGAGGAATGAGAGAGGGTAAGAGAGTGAGCACTTGAAAGAGATAATGAGAATGCGTGCAGCAGGGCCTCCTGCCACTGCAAATGAACTCCAGACATAGGCACCATTTGTGCTTTTGGCATTACATGGGTACGGAGGAATCAAACCCAGGTCATCAGGCTTTGCAAGCAGGTACCTTTAACTGCTGAATCATCTCTCCAGGCCTGAATTGGATTTATTTATTTTATGAAAGCCAGTTAGTATTCTAGCAATGGTGTTTCTAGCAATGGTGTTTCACCCATTTAACTGGCCATTGTTGTGAATGATAAAACCTCTTACGGAGTAGAATTCTTTCCACAAACAAATTAGACATCCCTTTTAGCTTGCTGTTATCTGTCTATGTAATTAGCACCCCATCTTCATCCCATTTCATCCAGGGGTAATTATGATGATTCAGAGTGTGGGCCAGTGGAGGCTCATTCACGGCTTGCTGTGTCAGTCTTCCTCCAAGGATATGTGCCCTCCATAGACATCGTATTTAGGTCACAGTTGTTTGACCATTTATAACGTCACTAGCCAGGTAGTCATTTCAGCTAACATTTCTTCACCTGTTTCACTGGACACCATGACTTACCTTGTCAACTGTTCTTTCCAGACTAAGTTCTTAGCTGTCAGAACAGGACATAAATTAACATTTCTTCCTAACTTTAGCAAATTAATATTGAGCTTGGTCTAGTACCACATGTAAGTCTCAGTCACCTTTCACATTCTTCATAGTTCCTCAAGATAATTGACGGTGGTGCATACTTTGCAGCATTTGGTTTTCTTTTTTAAAATGATTTTTTAAAAAAGTACTTTACTTGTTTGAGAGAGAAAGGGACAGAGAGAGATATATATAGAGAGAATGGGCATGCCAGAGCCTCTAGCCACTGCAAACAAACTCTGGATGCATGTGCCACCTTGTGTACCTGGCTTCACGTGGGTACTGAGGAATAGAACCTGGGCCCTTAGGCTTTGCAGACAAGTGCCTTAACCACTAAACCATCTAGCCAGCCTGATTGTTTTTGAATTATGAAAATTTTTATTTTATTTTATTTTTAGTTTTTTATAATTAACAACTTCCGTGATTGTAAACAATATCCCATGGTAATTCCCTTCCTCCCCCCACTTTCCCCTTTGAAACTCCACTCTCCATCATATCCTCTCCCTCTCTCAATCAGTCTCTTTTATTTTGATGTCATCATCTTTTCCTACTATTATGATGGTCTTGTGTAGGTAGTGTCAGGTGCTGTGAGCTCATGGATATCCACAGCCTGATTTTTTAAAATTAGTTTTTATTTATTTATTTGAGAGAGCAAGAGAGAAAGAGGGAGAGAGAGAAAGAGAGAGAGAGAGAGAGAGAGAGAGAGAGAGGGAAAGAATGTGTGTGCCAGGGCCTCTATCCACTGCAAACAAACTCCAGACTCATGTGCCTCCTTGTGCACCTGGCTTAGGTGGGTCCTGGGGAATTGAACCAAGGTCATTTGGCTTTGCAGACAAATGCCTTAACCACTAAACATCTCTCCAGTCCCAGCTTGACTTTTTTTTTTTATTAAATATAAACTTTGTATGAACAATGTTGGTACCATCACATTCCTCCTCCCTACCCCCACTCCACTGAGGGCCAACCTTAGTGGGATTGCTGATACTCACCATGGCATTGTGGGTTATGAGTTGTGAGAACAGCAGTCAGTCATTGGGTCAGGGGGTGAATGCCTTTGGGTATTCCCTTCCACAGTATGGCTCTCACATTATTTCTGCCCCCTCTTCTGCAAAGTTCCCTGAGCCTTGGAGGGTGTGCTTTAAGTCTACTTTGGTGTTCGGCTTTCATTACTTCTGGATCCCTGCCTCGGTGCATTTTGAGTGTCCTCAGGGTCTGTGTCCATTACCCTGGCACAGGTTGTCAGGCTCGCCATGGAAGCAGCACTCTTGCTGATCTCTCCACTCCTTCTGCGGCTTCACCTGGGCCCTGGTTGATGTGCAAGGGTGGTTCGTCTGCTGCCAGGGAGTTGGCTGTCTTTTCTTGTCCTGCAGATATATTTTAGTTGTCCTCTATTCTTGCTGCCTTCCTAAAAAGAAAACCAGATTCTCCAATGGAGAGTGAGATCCGGATAGGTTAAAGGGGATAAGCAGTGCTAATTTAGAGAAATTTTGGCTTCCTTATCCCGCGGACCTTATACATCCTATTTCAGTGCTAGTTCTTGCCCATTTCATTCCATGGGTCTGAAATTACTTCCAAATCTTCTGAAATAGATTATAGTGCATAATTTTATTACATTCTACAATTAACAATTAGCATATAGAAACAGACTTGAAAGATTATATATTGCATATACATAGATATATTTACACACAAATATATATATATACATACATACATACATGGAGAGATAGATAGATGATAGATAGATAGAGACACTTTACCACCAGGGAAAGTTTCAAACGTCCTTTAGTCAGAGGCTTTTGTGTTGACAATGATGCAGAAATATTTCCTTCCTGGGTCAGAGGCAGAGAGAAAGCAAACTTTCTTGCCACAGAAAGCATGATTCTGGGGCTGGGAGGTGCTGTGGAAGCATGGGGACGTGAGTGTCAGGGGTAGTGGCATGTGCCTATAATCCTAGAAGTGGAGCGGCTGAGATGGCGTCCCTGGGACTTGCTGCCCAGCTAGTCCAGCCTGATCAATAAGCTACAGGTTCAGTGATAGACGGTGTCTCAGAGAATAAGGTGGAGTGCAGTTGAGGAAGAAGATGCCGACCTCTGCTCCTTGCCTGTGCACTTACAGACACTTATACATGTGTGGACACATATACACACATGCACACCATAGGTACATACACATGCAATGAAAGGAAGAAGAAAGAAAGAAAGAAAGAAAGAAAGAAAGAAAGGAAGGAAGGAGGGAAGGAAGGAAGGCAGGAAACAGGGAAAGAAGAAAAGAGGGGAGGAGGGAAGGAAGAAGGGAAAGAAAGAAGGAAGAAGGGAAGGAAGGAGGGAAGGAAGGAAGGAAGAAGGGATGGAAGGAAAAAGAATGGGAGGAAGGAAGGAGGGAAGAAAGAAAGGAGGGAAGGAAGGAAGGAAAGAAGAAAGGGATGATTCTAAGGATTTCCCATGTGACTTTCTTTTTCTTTGGTAATTTTTTTCCTCACTGGCTCACTTTGTTGGGCAATCCAGCTAATTCCCTACTTCTTTTGGAATTAAAGGGGTAGGCACCATTTTATTTTCCAATAACATAGCCAATGGTCTGAAACTCTGCTTTTCTGAAAGCCCAGAAAAGCAATCGGACATCCAGATAAATAATCTCTTATTTCTCCACCTCCTTCTAAAATTAGATGTGATGTGTGGTCCAAAGCTGGGTGATCCATTCAGCCCATCATTAGCTGCATTGTGTTTTGGTCTTCTGCCTTGAAGTGTGTCCTATCCACTGCATTATGAACTCCAGGATTCTAGGGGCAACTTTATATTAATCATTTATTTCTCATTCCTTCCATCTCAATATGTACTCCACAAGCACAGTATCAGTCACTTGTCTGCATCTCCTACTGAGATGATTCCTGCTGTGAAATACTCCCCACTCTGTTAATTAACCCACTGCTCTGTTGAACAGCTCAAATGATAGACAGCTTTTCTTTTGTGTTAGCCTACACCCTACCCTCAGAGCCTCCATGCTCCATGAAATCCATTTCTTCCCGGTATGTTTATTCTGAGTACTCAGTGAAGACTTCAGGCCTGATGAAGACAGCGGTTCATTTGCAGCAGGCAGTCCCAGCTTCTTGCTCTTCTTCCCCAGCCATCTCCATCCCAGTGGCAAGCTTCTGGCATGCCAGCCACACAGGTCATTCAGGGAGAAATCCAAATTCCATTAAGACACATTTTAAGCTGCTCTAAATATTGTACTTTCTCAGGCTTCCAGGGAGCCAGTGTTTATCACTAGATGAGTACAGTTACAGAGAGATCAAGGAGTTAGTTTATTCTGGGTCATATCCATTAGAATGGCCTTGTTTTAGCCAAGCAGTCTTCTCTTTCCCAGGTCTTAGGCTGAAGTTTTCTCTTGTGTTGCTCTGTTTCCTGGGATGAACCCCAGTGCCTAGACCTTGATGGCTCCTTCTTTGTTCTAGATCAGAAGACCTGCGCACAGCCCTCCTTGCTCTCCCACACGCATTGCCAGACAGTACAGTACGCAGGACCCTGCATCTGACACTTGCGTTTGGCTCAGGGCTGGTTTGTGAATCACATGTCAGAACAAAGCATTAAATCTCATGTCCAGCACAAAGAGCATGACGCCAGTGCTTTAAAATTTCTTTAAACACAAAATATGTCAACTCAGTGACCCCCTCCACCCTGCCCCCTCTCTTTATTGCACTTTTTTTTTTCACGATGTTTGCCGGTTGTGTCATTTTTCTTTGTGAAATATGATTTTAGGATCAAGGTATGGCAGACAATGCTGTGAGTGTGAACTAAAATATACTGTAAGGAACATGAGACTGTGATTATCCCTGCTTTGATCACACTGATTCCACTAATTAAAAATTCCACTGAGGAGAGTGAATTACCTAATAATGATAGAAATATTCGAAGCATTAGTGATTAATGAGCAGATGTGAAGAGGCAACGCAAACTTATGGGAAACCTTCCTTAAAGGTGATGTCAGCAAGGAACAATTTGCAGACATAATTACCAAAAAATTATCAGAGACTTCCTTGTCAAGTATTTTGTATGTTTATAAAGCTGTTGATGACTCACTTTAGAAGTCTGGGAGACTTATTTGATTTGGAATCGGGATTTTATTATAGCTTAGCTGTTATGTAATCGTTTACTCAGACCGACGGGGAGGTAGCCTTCCATGTCAACAGAGTTTGTATGTGTGCAGTGAGATTTCCTTGTAATTATTTCAGCAATTAAGATCGAATGCTTTCCCATATTTTCATGCCTGGAATGTATTCTTAGTTCACAGAATAAAGTGTGTGAGAAGCAGTGAGCTAGATTCCCAGGTTACCATGAACCCCGATGGTTTAGTGTATTGAAACTGTGGTTTGAATGACTGTCTCAGAGATGTCATACACTCAACCAATGACTTTTTGTTGCATTTATGTATACCTCTCAGCACAATGAACCAAGACCCTCCATGGTTTTCCTGTGGTCAATGGTATAATTACTCAGGCTTTACACAAAAATTCCAGTGTCTAAGTGCAAAGACATCTGGGTACATCCGGTTTTGATGTTGACTGGGAAACTGTTGTTTGATCAACACCTCTAGTTGCTAACTAGAAGCATTTCATTTGGAGTTTCCAAAACACTCATAGCAACCAGATAGACACGTGTCTGTTCCCTGCCTCGCACTTTAATGATGTTGTTGTCTCCAGAATAACTCCAAAAGAAACATAGCCTGAGAAATGCAGTGCTCTCACAGAAGGATTGCATGCCGTCTTTGCTCTGAAGGGGGTTGTGTGGAGAAATGACTGAGCTGGCCAAGCAGGGAGAGCTCCTGTGTTCCTTTCCTGGCTCCTTAACTTCTACCTGCACCACGGATACTTGTTTTATTCTCTAGAAAAGTTGCTTTATCTATTGAGTCAAGGAAGCAGGATTTAAACACAAGGCAGTGTAACTTCTCTAAATATTTATCTACATGGTTATGTGCAGACATTCGGATGTCATTTAAACACTTAAATGGATTCATCATGTCACTTGATGTCTGGTTTGATAATCTTTCTGTCTATATGATCTTTATTGACATGGACAGGGACAAGGAGGAAAGGATGGAATAGTGGAAGGAAGAATTTGACACAGAAGAGGAAAAGAAACAGACTTGATCCTTTGAGTAAATGGAGGTTATTAAAATATTTTGGATGATAGCTACAGAGCTCTTCAACACTAACAGAAATGCTTCTGTTTTGTAATAATGAATAATGAAGAGTATTTTGTGATCCAGAAAAGTCATAGTACAAAGGCAATACTTCCTTTTGGCTGGTTTTTAGTTTACAATAAACAAAGCTTCTATTTTAATTCCTGAAGTACACATTGTCACGCAAGATGGTCCCCAGAGGAGAGAGTTCAGCTTCCTTCTGGCATCTTTTGGAAATTTTCTATAGCAATGATGCAGCTCTATCCTTTCCTGGTGAACACCCACAGCTCCATGTAGCACTTCAAAGGAGAAGGCTGGGGAAGGACAAGGGTCCAGGGACTTCTAGACAGTGTTATGCATATCAAAGAATCAAGTTGAGCTTGTAACTCAGGGTGACAGGGTAGAGGTGTGAGGACTTGGGTGTAAGTGGCACACAACTGTAATCCCAGGCAAGGTCTTGGAGGTGGAGGCAGGAGGGTTGTGAGTTCAAGGCCAGCTTGGTATATAGAGGGAGACTATCTCAAAAACCAAAAAACATGTGTGGAGACAGACAAGGAGGTTCTGTTGTCAACTGAGTATGGACATAAGTCTGGCTGGAAGGGAGGGCAGTTTCTCATATATTTGGTTGTGTTTCTCTCTCTCTCTCTCTCACCAAAGAGAATGCATACATCTTGAAGTTCTCATTTCTACTTAATCTTTGTTTAGAGGATGAACAAGGCAAAGAATAATCATAAAAATAGCAATTAGCCTTTTTAGAGTCTTTTTATTATTGTTATTACTTTATTATTAATATTATTTTTATATATTTGGAGTCATTTTATTAAATGCTGAAATGAATTATCTGTTGAGTCCTTTATAGAGCCTATGAAGTTGGGACAGATGCTCCTAAGATTTTGATGGATTTTCATCCTAGTAACATGTAAATTGAAAATGTTGTAAGTTAAAAATGCATTTAATCCCAGCACTGAAAAGGCTGAGGCAGGAGTTCAAGACCAGGGAAGGATATATAGAAAGAACCTGTTTCAAGGGAGGGGGGAGCATTTAAGACGTCTAATCTCCTAATGTACCAGACATCTTAGCTTCCCTAGCCTACATTAAGTATGATCAGAACTTCTGACTCAGAACCCACTTTATAATGAGTGAGGAGTATTTTATGCAAATATATTGAACATGGTACACTGTAGAGCCCAGGACTGGTGAATGAATAAGAAGGCTTGCTGGCATTGCTCAACATGTATGTACATGTGTGTATACATGTTCACATGAGTATGCAAATACCTGTGTATGGGTGTGTATGTGTGTCTGTGCATGTGCACAGAGGGAGCAGAGGTTTACATCAGGTGTCTTCCTCAATCCCTTTCCATATTGTTTTCTGAGGCAGGGTCTATCACCAGAGCCTTCTGAGTGCTGGAATTATAAGCACACCTTGCCTAATTGGCTTTTACATGGGTGCTGGGGATCTGAACTCAGGTTCTCATGCTTGTGGGGCAAGTTTTTTATCCACTGAGCCATCTCCTCAACCCCTTGGTTAGCCTATTACCTCATAACTCTAGCCTAAGAAATATCAAGAGTCAAAATCTAGAGTATTGTTTTCCCACCACCATAAAGTCAGAAATCAGGGGTCTGTGCAATGCCATTTGACTTCTAAAGTAGGAGAAACTGAGGCTTCTGTTAATCCCGGCTTTGTGGTTCCATTGCTAATCCCAGAGCTCATTTTACCATTACCTGTTCCTGGAACATCCTTGATGAATTATTTTTTTCTTCTAATTATACTATGGTATATTTTGTAAAAATTATGGAAAATAAGGAAAACTTGATTTCAGAAGGGTCATCATTTATAATCCCCCTAGAGATAGCTGGATGTTTTTAAGCTCTTTTTCCATGCATATTTTAGTTACAAGTATACATATACATATATAGATAAGTATAGATAAGTATATATATATATATATATATATATATATACATATATATATATATATATATATGTATACACACACATTTGGCTCATAAGTTTTTTAAAACTGAACTGTATAGAAGAGGTTGTTAAAATTTCCTTGTAAATGTATTTTAATGATTGTAGAATATTGTATCACTATTCATCAGTCCTCAAGGTCCTTACAAGTTATAAATAATTTATAAGTGGTTTATACCGAAAGTTTTCTTTGGCGATTCTGTTATCTGCTCTTTCCCATCTTTCCCTCCATCATAACATCAGCTGCATGACTTGCCCTGAGGCCAGTCCACACAGTGCCAGAGCCAATCTCAACTCCAAAGCCTGGTATCAAGTAGACTTTGCCTTCTGACTCAGTCTACCTTTCTGACTTCTCCCACATTCTAAACTCCAATCAAAATGACCCCTTGATTAAAACCATGTACACTGACAGTCTGCCCAGCTCTTGATGCTGATTCATCTGCTAGAAAGCGCTTTTCTTCTTAACTATATGTGAAACCCTTGCTCATTGGCCAATCCCCACTTTACATCCCATCTTCTGAGGATTTTCCTGGTTCCACTCTCTTTCTGGGAATCCTCCCTCCCATGATTTCTTACTACATCATGCATCATGCCTGATTTTGTATCCTGGTTCTAAGTCTAGAGTGAATCTTTTATGGAGCTCTGTTTGTGTTGGAAAAGGTCAGGCTGTGTGATAAACTTATCTTTGTCCTCTGTAGCGTCTACCAGATTCTCAGAATATGTAGGAAGTATCAGTTGAATGCCTCTGTGCTGTGTGGATCACCCTGGGCCCAGAAAACTACAAGTTCGTTATTATTTAAGCTGAAATTATAAAGACAAGTTTTTGAATTACTGGCCATCTAATGTTGCTACAAAGGATTTCTGAAACACTAGCACATTTTTTGCTGTATATGTAACCATGTTGAAACAATGTTAAGACAGAAGTGCCTGGGTCCTCTGCAACCTCCCAATGTGACCATTTCTTTTATAGGTAAGAAAACAAGGCCTGGGCTGAGTGGGGTCTGAAGTGTTGCCCAGCCATTACTGTTAGAGCAGAGCATAGCATTGAGAAGCTCATTTGCTGCAAGCCTTTGCCTCTATTTTCCAAGGGTACTCTCTTATTTGATCCCTTTCAAAGGAGATCGGATTCTTAAAATGAACTTTTCCGATCAGATTGACATTCTTGTTTGAATCTGACTGGGAACATTGAGCAGCAGTCTGCAACTGCTTTTGGCTTTCTTGATCCATTAGCTGTGATTCTTTGAAAGCTCTTCGCCTTGTTTAGTGGTGTCATGTTAGAGACTTTTATCTGAAGGAGGTCCTGGGTTCCTCAGGGCACTCAGAGGCACTACCAAGGCACAATTTCCTCAAAACATCTGGGAGGTGAAAAAGATGCTTTCTGTGTGGGAAGGAGAATTTCTTAACATTAAATACTGACCATCACTGAAAGTTAGAAAGGAGCTTAGGACTACAGATTCCAGTGATTTTAGTTTAGATTCAAGGAGACAAACATAAAGAGGCTACAGCTTCCTCTCTCCTTTCCGTCTTCCCTCTCCCCTGCTCTCCTCTCCTCTCCTCATCCCTCCTCTCCTCTGCTATCTTCCCTCCCCACCCTCCTTGCCATCTTTCTTTCCCTCTCTCCCTTCCTTCCTTCTTCCTTCCCTTCCTTCCTTTCTTTGTTCTTTCTTTCTTTCTTCCTTTCTTTCTTTCGTATTGTGCACATAGCAATTACCTTCTCATTGCTGGGACAAAATGCCAAACCAAAAGCCAAACACAGAAAGCAAAGGGTTAATTTGGCTTCTTACATTCATGAGGGAAGGCTTCATTATGGCATGGCAGAGCACAGTGTGGGCATCACTTCTTGCCACAGCAGCCAGGAAGTAGCAGCAAGTGTGAGCTGACTACTGAGCATCCAGCAGGGCTGGACTAATAAGGCTCAAGGTCCCCCCCCCCCCCCCAGCAACATACTCCTCCAGCAAGGATCCGCCTTCCAGTCTCTTCCAGCTAAGACTTAGTCACAGACACATCAGGCTATGGGGAACAGTTTACATTCAAACTACCGCAGTGTGTGAATATATGCCTTTTCATATATGTGGGGGAACACGTGTGTGGGGCAGGTGCGTGTGCATATGTGTACTCGTGTGTGAAGGCCAGAGGTTGATACTGAGCCTTGCTCTATTGCTTTCCACCTTATTCATTGAGACAGGGTTTCTCACTGAACCTGGAGTTCACTGATTGGACTAGATTAAGTAGTCAGCCAGCTCCAGGGATGTCCTGTTTCTACCTCACCAGTGCGGGGATTGCCAGTGTGTGCCACCATGGCCAACATTTTATGTGAATTCTATGGATCCAAACTAATGTCCTTATGTTTGCACAACAAGCATTTACCCACAGAGCCATCTCTCAAGCCCTTCTTTTTCTTTTTTCTCTCTTCTTCCTTCCCTTCCTTCTTCCCTCCCTCTTTTCTCTCCAGCATCTCACTATATGACCCTAGCTGCCCTTTAACTCTAGATATTCCTGCCTCTCTGCAGCCTAAGTGCTGGCATTACAATGTGTACCACCATGCCTGCCAAGATCAAGACATTCTGAAGTCCTCAGCAGCATTAGCAGCAGGATTAGAAATCTCTCCAAGATGACATGCAGTTATTATCTTCTAGGTATGAAAGCTAAAGAAGATGAAGGGGCCCTCTGAGGGCAGATGCTATGCTGACCCTGTGGACTGACTGCTAGTAAGTACAGAAGAGATACTCTGAAGGAGTAAGCATAGGATTTAGATACTGACTTGGACTGGGTCAAAGATGAGTGTCAAATCATCACGGAGGTGGCGAGGGAGAAAGGAGCTGTTTTTACAATAATTCATACTTTGTCATGGCCAGGACCTCATGCTGACGAGCCCAAAGATGTGTAACCCTCCTTTGATTTGGCATCTCCAGAATTTAGGAGCCTGCCTTGTTCACATTCCTGACTGTATGTTGAATGAATCGAAGTGCATTAGGAGAATGGAAGTGAGAGAGAGAGAGAGAGAGAGAGAGAGAGAGAGAGAGGATAATTAGAATAAAAGCTAAATATTCAAATATGCTTCTGACACTGATTATAAATATTTAAGAAATTATCATGACATTATTAACTAAGTCTGGCTTGAACAACTGGACTTTGGTTTCTTACATATAAACAACAAGGGGAAGATGAATAGGCCACATGGCAGCAGTGACAGAATAGCACATGAGAGGTCGTCTCTGATAGAGTCATGCCTCCGAAGATGGCTCTGCTCGTTCCTTCCTTCAAACAATAGCTACATGAAGGCCATTTGGTAGGACACACAAATGGACATGGAGACTGCCTTTGAGGGGCTCAGCTACCTCCACTCTTATGCTTCTTAGCTTAGGTTTGTATTTTCTATTGCATAATATAAAGTGAGAAATTGCTGAATGAAAAACATTTTAAGGGAGTTCAGCTTTACTTTTTTTATGCCACTTTAAGAAGAATTTGAAGGCTCTGTCCACTTAATTTGTGGATTTTGTCCTCAGATCTGAGCATTTGACAATGACTCTGGAACTTCTTCCAAACAAGATACCTTTCCTCTAAAGACACTTGTGCATCTCAGGAATGCAGAGAGCGGTGGCAGCCTCTCCCGCAGGACGAATGTCATAAACCCTGCAGGAATCCTCACGGGGGGCTGAGTGCACTCAGGATGCTCCATCAGTCCTTACATGGGCAAAGACTTGTTTTCTCTGAGCCTGCATTACTCTCAGACCAGTCAAGCAGACCCACGAACACAATGGTTTGTGTATGAGATTCTATGGAGAGTGATCTAACAGGCCTAATATGCTTATGAGAAGCACCCTGGAATGAGATCTCAAAATTCAGGCAGACTCAGGGAGGATTATGTTCCAGCTAAAATCAACCACACATGAGAGAATTGGTAACTCATGCCTGGTACTCTCATGATTCTTTTACATTTCATTCACATAGATGACTTCTACAGAAGAGCAAAGGCTGTGACTAAACATAACACCCATGTATCAAACTCTGACTTCTATAGTGATCAGTTTTGAGCAGGGATGATAGTCAAAATATTTGTAGGAATTGCATGCTTCCTCTCCCCATCTTGAACTTTCCACTTGCAACCTTGGTCACGTTTTCCCCATTTGCTCTTCAGTGTCCGTGTCAAGTTCTTCATCCTCTGGGATGGTTTCCTGTGTGTGAGTGCCTGAGACACATTTACTTGGTCCCTAATGAAGGCACACTGTTAGCACCTGCTTTGTAATTCATGTTAAAAATTCTCCCATGTTCACACATAACAGTTGTATGTGGCTGAGGAGTGGGGCATAAGGCAGTGCTGGTATACTCAGAAGAAGGCTCAGCTGAAGCTTGTGCCTAGCATAGCAGTTAGCTACTTGTGATGGAAATTCTCAGAACGAATTCTTAGAACCTGTAAAACCAGCACCTCCAGGATCTTTTACAGCCCTTTCTCCCTGTCTGTGCCACCACTACCATCCTCCAATCTCTCACACTCCCAGCCAGCTACTTCTCTACATCTGGATGGCCCTTTGCCCTGTTGACTCCCCTCCGTTTATCATTTCCATGACCACTTGGTCCAGGAAGAGTCTACAACAGGAGCAGTGTGGAGTCCCTTCTCCTCCTCTTGCTCTCCTTCCTCCTCCGTGTTTCCTCCATCTGTCGTTCTCCATCATATACCGAAGAAGCTGGCTCACACAGACATCTTCTTCGGGGGCCACTGCTCTATCAGGTGGAAGAATTTCTGTTCAGATGGCAGTCTCCCAGCAGCTAGTTGAAACCAGTGACTTCTAGTTTTTTTTTTTTTAATTTATTTATTTGAGAGCGACACAGAGAGAGAGAGACAGAGAGAGAGAGAGAGAGAGAGAGAGAGAGAGAGAGAGAGAGAGAGAATGGGCGCGCCAGGGCCTCCAGCCACTGCAAATGAACTCCAGACGCATGCGCCCCCTTGTGCATCTGGCTAACATGGGTCCTGGGGAGTTGAGCCTCAAACCGGGGTCCTCAGGCTTCACAGGCAAGTGCTTAACCGCTAAGCCATCTCTTCAGCCCAACTTCTAGTTTTCGAAAGAATCAGTAGTGAAATAACTGATGAAAGATGAGAGAGATCAAGAGATGATTACACTTCTGTGTAGCATGCAAGCACATTCAGTGACGTTTTGCTGTGACCCCTCTGTGCGCCAGGTGCTATGATGGAGCAGAGAGCAAGGCAGGTGTGGAGAGATGTGAGATGCAGAGGGACAGCTTCCCACCCTAAATCTGTGCTGAGTCCAAAGAACAGCTACTTTTTCTCTTGTTGTTCCTGGTCTGGTTTACCAGATGGAGGGAAAAAAGTGACTGTTTTGCCAAGAATCCACTCCTACTATGGTATCCCAACATAGTCATTAGTGAGAAACTACGGAATGTGAAAAGCTGAGTTTTCATGCCAAGAACCCCAAAGTTATTGCAGCCAGTTGCTTCTTTCACAAGAAAAAAGTTTTATAATTGGTGTATACCTCCTTCCTCTCCACATTGGCTCCAAGTCTAATACCTTTACTTGACACTTTCTCTTGTTATCCACACAGTACTTTGATGTCATTTGCTGCTATGAATGAGTTCTATTTGCCTAATGTAGTCTTTTCATTTTGGGATGTATAGTGTTCTTATGTTTCCTCTCTCCAATTGCCATTTTATTAAAATACAATCAATTCAGTCACTGTAAAATAAATGAGCTGTGGCAGTTCATTTAACTTCCATTTCTGTTTCTTTCATTACATTGATGTTACCAGTGGAAGATAGAAACTTCATGGACTCTGAACTCACATGTATCCCTCGCAGTGAACAAACAGCTCCATTGCAGACAGTTGCCTATGGTGATAATAATATATCCCAAGTCACAATTCCATGGTGCCAAGACACTTTGGGATGCTTCTCTAATTCTCACATCTTGCAAAGTGAGTCCTTTTGAGGTTGGATGACATGTCTTCCAAAGCTGGGAGAAGCTAATCTGAGGACTATAGTTTCAATCGCACTCTCTCTCTCTCGTGTGTGTGCGCGAGCACGCATGAACACTTGTTCATGTGGGTGAGGAAGGCACATGGATGTCACAATGTGCATGTGGAGGTCAGAGGACAACACTGACCACTGTCTTTGCCCTCCACCTTGTTTGAGGCGGGTTTCTTGTTCACCACAGCATTCTCCAGGCTAGCTGGCCCTTGAGCTTCGAATCCTGTGTCTGCCACTGTGTCTGGTTGTTACGTGGGTTCTAGAGCTCTGAACCCCAGTCCTCATACTTGTCTGCAAGTCTTCTGAGCCCCCATCGCTGCTTCTCATTTGATGTACCCATTTTACTTTATCTTACGAACTTCTCCATTTTGCAATCGTTGGGAAGTGACAGGCTTCCTCTTGCTCACAAATTTTGCCTTTGCTTAAACGTAGGGGTGCTATGCAAGCCTCTTCTTTGCTTTTTTGTACCAAGGCTGTTTCCCACCATCTAGGAGCATTCCACATGAGGCTGCTCCTTAGTGGCATCTAGTAATCATTTCTCTGAGACTCAGATCCCTAGTGCAGCCACTGATTGTTTGGTATATTGTGACTGATAGATATCCATTTCAAGTTAAAGAGCTCTGAGTTATGATGTCATCTGTTTGAAGGCATGGCTCCAGACATAGTGAGGGAAGGACATTTCTCAGTCCAGTTCAGTGCCTACATTCTCCCAAGTTTATTTAATTTTCTCCAAGCTTTCTCCCAGGTTACTCTTCTCAGCCCAGGCTGGAGGCACAGAGAGCTCGCTTGCTTCAACCCTGGGCATGCCCAGTAGTAACTTCAGGGTTTCATTTGTGTTCTATCAACTTTCTGGCACAGAGCACAAGAAAGCTTCCTGAGTGGTGAGTTGGGAAAGCCTGACACCTGCTCCCCTCTGCTGCTCTTCTCTCCTGCACCCTGGGGGTGATCGCTCTGAGAAACAGGATCTGGCCTGTGCTGGCTGCCAACTAGAAACCCCTGATTAGAATAATGCCCAGCAGGCTCCTGCTTTTGCTTCACCTTTCCCACCCTTAAACACACTAGGGGATGGCTGTTTCTAAGAGCAAAATGACAAGATTGGGTGCTTTTAACTGTTACACTTTGTGAGACACCTTCCCTCGGAGGCAAAACTCAAGAAGGCTATTGGAACCTACCCAGTTTAATGAATGAAAGCAATTTTATGAACGTTATTTGCAATAGTTGTTTACATTTTAATATACAGTAATCAGATTAGGCAATGGGTGAGTATGATGAGTAATCATCTCTAAGTGGATAGTATTTGGGGCAAACAGAAAGCAAATGACATAGGGCTTAACATTGAGGCTACTCAGAGCTTTGATTCTTTTGATGTCCTTAGGTTTGCTTATTTTTTAGCTGAGAGCAATTTTTTTTGGGGCCTCTGTTTCTGCCCTCCTCCTCCTCCTCCTCCTCTTCAGCTTCCTTCTTCTCCTTCTCTGTTTCCTGCTTATCTTCCTTCTCTTTTGCTCTTGTGAGTCAAGTTTTAACTCTGTTGCCCTAACTGGATTGGTCCTTGCTATGTAGCTCACAATAGCCTCATTCTCAGGCTGCTGTTCCCTCGTTAGCCTTTGGGGTGCTGTGGTTATAGGCATGTATCATCACACTCAGCTTCCCTGCCCTTCTCCTTCTTTCATCTTCCTCAGTGTGAGTTAGTCCTGAAGGGAGGATGAAGATCAATCACTGTCATGAAGCTCTCCGCGTCCTGTCACCTCAGGTCCTGCAGAAAGGCAATGACAGCAGCTGGACACAGTCCTTACTCAGGGATGACACTCAACTGGCACACGCCTGAACAGAGAATATGCAGATGAAATTGCTTCTCACCTGAAAACCCGTGTCAGGAAATTTAAGAATACTTAAAAACCAGCCAGGTATGGTGGCACATGCCTATAATTACAACGCCAAGGCTGTGGAGACATGAAGATTACAAATTCAAGACCATTAAAGACTCTGACTCAAAAAAAGGAAACTACCTGATGTTGCACATGAAACACTTTGACAAGAAAATGAGAATTATACAAGGGATGGTACTCATAAGCAAAAATAGAAACATTACTAAATATGCCAAGAGGTCAGAAGAGGGGTGATATGGTATGTCTAACCTTCATAGACATTAAACAACAACAAACCAATAAAGCTTAAAAACTACAAAAAAATTCAAGCAAGAGAGTGGTTGTATCATCCAGAGAGGCTGAGATTTAATCCTGGGTGAAAAAAAAAGAAAAAGAAAGGGTATGTTAGAAGAAAATATTCCATAGTCATTCTGTAATGTTTCTTTTTCTTTTCATTAGTTTTTGTTTGCGGGAGGAGACAAACTTCTCTTTGGAGACAATTTGCTAGATTCTAGATGGAACACAATGAAATGGAGCAAAAGACACTTAGAAACATTATAAGACCCAGGAGTCTTTGAAGCATCCCGCCCGCCCCCTCCCCATCCCTATTTACAAAGGAAAGAGAGAGCAAGACGATGATCTCACTGGGTCCTTTGAAGGATTGCTACTTAGTAAGGAAGAAGAGCTGGGCACTGTGAGTCAGCTTCAGTCAACACCAGGCATGACTTATCCCTAGAGCATTCAGGAAGCTGGATTCCGCCCGGCCCCTCTGGGAGGCCCATGTCCTTGAAAGCAGTTTGAGGCTGCGGCTGCAGGGGGGTTGACAATGGCAATTTATATGTCACTACATCTGTCCTCCAAAGTAAGCCTGGTGCATTGCAGCCCATATACCTGTTGATTCTTCAATGATTTTTTCCTTCTTGGAATATTAAGAGAAGAAGAAAACTATGGTGTGTACCTAACTCCATGTCCTTTGATTTGAATAACACTGATATTTGACATAAGAGAAAGAAAACAGAGATTTCTACACACACACACACACACAATACCCATGAGCGACCATTTGTGTGGTTATACATATATGTAAATAGCTCATAAAACTTAGAGAAACATAAAAGAGATATGAATATGATTTGGCCCAAACTATCATATATATAAAGTTAATTATTAGCTTGGCAAAACAAGTTTTTCCTTTCCAAGATGATTTTTCACTATATCTGAAATGAATGAACAAGAAAACTCCCATTTATTTTTGAAATTGAATTAGTAATAATAATAGTAGTTAGTCCTTAGAAACCTTTTCTCTTGTGCTAGGTACTGAGTAAAGAGCTTTGTATAAAATAGCTCATTCAAGGCTGGAGAGATGGCTTAGTGGTTAAGGTACTTGCCTGCAAAGCCAAAAGACACAGGTTCCATTCCCCAGGACCCATATAATGCCAGATGAACTAGGTGGTGCATGCACCTGGAGTTCGTCTGCAGTGGCTAGAGGCCCTGGCACACCCATTCTCTCTCTTTATATCTGCCTCTTTCTCACTCTCCTTCAGATAAATAAATAAATAAATAAATAATAGCTCATTCAAATCTTCTAATCATTTTAGGAGGTATGATATTGTTTTTATCACCTTCTTTTCATAAATTATGGCTTATAAAGTTGAATAATTTCTCCAACACCATACTTTAGCTGGGATTTGATCCCTGACAGGCTAACCTTAGAAGGAGTACTCACCTCTTCTCAATGGTATTTTGGTATCTGGGGGTTACTATGGATCTTACACAAAATAACACATCTGTACACATAGTTTGTGACAAACCTAGGTAGCATTACAAATAAAAGTGTTAACCCTTGCTTTGGATCTAAGAAACCTTCCTTGTGGGCTCCATTTTTCTTTCCATAACTAAGCATTATGGTTTGTTTTCTAGGTTTGGAAAAATCCAGTGTCAAATGAGTCTACTGCATTCTTTATTTTTTTTGAAGTAGGGTTTCACTCTAGTCCAGGCTGACCTGCAATTAACTCTGTATTCTCAGGGTGGCCTCGAACTCATGGTAATCCTCCTACCTCTGCCTCCTGAGTGCTGGGGTCAAAGGCACGCGATACCAAGCCCAGCTTCCCACTGCATTCTTGTAGTATAACCATGTGGCAGATGCTCATCTTGGGCACAGAGAGGCCCAATGTGCAAAGATAGAATGCTGTGGAACTGCCAATCCAGATTTTTTTCTGTGCAAAAAAAAATTATAATCCCCATGATACAGAATAAAGTATGCAGACATTGAAGTGTTTGAATGGAGCTACTAACTTTCATGTATTGAATCACCCTTGTACCCAGATCATGTGGGAAAAGGCCACTTCCAGCAATGTATGATGTTGTCCAAAAAATAAAAAAAAAATAGTCCAGGATCTGACAGCTTAGAACATACATGGACTCTGCCCTCCACTGCCATGTCATTGCCCACACACACACTCCTCATATTGAAATGGCCACGAATGAGTGATAATGCTGGGAATGGCCAATGTTCATTCAGCTAGTAGTCTATAGAATTGCCTTCCAAAAACACCAGCAAGGCAAAGAAAGATGGACGAGGAGCCCTGGTCCTACCAGAAGATGACATCACAGAGGTGAAAGATTGCTGAAGCCCCAGGTGGGTTACAAAATGGGTAAGGTGAGTGTACCAGTCTGGACAAACACTGGGGAGGGTGGAGTGGTAGAGCAGAGGTCCGGATCTATGCTTATCTGTTAGCTGAAGTTTTGATCTCTAAGCTGGGAAACACATAGCCAGAAATAAATGTTTAAGGCATGACATTCTTTCCATGTGAGGACACTACATTCTTTCTATTTGGTGACAAATGACTCAATAGAGAGCTTGGTTCCATTTTTATGATCTAATTCCATAAAAATGCAACCCTGGGTGTTGGGTCCAGGGCATTTCAGGAAAGAGTTAAAGCCGAATATTGCTGCCTCACGCTTTTCTTCCTTTTTGGTGGATGGCAGGCTGGGACAGGAATGTCAACCTCTTCCAGAGGTGATTTTTCTTCCTCTCTGTGGTTTCTGCTTTCTGCCTTCTATGGCACAGGACGAGTCCCCCACCTTTCCCCTTCCCCGTGGCTTGAGAACACGCGGACATTCTCCATGGACATAAACCCACAGAGAGAAGTTTTGACAAAAGATGGGACAGTGTTTCCATTTATAAAACCCCGGGAGTGAGCGAATGTGTGGGTGTGTATAGGTGTTCGCGGTCCACGCCGGGGAGTCTGATGAGGAACGTAGCTCACACTAGCAGCAGCGGTTAGCCTCTCACCAAGCGGACAAGGCTTCCAATAACAAATGGTGACATTTACACAGATATTTGTGGCTGTGCTTTCCATTTCTTCTTATAGGAAGTGAGTAGGATTTTTAAATGCTTTGGTGATGTGATCAGTAGACAGTAGTGGGAAAGAATTTCCCTGAAACTTGACTTGCAATCAAAATAAGGAAGAAGATCGGAAAGAACTGAGAATATTTCAGCTAATCAGGATGTGGCACTTTCCGACATCTGGATGTCCAAACAAGTGTTTTGCATTCAATACTATTAACATGTGTCACTTTAATGAATATTTTCCTTTGGAGTCTGTTGGGTGGTTACATTTTTGGCAATTATCTCATGGTCTGTTGCTTACATTACCTGACCCACAGTCCATTTTCCTCATGTTGGCTGTGGGAAAGAGAAAAAAAAAAATGGAAAATATCCCAGAACCTGGAAAACAGCACAGGGAGTGTAATGTGGCTCATCTTTTAATTGTACCTCTTCAAACAGCAGCCTTACAGAACTGTCTCCTGGCTCTCTGTGACATCACATGTCATAAAAAAAAGAATAAGTTCCATTTGCACCTAAAACACAGAAAAACTCACCAAATAGATGTGTTTATTTTATCTTTGTAAGCCTGAAATAAAAGGCCAACCTTCACCTTCTAACAAAATCAATCAGAGGCGAGCAAACTACCTCAGATCAGAAAGAATTTGCAGAAACCTCGTAAAGAGGTCTTCTAATTGATCATTAGAATTTGTCCCCACATGAACACCACTTCATGTTCTGAAAGGACTGCTTAGCCTTTTTCCAGACATTTAGTCACATTGCAAAGATGAGTTCTGTACTAATTCCAAGGCCCTTTCTGAAGAGTAGAGTGGCTCGGACCTTGAAGAGGAAGTGCTATTGGAGTAACCAGGAACTCTCTCTCTCTCTCTGGCTGCCCAGCCCAAGGCTGTGCATATGCTTGTGTATATGAATGTATGTGTATGTATAAATGTGTATATATGAGCTCATGTATGTACGTGTGGGTTTATGTGTGATTGTATATGTATTGTGTGTGGTATACAAGCATATGTGTAAAAGTGTGACATAAGAGTACATATGTATACGTTTGTTTGTATGTGCTCCATTGGACTAGAAGAATATTTGGCACTAGATCCAGGAGATTTAAAAGCACAGGCATTGGAGTCATAGAGCATAGGTTAAATTCAGATGCCATCATTCTCTAGCTGCCTGGCCTCAGATCTGTTGCTGTCTTTCGTGGTCTCGTTGTCGTCATCTGTAAATGGGCAATGGTATTGCTACCTGCCCCCTTGTGGTTGTTACTGTGAGAGAGTGTGTATGAGCTGGTTTATTTGCATAATATTTTATATAATAAGCTATCAATATTGAGAAGAGAGATAAAATTGACTGGCTATTTCTTACTTCCACAGTTCCTAGAACTGTTTTTCCTTCTTCCACCTCCTCCTCCCTTCTCTTCCACCTGCGGCCGCTTCCTTCCTGAAATGGAGGTTCACATTGTTGACTGTCCCTCACAGCAGCCTTTGGATTCCCACTTCAGAGCCATCCACCCTCACTAAGAAAAGCATCGACTCTCTCTCCCCTCTGCTAACACAATTTCCCATGTCCAGGCTCTAGGTGTGCATGGCCTGCAGTTCTGCCACAGGAAAACAAGAGGTATAAGTATGGACAGTGTGGTATACTCTATGTCCACACAATTCACAATGCACAGCCCAGATGCCCCTACAGATGGGAACGAGACAAGAAGTACAAGGAACACAGTGGTCTGCTGTCTTTGGATTTCATTGAGTAGCCTCTTAAGTTCCCTTGTGCTGCTCTAAGATGAAATATGAGAAACTTAGCAGGCACATTGTCTTCCTTCACTGGGCCAGTGAAATCATCTCTTCAGTTGCCTGTGATGGTCAGTTTCCAGCCTCTTTTAGTTTCTTCAAATTTTTTTTGCTAAATTTGCTTTATAATGTCACATTTAGAAAGCTGAATCACTGTCATTTCAGAATCATTTACTTGCTCATTCACAGATACCCTGTAGGTGATTAGGGACTGGATTAGATACTGGGGCTACTCACCTAAGACATTGTCCCTAACTTCAAAACATTCACAGTACTGTTAAAAATACTAACAAATTAGTGACTTGTGTGGTGTGGGACATGCTACAATGATGGAGTGGGACGACTGAGAAAAGATAGGAGAGGTTAAAAGACATGTCCAGAATACCAAATCTTGAAAAGTATGGAGAAAAGGTTCATGGCTGTGTCCCATAATTTAAAATCTATGTGCTTATAGAATGAATGTATGCCTCTTTCTTTGGTTGCCCAACTCATCAATCTCATTTAATTTTATTGCTATTAATATTATTTTTGTGGTACTAATGATCAATCAAAATCAGGGCCTTTGGCATGCTATTTTAAGCACTCAGCCACTAAGCTATATCCCCAACCCATCGTAGACTTAATATGTAACTACTAATGGCATTTTAGGTTTGGGCTTTGTTTCTTGATGTAGGGTCTCACTCTAGTCCACACCAGCCTTGAATTCACAGCAATCCTCCTACCTCAGCCTCCCAAGTGCGTGCCGCTATGGCTGACGTTAGCAATAGTATTTTGATTCCAAAATGAAAGAAATGCTACAGTTGAATTCAGTTGGGCTTTGTCAGTAAAACTTAGGACATTAAGTGTACTTTTAAGAAACAAAAGTTTAAAGTTAAATAAAAAGAAGAAAAAAAAAGAAGTTTAAAGTTAATAATAGTAATGGGGACCAGGCTAAAATATACCACCAGATGGAAAAGAATTATAACTTGCCTGTAGTGTCTAGCAATTTTGCACATAAACAGTGCCATCAGAAATTTGTTCTATTACTTAGGAGTGTGTTATACTGCATGTAACAGAAAGATGGCAGTGGATAGGAGCTTCCACAAGGTCTGAGGTGGTACTGTCCAGTTCATGAGGCCATCGGAGGAAGCCATTAAGGGCATGGTCTCTTTCGAGCATCTCATCCCATCATCTGTCTGGTGTGGCTTCCTTCCTCGTGTGTGCAAGACGATCTTCAGGTATCATGTGTATATTCCTGATGGAGGAAAACAGGGTGAGAGTAATGCAAAGGCTAGATAAGTCTGGCCTTTGTCTTAGGAAAATAACCCTACGGCCTTCACTATAACTTTATTGTGCTGTGCTGGGTAATAAAGTCATGCTGAGCTACAAAGATTCTGGAAAAGTGACTACTTCTGCCCTAAACACAATCTGGGCTCAGTAATGAGGAATGAAAGAATGCAGATGGAGAAGGCAGCCAGGACTGTCTGCCACGTTTCCTTAAGAAATTAGATAGTTGCTTAAACTCTTGGATCACTCACTTATAAAACTCAGTAAAATATATATAGGGTAAAACAATTCAAACTTTGCATGAACTATCAGCGTCCAAAGCATTTGTCAATCACGGAATTGGCCTGGATAGTTTTTACCTTTTTCCATATTGCTGTAAACATAACTTGTTCTTTTTGGTGAGAGCAAGCCAGTTACTTTAAACTTGCAAGCAAAATACTTCTATGCTTCTTTTATTATCTATTTTTTGAATTCTTGATGTGTGCCATTAGATATTTTCATTGGGTTGTAATCAAAATTTTTATTAAAATATGCCTTGGCCTTAGAATAACATTTCACAGAAGAGCTACATAGCACTGTGAAGGTAAAAACCAACAGGCTCAACAATGAACCAAGCAACACGTACTTATTGGGTCTGGTGATCGAAGCAATTTTCATACAAGCTGTTATGGTTTCCTTCAGCACCTGGCTGCCGGCACTGTGCATCCCGTTGAAGAAAAGCTCTGACTGACAACCGCATCTGCCAGAGGAATGATTATGTCAGCGATCCCCTGTCACCATCATCACCAGGAAGGAAAACCAAGTCCAGACTTCAGAATTCAGACAAAACTTAATGAGGTCAATTTATGCTTGATGGTGGGCTTAGCCCAACCTTACACCTAATATAGTAAGGTTTGAATGATTCGAAGATAATGAAAGGTGGAAAATGGTAGGGGTGGGGGATGGGAGAATAAAAATTGAACAGGGGACAGAAATTTTAAAAATTTGTTGGCAGGGAGAAAGATGACATTTTAAATAGCAACACTATTTGGCTGCCTAAGCTCTTACTGCATATGAGAATGATTTTTAGTTGAAAACTTCATTTTGACAATTTTTAAATCTTTATTAAAATATTATAAAAAGGGCTGGAGAGATGGCTTAGCAGTTAAGGCACTTGCCTTCATTGGCTAACAATCCAATTTGATTATCTAGCACCCACGAAAAGCCAGATGCACAAAGTGGCACATGCATCTAGAGTTTGTTTATAGTGGCTGTAGGCCCTGGTATAGGGGTATCCATTTTCTCTCTCTCTCTCTCTCTCTCTCTCTCTGTCCTCTCTGACTCTCTCTGCTTGCAAATTATAATAATCTATTTGCATATATGGATACATACATATCCATATATGCTGTCCAGGTGTGGTGGCACATACCTACAATCTCAGCATTCTGGAGACTTAGGTAGGACGAATATTACTTTAAGATCAGCCTGGTCTACATATGGAAATGGCACCTCAAGTGGATGAATGAATAAATTTAACTATTTCTCTGCCTTTAAAAAAATTTGGAGGGCTGGAGAGATGGCTTAGCGGTTAAGCGCTTGACTGTGAAGCCTAAGGACCGTGGTTCGAGGCTCAACTCCCCAGGACCCACGTTAGCCAGATGCACAAGGGGGCACACGCGTCTGGAGTTCGTTTGCAGTGGCTGGAGGCCCTGGCGTGCACATTCTCTTTGTGTTTCTCTCTCTGCCTCTTTCTCACTCTGTCTGTCACTCTCAAATAAATAATAAATAAATAAATAAATTGGAATACCAAAGAAAATCCACAGTAAAGCAAGAAGATTTTTACAAATTGTGCAACATAAATAGGAAGTTAGAGCATGTCATGAGGCAGATGGTTGCTGCCCTCTGCTTGTCTTTCTCTGCCTCTATCCTAAAAGTAGTATGGAGCCTCTGGAGTGTTTGTTAACTCTTTGTGTCAAAATCTCCACTGTGTTTTCTGTTTTTCAAGCAGACATTATCATCTCACAAAGGTATGAGTGGTGTTTTGATTCAGGTGTCTCCCATAAACTTAGGTGCTCTAAATGCTAGGTTCCCAGCTGATAGAGATTTGGGAATTAACACCTCCTGGAGGCAGTGTATTGTTGGGGATGGGCTTACGGGTGTTATAGCCAGCTTCCCTAGGCCAGTGTTGGCACACTCTATTGTTGCTATTGTCCACCTTATGTTGGCCAGGGGGTGATGTCCACCCTTTGCTCATACCATAGTTTTCCCTGTCATCATGGAGCATCCCCTCAAGTCTGTAAGCCAAAATAAACCTTATTTTTTCCCCAAAAGCCGTTCTTGGTTGGGTGATTTCTACCAGAATGTGAACCTGACTACAACAGTAAAGTGGTACCGAGGAGTGGTGTCATTTGTTGCTAGACACCTGTCTGTGTGGCTTTGGCCTTTTGGAGATAATTTTCAAAAGGAATGTGGAAGGATTTGAAACTTTCGCCTGAGAGATGCTTGCAGTGCTGTAAGAACAGCTTGATGGAGTATTCTGGTCAGAGTTGAAAGACCTGCATGCAATAAGAACTATGGACTGTGAGGTTTGGCTTATGAGGGTGAGAAAGAGCTTTGCTTAGACTGGGCTAGGAATTTGTGTGAAAAGCTTGTTGTTATGCCTGTGTCCTGAGAACTTGTACAGGGTTGCTTTGTGTATAAATGAACTATGTGAGCAGAGGGATATGGCACAGAAATGAAATCTTTGGGTGAACTGATGCCTCTTCAGCTGCAATTGAGTGAATACAACCTTTGAGATTGGGCCAGCTGACCTGCACTATGGCAACAGGAAGAATATAGACTCTTTTGAAGGGGTCTGAGTGCTCAAGGAGTGTCCTGTTCTTTCAAAATCTGCTTTATCCCCCCCCCCACGGATTAACAAATTGACACCCTACCTGGTATGGCGGAGTATAACAAATGCAAAAAAGAAAAGGTCATTGTATTTGCAACATGGTCTTGTGTATTGGAAACAGCCATGGGCAGTGTGAAGCAGGTTTGCTGGCTGCCTGCATGGAGACCCCATGGAGCCATGAAGATTAACTGTGGATTGCAGTGGAGACCCAGTTAAGATGTTGGGACCATGACATAGCTGCTAAGGAAAGCTGCCGGCCCCAGATGAAATTTTCTGGGACTGTGAGCAGCCTAGCTGGAGAGGCGTAATTGGAACTCCAGAGTCTTGTTGCTGGTTAAAATTATAGGACTTGGAGACTTGTCACTGGCTAGGGTTCTTGGATTTGAAGCTACAGAGTTTGATGTTTACCCTGGTTGTTTTAAATCTTGTATTGGTTGAATATTTCTTTGTTATGCCCAGTGCCATCTTTTGTAGTATGAGTGCTTGTTCTGTGCCATTATGGGCTATTTTGGGTTAAAAGATCTTGGACTATGGGGATGTATTAACATCTGTAGAATTGATAAAAAAAAAACTATGGGAACTTTTAAAGTTGGATGAATGTATTGCATTTTGCATCATGTATGGTTATCAGTTTATGGGGGCCAGAGGTGGAATGTGGTGGTTTGATTCAGGTGTCTCCCATAAACTTAGGTGTTCTGAATGCTAGGTTCCCAGCTGATAGACATTTGGGAATTAATATCTCCTGGAGGCAGTGTATTGTTGGGGGCGGGCTTTTGGTCATTATAGCCAGTCTCCCCATGCCAGTGTTTGGCACACTCTCCTGTTGACCAGGGGGTGATGTCTACCTTTTGCTTATGCCATTGTTTTCCCTGCCCTGGTAGAGCATTGCCTGGAGTCTGTAAGCCAAAATAAACCCCTTTTCTCAAAAGCTGCTCCTGATTGGGTGATTTCTGCCAACAATGTGAACCTGACTGCAACAGTATGCTTGGTGGAGTTAATTAGAGAATTATGACACATATACTTATAAATGCAAATATTATAATATATAGAACAACACAAGTTGATTTTCATCAGAAGATGAATAATAGGGTTCCTGTAAGTCACAGGTGATAATGGGTAGCCAAGGTGATCATAAGGTGCCCACTCATATTTCCTAATGGATTGAGAACCCATAGAAATTCTCCAGCTCTATGCTCTCTCCACAAGTAGCCTGAGCTTGTTTATCTCACATTTTTTTTTCCATCCTTCTCCCCTCTGGTTATCTGTCTCTTATTGGCTGCTGATTGTTGTACAACAGAGTGCAAAGACATGCCTTGCAAAATCGTAAGGGTTACTAAGGTGATGAAAGTAAACATGGAGAGCTGTCCCCTTGCTACATGGTCATTAGTCATGAGGATTCGTGAGAGCTTTGCCACCACAGTTATCACTGGCTGATGTGCCAACCTTTCGCATTGCCTATAGTAAATCTGAATTGCTTATGGTGATTCCATTCTCTTATCACTTACTTATTTAGGAATGATTACAGTGAAGCAGAATTTTAAAGATGAGTATAGAAGAGGCCTTGTTGTGCTGAGGCAGAAACAGACCCATCATGATTAATTTAACTCTACTTATTAATATCCAGACAAGTCAGTTTATTCTGCTTAGTGAATAAAAATGAAGTACCTTTAATGTGTAGACTGCTTTGGGTGAGCCATTCTTTTTAAAAATATTTTATTTATTTATTTGAGAGAGAGAAAGAGAAAGAGAAAGAGAGAGAGAGAGAGAGAGAGAGAGAGAGAGAATGGGTGCACCAGGGTCTCTAGCAGCTGCAAATGAACTCCAGATGCATGTGCCACCTGGTGTATTTGGCTTATGTGGGTCATAGGGAATCAAACCTGGGTCCTTTGGCTTTGCAGGCAAGCGCCTTAACTGTTAAGCCATCTCTCCAGCCCTGAGACATTCTTGACTTTTCTATGTAGCTAGGGATGTGTTAGTTTAGCCAGGAAGATAGAGTTAACATAAAATATAACACAGACTGAGAAAAATACCACTGGAAATGCTACTTTCAATTTGAAGTTAAAAAGAAAAAGGTATATGCAGCAGTTACCTTCTTGTTGTTGGTATAAAACATCCAATAAGAAACAGATTATGGGTGGAGGGGATTTAATTCTGGCTTACACTTTATAGGGGAAGTTTCTTCATGGCAAGGAAAGCATAGCGGGGCCAGCAATCTGGCTCACATCATTGTCTACCAGCAGAGAGGAAGAAGCAAGAGTGTGCTTACTACACTGGCAAGTGGGGCTGGATTGTAGAACCCCAAGCCCAGCCCCCAGTGACACGCCTCCTCCAGCAGGAACCCACCTCCCAAAGCTCCAGGAGCTGGGGATTAAGCATAAGGCTTAATCACAAATACACAAGGCTGTGGAGGATGTTCTATGTTCAAGTTACCACAGTATGTAAGAGTTTCCTTTCTCTTGAAGCTTTTAAGGGTGTCCAACCTATAGCCCAAAGGCCCCTTGCAGCCCAGGGTAGCTATGAATGCAGCCCAACACAAAATAATAAACTTAAAATATTATTGGATTTATTTTGGTGTTTTTGTAACTTGATTGCACAGTTCTCCAGTGTGAACTTTGTAGACAACAATGCCATGTGGCAGTGTCCCACAACTTAAAGATATGGATGCTCTCTCAACCCCTGGGCTATGGGTTGGTCACTCGTGGATGTGTAGTCCAAGACAGTTCTTGGCGCATTGTGGTCCAGAGAAGTCAAAAGGTTGGATACCCCTGGAAGCAGGGTGGTACCTGGTAAAGCCGAGTCAGTTAGACATTGGGAGAAGGAACATAGAATCAGAGTTCAGCATCAACAAGGGGATGGCTCATAGCACATCACTTTTTGACCTTTGATTTTGGCTCATAGATTCCTCCTTTCACTGCTTCATACTGCACCCCATTTTTCTTATAAACCATGGAAAGCAACACTACCCAGATCTCCATGTGTGTTTCTCATTTAAGTACTGTGGGCTTTAGAAGGGCACCACTGGGCTGGAGACGGTGGCTCACTGGGTAAAGCATTTGCCATGCAAAAGTGAGAACTCAAGCTTGGATCCCCAAACCCACACACAATGCCAAAGGGATGGGTGACATGTGCCTGTAATCCCATGCTGGGGAGGCAGAGACAGACAGATCTTGGTCTCACTGGCTAGCTAGTCTAGTAGAAGTGGTGAGCTCTAGGTTCAGGGAGAGACCTTGTCTGAACAAAACCAACAAAAAAGATGGAAAGTGACTGAAGACAACTCAACCTCTGGCCTTCGCATGTCTCTGTGTGTGTGCACACGCACACCTATACATGCCCCCAAGTGTACTTGCTCACAGACCTTTAAAGATACCCTGTATATTATCAGCTTCATGCACCTTTTCCTCCCAAAGCATCCATACTCTCTTCTTACAGAAAATCTGTCTTGAAAGAATTAACCATTGGCTCACAAATCCTGCCAACTCCACAGCTCTCAACCATAGTCCCTCTATGACATTCTATTGTTTTCCTCATACCAAGAATTTGGCTGGGGGCTGCACAGTGAAATGTTTCAGGAAGTTCTGGAAAGCACTGAATGTCATGTTAGCGTGGAATGATTAGATCCTAATTGTCCTGGGCTGGTTATTTGGTGATCCCACTTGTAGCCGGGATTGATAAAGCCTCACCAAGCCCTGAGTGCCTGTTGGCTACAATTCCTCTTGGTCTATGTCCTCCTTTCTGTTGTGTTTCCACAGTCTGCTCTGTCTTCTCTCCTCAACCGGAAGTCAAGATGGAGGCCTCCCACAGTAGGGTAGACCCCTCTCCAGAGCTGCATGTTTTCTCCTCTAGTTCTGTTCACATGATTAACAATAGGAAGTCTCCTTCAGGCATAATTTTCATCTTGGCCTTATTATATCTAAAATTCACATTGACTTCCCATAATCAAATTTCTATAAAATTGCTCTCAAGCCCTTCCCACAACTCATCAACCTCACCCATACCTCCTTACACACACTGTGTATGTTGTCTCATTCTCAAGAAAGTTATAGTCTTGAAATTTATCTCATTTGTCCCTTCTGCCTCCACCCATCTCCACTCTGTTTTCTTTTCCATAATATTACATTGTTACCCCCTGTAAATTTTCCATACTTGAGTTATATTTTCCTTTGCTAACATAATCTGGTTTTAGTCACTTCTTGGATAAGTCTGCTCATTAAGACAGTTTTTGTCTGTATTTATGTGTTTTTGCCTTTCATGCATTTTGATTGTTTATTTGCTGACTCTTGGCATCTCAGTGTTTTTGTGAGAACTATGTTAACCACCTCCTGTCCTTTTTATTCTACACACAGAAGCCATTCAATAAATGGCTACTTGACAACCGGTCTTCTGTTGACCAAGTGTAACCTTTGACCCACTCAGCGTGAGCCAAGTCTGAGACACAGCCTGCTTATCTCCTGTCCTGACTGGGCTGCAGAGCTTTCTGCCCAAATCCTGTGGTTAGAACCCTTTAATGTGAAGATCACTATCTTTGGGCACATGATGCATGACCAACAGCACTTCCCACGCTGAGCACGCAAGCCTTTGGTTTGCAGCCAAAGGCAATTCTGTGTAGAATGTGGAGTTGTTTGTGATTCTAAGTTCCGTGTCCTTTCTGCTTCTCCTCCAGAGCCACTCCACTGCTAAGGATTAGCGTCCGCTCAGCTGTCAGCTGCCATAGTTGCTTAGCTCCATTATCTCTTGCATAGTTTGAAGTGGTGGCTGTGGATGCAGTTTCTTAGCACCCCTGAATTACAATGGCCCTCTGCTAACCATATGGAATGGCCACATGGATCTCAGAGTGCCTGGACTGTACCATGTAGCGTGGCACTACATACACACAGTGTTCTTTGGTGGCTGTCTATGCAAAGCCTTGAGAGAGAAGATTCTTCTCCTTTGCTACCAGCTGGTGGTAACTCAGTCTTTGTGATCTAGCTGACCGACCGGACCAGAGAGACCTGGAATTACCAACATCCAGGAAGTGAAGCTAAGTGCTTCTAAGACTTCAATGTGCCTTGGACTCTTCTGTAGAGCTGTTTGTTAGCATATGGATTGCCAGGCTCCACTTTCAGAGTTTTTGATCTGGTAGGACTGGATTTGCATTTCTAGTAAGTTCGTAGGTACTCCTGTTGCTTTCCCAAGAATCGCACTTAAAGGATCACTGTCCAAGACAACACTGGCAAGCCAGCTTTTCCTCTGGGCGGGTCTTGTTGAGAGTCAAGCTCCTGGCCATAACTTACACTTGAAAGTAGCCGTCCAGCTTCCCTCTGCCTGTCTGTGGGGTCATTGAACTCTTTGCTCTGTTTTATTAGCACCTTTATAATTTTCCCCTGGGTCATGCTTAAGATAATCATGTCAGGGCAGTAATGCTCCCTTGAAGCTCAGAATGACTTCCACACTTGTCACCACTAGAAAGTACAACCCAAACCATCAGATTAAGATTTTTATTTGCCCAAGAGCTGGAATATTAACTATAGCTTTTGAAAAATATTTAG
Organism: Dipus sagitta; assembly: GCA_036346955.1. NCBI lineage: Eukaryota > Metazoa > Chordata > Mammalia > Rodentia > Dipodidae > Dipus > Dipus sagitta. The sequence continues at coordinate 318,465,148 of CM070770.1, forward strand.
GAAGTGAAAGAAGGAAGGACAGGGTGTTGGAGCAAAACTGAAGGTTTTTTGAGATAAAGTTATTGATACAGTTTAGGCCTCTGTTTCCTTTAACTAAAAGCAACATCCTAATAGTGCATGGAACATGTGTAAGGATTGAAAGTGGGGCTGGACAGATGATTCAATGGGAAAGCACTTGCTGCACAAGTGTGAGGACCTGAATTCGGATTCCCAGCACCCACGAACATGCTGGTTGTGCATGTGGTCTGGCTGTAATCTCTGTGCATGGCAGGTGGGGGGTAGGGATCCTTGGGGCAGGCTGAATAACTAGACTAGCCAAATCAGAGAGCTCTGAGTGTACTTAAAAGCATGACTCAATAAATAAAGTGGAGAGTGATTGAGGAAGATGCTGGAGAGAGAGAAAGAGGGAGAGAGAGAGAGAGAAAGAGAGAGAGAGAGAGAGAGAGAGAGAGAGAGTTAAAATAAAATACTTCCTTGAGAATGGGATGCACAGTATTTTTCAGATTTCTGGGGTCCCATCTGTGCAGCTTCCTTCTCTGCACTGAGGATTTCATTCAGTGCTCTCCCGGGGTGTCTACCATCTCTAGAGACACAGCTGGATTATGCATCTGACCAGAAATAAAGGGCTGGAGAAGCAATTCAGTGCAGAAGCACTTGCTTCACATGCATAGGGCTCTGGATTCAACCTCCAGTCCCACATATATACTCAGATCAGATGCAGGGAGGCTGAGTCATCCACATAGATGTGAGAGACATGAGACCCTGTGGTGCTGGAACTTTGGCCCAGTGGAAATGCCTTTTCTGTTGACTATTGATAGAGTCAACCTTGAGTTTGGGTAGGAATTAGAAATCTTCCTCATTTGTCTCGAGTGTTCCTGCTCTCTGCGTCTGGTGGCTCTTTTCTTCCAGACCAAATCTCCTTTTCTGAAAAGGAATTGTGCCAATGACTGCCACCATGACCTCTTGGGCTGGTGTGTCTCCTGCCCTTGGGGAGTATCAGCTGGAAATCAGCCAGCTGGAGAAATGCTGTCTCTGCTGCCTGTATTCAGTTGCATTTTTAGATGAGCCTTTCCTGGCAATTGGGGATGGAAAGGCCGTTTCCTTTACTGGAGTAACCATGAATCAGTAAGCAAGTAAGAAAGACTACAGGACTCCAGCAGCAACATGGTTACATACAGATGGGATTGGCCCTGGTTAAAATCAATTAATGCTAAAGAGGTTACTCGTGCTTAGTATTAACATATTGCGCCAACAACCAACCAACCAACCAATGTCCCCATAAACAACAGCAACAACAATAAAAACACAGGGCTTGGGAGATGGCTAAGTGGGTAAGGTGCTTCCTACACAACCATGAGGACTGAGTTTGGATTCTCAGCATCCACATGCTTTCTGAATGTGAGATGCTGTGTGTCTCTAATCCCAGAGCTGGGGAGACAGGAACAAGGTTGATCCCAGGGCTTGTGGGCTAGCTTGTCTAGTCCAATCGATGAGCTTCATGTTTTCTGAGAGGCCCTGTCTTCAAAAAATAAGGTGGATAGTGATTGAGATAGATTAACAGTGTTAATCTATAGCCTCTACACACATGTATGCACACATGCACCAGCACACACATGTGCACTCACATGCATATGAACATGCATAGCACATCGAAAAAGCGGAAACCAACAACTCTATCTGTGTATGCACACTTGATTTCTATTTGAAACTGATTATTTTTCTCACCGAGAGGAATTATTAGTAGGATCACACCTGGTAATTCCTTCAGTAGGATATAACATTTTCTTAGGGTAAAAATGCTCTTTGATTCTGTTTTTAGAAGAAATGACTCTTTTGTTTCATTATTTGAACTTCATCAAAGAAACTGAAAACATCATCAAGATGGGGAAAGGAGTCTTGTAGAGTTCCTGGGACACAAGAGGGTGGCTCCGGTATGTCTAGGGATTTCAAACCCGAAGCTAAGTCCACTGAGCAAGAGAAGAACAAATATCAGTCCTGTGATAAGGAGGACGCTCAAAATAGTAGGAACAAAGGAGCGCTCAGACCTTCCCCAGAATGTGAAGTGATGACAAGTAGAGCTAGGTGAGGTCACAAGTGGAGAGGAAAGCACCCAGGAGGAGCGAGGAAAGAAGTTCCCAAGACCCTCCTTCTGGTTTCTAGGAGGGAGGAAAATGCAGTGTTCCTGCCTCTCCAAAGTGTTTGTTCAAACACAAAGGCTCCCACTTAGCCACTGCTGGATCCCTACCCCAGCTAGCAAAGGCTCCTAAATTGGCTCACTTGAGCTGAAAATCACAGATGCTGTGCTTATGGTATTTTCAGAAGACCCTGCTATAGACCTAGGGACGGGGAATACAGGGCTCTTAATTACTAAAATGGGTGACAAGGTGATGTACTTCTTTCAGCCTTATATACCAAAAGGGTTTCTAACCCTCCCCCCCCGCACCAAACACAGTAGTATCAGGGAATAAAGTTCCCAGAGTAAAGACAGGCTTGGCTAAACTATTATTCCAGGGAGTCTGAATCATGTAGGCTGTTTACCTTAGATACTGCATTCTCCACTCGGGGGAGTATATGTATATGTGTGTGTGTGTATATATATATGTGACATGTTTTGTGCAGATAACACCCTCTATTCTCTCATTAGGCTTATCTTTATGGGCACCTGGTGAATGCTCTTCAAGTTTGCAAGTGGCAGAACCAGGATTCCAACCAAGAGCTGTCTATCTGCATCAGATCTTATGCTAGAAGCTCATATAATGAATGCATTGCATTCTCATGAAAACAGAATGAGGTAGCTATTTTTGGCCCTGTTTGCAAGTGAGAAAAGTGATGGAAAAATTTTTTATCCATGTAAATTTTTTCATCCCAAAGTCACAGTCTTGTAAGCAGTGGGATTCATACTATGTTACATGACAAAACCAACACCTGCATTTTGTCTTGTTTTGTTTTATGGTGGCTGTAACATGTAAGCAGTGTCATTATCCAAGTATCTTGAGAGGGACCAGAAAGTGAAACACTTGTTGAGATCTGGTGACTAATCCAACCCTGGCTTTTTTGTTACTTTGAAGGCAGATAGACAAGGGGATGAGACAGGTGAATGTCGGCTTTCCCACTGGAAGCGGATGGAAAGCATGGCTGAGAGGAGAGACTACCAGCACGTTTCTTGATTGCTTACTGGTGGGTTGAACCAGTTTTCCCATTGAATTGAGGACAGCATCACAAACAAACCGAGCTCTGGCCCAAGTGTGCTGATCCTTGTGACCAGTAGGCCACAATTGCGGAAATAGAATCTGTGGGATGGGGCTAGTTACACTGTTCAGGTTCTTCTTCCACAATGCCCATCTGATAATCCACTCTTTTGTACTTAGGGTGAAAATGAAAGCAAAGACATTTCTCCCATTTTTTTCCCTTCTTGGGAGTGAAGTGGAATGTTCTCTCATTCAAGGACCGAAGATGGGCTCAGCCTGTGTGTTAGCTCCTCCACAAGGAGATGGGTTATCTTCTCAGACATTTCTGTGTTGATTTGAAGGAAAGATTGCAGAGCTTTTCTGGTTGAGCTTAGATGGTGCTCGTGGCTGTAGGTATCGTGTGGAGATGTAATGCACATGTTGCTGAATTGCAGCATTGGTGTGAAATTATCAGCCCACAGTGAGATAATCCCATGCTCTGAAGTAAGTGAAACATGGAGAAATAGTGTGGAGAGAAACAGTAAGGACAATTGCTCAAATAAAATGACAAAAAAGAAGGATAAAGTCATATGCAATTTTTATTTTATTTTATTTGACAGAAAGAGGGAGGGGGGGAGAGAATGGGTGCGCCAGGGCCTCCAGCCACTGAAAATAAACTCCAGACGCATGCACTCCCTTGTGCATCTGCCTAACAAGGGTCCTGAGAAATGGAACCTGGGTCCTTTAGCTTCGCAGGCAAACGCCTCAACCACTACAACATCCCTCCAGCCCTCATATGCAATTTTACTCTTCTAGTGCAAGGAATCAATATGCAGTCAGAACACTTTGTTGATAAAAAGGGTTTAAATGTTAACTTAGGTGAATGCAAGGGGATAGCAAAAGAGAAAGGCATAAATTAAAGGAGATAATAGGAAAGCTATTCAGATTAAAGGTGCCTTTGATGCTGGTAGGAAATGCTGACTGACTTGGTTGAGTCCAGCATGAGAAGAGCAGGGCACAGCTCTTGTCACTGCGCCTGGGGGGTGGGCTCACATGTTCAGCCGTGGAGCTGGTGTGCGAGCCAGCTGCGTTAGCTCCACACTTAATGCAAGATATGTAAGCGAGGGAAGAGATGGGGGTCAGATTCCAGCTTGATGCCTGCGACTAACATCCAGACGACATGATGTGTTTCCCGTGCCGGAGCTGCATTTTCTGTAGGGTAATGTCAGGGGAAAGAGGAAAGCTTTAGACTACTGTGGATGGCTTCTTGATCTATTCCACATCTGTGCGGGGAATTTAGAATTTTTCTGATTAACAATTACCAGTGATTCTTCACATATTTCTAATTATCCCAATATCCCACAATGTGGCCACTACTCTTCTTCACCTTAAAATCATACATATTAAATCTGGGAAAATGGCTCAGTGGTTAAATGTATTTGCTTTTCATGCCAGCCTACTTGAAATCAGATCGCCAGTACCCACACAAAGCTGGATGCGAAGTGTTCGACACATCTGCAGTATCAGTGTACCTATAGCAGTGGGCAGCTGAGTCAGGAGAATCCTAAAGCTCGTGGGCTGGCTAGCTTGACTTTCCCAGTGGCAAACAAGGGAGGCCCTGACTCAAAGAGGTGAAAAAGAAAGGACAGGCAGGCTGTCCTCTGATCTCCACATGGTGCTGTAGCACATGTGCGTGCACGCGCGCGCACACACACACACACTCACACTCACACCAAATTAAAAGACAGAAAGAAATGACACATCATTCAATTGCATCGCCAACCTTTTTACTAGAATCAGAAACAAGGATTTTAGTTCTGTGTCAAACGCTGATCTCTCTGTGAGCCCATGGAAGCCATCTTGTCCATTCCTTTCATAGATATTGTACCATAAGTACCCATATCTTTTCAGCGCCTGGCACAATCTCTATCTTCATGGGATCCAGCACTTCATGGAGAAGACAGACCATGGAGAAAGTTGGTATTTTAGGGTCTCTCAGGAAGGAATCTGCAGTGTAAAGGAGAAGGTGAGTCTATTAGCAAGTCAGATAAAGCTTTCTCATGCTTTAAGCCAAGATGTGACAGGTTAGGTGGGTCCAGGAGGAACACGTGCTCGATGAAGAGACTGCATCTCAGGCAGGAAGACCAAATGACCTGCAAGTTTAGAGGACTTTTGTTTTCCAGAAAATGGACTGTGAGGAAGGTGGGGGTCACCTGAAGAAATTAGGGGCCAGCGATAAGAGGAACATGGAGGGCAATGTGTCTGAAGAGGTAGGTAAGATTATGTTTTTTTATGACACAAAATAGCAATAATAATTCTATGCCAGCTAGCATCATTTATGCTAAACATGCATTTTCTGAGAATCAAAAGACATTGTACCCAGAATGATTTCTAGTCGGCAAAGCACTAAAGGAAGGCAGTACGTTTTTACTGCTGGGTGAGCTGGAGATGGTTGTTCACTTTCCCAGGAGAAATGGTTTTGCACAAAACTACATCCTGGTGATCTTTTTGCCCATAGTTGCTATGTGCAAGAATTCTGAGCAGCCGGGTGTGGTGGCTCATGCCTTTAATCCCAGCACTTGGAAGGCAGAGGTGGGAGGATCACTGTGTGTTCAAGGCCACCCTGAGACTACATAGTGAATCCCAGGTCATCCTGGACTAGGGTGAAACACTACCTTGAAAAACAAAACAAAACAAAACAAAAATAAAAATGAATTTTAAGCAAACATATACGTTACAATGACAAGGTTTATTTCTGTGTTTTTTCTCCCTCCCATACATTTTCATATATGTCTTTATTAACTAATATTGACAACATCCGTCACACATGGCCTACTAATGGATAGCTATCCCAGAACCCTCACATCCTGTCATATGGACAATCATTGCTCATGGACATAGTCTGAAACCCTTCCTGGACAATTGTTTTCTGCTCTGTTACCATAACTTCTCAACCCTCTCAGTGGAGAGTTGAGTCAGGTTTGGAGATATATATATATATATATATTTTAACGATTCAACTCAGTTTTCTCTTTCTGATTTTTCCCCCCAAAGAATAAATTTAAGTAATAAAATGAGAGTTGTTTCCGTAGTCACCAGCCAGGAAATGTTCTTTGCTATACTAGCCCAAAGTATGGGTTTTGTACCTAGTCTGCGGCTCAGGTCACTCTTTACACCTAGAATTCTGCATTTTTATGTTTTATTCATCTAATGAGAGCGACCCTGGTGAGATCAGTGCTCAGTCTGCCTAAACACAGCACCCTGACTCTCAGTCGATTTTATATTTTCTACCGAAGTGTAGGGGCAGCAGGCAAATGACCTCTTTGACTTTCATACTGGGTTCCAAGATGCCAAGCTTCTTTTGTTTTGAAAAAATTTTTATTTATTTATTTATTTGCCAGTGACAGACAGAGAGAGAGAGAGAGAAAGAGGCAGTTAGAGAGAGAGAGAATGGGCGCCCCAGGGCATCCAGCCACCGCAAACGAACTCCAGACACGTGCGCCCCCTTGTGCATCTGGCTAACGTGGGTCCTGGGGAATCGAGCCTTGAACCGGGGTCCTTAGGCTTCACAGGCAAGCACTTAACCGCTAAGCCATCTCTCCAGTCCATCCAAGCTTCTTTTTTAAAAAGAAATATTTAATGAACTAATTAGTTAATGTGTGAGAGAGGAACAGGGCGAGTGGAGGGCCTCCTGCCACTGCATATGCATGCCAGACACATGCACCACTTTGTGCCTCTGGTTTTACGTGGGTGCTGGGGAATTGAAGCCAGGCCATCAGGTTTTCCAAGCAAGTACCTTTAACCACTGAGCCATCTCTCCAGCCTTCAAGCTGTCAAGCTTCTTGAAGAGGGAATGTGTGAAGGTTGAAACCAAAGGGAGGGTGTGTACAGATTATTAGTTTTTTAACTCCCATATTTCTCTTAAGGACAAAAAGGGACATTCTTAAAAAAAAAATAGAACAGTAGGCCCAGGACTGATGCGTTGGTGTACTGCATTTTCTGGCACTGACTGGGTTTATTGTCTTTGGAATCAGTAGAGCCTCTTTAACTTTGAAGTAGTTCCTTTGATACCTGGAAGACTGGGGAGGGGCATCTCAGAGAGGAGCTGAGGATCATGATGCCAGCCCATTCGGAAGGTTAGGGCAAAGTGAGCGACCGGCTTTCTGTTCTTGAATTTAGTTAGCCTTGGTCTGTCAGAATGTTCCTATCAGAAGGGGTGTGTGTGTGTGTGTGTGTGTGTGTGTATGTGTGTGTGTGTGCACGTGCATGTGCGCATGCGTGTGTGTTAGGGCAACAAGGAGCCATACCAATGGCATTATCAGAGGCTCTGACCAGAACTGCTACAACTTCACTTTCAAATGTCTACTGCTCTTCCTTTGGCAGGGTACCTGTGAGGCTCAGATGTCCTCGGAAGCCGGTCACACACGCTCTCCCTTTGTGGGTGCTGTGGTCAGTGTCTGCGGCCAGTTTGTACCATAGTTGCTGCTCTGACTGCTGCACGTGAGTCTTTTACTGCCTCTCAGGGAATTGGTTGCTTAGCTGGTCCATACCCCTTCTGGGACTTCCTGAAGTACCTCTGTCCTCTTGTGGTCTTCACAGCAGTTTATGCGTGTGCGTGTGTGAGTGTGTGTGCGCACGTGCATGTGCGAATATGTTGGGGAATCAAGGGATGTCACTGAACACTGCTCCTCTCTGGCCATCCAGAATGGCCTCGCTCTCGTTTCTTATAGCGCCCCCTAGTGTTACCTCGCTTTCATTTGAGGGCCTCTTCCACCTGTCACGTAGGACTGTCAAATTTGGTGCATAAAAATAAAGGATCCCCAGTTAAACTTGAGTTTCAGATCAACATCACAGAATATCTTAGCATAAGTGTCTCACATGTTGTATGGAGCATCCTTTATATTAAAACATTTTGTTAGGCTGGAGAGAAAGGCGCTTGCCCGCAAAGCCAAAGGACCCAGGTTTGATTCCCCAGTCCCCACATAAACCCAGAGGTACAAGGTGGCACATGCATCTGGAGTTCATTTGCAGTGGCTGGAGGCCTTGATGCACCCATTTTCTTTCTCTCCCTTTCTCTGTCTCTCTATCTCTCCACCCTTCTCTCTCTCTTTCTCAGATAAATTAATTATTTTAAAACATTTTGTTTGTTATCTAAATATCAATCTTAACAAGATGGCATTAATTTTAGCTGGTGATTCTATTTCAGGCTTTGAATCCAAACTAGTTACTTTTACACTTCCTGTCCTATTACTATCCTTTCATTTTTAACATTTATTTATTTATTTTTGAGGTGGGGTCTTACTACAGCCCAGGCTGACCTGGAATTCACTGTGTAGTCTCAGGGTGGACTCGAACTCACAGTGATCTTTCTACCTCTGCCTCCCAAGTTCTGGGACTAAGGGTGTGCCCACCACACCTGGATTTTTTATTTGTTTGAGAGAGCGGGAGAGAGACAGAAGGAGAAAGAGAGAGAGAAAGAGAGAGAGAGAGAGAGAGAGAGAGAGTAATATGGGTGCACTAGGCTTTCTGCCACTGCAAACAAACTCCATATGCTTGCACCATTTTGTGTATCTGGCTTTACATGGGTGCTGGGGAAGCGAACCTAGGCAATTAGGCTTTTTCAAGCAAGTGCCTGTAACACCTAAGCCATCTCACCAGCCCCTGTTACTAGACTTAAAATGTAATGGAGAAGAATGAACTTGTTTCTTTTCATAAGGGAGTATACTCTAGGTAATGCTGGGGTGGCAGGGCTGAATTAACATATTAACTTGTTTTCCTTAAAGCTTTATTCCTAAAAACTAGGTCCATAGTATTGTATCCCAAGTTTCCAGAAACACAAATGGAGTATTTAGTCTACAAGTAGGTTGCCAATCACATTCTATTTGCATAAAATGGATGATAGAATTTAATGATTCAGACATCTGAATTTTAAATAATCCAAATTTTTACATGTTTATTGGGAAAACAAGATCATTTCATGCTAAATGTAGGATGAATTCTTATTTCCAACTTACTCTTGTATAAAAATTAACTTATTTCAGGGAGAGAGAAGACAATATGTTTACATGGTAATACCATAAAATATTGAAAATTCTGTCGAAAGTAGTATGACAGTTTCTCAAAAATTAAGTGCAGAACTATCATGTGATTCATGTGTACCACTTCTGGGTACACATCCAAGGGAATTGGAAGCAGGGACTCCAGTGGACACTCATTCATCCACATCCATAACAGCATCACTCATCACAGTCAAAAGGTGAAGTAACTCAAATGTCCATCAGCATATGAGTGGCCAGGTGAAGCTTGTACGTATTGTTTAACACTGTTTAGTCTTAAAACAAAGAGGGAATGTTACAGTCAATGAAACTCAAAGCCATTATACTGAATGAAACACATCCATTACAAAAGGTCAAACACTGGATGATTCCACCTACATGAGACACCTGAAACAGACAAATTCACAGAGGAAGAAAGTGGAGTAGGAGGTTGCTGGGCTCAGAGAACATGGGTAAAGGGAGTTAGTGCTCAATGATGTGCAAATATTCTATTGCAAAATAATGTGAATATATTGACCACTCCTGAACTGTATACTTAGCATAGTTAAGATGGTTAATGTTACCACAATTTAAGAACCAAGGAAAACCTAGCTTCTTGATTTTTTTAACCCTATCTAAAGAAATTATTAATTTGTCCACTTGAAATCACGTGGCCAGGTAAATCCCTCAGATTACACAGTTAGGTCAGCAAGTCTGTCTGAAGGAAACTTCGTGTTCTTTCTCAGAGGATTCCACTTCCTTCCAGCTTTTGTGTTTGGAGTTGACTTGTCTTGGCTCCAGTGGCTGCAAACATGTTGCTTTCATAATTTAGATATAGACAGAGAAAATGTTTTTTTTTTTACTGTATTTGCACATAATTTTGATAAATGAAGATAATAAGAGAGAAATGTGGGAAGAATTGCTGATAAGCTGGGGGAGAACAAATGTTTTTGAAAGGTTTTGAAAGGAGCCTCACAAAACTGCACCTGTTCTTCGGGGGTTCCCTGATTTGGCTTATGTACACTGTTCTTGCATCAGAAAACATCACAGGAATATTTAGATTCCAAATAGGGGAAAGAAAAGATGAGAAAATCAGACTTCACATTTTACCACGGCTGTAGCTCGGATTTGAAATGCCCACATATTACAAGCTTATTCTGGGAGGGGAGATGAATGAGTGGGTGAAGTGCTGGCCATGGAGCATGCGGGCCTGAGTTCTGATCCTGACAACGCAGGTAAAAGCCAAGCGTGGTGGCATGTGCCTCACACCTGCAATCCCAGCTCTGGGAGAGCAAGGGCAGAGGATTCCTGGGGCTTGCTAAGGATCGAGTCTAGCTGAACTGATGAGGTCTAGGTTCAGTATAGAAGCCACAGATGCATATAGCTGATTTCAATCTCTGGCTTCTGCCTGCACGCACACACACATGCACAGACACACCCCCCCCACACACAAAACAATAATCAAAGAAAATCCGTTCCCTAGAATGTTGGTAGAAACTGTACGTTGTGGGACCTAATGAAAGGACTTAGGTCATTGGGAATGTCGTGTCATGTGGGGGTGGAAGGACCCAGATCCTCTTCCTCTCCTTTTCTGACCAAGCCCTGAGGTGAGCAGCTTGGTCCACCAAGCATTTCTTACTATGAGGTGCTACTTCTTCCGGCCAAAAGGAAGTGGGGCCCATCTACTCTGCACTAAAAAGTTTGAACTGAGACACAACAAACCTTCCCTTTTATTAGATTGTTTATCTCAGGCATTTGTAACAGTTACCAAAAGCTAAAAACACAGTCACCACTCAAAGCAATGATAAAATACTTTAATGAACGAATCATTTACTGTAATTTTCATAAACTAACCCAGAAGTTTCTTAAGCATTCTCTTTAACATGATGCCAACAGCCTACTTTACTAGATTGTTCTCCCAATAATCCCACTTAATACATTTCTCCTAGACATAATTTATTTTTAAATATTTATTTATTCATTAGAGAAAGAGAGAGAGAGAGAATGGGCATGTCAGGGCTTTCTGTAACTGCAAACGAACTCCAGACGCATGTGCCACTTTATATGCATCTGGCTTTATGTGAGTGCTGGGAACTGAACCCTGGCCATTAGGCTTTGCAAGCAAGTACAACTGCTGAGCTATCTCTCCAACCCCAAACATAATTTGAATCCCAACAAGAATACTCTCAGTTTTGACAGGTCTTTCAACTGGCCAGCACCATAATCTATCAACGGCTTGAAAATAAGCTGAGAAATTTAAAAATTTTGTATAAAATATTTGGTGAAAAATGTAAACTGTTCATTATAACATATGCTCTTTCAGGTGCTGAGGTGCTATGGACTCCAACACAGTGAAGACTGACAGAATACTCCAGAATGTCCCCAATTTACTGGCTCATCTAATCATTTTCTGGGTGAATATGAACCAGATAAACTTAACATGTCCTGCAGCATTTTGAATTTGATTTGGATGGTTAAGCAGTCAGGTACACTCTGCAGGGAAATGCCATGATGTTTTTGTTTCCCCAGTGATTTTTCTTTGGCATGAATTATCTAGAAAATTGCCTAAGCGTTCATGTTGACATGGGTATTATGAGGCAGACAAGATCACCAGAATGATGTTCCCGAGCCCCACAAAGGAAGGAAACAATGTCCAGTCCATGGGCGCCACAGCGTCCCCTCCACAGGAGGTGTCAGGGCTTTGCTTACAGCTCTGGGTGTCACTATACTCACGGGCTGTCTCACCCAGCGCTCTCCATGAGCTTTCTGGTGGGAAGGCGAGATCACAGAATGGCATGTTCCTGGAAATAGGGAGTGCTTCACTAGGACACAGGAACCGCTTTACCTACAGCAACTCAACATTTATCCTCATCTTCCCTACTTAAGCATTTTGGTAAACAATGAATATTATTTTTCCCATATTTTCTGTAAATGAACTTTCCTGGAATGCTGCTAAAATTTTGGAAGTACTAACTTGCCGTGGTGGCGCCTTTAATCCCAGCACTCGGGAGGCAGAGGTAGGAGGATCACTGTGAGTTTGAGGCCACCCTGAGACTACATAGTGAATTCCAGGTCAGCCTGGGCCAGAGTGAGACCCTGCCTTGGAAAGAAACAGCTGGAAGTACTGATAAAACTCTGGGAACTAGAACAGGGGAGAGGGCGAAGACACAAACTTTGTGTGGCGTGGAGGGGTTGTGACACTGCTGCTTGGCTGAAAACCAAAGGTGGACACAGGGAAGCCACCTGGCCTGACATGTCAGCGGAATGAAAGACACATCCCGCCGTATTCCAGAGGCAGAAAATAATGCCCGTGAAGAAAGCTATGTTTCCCGTTTGGTTCCGTCAGTCATAAAATCCCATCACATTTGTTGTAATCAGTCTGTAACTTCATCCACGAGATACTCGAGCCTTTGTTCTCTTTCTTTCACTCCGCCTGGGGATCCTTTACAGTCCCACTGGGAGAGAAGGGGAGAAAAAGTCTGCTTGGTACTATTTAAGCTTTTAAAGAACATTTACTCTTCTTTTTTCTTTGCCTAATACCACAGTCAATTTGTGGCCCTCCCCTTTGAAGGAAGCCCTGGCTGTTCCCGCTCTTTCATCTCCTGGGTGGAAAATGCCTACCGGCTGGAAACACTATGAGTCTTAATTTTCAAGGATTTTCATTGTAAGCTGTTCAAGACATGAGCTAGGGTTTCAGGCGAAGGTAACTTTAGCAGTTGAGCATGGTTTCTGCCCCCACCTCTGTGCTCCAGGGCCGTATGAGTACCTATCTCAATGGATAAGCTCTCTAGCTACCATGTAAACTTCAGTACCCTGGTATATGATAGAGGTTCCTGGAAATGAAGCTTTTAAAAGAAAACAAAAAGGAGGGGAAAAAGAGAAAGGGAAGGAGGTAGAGAGAGAAAGAAAGAGAAGGAAAGAAGGAAGAAAAGAAAGGGAAAAAAGAAAAAGGGAAGTTTAATTTAAAGGTTCAAAAGAGATGAGAAAAGTACACCCCAGATGGAAAATTTTGGGGGGAGCTGGAGAAAATGTTTAAGTTAAATATCAGTATCATAAAATAACAGGAAATAGTGTAATCTACCTGATGGAGAAAATTGTCATTTTAGAAAAAAAATTATTATAATTTCCTTCAAAATTGTTCTTGTTTTTGAGCCAACAAACTACAGCTAAGCTGACCATAGGCCTTCATTTTCTAAACTTATATTTGCCAATAGAACCATTGTGTTTACAATTGAAACTTTTCCCTTCTATTTTTCTCATTAAAATAAAACCACCCAAGTGCAGACAAAAATCATGCAATAAGGACAGAAAATTGCTGATGATCTGGGTGAATTATGATCCACAAGTTTAGAGGAAAATTAGAGTGAGTGTGGGAGCAATGGGCTCAAATCAAATTTGGGGTCAACCAGGCAAAATGTACCAGGGGAAATCCCGTGCTTTTCTTTAATAAGCAATAATAATAATACAATTTATTTTAAGTATGTGAATGGCAGAAAAGAAATCAGCAGGTGAATGTGCAAGACACTCACACTTGGGAAATGTGATAGTGTTGTAAGTTTCACCCTGTCTCTTTTCTTTCCTCTTGGACTTCAAGGTTGGATTACATGATTTAGTAAGCTATTACTGAACAATGAAGAAAAGCATGTTTGGTTGCTTAGGCACAAAATTAACAGCATCAATTTCCTTTGTCTGTGCATATTATCATGACTGGGATGATTATGGCATCCCAAAGGTAGGAGTTAGAATTAGTTTCATAGCCTGTGGTGTCTATGCACACATAGATGTACACACACATGCACATACAATTGAACCACAGGAAGATTGCTCACATTTTATTTGAAGTGTAGTAAGTGGGAGAATAAACTAGAACTGAAAGGTGTGAGCTCAGATGCAAAGTAGAAAGGGTTATATGTGATGAGAGATGAGGCAGAGAAAACTCGGGGAGTTCAGATGATGGAAGGATGGTTGAGAGCTCGGATGGGATCCAGTGAAGTCTTCTTTGAAGGGTTACATTTCTACTACACAGTTAAGCTGTGAAAGAAGTGAGACATAATCCATTCTAGGTTTACAAGAATTGTGAAGCATTTAAAAAAAAACCTATTTATTTGCAAGCAGAGAAAGATGAAGAGAGACAGACAGAAAGAATGGGTGTGTCAATGCCTCTGACCATTGCAAATGAATTCCAGAGTCATGTACCATGTTGTGCATCTGGCTTTATGTGGGTACTGGGGAATCAAACCCAGGTTATTAGGCTTTGCAGGCAAATACCTTAGCAGCTGAGCCATCTCTCCAGCTCAGTTTGCAAGAATTTTAAATAAATCTCTGCAAACATCCATTGGCTCATCCCTTATTTAACAAGTATCTTATTCAAGAAAGATTTGGGGTTGGAACAGGAAAGAAACAGTCCAATGTCCCCCATGGAGCTGATATGTAGCCAATGTGATGATGTACTCTACTGTCTCTGGACACTTACTGACCCTGAACTGTTGGTATTAGCTGACAATTAAACAAGTTTGTCTTCACAACTAATCAGTGTATACTTATTGAAAGATTTTAGATCATATGTCAGGAAACATCCTGGTTTGAAGTTCAAGTACACATGCATAAAACTCCAAACAAAAATGTTAGCATATTTGTTATTTCCCAAGGAAATAATTTGAAAAGGTACATGGATGGTGCAGAATTTGGTTAGAAAGAAAAAAGATAGATGATGGTTAAGAAACCTTTTGCTTCTATCCTACTTCAAGCATGACATTGAGAACAGGAAGGAATTGGTTCACATACATTGGAGGGTGTGATGCAGAGCAATGGGATCATCTAACTGCCACAGGCCGGCTCAGGAAGCGCAGGGTGCGTTTGAAAGATCAATGCCTCTACTGGCCACATGAAGCACTGTGAGCACTGACTCGATGCACTTTCAAGTTCTTTGATTTACACAATTCTTGGATCACTTTGGAAGATAAACTATGCAAGGAAAGACAGATATATCCATAGTTTCAAGACAACCTTCAGATATAGGACCAGTCTATGAACACATCATGAATAGGCTATTCCCACTTGCTAGAAAATGGATAAACATTTGCTTACTTTGGTTGTGTTATCACAATAATCCATAGGTATGTTTCTTTAAGATATAAAATAAATAATATTTCAAAGGTGATTTGATCAAATTTTGATTCTTTAATTTTTAAAGTCGTAATATAAGAATCTTTGGGTATTTATAGATTTATCTGTTAGTTTTTGAGTTGTTTGGTAAAAAGAATTTGAGGCAAAGTATAACTCGTCAACAATTAATTTTGCTGGTTTAGGCTTAGGACTTTGGGAGTCCTATGTGGGGGAGGGGTGGTCCAGAGAACAAAGAAAGATGGAAGTGATGTAATGTCATAGGTTACTTCATTGATCACTGCTTGACAACAGGTTGCAGAGACACCACTCAAGAAGTTGAACACACACAAGCCAGGTGTGGTATTGCATACATGCAAACTTAGAGGATGGGAAGTTGATACATGACCATCTCAAGTTTAAGGCCAGCCTGGTTTATATAAGGGGAACTGATTTCAAATTTTAAAAGTGTGTTCACTCGTGTTATGAGGAAGAAGCGAGGAAGTGTTCAAAGCAATCGACACCTAGGAGCAGAGAATGGAAACTGTAATGGAAATTTTGTCCTGAGTTTTCTCTGGTCCCTTATTTCTCAGAGTTCAAAACTTAATTTCCGTAAAGCTTAGGTTACAACATCATCTTCCTTACAGATTCTCAGGGAGTCACATCCTATGGTCGCTATTGTGGCATTGCAACCAAGATTGAAAAGGCACGGATAACTTGGCTTGTGTGGGATGGCTGATGAAGACAGAATGAAGAAAGCAGTGGAGGACTCTGGGAACACAAAGCTTACCTGACTCACCAGCAAAGGAATGTTGACTAAGTCCTCCTCCATGAGCTGGCCTCTTCTCCTTGGTTCTTGCCTATGATAGTACCTTTCACTGTAGGTCTTATGAGGCCATTTCTTCATTTGCCCTTCATAAACACCAAAGTGCCAGAACCAATTCTGATGCATCTTCTGTCTACAACACTCAGCAAAGGTCTTGGCACATAGCATTCCTTCAAAAATGATTAAGAGCTGGGGAGATGGCTCATGAGAACCAGAGTTCAGATCCCAAGACTCTGTGTAAAAAGTTAGATGCCATAGCCAGCCTCAGTAATCCCAGCATGCCTATGGGAGATGGGGGCAGAGATAGTATACTCTCCCAGAAGCTTGTGGGCCTGGCACAGCAGTGAGTAATGAGAGATTTTGCCTCCAACAGGGTATAGGCGAGGACTAACATTTGAGCTTGAGCTCTGTCCTCCACACATGCATCACGGTGTGCATGTGACTATATCCATGTGTGTGCATACACAACATCATAAATAATGAACATTAGATGGGAAAAGAGAAGAAATGATTCCTTCTATCTCAGCACATTGGAGACTGAGGCACGAGAATCCCAAGTATGAGGCCAGTCTGGACTACAGAGAGTAAGACTCTGTCTTAAATAAAAAAAGGAAAAATTTACAAAATGAAGTGAGGACTTTGTTTGGCTCAAAATATTCATTAGTTCACTTCCCTTTCTTTCCATTGAAAGTGTAAAAACATCAACTCAGTCAGTAGTTATTTATAAACCAGAATCCCCAAGGAGAGAAAATATAAGGAAATGTATAGGAAAGAAACCCATGTGCTCAGAAAATGAGTGTCTCTCATCCTCCCTCTTCTCCACATGGATAAGAACCACTGTGACAGTAACGTACCCCCTCGACATCTGAGCTGACATTTGTGAAAGAGAGACAAGCACTTACAAAGGCATAGGAATGGGGAAGTTAAAGCATTTCAGCAAACCAACACATTTCATTTAGGGAAAGTACGGTATTGTGGCTTGCCGCTTCGTCACCTCTTAGTGACATACTGAACACAACTCTTCATTATGTTCTCTGGGTTGACAGAACAAGGCAGAAAGCACTAGGTGTTATCTCCATTGTCCATCCATCACCTGGATTTTTTTTTTTTTTACAGTGGTTGGGTATGATCTCATTAAAAGGCAAATAACGAAATCAGGCAGAGTCCCCTCTTCCTTCCTAATTTTAGAAAGAATTTCTATAAGAAACTATTAGTTCCCTAACTTGGAAATGAGAGTAGGAAAACCCTAAGTGGTTTTCCAAAAATACACATTATCCTGATGCTGGAGTCAGAATTGTTCCTCCGTCACATTCAGCACTAGGGCTTCCCTTCCCCATCTGCTCCGTGTGCTCAGCCTTACTGGGGCTAGACAGCCCAGAAACAACGTTGCTACAAAACAGAATGGAAAACAGCAGGCTCAGCTTAACTCGATTTCTCTGGATCAGGGTGGGTCACTGTTATCCTGAAATAGCATGTGAACAGCCACAATTTTCTCAAACTCCTTGTACCATATTAAATTACCAAAATAAATAGCAGCTATGTTCTATCTGCAGTATCAGCAAGATCATATAACGTGGCATAGGCTGGTATCACTTAACATGCTGCGCTTGAAAAAAAACAAAACAAAACAAAACAAAAACCATGGGGGATATTGGAGACTTGAAGATTAATTCCTGCCACAGTAGATCTACCTTTTTACTGGATTAGGGTGAATCAAAAGCTGTGGATGAGACTAATTGACTCAGGATCCCTGTGCTCTATAAACGAGATAGATGCTCAGTCTAATAACATAAACCCCATACTTATACCTACAGCTTACTCCAGTAGAAAGAGCTGCCTTGTCCCATAACTGTTTCTTCTTGGTTACCAAAAAATGTCCTCAGTATAATCTCCTTTCCTTAGAGCTTGAAAGAGAATTAAAAAAAAAAAAAAAAGCAATAGTTACTCTACCTGGTGAACCAAGAGAGGAAACAGCTAAATCAAAGATGAAAATATATTGCCATTTTGATATGATCACCTGTAGTTTTCAAGTGGAACCAACACTTTATAACTCGAGAATTTGAAGTCATTCTCTAGAGGCACATTGAATTTAGTGAAAATTTATAGACTTGTCTAAAGTCAATTGGTGTTGATGCTTTCAGCAGCTCATGTCATTTCAGCTAAGTGCCAGTGAAGTGACCCCAAAGTCTAGCAGGCCTACAAAGTAGGACATTCTTCTCATTTCTGTTAAATGTATTGAATTTTTCTAAATGACTTTGCTTGACAATTTAACATTCCCAGCAAACTTGTGTATTATAGAATACAAATATATTTTATGTTGGCTCATGTGAAAAATCCAATAAATAAGCTTAAGTTTTTGTGCTTAGAGTAGAGTGAAAAATACCCCAAAGTGTCACTTTTGTTTGATTATGCACTGTGAAAAATAATGCCCTTAAGGAACAGGCTGCTTAAAACTTATGATAGATGGATTAAATGGCTTTCATGGTGACATGGTAAGAAAGTGACCTGTACTCAGAAAAGCTTTGAATTTTTATCTTTTCCCAGATCAGTGCTCTGCACAGCTCCCAGCCAGTGTGTGATCACAGGGTATACTGCTCATACACTCCTGTGTACTATTCATAAAAAAAGATGACCCATAGGATGGATTCAACTCATTCGGATATATAGTTTCAATTAATTTTTGAGGTAGTGATTCAGTCTAGCCCAGGATGACCTGGAATTCACTATGTAGTATTAGGGTGGCCTCAAACCCATGGTAATCCTCCTACCTCTGCCTCTCAAATGCTGGGATTAAAGACATGTGCTATCATTCCTGGCTAGTTTGAAGTTTTTGTGGGAAAAGGTTTATTTTGGCTTATGAACTCAAGGGGAAGCTCCATAATGGCAGGAGAAAATGGTGGCATGAGCAGAGGGTGGACATCACCTCCTGGCCAACATCAGGTGGACAATAGCAACAGGAGAGTGTGTCAAACACTGGTAAGGGGAAACTGACTATAACACCCATCAGCCCACCCCCAGCAATACACTGCCCTCAGGAGGCATTAACTCCCAAACCTCCATCAGCTGTGAACTTAGCATTCAGAATACCTAAGTTTATGGGGAACACCTGAATCAAACCACCATATTCTGCCCCTGGCCACCATAAACTGATAACCATACATGATGTAAAATGCAGTGCACTCATCCAACTTTAAAAGTCCTCATAGTTTTTAGACAACTTCTGTACTTACAGACAACAAACCATGCAATTTCCCTCCCCTCCCCCACTTTCCCCTTCATAACTCTGCTCTCTGTCATATTCCCTCCTTCTCTCCATCAGTCTCTCTTTTTTTAATTTTGATGTTGTCATCTTTTTCTCCTATTATGAGGGTCTAGTGTAGGTATTGGTAGGCACTGCGAGGTCTTGGATATTGAGGCAAATTTCTGTCCGGACAGTTGTATGTAAGGCGTGCTACCTTTTCTTTGGCTCTTACATTCTTTCCATCACCTCTTCCACAATGGGCCCTAAGCCTTGGAGGGTGTGAGATGTTTCAGTGCTGGACACTCCTCTGTCTCTTATTCTCAGCACTATGTTGCCTTTTGGGTCATCCCAGTGGTCATCGCCATCTGAAAAGTGAAGCTGCTCTAACCAGAAGTGATATTAGCATTAATATATGAATATGAACATCAAGTGTAGTGCTTTCAGGGAAATTTGGTGAGAGTAATATATGCATTTATCCAGACAAGAGCAGGTTTTGTACTCCTAAGGATCATGATCTCCCCTGTCATAGGCTATTGATTAGGTTTTCAGTATGGAACATGTATTCCCTCCCATAGGGTGGGCCTTCAGTCCAATTAGAGAGCAGTTGTTTCCACCAGAGCAGACATGCCACTATTGTATTCGTTCTGTCATTTGGCCAGTCTGGCCAAACTTGAGGCTTCCAGTGTCCACTGTTTTCACTGCTGATGAGTTCTGTCTCCCGTAAGGGTGAATACAGTGCAGCTTTTTCCAGCTTTCAGTTGGCTGAGCTATAGGGAGAAGGTTTTCTGCTCAGCACCAATTGTCTTTGTCCGTGCACAAGAATAAAATCCAGGTGGATCAGGGACCTTAATATTAGACCTGAAACTCTGAAATTGCTTGAGGAAAAGGGAGGGGAAACCCTTCAACATATTGACATAAGTAATATTTTCTGAATATAATCTCGGTTGCTCAGAAAATAAAACCACCAGTCAACCACTGGGATCTCATGATATTACAAAGCTTTTGTGCAGCAAAGGACACTGTGAATAGAGCAAAGAGACAACCTACAGAATGGGAGAAAATCTTTGCCAGCTGCACATCTGACAGGGGATTAATATCCAGAATGTACAAAGAACTTGAAAAACAGAACAATAAGAAATCAAACAACCCAATAAAAAAATGGGCTATGGATCTAAATAGGGAGCTCTCAAAAGAAGAAATACAGATGGCATATAAACATCCAAAAAAGTGCTCTGCATCCTTAGCCATCAGGGAAATGCAAATTAAAACTACCTTGAGATTCCATCTCTCTCGTATCAGAATGGCTACCATCAAGAGAACAAATGCCAATAAATATTGTCAAGCACTCAGTAAAAGGGGAACCCTTCTACACTGTTGGTGGGAATGTAATCTGGTACAACCATTGTGGAAATCAGTGTGGAAGTTCTTGAGACAGCTAAAAATAGATTTACCCTATGATCCCACTATAGCACTCTTAGGCATATATCCTAATGACTCTTCTCACTACCTTAGAGATACTTGCCCAACTATGTTTATTGCTGCTCTATTCATAATATCTAGGAAATGGAACCAGCCTAGATGTCCATCCACAGATGAATGGATAATAAAGATGTGGTACATTTGCACAATGGAGTTCTATTCAGTGGTAAAGAAAACTGAAATTATGAAATTTGCAGGGAAATGGATGGCTTTGGAAAGGATTATACTAAGTGAGGTAACCCAGGCCCAGAAAGCCAAACATCACATGTTCTCTCTCATATGTAGATCCTAGCTACAAATGTATAGACTTGTGTGTGAGCTGGACCCAAAAATCAGTAGCAGAGGCCCATAAGCAAAAAAAAGGCTATAAGGGAGAGAGGATAGGGAAGGACTATAGGGGATGATATTGTATATATGTAAGTAGAAGAACAGAGTACAGGGAGGGGAAAGGTCTAAGCTAGGTCAGAAGAAGAGATTGTATAAAATAAGGGTTTGTGGGAGGGAAGATCAATCAAAATCCAAGATATTCTGAATAAGACATATGAAAATCTACTTTCTTGAATAACAGCATACCCAGAAACCATAGATTGTTACTAGAAAATTTTCAGTGCCAGGGATAGGATACCTTCCAGTGAGTTGTTGGCCAGGGAGGTCCTTGTTGCCTCTACAACATTATAGGCTATTGCCAAGGTTCTTGGTTTCCCGTGACAAAGACATGGTAAGACCCTAGTGCTGAAGACTTCACATGCTTGAGCGGCAAAGTCACTGAGAAATCAAGCTAGTTTGAATTTTTGATGGACTTCTTTGGATGTAACCTCATCAAATATTGAAGAGCAGAGCTGGAAAGATGGTAGTGGTTAAGGTGTTTTCCTTTGAAGCCAAAGGACCCAGGTTTGATTCCCCAGGACCCACATAAACCAGATGTACAAGATGGTGCATGTCGCTGGAATTCATTTACAGTGGCTGAAGGTCCGGTGAGCCCGTTCTCTCTCTCTCTCCTTTCTTTCTCTCTCTCTGAAATAAATAAAAATATATAAAACTTTAAAAAAATTGTAGAGCAGGGGCTGAAGAGGTGGCCTAGCTGTTAAAGGGGCTACCTGCAAAGCTTCCTGTGCAGGTTTGATTCCAGGCCCCACACAAAGCCAGATGCACAATGTGACACATGTGTTTGGAGCTCATTTGCAGTGGCAAGAGGCCGTGGTGCACCTATAATCTCTCTCCTTTACTTTCTCTCCTTGCAAACAAAGAAAAATATTTTAAAATAATTGAAGGGCATCTCTATTTTCATTCTCATTTGCATGGTGGCTGGCAGAAACTAGTGAAGATTAATACAGTCATAGATTACAGGATGGGGATATATTCTGAGAAAGAGACATCAGGCAATCATGCAAACACAAGAGTGGTCTGTACAAACCCAGAAAGCATATGTCCATTAGGCACAGGGCCTCTTGATGCACCATGAGATGGGGCAATTTAGAGATGTGTGAGGCCATTGCTAGTGTCTAATTTATAGGAAACATCCTTAATAAGTAGCAGGAGTACATGCTAGAACAAAAGACAAAGTCTGAGGTAGTAACACTCTTGGGTGTATATCCAAGACACCAAAGCCAGCATATGATAGCTACCGGCACACCAAGTTCACTGCTACACTGTGCACAATAGCTAAGTTAAGGAATCAGCCTAGAAGCTTATGGATAGAAGGTGGACAAAAATTATGCTATAAATACACAATGAAATATATTCATCAATGCAGAACAAAATGATATCATTTTTAGGAAAATGGATGGAACTGGAGACTATCATATCATGTGAAATAAACAAGAATCAGAAAGACATGCCTAGTGTAGACTTTCAAAAAGGCCATTGAAAGAGCATGGGGCCTGCTTTAAGGGAGGGAGGGTGAGAAGGAGGGAGGAAGGGAAGGTGACCAATGGAAAGATAGAAGACAAGTCAGGGTGAAGAGGGGTGGGTTTTTATGAGTTACCCTGTATACATGTGTGAAAGTGTCATGATGAAACTCAACATTTTGCACAAATAATAAACACTAATGTAAGAAACAGAACTTAGGCAAAATATATGGTTAGCCTTTGAAAGAAAAGCATAGTAATATAATGAATCTATAGACCAGTAACATGAGATATTACCAGCATTGCCAGATATCATGCACTGTGCACGTGTGTGTTGGTTACATGTTTATATGATTATTGTGATCAAAATGTTGTTATGTGTGTGACTATGTCATTTATAAAGAAATTATTGTGACCCATGTTCATAGAAGCAAAGAATCATGGAATCATGGGGACATTAAAAGTGATTCAGTTCTTCCAAGTCAGAGGCCCTTTCTCCCACTACTTCCCAACAGCTGACCACTTACACTGTTGAAGCCTTCCAGTGATGGGACTCTCATTATATCGGGCAAGTCATTCCATGTTCAAATAGTTACTACCATGAAAAACTTCATCCTTAAGACGAGCTAAAGCGCATAACTTTCAGTCTGCTTGCCCTACATTTTCCCTTTGGAAAACCAGAAGCTAAACTTGTTTCTTTGTCTATAGGGTAACTGTTTAAATATTTGAAGACAGCCATCACATTCCCCTCACATTCTTTGCATTTTCTTTTGCATGCACACTGCTGTCAGGCCAAGTTCCCCCACTGCACAATTGTATTATTGAGTTTTTGGAGAACAAATGTAGAACTTCATATTTACATTTATTAAATTTGATTTTGTCAGAAGAAACACAAATAGCTGATGTAACGCATAATTCAATCTCACTGGCAATGAGCAAAGAGTAAGCTTTAAGAAACTGTAAAGCACTTGAAAGTTGGAAACGAGCAAAGATTAATGCAAATTGAAGCCAAAGATTTTGTCAAAGGGCAGCAAAACAGGGAAACTGTTGGGTTCAGGGCAACTCTAGATGGCCTTTGTGGAAATCAAGTCAGCAATATATATCACAACAATCTGAGTTCAGGGATTATTATAAGAAAGTGATTGTTTTGGACAAAGAATGTTCATGGCAGCAATATCCAAAATAACAAAATTCTATATAATCCTGTGATGGTTAGATAAATTACAGAATACCTGCTCTGGTGCTGGGAGAAGATATCACACTTATTCATATTTAATGATATGGCATTAACTGGAAAAGTAGGTTATACAGTACCAAGTAACAGACTATTGTGGTTCTCTAATAGTAGGAGGGAATACATGTGCTTAAGTAAATGGGGCTGGAGAGATGGCTCAGTGGATAAAATGCTTGTAACACAACCTGAGTTCAGATCCCTAATGCCTATGTAAATGCTCAGTGAGTGTGGGGGCCTGTTGGTAATCCCAGCACTAGAGAGGCAGGGACAGCAGAGTCCCCAGGCAAGCACCCTAGCTAGACTAGCAGAATTGGCATTCAGGTGATATACCTTACCTCAGCAAATAAAGTGGAGAGCAACTAAGGAAGATACCAGGCATCAACTTCTAGCCTCCACACACACACAAACACGTGTGCAGCCCCACACGTGTACACATACATCCATGTACACCTCTGTCCCCACACATACAAGCAAACATAAACAATTTTAAAATAAAGTTGAAAAAAAAACATACAGGGACAGATATACATGAACAGAGCTGCCATTTAACTGGAGTCCCTTTTATGTTTTATGTAATCATTTCATGCCACCATTGCTAATTGAATGTCAAATATCTCCCATGAGCTCATATGTTTGAACACTTTGTCCTGAACTAGTATTGGAACATGTGGCCGAGATAGTAACAATCAGTTTCTGGGAGTGGCCTTTGAGAGTTGTACCTGCCTCTAGTTCCCACCAGAGTTCTGTGCTTTGGCGTCTGGCCACTGTGTGAGAAGCAGCAGGTGCCACCGGAGGCCCTCCCTGCCTTTCCCACAGTGACAGGCTGCTCCCTCTGAAATCACGAGCCCAAAGAAACATTTCTTCCTTTAAATTGTGTCTACCAGATGTTTTGTCACAGCAATGAGAACACATGACTAATTTACTGATTGTTCTGATTAGGTTTCCAGTACATACTCTATTATTTTCTCCACCATTTTTTCTGATTTGTATATTTTAAATTTAACTAGCACTCATCATTTCCTTCTATCTAGATCATTCTGCAAGACATAAGAATAAGGGACAGGACTAAGAGAAAGGTAATTATTTTTTTTCTATCAGAATTTCACTATATCTTCCAATGAGTCAAAGCATGTCAGCCTGACTTTGGGTGACATCAAAGGTGAAAGTTTGGGGGCTGGAGAGATGGCTCAGCAGTTAAGACACTTGCCTGCAAATCCTAAGGACCTATGCGTGATTCTCCAGTATACATGTAAAACCAGATGCTCAAGGTGGCACATGTGTCTGAGGTTTATTTGCAGTGGCTAGGGTCCTTCCATGCTCATTCTCTCTGCATCTGCCTCTTTCTCTCTCTCACAAATAAATAAATAAAATGTTAAAAAAGTGAAATTTTCTTGATTCACTCATGTATTCTTTGATCAAATACTGTACTTATGAAACACCCAGGAAATATTCCATGAACAATTTGTTCTAAGAACATTTAAACCCAAACTAAGGATGTTTTTACACTTTGATTCAACAACTGCCTTGTGAGTACCTCATTAGGAATCAGTCATTTTAGCAGATTTTGGGGTAATTGGATATGGCTCCCATGTAGTACGCTTGAGTTGGAAAGTTTAACAAATTTTATCATCTTCAAATGTACCAAGAACCATCAGAATTTATTTACATCATTTACTCCCCTTCTCAGCTTTATGAGAAAGTGATGTCATCATCTCTGCTTTATAGACGCAGAGAGTCTTGGTGGCAAGTGAGATCTTCCAGCTTGCACTAGGCTCCCAGCTAGGGCATATCCTAGTAGAAGCAATGCGCAGTGGCATCTCAGCCATGATACTGCTCCATGTGAGGTTCATGTATGTGTCGCCAGATCCATGTCAAGATGTCCCTCACAGCTGGGGTAGGACAACGGTGAGCATCCTGTGGTCTGAATTCTAGACAAAGTGACTGTATGACTAGTTAAGAGCATGGGAATATTTTCTTGAGCTCTTCTCTTTAGGTCATTATAAAGGGATATTTGTCAAGCTAGGCGGATATAACCATTTTACCTAAGAGCTTGTTCACATTCTTTATCATTTAGGTATTTAAACACATAGGGTGTGTGACTCTTGCCTTGCAGCCTGACAGGTTAGGTGAAAGTTTGTAGAATTATTTCGAGGTTAGGCCTGAGAAGAACTGGCAACAGCATATGTCTACTGAGAAAGAGAGAGAGAGCTGATTGATTGTGTATTTGTCTTTCAAGGGGATGGGTATACTAACATATTCTCCAGAGACAACACTGAGGGAAAGCTGTTGTTTGGAAGAAGACTGAGAATTCATTTTTGACATGTTGATTTTGGACATCTTTGAGTAACATAGGATATGTCAAGAAGAATTTATTTGTCTATAACTCAGTCTGGTCAGATACCTCATTACCAAAATGGTCAGGAGGCTACAATACCCCACTGTTTTCTACTCATGAATGATTGAGGTCATACTGCAAGATAGGAAAGAGGTGAAATCACAAAAGACCACTTATGCTATACCCAAGTGATACAAACTGGATGGAAACGAGGCCTGTCCATGGCAGGAGTGACGGCAGCCTTGTGTGAACAGTGGGCCTCCTGGGTCTCTATTCTACGACTTTTAGGACCATTATTATGCTGTTGCATGGGTATCAGGACCATCTTAAAAATTAGAGTTTTGGCTTCTCCTTGAGCTAGATAGAATTCTGTTGATACTCCTTCTCCTCATCTACCCCCCCACCTTTTTCCATTAGTATTATTGCAAAAAACCATTACAGGGAAATAGAATTTTATTTATCAATACAGATGTTAAAAAGTTCAAAGTGAAAGGGACTACCTCATTCTTATATGCCTGGACAAACTGAACAGTATCTAATTGTTCCTTGAAAGCCAAGTGGTTACCTAGCAGCACAATCAGGATATGAGCTGATTTTGAGGCCACAGATAGGGTTTCTGTCCCTGGAGTAGGGCACAGAGGACATGGCCTGTGGTCTTCAGTGGGACTAAAGAATATGGGACTAGGGACTTGAACTCCCCCCTGCTACATTAATTTGTGCTAAACTGTACTCAGAAGCATTTATTAAAATGACTCAAGTTCAAGGGCCGAACACCTTCCCACAACCTAAGTATAGAAAGAGCAGCCAAGACTGGGAGCCAGCCCATGGTTTCTTTTCTTTATAGATCAAGACGAGAACTACTCATTTTGAAGATAAAAGTGTTCTTTTTCACATCTAAAACCATTTATGCATATGTATAACATGATACTTATTTATGTCTCCCCTGTGGTGATGTAAGTACAGATGATTCTGAAACATATGGAGTACATTTTCTTTAAAGTAAAGAGAGATTGCTAATAGTCAAGAAAGACCAATAGCAAACACGAGTACCGCCTCTCGTAAGTTGTGATGAGTTTCGAGGAGATTTCCAACTTCAGCACAGAGAGAAAAACTCCATATTCCCAGTGGCATAGCAGTTTCTCAGCTAAAAGCTCTAAAAGTTGGATGTGGATTTGAGAGCAATGAATTTATTCCCAGTCCTTCAAGTGTTACGGCAAGCAGTGGAGTGGAGTGTGCACTGGTGTTCAAGGTCGTACTGAGTTTTAGATCAGATGTGATCATATCTACACATGCCATCAAAGAAACTGCATTAGTTACTTTTCTTGCTGCTGTGACAGAAGAGCACACAAAAGGACTCTGAAGGCTTGACTTGGCTCACAGTCCAAGGGTGCATTCACCTGTGGTGGGATAGTAATCGTGGCAGGGACTTGAAGCAGCAGGTCATGTCGCGCCCACAGTCAGGAAGCGGGAAGAGATGAATGCTGGCGGTGGGCTAACTTCCTTCTTCAGTGCTTCTTCCTTAATTCGCTTTAAGATAATCCAGGACCCCAGCAATGGAATGGGGCCATCCACAGTCAGGGTGGGTCTTCTTGCATCAATTAACCTAATCTAGAAACTCCATTACTGACGTGCTCAGGGATTTGTCTCCTAGTTGATTGTACATCCAATTAAATTGACAATCCAGATTAACCATCAGAGAGACCATTTCTTGATTCAGTTTTAAGTTGGCTCAACCTGAAGGCTCATGGGTCATGGGATAGGTTACACTCAGCCTTTAATCTGTTTGGTTTGTTGTAATCCATAGATCAGGGCATAGGTTACTTACATAACCTTAGTTTTAGATCCTAAACTGAATACTTATCCTGTCTTTATTAAGTCACGGCAGTTTAATTAATATTGTATGTAGGTGAGGGAGAACAAAGTCTATCCCTAGGTCAGTCGGTCTATCATCTATCTGTCTATCTATCTATCTATCTGTCTGTCTGTCTGTCTGTCTATCTGTCTATCTATCTATCTATCTATCTATCTATCTATCTATCTATCATCTATCTCCTTCCCTCCCTCATTGCTCAGGAGATAAGCAGTTGTTCTTCCATTCTTTCCCACCACAATGCAGCTTTGTCATCAGAAGCCCAAAGCAATGGGTTTTCCTTACTTTGGATTAGAACCTTTAGAACCATGAACCAAAATAAATCCTTTCCATGTATAAATTGACTCAGCTGTTTCATTATTGTAAGGTGCAGCTGATTAAGACAGGTATCAAAGATTCATATGCCTTTTTGTCCTCTCAGTCTCAGCTGGGAAACAAGTATGTGGTCCACACAAATATATTCTACACCTATAGAATTATTGAAGAGCCATTGGTCTTCACTGGGTGCTGGATAGCTGAAGTTGGTTTCTGATGTCTGCCAAAGAAGGCAACAACAGGATAGATATGTTCACTGGCAAGTATGGAGGGCCAGCAGGCAAAAGGCATTGCTTTCGCCCAGGACCCTCCTTATGCATAGGCTGCCACTGGAAGGCTTTCTATTCAGGGGTGAGGTTTTTCTCCTTCAATAAATATGTCCTGGAAATGCCCTCACTAACCTGCCCCACAAGTGTGTATCTTACTTGGTTCCTGGCCTGATGAAGTTGACATTGGAGCTCTAACTGTCACAGTAAAGGAATAAGTTAAGAATGAGCGATATTGGCATAGATTGATTATATTTTGCTTGTGAAAATTACATGAATGTGATGGAGGCACTATGGAAACACACAATGGAGTGAACTTTTAATCTCCCTAAAAGTCATGTGTTGAAATCCATCCCCACTGTGTTGGCAAATTAAGCAATGAGGAGATGACTAAGTCTTGAGGGCAGGGCTCACGTGGATGGGATCAGTGCTCTTATAGAAGATCCTGAGAGAGTATGGTTCCCCTTTTCCCTTTGGCCATGTGAGGATATGTAGGAGAGTCCATGTGTGAAAATGAACTCTCTTACAAGACACTTTCCTTTGGTGTCTTCATGTTAGACTTCCCAGTCTGGAGAACCATATGCAGTTACATTTCTAGTGCTCATAAGTTTAAGGTGTTTTGGTCTTGCAGCCTGAGCAGACCAAGAAAGAAACTTCTATTATTTCTAAAACAATGAAAATAGGGCAACAGCTGTAGAGACTTTTCAGAAAGGAGGTGATTAATGGATTTAACCAAGTATATATGCTCATGTATATAAAGTTTTATAAACTGTATCAGCCTACACTATTAAAACTACTCAAGGGACTGGAGAGATAGCTCTGCAGTTAAAGGCACCTTGCTTGCAAAGCCTGAGGACCTAGGGTCAATTCCCCAAGATCCTATGTGTGGTAGTTTGAATAGATGACCCCCAATATATTCAATGTTTTATTAGTTTGTAGTTTGCAACTGCAGCCACCTGGCTGGAGGTGGTGTCACTGGGTGGATTTGAAAAATTCCAATCTAAAGATATGCAAAGTTCCTGGAGTTGCTGAAGTGTGTTGGTTTTGTGATGTGGTTTTAGGGATTTGGCTTGTGGCCTCTCTCTGTCTGGTCCTTTAAGAGCTGGCCAGCTTCTTCTGCCATTATAGAATTTCCCCTGGATCTACAAGCTTCAACAAATCCCTTCCTCCATAACTGTGTCTGGTCTGGAAGTTCATCTCAGTGGATCTGAACCTGTCTGCTACACCTTGTAAATCCAGGTGCACAAAGTGGCAGGCGGCCCTATAGTCCAAGTCAATTCTCTCTCACTGTCTCTCTCTCTCTCTTCCTCCTTCTCTCTTTCTTTCTTCCTCACTCAAATAAACAAATAAACAAATAAACAATTTTTTAAAAACTTCCCAAAATATAATTCAAGTAAGCAAGAGATGAGCTAAAATAATAGTAAATATATGGAAACTGCCCCTTCTGTCCTCAAGGAACACAACTCTTGAGATTCCAATTTTTGCCCACAAAATCTCTGAATTTTGTAACGATATATTGTAATGATATGATTTATAATGCAGCCTTATTAGATTAGGAGATATCAAGTATAAGCCATTTAAGAAAGTATCATTCTTTTGCATATGTTTCACTGGTGAGAGTGTGTATCTGATTGTAGCAGTTACCCTCTTGCTCCTGTGACAAAATAGCTGACTGGAAGCAGATTATGGGAGAATAGGGTTTATTTCAGCCTCCATCCAGGGGAAGCTTCACACAGCATGGCAGAGCAGAGGCTGGGCATGGCATTATGCTGCAGCGGCGGGCAGGAAGCAGCAAGAGTAAGTCAACTCTAGCAAGGAGGGCTTAGATAACATGCCAAGGCCCACCCTCAGCAACAATTCTCTTCTAGCAAGGCTCCACCTCCCAAATTGCTACCAGTTGAGGATTGAGTATGAGGCTTAATTACAAGCGCATAGAGAGGGAACATTTCACATTTAAACTAACACAATGTGTGTTAAAGGTATGTGTAAATTTATTACAATAACTAGATTTTCTATGCACTACATAAAAGCAGTTTTATTGACTCATTGAAGTAGATAATATATTGATATGGATGAAAATTAATATGCAAATAACTGTATGTATAATCTAGGTAAGTCAGCATGCTATTTTAAGAACAATTTAAAATCTACCAATAAAATGCTGTTTCAATCTGATTAAAAATAATCCAGGTATTATGTGTATTGAAAATATCACATTTAAAAAATATATTTATTTATTCATTTACAAGGAGAAAGAGAGAGAGAGAGAGAATAAATAAATATGGGCACTCCTGGGTGTCTAGCCACTGCAAACAAACCCCAGATGCATGTGCTACTCTCTGCATCTGGTTTTACATGCGTACTAGGGAATTGAACACAGGTCATTACGCTTTGCAGGCAAGTACCTGAACCACTGAGCAATCTTCCCAACCCCCAAATAAGATTTTAACCTATGTTTTAATAATATAAATATTATATTATATTTAGGTTTCTAAGAATAAGAAAAATATTTAACCAGAATTTTATGCTTTAATTTATTTTTAGAGCTAAGATACTTTGTCAGAAATGAAATTGGAACTAATATAATTGCTAGCTTGAAAAAAAATTTAACTTATTTTTATTAGTATGGGTAAACTTAGTATGTAAACAACACATGTTGGTACCATCCTTTCCTTCATCCCTGCCCCTTTTCCAAAGGGGCCCTCCTTATTGGGAATGCAGGTCATCCCCATGGGGATTGTGGGTCATGCATTGTAAGGGCAATAGTCACTTATGAAGGAGAGGCATTATCTCTGTGCATATTTTCCCAACTTGTGGCTCTAACAATCTTTCTGCCCCCACCTCGGCAAAATTCCCTGAGCTGTGTTGGGTGCATTTTAAATCTACTTCTCTTAGGAGCCTCTGGATCTCCGGTTTGGTAGGTGTTGAATGTCCTCAGTGTCTGTCTCCTTCACCCTTGTGCTGATATCAGGTTCACCGAGAAAGCAGCATTCTTGCTCATTTCCCCAATTCCTTTGTGGTTTCAGCTGGGGCTGGGGTGAAGTTCACTGGGTCTTTTATGTCCTCAGGTCTCACTCCCATCTGAAAAAGAGATTCTCGAAGGGACAGTGAAGTCAGAACAGGATAATTGGGATAACCATTACTAATTTAGAGAGAATTTAATGGGTCTAGGCCTTCTTATAGCCCCAGATTAGTGGGAGCTTGATATTGGAAAATCATTATCTAGATAGATTCTGACTTATTTCTCAGTTCCAGATTATGGGTACCTTTCTAATGAGCAGATCTGTTAGCCAATCCAAGAGCAGTTGGTTACCCACCATGGTTGTGTGCCACTATTGCACTTGTGTAAGCATCATGTCAGGTTGTTTGCTTATGAGAGGCTTAGTCCTCAAGTTGCTCAGTCAGATGTTGGCCACTTTCCCCCAGTAGCTCATGTAGTGCCTTCCAGCACTAGATGGACTAACTGTCTGGGGACTGGTTCTATTCTAGATTCTAGCCAGGTCTCTCCATGTTCTGTGATGACAGCATATGGTGTCTTCAGCACTAGGGTCTTACCATTAACCTCTGGTGGGCAATCAAGTGCTCTGACAGAAGTTTGTCTTGTTTTGGGAGACTTTGTAGGTCTCTCTGATCAACAGCTCATTGTGGATGTTAACCACAGCCTGGTACTGGGAGTTACAGACAGTGCCAAGGGAAAATAAGAAAGGAAAAGAAATGAAACAGGGGAAATTTAAGGTTAGGCTTCATCTCACCCTCTCCAGAGCCCTTCGATTCTGGTGCTCCTCCTAAGGTCCTGTTGAGGTTCAACATTTTAGTGTATCTTCTAGGATATAGGTTTCTATAGTATCAGCTCAATTTGTTTTCAGTTTTGTGCCCCCCAACTCCTCCTTTCCCCCCTATTGTCCAGGCCTCAAGATGCCTATCAGGTATGTCAGAGATTTGGGCTGATCCAGGTTAGGAACTGCAAATGAGTGAGACCGTGCAACGATTGTCTTTCTGTAATCGTGTGAATTTATTAAGTATGATCTGTTCCAAGTTTGACCATTTTTCTACAAATTTAATTTTGTCATTTTTTTCTTCCTGCTGAGTAGAATTCCATCATGTGGATGTACCGCATCTTGGTTATCCATTTGTCAAATGATGGGCACCTGGGTTGATTCCAGTGAATGAGTTGAGCAGCTATAAACATAGTTGAGCAAATATCTCTGAACTGAGGCATGGAGCTTTTAGGATAGATGCCTAGTAAGGGAATAACTGGGTCTGTTGGTAACTCTATATTCATCCTTTTCAGGAGTCTCCATATTGATTTCCATAGTGGTTGTACCAGCTTACATTCCCACCAACAGTGAATGAGAATGAGGGTTCCTATTTCTACACATCCTTGCCAACATTTGAGACCTGAAACTCTTTTACTACTGGAATAAAAAAATAGGAGGAACTCTCCATGATATAGGAATGGGGAAAGACTTCCTAAACAAAACTCCGGTAGCTCAGGAATGTAATCACTCAGCCAATGGGATCTCATAAAGCTGAACAGTTTCTGTACAATCATACCATAAGCAGAGCCAATAGATTACCCACAGAATGGGAGAAAAATTTTGCCAGCTATATAACTGACAGAAGCCTAATATCTAGAATCTACAAAGAACTGAAGAACCTAAACAATAAAAAAGTCAAACAACCCACTCACCAAATGGGATAGAGAACTGAATAGGGAGTTCTCAGAAGAAGAAATACAAATGGAAAACACACACTTAGGAAAATGTTCAACATCATCAGGGAAATGCAAATTAAAATAACTATGAGATTCCACCTTACTCCAGCAAGGATAGCAAACATTAAAAAAAGTCAAGTGAAAACAAATGTTGGCTAGCTTGAAATTTGTCATTTCAAAATATAGAAGTATCCCGGCTTCTCCTTAAAACATTAGCTACTGAACCAATAAGTTATGGTTGTAATATAATTTAAAATGCTGGCCAATTTCATAGTTAGTCAGTAGAAGGTCATGTACTGTTCATCAGCAGAGCATGAAGTTAAGGTTGTATATGACTCAGCTACTTAAACTTCATCTTGTTAAGCAAATTTGGACTGATTTGTTTCCAGTTGACCAGTCCCTTATATAACTATAAGGAAACACAAAGAGTGACATTAATTAATATTCCTGGAAAATAATATAGCTCAGAAAAGCAAAACAAAAGAGTGGTAGGGAGCTGGGGAGCTCCATAGTAGTCATTCAGACTTTCTTGTTAGCAAAACCATAAAAATAAAAAAAAAATAAAAAGTGAGCTTGTTATTTGCACTTTCTCCTCTCCCAAAGAGGATATAATCCAGAAGGAAGGTACCTATTTATAGACGGAAACCTGGTGTTTCAGAAAGTGATTCATTTGATCCTTCCTTGGCACCCCATGGGACCCTCTCACTCCCCTAGCCTGTTGGTAGTCATCAGTGCTTCAAAATCTTCCCAGACTTCTGGGGTTGTCTTCATTCAAATTAGACCTGAGAAAATCCACAAATACAAAACAAGATGGGAACCTTTGATGAAATCTCAGATCCAACCTAAATTGCCATCCTGTTTTTTAAGTTAAAAATTTCTGGCAGGTCATTCTTTTTTTTTTTTTTCCAAATTAATTTTGGATCATAAGCTTCTATTAGCTGGTTTGTGCTGGCACCACACTGCCGAGAGAGCGACAAGCAACAAGGAATCTTAGAAATTGTGCATGTCTTTCCTCAGTCTTCCAGCCCCGTCCTATAACTCAAGAAGGTCTTAGATCATTTGGATCTGGTTTAGGTAAGCTGACTAGAGTAAAGCAGACCAGTGAATCTTCTAAGCTTCTCCCAGCCATACTTCATAAGGGACCAGTCATGTTCGCCGTTATGAAATGGTGAAGCCAGAGACCAATATTCGCTGGCTCTCTTTCTATCCAAAACCTTCCCCACAGTCCTGTTGCCAGCTCATGAGCAGAACTTTCAGTTTCTGCATTGCTGTTTTTCAAATACAGAAAAGTTATATGAGGAAAATCCCAGTGGTCTTGTTGGGCCATGTGCCTCCTTTTGGTTCAAAGGCTCCATGTAAACCTGTGGACATGAGTATTTGTACGAGCTCACAACCCAGGCTGGCTGCCATTAAAGCCATGGTGAGGTTCAAGAACACCTGGAGAGCACGCTGTAGGTATGGAAAGCTCTTTTTGGTTTTCATAGTATAGCCAGAAGGGTGCCCTGGACCCCCTCAAGAAGTTGTATGAAAGATATAGTACATTTTATATACTAAATTAATTAATTTATTGGTAATTTTAACACATGTACAAAACATCTTTTGATGATAATCCCCTCCCATTATCTTCTCTTTTTCATCCCTCCTCCCCTCCAATGTAACCCCTTCTTCTTCCTGTTATTCCTGTCCTACTTTGTCCCCGTTTCTTTGTGACCCACTGCGTTTAATTAGGATTGCCTACATGAGCATGGGAGGGGGATTACTTACCAGAGCATGTGCAGCTTACAGTGCCTGAGAAGATGTCTTCCAGTTTCCCATCACCACTAGCTGTCAATAGCTCTTTAGGGAGGGCTGGGGGCCTCATGTCCTTCTCCACCATGCATAACAATGTTGACTGGCTCTATATTGTTATATTGGGCAGGCCTTGTGCGGGTAACAATAGTTGCCATGAGTTCATGAAGGCACTGGTCATATCATGTCTGGAAGAAAGTGTTCCATAGCATGCCTCCCCGTCCTGTCTGCAAAGACATCACATTTTAACATGTAGGCATTGCACACTTCCTATACCAAACTTTGTCACTTAGTTGAGTGAAACATACTACAGAGAAGACGCACTCTGCTGCCCTTGGTGATGGACACCCACTGTCCATCCAGCATTAGAAGGACCTCTGTCTGCCAAGCAACTTCACTTGGGTGGGATCTGAGGTATAGCACCATGAATTTCAATTCTAGTCCAAAGCCATTAGAGACTCACAGCACATCAGAAGTAGAGACTGTCTTTGAAGTTATCTTGTTCATTAGTCTCATTTTACTTATGGCTCAGAGAGGTTGTGTGACCTTCTCAGGGTGTCATAACCAGTTTGGATCTGAGAGAAAGTGCGGTGAGAATTTGGGTTTTTCCATGCTTGGCAGCTGGAAAACTGTTCATTGAGGATGATCATTTCTTTCAGTCCTGACAAATTAGAGAAGCTCTGGAGAGTTCTAACATTATTACTTTCGTCTTGTTTATGTCCTTGTATCATAGTTCCTAGTCTAAACCCTTAACAATTTTATAAATCAGCTCAACTTCTGTAATATTTTCAATGATTATGAATGTTAACATATATTGATTTGGCTGTATTCACAGAGGGTCACTGAATGAAAGCCCATGATTTTCTGGAATGTCTATTGTCAGAAAGTTCCAGTAGAATGAGCATTCCAGGAGAGCAAGTAATGAGGCTGTCTTCTCCATGGTCTGGAATGGTAGCCTTATGTCAAAGACACAAAATAGTGCTGCAGTAAGTTCTTCCTAATATATCACTTTTCTAAGTCAATAGTACATTATCATCTCAGCAGCAACTCATGTTCACATAGTGTCTAAGGTCTATCTAAATCTCATACCCACTTCACTGGAAGGTTCCTTCTTTGAACGAGATGACATCATCTACCAGTGGATCAGCCTAATTACCAGCTGTCTCCTTGCTTCATATCAACTGTATGCACTGCTCTGTTTTATTTATTGAATTTTTATACACATGCACATTAGATAGACAGAACTTAGGTGTGTTGCTTATTGAATTTTCTTGAAATCAACTCTGTGAATTTTAAGCAAAGACACAAAGACTAGTAGAAAACTTAACCTTCATAATCTCTTTAAAATAAGACATCATATAAAGCATTCATTCTACAAAGAACATAGCAAATGAACAGACTGTACAATATTTGGTTGAAGAGTTCAGAGGAGACAGAACACTGGGCTGGGGAAGTCTTGGAAAGGTTTCATGAAAGAAGCAGGATTTGAATGAGAGAAGAAAAGCTGATGGGAAAACATGGGATGTGTGTGGTCTATAGCAACAGCATCCCTTGGAGATACCCATTGCCCAGTCTGTACAAATTTGCCTACCAGCCTGGACAGGGCCTGACCTCACATGGCTGCAGTAGGAAGGAGAAGGAGAGACGATGTGCAAACAACTATAAAATACTGGAAGGATTAATGAACATAGCTTAATGGGCTGTACGGAATTAAAGAACAACGGCATAGTTTGACATACCGTTTACCTAGCAGCATTTTAGGTTAAATTCTTAATGTTTTAATTCCAAAAAAATAACTTGCAAATTTCACTATGAAGTTGGCCTTGGAGGTGATATATTTTTGGTCAAAGGCTTTTTTGATGAGTCTTCAGAAACAACAAGTCCATACTTCTTTCATTTGTAAGCTTGACCCCATGTGGAGGTATGGGCTAGGCAAATAAATAACAAGAATAAGAAGGTCTTTATTCCTTTCCCATTCCCTTGACTTTGTCCTTTGTACTGTGGCAAACTGGAAAGGGACATTGAAGCATTAATATGGCTATGTGAGGAGCTCACATTGGCCCCCGAGGAACAATTTTCAATATGTTACACTGTTAGACTAAGAAAATTCGCAACGTAGGTCATTTGATTCAATCCCTCTGGAAAGATGCAACAGTATCCACTGCTCAAAGAATGTGCACTAAATCTTAAATTTTCAACAAATATTCGTTGGGTACCTGTTGTATGGGTACCCCTGTGGTGTCTGCCTGGCACATACATTGGTGCTCAAAAAATCTGGGTGAAGAGTTAATGAATTAATGAAATATTGTGTTTTAGGAGGCTGATGTGCTGATTTCCAAGGAAGGAGGTGAGAGGAAGTAAGAACAGATGGATTCTTGCCATCTACAAGTTTGGTTGGGAATGTTTAAATAGTGATATGAATAAAAGGGACATGCGGGAGAAGTCCGTGGTACATTGTGGTTCACTGGCTACAGGCGAACTATGAGAATGCATGAGGGGAAAAGGTTAAGCAGACTTAGCTTTTGGAATCTGAATAGAAAGAGTACTCATGTTGTGGGCAGTGAGAAAAATGTTGGCATTTTTAGCTGAGTTTGGGTGAGGCAGTGGGAGAAGCCCCCACATAGAAGAATCAGGAAGTCAGAACCTTGCACTTGGTGCCTGGGCTGGAGCTGCAGCTGAAACTGCTTCGGCCCATTGATCAGTCATGTCCAGAGAGACTCACGTGTCACAATGCAAAATGAACCATTTTCAGCTGAAAATTGTCTTGTCTATGTCATCATAACTCAATGCTCCAAATTATTTTGTGAAGCCTGTGTGTTTTATTTAAATCCAGAATGTATGCTAAGACAAGTGTGTGTGTGTGTGTGTGTGTGTGTGTGTGTGTGTGTGTGTGTAAACCAGGGGTCAACCTTGGTGTCATTCTTCAGCTATGCTGTCCCCTGTTTTTGAGACAGGGTTTCTCATCGTTCTGGCCAGTGATCCTTCTGTCTCTGCTTCCCCAGTGCTGGGATTACAAGCCTGTACTTCCACGTGCAGTATTTCTGCGTGGGTTTTGGAGATCAGACTCGGATCCTCAGGTTTTTGAGGCAGGCGCTTTATTGACTCAGCTATATTGGCCTCTGGCACGTACAGTTTTGAACTACATGAAGTTAGTTTCCAAATCAAGATGGCAATGCTGTGTAGAAGTGTTTTTCAATCTATTTTCATTATCACTACATACGGAATCCATTGTACATGACAGGAATGGCTTTTGGATTTAAAAAAAGATGTGAACTGCTGGGCGTGGTGGCACACACCTTTAATCCCAGCACTTGGGAGGCAGAGGTAGGAGGATCACCGTGAGTTTGAGGCCACCCTGAAACTACATAGTGAATTCCAGGTCAGCCTGGACCAGAGTGAGACCCTACCTCAAAAAAAGAAAGAAAGAAAGAAAAAGATGTGAACCTGTGGGAAGAGGAGAGAAAAATTCCATGGCCCACCAAGAGGAGAGGATGGAGGGGTGAAGAAGGTTGGAAGGAGAGATGGAGACTTTAAAGAATTTGTAAAATTTGTGAGGCACAGAGTCAGGAGGAGGAGAGCTTTCATGAGGAGCTAATAAGAATTGTAAAGTAGTGCTGAGAATAAGTGAATATGGAATGCTCAGTCCTAAGCGCAATGGCATTACCTTCTCTAAGGCTCAGGGAATACTGCAGAAGGGTAGCAGTGTGGAAGCTGGAGGAGTGGAGTGTAGACCCCTGTCTTCTGGACATGATATGGTCATTGCAACCTTGCTAACTCTCAGCAGCTGATTGCAAGACCTGCACGAGGTTGAGCCCATGGACATCCACCATGGAGTGGGGAGGGGTTTGTGAGGCTGTATCCCACCCCAGGGATTTGTGCTGTGCTGAAGGAAGGAGAAAGTGTTTTCTCAGTGAGGTGGAAGTTTCATTGACTCCTCACCCATTCTCCCGTAAGTATCCTTAAGGAAAATCCCTGAGTTATAGAAGAGAGGAGAAAAAGGTGAAAAAAGGTAAGAAAGAAAAAGAAAGAAAGAAGGAAGATTGTCTAGAAGTAAGACAAAGTGAAAGAAAAAAAAAATCAAAGTAAGGAGATTATTAGATGACTAATTTTGAAACAAAGCTGTAACTGATAGCTAGTCACAAGGGTTTTACAATTAAGTGGGTATAGCTCCCTGAACTCAGTTCTTTGAAGCTATGTACACAGCATGAGATAATGCTGTTCGGTGTGTGGTTTGCACAAGCCATCTCGACCTTGATGAGAGCCCAGACCCACTGTGTTCAGTCATGAAGGCAGGTCATCATCAAGGAGAGCGCGGTCCATCTAAGGTCGTTGCGCGTTTCCAGCAGCACTGGCCGTCTGTTGCTTACTGGCAGCTAACAAAGAATTTTCAGTGTGAGGACTGGGAGGGTGGGCAAGGACCAGGAGTGACCAAGGAGGGTGGGCATCCTGCCCTGGCATTCAGGTAGCCAATGTGCTCAGTGCTGTGGTTGAGCAGGAATGGAGACATCACTAACCACACAGGCAAGACTTTTAGGCCACTGCCCTGTGGGATTCTGTTTATTGGTCAGTTTTGCAAACAATTCCCCTCTGACCAGACAGTCAAGCTTCAAGTGAGTGAGGGAGGGGCTTCTGCAGATGCACTGAGTTCTAGACTTGGTCTGAGAAATCAGCTCAGGGTCCTAGCCTTGGACCTATGCAGCATCACTGACTGATACGTCACTGGGTTCTTCTGGGCAGCTTTCAACAAAGGGTGGTTCCCTGCGTAGTGAAAGAGTACTTTATTTTTATATTTTGCTTGTGGTGGTGCATGGGGGAGGGTGTGTGCCCTTCATGTGCCACCGTGCTGCCCTGTGTGCTCACCTGCTGGGGGGCGCACCCTGCTGGAACGTGCAGTTGCTCCGTTGCTCTTCAGCTCATTTTTGTTTGAGCCAGAATATTTTTTTAAATGTTGACTCTTACTGTTTTTTATATTTTTATTTTTGTAGTCAGTGAATACAGTCAAGTTGGTACCATTGTTAGCCTCCTCCCTGTCCTTCCTACTCCGCAGGAACCCTCCTTGCTGGGGTTTATGGGAGCCAGAATTTTTTGCGAGTTCTGTCAATTCCGTTCAGGACTGGGATTAGGGGAGCATGTGGCCATGCTCTGCTGTTTAACAAAGCCCCTGGAGTTTTGAACTCTGGTGGTTTCAGGATCCCTTAGGTCCGCATGCATGTGTAGGAAGTGCCCTTAGCCACTGAGTCCCCTCTCCATCCTGAGAGAGTTCTTTCTGACATTAGGAACTG
Organism: Dipus sagitta; assembly: GCA_036346955.1. Classification (NCBI taxonomy): domain Eukaryota; kingdom Metazoa; phylum Chordata; class Mammalia; order Rodentia; family Dipodidae; genus Dipus; species Dipus sagitta. The sequence goes on from CM070770.1 coordinate 318,505,649, forward strand.
TATCTTAGAGTCATTGTAACTTTTTGGAATGTTGCAAGAGTGTATCTACTAGCCAGGGTTCTTAGCATATTATATGTATTTGTTTAGTCTTTAATTCTATCCACAAAAGGCCATATAATGTTTAGATGAGGAAATTGAGGCATAGATTTCTTCTATAACCTCTGTAAGATAAGGGGGCCAAACCTGATATTCTTGGTGGAGTGGCCAAACTCGTAACTGGAGCAGAAGAGAATGACCGCTTTCCCTCTCCTCATCCTAACTTTGTTCATTGGTTGAACTGCATTGCATATAAATTGCAATGCATATAAATTGCATTGAAAAGGGAGAGATTAACAAGAAGAAAGCAGAGAGAGGTTTTTAGTAGACATATAAGCATTACCAGTAATAAAGAACTCAGAGGTATAGATAGAACCTGCACTAAGAGAGTGTCGTAAAAGTCTACATTTCAAAGAAGTGAAAAGGCAAGGGAGGAGGATTTTGGGTTTCTAGGGACAGTGAGTGTCCACTAGGGTCCAGCATGAACAGTGATGAATGGTATGGAATCATACAAGGCCAGGGTTCTAAAATCAGTACGCAAAGGGAAGATCATACGTAGCCAAAAATTATACTTTAAAAATATTTATTTATTAATTTGAGAGAGACAGAGTATATGGGTGCACCAGGGCCTCCTATCACTGCAGACGAACTCCAGACACATGCACCACTTTGCATGTCTGGCTTTATGTATTGGGGAATCAAGCCTGGGTGGTCAGACCTTGCAAGCAAGTAGCTTTAACTACTGAACCATATCTCCCAAACCCCCAAATTGCAGTTGATACATTCCTGAATTAACTCATGATGAAACTACAAATAACATCATGTGTATAATTCTGTACAGATATGATTACTTTCATTAGAAATTGAGAACCATTATGATCAACTAAAGAAGGAATAGAAAGTTGATATACATACAGATGGCCTGGACATTTTATCAAAACATTCATTTTAAGGTAATAATCAAATCCCCAGTAAGTCAGAAATGAATAGAGAAAACAAGTTAAGTGTAGTGTAATGGTAGGCCTTGCCACTCAGCATATACTCTTAACAGAGAATATAGAGTATCCCACAGGGCAAAATTTGATTTTTCGAGGACAGAATCTTACTTTTTATGCAAAGCTCAGACATGCACACAATAGATACCAAAACATACTCTATATCTGTGTCATTAAAAGTGGGTTGTACGGAGGGGGGAGCTAGAGAGGTTGCACAGCAGTTAATTACTTGCCTTTAAAGTTTAAGGACCCAGGTTCCATTCCCAAGTACCCACATGAAAACCAGATGCACCAGGTGGCACATGCACCTGGAGCTTATTTGTAGTTGTAGGAGGTCATGGCACACCCATTCTCTTTTTCACTCTATCTGTCTCTCCCCACTCACTCTACCTCAAATAAATACATAAATAAATAAAACAATTTTTTAAAAAGTGTGGTGACAATTCAAAAACATGTTTAAAAAGCATCCTAGGAGGTGATAGAGACAAAGAACTGGGGAACACTGCCATCTTGCTTTGCTCCTCAAGGCAGATCCAGTTTGAAGTAATTATTTCAACTATCATATTGCAGACATCCTGGTTTAAGTAAAAAGAATCACTGGTTTTTCAAAAGGAATTTTGTTATTGTACGATGCAGTGCTTTTTGCATAAACCCTACGCGGTGGGCACAGGCGTAGCAGAGACGCCCCTAGTCATCTTCAGTGTCTGACTCAGAGGGTCATGCATCTCACCTGTCCTGCCAGGCCGAGGAAAAGATAAATCCCACAGCCATGGCCAGTTCCATCAAAAGGTGTCTCCAGGGTGGAAGAGATGGCTCAGTATTTAAGGTGCTTCTCTGTAAAGTCTAGTTACCTGAGTCCAATTCCCTAGTACCCACATAAAGCCAGAAGTATAAGGAGGCACATGCATCTGAAGTTCATTTGCAGTGGCTGGAGGCCCTGGTGCACCCATTCCCTCTGTCTCTCTTCTCTCTATATCTCTCTGCTTACAAATAAATAAATAAATAAGTAAATAAAAGTATTTAAAAAGTGTCTTTGTAGCATGTTCACTCCCTCATCACCACCATTACCAGAAAATAAAGTATACTTTGTTAAGAGTGAAAAAGTATCCATGGGTTTGCTTGCAAAGCCTGGGGCATTTAGCTTTTGTGTGAGTGTTTGTGATTTTTAATTAATACTGGTGCATTCATTCCCTTTCTTACCACTTGCCATTTAGCAACTGATAATGCATAATACATTTGTTTCTGAGAAGGTATTGCAATATCATCTATATATAAAATATCATTAACTTCTACAATAATGGCTCAGGAAGGGTTTGGAGGAGAGGGCAGAACAGCATTAAAGTTACAGAGAAACATTGACCTGCCTTTCCACTTCTGGAGAAGGAGAATGAAGAGAAAAGAACATGGCAGGGTTGAGAAAGGCTGTGGTGGCTGAAATTTCACGAGAGAAGTGGTATCTGCATAAAATGGCTCTGACATTATTTTTAAAGAACCTTAACATCTATCTTCCAAGACTCAGTGGTAAATTATAATGCCGCCTCCATTATGTATCATTTTAGTGTATTATTTTGAAATGAAAAACATTTCAGATAATTATAACAGACACTCATGTGTGCACTAAAATGGAACAGATGTTAACATTTGTATATTTGCTTCAGAACTGTTTTTATTTTTTCGATAAGCTGTACAAATACAGCTAACTCTCTATTCTGCCTCTTTTCCTAGTTCCCCCACCGAAGGTGACCAGTTTCTTATGATGGCTGAATATTATTGTCAGCTTTTGTTTAATTTTACATTTATATTTATGTATGTATGTATGTATTTATTTACTTGTAAGCAGAGACAGAGAGAAGAGAGACACACAGCGAGAATGGGCGCATCTGGGCCTCAAGCTGCTGCAAATGATCTCCAGATGCATGTGCCTTCTTGTGCATCTGGCTTCACATGGGCGGTGGAGACTGAAACCTGGGCCATTAGACTTTGCAGGCAAGCACCTTAGCTGCAGAGCTATCGCCCCAGCCCCTCAGCCTTCATTATAAATTCTCTCTGTGTGTGTTTTTGTTGTTTTATGAGTGTGTGTAAGTATGTATGTGGATGTATGGGAACATGTATTCTACAGTACATATGTGGAAGTATTGGGTATTTTGGTACAGTAACAGGAAACTGACTAGCCCACCTTGTTTAGGTCCATTGCCATAGAAAGCCTCTAACTGACACCTCCCATTCCTACACTTCTTCCATTCTACTTTGAGGAAACCACTGCACTTCTCTTGAATTTTCAAGGACATTAAACCCTTTCTCCAGGACTCATATTTTTGGTTTTCCCCTGAGAACCTGGACTCTCCTCTTTCCTAGCATGTGGGCACTGTTTTACTCACTCTTTGCAGTTTCTAGACCATTCATGATCCTTCTCTGAAACATCTGCTCTGAATTCTTAAGAACACAGTCTCAACCCACAGTCCCTCCTTGTCTGACTTATCCCACATCTGTGTCACCCACCTCACCAACACCTAGTGTCTGTGTGCTTCAATGCCTCTCTCACTTTGGGAAGGGAAAGGGAGAGGTAAAGGTAAGAGAGGGTAGCTGGGAGGGTGGATATGACCAAAGCATGATGTATGCATGTTTGAAAAAACAGTGAAGCACATTTGTATGTGTAATTAGTATGCATCAATAATTATAATGAAAAAGAGGTGAAAATACAAATCAAGTAAACACTTAAAAATGGTTAAAGTAGTAGGTTGTCGGGCTTGGGAGATGGCACAGTGGGGAAAATGCTTTGCCACCCAAGCATGAGGACCTGAGTTTGGATCCCTAGCACCCATGTGCAATGCCAGGTGTGGTGGCACATAACTATAATCCCAGTCCTGGGGAGACAGAGATGTGAGTGTCTTTGGGGTTTACTGGATAGCTCATTTTGCTGAGAATGTGAAGCCTGGATCCAGGGAGACATCCTGTCTCAAAAACTGTGGAGAACATATTGGCATTTGGTTTTCACACCTGCCCATGTGCTAATACATACATACATATATATATATATATATATATATATATATATATATATATATGAATACATACATTCTTGCACACATAACACAGACACACACACACAGAGTTAGCAAATCGCCTATGTAGAAAGATGGTCTTCCCATAGAAATGCCTGATTCACTGAATTTAATAAAAACAATTATGTGAGGTCACAAACCATGAGCGTGAGTAGCTTCTGACTCCGTAGCACTACAGTGGGGCTTCTGCTTCTGGGAATCTAGTAAGTTGCTGGACTGTTCTTGCTTTCAAATGCTCAAGTTCTAGACTCCTGTTGCTGTCTCCAACAGTGCTACCTTCTTCCTTTTGGGGGTTTAATCAACACAGAGATGACCCTCCTAGCACACTGTACTTCAGGTTATTGGCCTCTTTTCCTCCAATAACCCTGTTCTCATCTCACCATGTCCTCCTGCACACCCTGGCCTTCCTCAAACGTGCAGTCCTTCCATTGTGGCAGTGTTCAGCGTCTGGCTCTCACACCATTTCCTCTCACTCTCCTGCTCACTCTCACCAGTACCTGGGCATCTTCTAAATGCAATGATCCACTCAAACCCATCATTTCTCCTTCCTTTTCACTATCCTTCCTTCCAACCATGTAAGCTGTTCACTCTTTCCCAGCTTAAATTCCATAGCACTTCATTATCATGACTCTTTTGCACACATGACCAATATCCTTGCCTTTTTCTTCCGTTTTATTTTTTAATATCTGTGTGTGAGTTCATGTGTGTGTGTGTTAGTATGGACGTTCATGTAATGTGGCACATTTGAGAAGGCCAGAGGACAACCTTGGGCATCAGAACTTCAACTTCCATCTTGTTTGAGGCAGTGTCTGTTGTTCACTGCTACATGTGCCAGGCTAGCTGGTCTGCAAGCTCATGGGCATTGTCTTGCCTCTGCTTCCTATCTCATCACAGGCACACTGGCGTTACAGATGTGCTCTACCATGCCTGGCCTTATGTGGGTTCTGGAAAGCTGGGTTCAGGTTGACATACTTCACCTAAAAGCTTTTTCCTACTGAGCCATCTGCTTCTGAGCCCATCCTTCCCTGTGTCATATCTTCTTGACAAATATCCCAAAGTTAAATAATTATTATGCACTGCCCACTGCATATGCCTGCACACATGCTCCTAAGTCAGGGATGAGGACAACAGCACAGACCTGCTCGTTGACCTCACGTTAACTTCTGGAGCATGAGTCTCACAGGGGACTGGGATGCTGTCCAAAGTGATACTGTCTGTGTGCCCATGATCTCAATCTCTCTCTCTCTCTCTCTCTCTTGCTTCCAGATACTGAAAGTTTTGCATCTTTCCTTTCCTCTTTATCCCACACTCTCAGTTGGTAACAGCATTTACTATTTGAAATAGAAGACAGGAAGTATCAGAAGAAGGGTGCACAAGCTCCCTCCCTCCCACATACCCTGCTCTCTCTCCCTCCTCCTCTCCTCCCGTTACCAAGTCAAGGCCATCACTCTCTACTCTCCCCTTTGTTTCTGTATCACTTCTCTCTCCCATGCATCACATATTCCTTTCAGTAGAAAGCACACAATTTCTTCCAGCACTGAAACATCTCATACCCTCCAAGGCTCAGGGTCCATTGCAGAAGAGGTGGTGGAAAGAATGTAAGAGCCAAAGGAAGGGTAGGACTGCTTACAATGCAACTGTCTGGACAGAAATTGTCCTCAATATCCAAGACCTCGCAGTACCCAGCAATACCTACATAAGACCCTCATAATAGGAGAAAAAGATGATGTCATCAAATTAAAAGAGAGATTAATGGAAAGACTGAGGGGATATGATGGAGAACAGAGTTATGAAGGGGAAATCAGGGGATGGGAGGGGAATACCATGGTTTGTGGTCTGTAAGTATAGAAGTTGTCAATTATATATATATATATATATATATATATATATATATATATATACATATATATGTATAATAAAATAAAAACCTCAGGCTGGAGAGATGGCTGGAGAGAAGGTGCTTGCCTGCAAAGCCTTACAACTCATATTGGACTCCCCAGATCCCACATAAGCCAGATACACAAGGTGATGCATGGGCAATGTCACACATGCACACAAGGTGGCACACGCGTCTAGAGTTTGATTACAGTGGTTGGAGATCCGAGCACATCAATTCTCTTTGTCTCTCCTACTCTCTCTCTCACTCACTCTTGTTCTCTCTCATTAAAAGAGGCTAATCTATCGGACTTTCCTCAAAAAAATAAAATAAAATAAATGATGAAATCCTCCTGGCTAGCCTGAAAACCAATGGGGACAGATACCATGGTCACTCAAATCATGTCAAAACAGAGATACAGCGTCTATAAAGAAGGCAACCTTAAATCAGATCCCTATGTTGTCTGCCAAGGCTCAGAGAACACCAGAGAAGAGGAGGCTGAAAGACTGTAAGAGCCTCAGGGTGGGGGGCAATGTCCCAAGGGACCATGTTTCTCCCACCCCTGCAGAGTCTGACTGAGGCCTCTTGGTCCCTACAATGAATACCAATAACTCCAAAAGAAGAAGACCCTCAGAACTGGAGTGAGGGAAGGGAGCCTAAAATTATAACCATTTTATTCAAAAGCAACAAATAACAAAAATTTAAAAATAGAAAAAAATAAAATGAAAAACTCTCCTCTATTAGCTCTAATTCTCTGCTAATTTAATAGCAAAATATTCAAAATATTTTTCTATACTAAAGTTCTCCAATTTCTCTTTCCCTACTCTCTCTTAAAACCTCTTCAGCAAGACTTTTGCCCATGTGACATTCCTAAGTTGGAAATTTTTTATATGTAACCTACATTAAATTTCTCATTGCTTGCAAATGGAAAAGCTTTTAAAAAATTGCTTAGTCACACAGCAGGCAAAACCCATCCTGTTAACCAAATGTGAACAGTTAAAATAAACACCATTGACTACAGGCACACTTCATAAGTATGGTTTCAGCTTTGACCAACAGTTAGTCACCGTGAGGGAAGCTGGAGCTGGTTCTCCTGTCACAGCAGGAGCCTCCAGCACCCACCTCCCCCAGGTGGTGATGACAAGAGCACCCCGGTTCTCCTGGATTTTTCACATGCATTCTATTCTGAGGATCAAACCCAGGCCCTTATGCTTGCAAGGCAAGCTCTTTACCAACTCAGCTGTCTTCTCATTGACTATACAGCCTTGTTCATACGGCTCAATGCAAATCCGAAGAGTTCCGTGTTTCATTGCCCCACCTTATTTCCCCGCGTGTCTTATTATATCCTCATATACAGTGAGTCACCCAGCCTGTTGCTCATTCTTCTTGTTGTGCATACTCAAAATAGAGAGATTTATTTCAAGCATACTTGGTCATCATATGAGTAGACTAGCAACTGCATTCACTTTACATTTACTCTAAATAACTTAGCAACATTGTGTGATGATTAGCTCTTTGGTTTTGTTCTCCACAAATTTTATATTTGTGCTGCATTCTCCTACATTTATATATTATTTTCCAGTAAGCTGTGTCCCATTCCTTACTATAGCTTTGAGGCTCATCACTGGAAACTTCTATGTAAGTGGAAGTATGGAGTGTTCTTTTTAACTAGTTAACTGAGGAATGAGAACAAACATTGCTGGAGTTTGATCTGGACCGTTTCCAATGGTCCATATGGTAAAGTGTTCCCCTGGTAATGGCGCTACTGGGAGGGGTGGAACCTTTAAGAGGTGGAGCTGAGTGAGAGGTTTTCAAGTCATCAAGCCTGTGTCCTCCAAGGAGGTGGCAAGGCCCCAACATCTTCTTTCCTCTTTTGCTTCCTGGCCATGAGATGATCAGTTTTGTTCAGCCATGTACTTCCTCCATGACTTACCATAGGCTGTGCAGATGCTTCTAGAATCACTGAGCTCTTTTTCTATAGGATGTGGTGTTTCTACATATCATGACTCATCCAGAGCGTAGGACCTAGAAATCTAGAAGGAGGCAACAGGTGAACATTTTTGCAGGTCTGCTCCATGAAATGTAGCATGGAGTTTTGCTTAACACTTCAGCTTCTTGAGGACAGAACTCCACTCTTTTCTTTGGTAATCATTTGTTCCACATTCATAGGCATCTGTGGGTAGCAGGCCCTGACAGTGAATCAAGGCTGCCACTATGGGCAGGGCTGTGTAAGAGAGGAGACCAGTGACCACAGGGCAGGAGAGGGTCAGCAGTGAGAGCAGTGGCAGGAGATCCACATACCTGACTTGATCCGCTCTGAGCCTGTCAGGCTACTCACTTTCTGGCTTACTGTCAGTTGGCAACATGTCACATCATTTCCCCTGGGCCTGGGCCTGGGCTGGTAAGAATAATGTAGCTGTATGTGGGGCACTTTATCCATGAATGACCAGGGGAATGTTCAGGTATAATAAACATCTGTGAAATCTTTTAGGCTCACTTAAAAAATCAACAATGCAGTCAGAATATGCTAACCTTCTCTATCATATTCTATAAACTATGAAGTAACTAGTTATCCATATAATGTGGTCATTTAGAAATATCTTCTTTACTGTCCATGTACATGTTCATGTGTCATATACACACATATGATATGTGTGTGTGTTTATAATGCATGTGTCCTTTTTGACTATTTACAACAGAAGCCAATGATTGTGACTATGGGAAATAGAAATAAATGACCCACTAAATTATTTAGTGTAAGTTAAGAAGATACAAACATGAACTGAATTCCTGGTTAGAAACACAATTTCATTGCTTCAGGGTATGTGTTCATAGAAGAGAAAAAAATTAAGGCATCAGCTATTAATTATGAGTGATATTTTATTCTTTTAGAGTAACAAAGTTAGACAATGAAAGTCCAGTAAAGAAAGCTTTTTAAAAGTTCTCATATGTGTAATGTAGATTTTACCATATTTCTGTTAAGGCAGAACATTTAAAGGATCAATATTTGCCTCTTTGGATACTTACTATGTCTATAATAGTGTGTCATCTAGACACTATTCTTTTCCCCTTGGAACAAAAATTACAAAGAGATCATGCATATTAGGAAGAAGATATGCATGAAAACTGGGGAAAAATATTTATAAGTACAAAGTATGATGCCAGGAAATTGTATTTAGTCATTACCATAGCAGAGAAACAAGTAAGTAATCTAAAAAAAAAATAACATAATGGCTTAGAGCACCCAGAATCAACCAGGTTTAAATCCTGTCATTACCATTCACCTGCTAGTGGTCTTAAACCAGTTACCGTTTCTCCCTGGGCTTCTATGTGCATATCTGTAAAATGGATACCATAAGATATATACCATATGGACTTTCTGAGGACAAAAGGGTTAAGTCAGTGTGTGAAGAGTAGTAGGTAAAAAGGTCAAGAACACTATAACATCTAGTAAGTGGCAGAGACTTTTTCTCCTCCTCCAGTACCATATCTTCTACGATGATTATTACATTTTATTATGTAAGCTGAACCTCAAATAAATTTGGAAAGAGGGAGACAGAGAGTTATAAATGTGTTAAAAGGATGAAACTAAGAATTTGGCTTCCATCTGATAAGAGAACCAAAGCCGATGTACAGGCCTGGCTTTAGAGGTGTTGCAATGCAGGATTTCCCCCTGGGTTCCTTCTTCCTCCCTTTGTAATTCATTGCCAGGGACTTAGAGGATCCTTTGGTCTCCTTTGCCAGAAGACACAACAGCAAGTAGTTGTGATTGAACCAGAGCATGAGTCTCACCCAAACTGTACCTTCAATGTCAATGCAAGTTTTTTCCCTTTTAAGAGAAAATGAAGCCCTGTGGTTCTATACATGAATAATATCTTTCATATAAATTCAAACTCCACAGATTTAACCATCATATTTTAGACTTAATTAAATTACTGTATTTAAAAACCTGTTTTTAGACAATGAAAGACATTTTATTTTCCCTCCAAATTGAAATTGGTATGCATTTTACTTGATCACACTGGTTTTTCTTTTCATAGCATTTGTTTTCCTGAAAAAAAAAAAAAGAATATTTTACCTCTAGAGAAAACACACAATTGAAGATTTTTTTTGTTTTTAAGGGAGAAAGGTTTTATTTCAGTTTACAGTTCCAGGTTACAGTCCACCATGACAGGAAAGGCTTGAGGGCAGGAGCTGGTCACATTCAGCACAGTGAGGAAGTGGACCAGAGCAATGAATGCTGGTGCTCAGGCTGCTTTCTCTATTTTGAGGCACGCCCAACACACTGACCTTTTTTTTCTTTACATTTTTCATTAATTAGTTTTGTACACAGCGAATACAGTCAGTTTGGTACCATTATTAGGCTGCTCCGTGACCTACCCCCTCCCCTTGGCCCCTCCTTTTTGAGGTATATGGGTCATTCTGGAGTTAGCCCACAGTTATGGGTGGGATAAATGTCTCTGTGTATTATGACCCAACATGTGGCTCTGACATTCTTTCCACCCCCTCTTCTGCAAAATTTTCCTGAGCCATGTTGGGTTCGTTTTTGATCTGCTTCAGTGATGAGGTGTTGGGGGCCTCTGGGTCTCTGGATCTCTGATTTGGTAGGAGTTGATTTTTCTCTGTGTTGATCCCCTTCACCCTTGTGCTGGTACCCAGTTTATCAAGAAAACAGCACCCTTCCTTGTTTTGCCAATTGTTCTTAGTTTCTCCTGGGGTCCTTTTGAGGTATGATGGAGTGGCTCTCTCCTTAGGATCTGCATTTATCTGAGAAAGAGAAGCAGATTCTCCAACTGAGAGTAAGTTAGCACCAGACAAATGAGATAACCCTTACTTTTTTATAGAGAATTTAATAGGTGTAGGCCCTGTTGTGGCCCAAGTTTGATGGTAGCTTGATACTGGAGAATGGGCTTATGTTCGGATATGGTTCTGACTTGTTTCCCAGCTCCAGATATGGGTCCTGTACCAGAAAGGGGATCAGTTAGCCGAACCGAGAGCAGTTGTTTCCCCACCATGGCTGTGTGCCACTATTGCACTTGTGTGGGCATCACGACAGGTTATTTGCTGCTAAGTAGGTTAGACCATGAGTTGCTTAGACCGATATTGGTCATTTTCCCCAAGTCGCCCATGTAGTACCTTCTGGCACTAGACGCACTGACTATCTGGGGACTGACTCTCTTCCAGCTTCCAGCCACACCATTCCATTTTACGTGTCAACCACAAAAGGTGTCTTCAGCAGTAGGATCTTATCGCTAACCTTTGGTGGGTCATCAAGTACTCTGACAGAAATCTGTCTTTCTTTTAGGAAACCTTGTAGGTCTCTCTGATCAAAAGCTCATTGTGGATGATAGCCACATGCTGGTACTGGGAGTTACAGGTCAGTGCCCACTAAGAAAAGAAAGAAAAAGACAACTAATATAAAAGAGTTAGAGAGAAGAGAGAGACAGGAGAGAGGGGGGGGGGATGGAGAGAGCTGTAGAAGATTAAGATATGTCTTCATCATACCCTCTCCAGTGTCTTGTGGCTCAAGTGTTCCATCTAAGGGCCTGGTGAAGGTTCAGCCATTTGGTCTGCCTTTTAGAATGTAGAATTTTATGGTACCATTGCCTTTTGGGTCTAGATTTGTGTTTCCTATCCCATCAGCTCCCCTCCCCTCCCTCCCCACCCATCCTACTGTCTAGTCCATGTGATGCTTGCTAGGTATGTAAGGCATCTTGGGTAGATTCAGGTTAGGTGCTGTAGATGAGTGAGACTATGTGGCAACTTTTTTTCTGTGATTGGGTAAGTTCACTGAGAATGATCTCTTTCAGGTTCACCCACTCTTCCTCAAATTTCATTGTGTCATTTTTTCTTACTGCTGTATAGAATTCCATTATGTAGATATACCACATCTTAGTTATCCATTCTTCTAGTGATGAACATCTGGGTTGATTCCAGCTCTTATCTATTACAAATTGAGCTGCTGCAAACATGGTTGAGCAAATCTCTCAACCTGTGGTTTAACGGTTTTAGGGTAGATGCACAGTAAGGGAATAACTGGGTTTGTTTGTATCTCTATAGTCCGCTTTTTCAGGAGTCTCCAAAGTGGTTGTACCATCCTACATTCCCACCAACAGTGGATGAGTGTCCCTAATTCTCCACATCCTTGCCAGCATTTATTTTCATTTGATTTTTTTGATGTTTGCTATCCTTAATGGGGTAAGGTGGAATCTCATAGTTGTTTTAATTTGCATTTCCCTGATGATTATGGATGATGAACATTTTCTTAAGTGTATGTTTGCCATTTGTATTTCTCCCTCTGTGAACTGCCTGTTCAGCTCTTTGCCCCATTTTGTGAGTGGGGTGTTTGACTTTTTACTGTTTAGGTTTTTGGGTTCTTTGTAGATTCTAGAGATTAGGCCTCTGTCAGTTGGATAACCAGCAAATATTTTCTCCCATTCTCTGGGTAATCTATTGGCTTTGCTTATTGTATGCTTGTCTGTAAAGAAACTCTTCAGCTTCATGTGATCCCACTGGTTGACTGACTGGGGTTATGTTCAGGAAGTCTTTTTCCATTCCTATATCATGGAAAGTACTTCTTATATTTTCTTCCAATAGTAGTTGAGTTTCTGGTCTTATATTGAGGTCTTTGATCCATTTGGACTTGAGTATAGTGCCTGGTGAAATGTGTGGATCAAGTTTCAATTTCCTGCATATGGTTATCCAGTTTGTCCAGCACCATTTGTTGAAGACGCTGTCTTTTTTTCCAGCCTATATTGTTAGGGCATTTGTCAAATATCAAGTAGCTATAGTTGCTTGACCCAATGTCCGGGTTCTCAAGTCTTTTCCGTTGGCCTATACTCCTGTTTTTATGCCAGTACCATGCTGTTTTTATTACTATGGCTTTGTAATATAGGTTTAGATCAGGTATGGTGATGCCTCCAGAGGTATTGCTTTTGCTGAGGATATGTTTGGATATGAGAGGCCTTCTGCCTTTGCATATGAAATTTGAGATCTCTTTTCTATCTCTGTGAAGCACACTGTTGCGATTTTAATTGGAATTGCATTAAATATGTATATTGCCTTTGGTAGGATTGCCATCTTCACAATGTTAATTCTGCTGATCTAGGAGCATGGGAGGTCTTTCCATTTTCTCATGTCCTCCTCAATTTCTTTCTTGAGTGCTTTTATGTTTTCATTGTATAGATCTTTCACTTCCTTGGTTAACATTATTCCATGGTATTTTTTTTTTTGTTGTTGTTGTTGTTGTTGTTATTGAAAATGGGACCATGTCCCTTATTTCTTTCTCTGTACCTTTGTCATTTCCATATAGAAAGGCTACTGATTTTTGTGCACTGATTTTGTATCCTGCTACTTTGTTATAGGAGTTAATCACCTTCAGGAGTTTTGGGATGGAGTCTCCCAGGTCTCTTACATATACAATCATGTCATCAGTGAATAGAGCTAACTTAACTTCTTCCTTTCCAAATTGTATCCCTTTTATTTCTTTCTCCTGTCTTATTGCGTGAGCTAGGATTTCCAGTACTATATTGAAGAGCATAGGTGAGAATGGACAACCCTGTCTTGTTCCTGATCTTAATGGGAATTCCTACAGTGTCTCTGCATTAAGTATTATTTGGGCCTTAGGAGCTTTGTATATTGCCTTTATTATGTTAAGATATGAATCAACCATGCCAATTCTCTCCAATGTTTTGATCATGAAGTGATGTTGTATCTTGTCAAAGGCCTTTTCTGCATCTATCAGAATGATCATGTGGTTTTTGTGTTTAACCTTGTTTATGTGGTGTATTACCATGACATATTTCTGTATGTTGAACCACCCCTGTGTTCCTGGGATGAATCCCACTTGGTCAAGGTGGATAATGCTTTTGATGTATTGTTGGATTCGGTTTGCGAGAATTTTGTTCAGGATCTTTGCATCTAAGTTCATCAGGGAAATAGGCTGGTAGTTTTCTTTTTTTTGTGGCATCTCTGCCTGGTTTTGGAATTAGGGTGATACTAGTTTCATAAAAGGAGTTGGGTAGCTTACCCTGTTCTCCAATTGTGTGGCACAGTTTGAGGAAGATTGGTTTGAGTTCTTCCATGAAGGTTTGGTAGAATTCAGCTGAGAAGCCATCTGGTCCTGTACTCTTCTTTTTGGGGGAGTATTTTTATTACTTTTTCAATCTCAATGAGTGTGATAGGTTTGTTTAGGAGATTCATCTGCTCTGCATTTAGCTTTGATATATGGTATGTCTGCAGGAATTTTTCCATCTCCTCCACATTATCCAGTTTTGTGGAGTAGAGGTTTTTGAAATAAGTCCTGATGATTCTCCCAATTTCACTTATGTCTGTTGTGAACTCTCCTTTTTCATTTTGAATTTTGTTAATTTGAAGCATCTCTGTTTTTTGCTTGATCAAATTGGCCAGGGGTTTGTCAATCTTGCTTATTTTTTCAAAGAACCAGCTCTTTGTTTTGTCAATTGGCTTAATTGTTTTCTTAGTTTCCAATTCATTAATTTCTGCTCTGATTTTAATTATTTCTTTCCTCCTGCAGCTCTTTGGGTTGGATTTTTCTTGCTTTTCCAGTGCCTTTAGGTGAATGGTTAGGCTATTGATTTAGGATCTCTTTGTCTTTTTTATGAAGGCACTGGGTGCTATGAATTGTCCCCTGAGGACCACCTTCATTGTGTCCCATAAGTTTTGGTATGATGTGTTCTCATTGTCATTCAATTCCAGAAATTTCACAGTTTCATTTTTTATTTTGTCCACTATCCATTTATTGTTTAAAAGTGTGCTGTTCAGTTTCCATGTGCCGATGGGATTCTTGGTGGGTCTTTTGTTGTTAATTTCTAGCAATATAGCATTGTGATCTGATATCATGCAGGGAATTAGGTCAATCTTCCTAAATATGTGGAGGCAGGCTTTGTGACCCAGTATATGGTCTATTTTAGAGAATGTCCCATGGGCTGCTGAGAAGAATGTGTAGTCTGGATTTGGGATGGAAAGTTCTGTAGAAGTCATTAGGTCCAAGTGATCTATGGTTTTGTTGAGCTCTCTTACCTCCTTGTTGAGTTTCTGTTCGGATGATCTGTCTATTACAGATAATGGTGTATTGAAGTCCCCAACTATGATGGTGTTGGTGCTTATTTCTGTTTTATTGTGAAGTAGGTTTTGGTTTATGAACTGTGGTGCCCCTTTGTATGGTGCATACAGATTTATGATTGTAATATCCTCTTGATGGATCATTCCCTTCATAAGTAGGAAGTGACCTTCTTTGTCTTTTTTGATTAGTTTTGGTTTGAAGTCTATTTTATCTGATATTAATATAGCTACACCTGCTTGTTTCTTATTCCCATTTGCTAGGAATATTGTTTTCCACCCTTTCACCCTGAGGAGGTGTCTGTCTTTAGTGGTGAGGTGGGTTTCTTGAAGACAACAGATTGAGGGATCTAGTTTCTTGATCCATCCTGTTAGCTTGTGTCTCCTGATGGGTGAATTAAGGCCATCAATATTTAGGGTAATTACTGTGAGATTTGATTTGATTTCTGCCATATTGTGATGGTATATGTGGGTTGGTGTTTTCATGGACTTTGAAGATTTTTGTGCGTAGTCTGAGTTTGGTTAATGTGATCTGCTTCTTGTAGGCATTTGAGTTTGATTATTTGTTTCTTCTCTGTGGAGAATTTCCTGAAATACTCTCTGTAGGTTTGGTTTTGTGTTCATATAATTGTAAAGCTGAGTTTTGTCATGGACAGTTTTTATTTTTCACCATCTATTATGAGGGATACTTTTGCTGGGTAGAGTAGTTTGGGCTGGAAGCCATAGATTCTTAGACTTTACAGTGTTTCATTCCAGGCCCTTCTAGCTTTCAGGGTTTCCACTGAGAAGTCTGGAGTAATTCTGATGGGGTTACCTTTAAAAGTGGTGTACTGTTTTTCCCTAGCTGCTTTTAGGATTTTCTCTTTGTTTTCAGTGTTTAGAGTCTTAATGACAATATGTCTTGGAGAGTTTCTCCTTTGGTCCAGTCTGTTTGGAGTTCTGTTGGCTTCTTGTATCTTGCCTTTTCTTAAAGAGACTGGGGAAATTTTCTTCAATTATTTTGTGAAATAAGTTCTCCATGCCTTTGGTCTGAATTTCTTGTCCTTCTTTTATTCCAGGGATCCTGATATTAGGATGTTTAAGTGTATCCCACAATTCTCTCATGTTCTGTTCACAGAAACTTTTGAACTTACTGAAATTTTTGAACTCTTGAACTGTTTCTTCCATCTTGTCTTCCAGATCAGAGTTTCTATCCTCCACATGGCTGACTCTATTCTTGAGAGCTTCTAGAGCATTTTGGACTTGTTCAATTAGGTTTGCATTTTCTATTGCTTTTCTATGCATAATTTCCATCCCCCCATGAAGCTCCCTTTTCACATCATTTTCTGATTTTCTTGATGCTTCTTGGAATTCATCCTTGCATCTCTTTATGTCTTTGTTTAGCATCGCCAGCTGATTTTTGAGGTCTTTTTTTTTTTTTTCACTCTCCCTCAAATCTCTTAACTGTCTTTGAACTCCTTCCATTTTCTTATCTATTAGGTCTAGTATAGTGACGGCAGCATCCACACGATTATCGGTCCTTTGTTGCTTTTCTGCAAGTTCTACCAGTAGCTTGGTCAGGGTTGCATTGCTCATAGCTTCATTTTGGTGTTCTGATTCTAATGACTCTTCTATGTTTTGATTAGAGCTGTTCATTGTAGGACAGGATGATCGAACTGGATTTTCTTGCATTTGATTTTTTTGCACTGTGGTCTGCCCATCACAGTGTATGGGCATGTAGGTGGGTGGATCAGCCTGGGCTCAAGCACAATGGGAATCTAAAGCAGCCTGAGGCAGTTGCCAAGCAGCCTTGGGTTTGGCTCTCACTTGCCAAAGCTGACTGAGTGCCTGCCTGGCCGGGGCGCCAAAGTTGCCTGAGCTCTCACACGGTTATGCCCTCGCACTAGGAGGGGCACTGAGGCACCAAGCACTGAAGCAGCCCAAACTCTGGTGGGGGGACACTGGGACCTGGAAGCAGTCTGTGCTCCCACACAACAGGACAATGGCGGCCAATCGGCACAGCAGATAGGGAGGGATGGCACCTGAGCTGGTGCAAGTGACAGACACTCTGTGCTCGCATGGCAGGGCACTGGGCCTGGGCTCGCATGAATGTGCAGTGGCCAGAGTGAGTGACAGAGCAATATAAGCTTCCACATGTAGGGATCTATTGACATGGCGGCTGTTTGGCGCACAAATTGATCAAAGGAGCCTGAGCTCCAATGGGCCAGCAGGTGTAGCCTGGCCAAGGTCACTTGTGGGCAGGGGTAGCAGGGTGATTGCCCCTGTGCAGTGAGGCAAGTGGAACTATGTTGGCCTGGGAACCTTTTCCTTCAGTAAGTGAGGGAGTTTCCTGAAGCTGGGACTGGGGGAATGGTGGCTGCTTGGGGGGAGGGGAGGGCTACCCTCCTGCGAGGGAATCAGCCATTCCCTGGTTTTCACCCCTCTGTGGCCTCCCACTGGAAATCTATTGGAGATTGCTCTCCCCTAAGAGACCCAGTGAACACTTAATGTCTTGCCTTTCTTTCCCAGGGTTCTGCAGCACAGTTAGGCAGTCGCCATCTTGGCCAGAAGACATTTTAAGTTTTAAAGCTGGTTGTTCAACTACTTCCTCGTAGACTTGAATGAAGTAGGAAGAATATCTTAGATAAGAGTTTAGTTATCTACTCCACATGCAGAATTTCCTTGATGAGTTTAGAATTTCAGTAGGAAACTTTCATATTTCAGCATGTTCTAGTTTTCTGGCTAGCACTCAGTAATCCATCATAGTGGAAGGAAGGGGGGCTGCATGGAGGATTACAAGGTTGGGACAATGAAGTAAGACTTATGCTCCTTACATGCCAGTATCTGCCTACCTGGCAGATCTATGTGGCCAAGGGAAAAGCTCTGCATAACTCAGATTTTTGTCTTCTCACTATATTTATTTGTGAATTCGGAAAATACAAGTCATCACTTATTGTTGCAATGTTCTTTTTAAAAATATTTTATGTTTTTATTTGCGTGAAGAGAGAAAGAGAGAGAGAGAGAGAGAGAGAGAGAGACCCCACATCCACATACATACACTACTTTGTCCAACTGGTTTTGTGTGGGTACAGGGTATTCAAACCCAGACCAATAGGCTTTGTAAGCAAGTGCATTTAACTATGATCCATCTCCCCAGCCTCAGCAAAGTACTCATATTCACTTTGCTTCCTCAGAAATTGTGTATTTGTAAGAAAAAAGTTTACATGTGTAGTAGGCTCAATTAAAGTATATTACTTAGGCGAGTTTTGACAATTATAATAAAAATTATTCAATGGTTCCCACGTAAGATACTGATTACCTCAATTAAATTGATGGTTAAAAAAACTCTTGAGATTATCATTATATTATAATAATTTTCCAGATTATGAAAATGAGGCAAATAAAAGTATAGTTATGAAACCAAATGGAGAAGCAACCAATAGACATGATTTTATTTTATTTTTATTTTTTAGAGAAAGATCGAGAGAGAGAGAGAGAGAGAGAATGGGTGGACCAGGACTTTCAGCCCATTGTGAATGAACTCCAGATGTGTGCACCCCCTTGTGGCCCATGTGTACCACTGTGCACTTGCATCACTGTGCGTCTGGCTGCATGGGACCTGGAAATTTGAACAGAAGTTTTAAGCCTTCCCAGGCAAATGCCTTAAGCACTAAGCCATCTCTCCAGCCCTGATTCAGTGTTTCACAAATAAAATGTGATGTTTGGCTGACTACACAGAATGAAGCTTACCTTTTTGAGTCTCCTTTGCACTTAGGTGTTCATATTAGTTACTTTTCCACGACTGTGACAGAATGCTGGCCAGAAAGAAGGTAAAGGAGGAAAGGTTTACTTTGCCCACAGCATCAGAGGGTGCCCTCCGTCAAGATATGCAGGACATGGCAGTGCAGCTCCATTCATATCCCTGATGGGGAAAAAGCACAGAGAGCGACAGGAGTGGCCAGGAAGCATACATCCCTAGCCACTCATATCCAGTGATCTTTTTCCTCCAGATAGGCCTTGTCTCCAGAAGTTTCCAGAACTTTCTAAAGAGCACCACCACCTGGGGACCAAGAGCTCCAAACAAGAACCTGTGGTTGATGTTTCAGATTCAAGTCACAATGATTTGGGGATCACACTGGGATGTAAGTGAGAAGGTTGTGTGGCAGTTTCAGGGAACTTTCCTTGAAATATATTTGTTCTCTATTTCCTGCTTGTTCTCTTCCCTGCCTAGGATATCCGAAATGCAGATTTGATGTCTGAGGCTTTATAAACCATTGTGAACTCTGAGAATGAGGGCCACACCTTTGGCGCTGGGAAGTCACTCTTCATGTCACCTTGACTCTAAGACTTTATGCTGCCCCTTAGACAACTAAGTCCACACTTACATGAGAAGGTAATAAACTTTTCTGGTTCATGACACAGTTCTCATCTTAACAGCATGCCAAAGTCATCTGGTTACTAATGGCAAATCCTAGTTTTCCTGCTCCTGAGAGGCACAGTCCACTGCTGTAGTGTTATATTATCCTCGGCAAGAAGTAAAGTCTCTTTTGCTTTAAAATATTAAGGATTTAAGATAGTTATACTTGGTTCCAGAAGGCATTTGATCACTGTGTCAGTTTGAATGTAAATGTCCCCCAGAGCCTCAAGTATTTTTGATTATGTTTCCTACTTACTTAGTGTCCAGCAGGTGGAGCCCTGCTGGAGGAGGTGCGTCACTGACAGTGAATCCCATCTTTATTTGATCTCTGTGGTCTGTTCAGAGCCAGCTCATGCCTGCTGCTGCCTTCTGGTATGGAGTGTGTGTGTGTGTGTGTGTGTGTGTATAATCTTTGATCATATTACTCACATTGCCTCTCCTTACCCATTTCAGCCTCAGTTACTCAGTTATGTCTCAGAAGACAATGACTTTGGCTTCCCAGCAAACTTCAAATGTCATTAGCTCCTTAGTGAGTGGTGTGGCTTCCAGAAACAGCATGTTGAGTGCTGACTGGCACCATTATGTTCAGGTCTTGTGCAGGTAATCACATTTGGTGTGAGTACATGAGTATGCTGGTCACATTGAGATGTCTGAGTTCCACATCACACCTCTTTGTCCCCCACTTCTGTATTGCTCTCATCCTACCTTCCATGATGATCCCTTAACCTTGAAGGGGATGATGTGTGTGTCTTGTTTAGAGCCAAGCGCTCATCACTCCCTTATTTTCAGCACTTGACCAGTTATGATTTTTTTTATACTCACTGCCTCCCACTGCAAAAAAAAAAAAAAAAAAAAGAAGAAGAGGGTGGTGGATTTCTGATTGAACCTGAGGCCAGAACTGATCTGTGGATAGAAAGATAAATATGTGTGACCTTGAATTTTTGCTGCAGATGAGCGGACACATGCATAATGCACACTGAAGAATTTGATTTCCATGGGAATGATTTCCAGCTGTTGCCATCTTTGCATGAAGGGAAGTATGCCTGAGGGACTCTCTCTGTGGCATACTTGGGTCGATGTCTGCCCAGGGAAACTGGAGAGCTGGGGACCATGTTACACAGGACATTATCTGCACAGTTCAAATGGCAGATCACAGGACATTTCTGTGGTTATTTTGAGAAAGCTTTCTCATCATACTTCAGTATTACTCCCAGGATTTTCAATAAAATGATAATGAACTGTGTTGTATCCTGGGAAATGACAACAGCAGGAAGGATAGAAAATCATCATTCTCCGCACACAATTGGCTTCACAGTTCCACATCACCAAAGAATTAATTGAAAGTCTATTAAATCCATAAGAGCCCATAAGTAGGCAAATATAATACAGTTACAAATATTGGCAGTTTATATATAATAAAAAATCATGTGATATATTGGGGAACATTTCATATTATCAATCAAAAACAAAACAGGGTAATCTGAAAAATTCAAGGCCATTCTATCTATAAATAAGCTAAATTTTTAGGAAACAAACTTCACATGTTCTGAGAGCTCTAAAAGATGATTTAAAATAATGAAAGGTGCATTATATGCCTCTGTGAGATAAATGAATATTACAAAGGATTGGCTTTTCCAAATTAATTTTCTGGTTATATACTTCTTGAAACATTTGTATTGGAATATGAGTGATTAAAAACAATTCTATAGTTCATCTTCTCTCAGAACAAGTTAATGAAAATAAAAATGATAATTTTGAAACTACAGGGCTTGTTTGTGGGTGTATCTCAATGGCTGAATGCTTGCTTAGTGTGTGTGAGGCCATGAGTTCTAAACTCAGTGAAAAATAGCAACAGTAACACAATAAATGACAAGAAAAACCTATGAAACCAACTGTGACGGTCAATTTTGATCACCAACCTTACTGGATTATGAAATACCCAGGATGTTATTAGGCACACCTTTGGGTGTATCTGTGCGGGTGTTTGCAGTGAAGATTAACTAAATGTGGGTGGCATCATCCCATTGGCTGGAGTCCCAGACTGAATAGTAGGGGGGAAACCAGAAAGTCAGCTAAGCCCCTGCATTCTCCTTTCTCTGCTTTCTGGTCTGCCCAGAGCACAGCCAGTGCCCTCCTGGTGTCAGGCCGTCCCTGCTCCTCCAGCCTTAACGACACTCTTCTCACTCAAGTTGCTTCTTATTTGGTCATAGTGATGAGAAAGTTAACTAGTACACAAGTGAGTCACGAAAACAAGAGAGCTAAAACAGCACGGTATGCATAAAAGTATGATTAGGACAATAGACTTCAAAATATGTGGCAGTTCAAGAAAAGCTCCAAAATAATTAAAAGCAAAGGAAGTAGTAAACTCAATCCATGGGATGAGAATATTTACTACTTGGAGTAAAACAAATCTATTTAGGTACCAGTCATCTATCTTATATCAAGGTAATATCTGAGATCCCCCCAAATTAGGAAAGGATAAAGTGGAGAGAGTTAGATTTTAAGTGGAAAGCAAAAAAACAAACAAACAGATCAAAATGGAAAGGTGACTAGATGAGACTCTATCCAAATCTTCAACTTGGGTCTGAAGAAGTGGCTTGGCAATAAGAGCATTTGTGTACAAGCATGAGGACCGGGGAAGGCCTGAATTTTATCCCTAGCACCCAGGTAAAAAGCTGAGCATGGCCACTCATGGCTGTAACCCCAGTCCTGTGGGAGGTGGAAGCAGAGGCAGGAGAATTGCTAGGGCTGGCATGTCAGCCAGCTAGACTCTGCGGGGGGGGGTGTCAGGGAAAGCTCTGGGTTTAGTTGAAAGACTAAAGAAAGCAATAGAAGAGGATACTAATGTTCTCACGTATGTTCTGCACATGTGCATGTGGGATGCACGCATCTGCATATATATGTGCAGGTACTCACTGCGTGCACGTGCAAACACACACACACACACACACACACACACACACTTGTCTAGTCTATTTTTTTTTTAAAGGCCAATGGGAGCTCCAGTCCTGGTATGGTAGCAGAAAACCTCTCTGGACACGTTCTCCAGAGGAACAAATGTCACAGGTGAAACATATATTAAAAGCCTAGCCATTTAAAGCCTCTGAAATTTTCCTAAGAACTAACATCAAATGAATAAATATTTATTGAAGAAAAGCTACTAAATTCGATAAGAACAAAATATAACCAAAAAAAATGTAGCATGTGAGTCACGACTTCTTTATATCCATACCACCTTTCCCAAGTTTGATTAACACTTCATTTTCGACAGATGCAGCCAAAAAGACAAGGGCTCATTCTCAACTTAGCTCCTGAACAAGTGATGTGGTCTGATTTTTTAAAAAATATTATATTTTATTATGCTTATGCCTCTTGACACTGCAAAGATGCCAGACATATGGTGCCACTGTTACTGGCCCCTCCTTGTTGAGGTATACGGGTCATGCATTGTGGAGTTAGCCCACAGTTATGGGTAAGCTAAATGTCTCTGCATATCATGACCCAACATGTGACTCTGACATTCTTTCCGCCCCCTCTTCCGCAAAATTTCCCTGAGCCATGTTGGGTTCATTTTTGGTCTGCTTCAGTGATGAGGTGTTGAGGGCCTCTGAGGCCCTGGCTCTCTGATTTGGTAGGAGTTGATTTTTCTCTATGCTGATCTCCTTCCCCCTTGTGCTGGTGTCTGGTTCATCAGGAAAAACAGCCCCCTTGCTTGTTTCTTGAAGTTTTCTTAGTTTCAGCCGGAGCCCTTTTGAGGTATGATGGGGTGGCTCTCTCCTTAGGGTCTACATCTATCTGAAAAAGAGAAGCAGATTCTCCAACAGAGAGTAAGTTAGCATCAGGACAAATGAGATAACCCTTACTTTTTTTTTTTTTATAGAGAATTTAATATGTGTAGGCCCTCTTGTAGCCCACAATTGATAGTAGGTTGATACTGGAGAGTGGGCTTATGTTTGGATATGGTTCTGACTTGTTTCCCAGCTCCAGCTATGGGTCCCATACCAGTGAGGGGATCAGTTAGCCAAATTGAGAGCAGTTGGTTCCCCACGTTGGCTGTGTGCCACCACTGCACTTGTGTGGGCATCACAATAAGTTATTTGCTGCTAAGTAGGTTAGACCATGCGTTGCTTCGATAGATATTGGTCAATTTCCCCCAGTCGCCCATGTAGCACCTTCTGGCACTAGATGCGCTGACTGTCTGGGGACTGACTCTCATCCAACTTCCAGCCATGCCATTCTAATTTGCATGTCAATCACATAAGGTATCTTCAGCAGTAGGGTCTTACCACTAACCTTTGGTGGGTCATCAAGTACTGGTCTGATTTTTTAAAAAATATTATATTTATTTGAGAGAGAAAGAAAGAGATAAAATGGCATGTTATGGCCTCTTGACACTGCAAATGAATTCCAGACATATGTGCCACTTTGTTCATCTAGCTTTATCATGGGTACTGGGGAATTACACCCAGGCCCTCAGCCTTTGAAAGCAAGGATTGAATCACCCCCCCCCAACTCCCAGGCCCCTAGCATAGCCTCTTAGTGAGAAAGGCAGACCAGTAGCATTTCTCATTCTTTCCAACTGTCAGTTAATCTGAGTTAAAGAAGTTAAAGTCATGGTGAGGATGGTGTGCTGAAAAGTTCTCCACTCAGCCTCAACTGACAGAACGGATGCTGTATCCCAGGCATGTCACAGAGAGACAAGTGTGTCCCTACTTGTCTTGACAGTAGCTCATTTGTGAGGAAGGCTGGGATGCAGGGCATGAGACGTAGGCCAGCAAGACCAGGGCTTCCATCCTTGAGACACAGTCTTTCCACTAAACCCAGAGCTTTCCCTGATCCCCCAGAGTCTAGCTGGATGACATGTCGACCCCAGCAATTCTCCTGCCTCTGCTTCCACCTCCCACAGGACTGGGGTTACAGGCAATGAGTGGCCATGCTCAGTTTTTCACCTGGGTGCTAGGGATAAAATTCAGGCCTTCCCCGGTCCTCATGCTTGTACACAAGTGCTCAGGAACAGATCTCAGAGGGAGAGAGGCAAGACACAAGAACTTCAAATTTCCCTCAAACTGCTTTTCATGAAAAGCATGTGTACATGGAAATTCAAGCTCCTGGGTACTCAGTACTCTTGAAAACAATAGCTCCTTTAATTAAGAGCCCCCAACAAACCTGTAGTTCAGCTGGCTCACCAGGGAACAAAGAGGAGCTCTTTGGGGGCCCAGAAACCTTCCCTTACCTGTGGAGGAAGAACAGGCCCACAGGGCATGGTAGAAAATAATCATCAGTGGAGATCAGTATAGTTACAGGCCTAGGTCTGATCCCAGATGAGACAGGCAGTTTGACAGAGGGATTAGGGAAAGCGACAGGCCCAGAATGCTGTTACTTTGGTGGTCCTAAAAGACTAAACCCATAAAGCTAGTCTCAAATGCCGGGTCAGATTTTCTCTGGGATGCATGTCTTTTCTCTAGGCCTCAAGTGATTCCCCAAAATAATATTTCAAAGACACTACAAATGACTGAGCCAGCCTAGTGTTCTGGTCGGGGTTTCTCAGTCTTTATCTTTCATGCAAGAAAACGGGGGCGAGTGGAAAAATAGAAGACCCTGGGCTCGACCAAACAAAGCATACGATGAAGACTGGCAGGATTTTTCAGTGGGTAACACACTTACCTCAAAGCATGAGGACCTGAGCTTAATCCCCAGACCCCACAGAAAAATGCATGACTTGGTGGCACACGTTTGTAACCCCAACACTGGGGAGGCAGAGCCAGACAGGTCCCTGGGACTTGCTGGCAGCCAGTCTAGCTGCATTGGAGAGCTCCAAGCCATTGAGCAACCCTGTCCCAACAAAGGTGGGTGGTGGTGTTTAAAGAAAGAGGCTGACCTCTGGTCTCCACAGTGCGCGACCACACACACACACACACACACACACACATTCAAATAAAGAAGAAGAAAGTAAAGGACAAGCCTTTTATGAGAGGAAATGAGGAGGAGGTCCTGGGAGCAATGGACCCTTAGTCCGCCTGAAAGTCTGCTCGCACAGGAGAATCAGAGGCGGTACTGACAGAGTCACATGACTAAAAAACACCAGGAAGTACACTGAGTACAGCAAGAGTCTGTGCTGATATTGAAAAATATTAAAGAGTAAATAAAACGAGGAAGCTTTATCTTGTTCATTTGCTTCTGCTATATTCACTTACAGGTGACGACTAAGGAACACAGACGAATGATAGAATGAGAAAGCCACCATCTTGACGTTATGATCCTAACTGTGGGGCACACGAATTATCTATGGAAACCAAAACTCTTGGAAGCGTGCTGGGCAACCAGTATCTTCCCCTAGGTTATTATTAATGAGAAAATTACAAAAGACACTTGAAGAGTGGAGACATTTGGCAAGCATCAACTTAGCTACGTGATTAAAGCTAGCATCCCGGAAAAGGAGACCGACTCAGCCCATGCGTCTCCCGCCGAAGGTCGCAGGTCGCGTACACTGCACTCCTGCAGAAAACCGGTCACCCGAAACCAGTCACGGTACAACAATCAGCCAAGGGCAAATGGAGGGACACTGGGCAACAGAGTCAAGTCTGCGTCTCCTGTGAATTCTGCTTCCTTTCCATCTCTGCCATTTAATAAATCACCTGGCCCTGCTGAGTTCACCTCCTAAATATTGCGAGAATCCGCCTCCCCTGCTCTCCACTCTCTGTTACATCATCTCCCCTAATTGCTAAAACAGTTGCTGGCAGAGCTCCCTTCAATGCATGCTTCACAGGTTAGCCCAAGTGATCTGTCTGCAGCATAAATCTGGCCATGTCCCTTTCCTGCTTATAAAGTTTTCTGGGGCTTCTGGGGCTCTTAGCATGAATGTAGACTCGTCTGTTTAACCAAGTCCGTCCTGACCTGGCTCCTGCTTTGCCCTCTAGCTGCATCCTGTGACACCATTCTACTGCCAGCCCTGTGTTCCTGCACTTTAATTTCTCTCACTTTCCAAGCTGAGATAATTTCTGTTTCACAAAGTCTTTTTATTCATGCCTAGAACTTTTTTCTTTTTACACTTTCTAACCCCACTGCTCTCCTTTCTAGACAATCCCCTCTATTCGTACTTCATATTTTGGCACAGGTGGGACTGACATCTAAGTTTTCCTACCCTCCTACTCTGCCTCACCCAAGCCCAAGGAACCCACTCTTCCTGTGTGAGTCTCACATAGGCCACCTCAGTACTTATCATACCACATTGTAACTTCCTTTTTAAAATCTCACTCCTCTAGCAGTCTGTAGGCTTCCTAAGAGCAAGGAGTGTATCTATCTTCCTTAGTCTTTTATTACCTAGTACCCACCACAGTGCATGGCACACATCAGAAATTCATTCATTCTTTCGGATTGAAGGAATGGACAATATCACTGCAGTGGAAAGAGACATCTGACAAAACAGTCAGTGTTCCACACTCTGTCAGTGGAAACACTTCCAAGCTGAGGACCCCCTGTCTGAACCATCTATTGCAAAGGCATTGTCTGTACCCAGCTCTTAGTTTCTGTGTAATGTTGCCCAATAAAGTGAATCGGTGTTCCTTTGAGAAGTGGCTCATTAGGATTAGGACCCCAAAAATAGAAGCTGAACCAGGAACACATTCTGGAAACTGACTGGAAGGAAGAGTCCATTCCCTGTTGAGCATGTCTTGGAACCCAGCTCTGCATGTTCTAAGTCTGTCATCCTAATTCAGCATGCTGAGGCAGAAGGATGGTGAGGTCAAGGCCAGCTTAGTAACTTAATACAACCATGCCTCACTACAAAAAAAGAGAGAATGGGGTCAGAGCTATAGTTCAGAAGTAGAGTGTTTCATTGGTTAAAAGGAGAAGGGTGATTGGGTCACGTTGTAAAGACACAGAGGCCACTCAAAGGGGATCCAAATGTCCAAAAAGAAAATAATCTGAGTAGCCAAATAACCAGCCTTGAATTATAGCCCTAAAGAATAGGATACATTTTCACAAAAACACATAATATGAGTTGACTGAATAAATTAAATACATGGGAAGAAGCCACGGTTCTTCTTATAGGACTCCAAGTAGTAAATTAGAAAAAATGAGGGAAATTGACCTGAGATACAACAGTTATAACTGCTGTAGGTAAAACTCTCTTTCTGCATTGTCTGTGAGTCATAAAATTAATGTTTTGGGAAATATTTGTATAGCATCACAATATCTTTTCCAACACATTTACTAACTACAAAGAAAAAGTAGGGACATTATACTAAAGATACCTGGTAGAAACGAAACAAATGACTCAGGTTAACATAACCAGCACGGTAGTCAGCTTTGTCACTGTAACAAATACTTGAGAGAATTGCCTTATCAAAGGAAAAGGGTTATTTTGTCTCATAGTTGTAGACTTGGATCTGTCATGAGGCAGCATATCATGGTGGAGCTGCATGTTGGAGCAAAGTACCTTACCTAGTGGTTGGGAAATGAAAGATGGAAAGAAATAGAGCTTGGGGTCCTATTATTTCCTCTGAGGCATACCCATAATGACTTCAAACCTCCTAGTCAGTCTTACCTCTTAAAGTTTCTTTTACCTATCAATAGTGCCAAGCTGGGTGCCAAACCAGAGACATGGGCCATTGGGAGAAAGTCCAAACTCAAAACTAGCAATAAGACATGTGGACACTGAGAAGTACACGTCATCTGGGTGGCACTTTTTTAAAGAATGCAAACCTTCAGTCTAATCAGGACAAACGTATCAGGGAAACAGACACACTATAACACACTGACCAGGAGTGTGCCGGTGACAAAAGACAAAGAGCAATCAAGGAAACATCATTGGTGGCAGGAATCTAAGAAGATGTGACAGATTCATGAAATTCTATACCTTGTATTAATTGCTGGCACAGAAAAAAAAATGACATGAGTGGAAAAACTGCAAAATCCAAATAAAGTCTGTTAGTAGGTTAATAATACAGGGGAAAAGAGGGTTGTCATAACAACCAGATTATTGTGGAAGAAAACAGCTGTTTGCAAACATATCAAAGTATAATTTAGGTGCAACATAATATTCAAGGTGTTGACATGTCAATTTTTTCATTCTAAATTTAAACAAATCTTTCAAGGTTTCTTTCATTTGCCAAAGTTTTGGGTTGTCTAACAACACTCCATTTTATTGTTGGCTTCCTCTCATTCCCTGAAGTGGTACCAGAACCTATGACATCTGTAGTCCAGGCTGTCCTGCACTATAAGCTGACTGCTGGCCTTCCTGCTTCAGTGGGCCCACTGCTTAGATTTCTTTAGGTCTCAAGGCTGAAGGGTTTAGAGCGTGTCTGTCTCTGAGGACTGGTTAAGAGTTCCTGGGGTGCATAAATCCTTTCTCTCCATATCCACAGGGCTCATGAAACCATTGTCATCCAAGGCCCTGCAAGGGTTGGGTCCGTGGGTACAAATGAGGTTATGAATTGTGTAATAAGCATCATCCCACCCTTTCCCCACTCACTGGTGTGTCATCACCTCTTAGGCAAGGTCCCTGTAGGGCAGGACCACTTGCCTCAGCGCAGCTTGCAACTTCCCCTCTTTGCCAAGTGCGTGTGTGTGTGTGTGTGTGTGTGTGTGTGTAGTTGTTTACAGGGTGGGTTTTGTGCCATGAACTACAAAAGTCTATCAAGTGCTCCCTGGATATAACATTGCTGATTTTAAACACACCAAGTTGTTCTTTCATGAGGTAAATTAATTCCAATTTTAATTTAAATTAAAATTATGAACTATGCACATAGGAGAGATAATAACATAGTAAACACCCATTTTAAATATTTATATTTGCTCTAGTAGAAAATTTCCCAGCCATTTGTTTGATAATGAGCAAATAATCACCAGTGAAATATGAAGTAACTCAATTACAGTCATCCCTTTACCACAGTAGCTTTCCTCTCCATACACATGATTTCACTTATTTTTGTTTTATTAAAAAAAGCAATACACACACAAAAGAACTGGATTAAGCAATACTTTGAAGTCATTATATTTGAAAGTCATAAATAATATTTCTTTTTCAATTAACAATAACTTAGATTTTTCAAGTTTATGTTCTCATGAGTTAAAAAAAACACACAAATAAGCCAAAATCCAGGGACTGCAGCTTCATCTGATGATTCACTTCCTGTATGCTAAATGCTCTGTAGAGGTTATTTGAATTTATTATATTGTACTCATAGAAAAATCAGGGCAGCAATATGCTCAAGGATGGGTAACTTTCTCCATGTCTCCTGCACTTTTGGAAATAGGGTGTCCCTTGTGAGGAGTAGTTTAAGAGGAAACCCTCCTCCTCCATATGCACTGCCTCAGTGAGACTGAACACACATCAAACTTTTTTCCTAAATGAATTAAGTCAATTGGGCACACTCACTAAAATATGACCAACTCCATCCAATGCCTTGTCCTGTTTTTTAAAGTCTATTGGTCACTGGTATGACCAAGATGACTGGCCCCACTTCTTTTAGATGATTAATGTACGTGGGTCTGGGTACAGCTATGGCAGCGCAGTCCCCAGCTCATACTTGGGAGGAAATCTCTGCTAAGGCTGCCACGTGCTTTAGAGAATTCTCCCAGAGGCACAGCTACAAGAAAAAGAACCTTTATTGGAGCTTGTTGGATACTGGAAGAGTGATGGTCTGAACCCACAGTTCTTGGCTGAGGAATTCCTGGAGTCAAGCCTGAATGTTAACTCAGAGCTGTTCCCTTCCAGGTACCAAACCAGGTGACTGAAGCGGCCTCATGGTTGACTGTCTTGAAATCTTTTCACTCTTTCGTTGATGAAGAAGGGTTGGAGATAGGCATGCATTTCTTTCTTTTTTAAATGTTATTTATTTATTTATTTATTTATGAGAGAGAAAGAGAGAGAGAGAGAGAGAGAAACAGAATGGACATGCCAGTGCCCCTAGCCACTGTAAACACACTCCAGATGCATGTGCCACCTTGTGCATCTAGCTTATGTGGGTAGTGGGGAATCAAACCTGGGTCCTTAGGCTTTGGCAGACAAGTGTCTTAACTACCAAGCCATCTCTCCAGCCCCAAAATTAAGATTTCTTTTTTGGTTTTTCAATGAAGTGTCTCACTGTAGGACAGGCTGACCTGGAATTTAGTCTCAGGCTGCCCTTGAACTCACAGCAAACCTCCTACATCTGCCTCCTGAGTGCTGGGATAAAAGACATGTGCCACCATGCCTGGCTAGGCATGCATTTCTTTTGCATGTTGTCCTTGTCCCTTTGCATGCGAAGCCTCTGCAACACTCATAGATGGTTGACTTTCTGTGATTGGACCTGGCTATATGGTCTCGAGTCTGCTAAGAAGCTGTTCTATGCATGTGATCTCACTGAGCATGGGGTGGGCCTTGTACAATCAGATGATGGCCTTAAAGACGTAAATCAAAGATGTGGTTCCCCAGAGAAGGAATTCCCTGTTAAAACCTTAATACAGGAATTCTGAAGTGTTTTCACTATCTGCCTACCCTACAGAGTTCATAAATGCAAGCTTACAACTGTGTGAACCAGTTACTCAATATAAACTTTCAGATTGGTAGATTAAAATATGCTTTAGGGAAAGAATCATCTATTCAAACAGTAAGAATCCATCATCTGTCTATCTATCTATCTATCTATCTATCTATCTATCTATCTATCTATTTATCTATTATCTATCTATCTATCTATCTATCTATCTATCTATCTATCTATCTACCTATCATCTATCTCTCCATTCAACTTCTATCATTTATCTAACCATCCATCTAATTATCTACCATCTGTCAATCATTTATTCAGTATCCCCTTACCTGTTCTATTGGTTTTGTTTCTCTAATATTACTCACTCCCTCTCTCTCTGTCTGCCTTTATTTCACCTATGTCTGGTCACCCCCCAAATAAACAACAGTAATAACCATTGCCTTCATCACCAAGAAGATATTACATTTTACTCTAAAAACAAATGATTTGCTCCTTCACTTGTGTGATGTTTGGATGTAGTTACATATGTTCAAACCATCGCGACAGGACAGGGAAATTGTTCATGTCTTTACTGACTTGCCAGCAGCACCATGGGCTCACACTTCCACAGCATCAGCTTAAAATCAGTGCACAGCTAATTCACAATTTTAGAAGCAGTATCTAAAAGAGGGGGACTGCAATATACACAAATAATGATGTAATTTACAACTCAGGAGACATTAACACTCAGGAGCATCCATGAAATGAGTTAAAGGATAATAATATTGGAGGAATGAGAACAGGTGGAGTTGAGGCCATGACTTCCCATGTTCCCACATATATGACACAGATGTGTATGAATAGCCAGTAATCATAGTACCTTATTGATTGTTTATTTTCCTGGAATTGAAAAGAAAAGATTATAATTTTACAAAACTTCTAGGTAAATTTATTCTTGCCTGAAACCTTATAACCAACTCTGGTTACAGCATGGCTTTTTAAAGCCAAGTCATGAATTCCTGAAAAGAAGGGTTATGTGGAATTGCGCTCAGGATGTTTCCGTGTTGCAGAGGGGGCAGGGAACAAGAGAGGGAGAGAGAAGAAAGAGGTGTCAAAACTATGATGACTTTTTTTTTTTTAGCTGCTTTTCTGGTGTGAATTATAGCAAAAGGGAAAATAGATTCACAACAGATTAGTCCCTTTCTCCACAATGGTACAATTGGTTGTTCTTATCCACATCATTTTCTCCTAATCAGGGTACTTTCAGGGAATACATGAATGCGGAAATAGACATTTTAGCTTGGGAGCAGTTATTATAAACATGCTCTGCACAGCAAATGGCCACCGTCACCACGGGAGCATAGTTTGGGTTGTCTTTTCCCCTTGACCTTCTGATAGAACCAGAAGGGAGTGAGTGCTTATGGAGGCACAAACCGAGTCAAAGTGTCCCGCCAGGGCTGTCTGTGAAGCGCTCTGTGCAACGCCAGGCCTCTCCATCCTGCTAGAGGGGTTCCTTCAAGACCTGCTGGAGCACACTGGTTGTATTGGGGACATTCAGACCCAGTTTTTATTTATTTATTTGAAATTCATAGCTCCACTGACAGACAAGTCTTTGCTGATCATGAATTTGAGAATTTTTTTTTCTTTGTCTAGAAAACAAATCCCTTTAACGTCTCCCCATTCCCAACAGCCCAACAGTAAGTAAGTTAGCATGTGATGCCGATGACTTCAACTTTAAAAGTTTATGGTGTCTCTTTTTATTTTCGTCAATTTAAAGAGTTAATGCAACTTCTTGAAAAATCATTTAAGGGCAGTGTGGTTAAGATGTGGGTACATCTCCCAGTCGAAATGTGAGATTTGCTCATATACAAAATCAAAATGGATCATAAAACAGCCACTGAGACCTTTTGCCAATTGTCTGTAAAAAGAGGCCCTAATGACCTACAGCAGGAATCCACATGTGAAGTCGTAGTTTGCCTCTGGCCCTGGGGAGGCTTTTGGCTTTAGGATTCTGTCTCTTTGCTGCCAAATGCTAAAGCCAAGTGCATTTCTGTAGCTTTAGACACATTTTCATCAATAAAATCTCTTATAAAACAGATCCTGCAAAGGCTAAACTTATCTGCCAAATAGCCAATTAATTATTTTACATCCTTGTTGAACAATGAAATAATTTATGACGGTAAACGTTTTACCATCACAAATGAGTGTCCTGCAAAGCCCAAGGTCTAGCTTTCAATTAGCAGGAGGGATCCCAATTAGAGATGAAAAGAAGAAATGCTGCATGTTGGAAATCCTCCCCACAGAGAAATAAAAATCCCAATGAACAATGACCCAACTAATTTGAGGGAGCTGGGCTTTCAGAAAAACAGATCCTTGTGAAAGTGAAAAGTTCAAACATCACCCAGATCCTGGACTCCTCGTTTTCTTCCTTCCCCAGTGGCCTTTTCTTTTCATAAGTTGCAGATATTGGGTTTGGGGGCTTTCTTGCCCGCTGAGCTTTCGTGTGCACTAATTCCAGTTCAGACATTCTCTGAGCTCCCTCACTTGTTGACACAACTTCCTGCATTGGGCCAAAAGGGAATGGTGCCTCTAATTTTCTTTTTTCCAGGAAAGAACATGTGAGCTGAGACAGTATTCACACTTTTGATCTGACTTCTGAGTGAGGCCAGGTCTGGCACAGAAGCTGGGGGGAGTGGTCCTGAAGAAGAGCATGTTTCAGACCCCAGTTGGCTTCTTGGATTTTATGGTACACGTATTTATAGACTATGATGTCAAACTTCACAGGCCATGTCATTAAGAGTTCTAGCTATTTACATGACCAGAGTGGTGCCATGGGCTGCAAAGAGATGTCAGGAGTGGACAGTTGAGACTTGTCCTAGAACCTTCCCTCCAGCATGAAGCTACTGGTATCCCGTTTAAAGGAAAGAGGTGGGAAACATGTAAAAGTCTCTTGAGTCCGTTTCTGTTGATAAAGCAAAAAGCATCTTGGATTGAGAATCCGGTCTTGTCTACTTAATATTGTCAGTACTCCAAATTTTGTTTTATGGCATCTTAACTTTTGAATTTGTGACTAGTTCAGAAAGATCAGTCCCTTTTTCCACCAAACAAACCCCACCCACTCTTAGCTGGATTTATTGGAGGTGAAGTCCCCTAGGTTGTGAATTTTGACCTTGGAGTCACAGGGGTCAATCCCATTGGAATTTCTGGAAGCCACACGTTTACATCAGGGACAAAAAATTTGGCTTGGCTTTTTACACTTTACCAGGGCAAAATGAAATCTCATCCTGTCAGAAATTTTTAAGTGAAAAATGTTGGCCAAATGTAGAACATGTGTTTGATTTTTGCACCTTCTCCTCTCCCATGAGAGTAAACATTAAGCTCTACTTTTGGCCTTGCTTCTATCACTGCATTGCTGTCCAAATCAGAATTGTCACGTGACTTCTTCATAATGAGCCATGACAAAGAGGCCTCAGAGGAACTTTAGTATAATTTTCTATTTAAGTACATGGTCCAATCTACAAAAGAATTTGTATTTACAAATCAGATGAATTAAGTAGGATATAAATCTCTGTTAAGAAAATATTTTTATTGTATTAGTGGAATAACTATAAACTCCTTTAATAATGGACTCCTTTAATGATTACTCACTCTATATCAGAGAATGTAATATCTAGAAAAATTTTCACAAAGCCATTGGTTTCTAGTAACATTGTGATGAAGTCATCCATAAACTCCTTTAAGCAAGTTGTTCTTGAAAAAACTTTTTTTTAAAAAAGAAATTCTCAGGTATGAGGGTGTTCAATCCCCAGTGCTCACATAAGAAGCCAGGAGTGACTGGACACTCCTGTAACCCTAGGGCTCAGGAGGGAAGAGACAGGAGGCTTGTTTGCAGCCAGTCTGCCTTCTGCTCAAAACCTGTGGGCTCCTGGTCCAATGAGAGATTGTCTCAAGGAAATAAGGCAGAAGAGTGATAGAGGACATTTGATGTCTTCCTCTGGCACCTGCACATGTGTGCATAGCATGTGTACAAATGCATGTCTACATGCACATACTACATATCACACATACACACACACACACACCAAAAAAGAAAAGGAAAGGAATTTACAGGTCTGAAACAACAACAACAACAACAAAACAATAATTTATGCATTATAAAAGGATTTATTTTCTTTTTCTTTTTCTTTTTGAGGCAAGCCCAACAGGCTAGCAGCCTTTGTGTGTGTGTGTGTGTGTGTGTGTGTGTATGAGAGAGCTAGAGAGAAAGAGAGAGAGAGAGAGAGAGAGAGAGAGAGAGAGAGAGAGAGAGAGAGAGAGCGCATGCCAGGGCCTCCAGGCACTGCAATAGAGCTCCAGACTCATGTGTCCCCTTGTGCACATGTACAACCTTGGGTCACTTTGTGTATCTGGCTTATGTGTGTGGGGTTTGGAGAATCAAACATGAGTCCTTAGGCTATGCAGGCAAGTGCCTTAACTGCTAAGCCATCTCTCCAGCTCACCTTTTCTTTTCCTTTCTCCTTCTCTTTCTCTTTCTCTCTCTTTCTTTCTCTTTGTGAGAGGCCTTCCCCTTCCCTCCACCTTGCCCCTTGGCTCCCCAGTTCTTTGTTTCTTCAATCTTTTTGTTTTCTTTATTTACAGTTTGTTGATTTCTGATTTGATCTTAATGATTTCTTTCTATCTAGTACTTTTTAATTTTTATTTCTATTTTTTTAATTTTTATTAATTAGTTTTGTACTCAGTGAATACAGTCAGTTTGGTACCATTATAAGGCTCATCCATGACCTACCCCCTCCCCTTGACCCCTCCTTGTTGAGGTATATGGGTCATGCATTCTGGAGTTAGCCCACAGTTATGGGTGGGATAAATGTCTCTGCATATCATGACGTGACATGTGGCTCTGACATTCTTTCCACCCCCTCTTCCGCAAAATTTCCCTGAGCCATGTTGGGTTCATTTTTGGTCTGCTTCAGTGATGAGGTGTTGGGGGCCTCTGGGTCTCTGGATCTCTGATTTTGTAGGAGTTGATTTTTCTCTGTGTTGATCCCCTTCACCCTTGTGCTGATACCCAGTTTACCAAGAAAACAGCACCCTTGCTTGTTTCGCCAATTGTTCTTAGTTTCGCCTGGGGCCCTTTTGAGGTATGATGGGGTGACTCTCTCCTTAGGATCTACATCTATCTGCAAAAGAGAAGCAGATTCTCCAATGGAGAGTAAGTTAGCACCAGACAAATGAGATAACCCTTACTTTTTTTTTTATAGAGAATTTAATAGGTGTAGGCCCTCTTGTAGCCCAAGATTGATGGTAGCTTGATACTGGAGAGTGGTCT
Organism: Dipus sagitta; assembly: GCA_036346955.1. Taxonomy (NCBI): domain Eukaryota; kingdom Metazoa; phylum Chordata; class Mammalia; order Rodentia; family Dipodidae; genus Dipus; species Dipus sagitta. Next base: position 318,541,874 of record CM070770.1, read on the forward strand.
TATGTTTGGATATGGTTCTGACTTGTTTCTAAGCTCCAGATATGGGTCCTGTACCACTGAGGGGATCAGTTAGCCGAATCGAGAGCAGTTGTTTCCCCACAATGGCTGTGTGCCACTATTGCACTTGTGTGGGCATCACGACAGGTTATTTGCTGCTAAGTAGGTTAGACCATGAGTTGCTTGTACCGATATTGGTCATTTTCCCCAAGTCGCCCATGTAGCACCTTCTGGCACTAGACACGCTGACTCTCTGGGGACTGACTCTCTTCCAACTTCCAGCCATGCCATTCTATTTTAAGTGTCAACCATAAAAGGTGTCTTCAGCAGTAAGGTCTTATCACTAACCTTTGGTGGGTCATCAAGTACTCTGACAGAAATCTGTCTTTCTTTTAGGAAACCTTGTAGGTCTCTCTGATCAGAAGCTCATTGTGGATGATAGCCACATGCTGGTACTGGGAGTTACAGGTCAATGCCCACTAAGAAAAGAAAGAAAAAGACAACTAATATAAAAGAGTTAGAGAGAAGAGAGAGACAGAGAAAGAGAGAGAGAGAGAAGGGAGAGAGAGAAGCTGTAAAAGATTAAGGTCAGTCTTCTTCATACCCTCTCCAGTGTCTTGTGGCTCAGGTGTTCCGTCTAAGGACCTGGTGAAGGTTCAGCCATTTGGTCTGCCTTTCTAGGATGTAGAAGTTTATGGTACCATTGCCTTTTGGGTCTAGATTTGTGTTTCCCATCTCATCCGTTGCCCTCCCCTCCCTCCCCACCCCTCCTATTGACTAGTCCACAAGATGCTTTCTGGGTATGTAAGGCATCTTGGGTAGATTCAGGTTAGGTGCTGTAGATGAGTAAGACTATGTGGTGTTTTTTTTTTTTTTTTTCTGTGATTGGGTAAGTTCACTGAGAATGATCTGTTTCAGGTTCAACCATTTTTCCTCAAATTTCATTGTGTCATTTTTTCGTATTGCTGTATAGAATTCCATTATGTAGATATACCACATCTTAGTTATCCATTCCTCTAGTGATGAACATGTGGGTTGATTCCAGCTCTTAGCTATTATGAATTGAACCGCTACAAACATGGCTGAGCAAATCTCTCTGGCCTGTGGTTTGAAGGTTTTAGAGTAGATGCCCAGTAAGGGAATAACTGGTGCTTTTGAGCTTTGACTCTTCTTGCCTTTCCAGTACCTTCAAATGCATATTTATGTTGTTTGCTTGAGATCTCTCTGTTTATGAAACTTAGACATTTAGTACTGTGAGCTTTCCTCTTAGAACTGCCTTCATTGTGTCCCATATGTTTGGTGTGTTGTATTTTCATTGTTCAGTTTGATTAGTTTATGGATTTCCTTTCTGATTTCCTCAACAACCCACTCATTGTTCAGTAATGAGCTGCTCAGTCTCCAGGAGTTAGCGTGTATGACAGTTTGATTCAGGTGCCCCCCATAAACTTAGGTGTTCTAAATGGTAGGTTTCCAGCTGATGGAGATTTGGGAATTAATGCCTCTTGCAGGCAGTGTATTTTTGGATGTGGGCATATGGGTATTATAGCCAGTTTCCCCTTGCCAGTGTTTGTCACACTCTCCTGTTGCTGTTGTTCAACTAGTCTTGGCCAGGAGGTGATATCCACCCTGTGCTCATGCCATTGTTTTCCCCTGCTATCATGGAGCTTGCCTTTGAGTTTATAAGCCAAAATATAACTTTTTTCCCCACAAGCTGCTCTTGGTCGGGTGACTTTTGCCAGCAGTGGGAACCTGCCTGCAACAGTAAAGTGGTACCGAGGACTGGGATTACTGCTAGACACCCGACTGTGTGGCTTTGCCTTTTGGAGCTGATTTTCAAGAGGAATGTGGAAGGATTTGAAACCTTGTCCTAAGAGTTGCCTTGCAGTGCTGTAAGTACAGCTGGGTAGACTATTCTGGTCAGAGTTGAAAGACCTGAATGCAGTAAGAACTATGGACTGTGAGGTTTGGCTTATGAGGGTGAGAAAGAGCTTTGCCTGGGCTGGGCTAGAAGCAATTTGTGTGACAGGCTTACTGTTATGCCCATGACCTGAGAAGTTGTACAGGGTTGCTTTATGTAGAAATGGACTGGTGTGTGCAGAGGGACATGGCACAGAAAAAAGTGAAATCTTTGGGAAAACTACTGCCCAATCAACTGCAATTGAGTGATTATAACCATTGAGATTGGGCCAGCTAACTTGCATTGGGACAACAGAAAGAATGCAGTTGCTCGTGGACTGAATGCTCAAGGAGTATCCTGTTCTTCAAAGTCTGCTTTAGTCCCCCCCTCTGGATTAACAAATTGGTAACCTACCTGGTATTATGGAGTATAGGAAATGTGGGAAAGAGAGGGTCATTGAATTTACAACATGGTCTTGTGCTTTGGAAATGGCCATGGGCAGTGTGAAGCAGGTTTGCTGGATGCCTGCATGGAGACCCCCATGGAGCCTTGAAGATGAACTGTGGGTTGCAGTGGAGACCCAGTGGAGATGCCAGGATCACAAGACAGTCGCTAAGGAGAGCTGCCGGCCCCAGTTGAAATTTTCCAGGACTGTGAGTAGCCTAGCCAAAAGGGCAGAATTGGAACTCCAGAGACTTGTTGCTGGTTAGAATTATAGGACTTGGAGACTTGTCACTGGCTAGAGTTGTTGGACTTGGAGCTACAGAGTTTAATGTTTGCCTTGGTTGTTTTAAATCTTGTATTGGTTGAATATTTCTTTGCTATACCCAGTGTCATCTTTTGCAGTGTGAATGTTTATTCTGTGCCATTATGTTGTTTTTTTTTTGGGGGGGGGAGATGTTTTGGTATTATGGCTTAGTTAAAAGACCTTGGATTATGGGGATGTTTGAACATCATTAGGACTGATAAAAACCATGAGGACTTTTAAAGTTGGACTGAATGCATTGCATTTTACATCATGGATGGTTATCAGTTTATGAGGACCAGGGACAGAATGTTATGGTTTGATTCAGGTGTCCCCCATAAACTTAGATTTTCTGAATGCAGGTCCCCAGCTGATGGAGATTTGGGAATTAATGCCTCCTGGAGGCAGTATACTGTTGGGGATGGGCTTATGGGTGTTATAGCCAGTTTAGTAATGATCTGTTCAGTCTCCAGGAGTTGATGTGTGTGGTGGTTTTCCAGCTGATAGGGATTTGTGAATTAATGCATCTTGCAGGCAGTGTATTGTTTGGGGTAGGCATATGGGTATTATAGCCAGTTTCCCTCTTGCCAGTGTTTGGCATACTCTTTTGTTGTTGTTGTCCACCTGATGTCAGCCAGGAGGTGATGTCCACCCTCTGCTTATGCCATCATTTCCCCCTGCCATCATGTAGCTTCCCCTTGAGTCTGTAAGCCAAAACAACCTTTTTCTCCCACAAGCTGCACTTGGTTGGGTGATTTCTGCCAGCAATGAGAACCTAAGTGCAACAGTGTGTTTTCTGTTGTTACTGATTTCATGTCTTAATGCATTATGGTCAGGTATAATACAGGGAATTATGTCAGTTTTTCTGAATTTGTGGAGACATACTTTATGTTCTAATACATGGTCTATTTTAGAGGTTTCAAGAGCTGCTGAGAAGAATGTATATTCATTAAAATTAAAGCGAATGTTCTATAGATGTCTGTTAAGCCCATTTGATAATGATTTAGCTCCATTATCTCTCTGTTTATTTTGTACTTAGAGGATCTGCCTATTGATGATAATGGGGTGTTAATGGGTGTTATTGTATTGTGATTTACATCTGTTCTTTGTCTAGTAAATTTTGTTTATAAAATTAGGTGTTGCTGTGTTTGGTACATATAAATTTATGATTTTCATATTGAATTGTTCCTTAAATGAGTATGAAGTGGCCTTCTTTATCTCTTTTGATTAATTTTGGTTCAAAATCAATTTTGTCCAAAATAAGTTTTGTGATTACATTTGCTTGGGAAATATTTATCCATCCTTTCACTCTAAGAAGGTACCTATCTTTAATTGTAAGGTGGGTTTCTTGTAGACAACAAATTAACGGGTCCAGCTTCCTGATCCAGCCTTATAATCTACGTCTTATTATTGGGGAATTGAGTCCATTTATGTTCAGAGTTATAATTGTGAAGTGTAAGTTACTCCTTGTTATGTTGATGGTTTTGTGGAGTTTGTTCTTGTCTTAGTCTTTTCATGCTTTAATGACCAATCTAGTTCTATTTGTTTCTTTTTCTCCCCTCTTGTGTTTTTTGGTTCATCTCCTGAGTGTGGAGTGTTACATGCAGTTTTCTATGTAGGGCTGGTTTGGTATATATATATATCTACATATCTATATATCTTTATATCTATATCATATATCTCTATCTCTATTTCTCTCTCTCTCTCTCTCTATCTCTATCTCTATATCTATCTGTCTGTCTATCTATATGTATATATATGAGGTTTTTCTTTCACCTTATTTATGAGGAATAGTTTTGCTGGCTATACTAGTTTGGCTTGTCAGCCATGGTCATTTATTTTTTGAAATATTCCATTCCAAGTTCTTCTGGCTTTAAGTGTTTCCATTAAAATATCTGAGGTAATTCTGATAGTCTTACCTCTCTATGTTATGAGCTATTTTTCCTCTTACAACTTTTTGTGCTCCCTTCTTATTTTCTCTGTTTAGTGTTTTGATTATTATGTGTGGTGGTGTGTCTCCTCTCTGGTCCTATTTGGTGTCCTGTGCACCTCCCATATTGGGATCAGTCTTTCTTATATAAGGTTGGCAAAACTTTCTTCAACAGTTTTGTTGAAGACATTCTCTATGCCCTTGGCCTTTATTTCTTTCCCTTGATGTATGCTTATGATCTAAATATTTGATTTATTTAAGGTGCCCTAAAGTTCTCTCGTGTTCTGTTTGAACACTATTTTTTTGGACTTGGCAGTATTTTTGGAGTCCCAGTCTATTTCCTCTGTCTTGTGTTCAAGTTCCAAAAGTCTGTCCTCCATGTTGGTTATATATTATATTAGTGAGGCTTTCTTGGAAACCTTTTAAGAGGGTTACTGCATTTCTGTCTTCTGTTATGTTTTGTTTAGCATTTTCATCTCTTGATTAAATTTCATAATCATTTCTTGATTTGACCTTTTTATTGTCTCGGGGTTTATTTTTGAATTTGGATATGTCCTCGTAGAACTTGTTCCATTGGCCCACGAGTTATTTTATTTGTTGGTTCTCCTCAAATTCCTTTAGCCTTCTATGATCTCCTTTTGTTGTTTTCGAGTTCATTAAGCTACCTATGTAGTACTGCTTCCTGATTTTCTTTGGTTTCTTGAGCCACACTTATTAAGATGCTCTTGTTGAGTATTTTACATTTCCTTCTTCCATCCATCCTTTGAGTTCTTTTTTATTGTCTTTCTTCTAATTCATTGAGCCAAACTTCGATTTGTATTTTGAATTCTTTTTGCCAATTTTCTTCCATTTCCTTCAACCATCCTTGGAGTTCCTGTTTATTCTCTGTCCTGTTTCTTCCCATTCAACAAGCCATTTGTTCATGGTTTCATTAAGTTTGTTTAAAAGTCTTGTTGAGCCTTCATTCTAGCCTTCTATGTCTTAGGCTTCCTCTAAGCTTTCACTGGAGGCTTCTATTGTGACAGTAGGTGATCTTGGGGGGATCCTTTCCTGGCTGTTGTTTGTTTTGCACTGGGGTCTGCCTATCTTGGGTTCAGCTATCTCACTGAGGATGCAGCAGTAGCAGCTCTTGTACAGCCTGTGTTGGGTAGCTTGGTCTAAATTGATCAAAGTGGGTATGGGATTGAAGACTGCCCATTGGACTGAGGAGGGTGCGCTTGGGCCTGAACAGGGTCTGCTTTGAGTGTAGCTGCTCTGGACAGTTCTGAGTAAGACCTTGGGAGATCTGGCTCTCGTAGTGTCTGAGCTGGGTGCTTCAAGCTCAGCCCCTTCTCAAAATGGCACACAGCATGATCCTGCTCCCTGCCTCCCTTGTGATATCCATCCCAGAGGGATTCTTTTTTTTTTTTTTTTTTTGAGGTAGGGTTTCACTCTAGCCCAGGCTGACCTGGAATTCACTATGGAGTCTCAGGGTGGCCTTGAACTCAGGGTGATCCTCATACCTCTGCCTCTTGAGTGCTGGGATTAAAGGCGTGCACCACCATGCCTGGCTCCAGAAGGATTCCTTTCACATGTGTGTGTGTGTGTGTGTGTGTGTGTGTGTGTGTGCAGGTACATGTCATCATGTCACATGTATGAGCATGCATGTAGATGCCAATAGTCTTTATTGGGTGTCTCCCTCAGTATCTTTCTACCTTATTGTTTTGAGATAGGATCTTTCATTGAATCTGCAGCTCACTGATTTGGCTAGAGTAGCTAGCCAGCAAGTCCTAGGGATCGTCCTGTCTCCACCTCTCTACCACTAAGCTTCATAGACATGCATACCACCAAGACTGGCTTTTATGTGGGTGCCGTGGATCCAGACTCATGTCTTTTTGTTTGCATAGCACTCTACCCACTGTGCCATCTTCCCAGCCCCAGGGAAATTCTTTCTTAGGCACATAAAATACTATGAAATCTCTGACTTGCTCACATACTGCTTTCATATGTTTAGCTCATCTGTCTCAGATACCATGGTCTAGATGGCTTCAACACACATTTGGTTCTAACGTTTCTGGAGATTCAGAAGATCAGGATTACATCTGAAGGTCTAGGGTCTGACAATAGCTGCCTCCAATTTGAAGATGGCCCTCTCACTCACTCATGCCAGAGAAAGAGGTCTGGAAGTTTAATGACTCTGTATTGTCTTGAGTCACAGTCCTGCTACATAGTCAAGACTGGCCTGGGATTTTACATCATCCTGCTTCCATCTCCCGAGGGCTGGGATTATAAGTGTGTGCCACCAAGTCCAGCTTGTGTCTTTTCTTATGAGAACACTAACCCCATTCACGAGGTCTCTACCCTCATTACCTAACTACTTCCCTAAAACTCGATGTCCAGTTCTCCCTTATACTAAATATTAGTCTTTGTTTCAGCACCCTTCTCATTTTTGGAACAAAAGCAGCCTAGGAAGGAAAGGGTTTATTTTGGTTTATGGTCTCAAGGAGTCATTTTGTGATAGCAGGTAAAGCAGAGGCTAGCTACCATATCTAGTCACATGTCTGTGTGGGTGTAGTCTAAGTACTGGGCCTGGAGCTAGGAGGTTGACACTCAAAGACCACCCCCGGCGGCACACGTCCTCTAGCAAGGTGACATCTCCCAAAGGCTGTACCAGCTGGGGATTGAGTATGAGGCGTAATCACAAATATATGAGTCTATGAAGGGCATTTTATATTCAAACAACCTCAGGCTTCTATGATCTTGAGAGTCATATAAGCACTCAGTCCATAGCATCGAGCTAGGGTGAACCAGAGCTTCATGGGGCAGGGGGCTCTACAAGAGCAAGGTGCCCATTTCCTCTTTGGCCTTTGAGGTTCATCCATGAACCTGCAGTTCCTACCTTGAATTTAGAAGCACACTGAAAGTCAAGCAGTATTTAACTGACATGTCTCCTGCCTGGATAATTCAGGTTCTTTTTTTTTTTTTCCACCATGGTCATCTGAATGAGGCATCAGGCCTTTGAACTCTGGTGACTATTCAGATAGGGATCTCAACAGGGCACATTAGAGGGTAAGGCTTTGAGCCAGTAAGTTGATTGACAAAAAGGGCTGAGCCTTGAGAAAGGACTTTCACAAGTGATTGGCAGCTCCATTGTCTTCCTTCCTTCCTTCCTTCCTTCCTTCCTTCTCTTCTTCTTTCTTTCTTTCTTTCTTTCTTCCTTTCTTTCTGTTTTTTTTTTTTTTTTGAGGTAAGGTCTCCCTCTAGCCCAGGCTGACCTGGAGTTAGTCTTAGGGTAGCCTTGAACTCTTGGTGATCCTCCTACCTCTGCATCCCAAGTGCTGAGATTAAAGGTGTGCACCACCACACCTGGCTGGCAGCTCCATTTCTGTGATAAATCTTGTCCCCACCTGAAGCACTGACTCCTTAGCTTGCTAAGATTCCTGTTTCCCTTTCAACACATGTGCACATTACTGTGGTATTTTGTAATCAGAGATTAAAAAGTCACACAATGTTAATTATGAAATGTGTTTATTCCCTAAAAGAGTGTAAATGTCTGATCCTGGATTATGATGAAGGAGAACAGTGGGGCAATGTTTCCTAGAATCAGAAAGAAAGGCGTTCTTGTGGTCAGGTTTCATCATATACTATAGCCGGTGCCCTGGACATGTCCTTCAAGCTCTGTGTGTCTCTGTTTCATCATCCTGACTACGGGAAATGTGATTCTGACCTCAGTGGAGTGCTCAGAGACAGTGCCTGGAAACCACTCAGGACAGTTTCCAGAAGGCAATGCTGAGTCTGAAAACCGTGTAGTACCACTGACACCTTGCAATGTTTTTTTTTGTTCAATATTTGAAATTAGTTTTCAGATACTCAGCTCTGTCCTGCACTGTGTGTGTGTGTGTGTGTGTGTGTGTGTGTGTGTGAGCATATGTGCATGTGCACACATTTATATGTGTCTAGTGGTGGGGAAGTGGAGGAAAAGTCTATGTTAAACTCTATGAGACTGCCAGCTGTTTTCAGTGTTTGTACCACTGCACATGCCTCTCAGATACAAATGAGAATTTCACTTGCTTCCCACCTGTGCATAGCACTGGTCATATCAGCCTTGTTAACTTTGACCATCACAGATGGGTATGTAGGGAAACATTGTGGTTTTGATCAAATTTCCACTGTAATACTTGCTAATATTTTTTTCTCTTATCTCAGAAATCTCTGTCTTTTTTCAAGATTGCTAATTATTTTTTTACATCTTTAGAGTTTTATAGCTTTAACTTTTAAGTACAACTTATGGCCCATTTTCACTGAATTTAAAGCATGGTGTGACTAAAAGAAGGTGTTATCCACATGGATAGTCAGTTGTGCAAGTATCTCCATTGACCTAGTTACTATGTTGTATGGCAGAAGAGGCTATCTTGAGAAAGGACTCTCACAAATGATTGATAGCTACGTTTTGCTGCAAATCAATTGGCCATGGATGTGTAGGTATATATCTGGGCTCCTTATATTTTCATACTCGTACTTGTTTCTATTCCAGGAGCACACTCTTTTACATATTACAGCTTTATTGTTAATAATAAAATCTTGGAATATCAACATTTCAAATTTATCCTTCTTTTCTAATTCTAAATTTGGCTTTTCTGAGACTCTCATGTAAATATCAACATCATATTATCAGTTTCCAAGGCAGGCATGAGAGTTGTGATGACAGAGCAGTAAGTTTGTAAATAAATTTGGGAAGGATTCACACTTCCTCAATATTCGGTGTTCCACCTCATGTACATGGTTCAGCTATACATTTATTTAGGCCTTTAATTTCATTCACAGTGTTCCCTGTTTTCCAGAAAAGACAGCATTCTGGTGATCTGTGTTTAAAATCATACCTAGGTGTCTTATGTAGCTTTTCCAGTATTATAAATGATAATTTTTTTAAATTTACTTTCCAATTACTCACTGCCATTATACATACCAAGAAAAGAAAAAAAAGAGGTGTTAATATTATTATTATTTTTTACATGCACAACACTCTGGATGCAAAAGATAGCATTTTCCACACCAGATAGTCAGTCCCACATTTCTCTGTGGATACCAGGCAGGTGCTTTGCATTTTAATTGTGACACATCCAGAGTGAGCAGGTACACCTTGGTCAAGGGCACAGGACACAAGTCACGCTGCCCTGTCACAGAACTCAGGAAGGCACCTTGCTTACTATTCCAGACTCTTTATCAAGGATGCAATGCACGGGCAGCCCAGTGGAAGAAATGCCCAAGCAGAGCATGTGGAGTGAGTGGGGATCTTGGGGTGCACCACCCCATAAGCACAGTTACCAGGGCACACCACCCCATTAGTGGGGTTTTGGGGTACACAAAAATCATCAGTGGGGTTCTCAGACATACCACCCCATTAGCAACCATTAGGGTTCTTGGAACATACCACTCCCTCAGCAGGGTTCTTGAGTACACCACTCCATCATCAATAGCACTTTGATGCTCACTGATCAGAAGCTATCTGGCGTCCATCATTTATGGTTTTTATGTAGGTTCCTTCTAATGTCATGATTGATTAAACCATTGGCTTATGGTATCTGTTGATCTCCAACCCCTGGCTCTCCACCCTTTCTCTCCCTGGCAGTCAGGGTAAGGCTACATATTCTATACCTCTCATCTGGGTGGTTCCTGAGGCAACCAGTGTCTGTGATCTTTGAATCACCTCCTGTGCATAAACTCAGGCATTATAAAAAGAGGACATCCTATGAATAACAAAAGATGATCCTCTCATCCCTTATAGCTCCGCAACAGGAACTAGGGAATAAGGGCAAACACAGATTTCCCAATATATTGCAACATGGAACATACAGATGTACAATATTTGTATTTAGAATAAGCTGCATATTATACATGACTGCATGTAAAACTTTTAATAGAGTTGTCACATTTGTTGAAGTAAAGTTCTCATGTTCTTTCATTTTTCTATTTTTTTCAAAATGTGTAAAATCTCCATTGAATTTTCACTTTTGTTTGATGTTTCTGAAGCAGGATATTGTTATAAAGCCCTATGTAGATGAGGATGATTTCAAACTTGCAGAAATTCTCCTTTCTCTGCCTCCTACTCCCAAATGCAAATGCAAACGCATGAGCGTGTAGGGGTGTGTATGTGTGTGTGTGTGTATGTGTATGTGTATGCACATGTGTGTGGAGGCCAGAGGGCAACCTCAGGTATCATTTTCAGGAATGCTCTCCATTGTTTTTGAGATATGGCCTCTCACTGGCCTAGAGTTCAGCACTTAGGAAAGACTGGCTGGCCACTGCGTGTCAGGGATCTGCCCACCCCTGCTTCCCCAGTGCCGGGATGGGGCAGGGCTAGGAGACCCCGTATTTCCACATGGGTCCCAGAGATGGAAGTCTTTTTCTCTTGCATGTGAGGTCATTTGCAAAGCTGAGCCAGAGCCCCAGTTTATTCTTCCTGTTGGTGACTTGCATTCTTTTCTGATTAGCTTAGCTAATAATTTAGACTTAAACAGCCTTTCAAAACAGCTTCTCAAAGAAAAAGCTTGGGGATTCGTAAATATTGTTCGTTTTTCTCACAGTTTTCTACTATTATTTTTATTATTTCTTTTCTACTTACTTTAGGTTTACCTTGCTTTTTTATGCCTGTATTTTTATAATTCTTTCTGAATATAACCTGTATTAGCAAACCTATTACAACTGTACAATTAAGGAGAAAGTATATTTTCGGACCTGTTTGGTGCTATGTTTTATATATGTCAAATGGTTGGTAGTGTCATTCTGATACTCCCTGTACCCACTATTTTTCCTACTTTTTTTATAAATCAACAATAGTATGATTATGAGATTATTTATTTCCTCCATTTTGTGATGATTTTGAGGATGATTTTTTTATTGAGAATTTTATTGTACAAACATATTGATATTGATCATATTCCCATCGGTTTATACTCTGATGTTCCCTCTCCTTAGCCCCCATTTCAGTGAGGGCCACCTCAGCGGAGTTATCAGTAGTCACTGTGGGGTCATTAATAAACCAGTCACTTTGAGGATAACTTTTAAGTGCATAAACATTGACATCATACCTCCTTGTGATAGCATCTTACATTTTTTTCCTTTTATTTTAACGCTTTTCATCCTGATGAGTAAGTCACCTTATATTAACTTAGCTCCTCTGGCTTTGCTCACGCATCAATTGCACTGTACATCTTTTCTGTTCATATGCTTATTCATCTGTATCTTCACATTCCAAACACAGCTCTGTAAATAGTGTGAAGTAAGATCTTGTTTCTTGATGCATTTGAACATCTCTTCCTATGATGCTTAGATTACTGATAGTAAAAATGTTTATTTGTTTTATTAATTTCTTATAATTAGTATCCTCTTAAACTTTAATTTGGCATCTAAATTCCTGATTTTCATGCTTATTCATTGAGTATTTTTCACAATTTTATTGTTGGCTTTATTTACTTCAGAAGGAGAGAGAGAGAGAGAGAAAGACTAGATGTTCCAGGGCCTCCAGCCACTGCAAACAAACTGCAGACACATAACCCATCTTCCACCTTGTGCATCTGGCTTACATGAGTATTGGGGAATTGAACCTGAGTTCTTGGGCTTTGCAGACAAGCACCTTAACTGCTAAACCATCTCTCTAGCCCCTGTTGGCTTTTATCTAATCTCTTTGTATTATTATCATCATTATTTTTAATTCTATAGGTTTCAGTATAGAAACTGTACTTCACAGTGTATTTCAAGTTAATAGCATTGCACTTCGTGTAAAGTCTGGTGGTCACCCCCAACACACACACAAAACCTTGTAGTTTGTTACATATTCTGTATCCCCACACAGTGTTATTAATATTGCTTGGGTTACAGAGCAACTTCAAGACCTAGTCAACTGCATAAGACTGTCTCTGGGGCTATAGCTCAGTGATTATGTGTGTAGACTGCATAAGGATCTAGGTTCAATCCCCAATTCTATAGATAAAAGGAAGAAAAGAAATGAAAGAAAGAAGAGAATATAATAAATAGCTAGGACAAGCAGAAAGCAAATAGATAAACATAAATATTAATATAAATCCAACTGTGTTACTAATTTAAATGATCACCAAACCAGACTGAATTATTAAAAACATAGAATACATCAAGTCTCGTAATGTATCATTACTGTGACTAATATGACTTCAACCTACTCAGCAGCTAGCTCGTCCTTCATGAATCTCCAGATATCCATCTAGGAGCACTTTCTTCTAAATTCAAATGTCCCGTTAAGCCAGACATGGTGGACATGGAAGCAATCCCAGCACTCAGCTGGTCAAAGAAGGAGGATTTCCATGACTCTGAAATCAGCCTGGGTTGTACAGTGAGCTTCGGGCCAGTCTAGGATACAGAATAGGATTCTGTTTAAAGAACCAAAACCAAAAACAGACAAATAATCTTCCTTTAAGTTTTCTTAGAGGATGGGTGAGCTGGTAACTACTCCCTACTTCATATTCATAGAAATATGTTTATTTTACCTTTACTTTTGAAGAATTCTGTAAGATAAGAAATGCATTCCATTGCCATCTGGCTTCTATTATTTCTGTAATTATGTCTGGCAGTTATCTGTCCCTGTCATTGTAGTTCCTTTGAGAAGTATGCCCACCATTAATTTTTAAAATGGATTTTTCTCTTTTTCATTCATTATTTGAATTTTCTTCTACTACATGAAAAGATGATTTTATCCGTGTTGATCTTGAGTAGTGGTCATTGCACTTACTGGTTCTCTTACATTATCTATTTCCCCTTTTTTTCTCATCTGTATGTATGTCTGTGGGTGTGTGCATGCCATGGCATGTATGTGGAAGTCAAGACAACTTCCTGGGGCTGATTCTGTCTTTCCACTTTGTTTGAAGCAAGGTTTCTTGGTTTTTCATTCTACTAGTTTACTCCGAGAAATTCTTGTCTCCATTTCGCATGTTGATGTTGGGGTACTGGGATTACAGAACCCCATCACAACTTTTGGCTTATTTTTTAAAGAATGGGTTCTGGGATCCTAACTCAATACTCAGGTGTATTTGGCAAGCACATTATCCAATGAACCATCTCCCCAGCCCTACATCCTTCTTAAATATTGAAAATTACTTGACCATAATCCCTTTAATGTGGTTTATTTTTATATTTATAGACTTTTTTATTCTGTTTAGTGTGTTTCTTGTGCTCTCTTTCAGATTTTTTTCTGTTTTTCTCTATTTATGCCTCAATATTTTCTTTCCTATAGATCCATCTTTCTATCCCTTATCATCTTCGCTAATCAAAATCAGTGTTTGAACTCATCCAAAGTTATTTTTGACTATTGCCCCTTTTTTAAAGGTTTTTTATGTTCCCATGAATTTTTATTTATTTGCTTATTTATTTATTTATTTGTAATTTGGGTGTCTGAGTAAAGCCATAACATACAGAACAACAGTGTATCAAGGGAAGAGAGCACAGAACAAGGAGACTCAGAACCAAGGACTCGTTTTCACTGGGCTGAAGGTTGGACTGGAGTTCTGCTTCAAGAAAGGAAGCCACACTAACTCTTCACATTCCTGTGATGCAGGGGGAGACCTAGGTGGGAACAGACAAAGCTTCATGTGAAAGAAGCTGATCTTCTTGACTTCACAGTGTAGAATGGAAATGTGGTGCTTAAAATACAGAGAATGAGGGTGGGAAATAGAGGGGAAATTTGGGCATTGAACATGATGGATATATAATGGGAAGTCAATGAAAGTTTTGAACTTAGACATCACACAAACCCTAGGACAAGAATTGGATGAGTTAAGTGTAAATCAGTGTGCGTGGATGAGGGATCTTAAGTTCCCATTAACAATTCCAATTAAGGTATCATTTTTCAAGCCTCAATAAAATATAGGTGTTTCAGAAAAACCACTGTTCTTCTTATTTCTATATTGTACAAAGGATACTTATCAAGGGAATGGTCCATCAAGAGGATATTACAATCATAAACCTGTATGTACCAAACACAGGGGCACTACAGTTCATAAAGCAAAACCTACTTGACAATAAAACAGAAATAACCACCAACACCATCATAGTTGGGGACTTCAGTACACCATTATCAGTAATAGACAGATCATCGAAACAGAAACTCAACAGGGAAGTAAGAGAGCTCAATAAAACCATGGATCACTTAGACCTAATGGACATCTACAGAACATTCCATCCCAAATCCACAGACTACACATTCTTCTTAGCATCCCATGGAACATTCTCTAAAATAGATCATATACTGGGTCACAAAGCCTGCCTCCATATATTTTTAAGATTGACATAATTCCCTGCATGATATCAGATTACAATGCTATATTGCTAGAAATTAACAACAAAAGACCTGCCAAGAATCCCATCGGCACCTGGAAACTGAACAGCACACTTTTAAACAATAAATGGATAGTGGACAAAATAAAAAATGAAACTGTGAAATTTCTAGAAATGAATGACGATGAGAACACATCGTACCAAAACTTATGGACACAATGAAGGTGGTCCTCAGGGGAAAATTCATAGCACTCAGTGCCTTCATAGAAAAGACAGAGAGATCCCAAATCAATAGCCTAACCATCCACTGAAAGGCACTGGAAAAGCAAGAAAAATCCAACCCAAAGAGCTCCAGGAGGAAGGAAATAATTAAGATCAGAGCAGAAATTAATGAATTGGGAACTAAGAAAACAATTAAGACAATTGACAAAACAAAGAGCTGGTTCTTTGAAAAAATAAGCAAGATTGACAAACCCCTGGCCAATTTGACCAAGCCAGAAAATGAGGCAATTCAAGTTAACAAAATTTGAAATGAAAAAGGAGAGATCACAACAGACATAAGTGAAATTGGGAGAATCATCAGGACTTATTTCAAAAACCTCTACTCCACAAAACTGGATAATGTGGAGGAGATGGAAAAATTCCTGCAGACATACCATATATCAAAGCTAAATGCAGAGCAGATGAATCTCCTAAACAAACCTATCACACTCATTGAGATTGAAAAAGTAATAAAAATACTCCCCAAAAAAGAAGAGTACAGGACCAGATGGCTTCTCAGCTGAATTCTACCAAACCTTCATGGAAGAACTCAAACCAATCTTCCTCAAACTGTGCCACACAATTGGAGAACAGGGTAAGCTACCCAACTCCTTTTATGAAGCTAGTATCACCCTAATTCCAAAACCAGGCAGAGATGCCACAAAAAAAGAAAACTACCAGCCTATTTCCCTGATGAACTTAGATGCAAAGATCCTGAACAAAATCCTCTCAAACTGAATCCAACAACATATCAAAAGCATTATCCACCTTGATTAAGTGGGATTCATCCCAGGGATGTAGGGGTGGTTCAACATATGGAAGTCTGTCAATGTGATATACCACATAAACAAGGTTAAACACAAAAACCACATGATAATTTCAATAGATGCAGAAAAGGCCTTTGACAAAAGACTATTGCCTTTTTTGATGCTATGATTTTCCTTTGCTTTTCTTCTTTTAAATTTAGGTTACAATTCTTACAGGTAATTCTGAATCTCATCCACTTCTGTAAGTCTAAATTTTGTATTTTGTGCACACATGTATTTATGTTTTTATGACTAGGCTGGTTATATGTAGTAGATTAATCCAGTCAGAAAATTAGCTGACCTGTGGCTAGGTGGGCTGTAGGTTTTTTTTTTAGTATTTTATTATTTATTTATTTATTTATTTATGAGAGAGAGAGAGAGAGAGAGAGAGAGAGAGAAAATGGGCATGCCAGGATCTCCAGCCACTGCAAACGAACTCCAGACACCTTGTGCATCTGGCTTATGTGGGTGCTGGAGAGTCAAACCTGAGTCCTTTGGCTTTACAGGCAAACGTCTTAACCGCTAAGCCATCCCTACAGCTCTGGGCTGTGTTTTAAAAAAATTATTATTTTTCTTTTATTTAACAGAGAGAACAAGGGAGAGAGGAAGACAGAGAGAGAGAGAGAGAGAGAGAGGGAAAATGGGTGTGCCAGGGTCTCTTGCCACTGTAAACACTGACTATGGACACATGTGCCACTCTGCTTATGTAGAGGATGCTGCTTTTCCTTACAGAACTCTCATGCTGGGGTTTGCCCTTGCTGATGGATTCAGCCTTTTAGGAGGAAAGTGTATAGTGTTTGTAAAGCACGTTCGAGGTAGCTCTGAAAGTACAATTGGGTTGTCATTTTTTTTCTGTCCACTTTTGCTATCTCTTTCAGTTTAGGTAGTTATCTCCTAACCCAGTATAGCCTAAGGTCACTGGGAAAAAGCAATTGCATGTCATTCCCCTGTGCCTGTCTCCCTTCATATTAGGTCTTGACCTTCAGCTCCTGGCTTCCTTGATAGTGTCAATTGTTACTAGTTGTCTCCCTGGCACTATATCATTGCTGGAGACTGCTGGCTTCCCCATCTAATAGCAGTCCTCTGCGTGGGTTGTGCTCCTCTTGCTCTATGAGGAGTATCTAATAGCAGATGTCTGTTAGGGGAAAACATCTTCAATCTTGTCTGGTTAGTTTCCTATGATTTCTTTGCCTCCAGGATCCTTAAATCCTTTTTTTTTTTTTTTCTTTTTGTCTTTGCAGCTCACTGATGACTTCAAGTAAAAAAAGAAATGACTGCTCTTCTGGGCTGGGAAGATGGTTCATTGGCTCAAGTGTTAGCCACTCAAGCCAGAGCACCTGAGTTAGAATTCCAGACCCCTCGTTACAAATTCCGGAAGCCGTGGCAGACTTTTGCAATCCCAGGTCTTTGACTTGGCAAAATAGGAGGTGGAGACAGGACAATGCCCTATGAGCCTGTGGTGAGCGCAGCAAAGCCTACCACATAGTAAGAACCCAGAGTGAGAAACTCAGGTGGAAAGACAGAGAAGACTGATTCAAAAGTTGTCCTCCACCCTCCACATGTGCAGGGGATACATGCATGTGTACTCATCAACACGAGAGTGTGCACCCTCCACACACAGATACTGGTTTTGTGACTGTTCTACTTCTGGGCTGAAATGTCAGTGTGCTGTAAGCTACATGCTCGAGACTCCCTGAAAATACATGTGCATGCTTACACATTCATAGTATAATATACAGCAAAGTCTCCTTCATACGCTAATGTATACAGCTTCCAAAGAACAAGTTAAAGGAAGTGTGGGTTAAGCACCATATGCAAATAGACCAGTGTCTATTGAAACATTTTATCTTGATTGTCTAGCCCCCACCCCCCACCGTGCATGTGCATACACCTTGCTTCTGCAAGACATTTCCAGCATCTTCTTATTCCCTTTGCTCAGCTCTCCTTCTCAAGCTTCTTTCATGCCTAACTCATGATTTCTGTCCAGTTGCCAGCCAAATTCTTGCTCCTTGGGCACACTGGCTTAGTAAACCCAGTTTAAGACAAGGCATTCTCTCATGGTTTTGGATTAGAGTCGCTCCACGGCCCAGCTGTTTGACATGCTAGTGTTTAAATTGCAAGCCTTCTCGGCACTGGGAGTACAGTCTGAGCTACAGTGGGTCTGAAATAAGCCCGAATCATTTATATGTTTATTAAGTGCCCTAGCACCCAAAAGCCACTTACAGGGTATTCAGGGTGTCATGCTCTGGCTTGTGCTACTGGCTCACTTCACTAGCTCTCAGGTCTGCTCTGCCCAGGGCTCTGAGAAGGGACATTACTCACTGTGAGTTTTACTAATGTGGTTTTGTGCTATTTGGAGTGATCCCTACCCTCTGGGGAAAAATAACCAGAGGATTATAGAGAATTATCTCCCCCAAAGGCTACAAGGACACAGTCCATCACCCAGCACAGGTGGCAGTATGGAAGACTATGTGACATTTCATCTTTGCTACTCTCTGACTCACTGACTCTGAATATTGAGAATGTAAAGCTAAACTCTGAAACACCTGCCATTGATTGTCTGAGCTATTCCTGGGCAATCTGGAAAATCCTTCTCATTCAATACGCCTAGTCTCCCCAACATTTAAGCTATTATTCAGAACATTTCGATTCCTCATTTTATACTTAAGAGCATGAGCCAAGCCAAGAAGACATTTTTTTATTCCCCTGTCTCCTCCCTACCAGTGTTGGAGGAATGTCTACATGAAAGGAGAAAGGATATTATTTAGGGTGGCCTGAGGGGTAATAAGCAGGATTAATGGGATGAAATTGAGCAAAGGAAAATTTAAAGTGAACACCAGGAATATTTTCCAAAGATTGAGATCGATGAGCCTGTGGAATTAAGATCCCAGGAGAGGCTGGGGGAGCCCCATTACTTGAATCAGTTCAAACTAGACTGACCAAATATTTGAATATAATCCTACCTTGGCAAAGAGTAAGGCTGTGAGAGCTGGAAGGTGGAAACAATGACTTCATAGGTCTTTTCCATCTCTGACTTCTATGAGTCATGCAATGTATGCTGTTATGCGTCACACAGCTAGCCAGACCCAGGTCACTTGCTCTATGTTTCAGCCACAAAGTCTTTGGTTTTGACTTCGCCTCCCAATGGAATGACTACTTATTTCATCAGAGGCTGAGGGCTCCCTTGGGATTTCTGCTTAGCTTATGATCAATTAAACAACAGAAATGAATGCAGAGATCAGTCTTAGGAGCAGAGGGTGGTGAGTAATTGACTTGTTGTCCCTGCCCTCTGGGAGGCTCACCCTCACCCCTTTGCAGACAGACAGGAGTCTTTCCATAGTGGCTGCTGTAATTCCACTCTCAGGCTTGCGTGTTGTGCTGGAGGCCCCTCTGCTCTCCCCGTCCTATGAGTGGCAGAAGCACGGCCACCTACTGCGGCTCCTGGCCTGCCATGGCCTTGCCTACAATGCCCACTGCTCTGCAGGTAGCCTTCCTTGAAGGCACTCCGTTCACATGACCCTCCTGTGAACTAGCGTTCAATAGGACTACATCAGGGCCTGTCTGTCCACAAGGGACCCAGAACACACTATTAAAACAGTATGACCATGATCAATCACATCCTTTCCTCAAAGACAATTTTAGGAGAACACATAAAACAGGTGAAGTCAGAACTCCACTGGACTAAATGGGGAAGTACTGAATGGGGCACCACTGAGCAGTGTGTCTTAACTACCATGCTGCCTCTTCCCCCTTCCCCAGGGCTCTACTAAAGAGCAGAGAGAAGCCATGTAGAGACACAGGTTCAAAACCACTTCTCTTGGCTCCTCAGCATGCTTGCTTGCTATTTTAGCAAAACCCACAAAAGGCAGATGAAAGAGTGTTGCAGCCCCTGGTCTGAATAAGACCCCCAAACTAGACATCTGCTCTAGACTTTAGGTGTGGGTCCTCTCTCTTCCCAAGAGAGGGAAGAAGAGAAGGAAGAAAGGAGGAATGAAAGAAGGAGGAAGGAAAGGGGATGACCATGGGTGTTAATAATAACTAAATCTTTTTAAAAGAGATTTTTATTCACTTATTAGAGGGAGGGAGAGAGAGAGGGAGAGAGAGAGAGAATGGGGCACACCAGGGCCTCTAGCCACAGCAAACAAACTCCAGACGCATGCTCCACCTTGTGCATCTGGTTTACGTGGGACCTGAAGAATCAAACCTGGATCCTTAGGCTTCACAAGCAAGCGCCTTAGCCGCTATGCCATCTCTCCCGCTCAATAACTAAGTCTTTTTCTGTTGTTGTCCGTTTGTTTTTGAGACAAAGTCTTGGTGTGTAACGGAGGCTGCCCTGAGCTTACTGCCTTCCTCTTCGGCCTCCTGAGTGCTGAGGTTACGGTGTGTGTCACCATGCCAGCTACTCCATTAGACACCACCCATTGCTCCCTGACTTGTGTGCCTCCCCTCTTGGATGCTGCTTTTGTCATTTCAATCTGCCCTGAGTGAGCATTTCATCCTGGCATTCATAGGCATGCAGGGAAAGATGAAAGAATGAGTGCTGTGGCCCATCACGACCTGGAGCATCAGGAACCCAAGACAGCTCCCTCTGGGGCACTCATTGGACTAATCTCATAACTGCAAGTGGCCGCCACGTTTTGGGTTTCCCAACTTGTGATTTTCAAAGCTTCTTTTCAGCTACAGTATTAAATCATCCCAGCTAGATGAGGGAGAGGTTAGTGGATCTGACGTGAGGGTCCAAGCTCTAGAACCCTGTACTGCACGCACACGTTAGCTTTCACCTAATCCGATGGTCTGCAGTGCAGTGGGAGCATTTGAATTCGTATTTCTAGTGTAGACCTGCTGTGTGTGGGGGTTTTCTTGGTACAGGCAGGTAAAGAAGGTCCTCGCGTTCATGTTGATTCTTACTTCCTCCCTCTGACACTTCTCTCTTCCTGCTTTCAATTGGAAAGATTTGAGAATTATGCCTTTTCTATGTATGTTCCACAGGACGTCCGAGTTGACTTCTTTTCCCCTTCTTTCCTTCCAGCGCCCAGGGATAAGCGGTGCCCTTAACTAGGGCGTGAGGCTCCCTCCTTCTTCTGGCTTCTTTGTTCAACCCCCTATTTATGAAAAGCAAGGTAGGAGGCATGAGCAAGTTAGGAAACTAGTTGGCAAAACTGTAGTTCACTGAGCTCCAGCTTGGTGGGACATTAGCTTGCTGGCCTTGGTCCCAGAAGTGCCACCAGTGGTCCCTCTGTTACTTTCCTGTTTTCTGTCTGAGGGAAGAGGAACCCCAGAAGGTCTCAGGTCTCACAGAAATCCATCGCCCTTAAAGTCGAGCTTTAGTACAAGACTTGGGCTTGATTTCAACGTCTTCTCTTCCTTTGTTTACTCCTCATTTCTGAGAGAAATGTAGGGCAAAGGGTTAGGGCATATGTTTGAGGGAAATGTGGAAACTTTTAGAGAAAAGGTTAGTGGAGAAGTTTCCTCTGAGGGCGATGTTTTATGAGGTGGTCCTCAGAGGGTTTTGTGAGAAGACATCACAGGCATATGGATTACCAGCATGTAAAATCCAGATGAGCTGCAGAATGGAGAGAAGGGAAAGTTTTGGCAAACGTACTTGCTTTTTGCAATATGTGTGTGTCTATCTATGTATATATATTATCAAATTTAAAACATTTGAAAAGAAGTCCCAGGCATTTCAGGCAAAACCACGGAGTGGTTCATTCATTCCACTAATAAGTTCCAATCCATCTGTTGTGTGGTCTTTCCATTCCACAGGTTAGGACCCCACTAAGTCTGTTATGCTTCAACCTGAATCCTGCCTGGTTTATACATTTTTAAGATATGTAGAAAGAGATGAAATCCCAATCTCCCATACAGGAACCCAACTCCCTGGAGTCGGCGTTTAGCCAAATGGCTTCATTGTATTTTGAAGTGTTTTAAGTCCACTTATAAATAAATTAGGCTATACTGCTTTTGTAATGCACATCATGAAAAATGAACAGTACACTTAAAATAGATTTTCTTTTACTGCCAAGTGCATTATGTGAAAAATGTACTCCATCTGGCAGGGTGGACCTGTGACCATGTGGATGGGGTGCAGATAAGGGACAAAGAGACAGTCTTTTGTGTTAAGAGATGCCACTGAGACCCTGATGATGTCTGTCAGGATGTTTGCCAAGATGGAGGGAGAATGCACACACACACACACACACACCACATACACTCCTCCTCATACTAGTAACAGCAGGCCTGGAATGAGTTACCCCTGCTTTACTTTCTCTGTCTTCAGTGTATTGGCCCCAGACTTCAAACCTACAGTGTGTGAGGCTAAACATGTAGCTCAGCCTCTATTGCTTCCCAGCCATCGATCCCTGTGGGAGAGTTGACCAGTCCTTCATCCTGTCAAAGCTCACTCTAAAACCAGCTCTCCACAGTTCTTTAATTTTTGCCCTTGTAACTTGGCTTCTTTGCTTTCCAACACCATACTCTTTTCCCTTGGATTTGTGTGCATCACTTTCTTTAACATCTGTAACAGTGGCTAGCTTTTGAAAGATGTCATCCCTTCATGAGCCAAGGCTACCCACTTTCTCCATTTCCATTCACCATTGAAGTTAGCTAGAGCAATAAGAAAAGAAAAGAGAAAAAAAAAATAGGAACTGAAGGGGACAACTTATCCCCAATTGCAGACAAATGATACGAAAGACCCTAAAGACCACCAGGAAGCTCTTCACCCTGACATGTCTTTTCAATTAACAGCAGGATATAAAGTCAACATGAAATTCAGTAACCCTCCTATATACCAATGATACACATGCTAATATTGAAATTAAGAAACTAATTCATAGTCATTTAAAAAAAATACTTAGGAACAAACTTAAAGAAGTAAAAGACCTCTACAAAATATTTTCAAACAATAAAGAAGTTGAAGAAGATACAAGAAAATGAAAGGTTTCTTATGTTGATGGATCAGCAAAGTTGGCCTGGTGAAAATGACTTTATTAACTAAGTATAGTGAAACTTTGCCAAAATCTTGGCTTTGGTGCTTATTAGCTTTGTGGCTTTGTATTAGCACCCTGTATTCTTTGTGTACTTAAGGAAATTAGCAGAAATAATGACTGCAGCATGTGCAGTCTGAGAAAGTCCTCATCAATTTTAGTTGTTATTGTTCTGGGTTCAGTTTCCAGTTTTGTGTTCACCCAGTAGATGTGATACGTTCATGGATTATACTCCCGAGCATTGAAACAATGGCCTTTGTTCCCCAGGTTTTCACTCTTTCTCTGTGTTGCTTTTATGTCTCCCTCTGCTCTAATCTGGGCTGACTACCTGGTCTGTCTCAGCCACTGAGTTACCACTGTCATACAGATCTGTGTTTGTTGTAGTTACCTTCTCATAGCCGGGACAATTCACCTGGCCGAAAGCAGCTGATGGGACAAAGATTTTCTTTTAGTTAATAGTCTTGAGTGGAAGCTTCACGTTGGCATGGAAAAGCATGGCATAAGCAGATACTGGACATTGCTTCTGCCACAGTAGGTGGAAAACAAAAGCAGGAGAGTGACCAAAGCTCTGGCAAGGGGCAGCTGGCGATTCCACCCTTAAGTCACCTCTACCCACTCACCCCTCCAGCAAGGCTCTCCTCCAAAATTTCCACCACTTGGGGACCAAGCACCCAAAACATATGAGTTTATGGGGTACATAATTCAAACCACTGCAGTGCTCATACAGAAGGAGAAAATGTCAGGACTCGGTGAATGAACCTCTAATACTCTAGGAGGAATAGTGAGAACTCTATATGAAATGAGTATATAACAGGATGTGCTACTGAAACTACCAAAAGAACAGCACACCTATGACAGGCTATGTTTGGTACAGGGATACCCATACAACAGGTAATAACAAGAGATTATGGAGTAAGTGTGAAGTAGAGGAGGACTAAACTGATAAAAATGGTGGTAAAAGTATCCCATGGACTATGTGGTCAAAATGATTAGTTGGAGTTTGTACTATATGTGTAAGTCTCCTGAACTAGCTCTTATAAGCAGAATGTGACTCAATTGTTGAGTATAAGTCATAATCAGGACAAAGAAGACTTTGACTGGCTATCTCCCACAGGTGCTGTGTAAATCTGCAAGGATATCGGGCAGGTGTGCAAATGCTGTCAAAGACCTTTAGCAGCTCAGTTCCTAGGGTAGGCCAGAAGTAGATAAATGTAAAGACTAGGAAAAACTCACAACAAAATGGGAAACTAGGTAGAGAGGCCATATCAGACATCAGCTCAGAGGGACAGGTTCAAGATGAAGGACGGGAGAGAGGTCAAGACCGTCATCATCAAAGACATGAGAGGACAGGCGAAAACAACCAGGAGGTGGGAGATAAGCACAGCAGAGTCATGGAGGGTTCCACAGTAAAGGGGCTGATGATAAGGCAAGGCTGGTGGACTGATTCAAAGTCTGTGGTTAATCATAATGTTGGCTTCATAGTCTATTTAGAACCTTTATTTGGAATATTCCATATTCACTTTTTGTACAGAGAGATCTTTTCTATCTTTGCTATTCTATCTCAGCATGTTAGGTACATGTAGATTAAAAGACAATTCTAGGTTTCAGGACAGCCTGGGCTAAATATATATATATATAAATTATATACCAATACAGGTATTTTTATTTTTGTTTTTAAATCAGAGGAGATTCAGGCTATCTGTACAGCACATCACTAGATGATAGATCATGACAAAGATTTTAGCTATCTCATACAACAGAGACAGTTGTGTAGGCAAAATAATGGTACCCTCCAAAAGGTCCATGCTCCAGTGTCAATTCTGTGTGTTGTAGGACAAAGAGGAGTTTGCATTTATAACCATGGAAAATATCTTAATGGAAAAGAGATTATCCTGGGCTACCCAAAATATTAATAAATAAATAAAACAACTTAAGGAAGGAAGGGACTCTTGTAGCTCACTGTCTGAGATTTCAGTCCATCCTGGGGAAACAAGCATGGCAGCAGCAGCTGGAAGCAGTTGCTCACATTCCAGTCTGCAGTCAGAAGCAGAGAGATGGACTCTGGTGCTCAGACAGTTCTTTCCTTTTATACAGTCCAGGACCCCATCCCATGGCATGATGCCACCCACTTAGGGTGGGTTTTTTACCTCAATTAATCTAATTTAGGAATTACCTCATAGACACGCCCAGAGACTTGTCTCTGTGGTGATTCTGGATCCAAGTACGTTGACAATAGATATTAAGCATCACGCCCAGGCTCGATATGAACACCTGGCACCACATAAGCGATAGGGGCAGACAGGAGTGCACTGTGGAAGGGGTCAGAAGGCACTGCACTGCTGGCTTCAGCGGCAGCAAGCCAAGGTGGAAGCTACGCACTGCGAAAGACGAGGGAATGGATATTTTTCTTGGCACCTTGGGAAAGAACATCTACCAACATTTAGATTTTAGACCTATGAGAAGCCACTTTGAACTTCTTTTTTAAAATTTTTTTTCAAATTTTTATTAATATCTTCCATGATTATAAAAAAGAATCCCATGGTAATACACTCCACCCCCCTACTTTCCCCTTTGAAATTCCATTCTCCATCATATCCCCTCCCCATCTCAATCAGTCTCTTTTTTGTTTTGATATCATGATCTTTTCCTCCTCTTATGATGGTCTTGTGTAGGTAGTGTCAGGCACTGTGAGGTCATGGATATTTTAAATTTTTTATTCACTTATTTGCAAGCAGATATGGGGGGGGGGCGGACACACTGCAAATGAACTGCAGATGCATGATCCACTTTGTGCATCTGGCTTTTACTTGCATACTAGGCAGTCAAACGGGCTGTCAGGCTTTGTGAGCAACCGCCTTTAACTGCTCAGCCTTCTCTTCAGCCCTGCCAAGTTGAACCTCTAACATTTAGAACTGTTAGATAATGAATTCACATTGTTTTGCACCACTAAAGTGATAATTATAGCAGGAATAGGAAGCCAACATCATTGTGCTGGCTTGTTATTCTAAAAAATGTTTGTTTTTTCACATCTGGCATTGGTTTGGTTGAAACTTTCTCTTACACTTTTTTTCTAGGAAAGCTGTTGCTGTTTAAGAACAAGATCTAGGACTGGAGAGACGGCTCACTGGTCAAGTCCACTTTCCTAGGCAAGCTTGAGGTCTGAGGGGAGCAGAAACTCCAGACTTGGAATCTCCAGCACCCTCGTTAACACATGGCCATGGGCTCCTGCAGCTGTGACCCCCTCGCCCGTCCTGCCAAGGGGAGCAGAAACCAGGGAATGGCCCAGAGTTGTGAAAAAGCAGATTGCTTTGCTCTCAGTAAGACTCCAGCTCAAACAAGAACAGGAGCAACAGCCACGGGGCAGGACACTTGCCGCGTCAGGCAAGCGCAGGGGGTGCCCAAGGGCATGTGCACATGCATACACCACCCATCCAGCCCTCCCCCACAAAAGCATGAAGTAGAATGTTTGCAGTCACAGTTACGTTATTCTATAACAATGTTAAGGAGATATAGGCATCCCTTTCAACTCATTTATCTTTTAAATAATAATTTAAACCTTTTTCTTTAAACTCCTTAACTGTTTAATCAGTTCTGTCTTTCTCTGGTTATCACCTCAGACACATGTAGACTGCCTCTTTCAACTAATCTTGAACTTTTACCTTGGAGTTAAAAGCCTTTATGTTTTCTTAGACATCTATAAAAACTAATTCTTCTCTCTCTCTCTCTCTCTCTCTCCAGGAAAAATGTGCTCCTTAAGCTGTGTAAAGATACTGTGTTGCCACTTCTCAGGTCATTTCTCTTTTCATTCTAGCTCAGCGGGCACAAAGAGACTATCTTGAAGACAAAACGCCCTCCATTTGTCTTCCCATCATCTCTAAGTATCACCAGTAAATCCCGAGGCTTCTTTCTTCCTTCCTAAATCCATTTCTCCCTGCCTATGCTTTCAGTCACAGACGCTTGTTCTGTCGTCTTGTTGCTTCAGTGGACATTTTTATCTTCCCTTTCCGTCTCACTTGCAGGCATGGCTGGAATTATCAACCCCAGCCACAATGCCCAGCTTTCACTGGGCTTCGGAGCTTAAGTACCCATACTTGCCTGGCAAGCACTGTGTCCACTAAACCATCTCCCCAGACCCCACATCTGAACCCTTGACAGCCTGGTTCAGTGACCAACCAGCACGCTGACGTTACCCATTCGTGTACAAGTTGGGTGACCACTTGGCTGCCAAGTCCTGTGAGCATTTTGAAACTTCAAACAATCCATGTCAAAGCACGAAATAACCACTAAAAGGCACATGACAACTTATAGCAATGTGTGA
Source organism: Dipus sagitta (assembly GCA_036346955.1). Taxonomy (NCBI): domain Eukaryota; kingdom Metazoa; phylum Chordata; class Mammalia; order Rodentia; family Dipodidae; genus Dipus; species Dipus sagitta. Next base: position 318,569,092 of record CM070770.1, read on the forward strand.
AGAACTGAGAGCTGGGGATGGTGCTCACCCACAATCCCTGCAGTGGGAAGGCTGACAAGGGAGGATTGAAGGTTCAGTGCAGGCCTAGGCTACATAGCATGACCTTATCTCAAAAGTGAACAACAACTGAAAACAAACAAAAAAGAATTGACATCTTTAACTTATCATAATTATCTGTATAACTGTTGATATGTGCATCTTAGAAATAAGAAGAAATACTATATGTAAAAGGACACTTTATATAATTTTATAATTGAGGGGGAAAATGCAGTTTACCAGTAAGTGAGAAAGCACTTACCTCTTTGGGGGTAGAAGTTGTCATGTCTGAAAGGCAGGTAGCATTTCCGTGAATGGTTAGCCTGTGGTAGGTTATATCCAGGGCTACCCTGTGGTAAAATAAGTGTGAGAATTGTGTATAAATTCTCTAAGAAATCCACCCCAGATAATTACTAGTAGTAACTTAAAAAATTTATTTATGAAAGAATAAGAGTATGGGCAGGCAAGCGCTTTAACTGCCGAGCCATCTCTCTAGCCCCTATTTTATTTTATTATATAAAATATTATTTATTTGTTTATTTGCAAGGACAGAAAGAGAGCACCATGGGGGGATGGGCCCAACAGGGGTCTGCTGCCACTGCAAATTAACTAAAATATAAGCATCACCTTGTGCATCTGGCTTTGCATGGATGCTGGAGCACCAAACCCAGGCTGTTATGTTTTGCAAGCAAATGCCTTCAACCGCTGAGTTATCTCCCCAGCCTTTCTTTTTTACTTTTAAAATTATTTTGTCACTTTTATTTTTTTACAATTTCATGCATGTATATAATGCATTTTGATCTTAGTCACTGCTCCATTATTCTCTCTTAGAATCTAGAGTTTGGGGCTAGGGTGGAGCTCAGTTGGTAGAGGGCCTGTCTAGCCTGCATGAAGCCCTGGGCTCCATTCCATGCACCACATAAACCAGATATGGTGGTGCTCAGCTGTAATCCCAGCACTCAGAGGTACAGGTGGGAGAGTCAGAGATACAAGGTCATCCTCAGCCACTGAGATTTAGGCCAGCTGGGGATACATGAGATCCATTTAACAAACAAACAAGCAAAGATGTAGAATCTGTCATCTCCTTCCTATCTTGTCATCTCCTTCCTTTCTTGTATTTTCACCATCTCTTCCTGTTACTCTTCCTTCCTCACTTCTCTCTCTCACATTGCTCCTTTGCTTCCTCCTCTTAGATCTTTTTTCTTTTCCCTCTTTTCCTTCCCCTTGCTGTCTCCCTCCTCCTTGGCCTCCTTCCTCTTCCTTAGCGACTTCACCCCTCCTCCACTTCATTTCTCCTTCCATAAACTCAAGGGTAGGTATATTTCACCTTTCACACATGTTCCAGCAAGCACATGTTCCTAACATAAACTTGTCACTTTGTAATTTTTTTTTGTGCTAAGATAATTTTATTAACATATACCCATTGCACATAGGGTTTCACAGATATCTTCATTCAAGCATGTCACGTTCTTAGATCATATTCCATTTAAACCCCTATTTCTTTCTTTTGTATTCTCTTCTACCTCTGCCATTAGTATCCTCTTTCCCGAAGAATCCCCCTTCTATTTTCATCATATATATATGTGTGTGTATATACATATATATATATATATATATATACATTATATAGATATGATATATGTTACACACACACATATATATATATATTTACATATAAGAGAAAATGTATTTGTATTTCTGAGTCAGGCTTGGTTCACTTAAGATGATGATCTCCAGTTCTATCCATTTTCCTGTAAATGACACTCATTTTTTTTTAAACTCCGGTATTTCTTTTTCTTTTTTCTTTATTAGTCAGTTCTGTATTCAGCAAATACAGTCAGTTTGGTACCATTATTAGGCTCATCCATGACCTACACCCTCCCCTTGGCCCCTCCTTGTTGAGGTATACGGGTCATGCATTGTGGAGTTAGCCCACAGTTATGGGTAAGCTAAATGTCTCTGCATGTCATGACCCAACATGTGACTCTGACATTCTTTCTGCTCCCTCTTCGGCAAAATTTCCCTGAGCCATGTTGGGTTCATTTTTGGTCTGCTTCAGTGATGAGGTGTTGGGGGCCTCTGAGGCTCTGGCTCTCTGATTTGGCAGGAGTTGATTTTTCTCTGTGCTGATCTCCTTCCCCCTTGTGCTGGTATCCGGTTCATCAGGAAAACAGCCCCCTTGCTTGTTTCGCCAATTTTTCTTAGTTTCAGTTGGGGCCCTTTTGAGGTATGATGGGGTGGCTCTCTCCTTAGGATCTACATCTATCTGAATAAGAGAAGCAGATTCTCCAACGGAGAGTAAGTTAGCACCAGAACAAATGAGATAACCCTTACTTTTTTTTTTTAATAGAGAATTTAATAGGTGTAGGCCCTCTTGTAGCCCACAATTGATGGTAGCTTGATATTGGAGAGTGGGCTTACGTTTGGATCTGGTTCTGACTTGTTTCCCAGCTCCAGCTATGGGTCCCATACCAGTGAGGGGATCAGTTAGCCAAATTAAGAGCAGTTGGTTCCCCACCATGGCTGTGTGTCACCACTGCACTTGTGTGGGCATCACACCAAGTTATTTGCTGTTAAGTAGGTTAGACCATGCGTTGCTTCGACAGATATTGGTCAATTTCCCCCAGTCACCCGTGTAGCACCTTCTGGCACTAGACGCACTGACTGTCTGGGGACTGACTCTCTTCCAACTTCCAGCCATGCCATTCTAATTTGCATGTCAATCACATAAGGTATCTTCAGCAGTAGGGTCTTACCACTAGCCTTTGGTGGGTCATCAAGTACTCTGACAGAAACCTGTCTGTCTTTTAGGAAACCTTGTAGGTCTCTCTGATCAAAAGCTCATTGTAGATGAAAGCCCCATGCTGGATCTGGGAGTTACAGGTCAGTGCCCACTAAGAAAATGAGGAAAAGAATCTACCCAAGATACCTTACATACCCAGCAAGCATCTCCTAGACTAGACACTAGGATGGAAGGGGAGGGAGGGGAGGGCATCAAAGGGGTGGGAAACACAAATCTAGTCCCAAACGGCAATGGTACCATAATCTTCTATGTACTAAAAGACAGACCAAATGGCTGGTCCTTCATCAGGCCCTTACAGGGAACACCTGAACCACAAGACACTGGAGAGGGTAAGATTAAGACTAACCTTAATCTCCTACATCTTCCCTCCCTCACTTCCCCTCTCCCTGTCTCTCTCTCTCTTATCTCTAACTTTGTAATTTTTAAATAAAATAACAGAAAAGTTTCATTGAGTCGTCATAAAATTTAGAATTAAAAAAGAAGAACTCACAAAGATTTACATACACTTGATATCACTGTTTTGTCTGTTCTATTAGGATAGCATATGCATGAGTCTGTTTTCAGCCAGGTGGACCCCAACACAATGATCATATTGGACTATCCCTCTGTCCTATGGGTGAAACTCAGACCCGAGAACTGGTACTTCTCTGTGCTCAGGTGGTCACAGTTAGCACATTTAAATATTCACAAGTAAACATAAAAGATCAAGACTCCAGTCCTGCTTGAAGTAAAAACGAGCACTGGGTTATCTTCTTCCACAAGCCTGGGCAGGTGGCCCTGTTACGAGATGTTAGAACTTCCAGTGATGAGGCTGCCAAGGGTGGGTTGTTATAGGGGTGTCTTCCTATCCTGACCTCTGGGAAACGACAGAGGGTAGGGGATAGCCCTTCCTGACAGACAGTAGAACTAGAGTCCTCACACAACACCTTTTTGAAATGTGTCTTGCCGAACAATAACTTATTTTGAAAAAAACAGGTAAAATCTAGATTTATATAACCCAAGGTCACTGCTTATGTTTGGAATAGTTATTTGTATGATTCAACTATTATTTTTTTCTCCTCCAAACATTATTATTTTCTTTTATACACAACCTTGGTAAAAACCTGTGCAACTGAGTAACCCAAAGGAAAATTGCAGAGGTGGTGGAGTCCCCCCGCATCTCCCTTCTCCAAATTTCCTAGTGGAATTTTGGAAAGCACCAGTGACCTTTTGAAAATGTACCACACCTCAAATTCTCATTTTCCTGCCCTCCATCAAAGCAAGCTAGAAAACTCCAAGAACTTCCCTTAACTATCTCACAGCTGGGCTGCAGCACCTGGGTCAGGTCAGAGTGGGCAGAACCAACTCGCTTATGGGAATCGCCCACTGATACCGGGAGTCTGAGGAAAAGTCCAAATGACTTCAGTGGCAGCAAGCTCCATCCTTGTCCAACTGGCTCCCGTCAGGAAGTTTCCTGTCGGCTCCTCAAGCTGACCTGCTGCCTTCGGACCAGGTCTTGGTTGGAGTTCACAGCAGAGAAATGGCAGGACACATCCTTTTTCAACCACTGCAGAGGGCATTCAGAGAGTTAAGTCCTCTCGTGCCTTTCCAGCATGAGGCAGATGCATTTTCTGTCATTGTGGAGTATAAATAGAGCTGGAAATGCCCGAGTAACAGGACATTACAACTAATTTTTCCTCTTGGACAAGTTAACGGTGCTTTGAAAATAAGTTTCCTTACTCATTCACGAAATAGCATCCTTAATTCAGTATATATATTTTGAAGACTCACAGTGGTCCTCAGTTTACAACTTTGTTACTCCAAATTAAATATAGCCAAAGCAATTTGTCAAGTAAGTACTCACTTCTGGTGCTCTAATAACATTTCTGCCCTGGACCTATGTCTGGAAATGTTCTCCTTCATAATTTTGCCTACAAGAAATAAGACTGTCAGTATGTATTACATACACCTATATGCTCACAATTTTTTTTTCTTTTTTTTGGATACAGAGTCACCCTATGTAGTCTAGGCTGGCCTCAAATTCACAGTCATACTATTTCAGCCTTCTGAGTACTGGGGTTACAGGTGTGGACCACCACACCCAGTTAGACACGTTCTCTTTAATGGATTGTTATGGACCCAGTTGAGAGCACAGGTGATAATTTCTGTGGAATGTTTGGATCAGAAATGTTTTGAATTTCTTTTAGAATAATGGAATATATATTCCAAATTCTCTCTCTCTCTCTCTCTCTCTCTCTCTCTCTATATATATATATATATATATATATATATATATATATAATAGAGCACATGTTAAAATATAATATGCTTACCACATAACCTGAAAATCATTTAAAAAATTCAACTTAATTCGTTTATATATGTCTGTACGTTGGGGGGGGGGGCACACATGCCGTGGCACATGTGCGGAGAGAAGATGACAACCTTAGGGTGGTCTTTCTACCTCTTTCGATCTCTTTTCTACCTCGTTTCTACCTCTTTCTACCTCCCTTCAAGGGGATTCTATCTGCTTCCGGGAAGGCCAGTCTCAGTGGTCCTGGAGCTTTGTGATTCCCCTCACCCTGCCTCCCATCCCCACAGGCACAACGGGATGGTGGGCCTGTTTGCCACTGCTTTTCTGGCTTTCTGTGGGCGCTGGGGATTGGACTTGGCTAAGCAGGCTGGAAGGGCAAGTACCTTCGCCATGGACTCATCTCCCCAGCCCTGAAAATTGACTGTGGCCTGTCATAGGAGGGCAGATGTATTTCCGCTTGTGATTTCATATCAGCACTTAAAACGTTTTTGTATTAATTAGTTTTGTACTCAGCGAATACAGTAAATTTGGTACCATTGTTAGGCTCATCCATGTCCTACCCCCTCCCCCTAGCCCCTCCTTGTTGAGGTATATGGGTCATGCATTCTGGAGTTAGCCCACAGTTATGGGTGGGATAAATGTCTCTGCATATCATGACGTGACATGTGGCTCTGACATTCTTTCTGCCCCCTCTTCCACAAAATTTCCCTGAGCCATGTTGGGTTCATTTTTGGTCTGCTTCAGTGATGAGGTGTTGGGGGCCTCTGGGTCTCTGGATCTCTGATTTTGTAGGAGTTGATTTTTCTCTGTGTTGGTCCCCTTCACCCTTGTGCTGGTACCCAGTTTACCAAGAAAACAGCACCCTTGCTTGTTTCGCCAATTGTTTTTAGTTTCAGCTGGGGCCCTTTTGAGGTATGATGGGGTGGCTCTCTCCTTAGGATCTACATCTATCTGAAAAAGAGAAGCAGATTCTCCAATGGAGAGTAAGTCAGCCTCAGATAAATGAGATAATCCTTACTTTTTATAGAGAATTTAATAGGTGTAGGCCCTCTTGTAGTCCACGAATGGTGGTAGCTTGTTAATGGAGAGTGGGCTTATGTTTGGATATGGTTCTGACTTGTATCCCAGCTCCAGATATGGGTCCTGTACCACTGAGGGGATCAGTTAGCCAAATCAAGAGCAGTTGGTTTCCCACCATGGCTGTGTGCCACTATTGCACTTGTGTGAACATCATGACAGGTTATTTGCTGCAAAGTAGATTAGATCATGAGTTGCTTGGACAGATATTGGTCATTTTCCCCCGGTTGCCCATGCAGCACCTTCTGGCACTAGACATGCTGACTGTCTGGGAACTGACTCTCTTCCAGCTTCCAGTCGTGCCATTCCATTTTAGGTGTCAACCACATAAGGTGTCTTCAGCAGTAGGGTCTTACCACTAACCTTTGGTAGGTCATCAAGTACTCTGACAGAAATCTGTCTTTCTTTAGGAAACCATGTAGGTCTCTCTGATCAAAAGCTCATTGTGGATGATAGCCACATGCTGGTACTGGGAGTTACAGGTCAGTGCCCACTAAGAAAAGGAAGAAAAAGATAGCTAATATATAAAAGATTTAGAGAGGAGAGAGAGAGAGAGAGAGAGAGAGAGAGAGAGAGAGAAGCTGTAGAAGATTAAGGTCAGTCTTCATCATACCCTCTCCAGTGTCTTGTGGCTTAGGTGTTCCCTCTAAGGGCCTGGTGAAGGTTCAGCCATTTGGTCTGCCTTTTAGGATGTAGAATTTTATGGTACCATTGCCGCTTGTGTCTAGATTTGTGTTTCCCACCCCCTCCATTGCCCTCCCCTCCCTCCCCACCCCTCCTATTGGCTAGTCCATGAGATGCTTGCGGGGTATGTAAGGCATCTTGGGTAGATTCAGGTTAGGTGCTGTACATGAGTGAGACTATGTGGCGATTTTGTTTTTTTCTGTGGTTGGGTAATGATCTGTCCAGGTTCAACCATTTTTCCTCAAATTTCATTGTGTCATTTCTTTCTTACTGCTGTATAGAATTCCATTGTGTAGAGATACCACATCTTAGTTATCCATTCTTCTAGTGATGGACAATTGAGTTTTGGAATGTTTCCAGTTTTAGGTTTGGGTTTTGTTATTCTCCCTCTGTGTAGAGTAGCTGTGGGCTTAGCTAGCAAAGTGATGGGTTTAGGCTGAATCAAAGAATGCAGTCCGGGGTAGTTTGACTCCCTATTTTCCTTGGAAGTGTCAGAGTCTGGTGAGGAAAGGCATCATCCCATTTGTTCAATCTGGAAGTGATTGTGAGCAACTTTAGTCATTTCACTGACTCTCAGGCAGTGTCCCCTTTTGTGTTACTAGATCTCACTAAATACCAGGTTGTAAGGTCATGTCATTTCCCTTGCAGGGTAAAGTGTTCCTGTGCATCTCACAATCTGTTAGTATCATGTGCTGCATAAGTTCTTGAAATGCCTCAGTGCACTACATTTGGAATCATATTTACATGTTTTTTTTTTTGCCAGATAAGAGTATTCATTTTTGGGCTGCAGAGATGGCTCAGTGGTTAAGATACTTGCCTGCAAAGCTTAACAACCCAGGTTCAGTTCCACAGTACCCATGCAGAGCCACATGCACAAAGTGGTACATGTGTCCATGCATCTGGGGTTTCTTTGCAGTGGCTGGAGGCACTGGCATGCCCATTTTCCCCTGCCCTCCTCCCTGCTTGCAAATGAATAAATTTTATATATATATATATATATATATATATATATATATATATATATATACATTTTTAAAAAGCAGTGTTAGTTTTATAACTATGTACCATCTTTTTTTTTTTTTTTTTTTTTTTTTTTTTTTTTTTGGTTTTTTGAGGTAGGGTCTCACTCTAGCCCAGGCTGACCTGGAATTCACTATGGAGTCTCAGGGTGGCCTCGAACTCCCCAGCGATCCTCCTACCTCTGCCTCCCGAGTGCTGGGATTAAAGGCATGCGCCACCACGCCCGGCTAACTATGTACCATCTTAATAAATGAAATCCACCACAAACACACAATGGCACCAGAGAACATCAGCATAGAAGCTCTTTAGAAATCCATTTCAATCTCTCCCTTCACTGTGTTGCTGCTAAGAAAACTGAGCCCCCAGACCCAAATCTGTAGAAGGGGTGCTCGAGGTGAAGAGGGTATTAGCAGGAAGGGGTTGGAGGGACAAAGGAGAGTGATGCAAGCAAAGCACAGTGGAATATGTATAAGAAGATGTCAGAACAACACTTGTTATTTTGTATGCTAATTAAAAAATAATAAAAGATTTTGACTTGGAGTAAGAAAGAATCTCTCTCTGAGAAGTTAGCGTAAAGAGGGTCAGAAGATGCTAATCATAAGAAATGTCAACTTGGCATCTGCTTATTTCGAAATGAAGGCAAATGAGAACCAACAGACACAGAATGAAGCCTCCTTGGAGTTCCTTTTCTGACTAAGAGTAGAAAGGAGAATGACAGGGATCCTTTCTAGGGGGAGTACTGGCCATGAAGATGTGAGAGCAATCCTGACTATCACAAGCCACCTCTCTTGCATTAGTGCTGTTTCCCAGTGTATTTTACACCCCTAGAAGTCCAAATCCATGCTTATTTTTAAAATATATTTTATTTATTTGACAGAGAGAGAGAAAATATGGGTGCACCCGAGCCTCCTCCCACTGCAAACTAACCCCAGACGTGTGTGCTACTTTGTGCATCTGGCTTTAGGTTGGTACTAGGGAATCAAACCCAGGTGGTCAGACTTTACAGGCAAATATCTTTAAATACTGAACAATCTCTCCAGTCCTTTTAATTTTTTTTTATTTTTTGGTTTTTCAAGATAGTGTTTCACTCTAGCCCAGGCTGACCTGGAGTCCACTACAGGGTCTCAGGGTGGCCTCAAACTCAATGGCGATCTTCCTACCTCTACCTCCCGAGTGCTGGGATTAAAGGCATGTACCACTATACCTGACTTCCTTTTTTTAAAATTTATTTATGAAAGAGAGAGAGAGAGAGAGAGAGAGAGAGAGAGAGAGAGAGAGGAAATCCTTGTTTCTTTTATCTGACCACTCTTTCACAATCTAGTACCCTTTGTTAAAATAACACATAAGATTCCCAGTCTGACTGCTCCTGTGTGTGTATGTATGATGTATGTATGTATGTATGTATCTCTCTGATCAGATTAATTCACAGTTCCCATTCACTGAGGCCAAGACTCCCTGGTTTTTTGAATCTAAAAAAGAAAACAAAAGTACTCTATTTAGGGAAGTCCATTAATAAGTCACAAAATTTATCAGTATATATATATATATATATATATATATATATATATATATATTGCTGAGAAAGCTTGGAGTACAGAAAAGTGCAGATGAGTTTTATTTTTCATTAATTTGTTGATTTCAAAACAGGGTCAATGGAATTACTGAGGTTACTGTTTTCTTTGAATTAACTGCAGAATTTTCATATATTGATCACTGAAAAGAAAATGCTGATCTATCTTTTACCCCCTCCCTGCCATGAGAATTGAAAAGTGCTTAAGCATATAAATAATGGTATGTAAAAGCTAACTGTCTAGGGATATAGATCTGGGTAAATATAAGGATTTATTATGTTGCAGTCAGGTTCGCATTGCTGGTAGAAATCACCCAACCAAGAGCAGCTTGTGGGAAAAGAGGTTTATTTTGGCTTACAGACTTGAGGGGAAGCTCCATGATGGCAGGGAAAATGAGCAGAGGGTGGACATCACCCCCTGGCCACATAGGTGGACAACAGGGATAGGAGAGTGTGCCAAACACTGGCTTGGGGAAACTGGCTATAATACCCATAAGTCTGCCCCCAACAATACACCACCTCCAGGAGGCATTAATTCCCAAATCTCCATCAGCTGGGAACCTGGCATTCAGAACACCTAAGTTTATGGAGGACACCTGAATCAAACCACCACACATTACTTGCTAAGTTCTCATATTATTAATTTTAGTTTGTGTTGACCAAGCAACCAACAGATAAATTTCTGGCTGATCCTGAAGTCTCAACCTGATATTTTCCTAGCTCCTTGTGAAAGTGGTACTGTTTCTACAGCTTCCTAGAAGTGACTGTGGAAAATTCTAGGGAGAACAGATAGCAAAAGCCTCAGAGCTTGATTGTCTACTCTCTTCAATGAGATCTAGCCTGGACTTCAGAGAAAGCTCTCATTTTTCATAAGCCAAAGAAGAAACTGATTGAATCCTTTGGTCCTCCTAGCTGAAGAGGGCTAAACGGAGAAGGCCCACTCTGCTTACTTATGCGTACAGTTTAATGCTAAAAGGTGCCATTAGAGGTGAAGCCCACATCTAGTGTCAAAGCAGTTAGAATCTTAAACATTCCTAATGACTGCTTTTAAGTCATTGCTATTTCTTACAAAAACAAACCAGTGCTACACTAAGTGCAGGGCACTCGCATTACAAATGACACCAGGCATCTGGAGTTCTCATTACAGAGCTTCTGCCAAGTTCTGCCTCTTTGCCAAGGATGATTTAACCATTCAGAGTATCAAACTGACCTTGAACTTGGGGGTGGGGATGTAGAAAATCCTAATTGACTGAGCATCATTTCCCTAAATTTTAAAATATTGTGTGTGGAATGGCTAAATCATCAATTTGACCATGTTTCTTTAGCCACTATAGTTAAAATCTATTGCTTATTATTTCATTATTGGACCAGAATAACCTGGAGGCCTTGGTAGCTTTCACATATTAAACCAAATAAATACATTTAAGATAGCTTTTAGAAGACAATAGTAGAGAGTTGAGATAAACATATTAGAATGCAAGAGTTGGCACGATTAAATATGATGGTTGCTTAATTGTCATCATCTGCTTATTGTATGCTTTTACTTTTCTAAAGAATATTAGGCTAGAAAGTGGTAGGCCTGTATAACAGATATGAAATATTGTCCACATCATGAGACTACAATTCTGAACGCATTAAAAGAATAAGGTCATAAGTCTTCTCAAGCATAAGTACCAATAATTAGTTTTAAATGCTTCCTGGTCACTTGACTATTAACGGGTAAATTTAATAGCTTTACAGTTAATGGAACCAAACTGCATTAGTATTAAAAATAATTAGAAGCGTTACCCACCTGCAGCTCTCATTAAGCCATTTCCTTTAATGTTGAAAGCAATTTCATACCATAGGATGTCTAGAGGATTCTTCCTATGTCCAAGGAATGGTTTGTTATTTATAGCATCTAGCTCATGCATTATGTCTTGCTCACTATCACGGCTTATACTGAGAAACAACTTCCTTAAAATACCAGGTGGCAGCTGCAAGAAAAACTGTTGTGTGTAAGGAGATCATTGGTGGGATTCTCAAAAGTAGGAGAATCTTTTCGCTTAGCATACAGAAGGACCCAAATTCAGTCCTTATGCCCCCTATACAAAAATTCTCTCATCTGACTGTTTCACAATTCCAATGGAAACAAGTCTTTCATCTTTGAGTGAAATTTGTTGATACTAACTCCACACCCACTTTTGAGGTCCCTTATGTCAGACTACACATGATGACCATTGTTTCTATATTCTCATATTCCTCCAAAACCCATCTAAGTATCAGTGAGATATTTGGGACAATTACTTAAACTACCATAGTGTGTTTCAGAAGCATGGACAACTTGTTAGGGAGGGGTAAAGTTATCAAATGTAATGTTATAATCATATAACTATCAGAAGAGGCTTCAATCCCATTTGTTAACTGCTACTGAACAGGAATTTCAGAATATCACTCAAGACTGTACAACTGAAGAATGGGTATGGTGGTACTAGAGAGGCAGAGACAGAGGCAGGGGGATCAGGAGTTTAAGGTCATTTTCAGCTACATAGAAAATTCAAGATAAGACTCTGCTACATGAGTTCCTGTGTTTAAAAAAAAGGAAAAAGAAAAAGAAGAGTATTGTATAGGTGATATTTGACAGAAGCAAGCTGTTTAAATTCAAAGTTGCCCCCAAACAAACTCAGTTTTCCGTGACAAGATTCTTTTGTGTACACTTGTAATCACACTGGTGGTACCAAGTGTTCATGAATTATCATTTCTTTTCACTGTGGTTTATTAACTTAATCCTGCGAATATGAATTTAGAAGATTTCTTTGTAAATGGAAGAATGACGTGAATGACGTCCTGCTGTTCAGAACTACTTTGTGAGTTTGAGTCCAGGAACTGCCAGTAAACTGGAAATTGATTCATTCACTTATTCCTAATGCTTGCTATGAAAAAGGTTTAGAAGCCCAATTAAAAATAGTCACAGCGGCATGCTATATTCACTAGGGAAATTAATTGCCTTCAAGTTGTAAATGTGATTTTTCAGGTGACCTTGAAGAAATAGTGAAAAAGAACTGACTCGTGCCAGTTTTGGATGACCCAGGGAGATCTGGGATCTGGAGAGGATTGTCCACGGTCTGTATTTGGCTCAGCCTCTAAGCATGTCCATTTTGCTGTTTCCTTTGTATTCTTCTCTATATACATGTTCCAACACTTCTTTGTTTGTTTTGGTGTTGAAAGAGTTTGCAACTTGTTTATACTGCTAAAAGCTGCCTCTTTGGATTATCTTCCCATAGTTGAAGAACAAAATTATTAAAATTATGCCCAAGGGCAAAACTGTAAGAGACAGTAGAGTTTATGTTTGGCCCATCATAAACTGTCTCCTCTGCTCTCCCATTCTAGCCTTTAATTTGTTTCAATTACTACTGCCCAATGTTGCCTCATCCCCCATCTTCAATCTATCATGAAAGGATTCAGGAAATTCATTCAGACTTAAAAAATATAAAGTTAAAATACATCTTTCATAATATTTTTTATATTACTAGAGTAAATATAAGGAGAGATGTTTCTTAATTATCAAAGTAGTAACTGAAGTAGTTATAGGGGATAAAAGCTATGTGTGTGTGTATGTGTGTGTGTGTGTTTCCACAATTTTTGTTCATGTGTGGAGACATGTTTTTTCCACTCAATGGCAGGGGTGACTCAAGGCTAGCTTTCTCCGTTATGGGTAATCCAGTAATCTCCAACCCACGGCTTGGAGGAAGGGGTGGCTAGATTTCGAACTAAATTGATTTGAGGGTTTTTAGTACATGGAATCCGAGAATTTTCAACCTCAACATGAACAGTAGGACTTAAGGTCTGATTTACTGCTAATTTTGAATAATCATACTATGCTGACATTGCAACCTGTGGGTATTTTTTCTGGATTTTTACGGAGTGTTTTTCCACATTTTTAATGTGTCTTTAATAGGATTCGATTAGATTCAATTCTATTTAGTTCAATTTAATATATTTAGACTAGGCATTCAGTGAAGTCTTTTTCTGGATGGTAAACAGGAAACCACTTAGATAGCACTTTGAAATCCAACAATCTTTCCACTTACAGAATTTTAGAAAGGGTGAGTGACCACATCAGAATCTACTTGACAGTCTATTAGGTCTATCTGTTGGACATTGAGTTATATGATGGCTTTGCTCTGGGCTGACCTTTGAGGCAGCTCTGAGGTCTTCCCAAATAGGCAGCTTGCTGATTCTAAGCTAATACTTGACAAATCCATAGCATGGAGGAAGATCATTTCCACAATCCCCAGTCCTGGGTGGTCATACAACTGTTTTTCAACATCTTTGCCAGGACTCTGGTTAATGAAAGACTATAAAGATGAGATGAAAGTACCCATCCTTTGGTTCTTGTCTTGACTTTTATTTATTCTAATCAGTTCTAATTGTACTTATTTATATTTGTGTAGGTAAACTCACACCTTTCTTTAACTCGGAATCTATATATAGCTATAATACTTACCCTAATTAAATATCACAATGATTTCAGTGGATGCAAAGACCAAGCTGGCAGGATTGTGAGAACATTCTTTACTACTCACTTCACCTTTCATTTTCTAATACAAATTTGTTTTTGGCTTCTAATTGTTGACACTGAGTGACTTTGCCCCAAGGATCTGCTATTCTTCAAGTCACAGACTTTAGCTTTCCCCTTGGGAGCTCGGGGTCTCCTTTCTATACCAGGCTGAATCCTGCTTCCCAACAAGGAGTCCTGGGTGGGAGGGAGGCTCTGATCGAGAAGGTAGAACTACCTCCAGCTTGCTGCTGCTGTTTGGGACATGAGGTCAATGTCCTGAGAATATCCTCTGGCATTCTTAAACTTGCTGTTATGAGGCTATCTGAGATGGGACCAACTGTCAAATCAGCTATTTTAAAAATGATAAATTCATGCCAAAAACAGACACTTTTGCTCGTAGGTCAGCAAATAATCAGTTAAAATAGTATTTTTTTTAAACTCGAGTTTAAGATTATATCTTACAAAACCCAGCATGCTTGCTTTTATTTGCTTGGTTGGCTAACAAGATCATATGGAGAAATAACATGTATTTTATATCTATCTTGACAAAAATGACAACAACAAATTTCACTTTTTTCTGCAAATTATTTTAATTAAATTTTAACTTTATGTTATTTGTAACGTAAATGAGATAATGTTTCATGAGAAATACTTTAGTAGTAAGAGCCATTAGTATGAGAAAATGTGATTATAGTCTTAACTGAATGCTGGACTTGTTATTCAGTGCATATCAGATTATAATTATTGCAGTTATAAGCTGAAGGTTGTATGTCATATTGGGTCTCTTGATTATAATTATTTGAATATTTCTGAGAAAAAACACATAAAATAACTTTGTTTAAAGATCAATTTTTCATATTCCCCCAAATGGCTATCAATGTTAATTAAAATGTAATGTTTTAATTGATGATTTTGACTTCATAAATACACAGATTTAAGTACAGAAATATTTATTTTCTAATAAGGAGATCAAGTACATTGATAGATGACCATCCATTATGATGCTTAAAACAATTAATTGGCTATCAAAATAGTAAAAGCAATAAATTAAACTTGGATTTGGGCAAAATGTTAGTATAATGAGATAAAATGGATAAAATGTGTGAAATGTGTTTCTTGACATCAAGAAATTTCAAGAATTTCTAATTCTAAAAAGGAATCACATATGAAACACACACACACAGATACACAGACACAAATACAAAGATAGAAAATAAATATATGAAAAGTTTAGAAGAAGGAGCTATCTCAATAGGCCAAGTTAACCAATGACTTGAGTTGGGTCTGAAGGATGGGACCATTCTTGGAGTTTAAAAGTGGAAAGAAAATGCTACCAAGAAATAATAAAGGACTATTATTCCTCTTATAGTAGAATAGTGAAACATTACCAGGAAAGCAAAGAGATACAAGGTTCTAATAAAATGAGAGGCATGTGGTCCAGGTTTTGATGATATCTGTGTTAGTCAAGATATTTTTTGTGCTTCCATAGTTATTTAGTGTTTATCACGAAATAAATTAATGAGCTATTTGATTAAATTAACAGGTCAGTCAGTGCTCTGATTATTGATGTAAGATAAATCATTCAAAAATTTTGTGGCTTCAAACAAGAATACACATTCATGCTCTCTGCTGGTATCTGTGGGAAAGGTATTTATGAACATCTTTCATGGGCAGATACTGCTCAGGGTTTCTCACGTGGCTTCTGGTTGATAGTGGCTGCTCTGTAAGTAAGGGACAAAGGATGCTGTAGCACGGTACCTCTTACTAGGAGTTCTCAGAAGCTCCCATGGTGGTCTTCCCACATGGGTTAGTTCAGGATTTCTCTGAGAAGATAGACTCAGGGAAGTCAGACTGTGGTCATAGTTACTAAAGACTATAAGAGCATCAGATAAAAGCAGAAACTCCCTCACTGCCCAGGAGTTCATGTGGTATCACTGCTAATCAACTGTCATCTTTCATCTACTCTCAGGGAAATGGTGTGGACTCCACATCTCCATGTCTAAGCCCAGTATGAAGAGACTATCCACCATGGACTTTTTGGACTATGTAACTCATGAGAGTCGCTCTAGATTTTTGTCTGATTAAACATTGTCTTTGGACACTAAGAAATTGTGGGGAATATGCCTCAACAAATGTTTCTTATGTTTGAAATACATGAGAAATAGGAACTCAAAAATATAATAATCATATGCTTATAAACTGGTACACTCAATCATATTGTGGTAGTTTGAATGTATGTCCCTCATAGACTCAGAAGTTTTATTAAAGCTTATCATTTGGACATCAACCACCTGGCTGGAGGAGATGTCACTGGGGGAGGATTCTGAGGTCTAGCCCAAAGGTGTTTTGGGGAGAGCAGATCTGAATTCCAGCCCAAAGATATGCAGAGAGGTCTGAGCTCTGGTGGATTTTTGTATTTGATGCTTTTGGTGTTTGCTACCCAGTGATGGTTTCTCTCTCTGCTTAGATTTATGAATTAGAACCAGCTCCTTCTGCCATTGATGGAACTGCCCTGGATTTTAAAGCTTGAATGAATCCCTTCCCCTCCTAAACTGTGCCTGATTTGGATGTTCATCCCAGAACATCAAACTGACCATAAGACATGTATTAAAGACTCACTTTTTGAGTCTTCCATCCAAATTCATGGCTACCAGAGGTTAAAATATACACCATCTTAAGATTGATTCCAATAAAAACAGAAAAGACAATCTTCCAAACACTTCATACGGTTTTCACATTTTGTTTTCTGACTTATCCTTCATTTGACTCAAAGCCCAATCTGGTAGCAGATATATATATATATCTGCCTGTTGGTTTTAATTGCTTGAGAGATGTCTTTTGCTAATGAGATTGAGCAATCTTAACTGTAACTCACATTCCTGAGACTATGGCTCATGTATTTCAAAACATAGCTAAGAGTTTAATAGACTTTCGAAATATCCTAGAAGAGACATTTGTCTCATTGTTGTTATTACTACTAAAGCTTTATGGTCAAAAATATTTCTGGTGTTCTTTTATAAGATTTGAAATTCTTAAAAAATGAGCCAGAAAAAAATGACTTAATATCCTTCACTCACCTGAATGAGACATTTTTTTTCTCTCTACATTCTCTGGTACTATTTTTTTTTTCAAGAGAAAAAAAATGATCATCTCTGACTTGGGTTTTTTGACCTGTGTTCCTTTCTTTCATGGTTGAAACATCATCAGAGAAACAGGAGCTGCAATGGCCTGTGATTAACTTGCATTACCTTTACCTTTTGTGTATGTGCATGTGTGGTGTGTATGTATGTTAATATGTCTGAAGGCACATGTGTGGGTAGGTAAATAGGCATGATGCACGCATGTGTGCATGGGTCTCTCTCTCTGTATGTGTGTGTGTGTGTGTGTGTAGCCAGATATTGATGTTGGGTGCCTTCTTTGTTGCTTCTCCACCTCATTCTTATGAGACAGAGTCTCTAATTGAACCCAGGCATCCTATCCAGTGAGCCCTAGGGACTCCCTATCTCTGCCTCCACAGTGCTGGGATTATAGATGTGAGCCATCACAGCTCAGATTCACATGGATGCTTGAGATTGAACTAGGGCTCTCATGCTTGCATGGTAAGCACTTTAACCACTAAGCCATCTCCCCAGCTCTAATTTTACAAGACACTTTGGGCTGAATCAGATTATTCTTCTAAATGCCTCTCAGATTCTGTCATGTAATATAAAGTTAAAGCTCTAACTGGTGTTTTTACCTTCTGTGTGAGCCACCTCACCTCTCCTCTCACAGGGTTCCATTTCATCAGGTGCTTACTTTCAGAGGTTGACTGTATTATGGACTGTGGTTTGCTCTAAGGACACAAAGGAGATGCTATAGAAGGTCTAGGGCATGAATCTTTGCCTGCTATGATGCGCCCTGTATATAAGAAGGTTCTGGTATTAAATAGCCACAATACGAATGCAGCCACATCTTTGTACTAATGTCTGCAACCTGACGAACATGCTAGAATGATCATTTAAAGAAGGGAAGCCACTTGACTTGAGATCTAGAATTGATTTCTGAAAAGCACAGCTGTCTAAGAATTGTGATTGTAGATGTTTTCAATGGGCACAAAGTATCCACACAAATTTATAGGGCCAAATGTGATGTGTTAGGACATGCATACCCCTTTTTTTTTTAACAATCATGTGTAATTGAAATATCCATGACTTCAAGTGATGATCATTTAAAATTTTCTCTCCTAGTTACTTTGAAATGATACATTTTCTCTCACGGCAGTCCCCCTTATTCCTCCTAACCAAGTGCAGCTTTGTACTCACCGAACAACTGCTATCCATCTCTTTCTCTCAGCTAGCCTCCAGCCTCTGAACCTGGTACTTACTATTCTACTCTCTCAAGGAATATAAATGAGTACAGCCATTATGGAAACAGACACAGAGATGCCTTAAAAATGTTAACAAATAGTATTACTTCACAACTGGTCAATCTCTCTACTGGGTATATAGCCATAAGAGATGAATTCAGTATGTAGAAGAAATATCATGACTCCTGTGTTCATTTCACCTTTATTTATAATATTCAAGCTGTGGATTCAAACAGCATTCATCAACAAATAGATGGATAAGAAAACGTGGCATATGTACACAATGGAATACTGTTCAGACACAAAAGATGAAATCTACTCGTTGCATTATTTGAAGATTCTTAAAGAAACCTGACAACTACCCAAAATACTATCTAAATATACTGCATGCAAATACTATTCCATATCCTGGATCTTCAGTGTACTCCAAATCTCCACATGCCAAAAGCTTGCTCTCTCAGATTAGTCTGGGAGACATTATGAGAAGTAGAATAAGCCAGATACACAATGATGATCATATGCAGAACCTAAAAATTCACATGTGCTAAACATGAGCACCCCCAATCACCAGTTTAGACAAGATAGTGACTATTTTA
Source organism: Dipus sagitta (assembly GCA_036346955.1). Classification (NCBI taxonomy): domain Eukaryota; kingdom Metazoa; phylum Chordata; class Mammalia; order Rodentia; family Dipodidae; genus Dipus; species Dipus sagitta. Next base: position 318,588,056 of record CM070770.1, read on the forward strand.
AGCATTTAACGGGTAGTCCCTCTGAGGGCCCCCATACAGATGGTGCATAAGCAGTAAATGCAAAGATGTTCAATAGCTATTGGGAAAGTGCAACTTAAAATTACAAAGCCTCAAAGCATGTCTATAAATGGCTAAGACAAAAATTGTGGCAGCACCAGAGGAGGTGGAGGTGAGGATGCAGAGAAGCAAAATTGCTCATACATTGCTAGTGGAAACGCAAGTGGCACAGCCTCTCTGTGAAACTGTTCGGCAGTTTCTTAAGAAAAGAACCCATCATGCTGTTAATACAATTTCACAATTGGCAGTCTTGGGCATTTATCCCAGAGTAATGAAAACTTCTGTTCTCACAAAGCCTGTACATGAATGATCATGGAAGCTTTATTCCTAATTGCCTAGAGCCAGAAACTGCACAAATGTCCTTCAACAGGTGAATTGTTCAACAAGTTATGACATATCCACGCTAATGATACTATGCAACAATAAAACCTATTGATACAGGCGAAAACTTGAATCCATTTGAAAGGAATTATACTGAGCTTAAAGAACACAGACTTAAAATGCTACATTGTGTGACCTCATTTATTGAACATTCTTGAAATAAGAAAATTGGAGATGTTGCCGGGTGTGGGGGCACACACCTTTAATCCCAGCACTTGTGAGGTAGAGGTAGGAGGATCACTGTGAGTTCGAAGCCACCCTGAGACTACATAGTGAATTCCAGATCAGCTTGGGCTACAGTGACACCCTACCTTGAAACACCAAAACAAAACAAAAAGTAAAATTGGAGAAGTAGAGATGGAGAGGAGATTGGTGGTTGGTGGAAGGAATAGTGGAGTAACATGGAGGTTGCTGAAGAGAACAGAGGAACACTTTGGGGGCTGATGCATTCTGATGGCTACATGAATCTACATATGTGAGAAGATGCCAAAGGGCAAGTACATGTGTACACAGATAACACAGGCATGTGCACACATGTGTAGCATTTTGGAAGTTTGAAGAGGTATTTATATAATTTCATTGTTATTTATCTAGTTTTAAGTTTTTACTATAGTTTGCAAGATATTGCTAATGGGGGAAACTAGGAGATAGGCATATTAGGATTTCTGTACATTTTTGGTAAATTTCTAGGAATATGCAGTTACTTCAAATAAAAAGTTTAAAAACTAGTGTGCCAGACTAACTATGGATTATTAATAAGGTGCAGGTGCATTGACTCCCATTAAGGAGAATAGCAGCATCCCGACAGTCAACCTGGGAGCCTGGGAGCCTGGAGCGGTGGCTGTGGGTTCTGGTGAGCAGTTCACTAAAGCATTCATATACAGTAGGTGTGGCTGATAATGATTCTGTTTTTTTCTTAGGTGTATTTATGGGAGAAAAACAAGAAATGTAGAGGTAAACATTTCTAAAACTCCTCACAAAGCTTAGAGCTTGGATTCAAATTAAGACTGGTTTGGTTGTCAAAGAAGTAAGGTCTTTAGATCTATAGCCCAAAGCAGGGGGAAGAAAAATGGAACATAGATCATCATTTTTCTACAATATATTATTATTCATGTAATATAACAACAGAAATGCATAAATATATTATTTATTAGCAGTAATACATTTATTAGCAATTCTCCAAAATGTTCTAATTGCATTTTATAATATCCTTGTTGAAATTCACTTAGTCTTAGGTCAGAATTTTTGGAGGAAGAAAAACAGCAAAGGAACAAGATGTTGACATGTTATATGCTTTTACTCGCTCACAAAGATAAAAACTAAATTTTAAATCTTTTATGTCACCTGTCACATAAGAGCTTACTAATACCATAACAAAACACTTGAGAGATTAATTTATAAATAAGAAAGCTTCATTTTCCCTCACAGTTTTAGGGGACTTAGTTTATGACTGGATAGTTCCATTTCTTGTGATCTGTTATGAGAAACTCATCTTGGCAGGAGATGTGGTAGAAAAAATCACTCAGCTTAAGGCAACTCAACTCAAAACAACACAACGAGGGTCTTGTGGTTCTCTCAAAAGCCTGCTCCCAGTGTCCTAACTACTTCCCACTCCCTAGGACATGACACTATATGGAACACTGCACATTTTATTTTGATTCAATATTTGGTGGACTTCTGGAGCTCCACATAGGTAGATATTCTCAAAAGACCACTTGGGTGAGACTATTGTTGATTTATAGATCATCAGAACCATGTTTATACTGGACTGAGTCTGTTTTTCACTTTCAGAAGGAAGACTCTTACAATGGTTTATTGGCTTGAGATAGATTATTAATGTATAGGTTAAAATCTGGCTCTGGAAGTGCGGAAATGGCTTAGAAGTTCAGATCACTTGCTACTTAAGCATAGGGACTGCCAAGTTCAATTCCCCAGAAATCATATGGAAATCTGGTTGGGACCATTCAAAGACCAGAGACTCACTGAAGGAAAGCAACTCTGAATTGAGGGAGAGACCACATCTCAAAGAAAGTAATAAGCCATAAGAGAAGGATACTGATGTCATCCTCCAGCCTCCACATACATGTGCACAGGGCATGCACATCTACACACACATGCATGCATATACCACACATCACACAAAAGCCATATACCACAGATCACATGAATACTACACACCATACCACACATACGCATACATCACACATCACACACATCACATAAACCTCACAAACCATACCACACAAGTACTACACACACACACACATACACACACACACACATGCACGCACGCACACACATATGCAGACCTGGTTCTGATCATTGTTTTTTACCAAGGCACAAGAACAATAACCATTTTTGTGATGTCTTTTAGATTCTTAGGTCACATTTTCTACCTACCAATATTCATAAAACCTCTTGTAAAAGAAATAAATCATGCATCCCTCTAATGTTGAAAAACAAGACACAGTTCCAGAGAGAATGGAATTAAGTGACCTCTTACTTCAGTTTAAGGATGGTCCAAATGCTTTCACTCAACATGGGAGACTTGACAAAACTACATCCATTTCATGAATTCTTCCATTTTGTCTCATTTGTTCATTCATTCATCCAAATTGGGTTAAAAAGCCAGCATTTGCTGGTGATTATAGCAAGACAAATGAGTAGCAAACTTTCCAATTATGAGTAACTCACAGTCCTGGGGAGAGCAGGCTACCAACTCAACTATGTCCATGAGTACTGAGAGTGTTATTTATGAGCATACTTTATTTTTTTTTATATTTTGTCTTTTTTATGGCAGGTGATAGTGGTAAGCTAAACATTTTAGACTGATTGTGGTTTCATTAAACTTGTCCTTGTCTTTCTCCATGACTTGCTGATTGTGTTGTTTCTACACACTAACCAAGCAATGAGATCCACACACAGATCACTACACACAGACCCCCAGAGCTCAACAGAAGCCACCCATGAGGTTGTCCCATCAGTCATAGCATCTAAATCACTGCATTATCTGACATCTGTTTCATGAGCTCCTTCACCTGGCTCTCCTAAGACCAGCCTCCTCTATAGAACAAACACACTAACCCTGGAGCAAAGCTCTCTCAATTATCAGTAGCCTTCCACAGAGACCAGTCTATATCTTGATCTTGGCTGACAATTGGAAACATCTGGGATAGGCTGATAACTGTCACATCTCTGAAAATTGATGTTAAGCATTTGTATAACATTAAAATACTGAGGTCATGGATGGCATTTAGGCATGAGGCAATTAGTTCTGTGTTTTACTGTTGAATTATTTTTGTTTAAAATGACTACTAATTTGAGTAGGAAGACTAAATTACGTGTCACCTTGTGGGTGAAATTCCATTTGTTAAACAGATACCCACATTTTTGTAAATAAAGTGAAATGGCAGTGCCTGTGGTTAGGCAATGGTCATAAAACTAATTGATCAGGTAATTTCTTGTACTCAATCTGGCCCTCCACTTCTGCCCGTCACGACCTGACTCATACCTGTGGATAGTTAATCTTGTTTCCAAACATGCTTTTATATAAACTGCATTTACAATGGCCATAAGACAATTTAACCTATAAACACAAGTTGATGAAATACAAAAGATTAAGAGTTGTTATTTGGGGGAAATGTGCGTTAAATGCTTCAGAAATATGTGAAGAAGAGTGAAGTTAGACTTCTGGGTAAGACTGAGGTGTAGTAGCCATGCCAAAGTAGCCTAGGTGGAGAAATAAGCAGAAAAAGAGCAAAATATACTCTTCTACCAAAAAGTGAAGGTGAGCCAGGCGTGGTGGCACATGCCTTTAATCCCAGCACTTGGGAGGCAGAGGTAGGAGGAACACTGTGAGTTTGAGGCCACTCTGAGACTACATAGTTAATTCCAGGTCAGCCTGGACTAGAGTGAAACCCTACCTCAAAACACCAAAAAAAAAAAAAAAAAAAAAAAAAAAAAAAAAAAGTGAAGGTGTATAAGGAATTATCAACCACAGCAGAGAAACAGGATAGACCCAGAACTTCCAGCAAGCAGGAAGCAAAAAGCAGCTCACACCGTGGTGCCTTTGGCCCTGATCCGTGTCCCCACCTAGCCTGGTACAGCACAGAGCTGCAGAAGGAGAAGCCAGGTGAAGGGATTTTCCACTCACATCAACCTCCTCTCAAAGTCAAGAAACCCTAAGGGAAGACAGCAGGGTCCAGTTTAGCAGCTGCTGAAGTAGATCCAAACTGGACCAGATGAGCAGAATTGGTACAACTTCAGACACCCTGCACAGCATCCCTTCCCTCATCTGCCAGTGCCATGAACCATGGGAGAACTTATCCACACCCTAAGCATACAGCACCCAGCACAGCCCATCAGAACACCGGATTCAGCAACCTAAGCAGCCTAATCAAATCAACAGTGCAACAGAGAGGGACCAAGTTGGACACTCATCAATTGTGAGATTGGAAGTCATTTAAAAAAGTAACATAATCTATTTACACAAAGCCAAGTACATAGGACTGCACTGGAAGAGCTAATCTGACTTTCTATGTCAGGGCAGGTTATGTGTTACATGTGACTGGTATATTCTTGGTTGGCTTTAACATTCTCAAATAAGCTGTATTTAGGTGTTGATGATTGTTGCCTTTGATGTTTCCTGATTTATAGGGCCTTTGTCTTTTTCTTCTGTTCTCATTTAGCCCTAGGCTAACCTGGAACCCATTTCAGACCAGAAATCTCAGCCTCCTAGTTGAAAGGATGTGGAGCAATCTATGGGACTTTGACTTTGTTAGATTATCTATTTGCTTTAATCCCCACTCTTGCATAAATATTGTGTGCTGGTTTTGATTGAATGTGTATATTGCTCAGTTGAATTTAAAAGCATTTATAAAAACTTGTTTCATTTATTTATTTAAGAGAGAGAGACAGAGAGAATGGGCACTCCTGGGCCTCTATCCACTGCAAACAAATTCTAGATGCATGTGCCACCTTGTGCATCTGGCTTACATAGGTCCTGGGGAATTGAACCTGAGTCCTTTGGCTTTTGCAGGCAAGTGTCTTAACCACCAAGCCATCCCTCCATCCCTCAATAGAATTTTAGAGTCTGCTAGTAATTTGCTCCACACAGCCTGCTAAAATACCTGGAAAGCAGGAAAACTCAACACCTAGGGTCACTTCTGCTGTTAGTCTGGGAGCACAAGAGACACACTTGGCACCTTAAACTCCTACCTTGAAGATATATAAAGTTGGATTTACATGGCTAATAATACTTCAGATAATTAGAAAACCCAAGCATCAAATTATTTCAAAATATGCAAATCTGTATAAAACAAGAAACACAAAAATAACAATAAAATTCCATCAAAAATATAAATCCATTAGAAATGACCTCTAGTGAGACTGTTTTAGATGAAATGCCTGGCAAAGTTTAGAAAAAAAAAATGATTGTATCAATGCTTCAAAAAATCAAAGGAATCAAAGAGGAAAACAATCACCTGAAGAAATCCCAAGAGAATATAGGAAACCAATTTAATGAAAGAATGAGGTCAATGTAAGATATGAGTAAAGCAAAAGAAATAATGAAAAAATACCAATCAGAAATACTAGAAATGAAAATCAGAGTAAGTCAAATGGAAAACTCTGTAGAAAATCTCACCAGTAGAATGGGTCAAGGAGAGGACAGAATATCTAAAGTAGAAGACAGGTGGCAGATCTAATACAGTCCAACAAAGAGAAATACAAAGTAATAGGAAGGCATGAATGAGAATTTCAAGGCATTCCAGACACTAAGAAGAGATCAAACATAAGAATTCAGGGTACAGCAGGAGAAGAATTTTACTCCAAAGGCCTATTAGGTATTTGCTATACATTTTACAGAGGATTAATGTTCAGAATATACAAGGAACTCAAACTAAATAATAAGAAATCAAACAACCCAATTACAATACGAGCTAAATATGGAACTAAAAAAAGAACTCTCAAGAGAAGAAATACTGATGGCCTATAAACATCAAAAAAATGTTCTACATCTTTAGCCATGAAGGACATACAAATTAAAACTACTTTGAGATTCCATCTTACTCCTGTCAGAAAGATTATCATCAAGAAAACAAATGGCAATAAATGCTGGTGAGGATGCAGAAAAAAGGGAAGACTTCTACACTGTCTTTGGGGATATATACTGGCACAGCTGTTGTGTAAATCAGTGTGTAAGTTCCTGAGACATCTAAAAATAAATTTACCATATGACCCAGCTATACCAATTCTAGGCATATAACCTAAGGACTCATCTCACTACCTTAGAGATACCTGCACATAAATGTTTATTGCTGCTCTATTCCTAATTGCTAGGAAATGGAACCAGCCTAGATGTCCTTCAACTGATGAATGGATAATGAAGATGTGGTATATTATACAGTGGAGTTCTATTCAGTGGTAAAGACAAATGAAGTTATGATATTTGCAGGGAAATGGATGAATCTTTAAAGGATTATACTTAGTGAGGTAACCCAGGTCCAGAAAGCCAAGCAGTGCATGCTCTATCTCATATGTGGATCCTAGCTACAAATGTTTAGACTTGTATGTGAGTTGGAATAAAAATTAGCACAGGTCAGTAAGCTAGAAAGGGACTATAATGGAGGGAGGAGAGGGGAGGACTTAAGAGGATGGTATTGTATATATATATAAGTAGATGAACAGATCACTGGGGGTGGAGTGACCTAAGTGAGGTCAGGGGAATAGATTGAATAAAGGAATGTTGTATGTAGGGTTAATCAAAATCTAAGAGGGTATGAATAAGCTGTATTGACATCTACTTTTTAGAATAATGTTGCACCCAGAAGCCATAGATTGTTCGTAGAAAAATTTCAGTGCCAGGGATGGGATACATTCCAGTGAGTTATTGGTCAGAGAGGGTACTGATGCCCTCCTCCCAAAATTACAGGCCATTGCCAAGGCTTTTGGTTTCCCATGAGGAACAGATGTTTAGACCCTACTGCTGAAGACTCCACATGCTTAGGCTGCAAGGTCACTGAGAAATCTTGCTGAAGCTGAGTTGAAAAACTCCTCTGCTTAGGCCATCTGATAGCTGGAAAAAGCTACAATGTATGCACCTCCATGGGAGAGAGAGAAGTCATTAGTAGAGATAAACAACAGTGGACACTGCCAGCCTGAAGTCTGGCCCGCCAGGCCAAATGAGCCAATGGGTACAATAGTGTCATGCTTGTTGTGGGGGAAACAAGCTGCTCCCTAATTGTACTGTATGGCCTCTCCATGGGAGGGTGTGGTGGTTTGGATCAACTGTCCCCCATAAAATTAGACGTTCTGAGTGCTAGGTCCCCAGCTAACAGAGATCTGGGAATTGACACTATCTGGAGTCAATGTATTGTTGGGAGAGGGATTATGGGTATTTTAGCAAGTTTCCCATTGCCAATATTTGGCACACTCTCCTGTTTCTATTGTCCACCTTATGTTGGCCAGGGGGTTATGTCCAACCTCTGCTCTTGCCATCATTTTCCGCTGCCATCATGGAGCTTTGCCTCAGGTATGTAAACCAATAGAAACTCTTTTTAACCCCCCAAATCTGCTCTTGGTCAGGTTATTTATGCCAGCAATGTGAACCTGACTGTGGCAGTAAAGTTAGAACTTTGTATTGGGATTGCTGCTGGACACCTGACTGTGTGGTTTTGACTTTTTGAAGCTGCTTTTCAAGAGGAATGTGGAAAGGATTGAAACCTTGGCCTAAGAGATGTCTTGAAGTGCTGTAAGTACAGCTCGATAGACCATTCTGGTCAGAGTTGAAAGACCTGAATGCAGTAAGAACTATGGACTCTGAGGTTTGGAGTATGAGGGTGAGAAAAAGCATTGCCTGGACTGGGATAGAAGCAGTTGTGTGAGAGGCTTGCTGTTAAGTCTGGGTCCTGAGAATTTGTGCAGGGTTGCATTGCATAGAAATGGACTGGCATGTGCAGAGGGATATGGCACAAAAATGAAATCTTTGGGCTGAAACTTCTGCCTTTCAGCTGCAATTATATGAGACATTACAACCTTTGAAATTGGGGTGACAGGAAGGAAGCACGTAGACTCTTTTGAAGGGATCTGAGTGCTCACAGAGTGTCCTCTTCTTCAAAGTTTGCTTTATCACCCCCCACCCCAAGATTAACAAATTGGCACACTGCCTGATATTGTGGAGTATAAGAAATGCAGGAAAGAGAGAGGATCATTGAATTTGCAATGTGGTCTTGTGTTTTGGAAATGGCCATGGGCAGTGTGAAGCAGGTTTGCTGGTTGCCTGCATGGAAACCCAATGGAGCCTTGAAGATGAACTGTGGGTTGCAGTGAAGACCCAGTGGAGACACTGGGACCACAGGATGGCTGCCAAGGAGAGCTTCCAGCCCTGGATGAAGTTTTTCAGGACTGTGAGTAGCCTAGCTGGAAGGGTGGAATTGGAACTCCAGAGACTTGTTGCTGGTTAGAATTATCAGTCTTTGAGATTTGTCACTGACTAGAGTGTTAGACTTGGAACTACAGAGTTTTATGTTTGCTCTGTTTTAAATCTTGTATTGGTTGAATATTTCTTTGCTATGCCCAATGCCATCTTTTGCAGTGTGAATGTGTATTCTGTGACATCATGGGTATTTTTTGTGGGGGGTTGGTATTATGGCTCATTTAAAAGACCTTGGATTATGGAGATATTTGAATGTCATTGGAATTGATAAAAACTATGGGAATTTTTAAAGCTGGGTGAATGTATTGCATTTTATATAATGTATGGTTATCAGTTTATGGGGCCAGGGGCAGAATGTGGTTGTTTGTTTCACATGTCCCTATAAACTTAGGTGTTCTGAATTCAAGGTTCCTAGGTGATGGACATTTGGGAATTAATGCCTCCTGGATGCAGTGCATTGTTGGGGATGGGCTTATGGGTGTTATATCCAGATCCCCCCTGCAAGTGTTTGGCACACTCTCCTGTTGCTATTGTCCACCTTATGTTGGCCAGGGGGTGATGTCCACCCTCTGCTCATGCCATCATTTTCCCCTGCCATTGTGGAGCATCCTCTCAGGTCTGTAAATCAAAATAAACCTTTTACCCATAAGCTGCTCTTGGTTGGGTGATTTCTGCCAGCAATGTGAATCTGATTTTAACAGAGGAAATACATGCCTGGTACTGAAAACTTATGACAGGGGAGATCATGATCACTAGGAGTGTAACGTCTGCTGGTGTCTGGCTAAGTACATATATTATGCTCACCAAACTGCCTGGTAAACACTTTTCGTAAAATTCATACCCAAATATTAATTTTTTTATTCTCACCTCTGATTATAGAAGCTTCTCTTTTCAGATGGCAGTGACCTCTGGGACAACTCAATAGGCAGCATAGTGCTGAGAAGTGACAGAGGAGTGCTTAGAATTGAAACATTTCTATTACACCTTCCAAGACTCAGGATTCATTGCAGAAGAGGTGGTAGAAAGAATGTAAGAGCCAAAGGAAGGGTAGGACTGCTCACAATGCACTCTTCCAGACACAAATTGGCCTGGATATCTATGACCCCTTACAGGGCCTGGCACTACCTACATAAGATCCTCATAATAAGAAGGAAAAGATGATGACATCAAAATAAAAGATAAACTAATTGAGAGGGGGAGAGGACATGATGGAGAGTGGAGTTGTGAAGGAGAATGTGTGTGGAGGAGGGAATTATCATGGTTTATTGTCTATAATTATAGAAGTTATCAATAAAATAATTAAAAAAAAACAGAAAAAGGAATGAAGTTAGAATATTCCCATCTTGTTGGTATGGGAAAACAATGTTGGGTAACACATTTTTAAATATTATTTAAGAAAATCATACATGGGTTTGCAATTGACTTACCTTCTTGACCTATTTGTAAGAAGTTGAAACCACAGATTATTGGCCACACATAATGAATGTGATAGGTGTTTTATGCAAGCAAGAATAATCAGGGCAACAAACTATAGATCTACACTCAAAAAATGCTTAGTCCTACCTAAATTCTGAGTCACATTTTCAAGCTGGTCATTGTGACTCATACCTATAATTGTAGCACTCTGAAGGGTGAGATAAGAGTATTGTATCAACCTGGGCTATAGTGCTTCCCAGGCCAGTCTGAGATACAGTGTAAAAGCCTGTCTCAGAAACACACTACCATTTAAAAAAAACAAAAAACAAATAAAACAGAATAAAATGTAGTTTAACACACCTACACACAAACATGCACATTGAATTTTTAACTTTCTCTTTTGTTTTGGGACATACCAATTGCATCTGGTTATAGGGATATGCAGGAATCCCCTATGAAGTGAACCACAGTGACATCCCGAGAAGAATAATGTTTACAACTTTGCCTCTCTTGATTTTACTTTTCTTCCTTTATCTTGCATTCTGCTTTCTTGACATTTGTTTATAATATGCCCCTTACTCTAATATTTCTGATTTGGTTCAAACGCCAGCTCTGCTTGGGCTCACAGGTGTATTTTAGCTTATGTTTACCACCCTGGAATCCTAAGTCATCTAAATGACACCATGAAATGTATTTCTGTTATTTCTGGTCTTTGTACCAATTCTAGCATAAATTATGGACCAGTGTTTGAGTGACTCATCTGCAAAGCACAGTGAGAATGTTCAAGAACAAACATGCTGTGGACAATAGCTGACTCTAATACAGTTATTCATAGCTTTCATTGAACCCTAGTTTACTGTCTTTGCTTGACTTTTATGACTATGTTCTTGACATTATAATGATCAATGTTTTCTTACTTAGCAAACAGTGGAATTCTTACTATGTTTCAGAAAGTTTGTTGACTATTTTATACTTAAAAAATTTATTTTATTTGTTTGTATAAGAGAGATAGAGGCAGACAGACAGATAGGTAGAAAGAGAGTGTGTGATAATGGGCACACTAGGGTCTCCAGCCACTGCAAATGAATTCCAGATGCATGTATCACGATGTACATCTGGCTTACATGAGACCTGGAGAATCAAACCTGGGTCCTTAGGCTTCTCAGGCAAATGCCTTAGTGGCTAAGCCATCTCTCCAGCCTAGACTTTATTTTATATCAGCTTCATGAAGTAGATGCTGCTATCTTCATTTTCATGGAGCTGGTCTGAAGACTCAGAGATGTTCAGTGCTTTCTCCTATATGAGGTACCCAGAAAATCAGTCAACAAGAAAATGGAGTTGAGGGGGTATCTGTACGGATAGAAAGACTTACCTTTCATCCCTGATGCAGGTTTCAGTTGATGTCAGATTAGTTAAAGTAAATGATAAATATATTACTATTTAAAGTGAATGGGAAAACACATCAGTCATTCATTCACTTATTCATTCATCCACTTGATGAATCTATGGAGTCCCTATTATTTGTGAGATGCCATTCTTGATGTTTCTAAAGATACAGAATGCTGGTCGTGTAGCACTGTAGTAGAGCACTTGCCTAGCATGCTTGGGGCCCTGAGTTTGATCCCCAGCAGTATAGGGAAACAGTACTCCCTTCCCCTGAAGAACAAATCAGTTAAAGAGTTTAAGTATCAAACAGCTTAAATTTAACAAACTGACAATGGACAAAGGACTGAAGAGTAAGTTCCACTAAAGAGTATAGAACACTAGAAGAGAAGGAAGGAGAGTGGAAGGTTGCTATTGGCTGTGGTGTTCTGGGGAGCTTTGGGAGAAGGGGTCTGAAGGGTAGAGGAATTTGGCTGAATGGGGGAGGAAGATATTCTGCAGCAGTGAAAATAAGTTAATTGTCTCCACGAGACAACTGAAAGTTCATTTTTCTGCTGATCATTGCTGAACATGACAGATTTAAAGAGTGTAAGTTTGGCCCTCATGACTCTTAACATTAAATCTGAGCTTCCATTCAGTTTCATCAACCTGACCTCAAAAACATCAGCACAGCACCTAGAGACTCATGCGTCAACTTCCCAGCCTCAGCAGATGTATATGCTTTTAAATAATGCAAACAAAACACTACATTTACCATGCCCACGGAGTAGGAGTGCCTAGCTGACATTATCTCTGATTGATCATCTGTCTCCTTTAATGTGTCATCCATCTTGTACTCTTGTTTCCCTTAAGAGCTTGCAGAAAGTTGGAGCACAAATGGTCAATCAGTCCGATGCCTTCCATTTTGGGAATATGAGGGAAAGTGAAGGACTTTGGACAACAATGGCTGATGCTACCAGAGTGTGGAGGCAGGCTGTCTCTGACCTTGACTTTGAGCAGGCAGTGCTTCTCTTATGGGCAGGATGTTGAGATGACGGTGCAACTCTGTATCTTAGCAGCATGTGGTATGTTTGGAAATCAAATGCTTCTAAGCAAACACTCTAGAAAGAAGACGTTTTGTGCACGTAGCATGGATTTTTACCAGAAGACAAACCTGTTCCTATGACACGTTTCCTGGAATCCTAACACTGTGAGCTTAAAATCTTGTAAGCTAAGATAGCTGACACACATGAGAAAAGGGACAGAATATGATTTCAGGTGATAGAAAGAAGTACAGCAGGTGACTGTTTAAGCCTGTATTGACTGAGAAGTGGAGGAAAAAACAATGACATATTTAAAAAAAAACACCAAGCAGCAATATATCCCATTATTTGACCATCATTTCACTGAAGAAATGTCAGTTAAAAAGTGTCAGAGGGAGGGCTGGTGTGATGGCTCAGTTATTAAGGAACTTACTTGCCTGCAAAGCCTAATGACCTGGGTTTGATTCCCATGCATGCCACATAAATCCAGATACACAAAGTGGCACATGCATCTGGAGTTCATCTGCGGTGACTAGAGGTCCTGGAATGCCCATTCTCTTTCAACTTGCAAATAAATAAACATTTTTTTTAAACAAAAGTGTCAGATGGGCTGGGGAGATGGTGCATCTATTAAAGGGCATGAATTGCAAAGTCTACTGGCTTCGGTTCAGCTCCACACCCATTCACATAACACTGAGTATGTAGTGTGCACATGTGTAGGTGTTAAATGAATTTAAGATAAAGATAAAATTCACAAGTGCTTAAGACATAATTAAATTATTTGGAAATATTTGAACTGAGCTAATGAGTGGATAGATGTTTTGAAATTAAAAGCTCTTCAAAATTGGGATATATTACTGTTTCCATCACCACAATGAGGAAATGTTAGGTTAATGCATTGAGTTTATGTGAAATTCTGAGTGTTTAATATGTGTTGCACCACAAGGCACAAGTACAGACCTACATTGCAAACAAAGCTTAAAACATCGAAAGAAATCTTTATAAAACTCTAGTGTTTATGTTTATAACTTCATCCTGCTTTAAAACAATCATGCCAGAATTGCTGGGTTTGCTGGCACACTCCATTAATGCCAGCATTTGGGAGGCAGAGGCAGGAGGATCACTCTGAGTTTGAGGCCACCCTCAGTCTACATAGTAAATTTCAGATCAGCCTGGGATAGAGTGAAATCCCACCTTGAAAAACCAATAATAATAATAATTATTAATAATAATGCCAGCATCAAACATGGCTGAAATATTTAGCTTTTATAGCCCATCTTAAGAGCATGGTACTGGCATAAAAACAGGAGTATAGACCAATGGAATAGACTTGAGGACCCGGACTTTGGATCAAGCAACTATAGCTATTTGATATTCGATAAAGGCCTGAACAATATAGGCTGGAAAAAAGAAAGCATCTTCAACAAATGGTGCTGAACAAACTGGATAACCATATGCAGGAAACTGAAATTTGACCCACACATTTCACCATGCACTACACTCAAGTCCAAATGGATCAAAGACCTCAATATAAGACCAGAAACTCAAATACTACTGTAAGGAAATTTAGGAAGTACTTTCCATGATATAGGAATGGAAAAAGACTTCCTGAACAAAACCCCAGTAGCTCACGAACTTAAACTGTTACTCAACCAATAGGATCACATGAAGCTGAAGAGTTTCTTTACAGACAAGCATACAATAAGCAAAGCCAATAGATTACCTACAGAATGGGAGAAAATATTTGCGGGTTATCCAACTGATAGAGGCCTAATCTCTAGAATCTACAAAGAACTCAAAAATCTAAACAGTAAGAAGTCAAACACCCCACTCACAAAATGGGGCAAAGAGCTGAACAGGCAGTTCACAGAGTAAGAAATACAAATGGCAAACACACACTTAAGAAAATGTTCATCATCCCCAATCATCAGAGAAATGCAAATTAAAACAACTATGAGATTCCACCTTACCCCAATAAGGATAGCAAACCTCAAAAAATCAAATAAAAATAAATGCTGGCGAGGATGTGGAGAAGCAGGAAGACTCATCCACTGTTGGTGGGAATGTAGGATGGTTCAACCACTTCGGAAAGCAATATGGAGACTTCTGAGAAACCTGACTGTAGAGATACCAACAGACCCAGTTATTCCCTTACTTGGCATCTACCCTAAAACCTTTAAACCACAGGCTAGAGAGATTTGCTCAACCATGTTTGTAGCAGCTCAATTTGTAATAGCTAAGAGCTGGAATCAACCCAGATGCCCATCACTAGAAGAATGGATAACTAAGATGTAGTATATCTACACAATGGAATTCTATACAGCAGTAAGAAAAAATAACACAATGAAATTTGAGGAAAAATGGTGGAAACTGGAACAGATCATTCTCAGTGAACTTACCCAATCACAGAAAAAAAAATCGCCACATAGTCTCACTCATCTACAGCACCTAACCTGAATCTACCCAAGATACCATACATATCCAGCAAGCATCTCATGGACTAGACACTAGGATGGAAGGGGAGGGAGGGGAGGGCATCAAAGGGGTGGGAAACACAAATCTAGACCCAAATGGCAATGGTACCATAAAATTCTCCTTACTAAAAGACAGACCAAATGGCTGATCCTTCAGTAGGCCCTTACAGGGAACACCCTGAATCACAAGACACTGGAGAGGGTAGGATCATGACTAACCTTAATCTTCTACATCTTCCCTCCCTCCTTCTCCCTCTCCCTCTCCCTTTCCTTCTCTCTCTCTCTCTCTCTCTCTCTTCTCTCTAACTCTTGTATATTAGTTATCTTTTTCCTCATTTTCTTAGTGGGCACTGACCTGTAACTCACAGTACAAACATGTGGCTATCATCCACAATGAGCTTTTGATCAGAGAGACCTACAGGGTTTCCTAAAAGACAGACATATTCTGTCAGAGTACTTGATGAACCACCAAACATTAGTGGTAAGACCCTACTGCTGAAGACACCTTATGTGGTTGACATGCAAAATGGAATGGCATGGCTGGAAGTTGGAAGAGAGTCAGTCCCCAGACAGTCAGTGTGTCTAGTGCCAGAAGATGCTACATGGGCGACTGAGGGAAAATGACCAATATCTGTCCAAGCAACTCATGGTCTAACCTACTTAGCAGCAAATAACTTGTTGTGATGCCCACACTAGTGAAGTAGTGGCACACAGCCATGGTGGGGAACCAACTGCTCTTAATTTGGCTAACTGTTCTCCTCAGTGGTACGGGACCCATAGCTGGAGCTGGGAAACAAGTGAGAACCATATCCAAACATAAGCCGACTCGCCAATATCAAGCTACCATCAATCATGGGCTACAAGAGGGCCTACACCTATTAAATTCTCTATAAAAAAGAAGTAAGGGTTATCTCTTTTTCCTTGTGCTAACTTACTCTCCGTTGGAGAATCTGCTTCTCTTTTTCAGATAGATGTAGATCCTAAGGAGAGAGCCATCCCATCATACCTCCAAAGGGCCCTGGCTGAAACTAAGAAAAATTGGCAAAACAAGAAAGGGTGCTGTTTTCCTGATGAACCAAATACCAGCACAAGGGTGAAGGAGATCAACATAGAGAAAAATCAACTCCTACTAAATCAGAGAGCCAGAGCCTCAGAGGCCTCCAACACCTCATCACTGAAGCAGACCAAAAATGAACCCAACATGGCTCAGGGAAATTTTGTGGAAGAGGGGGCGGAAAGAATGTCAGAGCCACATGTTGGGTCATGATATGCAGAGATGTTTATCTTAAACATAACTGTGGGCTAACTCCACAATGAATGACCCATATACCTCAACCAGGAGGGGCCAAGGGGAGGGGGTAGGTCACGGATGAGCCTAATAATGCTACCAAACTGACTGTATTTGCTGAATACAAAACTAACTAATACAGAAAAAAAAAGAAAAAGAGAGAGAGAGAGAAAAAAGAGAGGCTTAGAATTTCAAGTCAGGAAGGGGATGAAAAGAATTAGAAACTCTATTTTATGTTCAATTACTCATATTTTTTTGTTCACTGGAATACATTACTGGTGTTAGAACCCAGGTGCCCTTTATGAGGCCCTGATGCTGGGCCTGAGACAATCCTGAATTGTAAGTTTCCTCTATCTCTGTGCCTTCTGGGTTCCTTGGCATGGTGCTAGAGCTCTCCTAATAAAGCTTCAGTTCTACAGTGATAATGGTGTCTCAGCGCCTCTCCCGGAACCAGCCTGCTCTCCCTCTTGTGTTTCTTTAAGCAGCAGAGCCAACTTGTCATGAGACCTTGTTCAGCTCCATTTGAGGGCTTGGGCATGGGCAAGATAACCTGGCTTGGTCCTGTGAGTTCAGCAGCCTTCCTGAATGAATAGCATGAAAACAAGTAAATAAAAATGTTGGAAAGGAAGCATGACTGTTTCCATCACTTGGTACCCATGGCTCAGCCATGACTTGCCATATTCCATCACCAGGGCTGGGGACAGAATCTGTGTGCAAAGTAAAAGTAGCTGCTTACAAAAAGCAGGGAACTTCTGTGTGAGTAGGAAGAAAACTCAGTAGCAGAGGCCAGTATGCTAGAAAGGAGATATAACGGGAATAGAAAGGGTGGGAAGGGGGACTTAATAGGATGGTATTGCATATCTATCTATATCTATATCTATATCTATATCTATATCTATATCTATATCTATATCTATATCTATCTATCTATCTATCTATCTCTCTATATACATATATGTAGAACAGATTAATGGGGGTGAAAAGGCCTAAGTGAGGTCAGGGGAAGAAATTGAGTAAAGGAAAGGTGGAGGGAGGGCTAATCAAAATCTATGAGTATATAAATAAGTCATATGTAAACCTACTTTTTTAGACAATGGGACACACAGTAGCCATAGATTATTACTATAAAATTTTCAGTGCCAGGGATGGGACACCTTCTAGTGAGTTGTTGGCCAGGAGGTCCCTGATGTCCTCCAAACATCACAGGCCATTGCCAAGGTCCTTGGTTTCCCACCAGGAATAGATGGTAAGACCCTATTGCTGAAGACTCCACATACTTGGGCTGCAAGGTCACTGAGAAACCCTGCTGGAGCTGAGCTGAAAACCTACCTCCTCCATGTAGACCATCTGACAGAAAGCTAGAAAAAGCCACGCTGCATGAAGTTCAATGGGAGAGAGAGAAATCACCAATAATGATACCCAAAAGTGGATGCTGCAAGCCTTATATTTGGCCAGCCAGGCCAAATGAGCCAAATGGTGCAATAGTAGCACGTCTGTCATGGGGGAAACCAACCACCCTCTAATTTGACTGGAGGCCTGCTCCATGGGAGAGAATACATCCTTGATACTGAAGACCTACAACAGGTTTAGTCCTGAGCCCTAGGGGTGTAATGTCTGCTGCTGTCTGGCTAAATGTTTCTACCCATATATTAATGCTACTCTCACTTTTGGTTAGGGAACCTTCTCTTTTCAGATGGCAGTGACCTTGGGATGACTCAGAAGGCACCATGGTGCTGAGAAGTGATAGAGGAGTGCTCAGCACTGAAATATCTCTGTCACACCTTCCATGGCTCAGGAACCATTGTGGAAGAGGAAGCGGAAAGAATGTAAGAGCTAAAGGAAGGGTAGGACTCCTTTCAACATGCTCCCCCAGACACAAAATAGCCTGGATATGCATGACCTCACAGTACTTGACACTACCTACACAAGACCATCATAATTGGAGGAAAATATGATGACATCAAAATAAAAGAGAGACTGATTGAGAGGGGGAGGGGATTTGATGAAGAGTGGAGTTTCAAATGGGAAAGTGGGGGGGGGAGGGAGGGAATTATCATGGGATATTATTTACAATTATGGACGTTGTCAATAATAATAAAAAAAAAGCAGGGAAGGCTTTCTAATTTTTCCACAAGTTCTTTCTTGTCATAGGGTGTCATGGGAAACCTTTCTCCTGGGGTGACACAAACACATGTCTTCTCCCCAGGCAGGACGCACAACAAATAAAAGGAAAATTAGATAAAAACCAGTTTTGTTGAACCAGTGGGTTTACTGGGTTTCCTTATAGATGAGGGTGAGGGGTTGCTTACCTGAGTAATCGATGACTCAAACACAGCCGCAACATGAGAAGTCTTATTCCATCCTGGATGAGGACCTTCCCATAGCTGCTTCCACTCAAAGGCAGCTGTATCACCAGAAAGCCCACCTCAGCCCAGGTGACAGTGATTCATAAAAGCTGCATCTCTGGAGCACACTGCACCACTGACCTTAGGACTAGGGTCTTGCAATGCTTTCCCAGGCTTGCTGGCTTCCTGAGTATCTGGAAATTCCTTCCTGATCCCACCCCCACTTTCCCAGGAAGGGATGTTACAGTTTCTAGGGAATGTATTGTTGGGGAGTGGTTGTGTCAACCTTTAAGATTCTGGTCTCTCAGAGGCGACTTCTTGAATCCTCAGAGCCTTCTTTCTCTCTTCAATTTGGAGGAATCTGCTACAAAACATAGGGTCTTTTTTGATTTGTTCCTTGGTGCCATCTGGAGAAAGGTCGTTTAAAACTTGAAATGATCAGTACAGAATCCCACTGCTCATCTCTCTTTTGTGCAATGGAAATATAACACTTGACTTGAATGCAGAATGACTGAAATTATACAAGGATGGGACTCCTTACTTGGAGCTGACCAAAATACACCAGCAGAAAATAGCCTTGGAAAGGTGAGAGGGAAGAGAGGATTCCTTCCACAGGCATGGAGCTGGTTGAAGAAGGCCTGGTACAGAAGCTGACTGGAAACACAGCTCTGCACTAGAGCCTGGGAGATGTCATTCTTTGAGGGAGGCCTTGCCAGTATTTCCGGGGGCCTGACAAAGGCTCCACTTCCCTTCAATCTGCTCAGCTGTGGCTGCATGCACAGATCACTTACATAGCTGGAGCCTGGAGACATTGACCCCCCATCTCTCTCCACCCTTCCAGCACTTGCCCAAACTCCAGGTGGATGAGCAATGCTTCAAAGGTGTAAGAAACTGTGGGTGAAGGCATGTGAAGTGCTTGCCTCTGAAGAGATGTGGTCTCTGCCTGACTGTGTGTATAGTGTACTGCAAGGCTGTACTATGAGGCAGGCAAATAGAGTCCTACTCTCCCTTGCCAAGCCTCTACCTATTGTTCATGTCAGCTGTGGTCACTGGGCACAGGTAAGGGAGAGCAGGCCAGGCCCAGGGGTGAGGGGAGGAGATGGCAGAGACTGGTGCAGGGACACAGACCTAACATGAAAGGACCGAAGCCACCATCCTTGGCTCCATTATCCCAGTGAACTTCACTTCAACAGACGTAAGGATAAAATAATTTTCTAGGTCAGTTTCAAAATTACAACCACAGAGAATTAAGCACCAATCTAAGGGAATATTTGAGGAGGAATCCTGTGTGATTATACTGCTCTCAACCAAGACCAGGACGCCTGTCCCCAGCACACACACCATCACAGTTGCAGGGTGTGGGAGAGATGATGAGGTGATTCGAAGACCAACACACTAAGGACAAAAGTAAAATAAGTCAACTTGCTAGACCCTCCCAAGGAATCCTGCATAACAGAGTGGTGTTTGTGGGCCCTACTGTGTCCCAAAGAACCAGTCTTGCTTTATTGGTGTTTTAACTCATGATTCTGAAGGATTTTAATAATGAATGCGGTATTTGCAGCCCTTAGATACAGTATCTGAGAGATGCATTCACATTATGAAACATTCAGTTTGCACATTTTGAGACAAGGTCAAGAACCTACCCCAGGTTGGCGCTGGAAGTGGTGAACCTCCTTCATCGTTTGTATTTTTCATAGTTTTTTGAGACTGAGTCGCATGAATGAAACAGTATGGCCTCAATTCAATAGGTAGCAGAGTATGACCTTGAATTTCTGATTCTCCCACTTCTGGTGTTGAGGATCGAACCTAGGGCTTCATGCATGTAAGCCAAGCACTCTACAACTAAGCTCTTCCTGTACCTCTGAGTACCTGGGACACTGGCACACACCACTACTACACCCAGCTTCATCTTATTAAATTTGTAGGATGTGAGTCTGGACATGGTGTGTAGCACCAATGAAAACAAGTCTTAGTGTGGAAAGATAGAAGACTATCAAAAGCTAGAATTATATACAGTTCTGATTCAAAAAACCAATAGTATTTAATGATATTTTCAATTCCTTTTCTTTTTTTAATTCTTATTTTATTTTATTTATTTATTTGAGAGACAGAATGAGGCAGAGGGAGAAAGAGAGAGGGAGAGAGAGAGAGAGAGAGAGAGAGAATGGGCATGCCAGGGCCTCCAGCCACTGCAAACGAACTCCAGATGTGTGCGCCCCCTTGTGCGTCTGGCTTACGTAGGTCCTGGGGAATTGAGCCTCGAACCTGCGTCCTTAGGTTTCACAGGCAAGTGCTTAACCAGTAAGCAATCTCTCCAGCCCTGTAATTATTTTTTTTTATTTTACAAGGAGTCACAATTAAGATATTACCTTACATCTCAGAAGAGACTTTGGGGTCTTGGAATGGTGTTAGGATGTTAAAAAGACTGTTGGGACTTTTGAAGTTGGAGTGAATGTGCTTTATATCATCATGTGGACTAGGGATTGAATTTGTGGTTTGAATGTGAAATGTTCCTTAAATTCGTGTTTGCACACTTGGTTCCCAGCAGGTAGTGATGTTTGGAAAGTCAGTGGAATCTTTAGGAGGTGGATCCTTGCTAAATGAAGTGGATTACTGTGGGAGTTTTTTTTTTTTTTTTTTTTAGCACAGTCTCGTTTCCTGTTCTCTCTCTCTCTCTCTCTCTCTGTCTCTCTCTCTTTGCTTCTTGACTATGGATGCAATGTGACCAGTTTCTGTTTCCATGCCTTCCCTGATATAATGAAATGTATATCCTGGAACAATAAGCCAAAGAAAACCCTTCTTCAAGCTGCTTCTTGCCAAATACTTTGTCATGACAATGAGGAAAGTAACTAACATACAGGCCTTGAATGATCTGTCTTCTGAGCAATAATCATCTCCTTTCCTTGTTGTTGTTGTTGTTTTCTTGAGGTAGGGTCTCACTCTGGCCCAGGCTGACCTGGAATTCACTATGTAGTCTCAAGGTGGCCTTGAACTCATGGCGATTCTACCTCTGCCTCCCGAGTGCTGGGATTAAAGGCATGCACCACCATGCCTGGCTCAATTCCCTTTTAAATTAATTTACAGACCTATAACAAAGTAGAGAAAACTGAGCTTACTTCCCACCACAAAAAGTCTGACTTAAAAAAGTATTTTTTATCTATTCATTTCAGATATAGAGCAAGACAGATAGAGACAAAGTCAAAGATATACAGGGCCTCTTGCTGCTAAAAACAACTTCCATTTTTTGTATCTCACTTTATATGGGTACAGAAGAACTGTACATGGGTGTCCAGGCTTTACAAGCAAGCCCCTTTAACTGCTGGGCTATGTCTGTAGCCCCAACAGTGTGATTTTATCCTGTTGCAATTAAATCAGCTCCCTTTTTCATGGATGCTGAGAAGATGCATGCCGTCACTCACAGCTCAATAGGCAGCATGGGCTTCTTGTCCTGGTGAGTCCTTCTTCACTCTTGCTCATTAAAAGTTTAGGCTATTGTGGAGGAAAAACCAGACTAGGAACAATGGATGCTAATTACTGGCTACCACCAAACTTTCTCAATTTTTTGGCCAGAAGGGAGAATTTATATTTATTATTCTGGACAAATGTACTCTTTGTCCCAGAAGTGGCAGACATCTACAGCATCCAAGGTTGCTTGCTTATTAATAACTAATGAAGAAAACAGAGTAATCTTACAGTTCATTGGAGAAACACTGTGAGGCACACTGTCAGAGTGCAGTCTTAGTATAGAGAAGGTCTTGGAGCAGGGATGAGACCATTTGGGGCTGACTGGTCAGATGATTTATATTTAGACTTGAATGATAAAGAAAGACCTTTAAAAAGTATCTAAGGCATTCATATTTTAATAGGAAGTATAGCAAAGTATGGAGACTTGATGTGAGCACACTTTGCATTGCTATGACAGTGTCACACATAAACAACTTCAATGGAAGAAAGTGTTATTTTGGCTCACAGCTTCAGAGAGTTCAGACTATGCCTACCTGAACCAATGCATGTGGCAAGAACATCATGTTTGTAAGAGCATGTGACAGAGAAATGTCTTTTTCCTGCAGCACACAGGAAGGAGAGTGCAAACTATATACCCAAAGACTATCCTCCAGTGGTTTCTTTCTTTCAGCCAGAACCCTCCTTTGAAAGCCTACTCAATCTTCTAAAATAGCACCTCCAGCTCAGTGCATGAACTCTGAGGAACTCTTCAGATTCAAACCGAAAGTTTGCACTTTTCCAACAATAGGATGTGGCTGAACTATAATAAACAGGGGGAAGCATGTAAGGAAAGATCTAGGAGAAGAAAGCAATTGCAAGATCACGAAGCACTGCCCAGGCTTTACATCCAGGGAAGGAGTTCACATATCTTTATGAGTGTAATCAGAAGGTACTTGAGGGCTTTATGTTCAATGGCTGACATTCCAAGAAGGTCTTGTTTGTTGCATGAGTACTTTCCTATTCCTTGGAGAGGACCAGAGCATGAGCAAGGGAACTTTTTCTACTAGCTCAGGTGATGGCAACCAGACTTTCTGAGTGATATATACAGGCCTTTAAACCCTGTTGCTGGATTAGAAATCTTGTTCATTGTTCATTATAGCCCACCTTACCTCAAAATTCCCAAGCATATATCTCAGTCTTGGTAGAATCCTAATAATATGGTCCTGTCTTTACTTCATGTCAGCACGCTTCTCACTTTTCACTTCCATCCATGCCCAGAACCCGTGCTTGTTGCTCCTTTAATGAGTTCCTTCACTTGCACTTATTCTCAGCATTGTCTTCTTATCCTTTGTGTGTGTGTAAATGGGTGTATGCCATGGCACATATGTGGAAGTCCAGGAACAACTTCAGGTGTTGATATTGTTTCAAACCTTGTTTAAGGCAGGGTCTATCATTATGGACAACTTTGAATGCCAGACTGTCTGGCCAGCAAGGTTCTGGGTGATTTTCCTATCTCTGCCTCCTTTCTCACTGTAAGTGCACTAGGAATACAGATGATACAGATGCTATGGCATCTGGTTTCCAAACTCAGATACTCATGCTTTTGTGGCAACCATTTTATCCAAAGAGCCATGTCCCCTGTCCAATCTCCATAAGTCCTTATCTTTCCCACCAGATATCATAATGTACTATTATTGATCTGTGTACTTGTCTTCCTATCACTGGAATGTAAATTTCTTGACAGCCTGCAAGGTGATTTGAGTGTAAAATGTCCCACATAGACTCATGTGTTTAAAACTTAATCACCTGCTGGTGATGCTATTTGGGAAAGTTGTGGAACCTTTAGGAGGTGGAGTCTTGCTGAAGGAAGTGTGTCACTACAGGTGGACCTTGAGATTTTAAATTCTAAGACCGATGATTCACTCATCTTGTTCTTTCTCCATCCTCTCTGCTGATGTGGAGATGTGACTCTGGCCTTCCTGCTCCTGCCATGATCCCCACCTCTGCGAGAGACTTCCCCTCATAACTATAAATCAAAAATAAACCCCCTGCTTAATTAAGCTGCTTTTGGTCAGGTGTTTTGTCCCAGAATTGAAAATTTAACTGGTACATTTTCCTTGTTCATAGTTAAGCGCATCCAACAGTGACAGCTAATGTTTGAAAACACGAAACAGGTGACAAATATTATCCTACATACTTTACATGAATTAACTAAATTCATCTGCCTAACACACTTTTAAAAATTATTTTTGTTTATTTTTATTCATTTGAGAGTGACAGACAGAGAGAGAAAGAAGGAGAGAAAGGGAGAGAGAGAATGGGCTCACCAGGGCCTCCAGCCACTGCAATTGAACTCCAGATGCATGTGCCCCCTTGTGCATCTGGCTAACGTGGTTCCTGGGGAATTGAGCCTCAAACCGGGGTCTTTAGGCTTCACAGGCAAGCACTTAGCCACTAAGCCATCTCTCCAGCCCCTTACACCCTTTTTTATATGTGAAGGCATTACAGAGATTAAAAGCACTGGTGAGTTCTGAAGCTAGTGGAAAGATGAAATCAGGATGTGTATCCAGGGTTCTCTCCTAATCTGTGTTCCTTACTGTTAACGTTATTCTGCCTTCAAAGTAATGAATGACCAGTGCTGGTGCTTAATCCTCCCCTTAGCTCCAAGGGGTACTTTAGACATATTTGTCACTTGACTAGAATGGATGACTATAGATGAATGAAAGGAAAATCTCAATGGTTGTGAAACAGTTCTACATATCTTTATTAAGATGACTTAGTGTATAAAATGCTACTTCCTCACCTCTCAAGACTACAGTTGAGGCTTTTTTTTTTATTTTTCAAAGACACCCGTGCTTACTTCTTATAATAAGGAAATAATTGCCTCCTTCTCTTTTCCACCTCCCTCACTTTTACAGACCATGTGGTGCGTGGTATTCCCTTAAATTTTACCAATATCAAGTTGCCAAGTTCACTGTCAAATTGCATCTCGTAAATTGTTTTATTTTGCATGTGTATGTCTATTTGTGTTGTATCCATGCTTGTGTATTCATATGCATGTGAGTACACATGTGTGTGAGTGTGTGTGTGTATGTGTGTGCACACATGTGCATGTGGAGGCCAGGGGCCAATATCAGGTGTCTTTCTCAATTACTCTTTGCCTTATTTTTTATGACAAAGTCTCTCACTAACTTGAGCTCACTGTTAGCTAGACTAGCTAGTGAGCAAACCCTCGGGATCCTCCTGCTTCTGCCTCTCCAGTGCTTGGGTTATAGGCATGTGTGGACAAGCCTGGCTTTTGTTTGGTGTCTATGGGTCTAAAATTAGGCCCTCATGCTTGCCCAACAAGAACCATCTTTCCAGTCCTTCTTAACTGTTTTTTTTTTTTTTTTTTTACTATATTCTTCAGCAATTCAAAAAAAGGAAGCCTGTAAAAATATGTATAGCACCATCTCCATGGTTTCCTCCTTGCAGATTTGTTTTCAGGTATTGTTGTGAGTAGGTGGACCTAAGCCAGGTCCTCCTTCTGTCTGTGGGCTCAGAACCTAGCACAGTGCTAGGCTTGAGTGGAAACTCAATGCAGTTTGTTCAATGAATAATAAAAAAATCACATACAAAACAGATACGTTTGGCCATGTGTCTTGCTTGGTGAAATTATGTAAAATGAATCCAGCTGGGCTGGCTATCTACACAGGCTGTGGCTGTCAGGGAAACAGCAGTACTTGTGGCTGGGAGGGGGCAGGTTCTGGCGCCACCTTCACGCCAAGCCATCAACGCCGTGTTTCCACTGTGACTCCCTGGCTGTCCACCTTTGCTCACTCTGTGGCTGGTTTCCTGCTAGGTCTCTGGGGTGAGTCACTGAGTGACCTACTTTCCAGGTTCCCTGCCTTCCTCATGGTTCCCAGACTCTGACAGACATTCTCTTTCCTGGCACTGGGTTTCTATGGACAGCTACCTGGTAACGCCCCAGCTTGGCAGGGCTTGGGGGAATCTCACCATCCCGTCCACCTCCATCCCTACTCACATCTCTCTTTGCTCGCACACTCTCCCTTGCCAGCTCTGACGAGGCTTGTTCCGGCAAGGAATGGTCTACTTTCTGCCTAATCCATCTTTGTTCTTACAACTTTATTTCTCTGTATTTCTTTGGGTAATCTCAGTTCTTTCTTTTCTTCTCTTTATTTTTATCAGAAACAATCTTTCCTAGGGGGTAGTGAGAGGCTGATAAGGTAGAGTGCTTGTTATAAAAACATGAAGATCTGAGTGAGGATTCACAGCACCCAGGTAAAGTGCTGGGTATGGTGGTTCAAGCCTGTTATCCCAGCACTGGGGAAGTGGAGACAGGAGAATCCTGGGGACTTTCACCAGCTTGGATAACCACATCAGAGTCCTGGATTCAGAGAGAGACTTTGTCTCAAAAAAGTAATGTGGAAAGTAGTCAAGGATGATATTTGTTGTTACTTCTGTCCCACACATGCAGGCGTGCATGTGCGTACACACATATATCCATACATATATCAAAACACATACAAACAGTCATAAACACTACACACACACACACACACACACACACATATTAACAAAAGGCCTGTTTCAAAAACATATTCACTGTCTTGAGGACACACACTAATGCCTCTTTTGTTGAAAATCCAGCCTTAATTACATCACACCTTCCCATTGTTGAGTTGGACAGATACATTGGTATACATCAGCTACAACAATCAAGGCCATTTCTTTCTCTCTCTCTCTCTTTCTTCTCTGCATGTATGGGCGTGCTTACATGTCTATGTACATGTATGCAGAGATCAGAGGATGACATGGGGTGTCTTTCTCCATCTTATTTCCTATGTTAGGATCTCTCTAGGCATCCACTTACCCTGGGAAATGCCCTGGTCTCCACTTACCGGACATTGGGATTATAGGCTGGCTCCACATGTGCCTGATACTCACATGGATCTGGGGATCTGAGCTATGGTCCTCAGGGTTTTGTGGTAGGTGCTTTACCACTGAGCAACCTTCCCAGACTGATAATCAAGGCCATTTCTTCACTATATCTGGTATGTTATATGTTCTAGTTTGTATCTGAAGTGCACCCTAAAGGCCCATGTGCTTGGTAGCCAAACTGTGGAGCTACTGAGAGATGGTGGAACTTTCTGGAAGTGGGCCTAGTGGGGGTAAGTAGGCCCTTGAAGGGGATAATGAGACCCCACCCTATTCAATATCTCTCTCAATTTGCTTCCCACCCACCATGAGGTGAGCAGCTTTTATGCTCTCTGTGACTCCTGTCAAGATGTTATGCCTTGTTAAAGGGCCCAAACCAATGGATGAGGTGACCATGGACTAAACAAGAGCCAAAGCAATCCTTCTTATAAGCTGTGTATCTCAGGTATTTTGTTCCAATAACAAAAAAACAAACAAACATATTTTCCTATGAGGCAAAAAAGAGCAGATATTCCAATAACACTGGGGAAAGCATGGGGCAGATGCCCCTGCATGCATTCCCCATCGCAATTACAGTCTACTTTGTGTAGAAAAGTAAGTCTTGGTGACTTGCCAGCTGTTTGCTCCAGACTTTCTCCTGTGTTGTAGTCCATTCTCATTGCTGGGAAAAACACCTGACGAAAAGCAGCTTATGAGAGGAAAGGATTAGTTTCAAGCTCACCGTTTCAAGAGGGTCTGGACACTGGAAACCCTTCTGGGCATTTCTTTGGGAAGCAATGTAGCTGACCTGTTTCTTATTTTATTCTTATAAGAAATTTGGACAAAATGAAAGGCCCCCCCACCTTCATCATAGATGCAGAACTATCTCACTTTGGAAGAAATGTACCTGGTTTTAGACAGAACCAGCAGGGCTGGAGGAAGCTGACTCACTTTATCATACATCTGCAGCAGAGAGAGAACAGAAGCTCGAGATGGCTCCGTGCACAGCAGGGCTGGAATCCTCAACTCCACTGTTCATCCCCTGTAGAACTGGGCCTACACCTGTTAAATTCTCTATTAAAAAAAGAAGGGTTATCTCATTTGTCCTGATGCTAACTTACTCTCCGTTGGAGAATCTGCTTCTCTTTTTCAGATAGATATAGATCCTAAGGAGAGAGCCACCCCATCATACCTCAAAAGGGCCCCGGCTGAAACTAAGAAAAATCGGAGAAACAAGCAAGGGCGCTGTTTTCCTGATGAACCGGATACCAGCACAAGGGGGAAGGAGATCAGCATAGAGAAAAATCAACTCCTAGCAAATCAGAGAGCCAGAGCCTCAGAGGCCCCCAACACCTCATCACTGAAGCAGACCCAACATGGCTCAGGGAAATTTTGCAGAAGAGGGGGTGGAAAGAATGTCAGAGCCACATGTTGGGTCATGATATGCAGAGACATTTAGCTTACCCATAACTGTGGGCTAACTCCACAATGCATGACCCGTATACCTCAACAAGGAGGGGTCAAGAGGAGGGGGTAGGTCATGGATAAACCTAATAATGGTACCAAACTGACTGTAAAGAAAAACAAAATAAAAAATAAAAATGAAAAAAAAAAAGGATCCACTTCTCAAAGACTCCATCAGCTTAGTACTAAGTAAGAAGCTTAATCAAATTTACCTGGGATTATGGGAAACATTGACATTGAAGCTACCACATCCTCTAAAACTTAACATCTCTAAGGGTGGCCAATATTGTCAGACCAGTAAATATTTGTTTTCAGTGACTGGAAAAATGAATTAAGTAAAACATAATTTGGTAGGTTGCTTACAGAAAAAATGAATTCCATCCTATCATGCGAATTAGAAAGGAACCATCTTGAATACCCCTCTTTGAAGAAAAATCAGGAAGAAATGATGGTGG
This sequence comes from Dipus sagitta, assembly GCA_036346955.1. NCBI lineage: Eukaryota > Metazoa > Chordata > Mammalia > Rodentia > Dipodidae > Dipus > Dipus sagitta. The sequence continues at coordinate 318,617,136 of CM070770.1, forward strand.
CTTGAGAGATGGTATTTTGTGGTAGATTCTGTACTTTGTTTTAAAATCTTGCTGATCCAGGCACCATTTTGAACTTTTTCTTTTTTTTTTTGAATTAATTCCAAGGTTGTGATTTTCTCCTTGGGTTGAACAAACATTTGGAATGAGGCCAGTGCATTGCAAGTTTGGAAGAAATCTTCAAGCTTATCTTGTACAACCACTACCAGTTGTTCTGGACTCCCCCCTCAAATTCCAGCCAAGAGGGTGGTCTGGCTCTGCTAGGGGCCTGTGGAGATGGTTTGTTCTCTGGAGCACGAGGAGGTCATTTCTTTGATCATCTTTCTCCTCCTTCCTGGAGCAATTGTACTTTGACTATGGTTGGGTGGCTGAACCCTCCCAGGGAGCTGGAGGTAAGAACGCAAAGACAGACCAGCTGTGTCCGGTTCGTAAAAGCAGTTTACTGTTCCTGGGAAAGCCAGCCTAGACACTGTTCATATTCATGAGGATCCTTATGAATTTGAATTTTATCTACAGGAGCCAGTGAGAACATCAACTGTCCTCTGGTTGTAAGTGAACAGCTTCGCATACTTGAGGAGCAATGAGCCTAAACAAAAAAGGGATGTTTCTTCCAGTAGTTTGTGTTGGAACTTTATGGCATGCCATGAGCAGAGGAAAGCACTAGAGTTCAGAGAAACTCTCTTTACTGCATTCTGCTGGGTGTACCAGCCCAAGCTTCTCCATGGTGCCGGGACTAGCCCTTAGTGGATGTGAACCATTAGGTCAGATCTAACTAACTTCTGTTTTTCTTTGCAAATGGCTTATATTTAATAATTGATATTTCAAATAACATTTTTTTATTTTTTAGAAAGATTTATTTTGTATTTATTTGAGAGTGACAGACAGAGAAAGAGGGAAGAGAGAGAGAGAATGGACATACCAGGGCCTCCAGCCACTGCAAACAAACTCCAAATGCATGCCCCAACTTGTGCATCTGGCTTATATGGGTCCTGGGGAATCGAGCCTTGAACAGGAGTCCTTAGGCTTCACAGGCAGCACTTAACCACTAAGCCATCTCTCCAGACCGCAAATAACTTTTTTTTTTTCTGTTATACTGACCACTAAGAAGAATAGAAAACTTTCACATATATTCTTTTGAGCTTTTTACTTGAACCCAGGATCTCATGAATATTGGGCAAACATTATTTGCATATGTAGTTTGAGTTGAGGATCTCATTAAATTGTTCAAGCTCATGCTGTAGCCAGGGCAGGCCTTGAACTTACAATTTTCCTACTTTAGCCTCCCAAGCAGCTAGAATGAGAGACCTCAGTAACCAGGTCTGGCTTTGTTTATTATATAATTAACTTCTTAAAAATTAACTTTACCCATAACAGGACTACAGTCAATGTGGTGTAACATTTTATACTTATTTATTTTTTGTTTTTTCGAGGTAGGGTCTCACTGTAGCCCAGGCTGTTCTGGAATTCACTATGGAGTCTCATGGTGTCCTCAAACTCACGGCAATCCTCCTACCTCTGCCTCCCGAGTGCTGGGATTAAAAGCATGCACCACATTGCCTGGCATGTTTTATATATTTACTAAGTAGATTAGAACAGATACTACACTGGATCTTAGCCCAAAAGGCTGAAAAGCAATAATACATTGCATTTATAAGATATATCTTAATGTGAAAAGAAAACCTTACTCTCTCTTGCTGCTCTCTATTTTTGCTGGTCAGAATTATAAGCAGGAAGCACTCAGAGTTAAGACTAGTGAAGAACGAACAGCCACTGAGCTCATTTTTGGAAAGGTTTGTCTGGGAATTCCTGACGACTCATAGCAGTGACTGGTGGTCTCTTAGCAGGACCACAGAACCATAGGCTTTGTAAAGCCCTAGACGATGGGTGGGTGTGAATAGAAGACTCCTGAATCATTCAGGGGTGAGCTGGAGTGTGGTGATCCAGAGCAGGTAGGAGGGACTACGTAGAGAAGTGCTGAAATATAACTGAATGAAAAGAGCTTTGGGGTCCTTCACAGTTCAGCTCCTTGCTCTATGCTGACAGAGAAGAAAAGCAGAGACATGTGTGGTAGAAAGGCCTAGGAGCTCAGAGGAGATGAGCACATATCACAGCCCTTGTGGTCAGTCAGAATGCACTAACATGCATTCAGCAGCCTCATCTGCCATCCCACACTTCCCAGCAAGTCCACATCTAACACTCATGTCCTAATTTCTTCAAGTGGAAATATTTGAAATTATCCAGTTATTCATTGGGTTGGATGTGAATTCTCTTGACATGATAAATTGTGACTATTCTAGAAATAGCTTATTTTGTTCAGACCCATGAATTTCTAAGCCCTCCAAAATGTGATTTTTTTAAAATAGATAGAATAGCATGTTAGCATGGGATTGCATACCACTATAATAAAAATATAATGATATGATGTTCATATTATATATCGTTAACCTATGAATTAAATCACTTCCAGTGAAACATGTTACAGGTGGGAAGGGGAGGGGAGAGATGGCTCAGGTGTTAAAGACCCTTGCTCTACAAGTCTGCTGACCCAAGCCTTATCCCAGCACCCATATAAAACCTGACACACAGTGGCACGTGCATCTGTAATCTCAGCATGACTCCATCATTGACAGGCAAATCCACGAGAATCCCAGCTAGACTGCCCCTCACAACAGCAAATCAACAAGAGAGACCTTATGAAGGAGATGACCGACATCTGAGGTTGTCCTCTGACCTCCAACTTGTGAGCACTGCAGCATGGGCACACACGTGCTCACATGTGCATGCATGTGCACACACACACCAGATTTTTTAAATGTTACTCTATGTACCCACTGGTGATCTTTCTATAATACCAAAAGAAAGTAGGTTTAGAGATTTGTATATGTTTATATATGTGTGTGTATGCGAGTATGGATATATATGTTAAGTCTATGCACATATATTTATACATTTCAGCAATTATTATATATGTTTAAAATTCATGTGTGTTTTTGAAAATGTTCACTTGTGTCAAAGTCAAGTTCTCCATCTAGATCTGCCCTATTATTTGATGGCCTTCGCTTTCAGGGTTTAAGTAGCCTAGGAGGTAGTTCAATGAACAAAGACTGTTCTCATATCATTTTTATTCTGCATGGAATTCATAAGTGTCAGAATTTTTACAAACAGACTTCTTCTCAAAAGTTCATTGGCCAGGTTCTGGGACCCTAAGAGGCTAAGGAAATCATCTGACTTTTTGGGCACATACCATGCTGTCCAACCTGTTTGAGGTTGAGCCATCACAGTCCCAAGCAGCAACAAAACCAACAGCACCTTAGGCAAACAAGACAGCTAGACTTTGAAGACAGGTTGGCTTTATATTTTAGTTCCTGTAAGAAATGAGCAATTCAGAATATTTTCTTTTAACTGAGTTAAAAATAGTTGAAACTGAAATAGTTCATCCTATGAAACACAAGAGAGTAAAATGTGTGCTTTTCTGTTTTTTTTTTCCCCCTTTCTAACCTTAAAAAAAATGCATCCTACTAGACAAATCAGTCCATGCAGTGAGGAAGGAATGTGAACCAGGGCACCGGATGGCAGACTGGAGGGGAACATGCCTTTCATCTGAACTACAAGCTAGACGGGGGGAATGACTGTATTCGCTGCTGCCTTTGAGTAGGGGAAACTTTCCCAGGATATTTTTCTTCTGCGTTTCTGACTCTTATTGGATTGGAAGCTTATCCATGTGAACCAGCAGGGTCCACTTTCCATAATAAGGCTAAAAATATGCCAGAAGTGTTTTCTTTAGCACAGGCTATGAGTGTCAAGCGAAAGTGACAGGGTTTCCTCTCCTTCTGACTCTGTTTCACCTTTCCTTGAACAAAGTCCCACTGTTATCGGACCATTCCCTCCCAGTGATATTCCTTGAATAGATTCCAGCATGGGAGGTAGAATCTGACATGGAATCATGGTTGAAATTAATTGTGTGTCCATGTCTGTAAAACATAGATATTTTTCTTTCTTTATGAGTATATTCTAGTGACTGGCCTCCAGTAACTCACAGCTGTCAAAATGCTTTTCCTGCAGAGGAATGCAGGGGTCATCTATACTCTAATCAAAAGCTCTCAGAAGAAGTAAATTGCATCGCAAATTGGTGTTGGTCTATAAGTCTCACAGAATCTACCTAACTGTTTTTCTAAAGGATAACAAAGTGATCAAAAGCATGTCTTTTTGTTATAAAGAATTGGGTTAAGATAATTGACAGCTATGTAATCAGCTAGGTAATCGTTGATAGACTTTATTTTCCAGCCTTACTTCATTTGCAAATTCAGGTATGTCAAGTTGTCACAAAAAGCGAATGTAACAATGCCTCTGATGGGCTTAGCAAAATTCTGGGAGGCTGTGAGAATGAGGAAGACTGTAACTGTGGTGTCATTTCTAATCAATCGAAAACAGGTAGCTTAGGCAGGCAACACGACACCATCAGTGAAAATGCTTTCATTTTGATCAGAGTGCTCTCACAGCTTCTCCTGAATCTCAGACACCATTGTCATTCCAGTGGTTTGGACCAGTGCTTCTCAAACTGGGACAGTTTTGTCCCATCAGTGGACAGTCAGCCATGCCCAGAGACATTATTGGCTGGTGGAGAGTATGCCTAGTGTCTAGTTCACAGAAGCACAGATGTTGCTAAACGTTCCATTAGTCCCCCACAACAAAGAATGTTCTAACAGTGCAGAGCACCCTGGTTTAGAATGAGAATCCTAGGGTCTGTTGCTTGGTCAAGCAAGTGGTTACAAAAGGCATTTAAAGAAGCAAACCTATTAAATTTTTCCCTATGTTTCATCTACTCTAAGCATGGTTTTGTATGTCTGTCAGGTTGAGAATCCAGCCTTGTGATGGGGTTTGAGTTTTTGAAAGAGCCAATGCTGTTCCATGGACAATGAGGGTAGATAATGGGCAACAGACAGGAGAATTGGCTAAGTCCTTCAGATGGTAAATGCATGCATTAATTCCTATCAATAAAATATTAATCAACGGAAGTTCAGAAATTGTAATGCCATTCCTCAGATTTAAGGAGAAATTTGCAAACTCAGTGTGTTGCCATCACAGACTTTCACAGTTGAAGGAGGTTTTGCTTGTTTGTGCTGAGGTGCAGCAACTCACCTGTCTACAGAAAGGTTTCTTCTCTCCCAGGCCAGAGGATACCAGACAGCAGGAAAAGAAATGTCTAGATACAAGCTCCAAAAATTACCTTCTTTTGAGTACAGACAAGCCTTGCTCTTATTGAACTCAAAGTTCATTCCATTCAAGTATTATGCCTCTAATTCTGTGTATTTTAATTTTGCCACTCATTTTCTAAAGCTCTGAATCTTGATTTTCCATTTGACTTGGTTTTCATTATCAGCATCTGTCAAATTGAGGGGCTGGTTTCATTGTAGAGATATTAATGTACACATGGACTTACACATTAACCCCAAATGACTTATAATGTTTATATTTTCTCATGTGTATATAAGAATCTTCAAGATGTTTTCTGCTTCTAGCTCACTCCCCATAAGCTGTTTTCTTATTTTGACTGCTTTCCTTATGTCTTCAGGATCAATAAATTATTTTCCTCACCATAGCCAGTAAGGTCCTTCTATCACCAGAGGAACAAATGAGACCAAACCCCAACCATTCAAGTCTATATTCACAGGTCATGGAGAACTGAAGACTTCTTTGCCACATATTATTCCATTCTTGGCACTGCAGAATTATTTTGTTTGGGTTGGCAAGTGGTTCTGTTGAGTTTAAATATTTATGGGTAGAGTAATTGTTGGTTTTGGAATTGACTGATTGATTGATACTAGGAAAAAATAGGAAAGCTGAGTATAAAATATAACATATTAAGCTATACTTTATTTTTTGTTTCTGCTTTAACCGCTTTACTGAGACATCATTTACGTACCATAAAATTCACTCATCTTAACTAGTGAATTCAATGATCTACAAAATAAATCTACATAGTTGTTCAAGAATCACTGCCAGTCAATTTCGTGACACTTTCAGCGTTCCCATGAGCTCCTTGGCGGACATTTGTATTCACTTCCTCTTCCTACCACCAGTTCCAGGCAAGCACTAATCTACTTTACGTCTCTGTGGAGCTGCATTACCTGGGTAGTTAGTTCATGGAGCTGGAATTAGAGACTACTGATGCTGCTAGGAACAAGTCTGACCCAGTGTCTCTACTAGGACCTGCACAGTTTCCTGGACTTTGGCCTTGGCCTTGAATTCCGTGAAACTTGAATTGTGTTAGTTAACATGTCGTTGCATCGTCTTGGAGTTGAAGGTGGTTAAGTACTAAAATTCTGAAAGTCCATAATATTTCTCTTTCTCTTCCAATTTCTCTCCTTCCCTTTCATGTTTGGGCCTTCTACATGCTTTTATTGACTGCAAGATTCTAGACGATGTAACTATTGTTTGGACCATTGTATAAGGACATGACCTGGTGTTTCCTAAATGCTGGGAGTTAAATATTTTGGTCAGGTACTGATAAAGTGGAAAATAGGGAGACATTCTTTTTCAAATATCCACCGTTTAGTTACAGTAGTTTCCAAAATAGTGAACATATTTTCTAGATCTTAAAAGAAATGAACAAATATATGCGGGCTAGACATATTAAACATTCCCTGGAATATCCTGGCTCTGGCCTCCTGAAGTCATCTCTGGGTCAGGCGTTCAGCAGAGGTCAGGGCTTGCAGAAGGCTGCTTTGAATCCTGTCTGCATGCGGCTGGAATTTTGAGTTCCTAATCACTCAAGAACACTTGATCTCCTTTCTCCTTCTTGAGCAGATGAGTCATTTTCTTGGTCGTTTACCTTGAGCTCCTCCTGTTTATCCACAGCAGACGAGCTGGCATGGAAGTTCATGTACATCTGTATTTCATTTAGAAATATAGGCCTAAATGCATGTTTTCCTTCCTTATTATTCTTTTTCTCAGATTTTCATTTCTGTAGTCCCACTGGTTCTGCCTAAAACCAGGGACGTTTCTTCCAGAGGGTGCTGGTTCTGCACCCGTGATGAAGGTGGGGGCTTCAGCTTTGTCCAGATTCATTTTGTAAGAATAAAGCAACAAACAGGCCAGCTGCATTGTTTCCCAAAGAACTGCCCATAGGAATTTCCAGTGTTCAGAGCTTCTTTTGTTTTCTAAATCCCAGAAGAAAGATTTGACTCAGCAGAAGTGATCCCCGAGCCTTCTTCAGCAGCATTAACGGCAGCTGTGCCCTGGCTTTGGCTCTATAGCAGACACCATCCCAGCCAAGACCAGAGCAGCTCCAGCTACGGGCACCACACTGTCTACCAACTGTTCCTAGGCAGGAGACCCATGGCCCCAATACTGGCACCTCCCTCCCTTCTAATCAGAGTGACTCATTTGTTCACGTCACACCTTCATAGCCACAGGTCTGATTCCTAGTCTTCCCTGTTTCTTCTTCTTTATCATTCTCTCTTTTCACTTCCTTTCTCTTCTTCCTTGTCTGTCCTTTTCCCTTCACTTTCATTCCTTTTCCCTCTCCTCCTCTCCCTTCTTTTCCTGTTCTTTCCTTTCCCTTACCATCTATGTCTTTTCTCATCCCTTCCTTTTCTTTCCATTCCCTTCTTTTTCTCCCCTTTCCTTGAGATTTTCTTTCACTTGCTTACTTTGCTTGCCTTGCTAGCTGTCTTGTTGGCAAGGAATCCAGCCCCAAATGAATCCAGAGAAGGCCTCTGTTCCCATGCCCACAGTAGAGAAATCAAAAAAAAAACTGACAGCTACTTAATTTAAAATTGGTTCTGTACTAGAAAAACAAAACAAAACAAAACAAAAAAAAAAACAACATCAAAAATCTTCCACCAGTTTTTGTTTGTTTTGTTTTCAGACATCTTGGCTTTGAACAAGACTTAGGCCTCATAGTTTGACTCCAAGCTTTGTCTCCTCTAATTCTGCATGGTTACAGGAAAGGCAGTTGGTTAATAGATACTGTGTTATTTCTATAGATTGAATGTTTGTGACCTTCCCCCCACATTTATGTGCTGTCTCCTGACCCCAACGCCATGGTATTTGGAGCTGAGGTTTGAGAAGTGAGTAGGTAATGAAGGGTGGGTCCTTGTCAAAGGAATTTGTACCCTTATAAGAAAGACCCACAAATGACTTTCTGCCTTGAGAGAGCATGAGAAGAAGATGGCCACTAATGAGCTAGGAGGCACATAGGCTTGCCTCACATAGTGAATCTACCAGCACCTTGATCTTGGACTTTCCAGCCTCCAAAACTGTGAGAAATATACTTCTGTTGTCTGTAACCATCTATCTCAAGGTATTTCATGACAGTAGTCCAAACTGACTAAGATGGCTACAGATTTCAGAAGACATTTTTTTTTAAATCAAGAAATATGAAATCATACCAACATAAGGATTCCCCATGGTAAGAAACAACATTAAATTCAGACATTGGAAAAACTGGAAAAATCACTGAAATTCTTTTCAAAGGCAAAGTACAAATCCCTTATTATAGTCAAAGTTACAAAGGAGTTCAGAAAAAAAAAATAAAGATTGTCAAGTCAGTTAGTTAAAAAACTGTAAGATTTATGAACAGCTGTTCCATGCACAAGAAATAAAATAATGCCTTTTAGATGTAAGAACATGTACCACGACTCACAATGGAGTAGCTACAGACCAACACCAGATACGTTTTATTTTTTAATCACATGAGAAAGAACTGAGGTTGAGTCCAGAATGCACTGGAGAGGCTGTGGGTGGTACACACATTTGCCTAGTGCTGGTGTAAAAGTGCCCCTAATGCTACGCACATAGTTGGAAAAACCTATCAGAATTATAAACACGTGTATCTGTTAACTCAGTTATTTCACATTTAAAAACTTATCCAATGCAAGAATGAGAACGTAGCTCAGTTGTAAAATTCTTGGCCTTGCAAGTGCAAGGCCCTCAGTTCCATCCTCAGTACATTGAAGTTCTTTTCAGTTTTTAAAAAAGTAAGACATATTTATTTTTTTAAATATTAAAATATTTTTGTTTATTTATTTGAGAGAGAGAAAGAAAGAAAGAAAGAGCATGGATGCACCAGAGAGCCGTGCCACTGCAAACTCCAGATACTTGCACCACTTTGTGCATTTGGTTTTACATGAGTACTGGGGAATCAAAGTAAGGCCATCAGGTTTAGCAAGCAAGCACCTTGAACAACTGAGTCTACTCTCCAGCCCAAGCTTATTTATTTTAGATTAAGAGGGAAAGACAATAGAAAGAACAGCCTCCATGGAGAGAAGGGAATTTCCAGAAAACTGTAGATCCAGTCGCAGTGGGAACTTAACATTTGTCGAATGAAGGAAGCCTGCCTATCCAGAGTCTATGAGCGGTCTCCTTGAATGAAGATGCAGGTGCTGGCTGGTCCATAATGCACCCAATACTTTCCCACCAGGCCAGCCCACTGTGGGAAAATTCACCTAGGCCAAGAAGAAGGAAGAAGTGGAGTCACACACTGAGCCATCTGGGGTGAGATTATAATCTCCTACCAAGGACTGCCATCAGTCTGCCTACCACGGAAACTGTATAGCTCCTATAGAGGTTTCATCCTCCTCTTTGAAGCCACCCCAACTTCTGTCAGGGAAATGCATGATCACTCTTAACTGCTTCATGATGATAAGGAGACAGTGTTAGGCCACAGCAGACAGTGCTTCTCTGGAGGAAGAGCTACCTAAGAGCCCATGGTAGAACATTCTGGCCTGATGGTGAGCTTCTGATTTCTGGAGTGTCTTTGTATTCTTAACATTTGGAACTGTAACTGACACATACAGAGGAGTATTAGTGACATAAAAGATTGGAATATTAGAAGTGAAAAAGGATCAGTTTAACAAGGCATCATGAAATTAGAATTATAAAAATTAGGAAGTTAATTGCCAGCATTGTGACAAAGTATGTTGTCACTGAAGGAGGGCTAGAATGGCTCGGTTTTTAAATACCTTAAATACCATAGGTAGAAACATTTAATATAGTAAGGTGGGGCTGTAACCATGTTAGAAGTGGCAAGTCATCAGCTTATAGCTTCTTCATAATTCCCATTCTTGTAAACTTTTATGCTTTAGAGGACAATCAAGGGGACCCACATAGGTGGACCATCTGAGTATGAACTGACTGTAAATGAGAGGATATAAAGTTAAAACAGCACTTGAGTATGCAAGGCCATATTACCACTAGGATTATAATAGGTATAAGTTTCTTCCCAACATGAAATTTCTAAAATCTACTTCTAGGACTGTTCACTAAATGGCACAGTGGTTTCTGATATAGTCTGAATCTACTCTTGTATATCTAATAAGGCAGAGGAGACTTTAGTGGATTTAACAGGAATATATGAACAACATTTAATCCCAATAATAGTACATGTAGCACCCCAAGATGTTGTGAATCTGTCTAAAGGCCATATGATTTTTTATAATTTCTTTCTTTTATCATTTGAACTTAATTGGAATTAAGATGGGAGATTCCCTGAGATATGTCATTTAAAACCTTCTGAGTATATTTAGTGAGAGTTTTTAAATATTATCTTCTAAACTTAAAGATGGGATAAAAATGGAAACAAAATTATTGTACCAGTGAAAAAAATTTCTTGTCAGTTCCTGTTATACTTTATTTTTGGTTATATTTTCTTTCAGAATTTTTAAGACCAAGCAGATAGCCAAAATTTCATCAAATACATGCTTTTGAAAGTAAGTTGTAGCTATTTAAGAGTGATTTTTAGGGTTCTGGGAGGAGCTCTATGGCTTAGCATTAATGGCATCTGCTAGGATGAGTCAGTGCCATGCTGACCATATGGCTTCCTTTGGAAGACTGGTGGACCTTCTGTTTTGATTCTCCTCTTGCAGGCTATGCACTGTTTGAAATCCATCTTTTGAGTTTTCATGAGATATATGATTAAGAGAATAGGTGACTTACCAGAGTTGTAGGACACATTAAGATTTCCCATCATTTCCTGTGTTCTTTTTGACCTGGGAGTAGGAACCAAATATTAGTTGTCCGTTTAGCTTGTCTCCAGTCAGCTTTGGCTTTCACACATGGTTATTTGGCTTTCAGATGGACAGTTACACCAGTCTAATATAAAGTAGGTATATATTAGAATCTATGTAAATGATTAACTGTTTCCTTTTGGCAAATTTTAAAGCCCTTGTCATAGCTATAAGTTCTGCTAGTTGGGCACGGGTGTTAGTGAGAAAGAGGTTAGACTCAAGAGTCTCAAATTTTGTTACCTTGTATATTTTGTCTTTTTTGTTTTATTCTGCACTAAAGAACTATTTTTTGTTTTATGAAGTCTTTAACTAGGCCAGGCCAAATAGGTAGACACTATCTCTGAAGTCCTGGGATAAAATGGTCTAGACGACTTGACCTTCCCTCCTGGTTTATGTCTGGGTGTCAGCACCACAGAAATGTATCCCATGCATATCCTTCTGCATGTATATAAAATGCCCCAAGTATGATGACTGAAGTGCTGACTCCTTAAGATGCTGTTTATATCACAAAAGATTTTTAAATGTCTAAAGCAAAAACAACTCCTCAGCTACTCAAAAAGAACAAGGAGGGGCTAAAGAGATAGCTTAGCAATTAAAGCACTTGCCTGCAAAGCTAAAGAACCAGGGTTTGATTCCCCAGTACCCACATAAGGCCAGATGTACAAGGCTGTACATGCATCTGGAGTTCATTTGCAATGGCTAGATGTCCTGAAGCACCCATTCTCATTCTCTCTCTCTCATAAATAAATAAATAAATGAATAAATAAATAAATAAATATTTTTTTAAAAAAAAGCAATGAATTTCTTTGGGGAGCACCATTGAAATACCTCTAAGAAATATTGCTACCTAGAAAAATTAAGATGTAAAGTGCTATGGATAGCACATTCCCATTGGTTGGAAAAGAAGAATTAGAGATATACACAGAATATGTATTTGTTTATAGTTACCTAACATATTGGAAGACAAAATACAATATCCCAAGAGAAGGAATTAAGATGGCTGGGAACATTAAAAAAAAAATCTTCACTATATCTCACCTTATCAGAAAATGGAATAAGCAAACCGTATTCAAAAACTGAGTGTATAGTAACTACTTTATCCTTGCTGGCATTATAAGTTTCTATTGTGGTGGAGAAAGTATGGCAGAAAGCAGACAGCTGAGTGTCATATCTCCATATCAGCTGAGAGGAAGTAACAAGAGTGAGCTGGCTAGGTGGCAGTGGACTAATGAACTTCAAGGTCTGGCCCAGTGATCCACCTCTACAGCAAGGACCCACCTCTCAAAGGCTCCAGCAGCTGAGGATCAAGTATGAAGCTTAGTTACAAACACATGACGCCAAGCGGAATATTTTATACTAAAGCTGAAACAGTGTGCCATAAAACAATGATTACACATGAAAGACTGGCAGCACATGTTGTTTCCCCACTCTGGTAAGGCTTCTGTAATATGTGACACTTAAAGTGATTGGCTATGTCATTATTCTTTTTGCTTATACCTTCTAAATATTTTTATTTTAATCTTTACCATTTTCATCTATTTCTCATTTACTTTTAAAATATGCCTTTGATAAATCTATTTTTAGCTGTCTCAAGAACCTCCACACTGGTTTCCACAATGGCTGTATGAGATTATATTCCCACCAACAGGGTAGAAGGGTTCCCCTTTTACCACATCCCTGCCAACATTTATTGTCATTTGTTTTCTTGATGGCAGCCATTCTGACAAGAGAGAGATGGAGTCTCAAGGTAGTTTTAATTTGCATTTCCCTGATGGCTAAGGATGTAGAACCCTTTTTTAGATGTTTATATGCCATCTGTGTTTCTTCTGATGAGACTCCTCTATTTAGTTCCATAGTCCATTTTTAATTGGGTTGTTTGATTTCTTATTGTTTTCTGTTTCTTGAGTTCTTTCAATATTCTGGATGTTAATCGCCTGTCAGATGTGTAGCTGACAATGATTTTCTCCCATTCTGTAGGTTGTCTCTTTGCTCTATTCACAGTGTCCTTTGCTGTACAAAAGCTTTGTAATTTCATGAGATCCCAGTGGTTTATTAGTGGTTGCATTTTCTGAGCAATTGGGGTTATATTCAGAAAGTCATTACCTATGGCAATATGTTGAAGGTTTCTACTGCCTTTTCCTCAAGCAATTTCAGAATTTCAGGTCTGACATTAAGGTCCCTGATCCACTTAGATTTGATTATTGTGCATGGAGAAAGACAAAGATCTATTTTCATTTTTCTGTATATAGATATCCAATTTTCCCAGCACCACTTGTTGAAGAGGCTATCTTTCCTTCAATGGATATTTTTGGCATTTTTGTCAAAAATCAGATGGCTATAGCTGTCTGGATTAATATCTGTGTCCTCTATTCTGTTCCATTGATCTAAATGTCTGTCTTTGTGCCAATACCATACTGTTTTTGTTACTGTGGCTTTGTAATATAGCTTAAAATCAGGTAAGGTGATACCACCAGCCTTATTTTTGTTCCTCAAAATCATTTTGGCTATTCAAGGTTTTTTTGTGCTTCCAAATGAATTTTAGGATGTTTTTTCTATTTATGTGGAGAATGCCATTGGAATTTTAATGGGGATTGCATTAAATGTGTAGATTGCTTTTGGGAAGATTGGCATTTTCACAATATTGATTCTTCCAATCCAACAGCATGTATTGCCTTTCCATTTTCTTGTGTCTCCTGTAATTTCTCACTTGAGCATTTTAAAATTCTCATTGTAGAGATCCTTCGCTTCCTTGTTTAAGTTTATTCCAAGGTGCTTTATTTTTTTTTTTTTTTTGAGGCAATTGTGAATGGGAGAGATTTCCTGATTTCATCCTCCACATGTTTGTTGTTAGCATGTAGGTAAGCTACTGATTTATGCACATTTATTTTGTATCCTGCTACGTTGATAAAAGTGTTTATCAGCTCTAACATTTGCTGGTAGAGTTTTTAGGGTCTTTTATGTTTAGAATCATATCATCTGCAAATAATGATAATTTGATCTCTTCCTTTCCAATTTGTATCCCTTTTATGAGTATCTCTTGCCTTATTGCTATAGCTAAGACTTCCAGCACTATATTGAATAAAAGTGGAGGTTCTTAAGACAGCTAAAAATGGATTTACCATATGATCCAGCTATAGCACTCCTAGGCATATATCCTAATGACTCTTTTCACTACCTTAGAGATACTTGCACAACCATGTTTATTGCGGCTCTATTCACAATAGCTAGGAAATGGAACTAGCCTAGCTGTCCATCCACAGATGAGTGGATAATAAAGATGACGTACATTTACACAATGGAGTTCTATTTAGCAGTAAAGACAAATGAAATTATGAAATTAGTAGGGAAATGGATAGATTTGGAAAGTATTATAGTAGGTGAGGTGACCTAGGCCCAGAAAGCCAAACATTGCATGCTCTCTCACATGTGGATCCTAGCTACAAATATATGGACTTGTGCATGAGTTGGAACCAAAAATTGTAGCAGAGGCTCATAAGCTAGAAAAAAAGCTATAAGGGAGGGAGGAGAGGGAAGGATTTTAGCAGATGGTATTGTATATATATGAGTAGAAGAACAGATTACAGGGAGGGGAAAGACCTAAGCTAGGTCTGGGTGAAAGATTGTATAAAATAAGGGTGTGGGGGGAGGGTCAATCAAAATTCAAGATATTCTGAATAAGAAATATGAAAATCTACTTTCTTGAATAACCACACATCCGGAAGCCATAGATTGTTACTAGAAAACTTTCAGAACCAGGGATGGGATACCTTCCAGTGAGTTTTTGGCCAGTGAGGTCCCTGTTGCCTCCAAAACATTATAGGCTATTGCCAAGGCCCTTGGTGTCCCATGAGAAAGAGATGGTAAGACTCTATTGCTGAAGACTTCACATGCCTGAGTTGCAAAGTCACTGAGAAATCAAGCTGGTACTGAGCAGAAAACCCTCTCCTTGTAGCCCAGCCAACTGAAATCTGGAAAAAGCTACACTGTATGCAGCCTTATAGGAGACAGAAGTCATCAGTGGTGAAAACAGTGGACACTGTAAGCCTCAAGTTTTGCCAGATAGGCCAAATGACTGAATGAGTGCAATAGTGGCATGTCTGCTCTGGGGGAAAACAACTGCTCACTAATTGGAATGAAGGCCCACTCTATGGGAGGGAATACATGCCTGGTACTGAAAACCTAATCAAAACCCTATGGCAGGGGAGGTCATGAGCCTTAGGGATAAAAAGCCTGCACTTGTCTGGATAAATGCATATATTACTCTCACCAAATTGCCCTGAAAGCACTACACTTAATGTTCATGTTCATATATTAATGCTAATCTCACTTCTGGCCAGAGAAGCTTCTCTTTTCAGATGGCAATGACCGCTGGGAATGACCCAAAAGACAGCATAGTGCTGAGAAGAAGGGATAGAGGGGTGTCCAGTACTGAAACATCTCACACCCTCCAAAGCTCAGGGTCCATTGTGGAAGAGGTGGTGGAAAGGATGTAAGAGCCAAAGGAAAGGCACCACTCCTTACATACAACTGTCCAGACAGAAATTGGCCTCAATAGCAATACCTACACAAGACCCTCATAATAGGAGACAAAAGATGATGATGTCAAATTAAAAGAGAGACTAATGGAGAAAGGGAGAGGATATGACAGAGAGCAGAGTAACTTAGATCTCCAGTCTCCTGGCTGGAGGAGGAGTCACTGTGGGCAGATCCTGGGGTCCAGCCCTAAAGAGTTACTGGAGGCAGGTCTGAATTCCAGCCTAAAGGTATGCAGAGTGCTTGAGCTCTGCCTGGGGTCTCTGGAGTTGCTTGCTTGCGGTGGGTAGTGGTTGTTTTTCTCTCCGTGTGGATCTGTGTAAAGGGGGCCAGCCTCTTCTGCCATTATGGAACGTCCCCTGGATCTGTAGCCTTCAAATAAATCCTGTTTCTCCCATAAACTGTGTCTGGTTTGGAGGTTCTTCCTAGCATTGTGAAGCTGACTATGACACTGGCCAAACCCAAGCTTGAGGAAAACCTTTGGGCCCTTGTCTTACCCTGCTATACTTTTGCAGAATTGCCATTTGGTAGAAAAAGAAGCCCAATGGCTTGTCAGGGAGTTTGAAGTCACCACAACCAGGAAGCCCTCAGCAGTAAATAACAATGTACTAGCACCAGGACATTGTTCAAATCACTAAATGCACCTGGATCCTACCATCCTCCTGTACACACAGGATGCTTTTGATACACAAGCAAAGGTGACTCCAGCAGCCAATGTGGTGGCTGATCTCCAAGATGTACTCCAGTGATCCCCACATCCTGGTGTTTGTCTCTTTCACTCCTCCACATTGTACTCGAGTTGGTGTGTGTGAACAGAATATGGAAGAGGTAGTGGTGCAACATTATTTGCATGTCATGTATGCACACATATGTGCTCCTATGTGCATGGGAACATGTGTGGGAGGTGTGTATATGGTGTGTGTGTGTGTGTGTGTGTGTGTGTGTGCACAGGCCAGTGGCCAACATTTGGCTGTCTTCCTCAGTGGCTCTGCACCTTATTTTTTGAGACAGGATCTTGCTGAACTTCGATCTTACTGGTTAGGCTACATTAGCTGACCAACAAGCTGTAGGGATTCTCCTCTCTCCATCTTCCCAGCGCTGGAATTACAGATAATGCACCACCCTACCCAGCTTCCACTTGGATTTCATAACTTAACGGGATGCTGTGAGGGCTGTCCAAGTTTAGATGCTGTGCCCTATTAGCTGTACACCAAAGGCACCTGGGAGCCCGACTCACACTGCGGTGGACAGTTTGTGATCTCCGATCAGAGGGTTGCTGACAGTCCTGCCCCCGAGGGCTATGTCTGTGTACTCACAGCAGACCCTCCAGATGGGTAAAGGAAGCAGTGAGCCTAGTGTGTCTGCCTCCAGGGCAGCCCACTCTGAAAGGGTATCTGATAACCTGCAGACAATTGTAAAGTCAGGGTGAGCAAATGTAATTGTGGTAAGTCTAACAGAAAACATGGACTTGATCTTTAGATTAGCATGAACAGCAGGATTCTCCAGAGGAATAAATGAAAATTTTAACTAGTTTCAAATGTATCTCTACTGACATCTTTGTAATGATAATGCTTTGAAGAGAGTCTAATACGCACAGCAAGTGTTTGCAGAATGTTTTGACCACTGTACTCAATGCACTTACAATGTTCTATGGTATCCATCATCTTTGATGCTGATTAACTGACTGAAATGTCATGATGGGGCTGGAGAGATGGCTTAGCAGTTAAGGTGCATGCCTGCGAAGCCTAAGGACCCAGGTTTGATTCTCCAGGTCCCACGTAAGCCAGATGCACTTGGTGGCACATGCATCTGGAGTTCGTTTGCAGTGGCTAGAGGCCCTGGGGTGCCCATTCTCACTATCTTTATGTCTTTTCCTCTGTCTATCTCGAATAAATAAGTAAAAATAAATAAAATATTGAAGCGTCATGATGGCCTCTTAAATGTTCCTTTAGTTCTACTTGACACACATGTAGGAATGAAGTAAACTCCATCCACGGTCTTTAAGAATCTATAACTTTAAAAGACAGTATTTGAAACCGACATTAAAAACAATTTCCAGGCTCTCTCCAATGAATGATTCAGACTATTGGGGATCAGAGCCCCCAATAGGGCCCATGAATGCTCTGCATTCCTCAGTCACACCCAGACCTTCTTCTGGCTTTACCATCTACTTCATACAACACAGCACAGTCCCTTAACCTTCACACTGGGTGTCTAACAGGACTGTAATGTTTGCTTTCCAAGCTGACTGATATTGTGAAGTGAAAGCACAGTGTACGAAAGGTATTGTGAGTACTCACTCTCAGTCGATGGCAGGCTCCACGTAAGGGGTGAATGAGAAGGATGAGGCAGAACCTGTGTCTTCAGGACCTGGCGGCCTTTCTGAGGTGACACATCACAAAGACTCGTTAGGAGCTTAAAGTAAAACACAAGGTATTTATGCAAACTATTCAGGTTCACACAGGGGCTTCTATTTTGTAATCTCATGTATTATGCACATCATATGCCATGAAGTTTCCTCTTATTAGTTAGCTCATTTGACCCTACCTACCCTAACTCTCATCCTATATGTGTATATATGGGGTTTAATTAAATCATCAAAATAACAATTATACGATGTTGTTTCTTCATCTTTGTGACAATGTCTTGTTTTGTCACCTAGTCTGGCCTCAAACTCATGATTCTATTGGCTTGGCTTCCCAACTGCTGGCATCACAAACATGTGTCACCAAGTCTGGCTACAATATATCATCTTTTGGTAAGAAATAAGCTAAAGAGAGGGAACCTGGGGAGAAGACTCAGTTAGTAAAGTGCTTTCTGCATAAGCATGAGGATGTGGGCTCCGAGCCTCATCATCCACACAGAAGTGGAGCTCACTGGTGCAAGTCTGCAATCTCCGAGCTGAGAACCTTGAGACGGGATCCCCGAGGCTTGCTAGCCAGCTAGCCCAGCAGAACTGGTAAGTCCATGCTCACTGACAGATCCTGCCTCAGAAGATAAGCTGGATAGAAATTGAGGAAGACACACGACATCACACTCTGGCTTCCACACTCACGTGCATGTTTACCTGCGCACACATATGGACATCATAAATTTAAAGTTTTACCATAACTATGAGATATCAAATTTAATCCATGCAGTTACTTAGAAACCCTGAATATCAATAACTTAAATGCTAATTGTAACATAGACTTCACAGCTCCATATATATGAATACAGATATTAAGCTTGGGGCATACACATGTGAACTGTCAACATAAGATCTGCTTAGGGGTCTCAGGCCAAGAAAGGTAAAACCTAAACTAAGCAAGCCCCACTGTGTTTATACAAGTCAGATTTCCATAAGTACCAGTGGCCTTGCTGGTAGGCTGCTTTCCAAGGGCTGGTCTTCAGCATATGTTGGCTAAGAAGCTGCTGGAGCAAAAGGTAGGTGAGTCATCTGAGATGTCACTCAGAGCCCGTGAGGTTTGGATCTCCAAGAGTAGAGCAGTGTTCCGCACAGACAAATCTAGGCATAAGGTAAGAAGGTTCAACTGCTTTTCATTTCCCATGAAGTTGCCAGGGGATGAGTACTATTCACTTGGGATAAATGGCAGCTTAACACTGATGATGGGCCAGGTTCATGACACTGCACTTGCTCTTACCCTTCATTAAGTGGATTAAGCTTGATTATAACACTGAGAAGCATTCAGCAGTGAGGTAGTCATTACTGCACTGTATTTTTGGAGGTGGAACTCTGAAGATAGATCTACGTCTGTGGTCACAGGTAATGCCATCAGCAAATGACCTGGATCCATGGCCTTTGGAATCTTTGCTGTGTCTTCAGAGTACAAATTGCTGTGACCTGTTTACTTCAAGTTATTGTCAGTGAATTTTGGAAGTTGTATAAACGTTGTGGCATAGTATCAATTTAAAAAATTGACAGGCCATGATGTTGTCTTTTTTTCCTCAACCAGAAGAACATATCACACTTTGATTATGACAAGCACGTGAATGGCACAGAACCCAGTACATGACTTCTGAAACGTGGAGGTTTTTAAACAGTAAAATGGCTGCTCAATTATTGTTCTCTAAGTATCGGAACAAGGAAATGTGCTCTTTTAAGAGACAATTTTAGTATCTGTGGGACATATGTAACCTGATATCTTAAAGCAAATCGGAATTCTGAGGGAAGGCAATATTATTTGGAAATGATAGTGTCCTAAAACTAGCCAAATTTGTGGAAAAAAAAAAAAAAAAAACAACACTTTCCTTTTCCTTGGAGAATGTGTCTCTGTGGTCACTACAGGGCCAGCATTTCAGAGACAACATAGGAACTGTATATCCTTATTCTCTCATGCCCACTGGTGTGCTCTGTGAGTGCTCATGGAGCCTGAGAGCCAGCTGTCCTTACAAGCAGCTGCTCTCAGCCCCGTGGGCACCCAGTTCCTCACTCCTCAAATCACAGAAGCATCCGGCAGATCCGACACTGAGAGTGACTCACCTCCTTGCCTGAACACACTGTGAGAGGCTTCTGACCTCTACGGCCAGCTGAGTATCCGAACAGCCCCTCTTGCTATCGGAGAGCTCCAAGAATGCGGATGTAGTTGTTAGGGCCTGCTTTTAAGCCTCTTGTGGTTAACATGAATAGCATTCTTCTGATAAATCACATTTCTTTATTATATTAACTAGAAATTAACACAGCATTCTTCTTGTGTAATGTGGACTTCTATAACCTTCAGTTTTCTCATTTGTAAATGCAATTTATATTTCACAGAGTTGTAATATTTTACCAACTTTCAGGGTTTTTAAAGAATTTTTAAATATTTTATTTATTTATTTGAGAGAAAGAGGGAGAGAGAAAGGAAGAGGTAGATAGAGAAAGAGAATGGGCATACTACGGCCTCTAGCCATGGCAAATGAACTCCAGATGATTGTGCCACCTTGTGCAACTTTCTTACGTGGGCACTGGGGAATCTAACCAGGGTCCTAAGGCTTCACAGGCAAGGGCCCTAGCTACTAAATAATTTCTCCAGCCCTTAGGATTTTTTAATCTGTAAAGTGAATTTATTAGAAATACATGTGTAGAGTGGTTTCATCTGATTTTTCATTTGGAATTTAAAAGCATAACTGTGAATTGCTTAAATATTCTCTTAGCATTTGTTTTTCTCAGAAGTTTCACTTATTTTATTTATTTACTTATTTTATTTTATTTTATTTTGGGTTTTCGAAGTAGGATCTCACTGTAGCCCAGGCTGACCTAGAATTCATTATGTAGTCTTAGGGTGGCCTCAAACTCACAGCAATCCTCATACCTCTGCCTCCCAAGTGCTGGGATTAAAGGTGTGTACTACCATGCCCAGATTATTTTATTTTTTAAGTGAGAGAAATATATTTTATTTATCTTAAATATATATATATATATATATATGTATGGAGAGAGAGAGAGAGAGAGAGAGAGAGAAGAGAGAGAGAGAGAACACGAGGGCCTCTGACTACTAAAAATGAATTCCAGATGCACATACCACTTCATGCATCTAGTTTTATGTTGGTACTGGGGAATAGAGCTCAGGCTAGCAGGCTTTGCAACCAATCACCTTTTGCTGCTGAACCATCTCCCTTGCCCTAATTTGTCTAAAAATTTTACATCTAAAAACCCACATCTACACCATTTCTCTGGAGCCCTTTCTGCATAATTATCACTCTAGCTATATTTTTAACAATATCTCCCATGCTCCCCTTTTCACTATGCCCTGAAATGAGCCTCTTCCTGAGCCTAATCACTTGTGTCTGGACCACCCAGGGACACTTAAGTCTCACCTTCTCTTCAGCCCCTGAGACATCCACCACTGGCAGTATTGAATGTTGTCCCTGTCCCTTCTCTCTCAACTTCGAGGTCACGCCTAGTATTATGTTTCTATCATTCCACAGCACTGGCCTTGCTGAATTGAAGTTGCTGATTGACATGCCTGACTTTAATATGTGCTTTGTAAAAATGTACATGTTTTAATAGTATAAATGCTGGAAGATAAACTGACACATTTTGAGTAGTATTTAAATACCCATTTATTCAACCAGTCATATAAATGAAATAAATAAATCAATTAGTTTGTTTATTATTTTAAGTATGTTCCTTTTTCTAGCCCTCTTCTAAAAATGGTTGATCCTGGGCTGGAGAGACAGCTTAGCACTTAAGGCACTTGCCACCAAAGTCACAGGACCCTGGTTCTACTCTCCAGTACCCATATAAAGGGGGATGCATAAGGTGGCATATGAATCTTGAGTCTGCCGTGGCCATAGGCCCTGGCATTCCCATTCTCTATATATATATCAGCCTTTTCTCTTTTATATGAATAAATAAATATAAAATAAATAAAATATCTTTTGAAATGGTTGATCCTCAAAGAGCACACAAAGAATGCATTCATGTGAGATTTCTCTGCCGGTAACTAGTGGGCAGAGCTGATAGAAGAATGCAAAAACCTGTGTGTGTGTGTTCTCTTGTGTCATGGGCTCACCTCCTTTTTTTTTTGCTTGTAAGGTATGTAAGTAATACATTTGAAATCTTCACAGCTAAAAATCACTACCAGGTGACTATGGGTTAATAAATGTGTTAACATGATCAATAGTATATTTTTCAGGGGGAAGGTAAACTTGTTCCTCATTTTAGGAAGTTTAGGAGTGGCCCAGCTTGGTTGGTCCTTTTGGAAGGTTGGCTTTCCATGGGAGCCAGGCTACCACGGGGCATGCCAGGGGGCCTGATAGCTGGGCCTGCAGGCTGAGGAGTAGGCAGGTAGTAAGTTGCAGTCTGTTCCCCAGTTTGAGTCGAGTGAGAACAATTTATTGGCTCGCTCTGTTTCTGTCTTAAGGAAGTTCCCAGCTGGAAGTAACGGTGACTTCACTGAGAGTGGGTGAAAGATGGTGTGCTAGCCCACAGGCATATGGTGTGTCTGCTCAGGCATGCTTCATGCATTCCTCTCATCTCCTTTCCTATCTCTACCACAGGGGAGCCATCCCCCCATGACCATGCTAATTGGAGCATGTTGCATTAGCAGACTGTCATTTCACATGTCATTGGTCAAATGTCACTTCCTCTGTCTTTTTTTTTTTAGGTAATTTGAAATAAAGTATATAAAGCATTTCTTTAATTAAATGATGTCAGGAAAATTAATGTGAATTTCATTGATCTCTTGCTGTGAGTTGTTCACACTTTCCTGTTGGCATTTTGGTCCAGCACGTTGGGACTGAATGGAAGCACAAAGGAGCTTCCCTAGAGAAAAACTCTCATTGCTCTGCCTTCCCTAGTGGTGGATGTCTGTGAAGTCAGCAGAGAGATGCAAACAGCATCCTAGAATAGCACTTTCTACCTGGCTCTTCCTGTGCAATTGTAAGTTGGGTTTTCTCCAGTTTAAAGAACCAGCCAGTTGTGGTTATCCCTGCACAGGGACTGGGTCTGACATTGGAGAATGAGTAGGCACGTGGGCTGCGAGATCATCTGCTCAATCAAGCCTGTGTACAGACCCTCTGGACAAAACCCAGAGGTCTATGTGAAGGACTTTCCTGCTTAAAGGACTAGCTCAGTCCTCAAACTGAGAACCCAAGGCTTTGTCACATAGGTAGGCCTCCCCACACTCCTTCTAATGAAGGAGGGACAAAGGGTGACAGATGCAACCAGGTAAGTTTTGAAGAATCTCAGTACTGAGGGAGCTCTGAGAAGAGATGGAAAGATAACACCCTTCTTCATTTCCTTCTCTGACTCAAGCCAGAATCAAAAGTCCTTTAAACCCTCTTATCTCTTCTGGGATATATTTTCTGAATTGTAATTAACATTATTTAATTAATCCTGGCATTTTTAAAGTTTTATCTATTAATGAGAGAGAGAGAGAGAGAGAGAGAGAGAGAGAGAGAGAGAGAGAGAGAGATGATGAGAATGGGCTTGCCAGGGCTTCCAGCCACTGCAAACGAACTCCAGATGCATGCACAACCCCCCCCCCCCCGTGCATCTGGCTAACATGGGTACTTTGGAGTTGAACCTGGGTCCTTTGGCTTTGTAGGCAAGTGCCTTGACCACTAAGCCATCCCTCCAGCCCCTGGCATTTTTTAAATTTGGGTTTTGAATTTGAAAACACATACACACTTGCTATATATGACTCTGAATATATAATACATATATAAAATATATATAATGGCTAGAGGTCATGATGCACCCATTCTCTCCCTTCCCCCTCTTTCTTTATCTGTCTCTCCCTCTACTTCCTTTTCTCTCTCTCACTCTCTGCTTGAAAATAAAAAAAAATATTAAAAACAGAAGTTGCAGAGAAATTGAAAAAGACACCTGACATCTGACCTCCACATACGTGCACACACGTGTGCATGCCCACTTGTATACAAGTGCACCCACGTATATAGGATCAAGTGTACATACAGCAAGCCCCATCCACATGCCCCAAGAAGGCAGAAGACTACCCAATGACTACGATTCATTCTGACTGTGTTGCTATCACCAATTTCTTCTGTGCATCCATGCGTATTAATGAGGCAGTGTGGGGGTAACAGAGATCCCAAAAGGGAAAAGTGAGGAGCCTTAAAGTGGGAAAATCTGGATCATCCTTATCTTGTTCCCCCTCAAGGGGTCATTACAATTTTCACTTTGCTAGAGGCCAGAAATGCCAGAAAGTCTGGACCTTCCTTATCCCTTCCTATGTAAAGGAGTTCCCTCCCCAGATCTTTTTCCCTTAATCCCGAGTTCCCCACTCCTATAGGGGATAAGAAGGATAGTTTCCTTTCCTGGATCCTAAAGATGCCTGGAAAGCTTGTCATCTGTCCCTGAAAACCTGACCCCTGCCTAGAAACCTGGCTTTGGGATGAGGCTAACTACTGCAATGACCATGCAGTCACATAAAAGACCCTAATCGCAATCTCACGATAGGCTTTTCCATTTCATGGCACCCCCTCTCACCTCTTAAAGAACTCCGCATTCCTTCCTTCTCTTCAAGTCTATCTATAAATTCTATAAGAAAATAACTCTAAACATAATCATCTATGATCTGGTGAATACCATCCTTTAAATTTGTATGACAAGACCTCAGAAGCCACTGATTCAATAGAAGCTTTTTGTGACTGTGAGTATCTAGTACCCTCGCTCCCAAGAGACACCACATACAGTAAGGCTGGCATTGAATAAAGTACAGTATAGGCAGCCAGATGTAACATTCCCAGACAGAAGACAATTCTATGTCACAGCTGGAAACTTTTGTTTGCTGGCAAATGGATACATGATTAAAGGTGTCTGTTAAAATATATGAGATGTGCAATATTAAATAATTAAAAGCTCACTGCATGCACATTTTCACCTGTCTACCCATCCCCCACTATTCACACATGGGCAGGCATCTCCACGGTGCTTTGGAACTGAGTTCCGTGTTCTGATGTTCAAAACTGTTTCCCACGATGCTCACAGCAAACCCTTGTCCATCATTACTGGAGACTAAGTCATCTGAAGGATACTCTTGCCTCAAGAGCAAAACCAAGTGAAACTTGATGCCCACACAGTAATTCACCCACCCTCTTGAGTCCCTTCAGAGTCCTGTCTCATTCCCTACAGTGAAACTTTAAAATTTCCGTGGTCCTCAAATTTCTGAACCCATTCCTTCTCACTTTTCAGTGGTAACTTCCAAAGTTTCTTCTTTACCGAGACAGGAGAATGGGTTCTGCATTCCACTCCACACAATGATCAGAGGTTCCTATCACCATGCCTGCTAGTTCCCGACTCTCTTTCATTATACGGGAAGTGCGTCCTTCATCCTGTCAAAGACAGATACCTCTTTTGAAGCGCTGCGTTTGATTCTCTCTTGACTTCCTGGATACACCTTACTCCTTTCCTCTCCTCATTTACTTTTATGTGCAGCAGAACTTCCTGTCTGGACAGCTGTCAGTCTAGCTCATTGATCCTGTGAAGTGTTTAACGTCGCTGATCATCTTCTCTGCTTTTGGCTTCCATGACATCATGATCCACACATAGCATGTATGTTCGTGTGTGTGTGTGTGTGTGTGTGTGTGAGAGAGAGAGAGAGAGAGAGAGAGAGAGAGAGAGTTTTGTGTCTAAGTAAGTACTAAAGACAAGTACTAAGGTCTAAGTGAATCCTGTGATTCATGAATCCCTATCCTTATGACATTTATTGTCTTTTAGGACAATATACAAAAAATACATTGTTTGATGGATATGGCATTTAACTTATAAAAAATTATTTATTTATT
Organism: Dipus sagitta; assembly: GCA_036346955.1. NCBI lineage: Eukaryota > Metazoa > Chordata > Mammalia > Rodentia > Dipodidae > Dipus > Dipus sagitta. The sequence goes on from CM070770.1 coordinate 318,642,911, forward strand.
TATTTTAGAAAGAGACAGAAAGATGCAGAAAGATAGACAGAGAGAGAATAGGCACTCCAAGGCCTTTAGCAAATGAACTCCAATGCATGTACCACCTCATGCATCTGGCTTATGTGGGTCCTGAGGAATCAAAGGTGAAGTCCCTTGACTTTGCAGGCAAGTGCCTTAACCACTAAGTCATCTATCTCTCCAGCCTCGATGGTTAATCTTGTTTGTCAACTTGCCAGGATTTAGAGTCATTTATGAAACAAACATCTGACCATGACTCTGGGGATATTTCCAGAGAGGTTTAATGGAGAAAAGAAGACCCTGAATGTGAGTGCCTTCATTCTATAGGTGGGCAGCCCAGGCTGAATCAAAGGATGAACGTGAGTGGATCACTAGCATTTAGCTTTGTCTGCTTTGTGATGTGGACACACTGTGATCAGCTGCTTTATGCTTCTGATGCCCCATTAAGGGCTGCTGTCGGCGCATGATCAGTACTTCAAAGTGTGAGCCAAAGCAAGCCCACCTCCCTTAATTGCTTGTATCATATATTCATCACAGCAATGAGAAAAGTAACTAAAGCAAGGGTTTAGAAGATGATGCATGCTAAAGACAAAAATAAGACAAGTAAAGGAGATGGGGTATGTGGCAGAAAAAGAGATTCAAATTTAAAATACTTATTCATTTAAACATTTAAATATAGACAGGTCAACAAAAGCTTCATATTAAGAGAGGGAAAAGAGGGGCTGGAGAGATATGGTTAATTGAGGTGAGACAGCCAACACCAGCTATGGGTGCACCAGTTCATGGCCTGGGGTCCTGGACTGAATAACAAAGTGAAGGAGAGCTGGGCCTGAGCAGTGCAGTCGTTGCTCTCAACTTCCTGACTAAAGGTGCAGTGTGAACAGTTGCTTTATGAACCCAGCCCCACGCCTTCCCTGCCTTAAGGGCCTGTGCTCTTCAACTGTAAGTGAGAACAAGCCCTACCTCCTAAAGTCCCTTGTGTCAGCAAGAAAGGTAACTAATACAAGGTGGGGAGGAGTTGCGGGGAGGGGCAGATAGACAGGCGGAGACAGAGAGAGAGAGAGAGAACAGTGATTTTACGCTGAGCAATTGTCACAATGAAAAGGAATAAGAAAGACTGAAGAGAAAGATTAAAGAGGAAATATCTTAATTAACTTTCAGAAAAGGTCTGCCATACATTTTATTCCAAGATAACAAGTTTGCCTGTCAAAGGCAAAAGGCTTTCTCCACAGCAGCAGTAATAGCAGTAGCCAAGGCATGACGGATCATGCGTAGAAGAATAAATAATGTATTTGAAAGACCTGGAAACCAGACTGGTGCCATGACAGGCTTCAGTAAGGGACTGCCCCAGCTCGGCCTAAGTTTCAAATTCCCGCTTAGGCAGAGGACCTGAGTCAGCCCCTAGACATGTCCAGGCATGCCCAAGACTTGTCCCTTCTGCCTCTCTGCCCCAGCCAATCAAAAGAATACAAGTACAGTTACTGTTTCTACCAACCAATCGTGTAACCACTCCCTACTTCTTTGTTTAAATCCCTATAAAAACCCTGCCTTCCCATTACTCAGAGCTCTTGCAGGGATCCACTGTGCTGATGAAGTCAAGAGTCCGAGCTTAATCCCGAAATAAAGCTCTTTGCCTTTGCATGCGTGTTTGGTTCTGCTCGGTGGTCACTGGGGGCACCAAGAACTGGGCATAACAATATTATGTTTTCTTCAAAAATCTCTGTAAGATTAAAATGGAGGGTTGCAATTATGCATGTGTCTGAATCTGGGACCTGCCACAGCCATGATAGTATTCTGAGTGTGCCCAGCTTGGAATGAAAGTGACACCAGGAGGCAGGTAGGACCGACAGATGGTGAATGACTCAAGGAAGCATCTTACTCAGCCCTGGAACTTTTGTTTTGTTTTGTTTCTAAGTAAAACTTCTGTATATAAACTTTCTTCATTGTTTGAAACCAGTTTGATTTTGATTCTCTTCTGACTGTACCCCAGAGCTTTCTAAAATCTTTGTGTTTTGACACATAATTTGATAACAGCGTCCCTCATCAATATTTTAATGGGAGATTTGCTGAGTGGAGGAGATGGTAGGGAGATGGTAGGAGAGAGGCCCAGGCCTTGCCTTATTCCAGGAAAGATTGTTGGCAGTCTTTGCTACAGGCCAACAGGACATGTATGTAATCTTACCTTTTGTGCATTGTTACTTGAACCTTGAACTTGAAGCTGTGGCATCAGAGGACTGGGTAGCTGCTTCCTCCAACAGAAAGGGAGAAGACAAGTCCAGAGGTAGCAGGTCTGAAAGAGTACTTCCTGAGGGTCTGCTCCGCCAAGCAGAGTTCCCATCTGTGGTGGTTTTAAGGAAATGTTCCTCCGTAGGCTCATGGCTTTTGAATAATTGGCCCCCATTGGAGGCAACTTAGGAAGGTTGTGGAACCTTTGGAAGGTGGATCCTTGGAGGTGTGTTTCTGAGGGCAGACCTTAGAGTTTTGTTTTTTTTATAAATTTATTTGAGAGAGAGAGAGAGAGAGAGAGAGAGAGAGAGAGAGAGAGAGGAGAATTGGTATGCCAGGGCATTAGCCACTGTCACTGAACTCCAAATGCTTCTGCCACCTAGTGGGCGGGCATATGTGACCTAGCTCTTGCCTCACTTTTATGCATCTGGTTTACATGGGATCTGGAGAGTTAAACATGGGTCCCTAGGTTTAGCAGGCAAGCACCTTAAAATCTCTCCAGCCTGACCTTAGGGGTTTTTTTTAGTGTAACTCACTGTATTCCAGGGGCTTGGCTCACTCAGGCTACTTCCATTCTTCCACTGTGAAGACTGAGCCAGGTCCCTAAACATTGTGAGCTAAAATAAATCCTTTCTGCCCATAGGCTGCTTTTAGTCAGGTCTTTTATCCTAGCAATGAGAGATTAACTATAACACCATCCAATGACATATGGTATACAAGGCCCTGTCTACATGGAACTTACTTTCTAACCCATTTACTTATGCTTTTCAAAAACAAATCACTTCAAAATGTTAGGCTATAACATGTCATTAAAAATAGGGCAGGTTGGGGGCTGGAGAGATGGCTTAGCAGTTAAGCCCTTGCCTGTGAAGCCTAAGGACCCTGGTTCAAGGCTCGACTCCCCAGGACCTATGTTAGCCAGATGCACAAGGGGGCGCACATGTCTGGAGTTCATTTGCAGTGGCTGGAGGCCCTGGCACGCCCATTCTCTCCCTCTCTCTCTCTCTCTCTCTCTCTCTCTTTCTCTGTCTGTTGTTCTCAAATAAATAAATAAAAATAAACAAAAAATTTAAAAATAGGGTAGGTTGGGGTTGGGGGGATGTCCTGTTAGTAAAATGCTTGCGACAAGCATGAAGATTTGAACTTAGATTCTAGTACCTAATTAAATGCTAGTGATGGGCTGGGGAGATAGCTTAGCAGTTAAGGTGTTTTCCTGTGAAGGCTAAGGATGCAGATTCAATTTGACAGTACCCACATAGCCAGATGCACATGGTGGTACACACATCTGGAGTTCGTTTGCAGTGGCTAGAAGCCCTTGTATACCCATTCTCCCTCCCTCCCTCCCTCCCTCCCTCCCTCTCTCTCTCTCTCTCTCTCTTTCTCTCTCTAGTACATAAATGAAATAAAAAATAAACTGCTGAAGCAGCACATGTCTATAATTCCCACAATAGGGATGCAGAGACAAAAGGAGTTCTGGGGCTTACTCACTAGCTAGTCTAGCCAAATTGGTCAACTCCAGGTTAAGTGTTCTTATAGATAAGAAGAACAGAAAATCTTCAGACAAAATAGGTGGCCACTGTGTCAGAAGCTCATTGAGCAAGGGAGGGAGGGGGGCTGAGGAGAAGGGACAGCCTGCCATGGGGCACTTAAATAAAGTTGTGGTGATTGCAACCTCTTTAATAGCTCTGGGTGCCCTCGAGAGAGTTTTAAGCACAAGAATGTGATGATTTTATTCAGATTATAGGTTGGCTCTAGATAAGGTAGGAAACTGATGGTGTATGCAGAAGAGATGGTGGTGGATGGACAAAACCATGTAGGGGCAGGTGGTCAGTGGGGTCAGGGCTTTTTCAATGTTGAATGTGTTTTTTAGGTTACAGCTGGCATATGGCCTTATGGATTAGATTGAAAATACACAAAAAAGAGAGAGTTAGGGAGAAATAGTGCCAGGTGGCCCACTAATCTAATCTGGAACCTTATAGTATAGGAATGTCACATTTTCCACCTTAAATCATAGTTGGAGACAGCAGGGGCAGGGAATGGGGAATGGAGCAGAAAACTAGCATGGAGTGAGGCCTCACCCAGGTCCCTCCTGCTAAGCATTCTTGGCCAGACTGAGAAAATAGTCATGGCATGAAGGTCTAGATACAGGATCACCTAAGTAAGAGGCATGCACAACCATCCTAAAGGTATTGTTGTTTTTCTGTTTGTTTGTTTCAGATTTATCCAAGGCACTGGCCAACACTATGGCTGTAGCCATTAAGCAAGGCATACTGAGATAGGCAGCACGTAGAGATATGCGTGTAAGAGACAAAATTGCATAGAGTCAGGATGCCATGAACTGACTAAGGAGTTGGCTTTCATACTAGCCCATGGAGTTGACCCCACGCACCTAAACCCAAAACAGACTGGTAGCCAACTGAGATTTTAGGTGACATGTGCTGCCAAAAGAGTCTGTAGCCCTTAAACCCCAAAATAATCCTGGAATCCAGGAATCTCATTAACAGGAAGTGGGCTGCTAAAATGGCCAGGACCCAGAAACTACTTCCTTTCCAAAGTCTGTCTCCAAGGGAAGACAACAGATAGATACAGGAGATCCCTTCACAAGATAGAATCAGCAGTTTTCTAACCAGCTGGCCAGGAATTCACTTCCACTGCCAGAGCAGATTGCCCTTATTATTGATAGCTGGCAGACTATGACATCTGCTATGCGATGGTGATTTCTCTGAATTTCTCATTCACTTCTTTTCCAACATGACACTTTTGTTTCATTCATCCACTTCTCTACTAACTCTCATTAATGAACATGTCAGGGTTAAACTGTGTATTGTCCTGTGTTCCTGGGGGGGGGGGAAGCTCAATCAAAAGCATGTGCACTATTACTTTATGAATTTATTAAAATATGCAAACTCTAGGAGTCAGTTGAGAGGCAGAAGAGTCCATGAAGAAAAGAGAATGAGCCAATAGCATCACATTATTGATCTGGCTACAGACTGTCTTCTATGTGAAAAGCCATCATACAGTATGACCCAGGGTAGTGCATATATAAGGTGAAACGGCATAGGAGACAGAAGAAAATGTTTTTATTACCTGTTTGGCTCCCAACAGTCTTCAGTTTGCCCTCCATGGTTCTAGCTTTTTGCACTTCTGAGTGATGCATCAATGAGCACCAAATGAGGCCTTTATTAGAGCCCAAAACCTCAGGAGCAACACGGAAGTCACAGAGCAGATATGGAAGAGAGGTGGTACTAGACACCACCTACATGAGGATGGCTTAACTGTATTTACATATGATGTGGTGATCACAGCAGGAAAAACAGAAGTGAGGCTCAGAGTGTCCTAGATAAACTCCAAAAAGTAAAGCCTGAAAAGTTTTATTTAATGAATAATTTTCAGGATAGCCAGAGTGTTGTTGGCTATCTAGCACTGCACTTAGTATAAGTAATTCTGTATGCAGTTGGATTCACTAATTTGCTGAAAACTTGGATTGTTACTTAGAAGAAGCTCCACATAATCTGTGTAACAGACATCTTGAGAGCATGTGTACAGAATCAGGGTGTAAGTGTATGATATGCAGCCAAGAAGAGGACTGTAGTCATATTCCAGTAACTATTACACCAACACCCATTGGTGGGCATGCCCACATCATTTCTGCAGGCTCGACTTCCCACCGTCACTTCAAGGAGTGAGCTCAAGCCAGAGGAACTTCATTGGCATTGTCTTAATGCCGTTGGGACCCATCATGATTGTTATGGGTGCTTGGTCATCCAAACCTAACCGACCTGTCTTTACAAGCATCTAGAGGGAAATCAGTCTGTGCATGTGATGAGTGAAATGATGGTAGCAATTTTGTTAGTCATGGAGAAAGTTGGTCTGAGGAGGAAGACAATTTCTGGAGAAGGCTAGGAGAGAAGACCTATCTGAAGCCAGTTGCGTAAGTTGTGCCTGAAAAGTAGACTACTGACTTGAAGGAAGGCATTTTTGGAAACCTTCTTTTATTTATTTGTTTATTTTTATGAACTACATCCTTCTTTTAGTTTTTTAAAATAATTTTAGCTTTTGATGGTGCATAGACACATGAACAATGATTCTTTCCCCTACGGCTCAGATAGAATCCCGTGCACCTGGCTGCTTATGTGTATTTGTGAGCCCTGGACTTCTGCTGAGTAGAGTTCATTTCTTCAAAAGCCAGTTTACACCTTTCTTAGACTCATGTCCACTCAAGTCTCCATAGCAGCACAATCAACAGATTCTAATGAGTGTGTACGACCGCTATTCTGACCCCTTGCTAAAAAAAGAAAGATGGTATGACTTATCTTTAGTCATGAACATATTCTCGCTAGCACTACATGATTTTCCAGCCTGTGAAAATTTACCTTTTGTTTACTTTTACGATCCTATAGTGCTGGTGTGTTTATTTGCATTCAGGATCATTCAGTGAAGCATTATATACACACACCACATTACACACACACACACACACACACACACACACACACACACAAGCCAAAAAATATTATGAAGGCCATATACTGTGAACACTCAAGTTGGTGATTGATTTTATTTGGGTGCTTGTATTTGATGCTTAGAGGGGAAGAAGTCTCAAACTTCTGGAACTTTTCCCAGTGGTTATTTTTGAACCTGAAGACCTGTGTGATTCTAAACACCAGTGCTTTGATGCATGCACTGTGTTAGCCAATGGCTTCTATAAACTGCTTGACATTCGTTGGTTGTTTTAGTAGCATGTGGAGAACCACAGTGTAAAGTCTTTCAGCAAGGACTTCTCGTGGAGTGCAACATTCCCAGGCCACTAAGACACAGGCATTTACTGAGATGGTAAGAAAATAAAAGAGCTTAAAAGGAGAAAATTAAAAATAGAAAAACCCAAACCTTTCAAAATTTCTTACATTCTGCCACTAAAAATAGCCAAATTATCAGGTCATACTTTTACCCAAGTCATTCTATCCAAAGTTGCAAACTTAAAATGAACTTGGACAAAAGCTCAGAAACATTATAGGACCATATTTGAGACCGTGAAATAAACACGTGAGCAGTTAGAACAAAACGCTGGGCTGAGTGAGATGCCAAGCTCCTCACATTTGAGGAGCCCATGCATGTCTTCCTTGAGTGAGATTCTTATAGACCCTCCAATCATAGCTTGTCTTGACATTATATAAATTTATATGATTTGTTTCCTTTCTTTTGGGAATTTTTGGAATGCTTCTTGGTAAGGTCATATATAGATGTGTGACATTTAATCGAATACACACTCTTTGTTTTCCTCATGACTTAGCTTCTCAGAAGGCCTGGGTGCTGCAAAACGTCCCTTCCCCAGCTTCTGCCACACACCACTCTCATTTCCCTCCTGCCTACACTGCTCTGGCTCTCTCCACTGACAGGTTCCTGACAAATCTTTAAACACTGGGTCTATTTTCTTATCACTCTATATTATAACTTTTAAATATTTTATTTTTATTTATTTATTTATCTGACAGAGAAAGAGGGAGGGAGAGAGAGAGAGAGAGAGAAAGCGAGAGAGAGAATGGGCACTCCAGGGTGTCTAGCCACTACAAACGAACTCCAGATGCATGCGTCCCCTTGTGCATCTGGCTAACATGGGTCCTGGGGAATCGAACCTGGGTCCTTTGGCTTTGCAGGCAAACTCCTTAACCGCTAAGCAATCCCTCCAGCTCCATTGTACCTTTTAGATGAATCCATGTCTTCAATTATTACAAATTCTTTCCAGTGTAGGTCTCTCAGCTAAGTCCTAGTGTCTTTGCTAATTTGACCTGCTATGGTAAATACCACAGACTGTACTATCTAAACAGCAGACATTTATTCCTCATGGTTCCAGGGCTTGGAAAGTTAAGAGCAAGACACTGGGAGCACCTCTCCTGTGTTGAGTGAGAGCTGCATCCTAGCTCTTAGATGTACACCTTCTTGCCATAGTCTCACATGATTGAGGTGGGGTGAGTGGAAGGAAGGGAAGGAGAAAGGAACGGGGAGATAGAGAGGGAATATTTCTTGTAAGGGTATAAATCCCTTCATTGGAACTTCCCCATGACCTAATTACCTCTTAAAGACTCTATTTCCACATAACATCAATACGTTAATTTGGGTCACAGAAATATTTGGTTCATAATACCTCATATATTCAATTACCAATTGCCTATGAAGTCTCCACTTGAATGTCTGTTTGGTAATTTAATTCAACCATGTGATTTGGTCATAATCCTCTCCCAATACCTTCTTTTACCTCTCCTTACCCATCCCTCTTATGCTGAACTCCCTCTTTCCAAGGAGCTCTTCTATTTTGATGGCTCTTTTTCATCCTCCTCCATCCTCCATGTTGAGATGTTGGTGAGGTTAACCTTGTGCAGGTAGCTACACCTGCTCTGTAGTTATGTAACCCCACTTTTAAAGACCAAGCCATGCAAATAAAATGGATGTAAAGAAAGCTATACAAGCATGTCTATAGTTGAAGGGTGCTTGTGGGAGAAGGGAAGAAAAAGAAGAAATGCAAAAACCAGAAAAAATAGAAAGAATAATAATATGGTGAATGTCCATTACTAGGGACATACTAGATAAATTAGGATAAAGTCAATCAGTGGGAGTTTATATTGACTGTCTTTTATGATACACCCTCTTTGGCCACTTAGCCCTTTGCTATTTCCAAGGCATCCTTTTACAAACATTCTTTAGGGAATTTTATTATCTGTCGACTCCACGCTTTCGCTTTAGGGTCTCACCACAAACTCAAGTTCATTCCTTCCTCTTTCCTGACAATATGTATTAAATAGCTATTACTGAGGATGTAGAGATGAAGTAATGAACAAAATGAATCCTTCCTCACTGAGTTGGCAAAGCAAAGGTAGGGAACAGAAAATCAACAACTAAATGTGTAAGAAACCACATGGTGATACAGGAAAATGAGAGGGAGCGATTGTAGGATGAATATAGAGAAGTGTACACATAACCCTGGCATATAGTTTAAGAATATCTTACTTCATTCTTAAAACTATCTATCTTTAAAAAAGTATCTTAAAAGTATAAGTTTAGATAACTTATATGATCACCTTATAATAGGTTGGGGGAGGAGCCAACCTTTTAAATACAAAAAATACAAATTTTAAATGCATTAGACCTGTAGGGTTTTATTACAAAGGAATATCTGGATTGGGGTATAGTAAGGAGAGAGAATTTGGTATAACTGGGGAAGAACATCCCAGGTGGAAAAGATGTGGCAATGGTCACAGGTAGACCTGGCTACTGTTCCTGGACAGCAAGAAGGACAGAGTGGTTGGGGACAGTCAGGGTGTAATAGGAGTTTTGGGGTTCTTTGCCAATACACCAATATGTCAATGCACCAATAAATTTAGGGCATCTCCACATCCCTGTTTTATGAATTTAAATAATTAATATCCATAGATCAGAAGGTAAGACTTAGAGAGACTTTATTAGATTAAGAGAAGAAAAGGAAGAAAGTAGAGAGAGAGCTGATTGGTCTGCACTCAGGGGCCTGGCTCAGGAAGATGGTGTGGCATCTCTTTTTAATTCTCTCCTTGGGCTCTCTAACTGGTTCCCTGAAAATAAAGCTACCTGACTAACCTCCCCTCAAGGGACATCAGTAGAACCAAAGGTGATGCAGATGTGGGTGCTGGTCAATTGTGCCTTAGCTATGTTGCAAACTTTGACTCTGGGTGACCTGGTTGCCACTGGAGGGCTTTGAGGATGGGTCTGACTTTTGAAGTAATTAATGGGCCCAGTCTCGCTGCTGGCCTGAGAATAAGTTGTTAAGGGGACAAGAGAAAAAGTAAGTAGGTTAATGGAACAATGAAGAGTCAAGTGGAGGTGGTGAAATAGGTTGTAAACTCTAATCAGATTCTGAAAGTAGAAGTAAAATGACATTAAGATTGATGAAGTGTTGGACAGGAGCTAAGGAGGGCAGTTAAAATAGCTCTGAGCAAAAGTCTTTTTCCTATGACAAAAACCGGATAGAATAAATTGATTTTTTTTGTTGTATTTTGGTTAGTTAGGGCTTCTAGTGTATCAAATAATCTTTTCTAGTGTCTCCCAGATGCTAGAATCATGGTTTTTCATTAGTTCAGAATTGATCAAGGTCTGGTTCAGCTTCTTTTAAGTCTTCCCATCTGTGCTGACCAACTCATGCATCACCTTATATTGGGAAAAGTTAGGAAGAATTTTTTAAAATAATTTTATTTATTTATTTGGCAGAGAAAGAGGAATAGAGAGAAAGAGAGAGAGAGAGAGAGAGACAGAGAGAGAGAGAGAGAGAGAAAGAGAGAATGGGCATACCAGGGCCTCCAGCTACTATAAATGAACTCCAGATGCGTGCACCCTCTTGTGCATCTGGCTAACGTAGGTCCTGGGGAATTGAACCTGGGTCCTTTGGCCTTGCAGGCAAGTACCTTAACCACTAAGCCATCTCTCTAGCCCTAAGAAGAAAATTGTATTTTTTCTTACTCTAACACATTCTAATTTTCCTCACAAATTTCCCACATGTCTCTGCAAAAATCATCAAAGATCTATTATGGGTTTAAATCTCAAGAGAAAAATAAATCTTAAAAGCCTTTAAGGTCACTGCCTATCATCCTGCCTTTTACTCTGCAGAAGGAAATGAGGTATATATCTCAAAATATTCTCCAGACACCTTGAGACTCCCTTGTATCTGTGGAGGGAGGGTGTGTTCCATTTCAGACCTCTGCATTATTTCAATTAATTACCTCTCTATCTCCTTCAAAGAATTCTGGTAGTGTCAAAATATGTTAGTTTTTGAAACTTTTATGAAATTTACTAAGTCCCAGTCCTCTGGGTTGCTAAATGGAAGGAATATGTGTTCTCTCAGAGCCTGCAAGAATAAAATGTGACTGCTGGTCTACAGCCCCTGGCCTAGAAACTAGCACATTCTAGATATTTCCTAAGCGTTAACATCCTAGGTTATTTGTGGCTGTGCTTATTTCTTTTTCTTAAATTTATTTTTGTTTATTTTTATTTATTTATTTGAGAGCAACAGACAGAGGGAAGGATGCAGAGAGAGAGAGAGAGAGAATGGACGCACCAGGGCTTCCAGCCACTACAAACAAACTCCAGACGTGTGTGCCCCCCTGTGCATCTGGTTTACGTGGGTCCTGGGGAATCGAGCCTCCAATCAGGGTCCTTAGGCTTCACAGGCAAGCGCTTAACCGCTAAGTCATCTCTCCAGCCCTGAGATTATTTCTTAAATGCAGGGAGGCATGCACATAGAAAGACAGGGAAACTTGGGCTGGGGTGGGGCATGAGAAGGAAAAGGAAGTCTGGCTGAAACAAGAAAAAGAAAAAAGTTAAAAACTGCTCAAGGCTATTCTTCCCTCCCAGCTGTAAACCTGCAATTTTCTAGGATTTTGTCAAAAAGGTCTTATGCAACCCTAGCATGTCCTGGTTGTGCGTTATCAGATTACAATCTTATTCAAGGCACCTCGAGAGTCACCCTCAAGAGGGAGAGAGAAAGGGGGGGCAAGGGCTCTTAGAAATTTTTTGAGATGTAACCCAAGAGCCACTAAATGGCTGATGTTGAGTAAGACATTTACCTGCCATTCTCCCCTGAGGAGCCCACAACCACACTCGAGTATGTCTCACTCCTTCCCGTGTGATTCTGTATTGAATAACTCACACCAGCACTCTCTCTCCAGAGCAGCCCACATCCATGGTCTGGGGTGTGATCTCATTCTCTCCTTGGGGGCATTTCTTAGTATCTTTAATCAAATTTCCAACTGCATCCTGGATAATCTTGAAATTCTTTTCAGCATCAAAGCCACCAAGCCTGGCTGCTTAAGCTGAGGTGACTACAATGTGTAAAGGAGCTTCTTGGGCTACTAGGGTGATGTGGAACTTTCTCTGTCCCCTCACCACTGCAGAAAACGCTTTTTGTAAAATTTATTTTTGATTATTTATTTATTTATTTATTTGAGAGTGACCGACAGAGAGAGAGAGAAAGAGGCAGATAGAGAATGGGCACTCCAGGGCCTCCAGCCACTGCAAGCAAACTCCAGATGTATGTGCCACCTTGTGCATTTGGTTTACACGGGTCCTGGGGAACTGAGCCTCAAACTGGGGTCCTTAGGCTTCACAGGACAAGCTCTTAACCTCTAAGCCATCTCTCCAGCCCCAGAAAACACTTTTAATTAATATAGCTTCTTGTCTAGAAAATGAATTCTCAACATCATCGCTATTTCATTATCAGCTCCATACCAATGAGCCTGTGCTAAGGAATCATGGAACATAATGGTCCCAAGTGTGTTCCCAATGTGTAGGGTTAGAGGTGGGAAGAGAAAGATAAAGAGTTTTAGGCAGAAGGTAGGAAATGAACCAACGTAAGAAAGGGGGTGGTGGGGATGTTTTTGGGGAGGAGAGACGAGTAGATGAATCTGACTGGAGATGATGTTTACTGGGAATCATGAGGCTTAGACTTCATAAAAGGGGCCAGGTGATAGATAGCATCAGATGGTCTGAGATCTGGGGCTTCCCTAGGCAATCTGGCCACCATTAAAGACTCCCGAGTCAAGGACTGCTTGTCCTTTACAACACATCTAGTTATGGACTTTAAAACTCCAATTAACTCATCCTGCAAAGAGACACTAGTGAAGTTTAATTTGTTTATATCTCTGTAGATTGGATGGGGAAAAAAATAATGTAAATAGGGAATAGTCTGGAACTCATGCAAGAAGCAATGATTAGGACAAAGAGAGGAAGAGCTGGAAAGGGCCATTACAAAGGAAAGACCCCTTGTTGGAGACTTTTAGCAAGTGTGAACTGTCAGGCCCAGGGTGAGTGGATGGAAGTGGGAGAAGAGGAGGCAGTGTGAATGGGTGGGGTGGGAGAAGAGAAGGAGGGGGATGAAGGTCATTTCAAGGTGCTCAGTTTGAATGATGAGAGAATCATAATGGTGTGGACAGAACCAGGGAAGTTAAGGGAAGAAAATGACCTGAGTGGATAGCTGGCTGTGGTAGAAAGTAATTAGAAAGAGGACAAAAGGGTTTTCTTTCTATCCATAATGGTGCTTTCAATCAGATAGGAAAGGATGTAGGTAACGGACAATAATGTCTACGCAACATTATTATGTGAGCCAACTTACAGAAACTGGGTGGGGCTGATTTATTTCAATGAGTAAAGAGTAGATTAACCTGACTAGAGATAATGTTTTTGAATGTATGATTTTAAAATAATACATTTTATTTTTAGAACACATTTTCACTCAAGGAATGTAGCTAATTGTACTAATCATTGGCGATCATTAGTACGGTCTTGGAAGTGTCACTGCAGTTTGAATCCCATCCCTGTCCACCATCACCTTCCCATTTTAGATCTGCACAGATAGTAGACCCTGGGTTCAAGCATCACAAAACAGAACTCCCTAGAAAGGGAAACTGGGAACACGTGCAAGTCATCGGAGGTGATGAGCATGAGCCAGCACTCGCTAACAGTGTTGCCTCTGGGTTATGGATAACATGCGTAACATGTGCTTGCTCATTTATTTAATTTTGGTCTAGATGGGCTTCAATTACAGAATCCCTTTCCTATGCCAATCCCATTTCAACCAATTATGGCTTACAGTTCACTGTGGGTTTCACTGGTCTGACTTCCTACACTGCCAAACTGCAGGGTTGTGTGTGTGTTGTGCATGTATGTGTGTTGTACGTGTATGTGTGTAAGCAGTTGTGTGCAAATACATACACGTGTGTGCGTGCGTGCGTGTGTGTGTGTGTGTGTGTGTGTGTGTGTGGAGGCCTGAGGTTGATTCAGATGTGTACCCCTTATCACTTCTGCACCTCATTTTCTCAAGACATGTCTCTCAGTGAACCTGGAGCTCACAGATTCAGCTAGACAAGCTAGCAAGTCCCAGGGATTCTCTTGCCTCTGACTCCCCAGCACTGGGATGAAAGGCCGCCACCATCACACCTAGCATTTTATGTGGGTGCTGGAGAATTGAACTCAGGTCCTCCTGCTTGCCTGGCAAGCACTTTACCCATTGAGTCATCTCTCCAGGCTCCTTGTTTTGTTTTATTAGTTTCAATTCCCTGGACTGCAATGTGCCTGGTGAGCTATCCAGTCATTACTTTTCCAATATAGGGATGGCCTTAACTTAGAAAGCTATGCCCCATTGAAAGGAAATGAGGAAAAATAGATAAAGGAAATAAAAGTTTATCCCTTGCAAAGGCATTTTAACAGTCTTTCGAGGGGCCTCAGGCTTTCCCTGACATGTGTGCAGCATTCAGCTTTGCCCTTACTTCTTATGTGCATGGAGAGAAAGAGTACATTCCTTGCTTGTGAAAACCCACAAAGAGCAAGTTATTTTTGCATCCTCTTTAGCTTCTCCAAGAAGTCAGGGTAAAAATTGCTCAATAATTTTAGTTCTGAGGGTGGACTGAGTTTGTTATAAGTGGCAACAGGTGGAAACTGTGTCCCTTAAATTTCTCGTGACAATCCCATGTGCATATACGATCATCTCAAGCAATGTAGGATTTGGACTAATTCAAAAACAAAGACAAAGGGAGAGATAAACTATATGCCATATTATTAGAAGGAGAGAATTTCCTGTTAATTTGATGTGGAGTGCAGGATAGCGTGAGGAAAACACTAAACGTTTTCCAGCTTCATGCTGATTGCTCCTGAGCGCCATGCTATGCACATCTAACTGCGTTCCCAGCCTGATTCTTTCACTTTCTTCCTGTGGGTTAACGTGGGCTAAATAACATGTTTGTTGGATTCTACCACCCTCCCCCTTTCCTTGGAATCTAGGAATGAATGTAAAAAAAAAAAAAAGAACTAAATTCAGAATTAGGATGTAAAAGGGAAAAAAATGCAGATAAATCTCTGGCCTGAGCTGCCTCAAGAGCGCAGACCAAGGAGGGCTTTGCATTAGTTCACGAGATTTGGAAGTGGCCCTAAATTTCAGACATGCCAGCCTCTGGGAACCAAAGCCCCAAGAGAAGCAATCAGCCAGGATGGGTGGGAGGGGTGGGGTGCCGGAGGAACTCTAAGAAGAGCCAAAAAGCTGTTTTCCTGTGGTGTGGTATAAGGCTGCTCAGTGCTGCCCACCCATTCTACCATCTGTCACACATACTATCACAAATGTTCCTGGGAGCCCCCCTCCCCAAGAAAATAGTCAAAACTGGGCAGAGTCTCTTTGGCAGAGTCCAGTGGCCATGATGAG
The DNA here is from genome assembly GCA_036346955.1 of Dipus sagitta. Classification (NCBI taxonomy): domain Eukaryota; kingdom Metazoa; phylum Chordata; class Mammalia; order Rodentia; family Dipodidae; genus Dipus; species Dipus sagitta. The sequence continues at coordinate 318,658,353 of CM070770.1, forward strand.
GTGCTTTCTGGATTTTGCAAGCAACAATGCTTGGTGGTTTAAGGCTGTTGTCAGATTTGGAACAGGCTTGTCTTCTGAATGTGGGCAATCAAGGGACGGGTACATCATGTGGCCGATCTGCAGGACTGACTACTCAGGGTAGGCAGGGGACAGCAAGGAGAGATGGAGACTGTTCTCAGAGGCCTGGCCCTCAGCTGAACTTGCATGCGGATGTAGAGAATTCTGAGCGACGGAGCCTCTGTGTCCCGGTGTGAATGTCACCGGCTTCTCTGGCTTCAGTGCCGCCTCCGTTTCTTGTTGATTTCCTTTCTGTTTGCCCTTTTGCCCTGCATCCCAGCCTGGCTTTAGGGAGTTGGTTTAAGAGGAAGACCAGGAACCAGAGTAAACAAATGGTGAGGAAAGGTGTGCTGCCAAGCACCGAACCCTTTCAGCCTTGCGGGTTTGGAGATTTCAAGCAACTTCCTCCCCCTTGTACCTCCAGCTTGTTTATTCTTGGCAGAAGGAAACTTCCTGTTTTTAAGAAAAACAGCTTATAAAATGCTCAAAAAGTCTTCTTGGACATCAAAACACCCTTCCCAAACAATATTTTAATGATTTAACATGTAAATGAGTCAAAACAATGCGAGCAATGCTTTCTTTAAAGTATGTGTGGGTTTTTAAAAAAAAATCAAGGGGGCAATGCTTAGTTAAAGAGACTGGCTATAAAGGATGAAGACGCGTTGGGAAGCTGGCTTGAGATGTTTGCTAAGTTGGAGATGAGGCCAAATCCAACTACTCTGAGATGAATGCAAGCAAGTAATTTATTATTAAAAGAGCTCAGGGAAGTGATTAGTCTATGGGCCTGTGACTCTTAGAGCTAAAGTAATCTGCATGGAATGACTGCTCATGCTCATGAGTGACCAGGGCACTGGAGCGGTAGTAATTGGATGTGAAGTACTCCCCCCCCCATAGGCCCATGTGTTGAAGGTTTGGTCCATAGCTGGTGGTACTATTGAGAAGGGACTAGGTCATGAAGGTGCTAGCTTCATCAGTGAATTGCTCTATGGGAGAGTTGGTAGCTGGTGTCTAGTTGGGGGAAGTGGCGCACAGGGGTGTGCCTTGGAAGGGGTGACATTGTTTCCAGACTCTTCTTCTCCCTCTCTATGCTTCCTGGTCACTTTGTTCAGCCACATGGTCTGTGCTATGATTCTCTGCCTCACCATATATGGGCCCAGAGGTAATGAAGCCAGTGGACCTTGGACTAAAACCCCATATAGCAGGCTGGAGAGATGGCTCAGCGGCTAAGGTGCTTGCCTGCAAAGCCTAACCACCTGGGTTTGATTCCCCAGTACCCATGTAAAGCCAGATGCACATGGTGGTGCATGCGTCTGGAGTTCATTTGTAGTGTCTGGAGTGTCGTTTGTAGCATCTGGAGGCCCGGGAATATCCATTCTCTCTCTCTCTCTCTCTCTCTCTCTCTCTCTCTTTCCTGCTTGAAAGTAAATTTAAAATTTTAATTTTTTTTAAAGGACAAAAACCCATGTATCATAAACCAAAAGCAATCCACTCTCCCTAAGGTTCTTTTCTTAGGCAGTGCATTATTGCTAGAAAAGTCAGCTTTTCCGAAGGCGGAAGAACAGTTTGAAGCCCAGACACTTCAACCTCAAGTACAGTCACTTTCACACCTGAGTAAAATGTCTGAGGAGATGTGAAATCCCCTGTCAGTCCTAAGTTAATTATTTATCAGTCAACTCCAATATTCAAATTTCCAAGTTTCCTTCTAGATTCACAAGCTAAGAAGGCTAGCAGCCTGCCAAGATGGGTTGCTGCTCAGATGTGCAATTTTTCCAACCCAGGAAAAGACGTGTGCATGAACGTATTGGGATGTATACAAACTCCCGCTTATCCTCAACAAGCTCTTCTGTAGGAAAACCATGGTGTAGGCAGAGCAGGTCAGTGACTTATGTTCTTGTGCAATCCACAGATTTTATTAAGCAGCTGCTACGAACTGGCTATTTTAATAGATAGAATTCCCAATAAAGATATGCAAAAGATGCAGTCTTTTGACTTTTAGGAATTTTGAGTCCATCTGAGGGAATTCCCAGATGGAAACAGTATATGAGTCTATGTGATGGAACCACATGGGTCCATGAAAATCTAGATTATTGACTTTTTTCTTTTAGATGAGAGAGAATTTCCTTTCTTGGTGATCATTGTAATATCTTTAGAATAGATGATGTTTAGATGAGGAAAGATGAGCGGAGCTGGTGGAGACGTGCAGATGGAAAGATCTGATCTGGAGGGGGTCAGGCAGGAGAGAGCAGTTGCAGCAAGCTTTGAGGAGGCATAGCACATCAGTGAGTGAAACAACCTGGAAAAGTCGCAGAGCACTTCCAGACTCTTCAAATTTCATTTCTAAGCAATGTGGGATCCTTGAGCAGTGGAATTACCTAAGTCAATTGAGGATCTTTTGTATCAAAGATCACAGACATGGGGCTGGAAAGATGGCTTAGTGGTTAAGGCACTTGCCTGTGAAACCTAATTACCTAGGCTCGATTCCCCAGGTAAGCCAGATGCATAAAGTGGCACATGGGTCTGGAGTTTGTTTGCCATGGCCAAAGGCCCTGGTACACCCATTCTCTCTCTCTCTCAAATAAATAGGTAAATAAAAAATTTAAAAATAGTAAACATGGCTGGATATGATGGTGCATGCCTTTAGTCCCAGCACTCACGAGGCAGAGGTAGTTGTTACAGGCCACCCTACCAAAGACTACATAGTGAATTCCAAGACAGGCTGGTCTAGGATGAGACCCTACCTTGAAAAAATAACAAAAAACAAATTTACAAACATCATTTCTTAACTTCACAAATTTTTGGAATGTTTAACATGCTTCTCTTCAGAAGTTATACAAAAAATGATATTTACCTAAGCCCCTGACAAATATTAGTGACAAAAGATAATAATACATTTTGTACATAAAAAATATCTACAGGGTTGTCTTAGAGATTTGATGAGCTTCAATATGCACATTGACATAATTTTTTTCTGAAGCAGAGTGTCTAGCACACACAGTGAATTGCATGATTTTTTTTGTATTGTGTGTGTGTGTGTGTGTGTGTGTGTGTGTGTGCTTGGTGAATACACATGTGTGTGCCCTATGTGCTTGTGTATGGGAGACCAGAGGAGACTGTCAGGTTCTTCCTCTATCCTTCATGGTAAAACATGCTCAGTACTAGGAAGGTTGAGGTAATGAGGCAGGATGATTGTAAGATTGATATGAGACTGAGTGACATAAAGAGTTTTAGGACAACCTAGGCTGCATTGGAAGATGCTAACTCAGAAATAAAAATAAATAAATAAACAGAACAATAAACAGTAGTAGCAACATAAATAGATACACATCTCCTACTATGGCCTCTGACTTTAAGCTCTGACATATCCTTTGAAACTCCCATTTCTTTAGATGGACAGTAGTAGACAGAGATATAGAATGCCTGGCCTTTGATAAATGTCAAGACATTTCTAGCTACTTCTAAGTTACTTGGCCTGAGGGAAGACTTACAAATCATGGGAAAGAAGAAGAAGAAGAGAGAAGAGAGGGAAGTAGAGAAAAAATGAGCACAAAGAAATAATAGTCAGAGCAATGACATCATCTTTGTGTTTAAAAACTGAACCTTGAGTCTGCAAGAGTCATTTTGGTTCTGTCTCACCAGGGAGAAACGTGTTGAGCTCCTGGGGTCACTGGCTAACAGGTCTACCAGATGGATCCCAGGTCTGGTTGCTAGAGCCCAGCATTCCACCTCAGGGTTTAAGATGCAGCCATGCATTATTAAACCTGTTTGTAACACAATGTGCAAGATGACATCATGTCCCTGGATGTGTGTGACCTCACCAAAAACATGCACCCCACTGTGCAGGAGGAGTGGAACCCCAGGTTATAAAAATTAAGGCAGAAGTTACAGTACTTTATAAAATATATTATCTTTTCTCTAGCTTTCCAAACCTTAAATGTTCTTTAGAATAAGAAAATAAGTTTTTGAATTCTACATCAAAAAGACATAACTTAAAGTTAGAACTAATCATCTGACATGAATGGGAATTAAGGACAGCGTGAGTGGTCTGGTTCCTCAGCCATAAAACTGGTGGGAAATCAAAACCATTGAAGAGTTAAAACAGGAGGACATGACCAACAGTGGGTTACAAGAGGGCTTACACCTATTAAATTTTCTCTAAAATAATAATGGGTATTCATGTATCTTGCACTGACCTCAGTCTTTGTTAGAAAATTTGCTTCTCTTTTTCAGATGGATGCAGGACTTGAGGAGAGAATCAGCCCATCGCACCTCACCAGGGCACCAGCTGAAACCATAGAGTTAATGGGGAAATGATCAAGTGTGCTGCTTTCTTGGTGAACCTGGAATCAGCACAAGTGTGAAGGAGACAAACACAGAGAACACTAAACTCCTACCAAATCAGATATCCAGAGACATAGAGACTCCCAAGACCTCATCAGTGAAATAGACCTAAAATGAACCCAACATGGCTCAGGGATAGTCATGGAAGAGGGGGAGGAAAGATTGTTAAAGCCATAAGTTGGGTCATTATGCACAGAGACATTGCCTCTCCCCCATAACAGATGGCCACCCCCACAATGCAAGACCCAAAATATCCATGGGGGACAACAGGGAGAAGGCTAACGATGGTACCATTATGGCAGTTCACACACTATATACATAACTAATAAAAACAAAACAGTAGGGCATGAGCACGAGGAATGGGTTGAGCTGGTGATAGAAGGATAGGAAGCCTGATGAGACTTGGAAGCAACCTGGAAATTAGAAGAGGCAAGAAACTTCTACCATTCCAGAGCTGGCCACAAAAAGCATGGCAAGTCCCATAGACAAGTGAGAGAGATGCAGCTTTATCAGAGAGAGACAAGCATCCTTGCCACTCCCTTCCTATCTTCTGCTCTCAACTTCCTCTACCACTGAAGGCAGACAGTCATGATTCTTGTCATGCCCCTTCCTGTCTTGTACTCCCAACATCCTACAGGTATTTCTGTCTCATAGGCTGATCCTAGGTGGATGCGAGGTGACATGGGAGTCAGGGGCAACACAAACTTGCAAGGAAAAGCAGAGCAGATTTGAGGAGGTCTAAGCACATCCAAACCCAGCACACGTGGGATGAGGAGTGCTCTCTTAAGGGACAGTCATCAGAGCCTGCAGCACTGTCACTGATCTGCACTCCTGACACAGTTGCTCACTGATCTAGAAGCAGGTGTGGCAGAGTGAGGAGCATTATGGAGGACAACCACCTTTGCCACTGATGAGTTAATTTCTCATTGCTGGGGATAAAGTATCTGACCAAAAGCATCTCAGAGAGAAAAAGGGGTTTCATGTGACTTGCAGTTTTTGAGGGAAAGTTTCATGGTGAGAATGGCATGGCAGGACAGAGTGGGAAAAGAGCTGGCTACATTGTGCCGAGGTCAGGAAGAAGAGAGTGGACAGGAAGTGGGGTCAGAACACTAAAGCTTGTAGCCCACTCCCAGTGATCCACTTCCTCTAGAGAGGCTTTTCTTCATAACGGTTCCCCAAGTTCCCCCAATACTGCAACTTTACTGAGGACCAACTATTCAAATACATGAGCCTATGGGGATGTTTTACATTCAAACAACTACCATCATCTTCACAGAACTTGTGTTTGGAGTTTAGCAATGGATCTGTCTAGTATGAAGCACTACCTTTTGGTTATGATGTACTGATAATGTTAAGCTTATACAAAATTAATGGAAAACTTTATTTAGATAGGAAAAAACTAAAATTTGTATTTTATAGAAGTTGCCTTTATTGGTTATATTATTACTGCTAATAATACTGCTACCTGATACTCAACATTTTTTTTTATAACTCAATACTTTCCTTCTAGGTAATCATATTGTTTTCATGGTTCAATACTATTCCCAGACATTCCTACTACAAAATTGAAGCAATTTGTGTAAAAGTGATATTCGACAGCTGACTGTTGAAGCCATGTTCTATTATTAACTAACATGTAATTAGTTCATTAAAAAATACCTCAAATGAATAGCATGTAACTTAATACAATCTACCAGAGTGGAGAATTCTACATTTTCTCACCAATGGGAACAAAATTACAGAGCAGGGAAACTGGAAATGTCGAGGTGCCAGCTGGCAGGACCCCGAGTGTTTCAGATTACTGCCTGTTTATGACCTCTGTGTTCTAGAAAAAAAAAAATCAATTAGATTATGCTATTTGAGAATCTCGGAATGCTGTGGCCTGTGCCAGCCATATCAGGAGCCCACATCTGATGTTTAATTAAGCTGTTTTAAATTTCACTAGCACTTCTGAGTTTAAAAAAAGCAATAAATATAGGAACTAATAAATAAAAGTGGGAGAATGCCAATTCCCTCAGATGGGAGCACTCAGTGTAAAACTATGGACGATCTCAGAGTCTCACTATATGCTCGTATTACTGGATGTGAGCAGGGCCTGCTGTCGCTCTCTGAGCTCAGCGGTATTTGGAAAATAAATGGATGCAATATGGGAACTGTAATTGTAGTAAGATATCAGGCTTGCTTTTGAAAACTGAAGTTAATCTCCAATAGCATGTGTATATCTCAGGCTGAATCATGTGGGGAAAGGGACAAGAGCACCAGCACAGGGAGTGGGAATCAAAATGACTTTGGCTGTCTTGACAGGAGAATTTTATTGACAGACCTTGTAGCTTGTTACTTTACACAGAAGAAAAAGGATCCCATAACATAACTAGTAAGCATGAACTGTCATTAGTACTTGACAAAAACCAGGGCATTGATTTATTTGTGGTAAAAAATACATAACATAAATTTTTCCATTTTAAAGTCTAGTCAGTGGCGCTACATGTATTTCAATGTCAGCACCATCTACCTTCAAAAGAATTGTTCTGTGAAAATAATTTTAAAGTCTTTTAAATTTTCTTTAAGACAATTTACATGATCTAGGTTTAAAAATATACAGGACATGGCCTTTGTGTCTATTGTTGTAGGAACCAATAAGATCCTACCCCATGGACCTGCAACTGAGATTTGATTATGTGACCAGATTCTTGGGTGTCGCTGAGTTTAAACTTGGTATCTAACTAGACTTGTGGAAGACTAGGAGTTTTTTTTTTTTTTAAGAAAAAATAAATAAATCCAGCAGGATAGGAATTGATCTGATTAACCATTTTGATTCCATTGTTCCATTCACACAGACATGCACTGAACTCTGAGTCTGTCCAGCATTGCTCTTGGAAGCACATGGTTTGTAGTCAGCACAGCAAGTCTCACATTCCAGCAGGGGGGAGTCAATGCCCAGTGAGATCCATTCCACAGTTAGTTATAGATGCTGCAATGAAGATAAAGTATGGAGAAGAGAAATGAAGCCAAATGTGTTTCCTTTCCCCCCACCCTCCCACTTAGAATATTCCAGGGGGATAAAAGAAAGAGACCTTCACCAGATGGAATCCCAATTTACCAAGCAAGCCATTGGCTCATGTATTATTTACTTCCTCATTGCTGCCACCAAGTACCTGACAAGAAACAACTCAAGGAAGGAAGGGTTTATTTTGGCTCACGGTTCAAAGTTATACTCCAACATGGTGCAGAAGGCATGCAGACAGGACCTTCAAGCAGCTGGCTCCATTCAGCAGAGTGAAGAAGCAGAGGGCAATGAAGGCTGCTGCTCAGACAGCCCTCTCCTTTTTGTACAGCCCAGGACCCCACCCAGCCCATGTAATGGTCCTGCTCATGTTAAGGTAGGTTTTCCCAACTCAATTACTTAATCAAAATAACCTCTCACAGGCATGCCTAGGGTCTTGTTCCTCAGGTGATTCTAGGTCTTGCCAAACTGAGTCAGTATAAACTCTCCCGGCCCTCCATGCTTGCTGTGCTTTCATTCTTACACACAGGTGTGGGCTGCATGCTCCACAGTGTGAAGGCCTTGGGTGCTTTGCTCTCCTCCTATTTCTCCAGTTTTTCTCAAACCTCAATTTCGTTTCTTTTGCCATCACTTCATTGACCAGGCAGATCAGTAACACTGCTCAGTATGAGGATGCCTATTGTATGAGCACATTTTCTGCTGCTTAACAGCATGCCCGAGGCTGGCTCATCTATAGAGGGAATAAGTATATTCATCCCATTGTTTTGGAGGTTCAAGAGCATGATAGTAGTACTTTTTCAGCTCTGGTAAGGGCCTTTGCTATGCCACAGCAAAAGAAATCAGGGCAGGAATATATTTCACTGTATGTTAGGTAGAATTCACATGGCAAGTCAAAGCCAGAAAGACTGAGGCTTGTTCTAGAACTGGGATCAATTGAAAACTCTTTCTCTCTCTATCTCTCTGGCACTCCAAGCTGACCTCAAGCTTGCCATATATCCCAGGTTAACTTTGAGCTTCTCATCCTCTTTCCTCCATTTCCCAAGTGCTAGGATCATAAGTGTAGACGACCATGCTAAGTTTATATGGTACTGGTGATCAAACCCAGGACTGCATGCCTATGAGGCAAGCCCTCTACCAACCAAGCTACATCCCAGTTCTACCTCAATCTCTTTTGAAGGTGATGTTCCTAATGACAATTTGACTGCTAAAGCCTCACTTGTTAAAAATTTCACCATTTCCCACCACAACATATGGAGTGCCTTCAACACATGAACCCTTTTGAAATACTTCAAACCATATACAAACCATTGCAGCCATCCGCTCATTTCTTCAACAGTTGGCCTTGTGAGCACTGTGTGGTTGCTTAGGGAAGAAGGGATGTGTACGACCTGCTTCATCCCATCATTCACTGGTGCTTGGATGTGTATTTTCCAAAGATGGCGACATATAGCTTCGTGTCACATGAAGAGAAAAGGTGATATTGCTTGACAATTGCAGGAAAGATACTTCTAGAGATGAGACACTTTCATTAGTTGAGCAGCACAGAATCTGAGTCACTACGGTGGAGGCTCTCAATAAAGGCCAGCAGTGTGTCAGTGCTGTAGAAAGGTGGAAGAGAAAAGAGACTGAGAAAGGTGAGCTCACAAGTCAGGGCACTGTGAGAGAGTACCCACTCATGGTGGAGGCATGCCTGATAGAATCTGAAAATCCAGCAGAGCAATTACTGTGCTCAGTATCAACTTGGACTAAGGTATAACTCAATGGTAGTATGCTTGTTTAGTATGTACAAGACCTGTGGTTTGGTCCCCAGTTCAACACATAATAAATAAGAGTAATAACAATAGTTAATAGCATAATAATTCCAACTCATATTTTAATTTATTAGCTTCATCACTGAATTAAACTCATTCATTCATCTATTCATTCTTTTAAAAGATAACAGTTTGCTGAAGTTTTGCTTGAACTAAGGGCATGGTAATAAACATAACTGAAAAGGGCTCTGCAATAGGACATAGATTTTTTTTTACATAGGAAGAAATAGATAATATGTCCAATGGCTGTAAGTGCTGTGAAGAAAGAAAGAGCAAGGGACAGGGAATGCCATCTTCATTCTGCAAAAGCAAGCTTAGCCTCCACGAAGAGAAAATCCAGTGAGTTTGGACTCTCAGAGCAAGAATACGAGGTCAAGTGACATTGCCCAAAGATGTACGAGTAAGTGTTGGCAGAACCCCACAGTGTCTCATGAAGACCTAAACACATATTGAGAGCATTAGAGGAGAGTGTGATGGTCTTAACCCTCAGTGGTGTGGTTAGAATCAATTTATGTTTTAGTATGATCCCTTCTTCATTCTGTGTTGAGAGTAGCCAGAAAGTTTTGTGCAATTGTAGTATGGGCATGGGCCAGAGGTCACTACCAGTCTTATATACGACTTTCAAGTAATGGTTTTGGTTCAGGTGAAAAAAATCACTAAACTAACTATTATTTATAAACTCCCTATAAAATGGTGTATTGGAGAGAGACAACCTGGCTACTTACTTAGGTACTGTGCATTTTCTGTGTGTTTGACTATCTACCTATCTACCAAGAGCTCCATCACAAAGGACTAGTCCTGTGATTGTAGGGACTGGCTAAAACCTACTTGACAGGCTGGAAACTCAGAAGCTGGAGAGACACCAGTTTTAGGTGAAAGGTCTTCTTCTTCAGTAAAACTTCAATTTTTCTCTTAATACCTTTGAACTGCTTTGATTTGATCCACTAGGAAGAACATTTTTTTAATAGAAAGTCAATAAATTTACAACTATGCACACACACACACACACACACACACACACATACACACCCCATATTGCATTCATATTATTGGATGCTATATTAAGTCATATAAAGACAAAAAAATTATTTCATTTATGACAACATGGCTGACCATAGAGAACATTATATCAAGTGAAATAAACCAGGCACAGAATAGCAAATGCACTGTGATCTTACTCATAGGTGTAAAGGATACAATGATCCCATAGAAGTAGAGAGAAGAAAGGTGGATCCCAGAGACTGGGGTGGGTAGAGGAAGCAGGAAGGAGACATTGATTAAAAGAAATAGTTAGCTGGAATAAGTTCAAGAGAGCTCTATATACCATGGTGGCTATGCTGAGGATGATATGCCATGTTCTTAAATGTGAGAGTAAGTCAATACTAAGTGTTCTCACCACAAAATAACTATATAAAGTAATGAATTTGTTAAAATAGATTTAACTGTTCATTTATAGGAACATATATGTGTGCTTCAAAGTACACTTTTTGCGTAATAAATACAGTGTAATCAGTTCAAAATATTTTATGAATTAACTTTATTTTAGACTTAAAAAATTAACTGGTTAATCACATCTACAAAATACTTTCTTATCAACACCTAAGAGGACTATTTGATCAGGTAATTGGATATAAGTGCCTCACCAAGTTGACAGGTGAAACTGATCACCAGAGATGAAGCAATTTTTACACAACAAATGAGTTGGCATTGGGTAGACTAGCAACTTTTCTTCACTCTGCTTTTTAACTGACTCCTGAGCTAGGTAAAGAGCCTCAGACTCGAATTTCCTACCATTTGTCAGATTCTAAATGACAAAATATTGATTGGAATGGCTAGTTAGGGTCTCTTTACTAGGTATTAATATTTAGAACGTGATCTCTGCAACTGGATGTCTGTGGTGGTTTGGCTCAGGTGCTCCCTGTTCTCAATGCTAGGTCCCCAGTGGGTGACAATTTGGAAATTGGATCCTCTTGGAGATGACATATTGTTGGAGAAGGGCTTATGGGTATTAAAGCCAGATTCCACTTGACAGTATTTGGCACACTGTCCTGCTGCTGTTGTCCATCTGATGTTGGCCAGGAGGTGAAGTCCACCCTCTACTCATGCCTTCATTTTCCCCTGCCTTGATGGAACGCCCTCCCACCCCTACAAAGTCTCTAAGCTAAAATAAACCCTTTCCTCCCAGAAGCTGCCCTTGGTTGGGTGTTTCCTGCCAGCAATGTGAAGCTGACTGTAACAATGTCCCAAAGAAGTGAATTTCAGATCCTGGATCTCATGTCTGACTTCTTGCCATTTGAATCTTCAACTCTTTTTAATATAAATGTGTGGTGCTTTCTATTATCTGATAATTAAATACTTCTTGAAGAACAAAGCAGCATTTTTGTGCTGTCTTGTGGGTAGTGGATAAAGTGTAGGCAGGAAGCAGTTCATCCTACCCCAGTGAACTCTACTAAATGATATTTTCAGAGTGATTGGATGCCAAAGCATGGGAGGTTACGTTTAATGCAACCTGGGGGACACTTCTACCAGTAAAGTGGAGCTACCGAAAATTTTACTTTGGAGAACTCTTGAGAGTTAGTGAAGTGGCTCTGAACTTAGGAAGCACCTATTGGGCAAATTATGTATATTTAATATACATGTATATTCATTTCCTATATATTAAGAAAGAGTGGAAGGAAGGGAAAAGGAAAGGAACGGAGAGAAAGGAAAGGATGACTCCTGAAGGCTAATATGGTGAGAATGTACCCATCCTCTCCTGGAGAATGGAGTCAGGTCACTAACCTCAGTAGATACCCAGTTCATTAGCTAACCGCGTGCATGTGGCACATGGAACGGAACATCCCAAGGCTCTGAAACCACAAGCATCTTTCTGCTGGATTAAAGGAAGTGTTTTCACAGGCCCACACAGAACAGAGAAGTGGTGAGTTCTCAAAAAATTCTGATTTATGGTCAATAATGTGTACTGTGGCACAGAGGAAAAGAATAATTTTCACTTCTCTTTGTCATGGGCTTCAGAATCTGTAGTGGCTGCTGATTTCTATGAAGGTACCAAGAGCAGTGCCATCACAGTAACCACGCCTGGTCCATGCTTCCATCCTCCAGCCACACATCCGTGAAGTGATCAGCCTTTAGGAATAGCCACAGAGCCCTGGCCTTTGGGTACTAGCCAAGCCAGGGTGTGATATTTTTTCCTGTTTAATTTTTTTAAATATCCATTTTCTTCTGCCAGCTATCTGAAAGTTCAAAAGGTAAAGAACATTTCCCTCTACAAGTTAGCCATGGAATGTATGTGGAGGTTGAGTTTTCACCAGCAGTTGCTGTTCTGACCCACTTAGCCCATTGCTGAGGTTGGTGAAATGAGAGCTCTTTCCTAAAAGTAAAAGAAAATAAAAAGAGGAACTTACATTTATAATTTGCTGTCTATGGGAAGGTATGACTTCAGGGTCTTCTTCCAGAGTAGTGCATGCTCTGATGGGAGGCAGCTTCCAAGCCCTCTTCAGACTTAAATAGTTCAGATTTCCATTTAGAAAACAAATTCTGAAATGAATCCATCCTCACTTTGGGGCTTTCTGATCCTAGGCCATTGTCATAGTCAGCTTCACATTGATGGGATGAACCTCCAAACAAGACACAGTTTATGGGTGGAATAGGATTTAATTTTGGCTTATAGATCAGGGGAAAGTTCCATAATGGCAAAGAGAGAGAGAGAGAGAAAGAGAGAGAGAGTGAATCCCACCACCAAAAGCAAGAGCAAAAACTGGCAGCCAAACAGCAGAGAATCCAAGCAGAACTCAGACTGCTCTCTGCCTACCTTATTCTGGAATTCCAGATCCACCACCAAACGCACCTCAGGGCTGGACTGTAGGATCCACCCACAGTGACACCTCTTCCAGCCAGGCAGCTGGAAGTCCAAGAAGTTTTAATGAAACTGATTCTACTGGGGGGACATCCACTCAAACTACCTCAGCCATGATGCAACCTTTTTAGACCAAAGTGACTGTAGTGAAAGACTTCATAAATTATATTTAGTTTATAATTATGCAAAGCTGAATGGCATATTCAGTGTATAGAACTGCTCATAAAGGGCTCAGTCTCCTATTTACAGAACTTTGCAGGAAAGTCCTACAGGATTCCCTTTATGCTAATCTGAGGGTGGAAGTGACTGCTGAAATTTGACCTGAAAAGCAGGAGGGACTTAAACAACAAAGAAGATATAACCTAAGTGTCTGTTACCTGCCTGACCTCATCTTCCGATATTCTTGGGTTATCTTTCGCTTATTTAAGAGCACTGTCTTGAATTCCTGTCTTCTATATTATGCAGTCTGACACTCTTCTCTGAATACCTCAGAGGGCTTTGGGGGTTGAGGTCTGTGCTTCTCCCACTCAATTTCCTGTAATTTCTCCCTTCCACTGAATTCTCAGTCTCTTCTTTGTGTCCTGTTTTGTCAACAGTTTTTGTACCAGCCCTAATACAAGGCTGTTCAGTGTGATGCAGGCATCTGAGGTATCTTTGGGAGTGATGGAACCTTTCTTAGCTTCTCACTGGGCAGTAACACGGGAGCTAGAGTGCTGGACACTCACAGTCACACTAAGTTTCCAGAGTCAGTGGTCTCTAGGTTCTTGTCTTATGAATTTGAAAACAAAATGACATTTACAGAGGATAGAAGGATATGTTTAGGAAGACTTTATTAAAGAGCCTAAGAGAATAGAAGAAGACAAAGCAACTGCTAGTGGGGAAAGAGGAGACTCCCAGAAACGGGAAAGCCCACTTAGAGACCCAGACTGAGATCTTGCATGGGCGTTTCCTTAGGGAGGGCTGAACTGGTTAGTCCAGTCCCAGTGTTAGGTGTCTAGGTGCCACCAGGTTCTCAGGAAACAGAGTAACCCTTGGTGTTCCCTGGAAGGTAAATATCCTTCTTGGAAAGAGGTGGTCCCTTCAAAGAAAGAAGGAACTCCTTTAGGGAAGGAAATGTAAGGGAAGAACAGACCATTCTGAAATTTCTGGATTCTACCAAAGTGGAGGATACAAGGACTCCTTTGGGTGGGGAAGAGATAAGGGATCTTTTGCCACTAAACTATCTTAAATATTCTATGTTAAGATAACCAAGGGGAGGCTCACTAGGAAACAGAGCTGCTTAAATTTAAATTTGTTATGTGTATTAGTTACTTCTGCATTGCTCTTCCCGGAGTACCATACAGAAACATCTGAAAAGAGGTAAGATTTATTTTGGCCCAAGATATCAGTGGATCCCAGTCATGGTAGAGCCCCAGATAAGGCAGGAGGAGCCTGAAGCAGCAGCTACCCACAAGGCTTTGAAACAGGAAGTAGAGATCACCTGTAGTTAGGCGCTGGCTATAAATTCAAAGGCAGAGACCTCCAAAAGGTTCCACAGCTGCCCATATCATGTCACCTGCTGGTGAATAGGAATCCAGACATAAACCTCTGGGGCACATTTTAGCTTCAAACCACAACATCAGCTATTCCTTAATTTCCTTGGTTCTCTCTATCGCAGAGATTCTACTGGCTCTCCTACTTGGTGTGTTGCTTGCCACTAATCTGAGATCACTGCTGCTAGAGTAAGGCAAAATTGATGTGGTAAGAGACCCCCCTTATGATAGCAAACAAAGATCTTTTTTTATTTTTTTTTACATCACAACTGGAAGGAAGATTTCTAGGCAAGCCTTGGCTCTGCTCTCCATGATCCTTCAAGGTTTTTGCCCCATCCCTCAGAGCTTCACATGGACAAACAGGTGAACCCCAATAGTTACAGTGATCAGGGAAAGAGAAACAGAAGGCCGATGAGCTGCGGCTCTTGCCCAGAAATGCTACACCCTATGTCTACTTATATCCATGGGTGAGGATTCAATCATACCACCAAACTAACCTCAAGGAAGTGTGAGAAATGGAGTCCCTACCCAGGCAGCCATGTGCCCAGCTCCATTCCATTTTAAGGAAGTGTGAGAAGAAAAATCAGTGGAGAGCTGGAAGTCCCTGTTATAGCCTTTCCTCCCCTCCCCTCCCCTCCCCTCCCCTCCCCTCCCCTCTCCTCCCCTCCCCTCCCCTCCCCTCCCCTCCCCTCCCCTCCCCTTCCCTTTCCTTCCTTTGCTGAAATAGATTCTGTTATACTAAACTTTGTTTTTCTCTAGTTCTCAATGGCCAAGTCCCAGATTCCCATCACATTTTAAACACAAAACAAAGAAATTTGTTTTAAACATCTCCTATTCAGAAAACATGAAGGAAGCCTGAGAGGGATGAAGTGTGGTTTCTTTTCCCTCACTCCTCAGCGTTCATTGTTCTCCACCTATAAAGCTGATCCCAGAGGAATGAGCATGACTGAAGGTGGGCAGTGAGGAGAAGTCTGTTGCAGAGATACTGAACATCAGTCCTTCCATTGACTCCCACATGGCTATTTTCTGCTTGAGACAAGTCTAAGAATCTCCAAGATAGGATGTTTTCCTTGAGATCACATGCAAAGTTTTCATTACTGTCTTGAACTCGTCATTGTCATTTCTAGATTGAGACAATAATTGTATCTTGAAGTGACTCTAGGACAAAATATGATCTGAAAATTGGCCTATGGGAATTTTTACCTAGGTCAGGAAATCTTTGAAGGAATAATGAAAAACTAAATCTCATTCAACATAAATTATGCTTATTCAAGCTACTATTTACCTCTCTAGATAGCATTCCTTCAGAAGGAGAACCACCATCTCTCCTCCAGAGCCATACTATTCCATACACAGGATTTAGAACAGCCTTTCTCAGGTCAGCGCTCTGCCCCACAAACCTATGACAAGGAAGGCATGTGGTTATTAGAGCTCCACTGCATCACTTGGAAAAAGCAAAGCCATTTTCAAGGTCGGACGCTGGGAGCACATAGATGTCTACTAGGACTTGTGGTCTCTGGGGGATTCTGAGCAGAGTCCCCTCAGATGAAAAGAAATATGTGAGATTCGAGTAGAACCTCGAGTTACACTGGGGGACCTGGTACACAGCCTGAAGAGAATAGACTCCCGGGGGCCTAGATCTGGAGTGTCAGAAATCTAGATAAGAGACGCTTACTGTGGTCTGCCATTCCCACGCCACCCAGGCCAGCTGGGTCAGGAAAACATGCTTCCTTCCCCATGCACCAGCTGTACTGGGTCATGGATCGGGCCTTCTCTGTGGGCTGTCTATGCCTTGCAATACTCCTTGGAATGGCTTAGTGGCTCATTCAGTAGTTAGCAGTTAATTGTGAAGATGGTAATGCCTCCATCTAGAATTTCTGATGCAAACAGAAGCACTGAGTTCATACTTAAGAGAAATCTCATCTTTCTCATGCTCTTGGACATTATAGGTTTTTAAACACACTCGAGAGAGAAAGAGAGAGACAAGGAGACATCATCACAGAGAGACTTTATGATGGATGCCAAATTAGTAGGAACAAAACACATTTAGAAAATAAATATCCAAGTTTGTTTCCCTCATGAGAGTAGAGTTCTCGGAGGGTAAAGATCTGTCCCACCTACCTTACTATGACTCCAGTCCTAGAAAATGTCCAATGTACAGTAGGAGCTCAACAAATATTACTTTATTGTGTGAATTAGCATATTTCTTTCTTCCTTAAGAGAAATAAAATTGAATGAAGAAAGACACGTAAGTAAAATGGAGTGTAGACAGCTTGACGACTCAGGGAACTGTTACAGTGGGCCTCTCTCTCTCTCTCTCTCTCTCTCTCTCTCTCTCTCTCTCTGGATTTTCAGATTCTTGGTGTCTTACTCAAATTGAAGAAAGACACACACTCATAGCGAAGCAGCAAAAAGTTTATTAAGATCAAAGCAGTTGTAAAGGTTTGCCAAAGGGGCAGAAGACACTCAATTGGAGGTGGTTTATGACTTCTTTTTATCAGACTTTTAGAGGAGGATGAATCTGGTTGCTCAGGATTGACCTCGGTGGAGCTCTGGCCTGATGGACAGGTTTGAATTATACAACAATTCTTCTACTGCATGAATTTCTTCCCATGATCCATGTGATTTTGGTCATCTGTGCACCCAGTCATACACAGACAGGCAGAACATGGTCAATCGGGGTTCCTCCCTAACAGTTCACTTAGATGACACAGTTTGCCTTAGTGTGCATGTACCCATAACCAATTCAGGCTGGGTGGGTCCCCACTGTTAAGTCTCAGATCTATCTAGGAATGCATTTGCATGGGCACTGATCCTGATGCATGGCTGCTAAGGGGAGAAGAGCATGCATTCATTGTGTGGAGCGGGGTATACTCAAAGCTCAGTACAGACTGGGTACCGGGTTCCTCAAAGGTTGCTAGGTACCTTGTTTAGGATCAGAGTGTGTTTATTGCTGAAGTCGAGCAGTGTTGCAGGTGGGTAAACTATTCCCTGTGCTTATCTACCTCAGAACCATAAAAGTATGCACAGCAACATGAAGGAGGGCAAGGAGGAGTGAGAAAGGGCCTGGTAGGATGAACAGAACATTGCCCACTGTACCGTTATTCTCCACGGCTCTTTTCTTTGAAGCTTCTAAATTTCGCTCTCCTCCTGTGGTAAACTGGGACAGTAGGCAGAGAGGAAGCAAATGGCTGTGTTCCTTTCTGTAGCTACAGCAGCGGTATGTCCTTATAGGCTCTGAGCACCGAGCTTGTGGGATCTTGGAAATACCTACCCCAGTGCTAAGGTCAGAATTGGGGAGGAATGTCATCGTCACCATAAAGGCACATGGGCTCAGAGGCAAGGCACGTCTTGCAAACTGTGCATGTAGTGAGGGAGCTTTTCCTGTGTGTGGCCAATTTGATGGGGTTAAAATATGATTAAACCTAAACATGTAAACACTAAATTCCCCAGTTGCTCATGATGTCATACTCTTATTAGGGTTAGGCCCGAGCACAGCTGATGTCTTGCTTCATCTTGGAAAATGGTCCAACATGTACTTCCCTCTTATAAATCCTGCAGCCATTCCAAGAAAGAACGGGTTTTCTAAAATTTCTAGAGATTCAGTGAGATACTTTTGAAGCGCCACCTGGAAAAACCACAGGCGACGCTGGCTGGCTCTCAGGGAGTCTCAGGAAAATGCCACACATCTAGATCACCCCCCCCCCATCCACCCCTGCCTGCGGTGCCCGGGGCCCAGAAGCGCCACAGCAGCGCCTGGGTCACGCGTGCTCCACCTCACATTCTAACGGGGGAGAAAAGCGCAAGGCCGTTAACCATAAAGGAAAAATAATACCACATTCGGCTGAAATCACATCCAACTGGAGCCAGGGCTTGGTGTGTAATCCTTCATTCTTGCTGGGAATCCTTCAGCTGCCATGGACAGCCCCGCTGGATGGATTCTTTTTCCAGGGCAACAAACGCTCAATTCATCAGGGAGCCAGAGCCCCAGCTGCTGGGTTGTTTCTCCAGGATCCTTAAAAGGGATGAATACACATGGAAACCAAAGACATATTATTTTCAGAAGTGAACACATTTTCACCCTAGTGCAAGGATGTCGATCCTTATCCCTCCCTTCCTTAGGGAGTGTGTCTCTGCCATGCACCCGGTTCACAGTGACTTCAAAGAAAGCCTGGGAGGAGGTCTGTCCTAAAACAGGCACCCCGGCAGTGGGCTGTGAGTTCCTACCAGGGCATTTCTGTCAGCCATAAGTGCAAAAGCAAATGTTTCATCTAGGTAAGTACCTCAAATAAAATAAAGAAGCTTTATTATTATTATTTTTTTGTAAAGATCAGCTACAAGAAAGAAAAATGCTGTAGGAAGTCGTAACAGTAATGGTTATCATGATATTAATCTGCAACATCTGGGATGTTAGGGATTATGCCAACATGCACAAGAGTGGTGCTGTGGGCTCTGAATACAATTAAATCGCAATGCTAGGCTAATAAAAAATAAATAAAATTAAAAAAAAAAAAGAAAACCCAAGCATAGTTCCTTAAGCTTGCATGTGAGTCTGTTTTGTAAAACTATGGGGACTGAACAAGAGCTGGCTAACTATTGTGTGTGAAGGTGAGAAGGACTCCCATTTATAAAATTATACAGCAGAATCTATACACTCCCTCTGAGTGCAGTAAAGACAGCAATAAAAATTACATTGTGACTGGTATTGTTTCCACACTCAGCTTCAAAATTCCCAGGCAGATAACCCCTCCTGGCACTTCCTGCTTGTCACCAACATACCTCCAAGCAGCGTCCACCCAGCCTGCTGTTGCTGGTAAAGTGGCAAAAGCAGGAGTGTATAAAAGGAAGGCTGGCCACTCTTTCCCCTATGCTGTGACCTGTTGACAGGTTAGCTGTCCTCTTTCATCCCAGCCACTGTGTGGGAATCATTATATCTTGCCTGTCTAAAGGCAAAAGACTGGGCAAGAGGAATGATGAATCTTAATTTGATGCATACTTGCATGTTAAAAATAGACTGGGGATGTGGGTCAGCTAAAAAATATTGCCTAGCATTCTGGAGGCCCTGGGTTCGACCCCAACACCATGTAGACCTTATGAGGTGGCACATACCTGCCACCCCAGCACTTGGGAGGTGCGGACAGGAGAATCAGGAGTTCAAGGTCATCCTCAGCTACATAGACAGTTCGAGACCACCCTTCTGGGATAGATGTGATCCTGAAAATAAATAAATATGAATAAATGAGGGAGAAAGGAAGTGTAGAGGGAAGGAGGAAGGAAGGAAGGAAAGAAAATAGTAGTCAAATTACTCTGCTTCCTTTTATGCTGATGCTGTTCTCTGGAAGAATTTAGAACAATTGTGAAAACATACAGCTCTCAGTCAGACTAACCATTGCATGTCTTTTAGAGCCTCCTTTCCATCTTTAATTTAAAACTCTGCCTTATTTTGAGACCTTACCTTTTTTATTGGCCATATTCCCTTAGCTTTTTTTTTTTTTTTTTTTTTTTGGTTCTCCTTGTTTGCATTTACCTGTCTTTGATTCATATTCCTCCTACTTCTTTTGGGAAGCACAGGTTTCCAAACCCTGTCCTTCATCTTACACAGCCTCATACCCCAACTTCACTTCCCATCTCACCCTCGGGCATTCCTCCACAAGAGAGCATGAGGGACCAAGAATGGGGAACCCTGCCTAACGTGACCCATTCCATGTAGCTTTGTACATTCTAGGAAGCCTTGCTATTCTCTACACAGCTTGCCCTCTGTATTAGTTGTCTATTGCTAGTGAAGCCTTAAACAACACCAATTTATTATGTGATGTGGGTCACAAGTCCATACACTCACCAAAGCTGGGTTGTCTGCTCATTATCTAATGGTACCCAGGCCCCAGCGGGCTTGCTCTCTGTTCCTGTGGTTATGTGCCTTTCCTAGAGGTCCATTAGATGCTTGCCACTATGGCTCCTCAAAAGGTCCTCTCATACAACTCCAGAAACTACCCAGTACCTTTTCACATATGGCCCAACAAAACTACTCAACTGACTAGACACCTTGACTACAATTGCAAAATCTCCCTTCCCAAGGACATAATGCAGCCAGCAGAGTGACATCTCATTAGAACCATGAGTTTCACTTATGTTCAGTACAGGAAACTATACAAAGATAAGAACTTTGGGGGTCATCCTCAAATTCTACTGAATACATATTCCTTACCTTCTCTCTGTGCAAATTACTACTCGTTATCCTGGAACTAGTTTAAAATGCATCACCTGCATTAAAGCAGTTTTCTGGCTGAGGTTCTGGCCTCAAGCTCACCATGGCTCCATATTTTTCTCAATGATATTATCTTTTTTAATATTTTTTATTGACAACTTCCATAATTGTAAACAATATCCCATGGTAATTCCCTCCCCTCTGCACTTTCTACTTTGAAATGCCACACTCCGTCATACGTCCTCCCCCCCAATCAGTCACTCTTGTTTTGATGTCATGATATTTTCTTCCTGTTATGATGGTCTTGTGAAGTCATGGATATCCAGGCCATTTTGTGTCTGGTGGAGCATGTTGTAAGGAGTCCTACACTTCTTTTGGCTCTTACATTCTTTCAGCCACCTCTTCTGCAATGGACCCTGAGCCATGGAAAGTGGGATAGAGATGTTTCAGTGCTGATCACTCCTCTGTCACTTCTTCTCAGCACCATGGTGCTTTCTAAGTCATCCCATGGTCACTGCCATCTGAAAAGAGAAGGTTCTCTAACCAATACTGAGAGTAGCATTAATATATGGGTATGGACATTAAGAGAAGTGCTTACTGGGCAGTTTGGTGAGCATAGTATATACTTTCAGCCAGACAGCAGCAGACGTTACACCCCTAGGGCTCATGACTACTCCTGTTACAGGTTTTCAGTATCAGGGATATAATCCCTCCCATGTAATGGGCTTCCACTCAAATTAGAGGGCAGTTGGCTTCCCCCATAACAGGCATGCCACTATTGCACCCATTGGCTCATTTGGCCTGGCTGGCAAAATATAAGGCTTGCAGTGTCCACTGTTGAGTATCTTCACTGGTGATTTCGCTCTCTCCCACTGAACTGTATGCAGCATGGGTTTTTCAGCTTTTTTTTCAGCTGGTCTACATGGAGGAGGTTTTCAGCTCAGTTCCAGCAGGGTTTCTCAGTGACCTTGCAGCCCAAGTATGTGGAGTCTTTAGCAATAGGGTCTTACCATCTATTCCTGGTGGGAGACCAAGGGACTTGGCAATGGCCTGTAATGGTTTGGGGGCATCAGGGACCGCCCTGGCAAACAACTCACTGGAAGGTATCCCACTCCTGGCACTGAAAATTTTCTAGTAACAATCTATGGCTACTGTGTGTTACATTGTCCAAGAAAGCAGGTTTACACATGACTTATTTATATCCTCATAGATTTTGATTAGCCCTCCCTCCACCTTTCCTTTACTCAGTTTCTTCCCCTGACCTCACTTAGGCCTTTTCATCCCTATTAGTCTGTCGTCTACTTATATATATACGATACTATCCTATTAGGTCCCCCCTCCCTCCATTTTACACCTGATTGAACAAATTAAGAAGTAAAAAATTAAGACATTCTACAATTCTCACTTTCCTTTGGTCTTCTGATAATTCTCAATACAGTGTGCACTACTTGAAAGGAAAGTGTGTGGGTTATTTAGTAAAAAAAAAAAAAAAAAGATTTTCCCATTTAGGGGAGGAGGCTTCATGTCAAATGAAGCATGCGTTCTACTTTGCAGGCTATCCTTACCGTAGCACATGGTTTTTATTCTAGGACCATCGACACATGGCTCCAAACTTAAGATGAGAACTGCCGGTCACGTTCACTGTGCGTTCAGAAGCACTTATAAGAGACAAATCCCAATGAGAGGATATTCTCAGAAAATTGGTTAGAAACACATTGCAAAGTGGGTATCAAGGTTTTTAAACAAATTTAGCAGCTATTTTCCATCTGTTGTCCAAATGCATGCAACTGGCGATGGCCAGACATGGAATACTTAAGCAAGAACAGTCCCAGCAGTATGGACATTAGTTAGGATTTTTTTTTCCCCCTGTGAAACTTGCTTTCATAAAGAAGATAAAAGGAATTCATATCAAATATGCTTGATTCTCTTGAGAGTTAGTCCAGGAATTCCTCCATCTTCTTGGGACCAATGGATCCACATTTTGTTTTCTTTTCCACAATCCCTTTCTCTAGGTGTGGGGAGTGGCCAGAAAAGCCACAGAAGATGATTGGATGGTACACAGACACCAGCGTGCACTCAACACCTGGAAGAAACAATGGCTTTTTGCCTCCTTAGCAATGCAAAATAGATCCTGCTTTGTCCATTTTCTGGAAAGAAAGCTGGAATTTGAGTCATTTCACACTATAGGCTGAACTTCAGGATTCCTCATTTTGAAAAGAATGAACATGGGATATTATCCAGAACCACAGTTCTTTGCTGCGAAATTAAAAAAAAAAACAAAAAAGGAAGAAAGAAAGTTGCAATTTACCTCCGTGCAATCTTGTGCACAGGACAGCCCCGTTTAGCAACACCCTCCACCCCACCCCCTCCCCCCCCCCCCCGGGTTCAGAGCATCCCACGTAACAGCTAGAAGAGGAAAAAGATGTCCCCTTGTACCTTTTAACATGCTTACAAGGAACTGGGATTGTGCGCTCTGTGCCAAAGGAATGCTGGAAATAAGGCACCGGTTAGGATAATATTTAACAAAGCACATTGAACTGGCACCAGGCTTCCATTAATGGAATTAAGAAGGATCTGCCAGTGCTCTTGGGAAGATGATTCCCACAGCTCCCCTCCAAAATGTTTTCAGCGATGCAGGAGTGGGGCGTGGAAGAGACGAAGCAAGAAGAATTCCTCGTGGACAGTTTCTGTAAGCTGGGGTGAATTATGTTAGCTTCTGTTTCCTGATCAATACCTTCCCCCAGGAAACCATGGCTAGTGCTGTTGCTCTAATCAGCAGAGACAGTCCAAAATTGATCTGAAAAAAAAAAAAAATCAGCACTTGACCTCGTGACCCCACTTTTTGTTGACACATTCAATCACATCTGGTCTTTAGCTGTAAAATTGTTGGCCTAATCCAGAGCCGATTGCACTGGCAGGCGCGCGCATTTTCCCCACAGAGTCACTCCTCTCCCAGAGATTCAGGACAGCACAGCCTTCTCTGCTTAACCGCAAAGAGAATTCTAATAAGCTTCCCAGAGAAGGCCTTTCGGCCTAAGATATTCAGAAAGAGGAGACACTTGAGAGACAATTGAAAGGGCTTATCCTTGGGCGCCAGAGAATGGGATTCAATTTAAGTGTATCCTTGAGGCTCCACGATACAAAATGAAGTAAGCCATTGTGGCAAGTACAGGGGGGAATATTGTAAGGATTAGAATGAAGCTCGGTGGTCTTCAAAACACTTTGGAAAGGCTTGTGCAGCTTAAGTCGGCATCACGGGGACCATCTGCTCCAAGCCATCTTGGTATCTTTCACCTTTTGCATGTGTAGTGTACAGGTACGTGGGGGCACGTATGTATGTAAGTGCACTCGCATGTGTGTGCACTTCTGTGTAGAGGCCAGAGGACAACTTCGGGTGCCATCTTCAGGTACCCCATCCATCTCTTTTTTGGGGGAAAGAGTCTCTCATTTGCTGGAAGTTCACCCATAAGATTAGAATGGCTGGTCAGTGAGCTCCAGGAATGTGTCTTTCCCAGCTCCTCTCAGTGCTAGGGATGCGGGTGCTCACACCACATCCAGCACTTACATGTGCACTGGGATAAAACTCTGATCCACACTCTTGTAAGGCAAACGCACTTAGTTATCCTTAGATCGAACTCGATATTACATGTATGTGTGTTGAATATATATATTGAAAAAAATATATATATATATTCATACAACCAGTTTCATCCAAGATGGCTGTAAGCAACACTCCCATTGCAACAGCTTCCTGCTTCTCCCTCAGCTTAGCACACCTGAGGTGGGCTGGCCTGTCCTGAGTCATCCCCTTGAGTCCGGAAACCAATCAGATTTCGCCCTTACACCTCTGAGTCTGATGGCAAGGCTCCTTCTGCGCCGATGTCTGACAAATGGGTCTGACATAGGTGTGTGACTCTTGAGAGCTCTTTGGTCCATTTGGCGCTTAACTCACCCTCTTGGGTGAGTGTTCCCGCTTCTTGAGGGGGTGCTTTGTCTGGGTATTTTCTTGCTACTTCCTGCATCACATTGTTCCCAGATGCTTTCTTGCTTCTTTACCTGTCTGATATCTCTGGAAACTCTGAGCTCTATACTGTTGCATCTCTTCGCCTCTCCTGGCCCCTATGCGGAACTGAAGGTTTGCACTTTCATAGAAGGGGCTTTTTCTGTCAAGGAGACCATCTCCATGTCTCTCCCCCTCTCCAGCCGGACAAAGAAGAGATTTTCCCTCTGTCTTTGAGTTAGCTTTTCCTCTGGATTCTAATCTGTCCTGAAATAAACCTTATAATTTATAATTTATCCTTCTTGGTGTGGTTTTCTTTTCAATTCTTTGTTAATGAGGTAAGCACCCAAACGTTGGGGTTCATATGTCATCAATCTCCTCCATAAGCCCTCCCTGGACCCCCAAATTCTGCATCACAATGCCATAAACAGCCACTGGATAAGTCATGGAAATTCAGGGTTGAAAGCACATGGCCACAGTCATATTTATTTCTGAGCAAAGGAATCAGCCAGGGTTCAAAGCCTGGTCCATCTGAGTGCTTGGCTCATCATGCTAACCTACTCAGGGTGCTGAATGCTTGAGGGTTAGGGTCAATAATTTCAAAGTTCTTTTCAGTTTGTTTCAAAGAGATTGGCTTCATGGTAGCCTCAGAATAAACCAGTCTACTGGGGTCATCTAAGAAGGGTTATCTGCAGACATCTAAAAGCTTCCTGTAACTCGGGTGAAAAGCATCCTTATGATATCAGGCAAAGTCTTTATCCTTGTATGCCAGTTCAAGCATGGGCCTTTCTGAGGAGCTGCTGTTTCTCACGTTTCTGGCTTCTGTGTAGCCCCGCACTTTATGTGACTCACTGCCTTCTGCCACTCCCTTTCCCGGGACTTTTTTATGGGCCCACGATTCTTCCTAGAGATATTTTCAGCCACCATGTGGCTTCATGAACAGTCATGGGGGACTCTTTTACTTTTCTCCCACAGCCTGCTGCACCTACATATACTATTGCATAGATCATACTTAACTATAGACTACTATAAGTCATAAATTAACTGTCCCTTAGTCATGTTTGCAATTCTCATGTCTAGCATACTGTCAACATGTGAAATAAAACATATGCATTAAACTGTTAACCACCATTCTTCTTTCAGATTCTTGGTGAATGCTGCCCAGGGTCAAATGACTTCTTAGTGTATTTTGCTAATTTCAAAGTAATATCGGAGGGATGTTTCATTATATCCTGTGGTCACACACAGAATTGACCAGTCAAGTGTCTCTGAGCACATGAGCTTTTGTGGTAATACCCTTTCCCCTGAATACCAAAGCAAAAGAATGAAAATCCATTATTCACTCAACTAGCATCTATCACTCAATTGCTGTCAATTCTAAGATATATTATATCTAATAAGATATATATGATTTATATATATATATTATATAATTTTTCATTTTCCCCAGATAAAGACTCCATACTCTCAGTTTTCATGTCTATGTAATTGGTAGCACTAGTCTCTGATATTCTAATATACTTTTCATCTAACACTATTATGGAGACATTTCATTTTTGATAAGATACCAAAAAATGCAGGCTCTTTTCTCTTTCTATCTCAAATCCAATTCAGAATATCTTTCAAATCTGAAGATATGCGATTGATCGATCTGAGAAAATGCCACAACTTTGTTACAACCCTGGAAAGCAAAGATAAATGGATTCTGAGGAGTAACAGTGGCTCAAACAAGAGTGTTGCTTTTAATAAGGCGATGGATTGGGAAACAGCCCATCTATTATGTCCTATTTTCAACAGAACATTGCCCAATAGGACCATTTCCCTTTACTACAAAGCAAAATGTCAGGCAATCTCAAACCAGGTCTGCCCAGGTTAGGAATGCAGACCCAGTGCACATGATGGCCTGAGGTGGGAAGAATATGACTACAGATCATGTTCTACAGTCACACCTCCTCCCCTCCTATTGAATGGGTTTACTTATCACACTCAAGGAAAGAACTCTTAGAGAAGAAAATTCTCTGGGTGAAGGAGCTTCCACTGAGGGGCAGGATTCCCGGGTTGGGAGGGTGTTGCAGTCAGGTCCACATTGCTGGTAGAAATCACCCAACCAAGAGCAGCTTGTGGGAAAAAGAGGTTTATTTTGGCTTATAGGCTCCAGGGGAAGCGCCACAATGGCAGGGAAAACAATGGCATGAGCAGAGGTTGGACATCACCCCCTGGCTAACCTAAGGTGTACCGTAGTAACAGGAGAGTGTGCCAAACACTGGCTTGGGGAAACTGGCTATAACACCCATAAGCCCACCCCCAACAACACACTGCCCCAGGAGGTGTTAATTTCCAAATCTCCATCAGCTGGGAACCTAGCATTCAGAACACCTAAGTTTATGGGGGACACCTGAGTCAAACCACCACAGAGGGCATTAAATTAGCAATGGCAGCAAATTAGCCTAGATTGAGCATACTTCCATTCTGTGGAATCTTTGCCCATACTGCTTAAAAATGTTGGGAATGTCATAAGTCTGGGCCAAGGAATTAGGTTCTTACATTTTGACACACTATTAGCCAAGGCAGTGATAACTCCAGAGAACTGAGAGCTCATAGTCAATAACAAAAATTTTGTTACCCACTATAAAAGTAACTCTCTTCTTTTATATGTGTGTGTGTGTTGGGGGGGTGCATGCATGTTCATATGTATGTGAGCATGTGTGGGTGTGCACATGTGTGTGGAAAGAGAGGTTAATGTTGGGTACATTTCTTAGTTGCTCTCCATCTTAGTTTTTGAGACTGGTTCTCTCGCTGAACCTGGAGCTCACCAGCTCAGCTGGACAAGCTGGTTAGCAAGCCCCAGGGGTATCCTCCTGTCCCTGCCTCCCCAGCGCTTGGACTGCAGGTGAGTGCCATCACAATCACCTTTTGTGTGGTTGCTGAGAGTACCAATGCATGTCCTCTTGCATGTGCAGCAAGCACACTACTGACTGAGCCATCACCATAGCCCACAAAAGCATTATGATTTTTGAGATATGGTTTGATATATAGCCCAGGTTGACCTTGAACTTGGATTCCTCCTCCCCCGATCTCATGAGTTCTGGAGTTATAGGTGTGTACTATCATGCCTGGTAATAGATGATACCTTAAATAATATATATGACAAGGTCAGAATGAATGTATTAAACCAAATACTAATTAATACCAAGCATAATAATTATTCCCAAAATATGGGAACATATGACAATTTGAAATAGAATCAAGAGCCTTTAGAAACGCAACTATTTTAAAATGCTAGATTAAAAAAAGCATAATTGAAAGACATAGCAGTTTGAGAAAAAAGATACTATTTAACTGAAAAAGTGGGAACTATGTCAAATCAAAATAACCCAACAGTATTTGCTCAAAATATATAAAACCACAGCTAACAGAGTAGTGGTGAGATTTAGAATATTTACGAACATAATTTAAGTATAATAATGCACAAAAGAATGCTTCACATAAACTATCACATTGTTAGAGAAATAGGATAACTTCTCTCCTAAAATTATAAATGATTTGATTCAAGCAGAGCCTAATACACAACGCTCTGTAGACATTAAAAACACTACAGCAACAAAAAAAGTTCATGAGACTTGAAACATAAAACTGAATAAGACAGATACAGAAAAACAAGTATTATATGTCCTCCATTATGTGTAAACAAACAAATACAGAAAAGCTAGATGTAAAAAATAGAACAGTGGTTGCTAGGCACTGAGCAGGACAGGGGCGAGGAGAGGGAAAAGGAGTGGATGGACACCATCAATGCATGGGTAGATGTATCACAGTGAATCCATTAGCATGTACAATTACTATGTGTGCAAACCACGGCTTATATGACATTAAATATTTATAAAAGAAAGAAAAAGCATGTCAATACAAAGGCCTGGCTCTGCTTTTTGCCATTTACTTTGGCAGTGAACTCCCTTGTCTCAGTTTAAGAAGCATTAATTACAAACATTGAGATTCAGTTTCTATGTTCCATTCTGCCTTAACCTGTTTTTCTTCTGGTGTATCACACCCAAGCCCTCCTCAACAAAGGGGCTGCATGTAACTTTATGGGTTCAAGTTTCTTTTCTGAGAACCGAATTGAAGACAGTATTTAGCAAATTTATGGAAGGAGGTCAACCTTGTATTAATGAGAAACAGCAAATTAAAAATAGCAAGCTATCTATATAGATTCATTGAGGAACAAAGTTAGATTGGTATTGACAAAACAGGTTTAAATGAGAAGAGGAATCAAACACTGTTAAGTGGAGGATTTAGATCATTTATACTTGGCATGATTATTGGCATGACTAGATCTTATTGCACCATATTTTCTTTACCCATTTCTACATGTCCCATCTGCTCTTGTTTTCTTCAATGGGAAGGAAGAAATATCTGCTCTTTATGACATGATGTATGAGATTTTGAAAATATTGATTCCTTAAGTTACCTATAAATTCCATATATTGACTGAAATTATTATATCAAGACAATCATACTTACTCATATTCCCACCAGTCTCAGAAAAGTCTTTAAGAAGTGGGAGAGAGTGAAGTTCACAGATGTAAAAATGGGTCTCTTAAAAACAAGTTTATGCTGGAAAGCTCAGGTTTTATCATTGGCAACCAATACTATCCATTGCTCTCCTTGAAGTGACAGGTTTACTCTGTGATTTCAAGAAACTGTCTTCAAAGCACTCAAGCCTGAATGATATGTGAACCATTCTTATAACTAAAACTGGTTCTGTGCAAAACAATGACTGCTTCAACTTAGTTAAAAGTGCATAAACTTTTTCTAGACATACCTACTATTCCTCAGAGTGTAGAGAAAGGGCTGCACTCATACCCATCTTGCTTTTCTGAATATTATAAAAAGACCTGTCCTCAATGGTTTAAATTTAACACAACTGAAAAAACTGCACAGATTCATCAGGGACTTTGTAATATGAAACTAGATTTTTTAAATTGCAGATTATGGCAATAAAGAATACAAATTTTAGCATGGTTTATTCCTCTGCTTTCATTTGTGTTAGAATGCCAGGCGTTTATCCATCATTGCTTCTCACCAGCAGTGAAAAGTGCAACCCAGTCACAAAACTTCCCAAGCACTGCCAGAGTGGCACAGTACACTCATAGGGAGTACTGGGAAGCTCCATATCTGTTACACATTGTGTGATGCAGAAACAGTACTGGCTGTAGATGGTTCTGTTTCAGATGAGGTTCTACTATCTTCCTTTAAGAATCCAGCTCTTGGGGCTGGAGAGATGGCTTAGCAGGTTAAGCGCTTGCCTGTGAAGCCTAAGGACCCCTGGTTCGAGGCTCAGTTCCCCAGGACCCACGTTAGCCAGATGCACAAGGGGGCGCACGCATCTGGATTTCGTTTACAGAGGCTGGAAGCTCTGGCGCGCCCATTCTCTCTCTCTCTCTCTCTTTTTGCCTCCTTCTCTCTGTCACTCTCAAATAAATAAACAAAGAAAAAATTAAAAAAAAAAAAAGAATCCAGCTCTTCAAATGTTTCCTGTGACAAAAGCAATGGAATATGATTCCTTGTAAGTCAAAGACTTTAGGGGTTGGAGCCAACCTATACACATATTTTACTGATAAATAAGTGTGGTTATTTAAGAATAATGCATATTCCTTTAGGTTATAAGTGTTATAGTAAAAATTGAGACAATAATGATGTTGTGAACTGGAAACTTCTACTTTAATGTTATTATGAAAAATTAGTTTTGAACTTGTGGGGTCTTTGAGAAGGTCTGAGAGACTCTAGTGCCTTCACAGATTACACCATGAAAACCAATACATTAGTTTAATTCTCTGCTTCTCAAGGGTTAAAAGAAAAATTTGAAGGTTATATGACTTAGATATTCTCAAAATTGGGTAATATGTTGATTCCACCTTATTTTGTTGTGTGCCTGTTTACTTGTCTGCAGGCCTTGGACATATCTGTCTGTTGAACCTGTATGTCTTGGGTATACACCTCATATAGGTTTCCTCTTTGACTTTCAGATAGTGATACTAATAACACTTTTGATCTGTTTGTATGAGCTTTTTTTTCTCTGTTGGAGAAAGTGATGAAAATGTAGATAGTCCCATAATGATGGCAAACAGTATGAAGTTTGACTATTATTTCAAGAAAGTATGTTGGCATTATCTCAAAGACTAGGGGGATTAAAACAGGAGAGAGAGAGAAGAGGAAAACTGAAGAGGAAGAGAGGGTGATGGAGAAGAAGAGAAAGGAAAGGAGAGGAGTGGAGAGGAGAGATGAGATGAGAAGAGCTGAGAAGAAAAGAGGAGAGAAGAGGGCAGATTAAGAGAAGAGAGGAGAGACGAGGAGAGGTTAGGAGAGGAAAAGAAAGAAAAAGAGAGGTTAGGAGAAGAGAAGGAGAGGGGAAAGAAGAAATTTTAGGAGAGGAGAGTAAAATAAAGGTTAGGAAATGAAAGGAGAGGTTCAGAAAGGAAAGGACCAGAGAAAAAAGGAGAAGAGAGGAGAGGAGAGGAGAGGAGAGGAGAGGAGAGGGGACACCCACAAGCATGCACAGCTGAACTGACTACGTACATGGTGACAAATGAGGGAGTAGTGATGTGTCACTACTAAGTTGGAAGTTAGGACTTTATTATTAAGTAGATTGTTCTCTGTTAAGGATAAAGTAATAGTATACTCTTTGCCCATCACACTTTTGGATCCATGCTCGCCACTCTCATCCTCTATTACATGCAGGTTTCAAATCCTTCAGACCAAGTATTCTTTGTTCTGTGTATCTTTCACTGAAATAGTTACATTCAGACGCTTATTTGTCTCCTCTCCACAACTCAGTGGGTGATTCCTTGACCTGTGCCCCCTCACTATTAAGTTTTAAACTAACTACTCATCAACTTTTAATACAACCCATTCCAATTTTATCAAGTCATTTTCAACCAATATGTACTGACTATAATCTTCTACTGAGTGTGATAGAGGGCAGACACAGGTGTTGCTGTCATGGAATATAGAGTTGGCAGAAACAAATGGTAAGAAATAAATTACATTTAGCAAATAAGAATGGAATTAGGAATTTCATTTTATCAATGAGGTCAGAGAAATCCTTCCAATGAAAGTATAAAGTGAAATTTAGGGATGAGTTAGTTTAAATAAAAGTCATAGTGATGTGCTCACGGATCATTGTTGGAGAGTGGTAGAGGACAGAAAGATTCCTCAGACTCCTGGAAATAGGCATTGAGCAAAAGTCAACATATGATAAGCTATCATCTGATTTCATGAAACATAATTTTGTTGGCTGTCTGCATTTATATGACTGTGGTGATTTGAATGTAAAGTGTCATAATATTATCTGTTTGTGATTAAGCCTTATTTATGTGTTTGTGATTACCCAGCTGGTAGAGCCTTTTGGAGGTGGAGCCTTACTGGAGGAGGTTCACTGCGGGTGGACCTTGAGGTTCATTAGTTCAGCCCCACTGCATGTTAACTAGCTAGCTTACTTTTCCTGCTACATTATAGCTGGTGTGATAAGATATGATGCCCAGCCTCTGCTCTGCCATGTCTCCTCCACCATGATGAAGCTTTCCCTCAAAAGTATAACCCTTTCCTCCTATAAGCTGCTTCTTTTTTAAAAAAAAATTATTTATTTATTTGAGAGTGACAGACACAGAGAGAAAGAGGCAGATATATATAGAGAAAATGGGTGCGCCAGGGCCTCCAGCCACTGCAAATGAACTCCAGATGCGTGCGCCCCCTTGTGCATCTGGCTAACGTGGGTCCTGGGGAATCGAGCCTCGAACCGGGGTCCTTAGGCATCACAGGCAAGCACTTAACTGCTAAGCCATCTCTCCAGCCCATATAAGCTGCTTCTTGGTTAGGTGTTTTGTCTTCCTAGCAACAATAAGGTAACAGCTACAATGTCTGTCTAGCTTTCTAGTGAAAACAATTGCAATACAAGCAGGATCCACTACTACTAGACATATATTTTATGGGAAGGTTAATTCATATTACTGAGTCAGGGGTAAAATATCGATCCCCCCACACACATATTTAATCCATGGCTTTGTAGTTTGTATAAATTCTCAGACATTGACTGTAAGTAGTTTTTCAGATTTTTTTTTCTGTATATTGCTATTTTAAAGAGAAGTTATGAGAGAATATAATAAAACCTTCATAGATTTGCTTGTATAACTGTAAAAAAAAAAAAAAAGAAAGGCTAATAGGCTAATGACACATCTCTGAGGGATTCCCAAGAAAGAACTAAGTTCTCTTTTTGGTAATGACTATTTACATGGCACAACCTTGGTGGAGATTGTTTAGTAGCTGCTTACAAAGTCAACAGGAGCCATGGGGAGCAAAAAAATGCCTTAGGTTCATGGAGAGGAGAAGGGATCAGGTGAGGAGGCCTTAGGAGACTGCCTTGATATAGCTACAAATGGCAACAGGTATGGAGAATGGGTCAGAAATG
This sequence comes from Dipus sagitta, assembly GCA_036346955.1. NCBI lineage: Eukaryota > Metazoa > Chordata > Mammalia > Rodentia > Dipodidae > Dipus > Dipus sagitta. The sequence continues at coordinate 318,691,617 of CM070770.1, forward strand.
ACAGACAGGGATCACCTTATTTGGTGGGGATATGGGTGAGATTGCTTCTTTTTGTGCTTTATCTGGACTCACCTACATCAGTTGTACATATTATTGTATTCAGTGTGAAGTTTTAAAGCCTATGGTGTGTGCTGACAAAGTTGGAAGGAGAAGTTTGCAGGATGGGGAGTTCAGGTTGGGTCATCTTGAAGTGTCTGTTGGATATCCTGCAGTCAGGTACTCAATCTGTTGAAGAGCTAAGGTTTTGGCAACTATACACAAAATCAGGGAGCAGATTTAGGACTCCCCAACACTTCAAGGGATTGTCTATGGGTAGACTTATGATATGTCTCCCAACCTCTGAAAGAACAGGAGGAGAAAATAGGAGTGTTATGTTTATAGCCAAAGGAGGTAGACATGGTGGTGAGATCCGACAGTGCCCATGATGCTCCCTCAGTGGGCAAGCCCTGACTGATTTCTGAGCCCAGAACCTGGGATGGAAGGCTGACTACATAGCAGTGCATCTCCCTACGGAGCTTGTGGTCTGATCCCCATTTTACCAGGTAGAAGACAGCTTGGTTTTGTTAAGTTTCACAAGATCAGCCTTTTTTTTTTTTTAGCCTTAGTTTCAAAGCATCTACACATACTGAACTCCCCAGCACCTAGAGTTCCATTCCCTTTCCTAGGAAGGATTCTCTATAGCCTGTCACTCTACCTTCTCTACCCTCTCAGGACAGTTTAGTCTACAACCCAGGAGGCAGCCTCCTAGGCCTGGATGTCTCTAACAAGGAAGCATGACATCTGAGCGGGAGCTAGTTGATGCTGAGATATGGAAGCTGAGCAAGCCCGTCACCCTCAGACTGAACCCACAGCCCGATAGGAAACAAAGATCTCTAGTCACATTTGTCTTTGAAAACAGCCCGAGGCTCTCTAGTTTGAGCTGATCCTTGAGCCAAAGCTCTAGGCAATTTGCAGAGATCTTGGCAATAGGAGACCCAGCTGTCAACAAGCAGAAACAGTGAGTTAACTGAATACATCCAGTGAGGTGAAGTTAAGAGCAATCTATTTTCCAAATCTTGCATCAGGACATCAGATATTCTCAATGGTGCTTTAGACAGAATCTGGTTCTTTCCAGGTTCATTTTCCCTGAAGAGTACAACATCACTGGACTTTTCTGATCAGAACTGAGGGAAGAGCATCAAAGTTTACTTTTGTATTACCTAAAGAAAAAAAAAGTACTTTGCTAAAGAGTCATGTAGCATAAAGACCATTGAACTTACAGAGGACAGAAGTCTTATGCTGCTCTGTCATCTGCTGCAGTGACAAGATATTTTTTTGTACTGATTTTCTTGTTTCCTTACTTTCTAAGCTGTTATCTAGACCTGTTTTTGTCCTTGCTTCTAGGACTTTTTCATGACAGAAAACAGAATCTGTATGAAATCAATATCCCACCTCATCTTTGGTAAAGTCCCAATCTAAATGGAGACAGGTAATTCACATGTTCCAGAATGCTATAGTTTGTTCTGAAACATTCTATTTTATCCCCTAACTAGTCTCATTGTACCAACATGTAGCTCAAGAAATAACTGATTGGTATCTGTGAATATGAAAAAAAAAAAAAACATGAACACAGGGGCAGAGCCCAATGACAGAAAACTTCTTTCTATAAACTAAGCCCCAACCCAGGTAGTACATCACAAACCTATAGTTTTCAGTTGATAAATAAGAAGTTTTCTATCATCATAACATCACATTCAGTAGCAATTTTCAGTATCATTGGGAATTCCAAGATCAGTAAGTAGGAAGGTCGGAAATGCTTAGCTGCAGTTTTGGCACTGATGAAATACAAGTGAAATATGAGAGTGTGTCACATGAGGAGATAAGTGCCTGCTTGGGCTTCCAATGTATGTCCTTTACCTTCCCGCTAGGATACCAACACAAATGTCAGTACTAGGAGTCTATCTAGACATGCTCCCTTTTCCACACCATAGAAATGAGAATTTCAAGAATTCAGCATAATGTGAGCTGCCCTTTGCTGATGCAATGTTTTTTTTTTTTCCTGGTTTCCTTTAATATATGTCAGCTACCTGTACGTGGAAGATAATTAACTACCTGTGTAGTCACAACTGACTTTTGAATGTTCATCCCAACATGCCTGACATCTTTCACTTTGATTGACCTCCAAAAATATATAATTATCTCAATCCATGCTCAAGAGAGAAAGCAGCAAGTCAAAAACCTTAAGTATATTCAATAGAAATAATTAATATAGGGGGTGAGATTCTCATATCTGCAGGAATGTCTCTGGCAATACTGAAGAAGTCTCCCCAGCATAGCGACTGCTCTTGGAAGAACAGAGAAGGTGGAGAGATGGGATGTTAGCACTGAAGCTATAGCATCCGTTTGCTTAACAACCCTTCCTGTGATGCAAGAGATGGACAGGTACCGAGTCACCTCCCACAACTATTTCCTGACAGCTAGGACACTGATTGCCACATCAGAAGGCTGTTGAAGGATTTGAACTAGGTCTTGTCACTATGACCCTACTACTGCAGATGCCAAAGCATCTGAATCTGCCCAAACTTAACCACTGTGACAAGAGAATGGCATTAGGCTCCTTTCTATCTGTCTTATGTCACTTCTGTGTGCTGGTGGGACCTGGTCTGTACCAAGTGCATGTGGGCACAGACACAGCCATTTCTAATATTGTAACTTTTGAAGTATATGAAGACTCAGGCCAAAGAGCTGGGATGGATGCTGAATCCAGTTTACTCTAGCCACCATGGTGTCCAGTGGCTTCTTAGACATCTGTCTTAGACCACACCATGAATCTGTTTAATATCTTTCTTCACCAGTGTGCAGGTTCTTCTCTGTTTTGTCTTACTCAATAGCACTAATACACATTCAATTTTCTTTTAATTTCATTTAATTTTTAGCATACAGATGTTTAGCTAACTAGGGTAATCCTTTTCTTCTCTCCTATCAGCCTTTGAATGGATGTACAAAAATCAAAAAATCATTCTGTTTGGCTTCTTGAGCCTTTCCTGAATCTATCACTCTTCTTTCTGATTTTTTTCTCTCTCTCATACACCATATATATATATGAAAAAAAAAATATATATATGTATATTCATCCTGAACTTTTCCAGTAATCACTTTCTTCTTCCACTGTCGTGGTCCATCTACCCTGGACAGAATGATTACTCATGGATTTTCTGCTTAAAACACATCATGGTCAAATGTCCACATCTCCTTCCTCAACTAGAACTTGCCTCTTTTCCCAGGCTGATTTCCTAGTACTTATGCCTCCTCATGTTGCACTAAGTCCTGCTGGGCTAACTGGTGTACCTAGAAGAGGACTGCTATCCATCTACCTATCTACCCACTTATTCAACATCTAACATTTATTAAAACTCGAATGAAGAGAGTGAAACAAAGAAGAATAGTGCTTGGTGAGTGCCCATAGAACAATGCTTGGGTGTAGTTTACAAACATAGTTTATGATAAACATATGACCATTATACTCATCATTTCTATAAGCAGAGATATTGAGTTATATAGCCAGAGAAATTTTCTCAGATGATGACATCATAGCTGAGCCTTGGGGGTGACTACAAAATGACAAGATTAAGAAAAATGCAGGAAAGAAAAGGTAAATTAGGGATGGAGAGATGGCTCAGCTGTTAAGGTGCTTGCCCCCAGAGCCTAACAACCTAATTTGAATTCCCCAGTAACCATGCAAAGATGCATCTGGAGTTCATTTGCAGTGGCTGGAGACCCTGATGCACCCATTACTCTCTCTCTCTATCCTAGGCAAGGGTGAGCTTTGAAGTTGAACCCCCTCTGCTAGCAAGGGAGACAAGTGTGAGCCTGACATCCCAAGCCCATCATGTGGAGTGGAACCTTTTCAAGCTTCTTGGGTGTCAGGGAGCCAATATCAACTCCATGACCTTGGGACAGGGTGGGCCCATGGGCTGTTGATTCTCCATTCAAGGGAAAGCTAACCTATTAAAGTTATCCTATTAACCTAAACTAGCTCTAATCACACAAAGAGTAATGGTGAGAAAACTTGGATATAGGATAAAGAATAAATTGGGCCAGAAATGCGCTAAACACCCGCCCCCAAAAAATTAAGCATTAACAGTCCCCATCTGTTATAGCACAAATATCAAAAGCAAAAACAACCAAATAACAAACTTACTGGGACTGGTCTTGATTAAGGCAAGCATGGGGAATGGGTTGACAATATGGGGCACTGCTTAGACTGGACAATGACCTCAGCCCTCTCCTCACAATGCACTTAACCTGTTGGTGACTTGGAGATCCCCACCAGCACCGACCTGCATAGACTCTCCATTCCAAACAATGGGATAAGTTTCTAGGGTATCCTCCCCTCTTGACCAGTATTTGCGACCAGCTTCTTGTCTTCCTTCCTTCCTTCCTTCCTTCCTTCCTTCCTTCCTTCTTTCTTTCTTTCTTTCTTTCTTTCTTTCTTTCTTTCTTTCTTTCTTATCTATCTGTCTATCTATCTATCTATCTATCATCTATTGTCTGTGTAGAAACAGCAGGGGCCATCTGGTCTGGGCTGGTTTTAGGTGTATACACACTAAGGTGAACTCTGTCCTCTAAGTGAACCTTATTTACCCCTATCTCATGTCTAAACATAATTGGATGTATATATGATTAAATTCAAATGCATCATGGGAAGGAACATATGACAGAGAGAAAAGGTTATATAACTCAAACCTGACAACCAAACCAGAACACCACCCAAGTTATTTCCCTAGCAACTGACCAGCTCCCCCTGAACCCCTCAGAAAGACACTGCCGGCAATAATCAGCACCCCTGAATGCCCTCCGCTTCAGTGGCCTGCTATCCCTCTTGGCAGAGAACTTGAAACCTTTGCTATCACCCTGAGCTGAATAAAGTTTCTTGCTACTTTACCTCTTGTGTGTGTGTGTGTGTCTTTCTTCAGTTCTTTGTGTAACGTGCCAAGAACCTGAAAACACCCAGAGCAAGACCACTGGTGACTCACAACCACAATCAAAGACTTTGAAGATTGAGGCAGAAGGATTGCTGTGAGCTCTAGGCCAGCCTGGCCAACAATGTGCAAGGCTCAGGTTTGAGAATAGAGGATTGAGTAACAAACTGTTTCTTGAGGCCCTCAAAATTTATATAAATCCTTATGAAAGAATGGCGAGAATGGCGAGATCCGAAGTCCAATGAAAGATGCTTCAAATGCTCAGTAAGGGAAGGCGGTGGTTATAAGGCTTCTTGGGAATGGGATCTTGTAATGAGAAGAATGGGTCTTGCATGGGACACGTGGGAGCTGGGCATTTGTGACTCAGAGAACTGGGGCTCTGAAACACGTGCTAAGCCTTTGGAGAAGTGTGGTGTAAAGTGTTACATCTCCACCCAGCACCATAGGAAGCATTCCTTGATACCTTCACCCTGGGAAGCAGGACTAACAGTGAGGCAGCTTGTCTAAAATCTAACTTGCAGTAAGTTTCAGGACAAACAAGGCCGCATGGCTACAGTCTTTCCCAAAACCATAAATAAACAAGGTGTTGTCTTTAGTGAGATGCTAAATTGAATCAATCTAGGTCAATTTGCACTTTAAATGAGCTAATTCTTAATAAGCCTCTTTAGTGATAGAACAGAGCTGTGCTTCATCTATCTTACATTGTAAGCCCAGCACCTGTGGCAGTCCTTATAAGTAAACTCATGGGCAACCCATAAGTAGCTGACTGACTGACTTTCTAGGAAAACTCATCCCAAACAGAAAATAATAGCAACATCTTCACTAAGCAAAATCACTAAAAATCTCCAGCTGGCAAACCTCTCCCCCTCCCCCCTTTCAGGAGATTAATTGCAGCACTTAACATTCATAAACCATTTCTGACACATCCAAATGGCCAGAGGGGAATTCGTACTAAAAATCTAATCCTTTATTATTAAAAAGTTGCCTTGTGGTCCCAGCTATCCCCCAGGGAAATACTTGATGGGAGAGGAAGGGCAACTCACTTTCAATGTTTTTCTCAATGCCTTCATTTGGGAAAGAAAATCCAGATTTTTTTTTTTTCCAGTGGTTCATTCAGAGGTCTGGGCAAGGGTTCAAGCCCATTCCTGAGTTATCTAAACTGATTCATCCTCCCCCAGCTAAAGCCTACAACTGAGAGGTCTGCAGAAGCCTCTGGTCTGGCTGGGGTTAGCACTGAGAGCTTTGTAATCTTTTGCTGGTTGGTGTCCTTATCTTCTGGTTCTCCTCTGTCTCATCTCCTTTTCCAGGGGCTCCCGCATAATCAGCATCTCCCGCAGCTGCTGACAGACACAAGGAACAGATGAACCCAAAGGTTAATGGAAAGGGAACTGTATATCCAGCCTGACCCAGAGACAGGAAAGGCAACAGGAAGCTGAGCTGAGCAATATGCAAGCAAGGAGACCTAAAAACGCTTCAAAGAGCCTGGATACAAAGTCAGAAAAAAATGCATTCATGAGGTGACCTGGTCATTCTTTCATACTCTTTTCCCAACAAAAATGGTTATAACCTTGGCTTATTATTATTATTATTATTATTATTAACGCAGGATTTCATGTAAGATTATAGGCATTCACCACCACTCCTGGATTTTAAAAATATTTTTATTTATTTATTTATTTGACAGAGAAAGAGGGAGAGAGACAGAGAATGGGTGTGCCAGGGCTTCCAGCCACTGCAAATGAACTCCAGACATGTGCACCTCCTTGTGCATTTGGCTAATGGGGGTCCTAGCGAATAGAACCTGGGTTCTTTGGCTTTGCAGGCAAACGCCTTAACCGCTAAGCCATCCCTCCAGCCTTTTAAAAATGTTTTATATTAAAATTTAGAAATGAACTATTGGGTTTGCCTTGTTGATGACAGCTAGTAGCTCATCAATTCCGTCAGCTGGAAGACTCTTGCATGCTGCCACGGTCACTTGTTTCAGCCTCCTCCCCAGCATCCTTTCTCTCTTCATATAACTTGAGTGCCCGTGTTGGGAAGTGGACAACGACTTCTCTCTGCCCTTGATTACCATCTTAATGTGACTCTTCATCCATTCTCAGGGCTGAATATGAGACCCATAGGGATCTGACTGGACTCTTTAAATTTTAAAGAATATCATGAAGTGAAAATGAAAAAAGAGAGAAAGAAAGAAAAACCTCTCTCAATAGCTCTGAGAAAGCCTCACAGTTCTGATTTCTGAGCTTTTAGGGTTAGCCTTCCTTGGTATCTCTCCAGTAGTTATATGCTCTGCTCTCTGCTCCTTTCAGTAAATTCTCTTTTGCTTTTACATTACCATTAATTCCAGTTGCTTGAACCAAAGAGCTATAACAGCTGAGCACTCAGCTTATGCTTATGTGGGATTCTTGAAAGGACACAGGCAAGGACTCATAATGTGGGTGCGTGGCAAATTGTCAAAACGATGGCAACAGCCAAGTGGGTACAGTGCTAAAGAACACCACCGTACTCACGCTGCTTGCTTGCATAGATTTGTAGCAGTACAAAGCTCTCTCGGCAGCAAGCGAAGTTCCCCATATCTGCACACAAGCTGCTGACGTTCTAGTTGGGCGCTGGTGCTGCACAGACTGGCGCTCACTGTGCCTCCGGTACTGAGTATGGTCTCGTTCAAGGGGGAAAATTGGCTTGCTCCAGAAAGAACAAGCCGTTCCAAAATTTTTATGAAAGCATGAAGCCCGGCCGTAATGTGTATAGGTCATTCGTTGTGGGTCTCTAATTATTTAACTTTTTGTTTCTAGAGTCAGTACCATGGTCTATCTCAGATCCTGGGAAATTGGTATGAATAACATCAGGGTTAGCAGGAAATAAAGCACTGAGCATGTGGCTCCGAAGGGAAAACGCATGACATCAATTACGATATGTGTCTGGAAGTGAGTAGAAGTTTCTGAAAAAATGCATAGCCAACCTCCTGAATAACCTATGCGTAATTCTTCACAGAATCAGGGGCTGATTTAATGACCACTGAATTCCAACTTTTACCACAAGACATAATTTCCCAAGAATATAAAGAACACGACCGAAAATATCCTCTCTGTTTAGGAATGCAAACTGTCCCAGCGCCCCCCCCCCCCCCCCCCCCCCCGGCCCGTGGCAGCAGTTTATGGAGATGTTTCCTCTCTTGAATGAGATGAAGTAGGTTGAATCAGTCATCTGTCACCCTAACAAATGCCAGAGAGAGGGGTCCCACAATTCTCTTCAAGAGCACCCCTCTTTAACGCAGAGCCTTTGTGTGTCATTTAAGGCCCAATATATTACATAGGTAATGGATTAGTTACTTTTCTCATTCCCATGACAAAATGCTCGTAAAAAGCAGCTTAAAAGAGGAAAGGTTTGGTGTGGCTCATGGTCTGAGGAGGTACAGTCCCTCAGGGTGAGGGGGGCATGGTGGCTGATGGTTGTGGCAATTGTTTGTATGATAGCTATTTATTCGCGTCTCAGTAGAACAGGAAACTTGAAGAAGACTAGAAGAAAGGCCAGTGGCCCACTCCAAACATACAAGCTTGTGGCGAATATTTCAAATAAGAACCCTAGCAAGTGGTGTTAGGAATTATGTCTGAGGCTCATGGTAACCTGTGGTATCCCCAGGTTTGTGGGCCAGGTGGGACTTGATTTAGACTTTGAATGGTGAACAGCACCTGAAAATAAATAAGTAGAAACTCTGAGGGCTTGTGAAGGTAATGAATAAAAAAACATTTAGGTAGAAAAATCCAAGTCATATATAGAGGCCAGTGGATGGATTGGGAAGTCAGAAAGGGTGTAGGGTAGGGGAGTTAGAAGGAAGGCTGAAAAAAAGTATGCATCGTTTAGAGGGTGGAGGACCTTGGAAATCTGGTTCGATTTTATCAACTAGGCTCTTGGACTTATGAAGAACAAAGATGGGGCTGGAGAGGTGTCTTAGCAGTTACGGCACTTGCCTGAAAATCCCAGTGACCTGATTTGATTCCATAGTACACACGGAAGGCCAGATGCACAGAATGGCCCATGCATCTAGAGTTCGTTTGCAGGGGCTGGAGGTCCTGCCACACCCATCCTTGCCCCGCCCTCTCTCTCCTTGCAAATAAATAAAAATTTTAAAAAGTAGAACAGAGGTAATGGGATGAAATGATTCTTTGTTTAGAATATTATTCTAGTATGAGATATAGTTAAAGCAACTTTAACCAAATTAATACTAAAGACATTTGGGCATTATTGATGGTGAAGGCTTGGAGGGAAATATCAACTGTGGATAAAAGTTTTTAATTGCAGCTTACGTTTTTTTTTTTTTTTTTTTTTTTTTTTTTTTTGTAAACCAAATCCTTGACATAGTTGGTTTCCTAGTGTATTTCATATTTCTTTTCAAAGCAAAAGATGGGAATTTGCAGTTGCTTCAGGGTGATTCCAGTGGGATAAGATCCAAGTTGTGTTTTTTGCTTTCATTGCTTGATCTTTGTTTGTTTGTTTGTTTGTTTGTTTGTTTGTTTCAAGGTAGGGTCTCACTCTAACCCAGGTTGATCAGGAGTTCACTATGTAGTCTCAGATTGGGGTTGAACTCATGGTGATCCTCCTACCTCTACCTCCCGAGATTAAAGGCATTATATATTATACATGCTGGGATTAAAGGCATGTGTTACCATATCTGGTGACCTGTGTTCTATAAGAGACAGACCTAACATGCCATATGAAATACCAAGCTAGCCCTACAGATGGCTGCCTGCCATTTAACAGAGATTTGCCTTGGCTGGTCTTCAGTGCTCTTTTCTTTCGACATTCAGAAAGATATTCGGTATTGCAGTCAGGTTCGCATTACTGGTAGAAATCACCCAACCAAGAGCAGCTTGTGGGAAAAAAAAGAGGTTTATTTTGGCTTATAGGCTGGAGGAGGAAGCACCATGATGGCAGGGAATATGATGGAATGAGCAGAGGGTGGACATTACCCCATGGCCAACATAAAGTGGACAATAGCAACAGGAGAGTGTGCCAAACAGTGGCATGGGGAAACTGGCTATAACACCTGTAAGCCCACCCCCAACAATACACTGCAACATCAGGGAACCTAGCACGCAGAACACCTAAGTTTATGGGGGACACCTGAATCAAACCACCACATTCAGTAAAATTCCCAAGTCTTTTCGGGGACTATCCTAGCTTTTTATGTGTAGCTATCAAAAATTTAGGCCAAGTATTCTTACAAGACTTTATAGTCTCAAGAGGTCCTTGTCTTGCATGTGATCTTTAGCCATTCAGGAGTGATTTCGCACTGACAAGATTTCTAAGGGTATGTTTGTACCCAGTGGGAAAGAGCCCTGTCTGGTGACAAGCATCATTAACCACAGCTCAGGACGTGCGGATACTCTGAGCTAAGGAGGAAGATGATCAGGGCTAGGCTGACACTGACTATTCTTACAATGTGAGTAGTAGGTCCTAGGGAAGCCATAGTATTCCCAAGTGTCTATATGCTGATGTCCCTGATAGAATTTAATATTGAATTATTCCATCTAAGGTATAAACATCTGTTCTAAGGTATACAGATTTATCTAAGGTATAAAGATATCTTAGTTGCAAAATGTAGGGTGGGAGATAAGGTCCATAGGTCTGTGGAAGAAGAAGGGTCTTTACACTGGTCATTGAAATGAAATTGCTTTTACCTTGCAGACCATTTCAGAGTCTGCGTTTCTGGACTGCATCAGAAATAAAATGCTAGCTGAGCATGCACCGTAAGTCTCTTTTTGTGACTTCAGATCTGCCTGACCAGCTGCCTATGCTCTTGGCACCATGCCCTCCCTGTCATGAAGACTGTATCCCATTAAACTATAAGCCAACATAGACCTCTCCTCCCATAGCTGCTTTTGTTAGGGATTTTTGTCGCACAACAAGAAAGGTAATTAAGACAGTCATTATCTTCCTCATCACCATCATCTCTATGAGACATGGGTTGAACACGTACAATGTGAAAGAAACTCCTTTTCTACTAAAAACCATGTCTGTTTTCCCTTCACAGAATCCTTGCTTAAAAATATAAAATATAAACATATATTTTATAAAAAAATATAAAATAATAAATTTATACTTTTGAAATGAGTCCATCTGAATAACGGGAAGGGGAAAATACTTAAATCAAGATTAGCCCCATAGTGTGTTCACTGAAATCTCAGCAATCAGAAACTAGAAACAGGAGGATGAGGATTTCAAGGTTATCTTCAGCTATATAACCAGTTCAAGGTCATCTTAGGCTACATAAGAGCTTATCTCAAAAAAAAGGGAAGATAGTATATGGTTCAATCACTATCAACTATGCATCAATATTGTCAAAAATAACAGATTGACCAACAAACTTGCTATCTAACCAATTTATATATTTTACTTTTATTTATTTATTTGAGAAATAGAATGGGCATGCCAGGGCCACTGGCCACTGCAAACAAACTCCAGATTAATGTGCTACCATGTGCATCTGGCTGACGTGCTACTGGGGAATTGAACACGGGTCCTTAGGCTTCACAGGCAAGCACCTTAACAACCACAAAGCAATCTCTCCATCCCTGTCTAACCATTTTTTTTCTTTTTTGGTTTTTCAAGATAGGGTCTCACTCTAGCCCAGGCTGACCTGGAATTCACTACGTAGTCTCAGGGTGGTCTTGAACTCTCAGAGATCCTCCTACCTCTGTCTCCCGAGGGCTGGGATTAAAGGCATGAGCCACCACGCTGGGCCTGTCTAACCAATTTAAAATAGTGTTTACGTTGTTAAAGCTACAAGTAGCCATAGCACAAATCTTTTTGTGTCATTACTATTATATGTTAGAAAATAAATTAAAGGGGAAAATAAAGGAGAAAAGATGTGTGGGAGAGGAAGGAAGTCCTACACCATTTGGGCTCTTTTAACACCACAGCTCATATGATAACTCTGAGATGTGGCTAAAGAAAGAAGAACCAGGCAGAGGGCTTTTCCTTGCAAGTACACACAGAAATAACAAAATATATAAGAACTGCACTTCTCTCTCAAAATTTTAATTTTAGCTCCTGAGTTTCTCTGACCTTACTTACTATAGAACCAAATCTACTACAGGCACCCTTGAGATTATAGGAGATAATCCTATTCAAACTGACTCCGCAGCCAGTGACCTGGTTCTCTAGGCACAGGGAATGGCTAACCTGTCTTGTTCTTGCCTGTTGTACACATGAGACAACTTCCAAATCTTTGTGGCATTAGTTCTGTTGTTTGTAACCCTCCTCCTTCAAAATCTAGCTTTTAAAAGCATAACATGTGGGCTGGAGAGATGGCTTAGTGGTTAAACGCTTGCCTGTGACGCCTAAGGACCCTGGTTCAAGGCTCAGTTTCCCAGGACTCACGTTAGCCAGATGCACATGCATCTAGAGTTCCTTTGCAGTGGCTGGAGGCCCTGGCATGCGCATTCTCTCTCTCCCTCCCTCTTGCTCTCTCTGTTGCTCTCAAATAAATAAATAAAAATAAACAAAAAAATGAAAAGTTAAAAAACAAGAAAATCCAAAATGACGATTTTTATGTGGTACACTGGTAGATCATTGAATGTCTTTTTTTTTTTTATTTGACACCCTGTTGGCCTGTGTTCTCCCCACACCCACTTCCCACTCCTCCCCCTGCCAATCTGGTGTCTTGGAAGGAGTGCTAAACCAAGTCTATTGCACAACACCACAGAAGAGAGGGACAGGCTCTGCCAACGAGGCCCTGAGATCCTATCCAGCTGCTTTGAAAAGAATCTCATGCCACATCTCCACCCTGGCCTGGTGGAATCCCAATGACCTGGAGATGTTACAAGATCAGCGTGCTGATGTGTGTAGATGTCTCCCATCTAGAGATCATAGCCTCCTAACCAGATGAAGGAACCAGGAGCTGTTAAGACAAGCCTTGTCACCACAGTGTTCTGTGATGCTGGGGAAGTTATGAAACCATTCCTGTTCTCTAGCTCAAAACTGACCAAAACAAATAAAAATAGAAAAAAGAAAAATATTCCTGTCCATTCTGGAGGACATTATGAGCGTACTCCATGAGCATGAAGGGAGTATGAACAAATTAAATATTGTCCATGTCATGAAGAAAAAAATAATAAGAAATAGTAAAAGCTAATAACATTTCATAGGGATGTGTTTTAAATTCTGGGAAACTTTTAAGACAGCATTTTATAGGATGAATGTGGTATGAGAAATGTGGCCATGTAAAATGAGAAACTGCTTATTCTCATTGAGACACCTGATTAAATAATCATTAAACCTATGTGTGCTTGGTTGGAATTCAGATCACATTCTCTCATGCATCTGCCCTTTGGTCAACAGAAGCCAGGTGAGGGAGCAGCGCAGCCAACAGGAACACACTTTGTCTACAGAAACACTGAGTGTGGAGAGTCTTGTCACGGTGCAAACCCAGTTGCGCCCAACACAGAATTCAAGCATTCAGGGCATGAATGGAAAGGCTTCTTTGGGGGCAGATTTTTCTGCATGTATAGGTATGTGTGGCTGCACATTCCTGTGTGTTTGTGTTCATGTGCAGGCCAGAGGTTGACATCTAACATATATATATATATATATATATATATATATATATATATATATATAGCTTATATTGCTTCCTCACCTTTTTTTTTTTTGTGGAGACAGGGTCTCTCTCTTGGGACTGGAGCTCACCAATTTAGCTAGTCTAGCTAGCTGGAAAGTCCTGGGATTCTTCTGCCTCTGTCTCCCCAGCATTAGAATTACAGGCATGCACCATCATGCCTAGCATTTTACATGGGTGCTAGGGTATTCAAACTCAGGACTTCATGCTTACAACAGAAGCACTTAACCTATTGAGGTATCTCCCTAGCCCCTGAGGAGATATATATATTTACTTTGAAGAATGTTCTGGAAGATTCTATCTGTATTTTACTCGAAAGTGAGAATCCATAAGTCAGAGCAAGGATTGGCCTTTTTTTTTTTGGTGGGGGAGGGGATGCTTATTATGAAGTCACTTTAAAAAATAAAACTATAAAAATGTACTTTATAGCAATATTCACTTTATGGGGATATTCTCAGTAGAACTATATAAGTTCACACTATGTTAACTGTGAATGGTTTAAATGTGAAATGCTCCCATAGGGTCATGTGTTTGAACACTTGGTACCCAGCTGTTGGTGCTGCTGTGGGAAACTGTGGAAGCTTTCGAAGGTGGAACCTCCTGGAAGAAGTGGGTCATGGGGGGCAAGCATGACCAGGTGGTCTGATCTGTACACTTCTTCGTTCCCCCAGCTATGAGTACTCTCAACTCCATCCTCCTGCAGCTGTGAACTCCACAACGTCTTCTCTGCTTGATGAACTTTGCCATCTCAAACTGAACCAAAAAAAAAAAAAAAAAAAAAAGATCCTCCTACATTTAGGTGACATTGCTTGTCAGGTATCTGTTCTCAGCAACAAGCAAGCTAATTAACATAGCAGGATGACCTCCTTTGGGAGGCAAGGTGGTTGTCAAAGGCTGTAGGAAGGAGAAGACGAGGCTGTGATTCACAGAAGAATGGAGTACACATTCTCCTGTTGAAGGAAACTTTCTCTCCTTGCTTCACCCCTCACCCCAGACACTTTTATCTGAAATGAAAATTCAGAGGACTTGAAAGAAAAGCAGAAAAACACCCTGCTCATTGGTATCCCATCACCCTTTTATTGACTTCTTTGTTCAGACTGTTGTAGGCATGACTTCACTTTCAAACATGCCCATCTATGTCACCACAACAGAAAAATGCTGTGTTTTTGTTGTATTCAATACTCAGTTCATATTTAAAATTAGAAAATGATCTTATAAGTTTTGTTTGCAATTTTTGTCTGTATTGCAATCTCTCTTCAAGATCAGGTTTCGGTTGTGTTTCATTTGCTCCATTATTGGAGAATTATTTGCCCAAGACCTTTTCCTTTTGTCTTTCCCTTAACCTTGACTTTTTAAAGATACCACATCACTTTTCTTGTATAATGTACCCCATTTTAGCTCACCGCTATCCAGTATGTTTCTATCAGCGTGAGCGTCAGGTCCAGGAATGCTTTGAGACTTTAGAGACACGTTCAACATACACACACAGACAGACAGACAGACACACACACACACACACACACACACACTTTACAGATGCTTTCCATGCTTCACGTTGTGTGAGGACCTAGGCTCCCACCAGCAGTGATGGGAACCTCTGACTATGTGATATGAGCTGGTTCTACAGTTAAAATACATTGTCTGCCTTTTGGATTAGACAGTAATGTGTATGACTACTTTGCTGTTGTAGAGAATTTGACCAGAGGAAAGTGGCACTTTACTAAGTGGTGAGAAAGCTTATAAGGTAGATGAGGAAGCAAAAGGGCCTGATTCCCTCACACATGAGTAAATAAAGTGAATAGGAATAGCTGCAGGAGGCGGCAGTGATTGTAGTTCTCTCCATTCCCCTTTTTATTTCTTTCACTGTAAGGCATAAAGGTATTCTTTTGATGCCAGCTATAAGCCAGCAAGTCATTTCCCATGTAGGCATAAAGTCCTTGAGAGTCCCCTGCTGTTGCAGAAGGTAGCTAGTGTTCCCTGCCACCTGACCCCCACTTCGTGCCCCCTGCCCCCCATTGTCACCTCTCCCTGAGGAACTGGAGGAAAAGTGGTGAGAGCTAATAAAAGCTACTGAACACTCCGTCTTGCCTTGCAAAGTGCCAGGAATTAATTTTGTTCAAAACACCATAGGTGGTGACTTCTTGTTCCATGTTCCTTGCCAGTCACTAGAATGGAAAACAGTGTTGGAAGAGGAGAACGGGGAGACGATAGAAAGGGAATGGAAGGAGGATGTCCTTGCTTGGAATAGCACACTTCAATGCAGAAAGACAGCCAAAATGGTGGTTTTAAAATTTGTAGTAAAGTAGGAACACCCATAATTTGGAGCGAGTGCTGTAATGCTCTCTCCATCCTTGTCTCGTTGATTTCACCATCATCGTTCCAAGAAACAGTCAACTGAGAATACCACTGTTTCAGATGAAATCAGTTTCCACGGATGTGGGAATCAGGCAAGGAAGAGGCAGACTTGGAGCAGCCGAAAGGGTGGGGGGGGTGTCTAGCAGGGGAAAGACCACCTCAAAGTTTCACTGAGGTAACCCAGCCCTGGGTAACAGGCAGAGTGAGCGCCAGCATAAATGTTAATGTAACAGGGTAAGTGCGGGAAGCAGCTCTTGGCAAGAGAACTGAGCGTGTTCATTTTTATAATATGAGAGAGACGAGATGGTGTGCTTGCTCACCAGGTGCGTTTTGCAAGCATTGCCATTTCCCATTTCATTAGGTCTTCTAATATTATTACAAGGAGGCTTCAAAGCTATATATAAAGAAGCTGGCCATCCCACTGGACTCCTTTTGACTTCTGTTTGTATTTCATGGTTTGCCTATTCAAAACTTCCTTTTGTCAGGGGAAAATGAGAAACATCTCGATCATTATTATGACCTTCAGTTTACAGGGGTTAAAACAAAGTAAAATTCCAATGGCATTTTAAAATATATTTTTAATAATCTATGTGATGGTATATCTTTTATTTACTATTGTTTTAAGAAGTAAAACTTTCATAGCAGGATATATAAAAGTATGTTATAATTTCTTTTCATGTTAGTGTAATGGGATAGCATTTTTGTTTCTGGTTTTTAATTAAATTTTATTTTTCTCCCAGAGAATGGGATTTATCTAGTGTTTTCTGATACCGGTGCTATGTCACCCCGCCTCCTCCATGCTCTTTCCCTGTCCACTCTGCCTCAAGTCAAGTGACCATTCTGCCTCCATATCCTCAGAGGAACACGTAGCACTGAATGAATGCAGGAAGAAAATCAACCTGTGGCTTTGAGCTTCAAAATAAATATTTTAAATTAATGGCAGCAAGTATACTTGAAGGCTGCAAAAGTTTGTGTTTGAGGGTTTCCTAAGATGTTTGCTCACGATGAGACTCTAAAGATCAGACCCCCCCCCCACTCCTGGGCTCTTAGCATATGAAGAAGTCAAAGAAATGGAGAGCTAATAAGAGTTGGAGTTGGAATGGGTCCCTGAGAAGTGGCCAAGGCTGTTTGCTCCTTCTCCAGTAGTGCTTAGGGTTGTGAGTACAGAGTTCAGGTAAAGTTTAAGGAGATGTTATTAGCCCTGGGGAATTCCCATTGTGTATCATGGCTCAAGAAAAATACACATGGGTGTGGAACTGTCCAGGGACACCTATAGTTCTCTACCAAAGAATGTGGCCCTAACAGAGACTAATGCCTTCCACATGCCTTACCTGTTAAGGACCCAGAAGTTACCTCTACAGACCCGTGCTGGAGGTTGGCGGAACCTGGTTCTACGCGGCATTAAGGAGAGTTGGGATGCTGTGAACCTACATGTTGTGCTTGCACACACAGGTCTATACACTCGTTGGAATGAAAAGGTTTCCATCTCTAACCTTACTTACTTATAATCATGATCAAGACAAGTGGCTTTTAAGTTGGGTGGATAGTGCAGCTGTCAAATTGCTTGCCTTGCAAGCATGAGGACCTGATCCCACACAAAAATTCTGTGTGTAGTGACATGCACTTGTAACCACTACTGGCAGGCAGCGATGGGCAGATTTCTGGGACTCCTGGTCAGCCAGTCTAGATCACTGGAGTGGTTCAGGCCAATGAGAGACTCTGTCTTAAAAAAGGTTGAAGGTTTTCTTCAAGAATGACACCTGGGATTGTCCTGTGGCCTCTAAACACAGCTGCACACATCTGCATGCACACCCATATCTACACCTACATGAACACACACATGCATGGAAGGACAAATGGCTTTTGTGTTAAGTAATCACACAATTGATATTTATATGCACTGTGAATCCCCAGGCCCCTACTTGCTTCAGAGTTGGCTCCACTATTTCTGAAAAGACTCGTGTGAACTTCACAGAGGTGAGACAGCAGTAGAGCAATGAGTACATGAAGAGAGACTTTTTTTTTTTTTTCTTGAAGGGAGAAAAACTGCATGAGAGGAAAGTCAGAACCAGTTCATTGAATGTGGGAGAACACAATTGGCCTTATCTTGAAAACACCTCAGAACTCATTTTATGCTGTGAATTTTAATTCAAAATTAAACAGAATTTTTACTTACTGCTTCACCAAGGATAAAGCCAGATTGGCCTTCTTCTCAATGTAAACAGCTTGGAGCTGGCTTTATCTATCAGTTGGTGAACGCATAGGAAATTTGTATAACATTAACCTCAGAAATGTAGAATTTGGAATGTCAACCTATAGCCAAAGGAAAGAGAAAAAACTCTAACACATTTTGAGAGAACTAGAAAGATTTTTTCTTTTCTAAATCATCTCCTGTATCATATGACCTGGACCCCCACTTCATTTCACTGGAATGGAGATCAGGATGAATTCTTGTCATAATATTATATATGGTTCACCTCTTTGAATACATAAAGCCATGCGATATGGTGTGAGTGATCAGATGTGATTTTCAGTCTTGTGAATCAGTAATGTAGAAATGGGATTGTATCTTTGGAGAATGGTTGGGAGAAGGACTCTGGGACAGTTTGTTAGTCCAGCATGGTATTTTGAAGAAAGGCTTACGACTCACCAAGAAGGTATGTCCCTGACATAGTAACACAATCACTGAGACTGACAAGATGTCAGACAAACTCCTGGGGTTATTGAAAAGCTAATTATTCCTGGAAGAAGAGATTGAAATAATAGCTCCATCTCTACAGCTTCACAATTTTCCAGGAGGAGGATTTAGGTTTGAATATGCTGGACCAGCTTCAGTAAACAGAAGCCAAAGATCTGGTGGGCTTCTGAAATTCTTCCTGTCTTCAATATCTATGATTTATAAGACAATGCCAAGAATTTGAAAAATATGAACAACTCAACTATTTTTTTCCATCAATGAAACTAGTTGATCTTTATAAATAAATGAGGGCTATTTTTTTCATAGTGACTGAAATGTTAGTGTTTTTATTGTAAGACCCCTTTGAATCTTTGATTTCAAGTTTCTTCATTCTTCAAAACTCTTTGATTGCAGAAAAATGAGACAGTGTGAAAAATATGAATATTAACATCCAAAAGTAAGCGGTTTGGGAAAGTGAAAGGCTTCTGCAGTGGAGGTTACTTTGTCTTTCTTGAGAGAGAGCAGGGATGTTGCTGGGAACGAGGAAGCGGACATGGCTACAGTTCACCAGAGTGCCAGATGTGGAGGTCCTCTTCTTGCCCTCTTTTGAAGCAAGGTCACTGTCTCTCTCACTCTGAGATTTTTATTTTTATTTGTTTATTTATTAGAGACACAGAGAAGGAGAGAGAGAGGGAGGGAAAATTGGTGCACCAGAGACTTTAGCCACTGGAAATGAACTCCAGACGCATGCACCTCCATGTGCTTCTGGCATATGTGGGACCTGGAGAATCAACGTGGGTCCTTAGGCTTTGCAGGCACATGCCTTAACCACTAAGCCACCTCTCCAGCCCTCCACATGGGTTCTTTATCCTCTCCAGTTTCCTATGCAGCAGGAGCTCCTTGAACATTTTCTTCCTGGCTTTTCCAGGCCCTCCACATGGGATCTCCCGCCACATGGGTGTCTTTTCTTCGCTCTGTACTTCTCTCAATAAATATAATAATTTAATAATTATTCTTGCCAGTCTTTGTAAAAACTTCTTTGATTAAAATTAAAAACACACCTAGGACCTTGGGGTTCTAGGACTTTCCTAGACCCTGAGCAGCCTGTTACACTCTGAGGTATTATCTCCAACCCTCTGCAGTGACTGAGTGGTGTGCTCTTGGAATGGGGGCAGGGGAGAGGAGATATAAGAAGATAATCCAATGGGAATATGACCAACTTGCAACATTTTCATTTGTTAAAATTCTCAATAAATTACAATAAAATGAAAGAAGTGGCATCAAGCCACCTGGGTGAAAAACTACTGAGAGGGCATCAAGTTACTGCCCAGGGAGTCTTTTAGGGAGTCCAAGAGAAGTTGGGGCTACTTACAAGGACAAATTTTGGGTAATTCTCTATTTTGATTGACAGACTTGAGATATATAACTTTTTATCTGCTGTGAACGTCCCTTCCCATGATGCATCTGATTTTAATCATGTATGTGCTCTAAATGCATACCCATAAGATGGCAAGTAGGAATTTTACCTAAAAGTTCACTCAGAGGACACAGCTGGCCTCACTGCACATGCAGTTCAAGCTGATACTTTCCTTCCTTTAACCCTGTCTGTCTCCCAATACCAGATATAACTCTAAACACGTTTGAATAAAAACTGGCCACAAAAATGGGAATTACTGTAGGTTGTTCTTTGGGAGGAGAGACGTACTCCATTGTTTGAAGTGGGGTGTATGTACAGCTTGAGGCAGGTGGGGGTACCAGGCTGCCAACAGGTTGCTAGGTGCATTGTTAGGAAAAGGATGTGTTTACCGCCCAAGCAAAATAGCATCCTGGGTTGCTAAACTATTCCCTGTGCTTGCCTTACTCAGGAGAGTAGGAGGCACAATGGTGACAAGCAATCAGCATACAAAGGATTGTGGTTTCTACACAGAGCCAATCTTTACAGAATTGGTCGACGGGACTGCGGATGCAGCTCAGTGTGGAGACTGCTTGTCTAGCAGGCACAAGGCCCTGAATTTGATCCCCAGTGCCACATAAAACCAGGAGTGATGGCATATGCACATTATTCCAACACTCAGGTTCTACTACATAGATACATAGCGAGTTAAAAGTCTTGCCTCAAAAAAATGTTTAAAAAGGGCTGGAGAGATTGCTTTAATGGTTAAGGCATTTGCCTGCAAAGCCAAAGGATCCCAGTCTGTTTCTCCAGGACCCACGTAAGCCAGATGCACCAGGCGGGGCTCATGTATCTGGAGTTGGTTTGCAGTGGCTGGAGGCCCTGGTGTGCCCATTCTCTCTCTCTCTCTGTCTCTCTCTCTGCCTCTTTCTCTCAAATAAATGAAATATTTAAAAATGCTTTAAAAGAGAGAATTGGTCAATCTGATCATTTAGTAAGAGAGATCTTATTGTAGTCTTATTTCCACTTTGTATATGAGTATGTCATAGTTCTTGGAACCAGCAATTGAGCGGGAGTGGTTAAAACCTGTCATCTGTCTATAAGCCTCATTTGCACAATTCCTTCTCCAAGACTATCTTTTCTGATGGGGTAGTGGTATGTCTGCATGATGTGTGTGAATGCAGGTGTGGGTATGATATACGTGGAGGTAAGAGGAAAATTTCAGTTTTCTCTAACTTCCACCTTATTTGAGGCAGAGTCTCTCCTTTTATTGCTCAACACTAATTTTGTCAGGCTAGCTGACTGAGGAGATGCTCCCGTCTACATCCTGTCCTGCTGTAGGTATGCTGGAGTTACAGATACTCACCACAGCGTCTTACTTCGTGTGGGTTCTGGGCATTCAAGCTCAGGTGCTCATGCTAGTGCAGCAGGCACTTGACCCAGCAAGCTGTTTCTCTAGTTCCCATGGGACAATCTTTACTCAAGTAAGACATCCTATCCACTTGTGATTGGAGTCTTGTGACTCTAAGAGTTATCTTCTGCTTTAACATGCCTCAGTGTCTAAAATATATGCCTTTGCTTCATTGCTTCACCGGCCTCACTCATGACTAAGGGTCCACACTGAAGAGAATCAGCATACCAAATCTTACTCCAACACGAAATGCTGAGTTAGTCCCCTGCAGACTAGAGAGTCTGATGAGGAAAGAACTTGCCAGCATATTTTGGTCATGTCTAGTGGGCCTGGAAAATGTGTCACTGAAACCCTGGACCGAGAGATGATGGGATGACCCCAAATAGAGAGTTCAAAAACAGGTAAAGACTTCGGGAGAGGTTGTTCATCGCTTAAGGTGCTTGCTTGCAAATCCTGCTGACCTGGGTTCAATCCCCAGTACCCATATAAAGCCAGATGTAGAACTTGTTTGCAATGGATAGAGGCCCTAGTATATCTATTTTATCTATCTATCTATCTATCTATCTATCTATCTATCTATCTATCATCTATCTATCTATTTCTGTCTCATCCTGTCTCTCGTCTGTATTTCTTGGCTTGAAAATAAATCAATAAAATAGTTGTAAAAATCGTTTTAAAATGGTGATGACTGACAATCACTTTCTAGGCTGGAGA
Source organism: Dipus sagitta (assembly GCA_036346955.1). Taxonomy (NCBI): domain Eukaryota; kingdom Metazoa; phylum Chordata; class Mammalia; order Rodentia; family Dipodidae; genus Dipus; species Dipus sagitta. The sequence continues at coordinate 318,713,748 of CM070770.1, forward strand.
GATGGCATAGTGGTGAAGGTGCTTGCCTCCAGAGCCTGACAGCCTGAGTTCCCTGGAGGCATTGTCCACTCGTTCTCTGTGTTTGTCTCTCTTCTCTCTATCTCTCTATGCTTGCAAATAAATAAATAAATAAATAATAAACAAATATTTTTAAAACAAAGACAGTCACTTTTCTACTGGTGGTGCTCTCTCTCCATTTCAGGAGACAGCAGGTCCTTTTTGTCCTGTGAGCTCTTGCCAATGACTTCATTGAGTAACCCTTTCTTTCCCTGAAGAACCCGTCACTTTCCAAACTGTCTCCTCACCTATGAGGAGCTCTTGTTTACTTGCCACCGTTTTTGTGATCTCAGTGTCAGCATGAGCATACTTACTATTGTTAGCTTGTGCTCTATGCCATTATAGTTTATCTATGTACTCATTGGTGGTGCTTTCCTCACAAGGCCAAGCATCTGTTCTGTCTTTCTATTTCCAGTGCTCCATGACAATTTCTTATAAATGATTAAACTATATGATGAGAGATTGAGGCCCCCTGCATTTAGTCGTGGGTCTTAAATAAGAATATGAGGGGGTCAAGACAGTCTCAACTAAAAGCTATGACAGCCATGAAGACCAAAATAGTCTTGTAGACAGCCCTTTCAGGGGACAATTTACCTCTTCAGGTTCGGGGCCCTGAGGCAGTTACCTTTGGCCCACTGGCCAATATATTTTCTATTGCAACTGAGCCTCTTTCAAATGGATGTCAAGCACTTTAATCTTATGCCATAAAGTCTTACATCTAAAATATTTGTGTGAATTCTCCTATCTGTCTTAACCTTTGAAACCCATTAGAGTAAGACTTCTGTGTTCATGTTTATTTATTTTTGTGTGCTTTCTTATTTAGCAGACTGGGTTTCATTGTGGCGTTTTCATAGGACTGCTGTCTTCTGTCTTCTTCTTTCAAAAGCATCAAGAATGTTTCAGCACTGGTAAATCAAACACTGTGTTGGGCAATGGCACACTTTTCATGATTAAATGATTCATGCATGTGAGCAATTATAAGTTTTCATTAGAATAGCAAATGCTGCCGGAACAATTAAGATACATTATTCAATATATAACATAACAATTGCCTGTTTTTTTTTTTCTAGGTAAAATTGACAATTTTTTCACATAGCCAAGAAGATATCAAGGAGGCAATCATTAAACTCATCTGTACCTCTTACCATTCTTAGATTTTTATAGGGAAGTCATTCTAAGGTTTGAGCCAGGCAAGGGAAAATATAATAAAGTTAAATTTCAATCTAGAGTTTTCTACAGGATTTGATTGCCTTTTGCTAGAATTTTCCAACGTCAACTTAAAATCACCATATAGTATAATCTTGATGAGTGTGTCACATGAAGACCATAAACCAGTTACTAGACAAAAAGCACACATCTTGTCCATACCCCAGGGGCTCATCTGCATCCTTTGTCCTGTAATACAGGGTCTCATCTGCATCTTTTTGCCAATTCCCCTGTTGGCACAGAAGCAGGAAAGAGGACTTATCTCCTGGCTGAGCCCTGGTGCCTGAACCAACATTTTGTAGACATCTTTTCTCAGTTCCCTAGGCATTGAAAGGACCAAACTACACATGATGACATTTCAAAGGGTGTGTAATGGCACTTGTTTTAATCTCCAACTAATAGCTCTCTGACTAAAGTTAGAGGATCTTTCGAAAAAAACAATGGAAATGTACCTAGGACTTAAATTTAGGACAATAGATCATGTTATATCTTATTCAATATTTTGTACCAGAATTCACAAAGTGCTGAAATATAAACTTTGAGTTTTTCACCTTGCATGAGCTAACTTAGTCTTTAGAATGAACCCAATGAAGGACATATTTCCTATTTTACAGTTGAATTCAAAGAGGTTAAGTCAAATGGGCTAAGTTTATACAGTGGGTAAGTAGCAAGACTAGACTCCAGAGCCTGGACATGTAATGATGCTAATAATTTCTTAAATCTACTATAATCTATATTTCTAACAATAAAGGACAGGATTAGTAAATTATGGCTCATTTATGCAATTGAAAATAATTTGTACATAAAGATATATAGTGGACTTGTTCTGGAGGAAAGAGAAAGTTTCAGAGCCATTTCATAGTATGTATCCATTTTATAGAAAAGATAGTTTTGTGATACATATACATAAATAAACATAAATGTGAAATTAATTTGAAAAATCTTATGAAATCTTACAAAAGAAATATACCAAAATATTAAGTGTCTATCTGTGGGTATTTTTTCCCTATTTATTTAAACATGCTTTTCCCTTTCTTAACACGGTCATCACAGATTATTTGATTTGAAAAGTTACATAAAGTAAAAATAGAGGTTGTCTCTAAAAATAAATGGTTTTGTTTTTTAGAGAAAAAGAGTTCTTTTGTGTTAAGGAGACAGAAATGTTAGTTTATATTATGAAGTAGCAAACTAGCAACCACTGTGAGGGAAAATGCTCTTTGTGCCCATGGGAAGTCCCGGGGAACAGTCCCAGGCATTGGGAGATATCCCTGGCTACAAGTGAAGTACACAGACTTGCTGGGCCCTGGTATCACATCTAGGCATTCACTTTTCCTAGACATCATATCTCATAAGAGATGGAAACAATCGTTCTAAATTTAACTGATTGGAAAACAGGAAGACACTTAGACAAGTCCATTGTATAAAGGAACTGTAATCTATGAAAGGCACAAAAGCCCATTTTCTTAGGGAATGCCCACAATGGAATTTTTTCAGGGCACAAAAAGGATCCTTGTCACTGACCCGTTATAATGCTCTGGGAAGAGCTTTGAATTTTCTCCACTCTGAAAGAGTGAATTCATTGCTTTGGGAAAAGGATCCTCAAGGCAGGAGTAATGCGATCACAGGGACAGGGCTTTGGTGGATGCAACACTTGCAGGGGCTGGGAGGGTTTAGCTCTGGAGTGGTCCGCCCTTGTACCTTTTATGGAAATTCAGACACCCATGGGAGCTAATGAAATACTGAGCTCAGGAAGCAGCAGTGAGTGGGGGATCCAGACTGAGTCTGACTCCAAACCCAGTTCCACGATTCCTTACTTGGACAAGTTTAACTCCCTTCAAGTCCCCAGCTTAGAAACCTCCTGGTTGTTCCTTCTTTGCCCCATGTTCAACATGCCCACATTTTCCAAGACCCACTCCCCCACCTGCAACTCCCATAGCTCCTGTGGATTACACGATATATCTCAGAGGACCCACCTCCTCCTCTGGTACCTTCACAGCTAAACACGTATGTGGCACAGTGCAGAGGTGATGAGGGAAGTCTTCCTGGAGGGAGCATGGGGGACAGGGGTTTCCCTCAGAGGACATGCACAGGGGAGACAAAATACCAGGCAAGTGAAGACAAGGAACAGAAGACGAACTTAAGCACGCAGAGAAGTAGGGCGACTGAATCCTTCCATTTTGATGTCATTGTTTATTTCCTTCCTATTATGCAGGCTTTGTGTAGGTAGTGTCAGCGACTGTGAGTGACTATCAAGGCCACTTTTTGTCTGGATGACAGCATTGCACGCAGTCCTCCCCTTCCATTGGCTCTTACATTCTTTCCACTACCTCTTCTACCATGGTCCCTGAGCCTTTAGCGGGTGTGATGGAGATGTTTCACGTAGTGCTGAACACTCCACTATTGCTTCTTCTCAGCACTTTGGCCGGTTTTGAGTCACCCCAGTGAGTCACTGCTATCTGAAGAGAGAAGCTTCTCTAAACAAAAAATGAGAGTAGCAATAACATAAGGTATGTTTAGAGGGCAGTTTGGTGATAATAATATATCCATGTAGCCATATAGCAGTAGTACCTTATCCTCCTAGGGTTTATGGGCTACTTACCATAGGGTTTTGGCTGGGTTCTCATTAACAGGCATGAATGCCCACCCATTCACTAGACCTCAAATCCAACCAGTGATCAATTGGTTAATTGGTTTTCCCAAAAACAGACATGGAAAATAACATTTTGATTAGGATAAATGAATGCAAAATATTTTTTCCAGATATCTCAATGCTAGAAGAAAACTATAAATAAATAAATGACATCTATTTTTTTGCAAGGAAAGAAAGAAAGAGGGCTGGAGAGAAGGCTTAGTGGTTAAGGCACATGCTGGTGAAGCCTTAGGACCCCAGTTCAATTCTCCAGGTCCCACCTAAGCCAGATGCACATGGTAGAGCATGGGTGTGGAGTTTGTTTTCAGTGGCTATAGGCCCTGAAATAACTTTAAAAGAAAAGAGAAAGAGAAAGAAAATGATTAAGTGGGATAGGGGTCATGCCACTGCAAACACCCTAGGTGCATGCAACACTGTGCATCTAGCTTTATATGGGTACTGTAGAATTGAACATGGGCCAGCAAGCCTTCAAACAAGTGCCTTTAACTGCTGAGTCATGTGCCCAGTCCAGGAGACTTTTTCGGGAAAAAAAGGAAATGTCTTAAAAAAAAAAGATGTGGGGGGGGGAAGAATAAAATAGTTGCTATGCAAACATGAAGGTCTGAGTTTGGGTCCCCAGCACTCAGCACTTGTAGCACTTGTCTACAATCCCAGCATTGGGTCGATAGAGACAAAAGGAGTCTCTGGGCTTTCTGGGTAGCTTGGCTAACCAGTGAGCTCTGGTATTAGTGACAGACCCTGTCTCAAAACAAAATCAGATGGAGACAATGGAGGAAGTCTCCCGATGTTGAACTCTGGCCTCCACACAAATATACCCATACACACACAAACATACATACACACATCTCTGGCCTCTACAAAAATATATTCATACACACACACACATGCATGCACACATCTCTGGCCTCCACACAAATATACTCATACACACACAAACATGCATGCACACATCTCTGGCTTCCACACAATTATACTCATACACACACACACATGAATACACACATCTCTGGCCTCCACACAAATATACTCATACACACACAAGCATGCATACACACATCTCTGGACTCCACACAAATATACTCATACACACACAAACATGCATACACACATCTCTGGCCTCTATACAAATGTACTCATGCACACACAAACATGCATGCACACATCTCTGCCCTCTACACAAATATACTCATACACACACAAACATGCATGCACACACACATCTCTGCCCTCTACACAAATATACTCATACACACACAAGCATGCATACACACATCTCTGGCCTCCACACAACTATACTCATACAACACAAACATGCATACACACATCTCTGGCATCCACACAGATATACTCATACACACACAAACATGCATACATACACCTCTGGGCTGCACACAAATATACTCATACACACACAAACATGCATACACACATCTCTGGCCTCCACATAAATATACTCATACACACACACACACATGCATGCACACATCTCTGGCCTCCACACAAATGTACTCATACACACACAAACATGCATACGCACATCTCTGGCTTCCACACAAATATGCTCATACACACACAAACGTGCATACACACATCTCTGGCCTCTACACAAATATACTCATACACACACACACATGCATACACACATCTCTGGCCTCTACACAAATATACTCATACACACACACACATGCATACACACATCTCTGGCCTCTACACAAATATACTCATACACACACAAACATGCATACACACATCTCTGGCCTCTACACAAATATACTCATACACACAGAAACATGCATGCACACATCTCTGGCCTCCACACAAATATACTCATACACACACAAGCATGCACACACACATCTCTGGCCTCTACACAAATATACTCATACACACACAAACATGCATACACACTTCTCTGGTCTCTATACATTTATACTCATGCACACACAAACATGCATGCACACATCTCTGCCCTCTACACAAATATACTCATACACACACAAACATGCATGCACACACACATCTATGCCCTCTACACAAATATACTCATACACACACACACATGCATGCACACATCTCTGGCCTCCACACAAATATACCCACACACACAAACATGAATACACACAAGCATACCCCATATTTACATGCAAGAAAAGAAAAAAAATAAATAAAAATCAAAAAGGAAATCATCCTGTGTGAAAATATTCACTGAGAAAGTAAATTTCTAATGATATCCATTTTGTGATATACATATAAGTATTTATATATAATTCTTCAATGCAAGACATTGTTTTAAAATGCTCTTTATTCATTAACTCATTTAATCTTTGACAATAATCCCACGAGGTTAATATTCTTAAAGTTGCTTTGCAGGTGAGATACCCTGAATATATAAGACTAACATTAGTATGGCAAGGTTAGGCAGTTGGTAAGTGTTAACAGCAGTTAAGTAAATTATATTACTTTGACTAAATGGAAATGTTTTAAGTTATTATTGTAAAGAACCAAGAAACAAAAGGATGTTCTTGTCAGCTGGTGAGAAATTCAACTATGGTGTTATTTACACATAGTGATTAGTGTCATTTTAGAATTGTAGATAGAAACTGGGAAAATTGATGGAGGAAAAACAAAATGGTTGACATTATGGTGGATTTGGTATCTATTTGACTTGGTCTAAGTTATTTTAGTGTAGTTTTATGGGATTTTAAAATGTGATTGAATACAAGATAGCATAGAATTGTAAGCAGCAGTTGGCATGTTCTCCAAGAGGACACCAGGCTTCGGTGCCAGTTCTTAGAATGAATTTGCAGCCTTCATGTGTCTTCACTCTCCTCGTCTGTCCACTGGCCAGTCTTCTGTTTATCTGTTTCATCGTGGACTGTGACCAAAAGGATTCACAGGACAGCACTTTGATTCTACATCGGTATTTTCTTTGTCTAGTGGTGCCTCTGAAAACGTACTTGTTTATAGTGAAAGTCATTCAAGGAAGGAATATGACCTAAGGACCTAAAGTGGAGTCAATCCCAGTTGGCTTTTGTCTGAACTGGACAGTTCTGCTTGCACGTGCCCTGTCACAGCACTGGTGGTTGCTAACGTGGAAGCAATAGAAGCTAAGTGAGAAATGCACTTGACATTTTTTTAAGGTGGAGATAACTCTGGCTTTAGATCTTCATCACTTCCCTTTAGCAAAGCTAGAAGAAATATTCTAAGCAATAGTATGGTAATAGATTTTGCTTGATCCTTGGGGAACAAAAACTTAACTCATTTGTAACTATGTCTCACTATGAGATGTAATGGAAAAAAAAATCAGTATGTATAAGTTGAAATAAAGACTCTTTAAAGGAAAACATCCAGATAATTACCGCATTCAAAATAGTACAAGGGCACAGGAGTACAAAAACATGTTCACCATTCTAAATCCCTGGTTCTGGAAGAGGCAAGCACATCTGTTTCCACACACCTCTGGATCTACACTGACTGCAAATCCACCCTTAGAATGACACTCACCAAGCTATGGGGACAACCTTCCTTCTAGTAGTAAGCTTTCCCACTTGCTTAATCTATGAACCATCAATCCTATGGTATTTCCAAGGAGCAGTCAACAGGGAAACCTTTAAAGTTTGTACTTTGCACAGGAAGTGTCGACACTCCTTAGAAAGTTGATTTTGATCTTGAGGGGGCCCTGTGGGCCTTTAACCTCACCAGCTCAAGGGGATGTTAACTTCCAAGATGCCTTCAGGATCCTCAAGAGACCGTGATAAAGCGGGTCTCAGGTTTGAGTTCCTAAGCTTCAGAGGCAGAGAAGAATGAAGTACTAGGTGGGGAAATGAGACATGACCCAACCCTTCACCTGGACAAAAATGACTCCGAAGTGAACTTTTCACAAAGTTCACATACGAGGAGAAACGAACTTTCTTTCCTAAGAAGATAGTCTATACCGATGCTAAGCAGGAACCTTTTCCAGGTGTGGCTAGAAATAGACCTGAGTTGATGTGTAAGGAAAGCCAGATTTTTTCCTACTCAGGAGCTTCTGTCACTGACAGTTCTGAATGTCCTTCAGACCCTGCATGGAGGCCAGGAACTCTGCAGTGCTGAGCTTCTTATAAGCATTTGTTCTGCTGCTCAGTCTTTGGGGCATTGATTGAGCTTTTACTTATATTTCAATTATTCATTGATTTATTATTTATTATTTTGCAGTACTAGGGAACTGAAAAACCCATGGTCTTGCACATGTTAAGCATGTACTCTTTCACTGTTATATCGCCTGCCCAGGTCTTTAAGTGGATTCTAAGCAATGTTCTGAATCAGGCTTTTATGCATGCACTCACTTACAATATTTTTTTTTTTCAAGTTAGGGTTTCACCCTAGACCAGGCTGACCTGAAGTTCACTATGAAGTCTCAGGGTGACCTTGAATTCATGATAATCCTCATACCTCTGTCCCCAGAGTGCTTGGATTAAAGGTATTAGCCACCATTCCCAGCATCATCTTACAATATTTTTTAATCAATAAAGTAATTCTACATGTCACTAGAGTTAATCACATATGAAATACAGTAGACTGCTATCAAAATAAACACGTGCTATCAAATTAATGAATTAAAAGCAGTATAAGTATGCTTTTAAGCTTTCCAAGTAGTAAGAGATTATTTTTATTATCCTGTAGTCTGGCTTATTAGCAATAGACTGAACTGTAAGGCAACTGGCCTGGATTTGAGGTTTTTGTCTGTGGCCTTGAAGAGAGTAAAGGCTACTTACTCTTACAAGGGAATCTATATATTGAATTCTTTCTTTGAGACAAGGAACACAGAACAGAAACCAGTCAAGTAGAAGGTAATGTCACACAGCAGAATGTTTGCCTTGAATAAATTGGTCTCTGCAAGTCAACTTTTAGCTACAGTTACATGAAGCTAGACAATCTAATTTTTGAATCAATTCCTTCCCATCATTGTTTAAGTGAGAGGCATATACTCCATTTCTTTGACAAATGCCTCCATATCAAATACAATCAACAATAGTGGGTGCTGGCTATGCTGAGTTCTGGTGACCTAAGCTCATCAGACATTGATGGACAAGTACCCATTCCCAAAGAGTAAGTGCACATTTCCACAAGGATTACCCAAGCTTGCTTCAAGAAAGACCTTAATTATCTTGGATATTCTTCAAAATATAGCTTGTCCATTCTCTGGCAACAAAGACTTCAAAGTGTACTTAGAAATGGTGGCGATAAGAAAGAAGAGTGGAGGAAAGGATTGTTTCCCTCAGAGCATCATGGGGAGAGAGAGGAGGATGGCTGAGTGCTTGCTAAGCCAGAGAGGCTGAGGCTGTTTTTTGCTAGGCATCAAGATGGGTGGAGATGTATTACAATTCCTAAATGATCTTAAGAGTAATGATCTTATTATGGTACAGGGAGGGCGTGGGAGAAGATGAGTGACTCATACTGAGTAAAAGAAGATAGTGGGTGATGCAGGGAGGATCCAGGAGACAAGATGGAACACTGGTATCTGACTCAAGGAAATCAAATTTCAAAAAGAGCATCCCAGCTCATCTTGCTTAAAGTTAAGCTTTTTTGCCTTAATTTTTTTAATGTCCCCTTTGCAATTAAATTATATGACTATGGAAACTCATTGCTAGTGTTTAGTTCACATTTTTTTGAACTTTGTTTTCTATTTGTTTAACACTTTCACACATATATACAATGCATTTTGATCCCATTCCTACCAATTACCCACTCTCATCCCCCTCTGCCTCCCATTAATATCCTTCTCTTCTTCTCATAAACTCCTCATCTTACTTTCATGTACTTTTTTAAAAAATTGTATATTTTTATTTATTTATTTGAGAGTGACAGAGAGAGAGAGAGAGAGAGAGAGAATGGGCATGCCAGGGCTTCCAGCCACTGCAAACAAACTCCAGATGCGTGTGCCCCTTGTGCATCTGGCTAATGTGGGTCCTGGGAAATCGAGCCTTGAACCGGGGTCCTTAGGCTTCACAGGCAAGTGCTTAATTGCTAAGCCATCTCTCCAGCCCCTTTCATGTACTTTTTAACCCACCAAGTTAAACTAGGGTTGCTCACATGATCATGAGTGGGAGGTTATTTGCTGGAGAATGGGCATCCCACCAGTGTCTACAATGCTAAAGGACATGGTTCTCCCTCTCCCAGTAATCAACTGTTGTCTCAGCTACTCTGGAGGGTATGAGGTCTCCTGGACTCCCCCTCTCATCTATGATGAACTAGTGGCAGGCTCAGTCTATGAAGGAAGCTCATCCCTGTAACAAACTTCTTGCATCCAGAAGACAGCATCCTGCAGCTCTTCCTGTCATCCTCCTGCCGCTACCCGCTTTCCACCTTCTTTGTGTGGGGTTCCTGAGCCTTGGAAGATGTCATCCAGATGCCATGGTTAGAGCTGAGCACATTGTGTTTCCTGGTTTTGCTAACTTTGTCAGCTATACCTTAACCTCTGTCCTTTGCATAAAGATGCTTTTGGGTTCAAGAGTATGAGCTGTACCAATCTACGGGATCATGCACAGATGTTTAGAAGGCAGTTTGTCATGCTGACAGCATAACCATAGTATTGTGTCCTCCTTAGGCCTAAGTCCCTAGCCACAACTTTTGACAAGGTTTACCACACCATGCATGATTCCTGTCCTGTGGAGCAGGCCCCAGATCCCATTAGAGTGCAGCTGGTTACATCCGTAGCATTCATGCTACCATTGTACCAGTGCATATATTACCTTGAAGATCAGGTTTGAAGTGTACAGGGTCCTTAGAAGTGTAGAACTGTGAATGGGTTTTCTCCCCCAGCAGATTGCGTAGCACCTTCTGCCTTGAAGGAAGCCAGCCCACAGGGAGCAAGGTCCCAGCTCAGTAGCAGCTTGGATTCTTTACAATCTGCCACCAAAATGTGTGGTATTTACTGCCATAGGGCCTTGCCTTCTAGCTTCAGTGGATAACCAAGAGTAAATGGCAATATCCAGTATTCATTTACGGGCCTCTGTGGCCATCCTGACCACAACTCATTGGGAAGTATCTCATGCCTGGCACTGGAATCTTCTGAGATGGCTTCTGGAAACAACTTATCCACTCCTTTAGTGTTCTTTATTTAATCATGTAAAAGTATGTATATATTTCAAGTTAGCCTCTCAGCTAGTAGGTTTCCATGTGGCTTATTCACATCTTCTTTGTTGTGGTTCATCTTCAAACCACATTCATCTCTTCCTCATCACCCCATGCCTGTCCTTGCTTAATCCTTTCTGTTTCACTCTTACCTCCCTATGTTTCGGGGCCCCATGTGTTCTATTACCCATCCCCTTACAACCTCTCCCCCCCATGGCCCCTTGCTAACTTCCTGGCCTCTACAAGCATTTATTTTGACTTACACGCACTAATTGAGAAATTCAAAACTTGAATCTGCATATGGGAAATAATGCAGCATCTGTGTTTCAGTCTGGGTTATTTCACTCAGTGTGAACATTTGTATCTCTATACATTTTCTTGCAATTTTCATAAATACATGTTTATAGCTGAATATAACTCCATTATATATATATATATATATATATATATATATATACCCATCTTCATAATGTATACATGAGCTGAAGGGCTCATTACATTTCATAGACATAATGTATAGAGTATTAATAAACACAGCTGAGCAACCACCTCTGAAATACAGAGGCCTTAAGGTATATCATCAGGAACAGCATAGCTGGGTCATATGGTAGATGTATTCTGAGCTTTTAAGAAACATCCACACTGATTTCCACAGTGGATATACTAGCTTGAAGTCCCACTAACACTGAACAAGTGTTCTTCTTTCCCCCACGCACTCTTGCCAGCATTGTTTTTTCCCATGAGTATCTACTGAAATTAATTTTTTTCAAATTGTAAGACTCCTGAATCTTATTTTCCTTTCAATATTTTTTTCTTTTTTTCTTTATTAGTTAGTTTTGTATTCAGCAAATACAGTCAGTTTGGTACCATTATTAGGCTCATCCATGACCTACCCCCTCCCCTTGGCCCCTCCTTGTTGAGGTATACGGGTCATGCATTGTTGAGTTAGCCCACAGTTATGGGTAAGATAAATGTCTCTGCATATCATGACCCAACATGTGGCTCTGACATTCTTTCCTCCCCCTCTTCTGCAAAATTTCCCTGAGCCATGTTGGGTTCATTTTTGGTCTGCTTCACTGATGAGGTGTTGGAGGCCTCTGGGTCTCTGGATCTCTGATTAGGTAGGAGTTGATTTTTCTCTGTGTTGATCACCTTCCCCCTTCTGCTGGTATCCGGTTCATCAGGAAAACAGCACCCTTGCTTGTTTCGCCAATTTTTCTTAGTTTCAGCTGGGGCTCTTTTGAGGTATGATGGGGTGGCTCTCTCCTTAGGATCTACATCTATCTGAAAAAGAGAAGCAGATTCTCCAACGGAGAGTAAGTTAGCACCAGGACAAAAGAGATAACCTTTACTTTTTTTTATAGAGAGTTTAATATGTATAGACCCTCTTGTAGCCCATGATTGATGGTAGCTTGATATTGGCAAGTGGGCTTATGTTTGGATATGGTTCTAACTTGTTTCCCAGCTCTAGCTATGGGTCCCATACCACTGAGGAGATCAGTTAGCCAAATTTAGGAGGAGTTGGTTCCCCAGCATGGCTGTGTGCCACTATTGCACTTGTGTGGGCATCAAAACAAGTTATTTGCTGCTAAGTAGGTTAGACCATGAGTTGCTTGGACAGATATTGGTCATTTCCCCCCAGTCGCCCATTGTAGCACATTCTGGCACTAGACATGCTGACTGTCTGGGGACTGACTCTCTTCCAACTTCCAGCCATACCATTCCATTTTGCATGTCAACCATATAAAGTGTCTTCACCAGTAGGGTCTTACCACTAACCTTTGGTGGGTGTGGTGGTTTGAATAGAATAGATGGCCCCCAATATATTCAGTTGTTTGTTTGTAGTTTGCATCTCTAGCCATCTGGCTGGAGGCAATGCCATTGTGTGGATCTTAAGGTGTGGTGGTGGGTTTGAGATTTCAATCTAAAGATATGCAAATTGTGCCTAGCTGGAGTTCCTGAAGTGTGCTGTGGCTTTTGACTTTTAGGCTTGTACTTCTCTCTCTTTTTGCTCGGGCCTGTGAAAGCAGGCAAGTTTCTTCTGCTTTTATGGAACTTCCCCTGGATCTGTAAGCTTCAATAAATCCCTTCCTCCATAACTGTGCCTGGTCTGGAAGTTCATCTCAGCGAACCTGAATCTGTCTGATACAGTGGGTCATCAAGTACTCTGACAGAAATCTGTCTTTCTTTTAGGAAACCATGTAGGTCTCTCTGATCAAAAGCTCAATGTGGATGATAGCCCCATGCTGGTACTGGGAGCTACAGGTCAGTGCCCACTAAGAAAATGAGGAAAAAGATAACTAATATACAAGAGTTAGAAAGAAGATAGAGAGAGACAGGGAGAGGGAGAAGGAGGGAGGGAAGATGTAGAAGATTAAGGTTAGTCGTGATCCTACCCTCTCCAGTGTCTTGTGGTTTAGGTGTTCTCTGTAAGGGCCTGGTGAAGGATCAGCCATTTGGTCTGTCTTTTAGTAAGTAGAATTTTATGGTGCCATTGCCATTTGGGTCTAGATTTGTGTTTCCCACCCCTTCGATGCCCTCCCCTCCATCCCCTTCCATCCTAGTGTCTAGGCCACGAGATGCTTGCTGGATATTTAAGGTATCTTGGGTAGATTCAGGTTAGGTGCTGTAGATGAGTGAGACTATGTGGCGATTTTTTTCTGTGATTGGGTAACTTCACTGAGAATGATCTGTTCCAGGTTCAACCATTTGTCCTCAAATTTCATTGTGTCATTTTTTTTTTTTTTTACTGCTGTATAGAATTCCATTGTATAGATATACCACATCTTAGTTATCCATTCTTCTAGTAATGGACATCTGGGTTGATTCCAGCTATTAGCTATTACAAATTGAGCCGCTACAAAGATGGTTGAGCCTGTGGTTTGAAGGTTTTAGAGTAGATGCCCAGTAAGGGAATAACTGGGTCTGTTGGTGTCTCTATACTCAGCTTTCTCAGAAGTCTCCATATTGCTTTCCAAAGTGGTTGTACCATCCTACATTCCCACCAACAGTGGATGAGTGTTCCTACTTCTCCACATCCTCACCAGCATTTATTTTTATTTGATTTTTTGATGTTTGCTATCGTTATTGGGGTAAGGTGGAATCTCATAGTTGTTTTAATTTCCATTTCTCTGATGATTAGGGATGATGAACATTTTCTTAAGTGTATGTTTGCCATTTGTATTTCTTCCTCTGTGAACTGCCTGTTCAGCTCTTTGCCCCATTTTGTGAGTGGGGTGTTTGACTTCTTACTGTTTAGATTTTTGAGTTCTTTGTAGATTCTAGAGATTAGGCTTCTATCAGTTGGATAACCCACAAATATTTTCTCACATTCTGTGGGTAATCTATTGGCTTTGCTTATTGTATGCTTGTCTGTAAAGAAACTCTTCAGCTTCATGTGATCCCACTGGTTGAGTGATGGTTTAAGTTCAAGGGGTACTGGGGTTTTGTTCAGGAAGTCTCTTTCCATTCCTATGTCATGGAAAGTACTTCCTAAATTTTCTTCCAGTAGTATTCGAGTTTCTGGTCTTATATTGAGGTCTTTGATCCATTTGGACTTGAGTGTAGTGCATGGTGAAATGTGTGGGTCAAGTTTCAGTTTCCTGCATATGGTTATCCAGTTTGTCCAGCACCATTTGTTGAAGATGCTGTCTTTTTTCCAGCCTATATTGTTTGGGCCTTTATCGAATATCAAGTAGCTATAGTTGCTTGACCCAGAGTCTGGGTCCTGAAGTCTATTCCATTGGTCTATACTCCTGTTTTTATGCCAGTACCATGCTGTTTTTATTTCTATGGCTTTGTAATATAGCTTTAGGTCAGGTATGGTGATGCCTCCAGAGGTATTTCTTTTGCTGAGGATATGTTTGGATATGCGAGGCCTTCTACCTTTCCATATGAAATTTGAGATCACACGCTGAACACGCCTGTTCTCATCAGCAATTTTTTTTTTTTGAGGTAGGGTCTCACTCTAGCCTGGGCTGACCTGGTATTAACTATGTAGTCTCAAGGTGGTCTCAAACTCAGGGCCCTAACCCTTACATACATCTTATAATGTACTCCTTACTTTTTCCTTTAATAGTTTAACAGTTTGGGGGCTTACATTGATGTTGTTGATCAAGTTGGAATTGATTTTTTTTTGCAGGCTGAGGGATGTCTAGCTTCATTATTCTGCATATGAATATCTAGTTTTCCCAATACCATTTGTTGAAGATGCTATCTCTTCTCTAATATGTATTTGGGCATAATTGTCAAAGATCAAGTGACTTTAGTTGCATGGGCTGATGTGTGGGTCTTGTATTCTACATGTCTGTTTGTGTGCCAATACCATGACACATCTCTACATGCATACATACACGCACACACACGCACACACACATTATCTCTAGCAATATTTTTTTGGCTCAAGATTGATTTATATGTCAATGTTTTCTGTGCTTCCATATGAATTTAGAATTGTTTTTATACTTCTGTAAAGAATTGTGCTGGCAGATGCACAAGATAGTGCATGTGTCTGGAGGGCATTTGCAGTAGCTAAAGGCCCTGGCACACCCTTTCTCTGCTATGTAGTTGTTTTGTTTTGTTTTGTTTTGTTTTGTTTTGTTGTTTTTTGAGATAGGGTTTCACTCTAGCTCAGACTGACCTGGCATTTACTATGTAATCTCAGGGTGGGCTCAAACTCATGGCAATCCTCCTAACTCTGCTTCCCAAGTGCTGGGATTAAAGGTGTGTGCCACCACTACTGGCTGCTATGTAATTTTTGATAATGCCAACTTTATTTCTTTTCCCCTTTCTACAGATTTTATTTATTTGAGAGAGAGAGAGAGAGAGAGAGAGAGAGGCAGAAAGAGAGAATGGATGCACCAGGACCTCCAGCCACTATAAACAAACTCAATATGCATGCACCACTTTGTGTATCTGGCTTATGTGGGTACTAGGGAATCCAACCTGGGTCCTTAGGCTTCTCAGTCAAATGCCTTAACCACTATGTCATCTCTCCAGCCCTCTTTCCCTTTTTGACATTTGTACATGTGGTGTACATGCATGCATATACGTTTTCATGTGGGTGTATGTGTGTGCTAATAAAATCAGTGTATATTTTCTGTCTCAAAAAAAAAAAAAAGAATTGTGCTGGAAGTTTGAGGTTTGACTGGTATTGCATTGAATTAATAGATTTATTTTGTAAGATGGTCAACTTTAAAATATTCATTCTTCCAATGAATGAACATGAGAGGTCTTTCCAGCTTCTAGTCATATTTAATTTCTGTCTTTAGTGTTTTAAAATTTTCATTGTAGAGATCTTTCACTTCCTTTGTTATATTTATTCTAAAGTATTTTTTTGGAAGCTATTGTGAATGGGATTATTTCCCTGATTTCTTCCTCCATATGTTTTTCATTGGTGTGTAAGAGAGATACTGATTTTTGTATGTTAATTTTGTATTCTACCACTTTGCACACACACAAAAAAAAAACAAAACTTGGGCTGGAGAGATGGCTTAGCGGTTAAGCACTTGCCTGTGAAGCCTAAGGACCCCAGTTCGAGGCTCGATTTCCCAGGATTCATGTTAGCCAGTTGCACAAGGGGGCGCACATTTCTGGAATTCGTTTGCAGTGGCTGGAGGCCCTGGCATGCCCATTTTCTCTCTCTCTCTCTCTCTCTCTCTTCCTCTTTTTCTCTCTGCCTATCACTCTTAAATAAAGAAATAAAAATGAACAACAACAACAAAACCTCACATGGTCAGATTTATAACATGCCAACCCCAATTGTCTGGTACCAAATTTCTGTTGTAAACAGCTTCGTGTTGCTGGGTTGAACATCCACACCAAACACAATTTATGAGAGGAAGGGATTTATTTCACACTGAAAAATCACAAGGGTAGTTCTGTCAATGGTGGAAGAAGCTGCTTCTATGCATACAATTGTATATAAAAACCAAACTGCTAGCAAAAACTAAACACAGTGAGCACAATACTGGTCCTGCAGCCAGAAGAACCCCACCCCCACCCCCCAGAACTCAGACCTCTCTGTATACCTTTTTGCTGGAATTCAGATCCATCTCCAATATATCTTAGGGATGGACCCCAGGATGTGCCATACAATGATACCTCCTCTAGCCAGGCAGCTATAGACAAGCTTTAATAAAACACCTGAATCTGGGCTGGAGAGCTGGCTCAGCAGTTAAGAGCTTGCCCATGAGGCCTAAGGACCCTGGTTCGAGGCACAATTCCCCAGTACCCTTGTAAGTCAGATGCACAAGGTGGCACATGCATCTGGAGTTTGTTTTCATTGGCTGGAGGCCCTGGTGTGCCCATTCTCTCTCTCTGCCTCTTTCTATCTCTGTCTGTCTGTCGCTCTCAAATAAATAAATAAAAATAAACAAAAAAATTTTAAAAAACAGCTGAATCTATGGAGGGGCCTACATTCAAATTACCACAATAACCTTGTCTTGTTCCTGATATTTGTGGAAATATTTTGAGTTTTAGGTATTAAGTTGTGGTAAGTTCCTTCTATCCCTAGCTTTTACTATACTTTTTCCATGAAAGGAAGCTGGATTCTGTCAAATGTATCTTCTACAAATATTGAGACGATTATGTGATTTTTTTTGTCCTTGAGTCAATCTATACATATATTATATTTACTAGTTTGTGTATGTTGAACCATTCCCACATCTATGGAATGAATCCCACTACATCATGGTGTATTATCTTCTTATTTGTCAAATAACTTGGTTTGTAAGGATTTTATTGATTTTTTTTTGTCTATATCCATTAGGAAGATTGGCCTATAGTTTGTTTATATATTTATCTGATTTAAATATCATGGTAATAGTGGCTTCATAGAAAGGGTTTGGAAGCCTTATTTGCTTTTTATTTTATGGAATAATCAGAGAAATATTGAAATTTGTTCTTTAAAGGTCTGGTAGAGTTCTGCTGTGAATCAATCTGGTCCTAGGCTTTTTTAGTTGAGAAAATCTTTACTACCACTTCAGTCTGGTCAGTTATTGTGAAGGTGTTTATATTACTGTTGCAGTCAGGTTCGCATTGCTGGTAGAAATCACCCAACCAAGAACAGCTTGTTGGAAAAAAAAGAGGTTTATTTTGTCTTCCAGGCTCAAAGGGAAGCTCCATGATGGCAGGGATAATGATGGCATGAGCAGAGGGTGGACATCACTCCCTGGCCAATGTCAGGTGGACAATAGCAACAAGAGAGTGTGCCAAACAACTGGCAAGGGGACACTAGCTATAATACCCATAAGCCTTCCTGCAAGAATGCACCACTTTCAGGAGGTGTTAATTCCCAAATCTCCATCAGCTGGGAACCTAGCAGTCAGAACGCCTAAGTTTATGGGGAACACCTGAATCAAACCACCACAATTATCTCATCTCAATTTAATTTTGGTAGGTCTTGTGAATATAGAAATTCATCTATTTTTTTTTTTTTTGAAGTAGGGTCTCACTCTAGCCATGGCTGACCTGGAATTCATCATGGAGTCTCAGGGTGGCCTTGAACTCATGGTGATCCTCCTACCTCTGCCTCCCTAGTGCTGGGATTAAAGGCGAGCACCATCACACCCAGCAAGAAATTCATCTATTTCTTTTAGATTACTCAACTAGGTTTTTAAAGTATGTCCTTATGATATTATTTTTAATTTTTTTTGGCATCAGTTCTAATGCAATCTTTTTATTGTTAATTTTATTAATTTAGGTCTTCTCTCTCTATCTTTTTGTTTGTTTAGCTAGGAGTTTGTCAGTCTTACAAACATCTGGTGTTATTGAGTCTTTGGTTTTTATTTTTTTTCCTCATTTCTATTTAATTAATTTCTGCCCTGATCTTAATTATTTCTTCCTATCACTTATTTTAGGAATTAGTTTGTTCTCATTCCTTCAAGGCCTTCAGGTGCATCAGTAAGTTATCTATATGAAATCTGTTTTTACTTTATAATGTAAGCACATAGAGTTACAAATTTCTCTCTTATCAACAAGATTTTGGTGTGCTATGTCCTAATTTTCATTTACTTCTTAGAATTTTTGAATTTCCTTCTTGATTTCTTCAATGACTCATTCAATATTTAGTATTGTATTCTTTAATCTTTAGGATTTTTATGTTTAGTTATTTGACAGAGAGAAAGAGGGAGAAAGAGAGAGAATGGGCATGCCACAGCCTCCAGCTACTGCAGATGAACTCCAGACACATGCCCCACCTTGTGCATCTGGCTAATATGGGTCCTGGGGAATCAACCTGCATCTTGGCTTTGCATGCAAATACATTAACTGCTAATCAACCCTCCATCCGTAGTCTTCAGAATTTTGTGTATTTTCTATAATTCTTGCTGTCACTTCTAGCTTTATTGCATTTTGGGCAGAAAAATACATTACATGATGTATTATTTCAATTTTCCTAAATTTCTTGAGACTTGATTCGTGTCCTAACATGTGATCTATTTTAAAATAAGTCCCATGGACTATTGAGGAGAATGTGTATACTATAGTATTTGGTGGAATGTACTGTACATATCTATTATATCCATTTGCTCTCAGATATCATTTAGCCTCAATGTTTCTCTATTCATTTTTGTCTAGATGACCTATGTATTGGAAAGAGTGGTGTATTGAAGTCACCTACCATAACTGTGTTGGGGTTGATCTGTGACTTCATGACTAATAGTATTTGTTTTATGAAGTTTGGTGTTCCTTGTGTGAAGTGCACATTTATTGTGGAATGTAATATCCTTTTGCTGGACTGTCCCCTGGACCAACATCAAGAGCACTTTTTTATCTTTTCTAATTACTTTTGGTTTCAAGTCTATTTTGCCTGATATTAGGATAGTAACACCTTCTTTTTCTTTGTTTCCATTGGCACAATATTTTCCATCCTTATACCCCAAGGTAGTGTTTTTCTTTGATAATGAGGTACATTTCTTGAGGACAGCAAAAAGATGGTTTCTGCTTAATTTTTATTATTATTTTATTTATGAGGGGAGAGAGAGGAGAGAGTGCAAAAGAGAGAGAAAGAGATTTGTCTTTCATGATGTTCCCAAAATGTCTCTCATATTCTTCTCATACTTTTACTTAACTTGCCATTTATTGCCTTCTTAATCAATTTCCTCTACCTTGTCCTTGAACTTGTATATTCTGTCCTCCTCATGGTCTAGTCTATTGGCAAGGCTTTTTAAGGATCTTTTAATTTGAAGTATTGAAATCTCTAGTTCAGTTTTTTTTTTCTTCAGCATTTCTTTCCATATCAAATTCCATTTTTATATCCTGGGCTGACTTCTGCATTTCATTTAGCTGTTTGTGTTCTCTTGGAGTTCATTCATAAGTCTGTTCATGTTGTCTTTGGATTCGTTTAGGCGTCTACTGAGATCCTTCATTTGTTTGTTTGTGATCTTTTGAAAGTCATTCAGGTGTTTATTCATTCTTTCTTTAAATTTATTGTATATATTTATCATAATCATGTCTTCGAATTCTTTGTCTGGAATTTCCTATAAGTAGCTCTCACGGGAGTCTCTCTGCAATAGAACTGGACATTTTTGGATGGACATATTGTCTTTGTTCCTTGTGTTACTTATTTTGCATTGTGAATGCAATCTGGAGACATTCCATTGCTCAAGAATGCTGGGACTCACACAAGGTGGGAGCAAGGTCAGAGGAGGGGGTGCAAAGAGTAGAGGGGATGTACTCACATGTGTCATATGCACACAGGCAGCAGGGGAGGGGTATTAACTAGGGAGGGTGCAGGGTTTCAGGTGAGGCTGTAGCAAGGCAGGTGTGGGAAGGGTCACTGAGTGGGATGCTGGTAGTGAGAGAATGAGTGATATGTAGAGCAGAAGTGTATCCTGCAAGGTCATATGCCTGGATTCAGTGGGAGGAAGTCACAAGAGCAAGTGGGGCTGGGCTGTAACACTACAAGACCCACTTAGTGACACACCTCCTCTATCAAGCCTCTACCTCTTGAAGGTTCTGTAACCTTCCCAAGTAGCAATAGGGAGGAAGTATTCAAACACATCATTATGTGGGGGAACATTTTACATTAAAACTATCACATGTATCACACACAATAAATATATTTTTTCTTTAATATACCCAACTAGGCTTTACAAAAAGGTGTATGCATTGTTGGAATCAATAACATGCTTTCAGAAATTCTTATAACTCAATCTAATGATACATTTGCAAGAGGTAAATTTTAACGAAGTTATATTGTGATTATAAGAATGTTTAGCAAATTATTTCTCAAACTTTTCTAAAATCTTAAAATACTTCACATGTTTTCATATAAAAAAAGAAGAGAAGAAATGATAAGCATAAAAGATCCACATGATCTTGGGAGTGCAGATAATCCCACTGGGGGAATATTTAAGTAACTGGTTTTGAGTAACATTGGCCTGAAAATGAAGTGGGCTGCCTTCCCCAGAAATCTGCGAAGAGAGTAGAAATGCAGATGGTGTGATGGAAAATTTTAAAGACTTGACCCCAAATGCCCTATTCTTTTATTTCACCTTGTTGAGTAGAATGAAATAAATCTGCAGATCTATGGTTCCAAGAAGCACCTGCTTCTTGTGGATAAACAAGCCCCAAATGCAGACCAGGTGGTTGAGTTGCGAGAAAAAAAGCCCACAATAAATAAACTCAAGGAGTCCTCTGCTTCTTCTCTCTGCGAGCTCTGCCTGTCAAGGGCTTGGGAAAGGCCATGCTGTGCCAGATGTCATTCCTGTCAGCATCTCTACTCCACTGCATTCGTGTTGTATTGTCATCTGTGGTCTTTGCTCATGGGAGTAAGGAGGACCTTATAGTCTGTCCACAGTCCATACTTCTTTCCTAACAGGCATCTCTTTTACCCCCAGCTGAGATCTCACTGTGCTCCAAGAAGTTGCTTTCTGCTTCACAGAAAATATATAGCAACCTGATTGCTATAATCTATGCCTTCTTTTCTCCATTGTATAACTTCTTAGCTCACTGATTTCTACACCTCTTAAGTGATGAGTCATATTCTCCACTTGCTGAATCATCAAAAAATAATGAAAACCATGTTTTTGTAGTGTGGATTTATGTGCTTTCTCAGGATTACCACTGGATCTAATTCTTACTCAAGGCATGTACTCTGCACATAGGTAAGGGCTAACTCTACATTTCCTTTGCCTGACCAGCCATGTCCCTTTATATCAGATTTGTATTTTACATTTTCTTTAAGAATAAACAAATTTCTATTCAGCTATTACATCATGAAAGCGTATTATATGTTTTAGGAAAAGTTCATAGTTCCACACACTGTTGAATACTAGATACATAAAAAAGTACTGGAAATATAGTCTAGCAGAATTTCCACTGCCCAATGAATATAACAGGGTTAATTTGAATGTATGTCTGAGTTTTATGGAAATATAATTATATATGTTGGTTCTTAGGGTACCATGTAATATTTTTCTGATTAATTGTAATTAATTAATTTGAAACAGAGAGAGGGAGGAAGAGAGAGAGAATGGGTGCATCACGACCCATAGCCACTGCATTGCATCTGGCTTATGTGGGTAGTGGGGAATCAAACCTGGGTTCTTAGGCTTTGCAGGCAAGTGCCTTTACCTCCAAGCTATCTCTCCAGCCCCCATATAAAGGTTTAATAGTAGTCTCCTTCGTGATTTGGAGCCATGGGGATAACATAGTTTATTTAATGATTTGGAAGGTTATTTCAATAATCCCAAATCAGAATTCTAGGAAGTTTTTCTTATGTATCAATCCTTGATCAGATTAATAAAGACTTTTTGTTTGAGAGAACTTCTAATGACAGGCAGGTATGTATCTTGCACATCTCTTCCATACTTCTTACCCCCAGCTGAAGTCTGGCAGCTTTTCAGTTCCAAAGAAAGCTGAGATTGCTCTGGATGTGGGTCATTGATGGTATATGTACCCTTTTATGGAAGGGCTTGGTTAATGTAAATGCTATGTGCTGGGGCTATAGGAAATAACAGAAATTTAGCATCTAAAGGCATTCTGAAATTGTCTGAGACCATTCAGATTATTTGCAAAATCTGGCTTCATGAAGTTATGAAACTAAGGTCTCTGTTTTGTAACTATTTGCTACATAGGAATCTAATTGTTCATTGATTCATTTTTTTTTTCCATCTTCAAAGCCAGCAACAGGAGTTGGAGGCCTTTTTCCTGTTGTTTAATCTCTGTGACCCCCACCTCTAGCCTCTGCCTCATTTCTCCTGCACCTTTTTTTGCTGAATCTGTCTGAACCCACCAAGACAACGTTGTCTGCTTTTAAGAGATCAAGAGATTATTTAGGCCCATGTGGAGAAGCTAAAATAATCTGCCTATTTCAAGCTCCACAACAGGCACTACGCTGTTCTGTTTTGCTGTGAGAGAGGATATAGTCGCAGCTGTCTGACTTTTACACAGAGATGCCTTTCTTCAGACACAATAGGTTTTTTTTTTCCTTTTTGTGAATAGTGTGGGTTTCAGGAGGTGAGAACTTGAGGAGAATAGAATGCTTGCTTGTACTAGGATCTTAGCTGCCAAGACAAAGTACCAACTGGATAAAGTGGTGACAGAGTATCCTGGGGAAATTCCTTAGTGTCACTTTAAGGGACAAGAGTTCCACTAGAATATATGTACCGTGAAAATGAGTATATGAAATCTCAATAATTTGGTTATCTTTCCTGTTTACAATTTCTTTAGTAAAATACAGTGCTGCAACCTATCAGGCTCTTTTTGCCCATTGCTGAAGAGTGATCAAGAGAAGTATAGAAGTCTCTTAGGAAATAATATGTTTTCTTTGTTTAAGTGTGGGGGGATGGAGAAAAGGTTGTGATTCAATAGAAGTCATGGATGATGCTACTTTTGATTATGGTGCTGTGTTTCTTAGTGGGACAGTCTGAGAAAGTTAGGACTAGATAGTATGTATGTAGAAATTAAATAAATAACTGGCCAATTCCAACTTTCAACCCTTCCTAAGTATCAAAATGCATGCTTAAGTGATGACACAACACTCATCTGGCATCCTTCTCACCCCCAGGAGCATAAACATGCCAGTTCTCAGAAAGATTGCTGACACAGGAAGTGCCAGTCCCTTTATTCCAACCAGGCATGTCCTGCTGAGTAGGGAGTAATATTCAGATTCTAGGCCCTGATACCCTCATTGTTTATAGTTATGTAATTTATGCATACTGCAAGACCCAAGCTCTTTCTGTGTGTACTCACTTTGAGAATTGCAGGGCTATGGCCCACTGCAAATACCGCGAAAAGTTGTAACTAGCAATTACACAGAAACTTGTGGATGTTGTGTGTTGTTAATATATGTGATGAGGCTTCACTTAGCTTTATAAATAATCCTATGAGGCAATGAGAAAGATATTTTTAATTTCTTCATGATGCAGTTCTTACAATGGACCGAAGCCTTATCCAAAGTCACATAAATGTCAAATAGAATTAGTCTGATTTGCACCCAGGAAAATATTTGGCAATGAAATGGCCTGTTGTCATTTCCTATCAGTGATATTAGAGTAAATTGTAACACTTAGGTAAAGACATTCCTTACCTCATGCATAACTGGTAAATTGGAAAATTATGGGAGATCCTGACTAGCTTCAATTGTTCCTCAGACATGGGCCACTAAAGTGTTTTGAAAGTTTTGAGAACTGCTCCTCATAGATTTTAAGATTGGAATTCCAATTGAATTAATTTTCTGGGCATGTTTGGAACAGTGTGGGTTAATCTACTGGCTCGCCTCGCCTGCACATCTTTCCCTCAGATAAGTGGGCATGCACACCCCTCCTCCAGGAGAGAGGCTCAGCAGCACTGACATTAACTGAGAGCTGAATGCAGTAGTAACCTGCAGAAAGATAAGCCCTCTTCTGACGGAACGTGTAAAAATAATCTTCTGTCTTCCAGACCTAGCACAACAAAAGGATATGGGGGTGGGAGGTATTCTTGTGGGTAATCCAAATAGATCACTCCAGTAACCCTAGTTAACATAAGATAAGAAAGGGTTGTACACATGGCAGGGCCCTGTCTCCTTTCTTCAACCAGGTGGTTCTCATTTGTTTAGGTGGTTGTACAACCTTGGCTCTTTTCTGTCCATCTGTTAGAAAATAGCTCATTTCTCACAGAAAGAACTATGTGGGTGCTGCCTGTTAAGGCTGAGAGAACAACGTTGGGCTGCTCAGTTAGGGCACCATCTTACGTCTGTCTGTTTCCATGAGCGCTGTGATAAGAAGTGAGGATGACAAAGTCCAGTTCATCTCTGTGGAGGAAGACGTGGAGCAGGAAACACTTCTTATAGGCTGTTGTGACAAGGATTTTCTCAGTAAACTGTACTGATTGTGGTACTTTTTGCCTTTTGTGGTGGTGGTGGTGTGGGGCAGGCTCCAGTAAATTATGTCTGAATGTATGAAAGAGAGAAAGAGAATTGAAAGAAAGTGAAACACGTGACCTCTTTGTTTTGCTTATTGCCCAAGTTCCAGACTCTGGGAGCACTTCAAGAGAACCCAGTGGTTCTCCACGCAGACAAGCCCTAGTATGACTGTGGTCAAAGCAGCACCAATGGACTTCCTTAAGACCAGCAGCAGCCTGATCCTTTCTGAGAAAATGCATAATCTGAGGAGTAAGAATAACTAATATGCAAATACTGCCGGAGAGGACACCGGGAGAGACAGGAGGCTTATTAAAACACTGACATGCTCCTATACCAGTGTGGCTGCTTCTGTGATGGGGCCCCTAACGGTCTTCCCTCGGCTTCCCGAACACATACTTACCTGTCAACCACGAACCTGTATCAGTGTTAACTATTCAGAGTATTGTCCCCAGAGAAAAGAAAGCAAAGTGTCTCATGGTATTCCTTGAGTGTGGGCATGGGTTTTGGCAGCAGAGTTTAAGTTTGTCTAAACAAAAGCAGAAGCCTGGATCCAGGCCACGTGAAAGCCCACAGTGTACCTGCCTCATGGCCTGGAAAGGTCCCCGTGATAAACAATGCCTGTGCACACAGAGAGCGCCAACACAGATTCGGGTTCTGCTTCCGGGACAGCAGAGAAGGCGGACAAGGGCCTTCAGACCCGTGCTGTTTGTCATCACTGGGGGGTGGGTGTGGCTTCAGAGGTACATTTTGTTAGCAGTGGGGAAGGCCCTGTTGCTGGATAAAAATAAATGTTGTAAGATAAATTCCATTATAAAATTCATCATATCAAGCCAATAATCCACATCTGGGCACCAGAAGTCATGTGCCTGGCTAAAACTAGAGAAAATACATGTTTTTGGATGAAGTAGACTTGGTTTAAATTTTGTTTCCTCCAGTCACTAGCTCTGTGGCCTCTGTCAAATTATGTGACTCCTCTGAGTCTGTCTCCTCATAATAGAAATGTAACGAACAGCTCCCTGTGTTGGTTTAAGCGCATTGGATCTATTGTTTTGCTCAAAATGCAAGACTCATCAGAAAGGAAGGCTACTAAATACACAGATGTCTCTGCATAGAACAATGATGGTGTCAAAAGGTATTTGCAGGTCTGGCCTGCCATATTCCCTTTTGTCTCTTAAAGCCTTATTTATTTTAGAACAATCCTGCTTGGGTCAAATCAGCCTCTTACTCCCAACTTCCCTCTGGGTACGTATGTGGCTTCCTCTTGGTGTGTATGTTTAGAAGCCCGAAGCTCCAGCTCATTGCTCAACTCTGTTCTTCTTAGTGCTTAAGTCTCTCATGCATTCATGCTTTCTTACCTGTTGTATTGCAAAGTCCAGAGTTTTGGGGGGCTGATATTTCCTCAGGACTCTGAATAGCCATCATTGCCAAATATGGCATGATACATCCATTCCATGCAGGCTGGGCTCACTTTCCACCCCCTCCTCCTCAGAGTGCATTGCACAGAGGAGTCATCTTGATCAGCACATTTCCACAAGCCAGTGTCCAGTCACTTCATTTAATTTCATGCTAGGACTGGCAATGGAAGGTACCATTATGTCCACTTCTAAGCTGAGAACATTGACCTCTGAGGGGCTGATGTCACTCATGCAAGGGCAGATCATACATAATTGATTTGGATAAGGTTCCCTTGCTTTCCAATGCAACTCTTATTTGAGTTTTTATCTCACCATCCCTATATCTTTTTTTGTTTGTTTGTTCGTTTGTTTTGTTTGTTTTTCAAGGTAGGGTTTGGCAAGAGCCCAGGCTAACCTGGAATTCACTATGTAGTCTCAGGGTGATCCTCCTACCTCTGCCTCTCAAATGCTGGGATTAAAGGCGTGTACTACCATGTCCTGCCCTATATCTTTTACATGCCCAAATTCTCAGGTTTGCTGCTGAAGCAAAGCTATGATAGATGACATTGCAGTCCATTAATGAGGAGAGCCCATAATCCCCCATGCTCTGACCTTGTCGCCTTGTTACCCAGCATGTTATAGGAGAATCTTTGTGTAGAGTAATGCTTCATGTGTAGAGATTTATGTACAGTGACTTCCAGTGGGTCCGGCTAAGATATACAGAGAAGAAACAAGGCACCTTTAGGAAAGTCTCAGGTCATTCTGTGTGCTGTCTCATGGTGGCTTTAGGTGAAGTGAAATCTACTGAAGATGTGAGAATAGATTTTTAAAACTGAGATTTTTAAGTTTTCCAGAGATTGCCCAGTGGGTACTAGGTATACAGACACAGATGTAGTACACATAAGTGGGAGAGATAGGCCTCACAGATGCCTCACTCTGAAGCAGTGTTGTCCATCATAGATGGCAATCTGGGGCTAGGGCTCAGTGGTTAAGGTGCTTGCTTGCAAAACCTGCCAGCCTGGATTCGATTTCCCAGTACCCATGTGAAGCCACATGCACAAAGTGGCACATGTGGCTGCAGTTCATGTGAAACAGCAAGAGGCCCTGGTGCACCCATGATCGTTGTCTCCTTCAATCTCTCTCTATCACACACACACACACACACACACACTCCCTACCTCCCTCCTTACAAGGTTAAAAAACAAATCTGTGACCAAGCCTCAAGAGGCTTCCTTTAGTAGTATCTAGACAGAATCACTGAAGTATGTGAGACTCAGGCCAACCTATCTGTGAAACAATATTAACCTCCCACTGGGTAATGGAGAGGATTAAAGAAGTTGATATTTACAGGGCCTGGTACAGGTTCTAACTGTGCTAATTTCCTATCCCTTACCTTTTCGTTAACATTTAAGGGCATTAGCAGATTGACCAAATCCTAGGCAACAAATGACTCAAGCTAACTCAAGAGGATAGGCTTTCAGTTTCTCATACTAGAGACAAACACACTGAATGGATAATAGGATGGGGAGGCTAGATGTAATATGTGGGTTTGAAAAGAAATGTGAGGACGCTGCAATGTTTACTTTGGAGAGCCTCTAAACTCAGCTTTGCTCTGGCTCATGGGGACAGCATATGCGTCTAAAGAACCAAATCTTCCCAATAATGCTGAAAAAAGTACCACAAATAAGCTTTACTCACACAGGCTGTTCAGCAGAGAGATCGATCAACTTGAGGTGTGTTTGTTAGGGTCTTGTCCTCAGAAATAATGAGTGAGGAGCTTGGCTGCAAAGCCAGCCTATCCTTTAGACTAGACACTGCTTTCCATTATAGAGTTCTGATCAGATAATGTGCATCAAAAAGCTAAGATTTAGCCAAAACCAGTCACCCCCACTCTAACCCCACCGCTTCCCCTCCACCCTCACTGCCATAGAGCTGATACAGCAGCAGGGATTAAAATGTAACCTGAACCCCGAGAGTTTTTGCAAATAAGACCAAAACTGCCATTTAAGGTTTTTCAATGGCACCAACTGGATTAGATCTGCTCTGGAGACAGGCGTCTTTTGACAATCCCTGGGAACTCTCTGTTTCCTGGAAGGCAGAGGGGATGCATGCAAAGTCAATTAAAAAACTAAATGTATAAAAGACAGTGCTTGACACGATTCATGCCATGGGTTTTCCAAGCAACTTTGGCTTTACTTACCGGGGCTTTGTGCTGAGGAGTGGTGGCACAGGGAGGGATTTGGGATTGAAATCATGAGATGGAGGGGAAAAAAATAACCAAACGAATGTCTAACTGTAGAGGATCAGAGAAATTCTATCCTTGCCATAGATATTTCTGTGAAAAATAATTCAATCTGGTGGGGAACTTTTTTTTTTTTTCTAATAAAACCCTTCACATTGACATGTGAGTACATGTGATGTCCTTTGCATGTGCGTGAATGTGTGATGTGTGTGATGCTAACCTTAGTTCTCACAACTCACATCACTTCTCTGTATTCCTTTTCAGAAACTTCGGTGGATGATACCCTTATTGTCAGCGGAGCCAGAGTGGAGAGAGCCCAGCTCACTCACGTAGCTCACATACCCAGGTCAGGTTATCCAGCATCTCATGTTCAGGTTCAGGAACAAGGTGTCCACAAGGGATGAATCACCATAGAGCTCTTCTGAGACTTGGAAAGGAGGAAGGTATTCTTCCCTTAACTGAGAACAAGAAATGTGTGTCTTCCTGAATTTTCACACCCCTTGAAACAGCCCTAAATGACCCAGGAACCACCAGCCTAAGCCTTTCAGTGTGGGAAGAAAGAAGCCAAGGCTTAACAGTATAATCTGGGCTGGAGAGAGAGATGACTCCTCAGTTGAGTTCCCTTCCTATACAAGCATTAGGACTGGAGGGGAGCAGGGAATGCTGAAGTTCAAATTGCTAGAGCTCACGGAAACAGCTGAGCATGGCCATGAACATCTTCACCCTAGTCCTGGGGGAGGGGACGAAAGACCAGAGACTTGCCAGGACTTAAAGAACATAAAGCTCTGGAGTCAGTGAGAGACTGCAAGAAAAACCAGGCAGGTGAGTGATGGGACACCGGCATCCTCCAACCACCAGAGGTGAGCCTGCACCATATTGCAGGCAAGGCAGACACACTCAGGGTGCTGAATCAGAACATACAAGGGCATATATCACATACATACACATGTACACACATGCACACACACCCCACATGCTATACCCACACACAAGAAAAAAAATAAGTTACTTGTTCCAAATAAATAAAATATATTTCAAGTGATACAATTAACTTGGTGTGACAGGAACACAAATTTTAAACTCCTAGTCAAGTATTTTCCCCTTTCATATATGTGCATGCAATGTGTGTGTGGGTGCACATGCGCATGGAGGTGTGCATGTATGCGTGTGTGTCTGTGTGTATGCATGCAGCAGAGGTCAATGTCAGGTATCTTCCTTAGCCATGCTAATATTTTTGGTTGTTAGCACTTTGTATTTTTTAATTTTATTTTTAGTTTTGGTGGCAAAGACTCAATTTATCCCAGACTGACCTGGAATTCACTCTGTATCCCAGGCTGGCCTTAAACTCACAGTGATCCTCCTACAGCAGCCTCTCAAGTGCTGGAACTAAACTTATAAGCCACCATGTCTTGCCTCCACCCTATTTGGTGAGAGAAGGTCTCTCACTGAACCTATAACTCATCGATTTTTCTTGACTAGCCAGCCAGTAAGCACGAGATTTATCGGCCTCTGTCTTCACTGTGCTGGGATTACAGTACATGCCTCCATACCAAGCATTTAATGTGACGTCTGGGAGTGAAGCTCAGGTCCCTACGTTTGTGCAGCAAATACTTTACCAATTGAGCCCTCTGCCCAGCCCTATTTTTCCTTTAATACTGATAACTGACATTTCTTGTCAGTGGTGTTTCTCACTTGGCACACTGCATACAGTGGTCACCCACTCTACTATGTGACCTGCCTCCAATCACATCATACTGTCCAGAGTTAGTACCTTAATTCTGTTGCTGTATTTAGTCAGTTTTCTATGACTTTAGCAAAATCTCTAGGCTAGTCAATTTAGAAAGAAGAAAGGTTTATTTTATTTTTTAATATATTTTATTTATTTGAAAGAGAAAGAGGCAGAGAGGAGAGGGAGAGAGAATGCAAAGGAATGCCAGATGCATGCGCCCCCTTGTGCATCTGGCTTACATGGGTTCTGGAGAATCGAATGGGGATCCTTTGGCTTTACAGGCAAACGCCTTAACTGCTAAACCATCTCTCCATCCCGAAAGGTTTATTTTTGATCACAGTCTTGGAGGTTCTAGGCCTAGTCTGTTCTTCTTACTTCTTCTGTGCATGTGGCTAGTGATCCTGGCATGCATGCATGCTTGCTGCAGAAAGGTCCCTCCAATAAGCAGAGAAGAGGGAGAGAGGAAGAGACTGGTGCCCCACAGCCCCCATCAGGGCATATCCACAAATGTTCTGAGACCTCCCATGAGGCCACATGAGCCCAAAATCCCCCCACTTCCCAGCAGCACCACTTGGGGACTAACTCTTCAACACTTGAGCCTTTGGGAGACAATCTAGGTCCAAATTACAGCATACTGGAAAATTTTCTTTCTCTTTAATTTTACATTGCCATCTAAAGAGACTGGTGACATGTAATTTTTCTAAGATGGAAAGTAAAGGAATTTTCATAAAAGACAAAGGAGGAAAAACACTAGTTTTCCCTAGGTTAATGAATTTCGGCAATCAGAGTCTGGCCTGAAAGTCTATCTGTAAAAACAGGACATGAAAATGAACCCTGCAACTTGATGGCTGTCATTGGCACCAACGGGGTTAAAACACCCCATCCACTGAGGGCCCTCAGTGGGGTTATTGGTGTTCACTGTGGGGTCATGAATGCATAAGCCAGTCTCTGTGGAGGGGACAATGCCTCAGGATACTCCTTCCCACTCTGTAGCTCTTACGATCCTTCTCCCACCTCTTCCACAGTGGTCCCTGGGCCTTGGCATATATGGTAACTATTTTAATGTTGAGCTCTTTGCAATCTCTGATTTTTTTTCTTTACAGCATTTTGAGTATCCTCAAAGTCTCCTGTAGCTGGCTGTCAGGCAAGAAGTGAGAGCAGCACCCACGTTCAGCTCATCTCCTCCTCTGCAATGTCTCCTGGGCCCTGGCAGGTGTCACGGAGGTGGGCTGTCTCATGTTAAGGCAGTCTTTTCTTGACATATTGATGGATGCTGTTTCTCCTTGGTTTTCACTGCTATATGGAAAAGAAAAAAGCATATTCTCCAAACAAGAGTGAAAGACTGAGAGCAGCATGGACCAATGGGGTCAGCCTCATTATATAGGAGCATTTTTGGTGAGTAAAATAACTCTTCCTTAGCCAAAGAGCCATGAGGTCTCTCTGGAGTCCATGGCCTTCTTATCCATAAGATTCTGGCTGGTTCTCAGCACCAGCTATACATTCTTTTTTCACTGAGCAGGACTCCTATCCAGTCAGAGAACCGTTAGTTACCCACATAGGCCATGTGCCACTGCTGCACAGTAGGGGAGAGAGGTTTTGAGAGTATAACCTGATGGAAATATGACCAACATTTGGTAAGTTCATATGATAAAATTTATAATCAATTAAAAAATAATAGACAGACTAGTTGGAAGGAGAAAGTGTGCAACAGTAGGATTACAGGAAGAGGGTGGTAGAAAAAACAGAGAGGGAGATGAGGGTACTAAGATCAAAACACATTTTGTACATACATAAAAATTATCAATAGGATGTTAAAAAACCCTCCACCTTATCCAATAGTGGGTCCTTTCTTTAAAGAAAGAGACTATTCATTTGTATCAGAAACTGAAATGCTGGGCTAGGGAAATGGGTTAGTGGTTAAAGCGACTTGCTTGCAAAAAGTCCACTGGCCCAGGTCCCATTCCCCAGTGCCCATGAACAGGCAGATGGCACAGAGTGACATTTTTCTGGAGTTCATTTTTAGTCCTACATGCCCTTCTTTTTCTCTCTGTCTCTCACTTTCTCTTGTTCATAAAAATAAATAATAATAATAAATAATAATAAATAAATAAATAATAAATAAATAATAAATAAGTAATAATAAATAAATAAATAATAAAATGACCCCTCCATGGTTCTCTCCCCCTGGCTGGAGTTTCCTGGCATTGTGTCCTATTTCTGCTCACTGGCAAACACTCAGTTGTGGGGATAACAGTAACCTCTGTGTGGGTTACATACATGTTTTCCTCATATCACCTCTGCCTAACACCTTGCTTCTCATCCCACATAGCCACATTCCCCATACACAGACCAAGTTCAGGGGCATGCCCAGCTGGGACTCCAGGGTCTGTGATGAAAATCTTCTATCATCACGGCTGCTGTGCCCTTTTTCATTGTCTCACTTACTGTCACCATTGTCCCTGATAGTTTTATGGCACTTGCTCATCGTGTGCCCAGTGCTTGTCTATGGAAGGCTCACAGGCCTGTATTACCTGGTGAGGACAACTGTTACTGTCCCTGCTGTCAAGCAAAGAAAAGACTTTCTGTTGAAAGGAGGAGCTGGCTGGACTAGGCTCGCCCACATGAGGACTCAGTACCACTTTCCAGGGGGAACTCTGCTTGATCTCCAAACTTCCCTGACCTGAGCAACAACCTCTGTCTGCAGGAAGCCCAGAGGCATCCTTTCCCTCCCTTCACAGGGCTGATGAGGTTGAACAGTGGTTCTTCATCTCCTGTCTCATGGTCCCAAGGTGTGCCCAGAGATGGAAGCCAGATCTTTCAGTTGTCAATGTGTTTGATTGTAACCTTTACCCTGGAAAGTGAGCCACACCACTGGAAAAAAACTGTGCAGGCTAATCCACGCATGAAACGGACGTTCCCAAAGGGCTGCTTTGACAGAAGGACTGCCTATGTGACCAGGATGAGAACACTTCACTCATCACAGGACGTAAACTCAGTGCTTCCCTTCCTATGCCCGTCAGGTCTCTGGCTCATTCAGCTCTAAAGCATTCCTAGAGACACTTCCGGAATCCGCAGAAACTGTGGCTCTGTCACGAGGCTGCGTGCTGCACACAGGCCACACCATTCCCAACCGTGCTACGAAGTCCATGGTGAATGAGCTTGCAGGTTTGAACTGGTAGTCCAGGGCCCGACAGAGATTTCTATTCAGGGAAGCAGAGAAGATTCTAAGGGAAGCTAAATGAAACATTTCCCTCCCACATGTCTTCTCTGCAATTTCTCCTCAAGGGAGTGGTGTTAGAGGCCTGGTGGAGAGCAGTGGGTTGGGTATTTTGTCCAGTTCCAAAGGTGCCAGGCAAGCATAGAGATACTCTGATTAGGAAGTGATCCTGCCTCAGCCATTTCCAATAAAGCTTTGCCCATGGAACACTGCTGTCAAAACCCTGGCCCTTCTCCTTACCAGAACGAAGTGGCATGGCTCTTGGTTAGCCAGCTCGTGGGAAGTCAGACTCCACAGTCATTGGCGTAACTGGGTGAGTTCTTCCCTGAGTTTCTTGTGAATGTTTAGCTAGGGGTTATGCCCTAATGAGATAAATGCACAAGTAGAAAAGAAAGAGATGGACCCTGATAGAGTCATTGTCAACCCAATCCAAGGCTCTCATGTAAGTTCAAGATGGACTCTTGAAGGAACCCAAAAGAGCCTATCTCTCTTTATTCCTGCAGGAATGACGTCACTGGCTCAATTTCTGTTATGCCCAAAGCTTTCTAACCTGATACGTTATCCCTCATCTCTCATTCAAACATTCCTTTTAGGAAAAGGACCTTAAAGTCCTTGTATAGAATAGTTGCTTGTATATTCTGATGATGTTACTAGCCTCATGTCCATTTTCATGCAATTTGATATTAAATAATTACCAGACTAAATTATAATTAACCTTGGAGAATCCCTGTGTTATTCTTTTATGTAAAGCTAGAAAAACATTGTTGTTTTCATTCATCTAGACCTTTTTAACTTCTGTTTCTTTAAAACTGTTAGAAAACTATTTTTTTTCATGAAAAGCAGGCTAATTTTCAGCAAGGAAAGTAGTGTCCATAATCCCTTTCATTCTTCCCACCCTGATGACTTCAATGGTCTGCTCAGATTCTCTAAAGCAGTTGAACTCGATAGTATAGTAATGTGTCTGATTTTTAAAACTGAAGCAAAATTGAAATATAAAGCAAAAATAGGACACACCTTGGGCTGGAGAGATGGCTTAGTTGTTATGCGCTTGCCTGTAAAGCCTAAGGACCCCAGTTCGAGGCTCAATTCCCCAGGACCCATGTTAACCAGATGCACAAGGGGACGCACACGTCTGGAGTTCGTTTACAGTGGCTAGAGGCCCTGGCCCACCCATTCTCTCTCTCTCTCTCTGCCTCTTTCTCTGTCACTTTCAAATAAATAAAAATAAACAAAAAAATTATTTAAAAAAATAGGACACCCCTGGGCCAGATAGGCACAGAAGCTGCCTGCTATGCCAGCATGCAGGAAGCAGAGGGGAACAAGGGTAAGGTGGAAGCTACATCTCACTGAATCCTGAATTGGTGAGCTCTGGTTCAAGTGAGAGACCCCACCTCATTAAGCCCGGGGAGTGATGGAGGACGACACCTGCTGTCAAGCGCTGGCCTCCACACGAGCACTTGTTCGCCCACACACCAATCAAAATGTGTGCACATGTGCATGCCTAGTACACACAAACTCACATAAAAACATCCCACCTAGTCACAAGCATTAACATTGGGTGATCATGACAGCATATATATAATCAGTACCAAATCAAAGGGTAGAATATTTCATTATTCCTCGAATTCCCCTCTGCCGTGTTCTGATTCCAGTTCCCTCATAGATAACCACTGCTCTGACCCCAAACATCAGAAATAATTCTTCTGCCTAGGATTGGAGAGCTGACTCAGCAGTTAAAGGTACTTGCTTGCAAAGCCTGGTGGTCTGAATTTGATTCCCTAGCCCCCACATAAAGCCAGGTGCACAAAGCAGTGTATGCATTTGGGGTCTGCTTGCAGTGGCAGCATACTCTGTTGTGCTCATAATCACTCTCTGTCTGCCTCTTTCTCTGTTTCTTTTGAATGAATGAATAAAATATATTCTAAAATTATTTATTTATTTACAAGTAGAGAGAAATACAGAGAAGAAAAACAAAGAAAATGGGTGTGTCAGGGCTTCCAGCAACTTCAAACAGATGTGTGCAACACTTTGTGCAACTGGTTTTATGTGTATACTGGGGAATCAAACCCAAGTCATTAGGCTTAGCAGGCAAATGCATTAACCACTGAGAAATCGCTCCACCTTCTTTTTTTTTTTTTAGTATCTTTTTCTGTTTTTAAGTGTCATATAAGTAGAACTGTACCTTCTGAGCTCTTTTATGCCTGCCTGCTCCACATGTTATTTAATGCCTGCCTGTGTGTGTGACTTCATTTCTTTTTCTTGCTACGTAGTACTCCATCACATGAGTATGCTGATCTGGTATCCATTTTCCTGTTGATGACTGGATTATTCCAAATTTATGCTATTATGAACAAAACCTTTATAAAAATTTATACTCTTCATGTGGATACATAGTTTAATTTAAATTATTGATTCAAAGACTCCTTACGTTGTTCAACTTTTTTTTTTTGTTTGTTTGTTTGTTTGTTTGTTTTTGAGGTAAGATCTCGCTCCAGCCCAAACTGACCTGGAATTCATTAAGTAGTTTCAGGTGGCCTCAGACTCAGTGTGATCTTCCTACTCTGCCTCCTGAGCACTGGAGTGTGTTTAGACATATGCATAACAAGTGTTTTCTTCCATTTTGTGGCTAACATTTCTATCTTCTTCTTGAAGCTAACTTTTAAAAATTATTTTTGTTTACTTATTTAGTTGCAAGGAGAGAGAGAAGAGAAGGGAAGGGAAGGGAGGGGAGGGAGGAGAGAAGAGGAGGAGAGGGAAGAAAAGAAAAAGAGAAGAGAAAGAAAGAAAGAAAAGAGAAGGGGAGAGAAGGGAGATAATGGGGGTTCCATGGCCTCTAGCCACTATGAACTCCAGATTCATGTGCCACTATGTGCACCTGGCTATATGTAGATGCTGGGGAATAGAACCTGAGTTTTTAAGCTTCACAGGCAAGCACCTTAACCACTGAGCAATCTCTCTAACTCCTTGAAGGCCTTTTTTTCAATGTACATGTATTTATATGTGTAGTGTGTATGTATTTGTGTGTGTGTGTTTTGCAGTGTGTGTGGTGTGTGCACGTGCAGCTTGCCATGCGCACACATGGGGAGTCCAGAAGAAAATGTCAGGTGTCCTCCCCTCTTGAACACCCACGTGTTTCCTTGAGACAGTCTCTTGCTGAACCCAGGGCTGCCATATTCAGTCATCCTGGCTGACCAGCGAGCCCCAGTGATTTTTCATGTTTTTGCTCCACCTAGGACTGGGGTTACAGTTGTATGTGGCCATACCCAGCTGTTTATGTGGGTGTTGGGGAATCAGACTCAGGGTGAATTAGCCCCTCTCAAACCCTCATGCTTGCTTGGCAAGTGAGCATACCTGCTAAGCTTCAGTCCCAGCGATAATTTTTTCTAAAGATAAATTTCCATATGTTTCGGCAAAGTACATTTTATCAATTATATCTCACACAGAAAAAAGTTAAAGTTTCAAAGATACTCTGCTATGACTTACTTTTTCGTGAAAGCTTCCAGAAGCATCTAAACTGACGATCTGACAGGTGGATCTCAATTCCTGACTTTAGCCTAGTCGAAGGGCTGAGCTGGCCAGAGAAATCAAAGTACACAAGGGAATGCTGGGGTTTCAGTAGCTCTGGGCCCCCTGGACACCAGAGTATCATCATTCGTCACATGAGAAGTGTGAGGCCCTGACTGTGGTGTTATTTTTGGAGATGACTTAGGTTTTTGTAGTTTTGGCTTTCTCTATGAGCAGTCATACTTTGTAGTGAAGGTTGCCAAGCCAAACTTTGCTCTGGGTGAGAAAGCACGTGTTTACCCACGTGCAGACTTGAGCCAGTGTCCTGCTGGAACTGCATCTGTAAACCTTTCTCAAATATTACTCTTTGCCTCCGTGGAAAAACAGAGTCTTCAGTGGGAAGGGCAAGCGGGCGAAGGTTTTCCCCTCATCGCCCGAGAGGCAGCATTAAAAATGGAAGTGGCTTGTGTTACCCACTTTTCTTTGGTTTTAAAATAACAGCTGGTAGATTTGCATTTGTTTTTAATGCTTGGCCCCATGACCCTCTGCTCCTGTCTTACTTGATAAATTCCATCTCCTCTTCCCTCCCACAGCCAATCCAACCTGGTTTGAGGTCCTCTTCCCAGGACTTGTGGGGATTTCACGTTGCAAAGAAGAAAAGGACACACTGGTGACATTTTACCACTTCAGTTTCTCGTTTTGTTATTTTATGGGAGCCTAATACATTTGCCACTCAGAAACAGCCAGTAGGAAGTAGAATATAGCATGTGATAGAGACCTGACACATTCCTGATTTTTATTTTTGGTGTGTCTCCATTGCCAATTCTAAGTTATCATACACGAAAATCTCACCATACCAGACACCCATGTTGTCCATATGATAAATCATGAGTATGTGTGAATGTAAATGCTCAGATCTTCTGATTACCAGTATAGAAACATCACTGGAAACAAATAAAAGATTAGATAAACCATTGCCAGCAGCACAGGAGGGAACGTTATGTTACTTTCACTCATGAGAAAAGAAACAGCTCCATATAGTGAAGGTTTCACTTCTTCAATAATTTTTTATCAGTTTTTATATACACATATTTATAACCTTTGTCAGATTTATCTCTAGGTTGTGAAATTTTATGATGTCCAAAATTATATTTTAGTTACAATTTCTCCTTTTCTGTTTTTAGAGTATATAAATACAATTCTGTGTGCGTGCATGCGTGTGTGTGTGTGTGTGTATTAATCTTGTATCCAGAGAGCATAGCATACAAAGTCCTTTAATTTCTGATTTGTTAAATCTCTGTCTTTTTGAAAATTTCCAGTGCACATATAATCACATAACTTGCATGTAAAGAAACTTTCACTAGTGGTTCCTTTAATTTCTGAGGAATGACAACATAATCCCATTCATACATGAATTATCTATTAGTTTTCAGGGGATATCTGTGTGGGCATTCTGATTTGTGTTGTGAACATTAAGCAGTGTGAGTAATTATGGGGCAGGAACATATCTTCTCTGTCATTTTACAGCCCAAGAGTTCCCTGTGTGCAGGGGACACTCATTATATCCCACGATCAGGCCATCTAACCACTGTGTGGGGAACATAGAGAACAAAGTCACAACCCTCTAAACTCAGCATAAGCTCTGCATTCTTAGCTCATGGATAGCCAAGTATAAAAGAATTCTTTGTAGAAAATAAATATCCTATAATTTGTATCATTTAGTCTATAAAATTGAAAAAATAAGATACTTTATCCCATTTTGTTCTTCAGGAATGTTCTAAAATGTAAATGGAAAGCATTGTCTGTGATTCATAGTTTCTTTTTGCTGGCCTATATGCTGCAGAGTTTAAGAACACAACCCCTGATAACATATTTGGGTTTAGTATACCTGCACCAATCCTTTCATTAAAATGCATTTATAGTTTGAGCAAGTTAAAGTCTATGCACCTCAGTTTTCTCATCCCCGAAATGGGGACAATGGCAGCATCCATTTTACATTTCAATTGACACTTACTGCCACTACAATTATAGAAGGAAGAGAAATCTCAAAAAATAGGAGAATAAAATAAATAAATAATAAATAACTTTAACTGTCTACTGTGAAAACAGTGTCAATGTTTCACAATGAATGACAGAGTGGGTATGCTCTATGGCCTGTTGTCCTTATACTGTAGATCTTCCTGCTTCAGCCTCTTGAGTGCTGGATAAGCCTGCATAAGAATAAAACCAAGTAGGAAGGGGGCTGGGGATTGAACCCAGGGTTCATGCTTAGGCAAACACTGAATACATTTCCTGCACAACAATATCATGTTTTAAGGTAGCCTTAAAAGTATTTGTAAGTTTGAGACATCTTATTTTTCAAAATTTATTTCAAAATTGCTTGCTAATGAGTTAGTGACACAGTAAATTTATAAAATGCTAAAAATAGTTGTAATGCACACAATCCACCCAATAACTCTATTTAA
The DNA here is from genome assembly GCA_036346955.1 of Dipus sagitta. Classification (NCBI taxonomy): domain Eukaryota; kingdom Metazoa; phylum Chordata; class Mammalia; order Rodentia; family Dipodidae; genus Dipus; species Dipus sagitta. The sequence goes on from CM070770.1 coordinate 318,753,675, forward strand.
GGCATAATGAATGGTCAAGTATTTCCTACAATTGTTCTTTCCAACTAGCAAAAATATTGCTAATCTATCCATGAACACATTCATCTTGAGCAATAACTCAAAAGTTATTAAAAGTTCCTTTGGATCAAACAAATATTTTCAAACCTCCAACTCTGCCTCAGAAGTTGTTTTGGATGCCTCGTTCTCATCTTCTAATTCAATCTCCGTGATGGCTGTAAGGGAGATGTGGGCTGTGATTATCCTTATTTCTCATGCAAGAAGATGGGAGTTTGAGGGGTAAAGTAACTTTCCCACAGTTACTCAGATTATGGTAGAACTGAGACTCAAACCAAAACCCCAAGTTTTTCCATCATTCCTTGTGGTCTCTTGTTCTAAAGAACACACACACAGACACACACAGACACACACAGGCCTAGCAGCTAAACAAAGAACTACTGTTTTGCTGCAGGCCCTTGGCTCTCTGTAGGATCACGTACATTTCTCAAGCTGTGGAACTTATCATGATGCACTGTATTTTAGTTTTATGGTACCATGTTTCCCACGAGACCACGCACCCTTGCAAGTGGGTTTTATGCTTTGCTCCTCTCTGTGAAGTCTATGACAGACACTGCCAGTCACATACAGGCATTTTATGCAGGTTTGTTGTGCCTAACCATTTGAAACCTTTTACTGGTTTTTGTGTTTGTGTGTGTGTGTGGGGGGGGGGGGGGGCAGGAACATCAGTGCCTGGAAAGTATGTGGGAGACTTCCTCCTTGTTTCTCCTCACCTTCACTTTCTATAATCCGATTTAAAAAAAAAAGATTAAAAACTTCAATTCTTTTGTTGTAAGTCTTGGAGTATATAAAGAAGAAAGGCAGATTGAGCTTAAATTCCAAAACGTTGAAATAGGTCTGAGGTCAAGGACGGCATTTCTGGAGAGAACTTGGGTGACAGTGCGTGTAGGTGGTAGCTCATTCTATTTCCACGAAATGTCATTCACACCTCTAGTGGTGATGCTGATGATCACATCTGAGTGAGTCAAGGAGAGGGGTGTGTGTGTGTGTGCGCGCGCACACACGTGTATGTGTGCACTGGCCAGAGCCAGGGCCACAGCCACAGAATACTGATAAGGAGAAGGGAGAAAGGGGGAAAACAGTTAAGAAAGAAATGCAATTCTTGCTGATGGTATCTCACTGAGAAGGCTCCTGGAAAACCCTTGTTATGCAGGAACCAGGATGATGGGCTAACAATATGATAAGGTCAAAGTCTGCGCAGGAATAATAGGATTAGAGTAAAGAGAAACTTGAGAGGTGATCACACCCTCAGAGCTTGGACAGATCGGGATGAGGGTGGGGCATGAAAGGAGCTGCTCCGTGGCAGATCCTGACGGCTGGGCCAAGCTGGGGTGTGGCTTTTCAAACAGTCCCTGTAGTACAGAGGTGGCGCTGCTACCAAGATAGTAGCCATGAGCTCTTGTAGAGGCGCGGACATGCCCCGGATGGAGAAGAAAGCCAGGTGGGAGGCCGCCGAGAACAAAGAGTGTGTGTGTGGGGGGGGGAGGCGGCTGCTTCCTTGCCTCTCAGGAATGCACTCACTGCCCAGGTGCTTCCCCATGAGAACTAAGATTAACAGGACTCAACTATTGCCAGTAGTCTACAATCATTAAACAAGCAAGTTCAGTCCAGAGGACTGATTTAACTTCACACCTCACAGCCTTGTAGCTAGCTTATGCACATCTGTACATTTTGATACTGTGAAAGCATCTTTTATTAGAGAGTTAGATTTGTTGAATGTTTAGGAGTGTAATGGTTGATTGACAGCTGCTTGACAAGATCTGGAATTAACAAGAGGCTCACCTCTGAGCAGGTCTGTGAGGACACTTCCAGGCAGGTTTAACTAAAGTGATTAGACCCTCCTACAGAGCGGCCAGCATCTTGGTCACCCAGGTATAAAGAGGTTCAGGGGAACCAGCATGGCTTGCTTTCCTGTGTGTGCGTGCTGATGTGTGTGTTTCACCTGCTGTCATTCTTGCCTTGGCTGTCTTCTTTTGGAGTCCAGCTTCTTCAGCCCTCAAATGTAGACTGGAGACTAGCAGCTATACAGGAATTTTCCAGAACTTCAGTGCCAGATTGTGACTGCTGAGATATCCAGAAGCTACTGGGTTCTCTCCAGCCTGAACTGCTCAGCCCTTATCATGTAAAACAACCTAATCAAACCCCTTGGTAACATATATTCATTCTGTCAGCTCTGGTCCTGTACAGAACCCTACCTAATACAAAATGTCTTATTAAAGGGTAAGGGGCGCTAAGCATATGACATTAAAAACTTACAGATGGCCCTGTATAGTCTTTCCCTATATTTGCTATGAAAGCCAGAAGCATTATGAAGTATATTCATATCCGTGTTATTGCTAACATATCTATGGATATATTTATGTGAATGCTTATATATCATATTTTTCCAATAAATTATCATTTTAATGTCATGGGGAAATGTGTTGCCTTGGGGAAAAGAGAAGCACAGAAATAAAAAACCCAGAATTTTCCAAAACATTGAATCACATAGCCAAAAGAAATAGCAGAACTAGAAAACAAATTAATTAGGCCTATATTTGAAGCAATCAAGTCCAATTAAACAAATAATGATTTGTTGAAAGGCATTCAGATAAATAACAAGTCCCTTGACTTTTTCAGCCTGTCGCCACTGGGACTTCCTTTAGGAAAATACTTTCTGAGTTGTTGGAGATTTTTCTCCTGGAAACATAGTTAGCCTGCGATTTTCTAGAAAGAAGAGCATTTCTCAACATGAATGGAGTCAGGCTTAAGGCAAAACAGCCAGTCTAATTGAAATGCACAGCAATAAGCTAAAGTAATAATGTCTAAGAATCCATATTGCTGTAAATAGTGATCAAATTAATTTAAAAATAGGAGAGAGCAGACAGTGGAGGATCATGCGAAGGGTGACGAGTACCCTCTGCGCATCCTGATCTACAGGATGCAGAGTGAACTCATCATCCTTCAGGCACCGACTGTGCGTGGCGGCTTTCTTCCACTGAGCTCAGTATACGGAAGGGGGCGTGTCGGCTTGCCTAGAGAGACATGACTAGAACTGCCACAGCATGTGGTCAAGGGGATTCCAGTAACCGTAAGTTATGATAGTTTGTACAGTTAACACAATATGATGAAAATGGGATATCTTTGCTGTAGTTTTGACCCATCTTCAAATGTGAAAGCCATCAGACAAATATCACTTGAAGACAATGGAAAATCTCTGATATTTCTCAAAACTGTCAAGATTACAAAAAGCAGAAAAGGCAGAGAAACTGCCATAGCCAAGAGACTCCTAAGAAGATATGACAACTGGGACAGAGAAAGAAGATAAAGATGAAGCAAATTGGAAACACTATGATCTTCATGATAATATGCCACTATCAGCTTGTTCGTTCTACAAACATACCACATTGATTCTAGACACTAGCAATGCTGCAGGCGGGATGGAATCTCCAGGCATTAACATTGTATTTTTTCTGTAAGTCATGAACTTATCTAAAATGAAACGGTCTTAAGAGGGTATAAATTTACTGGGAGTGAGGATGAGTAATTCCAGGGCTCTATAAATAGCATGAGGAATATAGTTAATGACATTGTATTATATACTGAAAATTTGGTATTAGACTAGATTTTTGGTGGTCTTATCACATGACTACACTAAAGGATAACTATAGAAAGTGATGGATACCTTCAGTATGTTTGAATATGTATGTGTGTGGTGTACATGCAAGCTTGTGTGAGTATTCATATGTGTGTGGACATGTGTATGTGCATTTGTGTATGGAGGATAGAAGTTGATGTTGCTGTCTTTTTCAATCACTCTCCACCTTACTTTAAATATATATATATATATATATTTTTCTTTTTCTTTTCCTTTTTTTTTTTTGTTTTTCGAGGTAGGGCTTCACTCTAGCCCAGGCTGACCTGGAATTCACTATGGAGTCTCAGGGTGGCCTCGAACTCACGGCAGTCCTCCTACCTCTGCCTCCCGAGTGCTGGGATTAAAGGCATGCGCCACCACACCCGGCTTAAAAATATTTTTTAATCTTCTTAAAAATATTGTTTATGTGTTACAGAGAAAGAGATACAGAAAGAGAGAGAGGGAGAGGGAGAGAATGGGCACACCAGGACCACTAGCCATTGCAAATGGACTCCAAACTCATGTGCTACCGTTGCATGTGGTTTATGAGGGTTCTTTCTGGAGAGTTGAACCTGGATCCTTAGGCTTCACAGGCAAGCACCTCAACCACTAAACCATTTCTCGAGGTCTACTTTTATTTTATTTTGTTTTGTTTTGTTTTGTTTTGTTTTGTTTTTTCAAGGTAGGGTTTCACTCTGGCTCAGGCTCTCCTGGAATTCACTATGTAGTCTCAGGGTGGCCTCGAACTCACAGCAATCCTCCTACTTCTGCTTCCCAAGTGCTGGGATTAAAGGCGTGAGCCACCACACCTAGCTTTATTTTTATTTTTATACAGTCTCCAACTGAACTTAGAGCTCACTGAAGTCCAGCAAACTCAGGAGATGTACATATCTATCTTCCCAGAGTTAGGATTACTGGTGTGTGCCACCATACCTGGCATTGTATGTGGGTACAGGAGAATTCAGACTCACATCCCTGCCTTTGTGTGCCCCACTAAGTTGTCTCCCCAACCCCATCCAGTTCAAGTTTTTGAAGGTCATTGTCATTTCACTGTGTATCAAAACATGTTGTACACTTTAATATGTACCTTAAATAAATTTTAAGAATATACAGAGGATGAGTAGGAGAAAATGCATAGTAAATGAAGTGTACATGCTCTCATATGATCAAAGCTCATAACAGTGGAATTTCAGAGATTAAAGAGGAAATATGAATGAGGGAAATATAATTTTAAAATTTATTTTATACAGATATTTTGTAATGAGAGCATAAAATTATATTGGCAAAAATTATTTTTGAAGTATTTTTATTTTTGAGGTATATTATCCTAAGCAGCTGCATTGGTGACTTTTCTTGTCACTCTGACAAAAGTGACAGAGGCAACTTCAGGGAGGCGTGGCTTGTGCTGGTTCACGACTTGAGAGGGTACATTGCATCATGGCAAAGACGGTATGGCGGAGGAGTCCGGCTGAAGAATGCGTCTGGAAGTCCTCAAGTTTCAGGAAGCAGGAAGTAGAGAGGCCAAACCTGAAACTGGGCCAGACTATAACCCACAGCTTCCAACCCCCAGTGACCCATTTATTCCAGCAAGGCTCTATCGACCTCCTTAAGGTCCTATATCCATTCAAAACAGCCCCACAAGCTGGGGACCAAGTGTTCAGACACATGATCCTGTGTGAGACATTTCACATTCAGACCAGTGAGCTTCCCTTATCCCCATGATGCATGGAGTGTCTGTCTGTGGAGTCTTCTCCCTGCCCCCATCTCTCTACATGACTTTTTCTCTGTGTCTCATGTTCTCCCTCCCCCACTTTCTCTCTCTCTCTCCCCCCCCCCCACACACACCAGTGTTTCTAGAGCTAACCCGAAAGCAGAACATGCTGTACCTTTGTGAAAAATACAATAATGATAACAAGTACCAGTGATCCCTCTCCTTAACAATGAACTCATTCTTATATAAGATTATTAATGCTTGACTTTTATTATTATAATTTTGTGAAATAAACTGAGCCATAAATCTGAAAGTCTTTCTGAAACATGAGTGAACATCTTTACTTAATCCTTGGATTTATTGTTCAAACTTTATTTCAGAGGCAAGAAACCAGGGCTTTCTTCCCGAGCCTGTTTCTTCCTAACTTCTATTTTCATGGCTGTGGTGAGACTTCGATTCTTCTACTTTCTTGTGTAGGACAACACAGAGAGTTTCTGACCCATCTCATTGCCCTCTAGTTCTTCTGGGTTGCTCATATTCAAGACACATTTGTGCTCTGTTTGCCATTTTATCTTAAAAATGTGAAACCATCAATGTCTGAAGACATAGTTGTAATATGTCACTATAATCAGATGCCCACCAACCTTTTCAGCCATAGCCCCTACCTATTCCAGGGCCGCACTGTCATACACAGCTCTTGTCATTACCCCTTGGCCTTGTCTTCCTCCAGGTGTCACTGTCCCCAGTTGGTCATATCTCCCCCCACCCCCCTGGAAACTTGGTGTTTCTAGACTGTAGCAGGTGTGCCTATGGCATTTAATTTTATACATTTTGTTTGTATGTGAGGGTGAGGGTGTGTGGAGTTCAGAGGTCACTGTAGGAAGTCTTCAGTTGCTTCTCCACTGTGTTCTTTGAAAAGGTTCTCCTTCTGAACCTTGAGCGACAATTCAGAGAGACAGGCTAGCTGGTGAGCTCCAGGGACGCCCCCTCCCCGTCCCAGCACTGGTGCTAAGGGTGTGTAGCACCACATCTGGTAAGTTTTTCTTTCTTTCGTTCTTTCTTTCTTTCTTTCTTTCTTTCTTTCTTTCTTTCTTTCTTTCTTTCTTTCTTTTTGGGGGAGCACTAGAGATTTAAATTCCAGTCCTCCAGCTTGCATGCTCAGCACTTTGACCACTGAACCATCTCCCCAGGAACTAAAGTTTGATTTTCTTTTCTTGTCAGGTTTTTTTTTTGTTTGCTTGTTTGTTTGTTTGTTTTTTTGAGGTAGGGTTTCACTCTAGCTCAGGTTGACCTGGAATTCACTATGTAATCTCTGGGGGGCCAAGAACTCATGATGATCCTCTGACTTCTGCCTCCTGAGTGCTGGGATTAAAGACATGCGCCACTACGCCCGGGTTGTCAGGTTTAACTTTAAAAAGCTATTTTTACTTCTTTATTTGACTGTGTGTGTGTGTGTGTGTGTGCATGCGTATGCACAAGCGTGTGTGTGGGGGGCATATTCGTGCACCAGGCTCTCTTGCTTTTAAACAAATACCAGGCATACACACCACTTCTGTGTCTAGCTTTATGTGGTTGCAAAAGAACTGAATCCAGGTTGGAAGGCTTTGCAAGCAAGCACCTTTAACCACTGAGCTACCACCTCAGCCTCTGGGCTTAGTTTTCTTTTCATGGCCCAGTGAAGCTTCATTGCACGTGCGGCTTCGTCGGGCCACCTCAGCCTCTTGTCACTGTGTGACATAAGGTTTGGCACTAATTCTTATGCTTCTTTTATCCACTAAATCTAGAACAACTTTGGACTATTGCAAACAATCTTGACTGAACTAATGAATTATTAAATAGCTTTATGTATTGTCTCTGTAGTTGTAATATCAATTCCTTTACGTACTTGTTTTTCTTTCTAATCCGCAAAAAATCTTCCAATGTGCCTTGTTAATAGAAGATGTCCAGCAAGCAACGGCAACTTTTTTTTTTAATATAACAACGTGTCCTGCAGGGTCCATCACTTCCTATCGGAGTCACCCTAGGCACGTCATCTGTGGACCCCCTGCCCCTCACTAACCAGCAACTGCCATTTTCTCTTCCCAGATACAGTTTCATATAGATGCTTTAAGAATTTATAACACATTAGGGACCTAAAACACAGCTTTAAAATTAAACACACTCCTTATCTTACAGTTCTCTGGTTCCAGAGTTTGAAACAGATCTTACTGGGTTGAAGTCAAGTCTCTGATTTTCTGTTTTTCTGCAGACTCCAGGACACAGTCCATTTTCCTGATCTTTTCACCTAGTGGCTGCCCACACTGCTGTCCTCTTGGCCCCATGTGGAATCCAGAGTGACATCACTCTGACCTTGCCTCTGTCATCACTTCTCCTTCTCGTGTCTGGCTTTCTCCCTTACTTCAAATGACCCTGTGATGTCAGTGGGCACGTCCACCACAACCCAGGACAATCACCCTCTTTAAGGACAGATGGTTATGAAACTCAGTTTTATCTGTAACCTTAGTTTCTCTTGCTCATGTCATGTGACAAAATCACAGGCTCTGAGGACTAGGGTTTGGACACTCATGAGGATCCTTGATTCTTCCAGTCCCGGCTTGATCTTTAGCAGAAGGCGTCTTTGTGGTATAGGAACTAGTTATTCCTCAAGCTGCTGTGCTACACATCAGGGGATTCCTCTCTCCTTAAACACTTGCCCTGAATGCAGTCAAGTTCATTGACTGTAGGTAACAAGATTTAGGGGTTAATATGCCAATGAAACCTCTTTCTCTCCCCTGAGGCAATAAGTTGTTTGAACTCCTCAAGCTGGGTGTTCCTGGTTTAGATGTGGTTCCTGTGAACTTGGTCTCATCTCATTCCTCCAGATGTCCACAGTGAGAATGCAGCTCTAAGGGGATATCTGTTGCCTAAACACAGGCCACTTCTCAATAAGCCTTACTTGTTTGTATTGCTTTGGTCCAAGAATTGTGCTTTAAGTATTACCAGTTTTGATTTCACAATTCTTCTTATAGTTTGAATATAAGATTAGAAAGACTGAAAAATTTGCCAATTTAGCCTAATCTTATCATTCTGAAAACTTTTTGACTTAAATAAATCACTTACCTAAGATATATCAAATCATTTTTAGCAAAGCCAGATACACAGACTCTAATATTTGACTTCTCCACAAGGAAAGAAAGTGGCACCCTTTCACCCTTTTATCTAGAGTTCATTATCCTCCTCTTTTCTGCCACTGATCCCTCCAGATGTTAGAATATAAAAAAATGTGACCTGGGAAGCTTAAAAATACTTAAAGTCACCTATAAGTCAGGTATGGTATATTGGCATAATTTAATTATTTTATGGTGAAAGAGACTTTATAAAAGAGCCAGAAACTTTGATTTTTAAAATTATTTTCATTATTTATATATTTTGAGATAATGATTGTGACAAGGCCTCTTGCCACTCCAGATGCATGTGCCACTTTGCACATCTGGCTTTATGTATGAAGGGAAGAATCAAACAGGGCCCTCTGACCTTGCAAGCAAGTGCCTTTAGCCCCTGAGCCATTTCTCCGGCCCAGATTTATTTTTAATTTTTTTTGTATTTTTCTTTCTTTCTTTATTTATTTATGAGAGAGAGAGAGAGAGAGATCTAAAGGGAGAGAATGGGCATGCCAGGACCTCCAGATACTGCAAATGAACTCCAGATGCATGCACCACCTTCTGCATCTGGTTTACGTGGGTTCTGGGGAATTGAAACGAGGTCCTTTGGCTTTGCAGGCAAGTGCCTTAACCACGAAGCAATCTCTCCAGCCCAAACTTTAATTTTTAAATGCTCTATATCTTCATTTGTAAATTCACTTTAGATGTAACAAACAAACTTATTTTTTGATGGTTGTCTTACTTTCCCCTGATTTTCCCCAGAAACTAAGCAGTAGATCATCAGAGTAACAGTGTAAATTTCCTTCCAAATAGTGAAAATGGTAACTTTAGCCTTTCTTTTTGAAAAAGTAATCTGTATTGTACTACACAGTGAGTTTCTGGCCAGTCTGTGTTATATAGCAAGGCTCATTCTCAAAAATCAATAAACAAATCATCAGATAAATAAATTATATTTTTTTCTAGAAAAAAAGCATAGACTTTCATAGAGTGAAACGATATCTCAGGTCCATAAGCATAATCAGAAAGCCATTTTTCATACATTTGTTCTACTTTTCAAGTAAAGTATAGCACTTCATTATAGTTGCTGATTTTTTACCAAAAATATTTTTATCATAGCATTCATAATTTTTATAATCTTAAAATTTATGGAACACAGAATATTTTATAATGCACCAAATGAGGAACTCATTTGACATCACTTTCTGTTGCCTGAACTCCATATCACATGAGGTTTGTTCAGTCAGGTATTGCTATTCTGCCTTCCTTCTTCTTGGTTACATTTTTGTGACTTCTCAGTTGTGCCTCTGTGTAGATAGGAGTTGAGCAACTATGGACTATAGCCAAACCCTGACAAGCTCCTGCTTTTGTGCAGCCTGTGAGCTACGATCGATGTCTCCTCTTTACATCGATTTGGAAAAATAATCAAAAGAAGGATATTTTGTGGCATGAAAATCACATGCACATTAAATATACAAAATATTGATTCATTGGAACATATCTTAACCTGTGTGACTCATTACTGACTATCACTGATGTCTCACTACAGGACTGAGCTGAGCAACCGTGGTACTGGCTTCAGTGTATGGTCTTCACAGATGGAAATGTGCATGATTTGATCATTTGTAGAGAAAGCTGGCTGATCCCTGAAGTATACTACTGGATTCTTTTTTGGTTTTTCAAGAAAGAGTCTCACTCTAGCTCAGGCTGACCTGGAATTCACTGTGTAGTCTCAGGGTGGCCTTGAACTTGGGGCGATCCTCCTACCTTTCCCTCCTGAGTGCTGGGATTAAAGGCGTGCGCCACCATGCCCAGCTAGGATTCTTATATCTATTAGCCTCCTATACTTTTCAATTATGCTGTTTTTCAGATTTTATTTGTTTTTAATATTTTATTTATTTGTTTGTTTGTTTGAGAGAGAGTGAGAGAATGGGTGCACTATGACCATTTGCTATTGCAAACTAAGTCTAGATGTATGAGCCACCTTGTGCCTCTGACTTGATGTGGGTACTGGAGAATGAAACCAGGACCAGCAGGCTTTTCATGCAAGTGCCATCTCTCCAGCCCCTATTTGTATTTTTTCTAACCTAGAAACATCTATAATTCTCAACATTTTATCTACGATCTCTTTTTACATGATAGGATTCAGGTATTTCCCAGCTCATTCCCCATACCATGTAGTCATCCTGAAAATTGGACTCAGGTATCTGTCATGAGGGGTGTTATGGTGTGGGCTTCTTGCTAAAGTTAATGACAGAAGATAGAAAATAAACATGGGAAACACTCCCTGATAGAAAAGAAAAAAAAACAAAACAAAACATCAATTGTTGGAAATTTAGGTAGAGCTTATAAAAGCCCAGCAAAAACTGGGCACCCCAGGGTTATATTGAGGGACTCATTGCCAAGGAGACAGTTGAAAATACTCCAAAGATGATAGTATGATGGACAGAACCTTCTGAACCTATGAGCCAAAACAAATCTCTCTTCCCTTAAGTTGTTTAAAACAAGAACTTTCCCCTACAAACCATTCACTTGAACAGATACTTTCTTCTCTTCAATACTTTTATTAAAAGGCTGATTTCATCATTTCTCATTGTTTTGATTTTTCTCATTGCAGAAAGAGTTAGGGTTGAGAAATGAACCCCAGGGCACAGGTGAGGAGTCTCCAGAAGGGAAAATGAGTCTATTGTGGACACATTCCTAACCTTTGATGATCACTTTGCACAGAGCAACTTTTACTTTCTCCAGTAATTCATTTCCAGCATTACATAAAAACAAGGTGGGTGGTGGTTGGATACCATGTGGCATTCCCAAAGCCTTGTGACCCCACACACAGCTGCTCTTAGAGAAAGTCATTAGCTGCCTCTGCCTCCTCAGTGAAGAGATGGCACTTGAAACTTCCTCTCTGCCTCCAACAGGTTGTAAATACTTATTAAGGTCACAGTAAACTTGAGGTCAGAGATGTCATTTTATTCTTAGCAGTATTTCACACTCACTCTGGCCTTTCATGTACTGACAGGACCATAGGTCTTTCATTAGTCCCTGTGTTCAATGATGAAACAATTATACAAGAGAACAATTGAGGAGTAGACATTTATTTTAACTCATTATTTCATGGTAAGGAGAGTGTGGCAAGGCAGAGCAGCTCCCATCATGGCCACCAGGAAGCAGAGGGAGAAAGAATGTTTATGCTACGGGCTTTTTCTTTCCCCTCTTTTATTTCATCTGGGATCTTAGTCTGTGGGCGATACTCCTATTCAGAATGTCTCTTCCCTGTCTTAGTTCATTGTCCCTGGAAACACACTCACTGACACGTCCAGAAGTACACTACTTTGTTTAGATGCTGTGAAAACATCAATTTGTTCCTATTCATAGTTAAATCGATTGAATTTTAAATCACCTAGAGACTGCCTTGATATACCTATGGGTGTGTATGTGAGGGAGTTACCAGAAAGAATCAAATGGAAAGGGAAAAATCCACCCTGAATGTAGGTAATGCCGTCCAGGAGCTAGAGGCCAAGAGAAAAGAACAAGAGGAACAGGAGAAAGACATCTGAACAGTGGCATTCCCATTTCCCCTGCTTCCTGGTTCACTGGGACAAGAACTGCAATGTCTCCTCCATCATGAACAGAAACCTCTGAAACGTTGAGCCAAAATGTTTTCCTCCCTGATGTCATTTCTGTTGGGTATTTTAGTCAAAATAGATGATACACTGGTAAATGAGTAATTACCTGCTTTATAGATTTTAACCTTTCAGCTCTTCTACTGTGGAAATAATATAATCTTCAATCATTTAAATATCTATTTTCCCCTTATAAGTATTCCATTAAGAAATTCTCTCTTAGTTTCTTTTACCTAAATCCATTTCTTCTAAAAATTAAAAAACAAAAACAATGGAATACCTGTGATTGGGTATTAATTTCCAAATTTTCTTACTTCCAGCTCATCTTTCAGCTTTTATAATTTAGGTTTTATTATTCTTTAGCCCAATTTTCAAGTTTAATATTTCCTCTTTGTGTTGTTAGCATTCTTTCTTCAATTATCTCATTGTTTTGTTCTTGCTACTTATTTTATAAAAATTTGTGATATCAGCCTCTCTCTCCCTCTATGTCTCTCTCTCTCACACACACATATGCACATTATTTTTCAGGCTGGGGATGTAATCTAGTTGGTAGACTGCCTGCCTAGCATCTATGAAACACTTAATTTGATCCTTAGCACTGCATGAAGCAGACATGGTGGCTTACAACAGTAATCTACAGACTATAGAGGTAGAAGCAGGAGGGCAAGAATTTCAATGTCATCCTTGCCTACACAGTAAATTCAAAGGCAGTAAATTTTAAGAGATACACAAGGTACTGTCTCAAAAAATACCTCCTTCAAAGTTACATTTACATTTAGGCAAAGACGATGTTAAAAGTCTTGTGATGTTTCTATAACAAGTGTTTTCTGTCTCTCCACATAAAGGAACCACCTCATTTAGATGTTTCCTATGGTATTTATTTATACATTTCTAAATAGTATGTGTATCACATGGTTATTTCATTGTTTTAATTTAACCAATTGAATCTCCGCTCTGAAAAATGAATCATTAGATTTCTTATCCCTTTTATACAAATACTTCCTCATCTTTCATTATTCTCATAGTTACATCAGACATTTTATTAGATATTTTACTACTAGAACCAAGAACAGCAAGTTCTAATAATCCAAAATTCCCTGCCAGAGATTTAAATCTTCTTCCAATGTGCTCAAACAAGTCATGTAATCTATCTCTCAGTTTAATTATTTTTCTTGAAGACATGTTTCAGAACCTCTAGGCCTCTGTTCCACTTTGCACTGGTTGTGCCTGAGATAGTCTGGTAATGAAGAGATTAAAGTAGGTCTCTGGACTTGTAGCAGATATACCACCCCATGAAATAATTCCTGAAATATCAATACGGTAAGAGTTACAGAAATGTTCTGAATCACTACATATTGGCTACCAACCTAGAAATGTTTTCTAAAGTGTTTCTAAAATGTTTCTAAAAAAGTTATCTAGATATTTCATTCTATGGAAACATATAATTTGATATTTTATGGATAGTAGCTGAATTGAGAAATAGAAATTATTCATACTGTCAAACTGTGGCTACCTGATAATGATAGAAAAACTGGATTTGTAAACTTAAAGTCTCCAAAAATTTTATTAGCTTCCAGTGTGAGCTTGTATCATACAGATATTTTTTCCTTTATTAGTTAGTTTTGTATTCATCAAATACAGTCAGTATTTGTTATGTGAAATGTGAATGAAGTACAGGCAGCTATGCCTGTGGATTTGAGTTCCCTTGGTATTGATGACATAAAACAGCTTATCCATTCTTATATTCTTTAACAGTATTTACCAATGCTTGTGTTTCCTGTGAGTCTGGCTAGCCAGGGAGGGGGCCTGTCTCTGTGATCATGTCCTGCTACCCAGTGATCACCCTCTCACACTGCCAATAGGAATTCTCCTCATCTCTAGCATGCTCAGCTCCCGTTCCCTGATTCTCACTCATGTCATTCTCTTACTGGTTACTTTCTCACTTTGTTCAAGCACACAGACTTTGGAGGGAGAGTTCTGGGACTGGATTACCTAACATATATCTGATTTTTGAGCCCATTACTGAATTGGTTCAGACTCAAAATCCCTTTTCTTTAAGAAGAGGATAGCAATATTTCCTATCGGAATGAGATAAAGTGAATGCACAAAATAAAAGTGTGTGGCAAAATGGAACCGTATAAGGAATTGCTATTATTTCTATTGATAAAACTTCCTCCAACTGTCTCCTGAAAACAGCATATGTGAAAGGAAGTTTCTTGAGCCATTGTATCAGTTATATGTCCAGTTGTTACAATAAATATATGACAGAAGTGATCTGAGGGAGGAGAGGCTTATTATGGCTCATAGCTTTGAAAGTACAGTCCATCACGGCGGGAAGGCTTGGCAGCAGGAGCACTGGGCCTGTGGTGGTGGGAATACGCCATGTCTCATGGCTTATTCACATCTTGGCAGGGCACGAGACGGAGAGCACATGACCAGAAGTAGGACTGGGCTATAGCACTCAGGGCCTGCCACAAGTGGCTTCCACCAACCAGGTACTGTATCCCATAGGCTTCCCGACTTCCTCAAACAGTACCCCCACCTGCAGAGCAGCTTTCATGCCAGGAGCTCATTCGCACACCCTGCGTGACACACTGCCAGTATAGCAAATGCAAGTTGGAAAACATTTTCGTCTTCCTTGAGTTTTGAAATGTCTTTTTCTATAATTTGTAGTTTTGCCTGATCTCATCCCAACCCTCAATTTCTTCATGAAACTGTTATCTTTATTCTCTGAATGCCTTGAAAAGTGTCTGTGCATGGTGTTTGTAAGCTTGATGATGGCACGTCTTACCATGACTCTTGTATCCTTCATTGAGCATTTTATCAGCTCTTTCAATCTTAACTCAGTGTTCTTCAATTTTAGGAATTTTCTTTAATTTTTTGTTGTGGTTATTAATCTTTTGAACCTTTGCTTCTTCTTCTTCTTCTTTTTCTTTCTTTCTTTCTTTTTTTTTTTTTTTTTTTTTTTGGAGGTAGGGTCTCACTCTAGACCAGGCTAACCTGGAATTCACAATGTAGTCTAAGGGTGGTCTTGAACTCATGGTAATCCTCCTACCTCTGCCTCCTGAGTACTAGGATTAAAGACATGCATCACCATGCTCATCTTGTGAACCTTTGCTTCTTAAACTTTTATGGATCATATATTGGTTCATAGATATATATTTTCATTTTGATCTGTCTTTTCTATTTTTCATTTGTTGTTTTGTATACTTTCTTAGGGGAGTATCTGTTGATTTTTACTTCTTCATTTAAAAAATTTTTTAACTATACTTTCAATTTCCAAGATCAATCTTTTGAATTATTTTGGCATTCCTCTATATTGAGTCTGTTCTAGTTTCATGATTCATACAAAACCATATACACATTCATATATGTGTATGTATAAAGCAGTTGTACACATAGGCATACAAATTTGTGTGTGTGTGTGTAATGTTGTGTGTGTGATGAATGCATGTGCATGTGCTTTTGTGGTACTCTCTACTTTCAAGGGGTCACTTACTTGTGGTGGCCAGAGTGGAACATTGGGCACCCTACTCCATTGCTCTTCTGCCTGGTCGTGCTTTGAGCCACAGTCTGATTTTACTGATTCTGGAGCTCGTTGGGCTCTGATGATTTTCAGATGTTTGCTCCCCTGTTGGGCTGGCACTATCAGTATATGCAGCCATACCCAGCTACTTGAGGAGGGATCTGGATCTTTGAACTCAGGCAATCTCAGGTTCCTTCTAGCCCTCATGCTTGTGTAGGGAACCTGTTTAAAAACTGAGCCATCTCTGCAACCCCAGGTATCCTTTGTTAAAGTAAATGTTTTTCTTAACTATGTAAAGAAGTTTGGCCATTTGGGGGCTGGAAAGATGGCTTAGTGGTTAAGCGCTTGCTGTGAAGCCTAAAGACCCCAGTTCAAGGCTCGATTCCCCAGGACCCACATTAGCCAGATGCACAAGGGGGAACACGACTCTGGAGTTCGTCTGCAGTGGCTGGAGGCCCTGGTGTGCCCATTCTCCCTCTCTCTCTCTCTATCTGCCTCTTTCTCTCCCTGTCTGTCACTCTCTCTGTGTGTCTGTCACTCTCAAATAAATAAATAAGAATAAGCAAAAATATATTTTTAAAAATATTAAAAAAAGAAGTTTGGCCATTTTTGTCTAAATATGGGGGTCATAAAAGTCCATCGGGACCCATGGTCAATGACTTAATGATAAAGTTGGTTGTACATCTAAGAGTGAGGCTATCATGATGGGAAAGGACAAGAAGAACATATGCATATGTAGACTGAGCATGACCAGGAGTGTTCAGAAAGCTGGATGGAGAGAAAGGTCCCCTCACCATGGATTAGCAGGCTCTCATAAAACCTCTTTTATGGAAGTAGCTCCCTTCTATCTGCACTTTCTGGAGACCTTGAGCTCAGAATTTATTATGTCCAACAAAATTCTACCACACTTTGTAAGACATATGCCATTTGGCTACATGGAATTGAGAAAGAAATATTATGGTTTAACAGTATTTTTCAGAACCCAAACCAGTTCTACCTTTGGAGGCACCAACCACCTTTAGTTCTTGAGTTTATCCTGACAATGTTGTGCAACTATGTTGTCAAGTCCTCAACTTTTGTTGTGATGTTGAGTCAGGTACCATCTGTTACTTTGTTTTCTAGATTTTAAAAAACCTCCTTGGTATATTTTGTCTGCTCTTTTCTTCTTAACTATTTTTCTTTGTATCCATGGGTTTTCTTTAAGGAATTTTCCCATCATTTTGGTGGTATTTTCCTGAAGTAGCTATATCTTTTCAGTTTTTTCTGACTAGAAGCATCATTTTTACAACTGCATTTTTTCCTCCTTGTTCCTGGTTTTGACATCACATTTTCCCCATATTTCAGTGATCATACTCATGGTGTTGATTTCTAATTCTACTCTGCTACATTGGCCTTTCCAGAATACGTGAGACTGTGTTTTAGCCTCCTCCAGCAGGGCTCCACATGAGGGACCCACAGGTGCTCTGGGGTCATTTTGACCAGAAAGAGAATCCTTCATTTCATTTTACCACTGCCCAATATTGACAAGATTTCTTCAGCTCTTTCAACATGTCTCATTATTTTAATTCTTTATCAAATCATATTGTTTCTGCCTCCAGGTTCTCTAGGAATTTGACCTCTTCTACCCTTATTCTTTTGGGCAATCAAAGTGGCCTCCTAAACTTTTACAGTCTCAAAACCCATCTACCATGCTTGGGTTACTTTAGCTTTGTGATTAGGGTAGAATCAAATCCAAACTTCTTAGCCTGGCATTTATGATATCACTCTTGCATACCTTTTTGGTCCTATTATTCATGACATCACTGTAAATTTATCCATAAACCATCTCTTAGCACCAAGTATCTGTGCCCACTGCTTTGGGTGTGAGACTACCCTGTATCTCTCATTACGTCCTTTTTTTTCAGTCAGAGTATATTTCAATAATCCAAGTTACATTTCTTTTGTATATTCTTGATAGATACAACTTGGTTCAGTTTATCTTGTGAATTCTTTGACAACATTCCCCTAGCAGTAAATTTTTATTCAGTTATTTTCACAATAAAGAGATATCTTACACTTCAGCTTAAAGATTAGCATTGTTAGTAGCCAAAGAGTTCCTTGGGAGACTGACAGCTAACTAGCAGCAAAAAATCTGACTAGAAAGGCAATGCCGATGGTATTACTTCAATTGAGGCAAATCTAGCATCTTCGTCTATGACTAACAAATCACCACCAAGGGCCCTCTGTTGTCAACCTGCAAATACTCATCTCTGAGTGGGATGAACATTTCTGAGACAGTAATCAACACACAACTGGAAAATACCATCCCACAAAGCCAGTGCCATGATGACTTTCTAATTCTTTATAGTTATAAACTAACATTCTTCAATAAAACCTCGGAAAAGGCTGAGGAACATGTAATTTTCTTTGGCAAAAATGGGGCCTGGCTTAAACACAGTGAAAAGGTTTGTGTGAGTTCAAAGGGGGCGACAAAGACACTTTTTTTTTTTTTTTTGTTCTTGCTATCATTGGCCTACTTTCAACTCTTGTGTCCAAAACAAATGAATCTGGATGGAAGTAGTTAAACATTGATGTGAACAAGTCCAATTCTTTTATAGATACTATTGCTAAACTGTCCTCCCCTGTTTGAAATCTGTGTTGGGAGATAGAAACCACTTCAGTTCCATGAGTCACTTCTGCCTCTTAGCCAGAACAACTGAGCTTCTTTTGTATAAAAGATGATCTGTAGTCTGTCCTCCACCACATTGGCCCACCTCAAACCCTCCCAAAGCCCCAGGGCTCTCAGCTCTGACATTTAGCAGCTCACAACTTCATTCTCTGAGCTGGTGACACTGACTTAATGGTTTTACAAATGAGCACTAGGTCATTGCTGGTTGTCTTTCTTCAGGGTTTGCAGGGAATGTGTGTCATGTGTTGTCATTGCCACTGCCTGTCTGACCACATGCGTGTTGACCTCGATGTGGGCAGCACTTGCAAGAGAGCTGCAGGGAGCATGCAGAGAAGATGAGCACATTCTCCCTCCCTTACACCTTTTCATCCCTTCACCAGCCCCTGAGGAAAGATAGAGAGAAGGAAGCAGAAACTCGAGTGAAAGTACAGCCCAGAAACAAAGATGTACGGCCTGACTCACCTGTGTCGTGAATGGCTGTGTGTACTCTTTGAGATGAGTTACCTGTCCTTCCAGAAACTGAAGCAGCCAATGAGTCTTGCATAGCTGCTGACTGTTCATTGTGAGCAGTGGGGCATCTCTTCCTCCTCCAGTTTCAATTGTTATTGATGTCTTGCCATATTTTGCAGATAATCCTCCAAATAGCATGAGCTCACTTTTTACCCGAGTCTTGCAGATTAGCTCATCTAGGTTATGCGTGTTGGTGTTGAGTGTTGAAAATGTCTTAATTTTTCTTTCTTCAAGGCACTTCCAACCATAGCAGATAGCTAATGAGTTAGATCTTCTTTTGCACCATGTGCTTAATCCGTGAATGAGGAAAGGCTCCAACATTGTTAAATCTTCATTCGTTGGTAACTGTAGAAAGTCTCCTGAAGTATAAAGAAAGTGAGAGTTTTATGTTACTTTCTAACTCCTTAAGATCTTCCTCCACTGGATCCCTTCTTCTTCTTTTTGCAGTTTGTATCTATGTATATTTTATATAGTCTGTGAAGTCCATTTTCTTCCAGAAATATATATTTGACATTCTTGTAATTTCCATAAACTTTAATGTAATAAGGTTCTCCACTATTTCATTGAAGAACAAATAGCTTTCTCTTTCTGTAACACACAGCTTCAGATTGCTGAGATGAACTTCCAAACCAAGTTATGGAGAAAGGGATGTTTATTGAAGTTTACAGATTTGGGGAAAGTTCCATAATGGCAGAAATTGGCCCCATTTTAAAGGACCAAGGAGAGAGAGAGAGAGAGAGAGAGAGAGAGAGAGAGAGAGAAGCTATATCACACTGCACCCTTCAGGAACTCCAGAAAGAACTAGATACTTTGCTTACTATTAGATTGGAATTTCAAATCCACCACCACACCTTAGGGCTGGACTCTTAAGATCAGCCCAGTGACACTTCCTCCACTCAGATGGCTGCAGATATAAATTACAAACTGTAATAAAGCACTGAATATATTGGGGGCCATCTGCTCAGACTACCACACTTTGTTTAAGACATTTTTGTTTACACTTTGTTCAAATATATACTCTATGATTCTTACTTAGGACTCAGAAACCAGTTTCAAAGGTAACCAAATTTAGTTCAAACAAATGAATGGTAAGTATATGAGAGCATTCTTATTTTCTAGTCCCAGTCCCCATATACCATATAGTATAATTGCAAAGTTAGTTAACACTACATTTTCCTGCTATCCCAATTACAGACGTTAGAGTAAGCATTCAAGAGGATCCTGGACCATTCCCTTTCTGGGATTTTCCCCCAAAGTATGAAAACCAATGCATATTTTCTAGCCCACCTCTGTCTCAATCTATCTCTATCTCTCCCTATCTGCATAGCTGAGTCTATATCTGTGTCTCCATCTATATGCCGTCAGAATAAGCACACAGTACAAACCTTTCTTCATAGTCTGTGATTTGTCTGTCATAGAGCAGACATATATTAATAGAATATTTCAGACTCTTTCTTTCTAGTTCATAGCTGAACCTAGGGGGGAAGAAAGACTTAAAATGACACATTTCAATTACGTGGAGCAGGAGAGGGTAGAAGCCTAGTAGGACAGGCTAAGACCATTGGGAGAAGTCATTTGATGCATTAAGGTGAGTATCAAAGAGTGAATGAGACCTCCTGCAGACAAATGGGAGTTTGCAAACTAGAAGTGGGGGTGTTGACATTAGTGCAGAAACACAGCATGTGCAAAGGCGTTCTGAGTTAAGTGTGTGGTGTGTCTAGGGAGTGGCAAAGGAGCCAGTATGGCTGGAGCTTGAGCTGTGTGGGATGAAGTGGCAGGAGCCCAGGCTACAGGGATGGAAAAGACCTATTAGCTCATAGTTCCTTTCTCCATCTCTTCCTTCTCTATCTCACAGCCAATGTCTCCATGATGTTCTCATCCATGGCTGGCCCAGGAAAATGGATCTAATCTCTTTGAACTAAAAGGACAGAGGTCAGGAATGGAGACAGGCTAGAAGCCAGGTCACAACCTTTCTTCTCAATAGCCAAAACTCTTTGTTTTTACATGTGAATATTTGTGCTTTTTAAATTTGAGTTACTCAACATTTTAGTAATGTTCTATTTTTAATCTGTTTGTTCAAATCATCACTTGAGCCATTCTTCACCCTTAAGTCTATTTCCCTGCATCTAAAAAAAATAATAAAATAAAATGTCATTTGATGTACCTTCATGAAATTACAACTGACATTATTTGAGATTCAGAGCTGGCATTAAGATGAGTGATGAAACAAATTATTTATTGACTCCTCTTTCTCGCCACACATAGTCAAAACATTTTCTCTCCTCCCAAGCAACCCAACAGGCTGTATTATATCTCCTTGAAGGAGGGGTCTATTTGATTCTTTATTCCATTTAACTCCAGCACAACTGCATGCCTTTGAAATACCAAAGGTATTTGTTAGCAGGACTGGAAAAAAGGCTACATAATTATAACTTTACATGATACCCAATAGTTTCTCATCTAGTACAACATTCCTCAAGAGATAGTAAGATTTTTTTCAATGATATTGTTAAACCAGGAATATGATAAACTTCAAGGGGCCAAATGCATTACTTATTTTTCATTTGTAGATGTGAAGTTAACCATTAAGTAAGAACTTACTGGGTTTTCTGTGATATGAAACAATTTAGGCTGTTACCTTTGAGAATCAAATTTAAGGCTAAGATCAGAGTTAAATGGTAAGACAAACAGCCATTTGGTAATCTATATTGAAACAAGAAATTCAAAAGGATTTTTTTTTTAACTTGAGAAGACTAGCCACACTATCAAAGGGAATAAAATAGAACTGAATGTAGTCCTGTGTACACACACCCAAAACACAATCGTTTGTGTAAAGCAACCCAGCTAAAACACAGTCATGACTGAAATAGCATAGAACTCATAGATACAAAGCAGAGGATAAGTTTTGGCTGAAAAAATCCTTATTAAACCTTAGCTAATGGCTTCAAGTTTTCAATTGACAACTTAAAAAAACTAGCTAGTAGAAGATTTTGAATGTTACAAACACAAAGAAATGAATAACTGTTTAAAGTGATGACTTTGGCCTTGACCGTGGTCTGCCTGTTCATCTCATGTTGTGCACATGTGCTGAAGCATCGTATTATGCTTCATAAATGAGCAAAATGATAAAATATAGTTATTTTTAATTAAACTATCTGTAGAAGGATAGTATATATACATATATATTTAATGCATGTAAATTCTTTTACAGTGTCCTCATTCACAATCTTATAAAGCTTGCATATTAAATCCATCTTTAAAAATACTTTAAAAATTTTTATTTAATTGACAGAGAGAGGTAGAGAAAGAAGGAGTGTCTGTTTGTGCCAGGGCCTTCAGCCACTGCAAACTAACTCCAGATGCTTATACCATCTTGTGCATCTGGCTCACATGGGTCCTGTGGAAACAAACCTGGGGCCTTTGGCTTTGCAGGCAAGTACCTTAACCCCTAATCCATCTCTCTAGCTCTAAATTCATCTTTATAACAAGATTATTATATAAATCTAAAATTATTTTCCAAGATTTATACCCTGCATTTAAAATTCATTCCTGGCTATATTTACAATCCATCATAATCTGTGTTCAGATGTGAATCATGATCTACTCTCATATTTGGGTCAATGTTTTAGTTATCCCTGTGTTTAGTTTCCTTTATAGATATTACACAGCACTGTGATAAAAATAAAATAAAGAAGCAGCACCTAACACATCTGATTCCTTTCACTATGGGCCCCTCCCAAGGGCTGTGAGTTTTATTCTAAAAGGATGCATAGTAGCTTGTACTTTATGAGATAGTTGCTTTCTAGCAAGCATTTGCCAGTTGTACGCATCAGAGCTAAGCCTACAGGCAGCTCTAGGTGACTGACCATAACAGAGAAAAGCAGTGAACCAGAGGTTTGAAGTAACCAGCCAGAGTTCAAGGAGCCAGTGGGCAACAGTCTGGCTCTGACATGTCTGGTAAGGCCCACTATTGCCCAGCTCTGAATCACTGCTGTGGATTACCTGTGAGTTACATAGCTGCCCTGCAGGTTGTGTAGTAATCTTTGGTTGACACACAGAGGAGTCCTGATTTATGATTTTTCATCTTAAGATAAAAACGGGCATTCATTAAGTGAGCTATCAAAATCTGAACCCAGTGCAGTGAGAACCCAAGAAACATTCAACTTCATGTCCTCCACAGACTCATTTCATATTTTGAATTATTTCTGTAAAAGACAAAGATACCTGCTTCTAAATAAATCTTTGATGCAGTTATTCTTGCTTTCATCTGAAAATGACCTTTTTTCTTTGTTTCTTTTTAATGATGAAGGCCAGTAATAATTGCTGCCTGTTAATAATTCTATATGACTTCATTTTAACTCTAGGTTCATTCCCTAATATTCATCCAGAAATTTGAAGTTATTTGAAAAAGATCATAAAATCCAAAGGGATGTTAAGCTATTCAAAAGACAACTTGCAGAATAAGATATTTGAGCTGGTTAGCCACTCTAATTCCTACATCAAAGTTTAAAATGCTAGCCATTTTGCTCAAAATACTTTAAAAATGAGTTATGTAGTTATTCAACTTCAAAAAGATACTCGCTTGAGCATCATTGGATTCTTGCTTGAGTCAGAGCCTCGATCACGTTACAATAGGATGAGCCTGCCCGGAGTCAGACTCCTTGTGATTTGATGGTCCTTGACGTACACTTTTAAAATTTAGCATCTCCCTTTGACTGTGTTTCTCTCAACTTGAAGTTCTCTCTGGAGATTACTGGCAGATGACTCATCCTGCCCCCACTTTCAAAAACCCTACTTACCTGTTGGTTTCTGCTCATCTACCCACAATTTATTGGAAAAAGAAAGAACTGCTCTGAGTGGCTGGTGTTCCAGATGCTATGATAGAGCCACAGTCTGTGTTGCTCAGTCCAGTGTGGAGTTGCAGTTATCAGCTCACAGTGCTGAGAGCACAAGCAGCTCTGATCTGAGTAACATGTAGGTACTCGTTTGCAGCCCCCCGGATCAGCATCAAGAGCGTATGGGGGTTTTCTGCATGTGAAGTGTGTAAGTACCACTAGGATTTGACCAGAGGCCTTAAGTCCACATTCTTCAACCTTCTCCCACTGTAGTCCAGGCTGTTGGTGCGGATGGGCTTGGCAGGTATTTCTTCTACAACGTGGCATAAGTTCCATCCACTGTCCTTTTCCATGAAATAGTTCCTTTGTGAGAAAATACAGGTGAACATTTAAAAGTCAGGATCTCTTTGAAAGTAGATTACCAACAAAAGCATTCTAAAAGACTGAAAAAAAATTTTTAAGTCTGAAATTTATGTGAAGTAAGCATCGTGAGAAACATTGAACTCCAGAAATAAGCTAAATGGGTGGTTCATGGAAGGAATATTTAGACATGGATTAAAAGCAGAGACAAGGCTGTGGAAATGTCTCTGTAGATAACACACTTGTCACAGACCCCTGAGTGCCTGAGCTCTGATCTCCAGAACACACTTAAAGCAAAATGCTGTCCCATTAGCTTCTAGAGTATCAATGTTCTTAGGCAGAGAAGAGATGCAGGGACAGGAGACACCCTGAGAAGACTGTGGGTCAACTAGCCCGGAAAACACAGTAATGAACAAGAGACTTTGTCTCCAAGAAAGTGGAAAGTGAGGACCAACACCAACAGTTGTCTTTTGACCTTCACATATGTATGGTGGCATGCCGGCCCACTCACACACCCCAAATCCTGAGATATTCAATAAATACAGACATGATGAAACAGATCCAGGAAAAGAACATGGGGAAAGTGGCATTTTTTTTCAATTAGTTGTGAACACTCTGTTTCTATTACTATTGGCTTAATATATTTACATGGTGGGGGAAATTAATACATGAACAGTAAGACTTCCATGACTTATACAGTATTCCTTACTTTCTGAAACACACACACACACACACACACACACACACACACACACACGTATATGAGGTGTTGATTCCACGGAGTACACTGCATTACTGTCAGAAGGGAATCATATCGTATTATCCTTTCATAAAAGATCTGGTAGTATGACTGATGACTACTAGAAGCAAAGAAAAGAGGACAATATGTTGGGAGAATATTAATTAGATTTTTTAATTTATATCACAAAATACCTGAGATAATCAAATTATACAAAAGAAATTTGGGGGGCTAAGGAGATTTCTCAATATTTAAAGACACTTGCCTCCAAATTCTGCTTACTAGGGTTCAATTCCCCAGTGATCCACATAAAACCAGATGGACTTTGTTTGCAGTGGCAAGACACACTTCCCTCCCCACACATGCACATAAATCAATTTAAAAAAAAAAACTTAAAAGAAGGAAATCTTTAGTTTTGCTCACAGATTCAGAGTTTTGTGTCCATGGTCACTTGCTATGTTGTTTCTCATCTGTGGCAATATAGATCTTCATGGCTTCACAGTGGCCAGGCAGTAAAAGGAGAGAAGCCTAGGATCGCAGAATGCCCTTCAAGGGTATGCCCCCAGTGATCTAGCTTCCTTCTACTATGTTCCGCCTCTTAAAAAGCTTCCACCATCTCTCAATAGCATCACAGGCTTGCAACAAAGTGGGACTTTGGGGGACATTTAAGATCCAAACCATTGAATCAATGCACCTTGTAATATGGCAATATCTTTCTCTGAAAAGTATTCTGAAGTATTAATATTATTTTGGCCCAAGGGTGAGAATATAAATAGTATTACTAAAGTACTAGCATCAAAACCCCATGTGCTTTCTACTCCTAATCTTTGGGTTTGTAGAGTATGAAGAATCAGTGAATGAGGTGTGCTTGGAGGAGGGTACTTGGTTCAACTGGTAGACTGGGCTCTGATGTTCATCAAGGACCACTGGACACTCATTGTAATAAAATTCCCTCATCAATGATACCCAAATCCTCCTGGCACCATATTCCAGTGGCAATCAGATAAACTGCAGAAAATGACTTTCATGTTTCATAACGTGACTGGTAAGAGTGTAGCTGGAGATTTTTAGGCTGTGTTGTTTCAGGCAAACTGTTCTGTTTTTCTGAGCCTTACTTTCCTGCACTGAAATATGGGGAATAATATTTCCCCGTAACTCCTCATAATAATTCCAGTGTTAATTTGGGAAGATGAACGTGCTAACACTCTACTAGAACGGCATCTCCCAGACCCCAGTAGACTATGCTTGGGCAAACAGGACTGTTCAACTATCTCACAACACTTCAGGTTATAAACTTACTTCAATAAATTTGCTGGAGTAACTTCTGGAATTTTTCTAAATGCTGGATAGAGAGCAGCAGAAAGCTGTTCCTGTACGGAGGAACCTGACTGGGTGGTGGTGCTAGACAGAAACTGGTGCTAGACGATGGCAGTGTGAAGGAGGAAGAAGAGGCTGATGAGCCTGGGTTAAAAATGTTCATCACCAAACCTTCAGGAAGCTGATTAACCTAGAGGCTTCCATTTCCATATCCTCAGTTCACATGAACCTAGCTTTGGAGAGTTTAAAGTCAACTGTGGCAAAAAGCAGACATTTGTTGCATTGCCTGACCCATGGTGTCATCAATGAAGAGGGCCAACAATTAGCTAAAAATTCAGGGCAGACTTTTGATGGGGAGGAATTTAGGGGAAAAAATAGTTTATGAAAAGAATAGGTTTTATTTCCTTCCACCTGCTCTCCCTCCCTACCTCCCTCCCTCCCTCCATTTCTTCCTTCTCATAAGGACTAATCCCAGGGTCCCACTCATGCTGAGCACTCATTCTACCACCCAGCTACACCCCAGTCATAAACTATGATACTTTAATTGCACCTCTAATAAAGGAGTATTTTAGTGTTACTTGCCTGGTATATATTAATCTTTTGACAATGCATATTTTGACATAAGTCAAGATTACTTAAAAGGACAAGAGAGGGCTGGAGAGATGGCTTAGTGGTTAAGTGCTTGCCTATGAAGCCTAAGGACCCAGGTTTGAGGCTCAGTTCCCCAGGACCCACGTTAGTCATATGCACAAGGGGGCACATGCATCTAGAGATCCTTTTCAGTGGCTAGAGGCCCTGGTGTGCCCATTCTTTCTCTCTCTCTCTCTCTCTCTCTCTTTCTCTTTCTCTCAAATAAATAAATAAAAATAAACAAAAACATTTTTTAAAAAAAGGACAAGAGAATTACATTAGTTGAATCATTTAAGGTTAGCCTTAAGAAAAGGAAAAGAAAAAGATTAAATAAATATGAAACCTATAAGCCAGGTGTAGTGGCACATACCTTCACTCCCAGCACTCAGGAAACTGAGGTAGGAAGATTGCTGTGAGCTCCAGGCCAGCCTGGGACTACAGAGAGAGTACCAGCGTAGCCTGGGCTAGTGTGAGACCCTGCCTAGAAGAAAAAAAAAAGATACACTTATAAAGAACACTTAGATGATTTGAACCCAATTCCTGCATGGGGCAGTTACTTCCTGGGCTCCCTGGAAACTGATCTCTTGCTCTGTGCTGGGTCAAGAACAGTTGGCCCCGCATTGGAGGCTAGTTTGACCAGAGTTCTGTGATTGAATTCTCCTTTGAAAGGAAGAGGGGCAAGAAAAATATATTCTAAAAGTGACACAGAGCTCAACTCAACAAGTTGAAATTGGGATTTATTCCTGGTATTACTTGGATTTTCAAGAATTTTTGTAAATCTTGCCTTTCGGCTATAGCTCTCCCCAGCTTTAGGAATTATTTGCCAAATTCATTTCAAGCTCTTAAATTTACAGTTAAAAGAGAAATAAAAAAGTCTTTCATTTGTTCCTAAGCTGTTTATTTTGCTTGTAAAACCAATCATAACGTCTACCCAATAAAAAGAGAAAAGAGAAATGCATAAAAGTTATAACTTCAGAAAAGTCAACCGTTGAAGCCTGAAACTCTCTCAGGCCAAGTCCAAAGTCATCGTAATGAGACAGAGGTTTCTCTTTGAACTTGAAGCTTTCTGAGAAAATCCTTTCTTTACCCTTTTCTAGAAGTATCCCCTTCAAGACCGACTGTCTCTAAGTTTGGGGATGGACTTGCTGACACTTCAGGAAAAGCAGGCAGTGAGCTAGAAATAGTCCTTCGAGGCTGTGGAGCACAATGGGAGCTGCTTATGTAAGTTGTCCAGGTGTGAGCTGCTGAGACGTGAAGTGGCTCACACAGAGCGTCCTGACAAGGTACCAGGTGGTGTGCACTATGCGAATGTTCTTGACCTTGTCCCTCCATATTAATTTTATCAACATTACAAGCACCAGGGAAGAAATAACTTAAGGAAAGAAAACTTTCATTTTATCTCATAATGTGAGAGGATTCAATTCCTCGTGGAGGGGACGACATGGTAGCAGGTAGCAAACAGCTGGGATTTCTCACTGCTTCACATCTCAGTGGAGCAGGAAGCAGAGAGAGAGAGAGAGAGAGAGAGCGAGCAGGAAGCTACAAGCCGTGGGCCTAAACCTCTTCCAGTGACCAATTACCCACCTCCTCAGGCTACACTCCACCTCTAAAACTTCATAATCTCCTAAAACAGCGCCAGCAGCCGAGGACCACGTGTTAAAACACGTGAGCCTGTGCTGGACATTTTATATCCAAACTATAACACTCTCCTCTACCCTTGCCCCTTGCCCTGTCACATAAAACACCTCCTCTTGTGCACCACACACATACACATACACACATACACACACCTACATAGCCAGACTAGACATCTGTGAGTATAGAACCACCCTATTAGAAATGTTACAGAATGGACACCCTCTTCTACCCCCAACCAAATGCCTAGGGGAAGGTTGGTAAGCACAGTGAATAGCAAAATCCCAGGGAAATCATGGGGAAGTCTAAAAAGTGCATTTACATCAGACCTACTAAGACCAGCATTGACCATATGGGATCTTGTTTTACAAAAAAAAAAAAAAAGAAAGAAAGAAATTGGACACAAATCAAGGGTTTTGTGTCTCTGGGTTTAAAAACTTTTCATCACTTTTTCCTTCTAGAATGAAAATATCACACTAACTACTTTACCAGAAGAAGCAAAAGTGTTTGAAAAATAATTTCACCCCTGCCAATGCCTGCTATGGAGATCAGTGTTGCTCACAATTTGTTCCTGATTTTCAAAGTCCCCCCCCCCAACCTCATTGGGAATTTTTGCTTCTGTAAACACTAACATCTGTGGCACCAAGTAAGCAAACAGACAAAAGAAAATGTCTTCCTATGGGAACTCTGCTCTGGAGACTTGCTTTCCCTCCAGACTTTCAAATGCCATCCTTTGGTTCAGTCATCAGTTCACGCATTCACCCGGGGGGAAGGCACTCAAGGGCTGGCCTCGCTGAGCTGCAGTGGAGATAACATTTCTAGCTCCATCATAACCCACATTGTCTTCACCTTCAAAACACCACTTAGGGCCTAGAGATGGCTCAGTGCACAAAGTGTTTGCATATTGGATCGGCTCCTCAGCACCCACATAAATTATGAACATTGGGTAGGCGTGGCAGCCTAACTGTTATCCCAGCACTTGGGAGACAGAGGAGGGATCCCTGGAACAAGGGGCTGACTTAGAATTCTGCTCGGAACATGCCAGATGTTATCAAAGTGCTATTCTTTTCATTTTATGATTAAACTATTCAATCATGAAAAGGTGAAACACTGTATTTCTTCACCATGCTCAGTCATATTAATGACTTATATAAATACTTTGCCACTTAATCACATCCATCTATTTTGTGATACATAGTGCTCTTCTATGTCTGCACTTTTTTGGGCACGTATCTGGTGAGTTTCAGTTCTATGTGTCCACAAACTTGGCTATGTTATGATACTTAGTTGTTTGGCTAAAAACTAGATGTTTTGATCTGGGGAGATGACACAGTGGTTAGAAATGCTTGCCCCTTATGCATGAGGGAATCTTGGGTGGGAGATTACCAAGTGTGGTCCCCCCAAAATGCACATAGACAGACAACCACACACATCTCTAAGCAAAGCTGGTGGGGAATGGAGGCTGGAAAATTGCTGAAGATGACACATGACGCAGAAGCTCCAGGTTTGGGAGAAACCCGCCTCAAAGAAATAAACAGGTAAACATTAGAGGGCGCCCATCACTATCCTGGGCTCTCCACTCACATGCAGGTAGGGGCCATGTATCTACACACCCCTGTGCATATACCACACATCATACACACAACACATACCACATCACACATATATTCTACACATACTCAAAAAATCACCCTAAAGGCCTTTTGAGTAGTATGTTTTAGGATATGAAAAAAATCTACCACTCTTTAAATAAAGCAGACGATCTTCCCTATGTGGATGGGCTTCATAGATCTGTTGAAAACTCTAAGAGCAAAACCTGAAGTATGATGTGCTGCTTGGACATCCAGCCTGCTGGCCTGCTACGGGGTTTCTGGGCCCAACGTAAGATGTCTCTAGCCTCCCAGTTTCCTTGTGTTTACTGATCTCAAAATGCTATGAGCCAACTCCTACAAATCCCAATCTCTCTCTATGGACCATTGTACCAACCAGAGGGTCACAGAGAAGCAGAACTCTTAGGAGAGTCCGCTTTGTTTCTTTGAGCATTACATATTCTACAGGGTTGGGAGATTATAATCTATCTGCTAAATCTTCCAGCCACTCCACTGATAAATAAATAAATAAATAAATAAATAAATAAATAAATAAAATTTTACTAGAACAGAATCATGTTCACCCATTTATGCAAAATGCAGCTGTTTGTATTTTATAATTGAGCAGCACATTTTAAAAGTTTCAGTAATGTATTTGGTCCATAAATCTAAAATACAACTGTGCCAGAAATGTTTGCTGACATCTGATTTACAGCAAACCATGCATGGCATCAGAATGCTCACCTTCCTTAAAGAAGACATAATTCTCGGTCTCCAAAAAACACAAACAGAGTGTGAAAGCTATGTGTGGTGATTTGAGTCAGATGTCCCCCATAAACTCATGTGTTCTGAGTGCTTGGACCCCAGCTGATGACATCTTGGGAAGTAGAGCCCTGCTGTGGGAGGTGTGCTGTTGGGGACAGACCCTGAGGTTTATTAGCCCCTAGCTTGCTGGTGTTAGCTGACTCACTCTCTTGCTGCTTTTTTTCCACCTGCTGTGGCAGAAATGATGTCCAGCCTCTGCTTGTCCCATGTTTTCCCCACCATCATGAAACTTCCCCTCAAGACTCTAAGCCAAAATATGTTTTTCCCTCCTATCAGCTGCTTTAAGCAGGGCATTTGGTCTCAGCAATATGAAGGTAATGACAACACTACGGATTCATGTTCCTGCAGAAAAAAAAAGAATAAAATTGATTATTTCCTCTCAATAATGGCCAAAGTGAGGGTGTTTATCTATTTGTGGATAAGGTAATTGAATAAAATGTTCTTTGAAAGAATGGTGCTATTATTTTTTCTTGTCTTGTCATATATCCTCTTGTGCAGACTATAGCAATATGTTATTCTACTGAAATAGATTTCTATTTGATGCTATACTACAGCCCTAGGTAATAATGCTAAAGCAATAAGCCCAAAGTGAATCTTAGGATTTTCAATCACTGTGACAAGTTGAGCTGATGTAGAAATCATCTTTATTGTACATAATACATATGTGAGATTAAAAATATAAAACATTAATTATGTCTTTAAAATAACCTGTATGCAGAAATTTTAAGGCCAAATTTATTGCATAGGAAGGAGGTAAAACCGAATGATCTTCAGAAATCATCAAAGGTAGGATGATGTTTTATTGTCTACCTGAAAAAGTTGAGTGTATGGAACTTATATACTATATGGGAAAATAAAACTGAGCTCCATGAATAAGACTGTGAGTTGGAAAGGTTTAGCAAGCCTCCTGCCTTTGGTCATTGGTTGATAAAGAATAACTCCAAAGAAATCAGAATTCTAACCTTACATTGTACACATGTCTCAAGTCCCACTAACCATGTGGGCATAGGAGTATCTTGACTTGAGAAATTCACATTAGCATCTTTCCTGATGGAGAAAACTATTGGTCTGGAAATAGCAAATAACGATGGCTCAGGAAAGACAAAACACCAGTGTCCTTGCCAAACTCTTCTCTGGGTAGAAAAAAATCTTTGTCTTTCGAGATTCAGTTCAAACAATACCTTGTGACTTTTTATCATGTGAACTGTTGGATTTCCAAGTTCCCTTCTGCACATAAACTTCTACTCTCACAGTCCTTCATTGCTATCTGCAGCCAACAACATTCAGACTATATTATACTCCCCTTCATATCCATCTCCTTCTAGAAGTGAACTGCTCAAGGCCCAAAACTGTCTTTCACCTTTGTATCTTCTTACCTTGAATATCCATGTTTCAAATGTTTCTTGAAAGCAGTGGACATAATTATTTACATTAACCTTTCTGAGGTATATGAAATAACAAACAGCACTGACTAGTCCATCAAGAAATTAATTATAAGATTTAATAAACACTTAAGGTGTTTAACCACCTAGTCAAACATTACAGGATGCAATTTGTGTCTGAAAACTATGTCTGTTGAATAAGAAGAAAGTTCTGAGAAGTTTTGGAAACCAATTTAGCTAGCTCACAGTGGGAGGCGTGTGAAAGGCTAGAAAGCTTGGGAGGGTCCAGAGTATGGTTAACTCAGATATGTCACCTTTATCCTGTAGCTAATTAATGACAAAACATGGGCACTTTCTGTGCAAAGAACTAACTCAGAATAGTTCTGGTTTAGTATTGCTAATCTGGCAGCAGTGAGTACGATGGTTGGACTGGGAAAGCCCCTTGAGGCTGAAGAACAGGGATGGAGATATTTAGGACAAAAGGAAAGGAGCAGAAATAAGTTCATCAATAATCCCAAATATCATCAAAGCTGGGATGATGTTCTAATGTCTACCTGAAAGAGTTGAGTGTAGGAAACTTATACTGCATGGGAAAATAGAACTGAGTTCCATGAATAAGACTGTGAGTTGGGAAGGTGTATAAAAAATCATTTAAAATTTAAACTTATTATTAGACAATAAAGACAAAGAATATGAATGTGTCATGACACAGGAATACAGAGAGACTAAATATATTGAGAAATTGATGAGATATGAGGAAATGATAGTTTTCCTTCCAGTACATTCTATGATAAGTATGAAAATAAGATGTTCACCCAGACTGAACTAAGAAGTTCCCATAAACTATCATCTATGTAGTCAAACATAACCAGCTATTTGGGACATTGTTTATAATCATGGAAGTCGTCAATAAAAATATTTAAAATAAAATAAAATAAAAAAGAATTATTTTAATACAATAAGGTTCCAAAAACAAGAGGAAAGTATACAGGTCATATATGATTCCATTTTGTAACTTCTGTGTTATAGAAAGTTCATATATAACTGCACAGTGATATACAGGAGTTCCAGACAGGTAAACTTACCTGATTTGTGGTCTCATTGTCATTGGTGTTGGGTAAACAACTTTCATAGATAGGCCAAGCTCTAATGTAAAAAAGAAAAAGAATGTAAAAGTTGTGTATCTACACAGGAAATATGAGATTCATTCTATAGTATATGAATATCAGGCTTAGTTGAAGTTGGTGTGGTGTAAGTTAATATTGAATTTAGCTAGTTTCTTCTTTTAGTTCATTGCAAAGTTTTGTCCGTATGAAGTAGCATTCTCTTTCTGCCTTTATCAGCTGTGCAAGCCAGGAATACCATTCTTAGCCTTTGAGCAAGTTCTCAGTCATCTTTGGAAGCTTGAGTTCAAAAGCCTTGGCACACTGTCATGAAATTCCATTTCCCTTACCCTAATATAGCATAGTATTTTTAAACGTTTCTTGCCCTCATCATTGTCATCATAAACTAAGAGATCATAATCAGACTAGGATAACTGTTCATGTACTGGAGGAAGTTTCTTGGAATTACACATACCCTAAGTGGTGTGAGCCATGGTGACTCAGCAGTCATCAATGTTCTCTCAGGGTAGGAAGGAGAGAGGCTCAGGTGACTGAAGTAAGAGGAGGATAGCTTTTGGAATAAGACTAGGAATAATCCCCATGATTTCTAGACAATCAAAAACATTGTGTTCTGTATTAGTGGCCTGGGACTGCTATGAGAAAGCACCACATAGTGGGTGACTTAAACAGAAGAAGATTATTTTCTCACAGTTTTGGAGACTAGGGGTTTTGGGTAAAAGAGCTGGTAAGATGGGTTTCTTCTAAGCATCTCTAACCTTGGCTTATTTGAACATCTTCTCAGGGTCTCTAAAGCTCTCTCCCTTCCTATCTCACCCTGTGACCATCTTCATGATCTGTGCTCAGACTTACTCTTTCCCAAGGACATTAGTCATACTGGGTTAAGATGCATTCCCATAATGTCTTTGTAACTCAATGATTAAATGCAACTCTATTTTGAGGTACTGGAGGTTAGGACTGAAACATGAATTTGAAGAGGGAATATTATTTAGCCCTGCTTTAGTTTAGATATAGGTTTGTGTTTTCCAGGGGACCATGTGCAAGAAGCTTGGTCCAGGAAATGATGTTGCACTGATGGAACCTTTAAGAGACACAGTCTAGTGGAATATTCATGAGTTATTAGGGTACTACCCTAAAAATGGATTGATGTAGTTCTCTCACAGAACTCAGTTCCTGTGCAAGGTGGTACACATAAAGTGAATAAACACGACCCTTAAGTCATAATCCCTTCTCCTCTTGTCACATGACTGTTCTTTCCCTCATGAGTGTTTCCAGCACGATGCTATTTTCCATGTTGTAATGCATCCAGTTTAACCAATGGTAAAATGGATGAGTCACATAACCTTGAACATTTAGCCCCTCTCCCCATATTGAGAGATTTAAAAAATTCTTTTTTCTTTACGCATTACCCATCTTTGGGCATTTTGTTACAGTGTCATACAAGAGCCTGTCTTACCTATAACTTCAACCAAATTACAAAGCTGGATCTTGTGTGTTTATTTGGAGATTGCATCATGGTCAGTTCTTAAAAAGTGCAGATGTTGTCTGTAAGTTAAGAATACAGGCCTCACCTCTCCAAACACGGCATCTTAGTATAAGCATATTCATATTAAGCTCTTCTTTTTCACATTTACAATTAGTTCTAAAAATAATAACAGTAGGCTTATTTGATGCATTCAAAGTACAAGATTTTTTTTAAAGTGTGATTCTCAGAGGAACTGTCCAGCTAGCATATTACAAATAAAAATATCTAGATTGAAAGTATAAAACTGGTACTTATTTGGAATGCACAAACATGGAGGTCCCTAAAAATGGTGATTACATTGTATTGCACTTTGAAATGAAATGTCCCCCAACATATACTTGAGCACCTACTCCCCAGCTGGCGGTGCAGTGTGGGAAGGTAGAGCCTCCCTGGGGCAAGTGCATCACTGTGGGCAGGACTTCAGGTCTGCTTGCCCAGCCCTATTCCTTCTCTCAGCTGCCTGACTGGATACAATGACACCAGCCGGCCTCCTGTTCCTGCTGTCTGCCATGCTTTCTCTGTCATGTCTCTCAAACTCTCATCCAAAATAAACCCTTTCCTTCCTTAAGCTGTATAGCAGACAGCTTCAGGTTCGCTGAGATGAACTTTCAGACCAGACACAGTTATGGAGGAAGGGATATTTACTGAAGCTTACAGATCCAGGGGAAGTTCCATAAATGGCAGAAGAATCTGGCCTGCCTTCACAGGTCCAAGGAGAGAGAGAGGGGGGGGGGGCACAAGCCAAAAGTCAAAAGCCACACAGCACAGAACACTTCAGGAACTCCTGCTAAGCATACTTTGCATATCTTTAGATTGAAACCTGAAACCCACCACCACACCTTAAGATCCACCCAGTGACATTGCCTCCATCCAGGTGGCTACAGATGCAAACTATAAACAATAAAGAACTGAATATCTTGGCAGCCATCTATTCAAACCACCACAAGCTGTTTTCTTGTCAGGTATTTGGTCCCAGCAACCAGTAAAGTGACTAACATACATTATATCCTCATGTCCTTACATACTGAAACTTACTATGTTATTTCTTATTCATTTTTAGCTTCCACATCAAGAAAACCTCTAGGTCCACACTATGTTCTGAATGCATGGTGTGCCCAGCCTCTCCCCAGTTCATATGTTAAAGCCTAACTCCAAGGTGCTGTTTTTAAGAAGTGGATCCTTGGAGAGGGTATTGGGTCCTGGGGACCCTTACAAAAGAGGGATCCTGCCTGTGCTCCTCCACAATGTGAAGATGCAACCAACAGATGCCACCTATGGGGAATGGGCCCTCAATGACATTGGCTGTGCAAGATCTTGTGCTCTGCAGCTACTGAATTACGAAATAAATATTTCTAAGTCAACTCTAGAGCAAGGTATTTTGTTACAGAAGTCTCAGTGGAGTCACACTTCTCCAGCATCTGTGTGCTACCCTAATGATGATGATGATGGTAATGATGATGGTGATGATGCATTCTTTCAACTCTATCTTCATTGCTTTCTTATATTTCAGCTTCCCAGCTAGTTTTTGGAGGCTGGGGCATGGGGTCTGTTGGATCACTGCAGTAGTCTCATGTTTCCTCTCTCTAGTCCTGCTTTGTGGAATCCGTGAGTTCTGCCAATTGTCTGGCTCACTTTTCAAACTGCATATGAGATAAAATTTCTAATGTATTTATAATCTATCAGTTTTGTGGTGATGTAGATAGGACGTTATCCAGAACTTTTTTTTTTATATTAAGACAGGCAGCAAAGATGAATTTTACCAGCATGACAGTTCTAGCAATGATTAATGCTATCAGAGGCTGTTTCATTCATAAAATTAACCTGACTATCTCTGACACTATGTCCTGTTTTCTCCCATTAATAATTTGGTTTTAGTCTGTGTCAGCTCCATGCTCCTTCTTGGGATCCAAAGCCATGGTGATGACAACTTCTCAAGGTATCTCCAAGTCTCTGGATTTGCTGACTCTCAGGAGTCATCTTCTGTCCTTGTAACTCAGACTCTCCATTGGTAGATATTTGCCTTCTGGTCTTCTATGATTTCTTCACAGATATTTCTCTAGTATACTTATAATATTAAACAATAGCCACTTATGATGAAAAAAGTCAGAAAGCAAGCAAGTGTTGTATTCAGCAGTTGGATATTTTCAATGATCTACAAGCTTGTCAACATATCCCTGAAGAAAATGGAATAAAGTCAGTAGAAAAAGAAATCAAAGAATAAGTTGGGCATTGAAATCAGGAAGAGGAGTGGGAAAAGGGGAAAGGTCATGACCTTATACCTCTACCATAGACTTTAGACCAGGCCTGACCTCAGAAGAGGGTGGTCCACCACATCAGCCACACTCACAACGAATGTGCTGTGTTTTGTGTTCTGTTTTTCATCTTTTGATCTTTTTGAAATTTTGCCAAAATCCGGGTCACTTGTCTTCTTCCCTTCCTGTTTTTGTCTCAATTCTGAATCATGCCAAATAAAACTCAGGCATTGAAAGGCACTCTTTCTGTGGCAGGCTGGCCACCATTCCAGAGTAGCCTTGTCAAAAACACAGAGAAGGTGGCTGTGAGGAAGGGAGGGAGAAGAGAGAAGTATGTAAGATGAGAGAACAATGAGAAAAAGAAGAAAAAAAGGAAAATCAAAGGCAAGAAAGAGGGAGGGGGAGTTGATGGAATAATTTCCTGGGGTGAGCTTGTCATGCCTTGTGAATTGTAATCTTCCATGTTGTTTCTTTACTGTTTGGATTTTTCACTGACATCTCACTTTACACCAAAGCAGAAAACCTATTGCTGCAATGTTTTAGCAGAGTGGCTTTGATGTTGTGTTCCTTAGAGAAATCACAAACTCTTAACCCAGATGAATTTGCCTAAAATGGCTCCAAATAAGAGTTATTATTACAATGCTCTTGGCTGTGAAGATGACAATGTGGTTTTATTCCAGAGAAGGGTTTATTGGGAAATCTACGTGCTCCTACTGCGTCTGATCTAGAGAGCACTGAGGCGGTGGTGATAAGACAGGCCACAAACTTTCCATGGAAGCGGACCCAAACATTGTCAATACAGACAACCCAGATCCACCAATCCTGCCAGACTCTTTGATAAGTTTTATTTTATTTGACAATTTGCATACATGTATATAATGCATTTTTTATCATATTCACACCTCTTCTCTTGCCCCCTTCCCACTGGATGTCTTCTAACCTAGTTTTCCTTTGACTTTGATAGGTAGTTTTTGTGACCCAATGTTTAAGTGAGTTGCTTGCATGAATATATGTTTGGGGGTTATTTCCTGAGCCAGGAGCAATGTACAACACGGAAGTAGTACAACACTAAATAAAATGTCTCCTGCTCCCCCAGCAACCATTAGCTACCACATGATTCAGTTGCAGGATATAGAGAAATCAAGCTAGAAATGAAAGGAAAACTCCCTCCCTGACTTTCATAGTACTGGAAAGTGCCAGGCAGTCTGTTGGAAGACACAAGCCATCAACAGTTTTTCCCAGAAGTGGAACTTGTGTGATATTCAACTGATTATTCAGGCAAGCTGTGCCCACTGGAGTTATAGTGGTGTTGCTGGCATAGGGGTCCCCAACTGTTTTCTGATTAAATTTGAAAACGTAGTCAAAAGCTGGTAACTCAGAAAGTTATAGACCCTAGGAGGGAAGCTACGACTGTTTGTTTGGATATGGATATGTTGTGCCCACCCAACTGCCTTCTAATTATTCATGCTTGTGATCATAGATTAGTGTGATCCTCAGCTTGGCAGTGGGCATAAATCACCGAGGAGACTCAGAACTCATCCAAGTGATAAGAACAAGTGACTGTTGGATGTTCAGCCTTAAATTACACTTCTGTATTACCTTCTCTGAAGTTGCAAGAGTAGAAAGAGCCAGAGGCTATGGAAGAGTGCTGTGGAATGCTGTCGTACAGACACAGATACAAGGGTGTTGCACTCCTGGACTCATAGGAACTGTGGTTACTATGGTTACCTGTACAAGACCTACTGATGATTATTGGACATAAAAAGAGGGGAGATAGCTCAATTGGTAAATTGTGAGTCCTTAAAGCATGTGTACTTGAGCTTGGAACCCCAGCATCCACACAAACGCCAATCATGATGATATTCACCTGTAATTCCAGCACTGGGGAGATGGAGACAAGCAGATCCATCAGCTTGCTGCCCAGCTTGTATAGCCTACTTGGTGGCCTCCAAATCTGTGAGATAACCTGTCTCAAAAATGATGGAAAGGGAATAGAGAGATTGCTAAGTGGTTAAGACACTTGCCTGTGAAGTCTAAGGACCCACATTGGATTCCCCTGTACCCACATAAGCCAGATACACAAGGTAGCATATGAATTTGGAGTTCATTTGCAGTAGCTAGAGGCCCTGGTGTGCCGATTCTCTCACCCTGTCTCTTTCTTTCTATCTGCCTCTCTCTCTCAAATAAATTAAAAGAAATAAAAATTTTAAAAGATGGATGGTATTTCAGAGGATGACAAACAAGGCTGTGTACATGCACATGCAGGCACACCCCACACACATGTGCACTCACACACACGAATGCATATACAGGCATATATACACAAAATCATTATAAAAAGTGGCGACATTCAAGAACATTGTAAGCGTTTTAACACCAGGTCAGAGTATTTAAGTAATCACTGATAAATAAAGTTCACATTTTCTGTTAACATTTTAAAGTGAGAGCTGGGGAGATGACTCAGTGACTAAAAGCACTTACTGTGCAAGTGTGAGAGCTAGAATTCAAATCCCCAGCACCCACAGATACACTGGGTGGGCATGGAGTTCTATAATAGGCTGCAAAAAAAAAAAAAAAAGAAAGAAAGAAATTCAACAAGTGGATGACATTGATGAAAAAGTTTTGGCATAGCAAAAGACATAACAAAATTAAAATTGAAAGGAAATCCATGTAATAGAAGAAATTGACATGTAAGTTAATATACAAATGAAAAAGAGTTAATATCTAAAATCTGTAAGGCATTCCTACAATTCAATAACAGAAAAAAGAAAACCCACATGTAGCTTTATTGTAAAATGGGAAAAAAAACTCCCACGGGACATCTCTTGGAGGTTAGGAGGTCAACAAGTATTTGAGAAAGTGCTCATGTCACAAGTCATCAGGAAAATACAAATGAAAGGCACATTGAAAAAATGTCACTTCATATCCATTTGTTAGGATAGCTCTTATAAAAAAGTCAAAGAGTGAGTGTTAGCATAGATGTGGAGGAAAAGGAAGACTGATGTGAGAGACAGATAAATTGGTATAACAAAAGGTGAAATAATACAGAGGTGGCTCAAAATTATTTTTAAAAACAACAGAATTTCCACTTGACCCAGCAACCCCACATCTGTGTGTAGTCAATAGATTTAAAATCAGTTTGTCAGAGATGTCAGATCTCCCAAGCTCACTGGAGCATTATTCTTAATAACAAGGACATGGAAACATCTGAACTCTCCACAAATGAATGGCTAAAAGAATAGTGAACACACACATGTGCATGCATGTGTGTGTGTGCACGCACACACACACACACACACACACTCATCATTCATGGAGGAAAATCTTGGCATTTCTGACAACATGGGGGAACCTGAGTGAAATAAGTAAAACACAGAATGACAAACGTAGTTAGTTTCACGTTGCTAGATGAACATCCACACCAGACACAGTGTATAGGAGGAAGGGATTTATTTCAGGCTTACAGATCCAGGGGAAGTTCCCTCAATGGCAGAAGAAGCTGGCTGTCTTTCACAGACCAAAGTAGAAAGAAAAACTGCAGCAATCAAAACACCAGCATGAGCACACACCAAAAAGCAGCAAACAGGAACCTTGGCACAGATTGAACCTCTCGGCCTACCTTTGGGCTGGGCTCCAGGATTCACCCCATGACACCTCCTCCTGCCAAAACATCCAAGTTATAAGTTTAATTTTTATACCTGAGTCAATGGGGGACTTTAAACTACCCAAACAAACACTGCATGATTTCATTCACATAGTCTAAAATAGTCAAACATGGAAGAAGTAAATAAAACAGTAGTTGTGTGGGATTTGGGGAGGAAGAAAATGGTAGAAATGTTAGCCAATGTATACAAAAGTTTCAGTTAATTAGGATAACTTAAATACTAGATACTCATAATTCCTTTTTTTCTTAACATTGAGACATGTGTCTTGCAGATAGTAAAAGTTTCAAGCAGTTCATAAAGATACACAGTGAAAGTGTCCCTTCCAAAGCATGTCTTAGATTCGTTCCTCTGGGGATTATTCTAACTTGTTTTACATGCATTTCAGATATTTTATCTGCACTATAAAGCATATTTATATATTCTATATATTTCTTTCACCCAAAGACTGAGATGTAGACATATCAAGCACAGCTTTTTTTTTTCCATTTGAACTAAACCATGTGTCATACAAATTGTGTGTTATCAGTATACATAGTTAGATGTCATGTTGTTTAATAGTTTTACTATTACAAATTTACTGCCTTCCCATTGATAGACATGTAGCTGTTCTTGGCTATTCTGAATTATTCCATGAATGCATGTATGTATACACATATAGATACACATCCTTGTTCGTGTTTCTGATTGCATTTGTAGAATGAATTATGAGCTGTAAAAAAAAAAAATTCTGTCTTAAAAACAGTTAGTACTGCCTGTTCAGATCTTTGCCCCATTTTGTGAGTGGGGTGTTTGACTTCTTACTGTTTAGATTTCTGATTTCTTTGTAGATTCTAGAGATTAGACCTCTATCAGTTGGATAACCCGCAAATATTTTCTCCCATTCTGTGGGTAATCTATTGGCTTTGCTTATTGTATGGTTGTCTGTAAAGAAACTCTTCAGCTTCATGTGATCCCATTGGTTGAGTGACGGTTTAAGTTCATGAGTTACTGGGGTTTTGTTCAGGAAGTCTTTTTCCATTCCTATATCATGGAAAGTACTTCCTAAATTTTCTTCCAGTAGTATTCGAGTTTCTTGTCTTATATTGAGATCTTTGATCCATGTAGTGCATGGCTGGAAATTGGAAGAGAGTCAGTCCCCAGACAGTCAGCGCGTCTAGTGCCAGAAGGTGCTACATGGGCGACTGGGGGAAAATGACCAATATCTGTCGAAGCAACGCATGGTCTAACCTACTTAGCAGCAAATAACTTGGTGTGATGCCCACACAAGTGCAGTGGTGGCACACAGCCATGGTGGGGAACCAACTGCTCTCAATTTGGCTAACTGTTCTCCTCAGTGGTACAGGACCCATAGCTGGAGCTGGGAAACAAGTCAGAACCATATCCAAACATAAGCCCACTCTCCAATTTCAAGCTACCATCAATTGTGGGCTACAGGAGGGCCTACAGCTATTAAATTCTCTATAAAAAAAAATAAGGGTTATCTCATTTGTCCTGGTGCTAACTTACTCTCCATTGGAGAATCTGCTTCTCTTTTTCAGATAGATGTACAGTGCATGGAAAAAAAATTATCAAACTATTTAATTTCTGCAAACAACTAAAAAAACCTGATCATTAAATGGAAGGTAGCAAAATACTAGACCACCAGGTCCCCTCTATATAAGGGGACCAGCTTGTCCTCACAGTCAGAAAGGCTATATGGAGAATCTGTCAGGAGACCATCTTAACCTCTTTGGAAAATTCATCTTACATGTGATGCAATTGATAGAAATGTCCTTCTTTCAGACTTATTTTATGCTAATATTTTTTTCCTTTGGGCGGGCTTGTCTTTTTATTCATGTCAAATAATGTTTAATTATTGCTTTTCTCAGCTTTACCTCCTTTTCTAGTTCACTTCTACATGATTCTAAGAAAGGAATCATGGGGAAATGTAATTGCACTATCTTTCCAACATGAAGAACACATCAAGCATGGGACAGTGACAAGTAAAGATGCATGTAGTTGATGACCATTGTAACACAATTTCTATTTTGGTTGAATGAAGATAGCTTAAACATGTCTCCAGCATGTGTTAAAATTTGGTACAGAAACAAATCTTTATGCAAATATTTAAATACATTCTTGAAAGAATTCTCTTGAGAAATTTTTTAAAAAGTTACTATTAGGACTAGTTTTTATTTTTAGAATATTTTTGTTTATTTACTTGCAAGCAGAGAGAAACAAAGAAAGGAGAGAAAAAAAGAGAGGGAGGCAAGGATGGGCCCATCAGGGCCTTTACCAACTGCAATCTAACTCCAGATGCATCCACAACTTTGTGCATTTGGCTTTTTGTAGGTACTGGGGAACTGAACCCAGGTCGTTGGGCTTTGCATGCAAATACCTTAACTGCTAAGCCATCTCTCCAGACCATAGGATTAGTTTTTAGAATGAATAATCTGCAGTGTGCCCACAAACATAGCAGAAAAAATATCAATACAAAACAGTCCCTTCAAAGAAGCTGACTGAACAGAGATTGCCATGTCAGTGTTCTCAGCCCTGGCTGCCAGAGGTTTAACATGACAAATGTCTAACAGACCAATTAAACCAGACTCTCTGGCTGAGGGAGGGGACGGTAGCAGACATTCACATTTCTGAAGCTATCCTGATAATTCTAAAGTTGTTTGGGATTAGAAATGCTAGTTAATTTGAAAGACAATAATTTAGAACTATCAGGGCACTATCAGTGAGTTTGAGATAGTTAAGCATGGGTACTGTCTCCCACTTACAGGCAGATTTACACAGGCGATAATCGTAGAAGCCTGTTCCATCTTTGTGGACCTTTCAGCAAATTGAAAGATGTACTAGAGACAGAAGGAAAATTTTAGAATCATCTTGGAGAAGGACTCTGGAGAGAGTGAATGGGCAAGTGGTATCTTTGCATTTGGTTTTAGAGGGAAAACTAATGTGCTACTTTTGTCCTAACCAAGAATAGGGGGAAGACAGAGAGAGAGAGAGAGAGAGAGAGAGAGAAAGAGATAAAGAAAGAGCCTTCAATGGGTTAGATTCAGACAGCCTTGGCATTCCTTTCCTGCTGGTGAGTGACAAAGACAGGTGCCTGATCTATGCCAAATAAATTTAATTAGGCATAGTTTAGAGTCTGTTTTCTACAAGCCAGAGGCTCTGTTGGTGGAATCAGTTTGTCTCTTTCAAGTTTTTCAGGACAAGGGAAGTATTAGAGTTCTTAGAGAAGGATGGAGACATGAGAAAGACATCCTATGTGGTTCTTGAGTCAACACTGGGGAAAGGCCAGGTGAGTCCAACTCAGCAGAAAGTTTGGGGCTACAGCCTCAGAGGCAGGGACCATATAGAAGGGAAACATGGAAAGGCACCTTTCTGGGTCCACAGGTTGAGAGAGAGAGAGAGGTGAGGGGTCTCTCTCTTCAGGTCTCGGTGGCCAGGAGCAGAGCACTTTGCCATGAGGCTGACCAAACTCCAAGATTTCCTTGTTTCTCTTCTCTTAAAGCAGTACTGAAGAGAGCCACAGAGCAAGAGCCAACACCGGAGTGGGGCACAAAGCAAGGGTCTAAGGGCCTTGAGCCAAACCCTAGACAATTAGTATATGAGAGAAAAAGTTGGTAAGTGGAAAGCTGGGACCTCCCTAGCACCCACACTCACCACCAGACCAAGCAAAAGTGGTAAGATCCAATGGTACAGGCACACAGGCACTTCAGTGTATCCAAGGGAAACCTGTGGCTCATGATAGTGTCACACACACACACACCCCAGGATGGAGATTTGAGATGCTAATGAGATACTCAATGTATGAAGTTGTATGTAGAACTACAGGTAAGAGAACATGGAAAAACCTGTGTTATGCATACTACACAGAAAGCCCTCCCTATGCAAGAGACCCCCAAAGCCTGTGCTATGTGACATGATAGCCCTATCCTTTGTACAGGGAGGCTATTAAAGCTTGGACACTTTCTCCATATCCTGGTCCTCTTCCTCCCTGGAAATGT
Source organism: Dipus sagitta (assembly GCA_036346955.1). NCBI lineage: Eukaryota > Metazoa > Chordata > Mammalia > Rodentia > Dipodidae > Dipus > Dipus sagitta. The sequence goes on from CM070770.1 coordinate 318,798,390, forward strand.
CCTTTTCTAAATAGATCATCTTCCTTTTCTTTCTACTACCTACAAGTCCTCAGTCTAGTTCTTTGTTCCAGGGCAGAACAATTTGGAACCCCTCTGGAGGTCCATGTGAACCTTTGAACCAGCTGATATTAGAAGGGGGTAAGAAGAAAGAAGAAAAGCTAAAATCATGTCCGTCTCCCCATATGAAACTTCCGGCTTGAAGCCTACCCGAATTGGCGGAGAGTTTGATGCTAAGTGGATAGGGAGGTTAACTTGCATACTTCCTCATTGGCTTCCCTTCCTGATGTGTAGGGACCGTGTCCCAGGGAAGGCTCTGTATATCCAAATTATCCCCCTGGACATTGCTAGCCCACACCTGGAGTGAGGCAAGCTGGTCATGGAGCAAAACTGGCCATTAATCAGCCACTAGTTCCTAACCTGGGTGTTAAGAGTAGGCAAATGACAGGAGAGTCAGGGAAGCAACAAAGAACACCAAGTTGTACACAGTGCATCAGTGAATGCTCTCAGTACCACCAGCATGACAGCAGGGTGACTTGAGCTCATTGGAATCATATAGCTGCACATTTAGCTTTATTTGCATTTTATGAATAATGCGTTGTAAATGTACAGAAATCATATAATGAATATGAAATAATTTTCACTAAAATTATATTCAAAAACCTAACACCTTCACATAAATAGGCTTTGCTTTTGAAGTACCAAACCTATGCTTCAGATATGGAAAAAAAAATCTTTAATCAAAAGTTAAGCGCCTGAATTTCGACAAACAGTGAACACGAAATGACTTTTTGAGGCTTGCATAATGTTATTTCTTAGTACCGAAGTAAGTTACCTTATTGCTGCTTGCTGTGGCCTTTCCTAGTCTCTCCTGCAAACTCTTTGAATGGCAAATGTTTGTGAAGCCAGAGTACTACAAGACCTCCAAGGAGGTCTTGGCTGCAACATATGAGGTGGGGCTTTTGCCTGCAGATTGCATTTTCTCCTTTACATATAAGACATTAATAACAGATATACAAGGTATCATATGCCACTCTGTTAATATGAGAAAATTGGTAATTGTGACATTTAGTTAATTCACACATCCTTTATTAAAAGTACAAACTTTTTTCTCAAAGTATGGTTGATGCTGCTAATTACCGTCCTAGGAGTACTATAGTCTTTGTATTTCTGCCACATTTTTCATTAATTCATTCAACACTCTCTTACTGATCATTTAGAATGTGCTAAGTGCTAAGGATACAGTGTGGTCTCTGGTTCACAGTCTTGATGTCTTTTCAGAGAAAGACTTATGAAAGGTATTTTTAGTACATGGTGAATGTTAGAAGAATGGTACATCAACTTTTAAACAAAATTACAGGAAAAAAATCCACAAAATCATAGCAGAGTAGGGTGCATTGACTGAGGAGTGTTTCAGAAAAAAAATAGATCTCTGAACAAAATCCCTAAGGTAGACTGGGTGCTCTAAGTCACAGACTCTGACTTGAAGAAGGCACCGTGCACCGTGCACCTACTGTTCCACTTCTAGCGTGCCATGGCCCAGGACAGCATAGTTCACGAGGAAGTAGAGAGGGCTGGAGGGCGTGAGGCAGAACTGGAGGAGATCCTGTAGCAAGTAAAAGCAAGCTAAGATCGCAAGATATCTGCAATGTATGCTATGTAAAGAGGATTTATTATGAACTGTTTAGGAGAATAACAATGCCGTATCTTTGGCTTTTAAATAGATTTTGCTGGTCTCTCTGATCAAAAGATCAACCTACAAGGTTTCCTAAAAGACAGACAGATTTCTGTCAGAGTACTTGATGACCCACCAAAGGCTAGTGATAAGACCCTACTGCTGAAGACACCTTATGTGATTGACATGCAAATTAGAATGGCATGGCTGGAAGTTGGAAGAGAGTCAGTCCCCAGACAGTCAGCGCGTCTAGTGCCAGAAGGTGCTACATGGGTGACTAGGGGAAAATGACCACTATCTGTCCAAGCAACTCATGGTCTAACCTACTTAGCAGCAAATAACTTGTTGTGATGCCCACACAAGTGCAGTGGTGGCACACAGCCATGGTGGGGAACCAAATGCTCTCAATTTGGCTAACTGATCCCCTCACTGGTATGAGACCCATAGCTGGAGCTGGGAAACAAGTCAGAACCATATCCAAACATAAACCCACTCGCCAATATCAAGCTACCGTCAATTGTGGGCTACAAGAGGGCCTACACCTATTAAATTCTCTATAAAAAAAAAGGGGTTATCTCATTTGTCCTGATGCTAACTTACTCTCCTTTGGAGAATCTGCTTCTCTTTTTCAGATAGATGTAGATCCTAAGGAGAGAGCCACCCCATCATACCTCAAAAGGGCCCCGGCTGAAACTAAGAAAAATTGGAGAAACAAGCAAGGGGGCTGTTTTCCTGATGAACCGGATACCAGCACAAGGGGGAAGGAGATCAGCACAGAGAAAAATCAACTCCTACCAAATCAGAGAGCCAGAGCCTCAGAGGCCCCCAACACCTCATCACTGAAGCAAACCCAACATGGCTCAGGGAAATTTTGCAGAAGAGGGCACGGAAAGAATGTCAGAGCCACATGTTGGGTCATGATATGCAGAGACATTTAGCTTACCCATAACTGTGGGCTAACTCCACAATGCATGACCCATATACCTCAGCAAGGAGGGGCCAAGGGGAGGGGGTAGGTCATGGATGAGCCTAATAATGGTACCAAGCTGACTGTAAAAAAAATAAAATAAAAAAAATAATAATAATAATAAAAACTCAAAAAAAATAAAAAATAAATAAATAAATAGATTTTGCTGGAATCCACATGTAAAATTGGTAAAATCACCTGAATCTTTCAAACCAGTGATCAATTGGCCTCGTAATTCAGAATATCTGTCAAACTCCTGCATTAAGCTGAAAACTTGTATGCACACTGATTGTGGTAGTTTGAATGGATTACTCCCAATACATTCAGGAGCTTATTAAGGCATTAGATCTCCAAACACCTGGCTGGAGGAGGTGTCACTGCGGGCAGATCCTAGGGACCACCCCTAAAGTGTGTTTGGGGGAAGAATTGATTTCCAGTCTAAGGTAGGTGGAGTGCTTGAGCTCTGCCTGGGGTTCCAGGAGTGTGCTTGCTTATGGCGCTGTTGGTGGTGCTTCTCACTGTGTGCATGTGTGAAAGGCAGCCAGCTTCTTCTGCCATGCCTTTCATAACTGTGTCTGGTTCCGAGGCTCATCCCAGCAACGTCAAGCTGACTACAACACCAACACAAGAAGGTGGGAAGATGTAAAGCATACATATGAGTGTCAGTCATTAAAAGGAGGCAAGAAGGGAGTAGGGTGACGAAGTTCCCTCACAGTTAGCCTGGCGTGTTCCTGGTTTTCGTCCTACTCCTCATCATGGACAAAGTCGGGCAACTGGTCATCCTACTGTGTAGTCAGCCAGAGGACTGTGGCAGTATTCACTGTGGAAGGAAATAAGAAATTTCACCTGCAGAATGAGCATCACCTTTAGAAATATAAGCCATAGGACTGAGCAGTTAATGAGTTTAAAGTATAGCAGTAAACAAGAATTGAAACTAAAACACGTCATTTAGCTCTAGTTCATATGTCTATTTGGCTACCATAAAGCAAAGGCAATGTGTGTGGTGGAGAGCGCTGGTGGTAAAGTCGAACTCCATTTTGAACACACTGATGTTATGTGTTTGTGAGGCATTGTGATGGAAATGCCTCATGGGAAATGGAAATGTAGTTTATAGTTGCAAGAAATATGCCTAGGATACATATGTAATTTTATGAGCTACTGAACTGTGGGTACTAATTTTAATTTACATGAGATTGTTCTGAAATGAAGTATATCTTAAGAAGTAATGAACACAGACTATTCTAGGAAGTTTGAGATTTAAGGGCAGCCATAAACAAAAGGTCTTAAAAAGGATATGAAAAGATCTGCTCAAATCTCTAAGGAGGTTAGAAGAGAAATTATAGTCTTTGAATCCTGTAATTATTATTTATTGTTTTTTAAGATTTAATTACTTTTCTAACAGCACTAAGCAATGTAAAAAGAAAACAGAAAGACATTAGAATAAAAAATAGGAAAGGAGGAAGTTTGAGAATGCAGCTCAGTTGTTAGAACTTAGTTACATAGTACTCATGAAGGCCTGGCTTTGACTCCCAGCGCTGTAAAAAACCAGGCTTGATGGTGTATGACTGTGTTCCCCGCAGTCACGAGGGTTAGAAGTTCAAGATAATCCTTGGCTATATAACAAGTTCTAGGCCAGCCTAGAATACACTGGGGCCCTGCATCAAAATTCATTAATTAAAATAGGAAAGGAGGAAATGAAATATTATTTGAAGTCCATGATTATATACTTAGGTTGTTATTTGGAGAAAGTGGCTAATAAACAATAAAAATTTAATAAGCTGGGTGGAAATTATATACATGCATATATATGCATATCTCCAGAAACCAATAGGATCAACTGACATAAACAATAAAAAATTGGAATAATCATGGGGAAAATATCTGTAATAGCCACAATAAAAGTTAAAAATGAATGCCTCTTATATGCTAGCCTCTTGTCTCAACTTTCAAGTGCTGATTCATTGTGCTCATAAACAGTCTCATAATATGCATAAAGAATAAAGACAAAGAGTTTAAATATCTGCTGAGGTTTATTTTTCCATATGTATGCATGTGTGCATGCACATGACCATATGTGCCTGCATGTCTGTAGGTCAGAAGACAGCCTCAAGTCCAATACAATGTACAGTTTTTGAGACAGGGTCTTTGCTGCCCTGGAAACCTCCAAGTAGGCTAGATTGTCTGGCCAACAAGCCCTAGGGTTGTACCTATCTCCACCTCCCAACACTGGTATTACAGGCATGTACCATCACACCTGGCATTTTTACATGAGTACTAGGAATCAAACTCAGGCCTTCATGCTTTTGAGGCAAGCACTTTACCAACTGAACTATTTTCCCAGACTATAACTTGCTCATATTTCTGTAATTAATAAGGGGCAAACTGCATTTTATTTATAAAGTTGTAATTCATAACCCAAGGCCTTAACCGTTATGAGATGTGGTCTCTTTAAGAAAAAAAAAGTGGTAAGGTAATGCATATGATTATATTTAATGAGAATTGCTAAAATCGAGAGATGGCTTAGCAGTTACGGTGCTTGCCTACAATGCCTAAGGACCCGGGTTTGATTCCTCAGTACCTGCATAAACACAGATGCACAAAGTGACACATGCATCTGGAGTTTGCTTGCACTGGCTAGAGGTCCTGGTGCACTCATTCTCTATCTTATCCTCTCTCTGTCTCTTCCTGTTTGCAAATAAATATATTTGAAAAGTAAAATAAAGTCTATATGAAGAAAATGTTAAAAAGCTATCAGTGGAGAAGGGAAGCTTTATAAAAATACAAAGCACATTATGTTCCTGGGTTGGACAAGTATACATCATAAAAGATGAGTTCTCTGAAACTTCATATGAGTGAAACTTGATTCCAGTAAACAAGATGAAGAGATGTTTCAGTGGGATGCTTTGAACTTCACATAGAAAACTGAGAGTAGTTTTGATGAGGGGGAGGCACAGCTGGTACTTACAGTTCTCAATGGTGAGAATGAGACAGTGTGGGACTGTGAGAAGACAGACAAATAGATGGAAAAATATTCAGTGTAGACATAGATTGTTATACTTATGGATGAGAATGAATGTGGTATTACATCATACACAAAAATAGACTAGTAAATTAGTGATACTTGGACAATGGGGAAGCCATCTGGACAAGACCAGATTCCCATCTCACCACTAAAAACCACTACAATTCAAAATAAAATGAGATCATCACAAGAAAACATTACATATAAATTTGTATGAAATGTGTTATTTTATAATGTTAATAAACACAAATATCATGAAAATTATTTTGTTAAGTTAAACTCTAGAAAATTAAGATACCTTATTCCTGTCAAACTACTAATAAGAAAACCAAGAAAATGAACAATACACTGGCAAAATAAAATAATATATAAAATGTTCTACTTATTTTTTTTAGAAATCACTATTACAAATAAATAGACTATCAACCAAAAAGGGTGAGCAAATGATTCAAACTGAGAGAATATAAAACAAGAAATATGCTTTGTTTTAAACAAAAGTGCTTGCTCTTAATAATAACACAGGAAATACAGATTAAACTATATCAAATTAGCTAAAGATCCAGAGCTTGATAGTGTACCACTTAAATAAGAATAGCTAAAGAGACAATTTTAGATATCATTGGTAGGCTTCTAATTTGGTCAAATTCTATCAGAGTTTGACTCTGGAAATGATTGCCTGACCCATCTTGAAAATGCATACAGGTTATAAGATTTATTTCTTCCACTGAGTAAAATAATAGTAATAAGTTAAACAGTAAATTAACATCTTCATGAAAGAGCTCAAGAGGCCACATAAGGAAGTTTAGTTCAAAAGTAAAAATGAGAAATGTGCTTGCTTCAGCTGCTCTATTCTGAGAACATTTGCTGAACCAGGTCATTTTAACTTTAACTTTGACAGTCTTCTCAAATATGCCAGAAATAAAAGCAAGTGACAGATTCTTCCATACACATTGAACACCCAAAGCCTATATAACCCTGCAGTAAAATTAAGGGCCAATTGACTACTCCCATGGGGGTAAAGTTAGACTTTGCAAAATACTTTTGATCTTGCAATGAGGTGACCCCAAAATGTGAGACCAAGAGCCTGTCATGCACCACAATAAACTACACCTGGGAAATACACTTATTGTAGCCTTCAGTGATTATTTCTGTAGATTATTATTGCTTTAAAATATTTAGTACATAACAAAGATGACCACATATACAAAGAAATTGTAGCAAATGGGTGTGAACCACCCCAAAGAAAATATTCATAAAAGTACACTTATAATGATTTAGCTACTAAAATTTCCAGATGTAGATAAATTTTATAAAATATTGAATGCATGTTCATGCAACTAGGATTATAAAAGTAAAATGAAATGACATAATAAATTTGAAATAAAAACTTCCAAGCATTAAAAAAACGTATAGCTCAAACTTGAAGACAAGTGCATGGAACTAACAGAATAACCTATATCATAGAGAGAGGGGCGGGGAGGAAGGAGGGAAAGTAAGAGGGAAGAAAGAGAAAAGAAAGGAAACAAAAATTAAGCTACCATATGCCATATTGCCCAACAATCCCACTAGTGGGCATATAACCCTCCCTTTCAATTATGGAGGCTGGGAAGTCCCAGCAGGCTGTCGGTGAGCTGGAGACAATGTAACCTCCATAGTGGGCTCCATTCCAGTCTGACAGACCCAGAAGCAGGGCTGTGGAGGGTGCAACTCTCCGTCCAGACACATTCAGAAAGAGTGCTTTCCTGAAAAGCTGAGTGGCTGAGATATTTGGTTAGAAACATTGAAAACTGACACAAGGCAGTCCCTGACTTATATTTCCAGGACTGGAGATAAGGCTTAGTTTGGAAAAGTGTTTTGCCTTTCAAGCATAGAACCTGGATTTGATGCCCAGAACCCAGGTAAAAATAGAAAATATTATAGCGCACACTTGTTGTCGCAGTGCTGGGAAGGTGGAGGCAGGAGGATCCCTGCAATGCGCGGGCCAGCCAGTCTAGTCTAATTTGCAAGTTCCAGGCCAACGGTAGAGCCTATCTCAAGAAGGATGGATTGTCCCTGAGAAGAATGGCATCCAAGGTTGTCCTCTGGCCTCCATGTGCATACATGTGTGTGAGTGTGAACTGTGTGTTACACAGTTCGACAGCCTTTTCAGGACTTGCCTGGTCTAGAGCATTGTCTGTCCACAGCACATGTCCCCATGTGTCTTGATAAAGAGATGTGTATTTATCCTGAACACAACCACAGTCATTCAACCGAAGGACCAAAGTGCAATAACTGTTCAAATCAAACTGCTTAGCAAGATGCCACTGTGTACACCAGTGACCTCGGCGTTTGGTAAGCTGAGAGAATCAGTCAGGAGAATCACAAGTTAGAGGCTAGCCTGAGCTACATAGAGAGTACCTATCTCAGTACACAAAGGAACAAACACACAAAATAACTAGAATTATGTTGTATACATCAAACACTTGTACAAGTCATTGAAGCTACTGAATTTGATCAAGCATTTAGAAAGGCTTGGAAATGTTTGAGCATATTCTCTCCAACATGGGAGGGGGTCACATAGCAATGCATTAATGGCTTTCAACAGCAAATAACAAGATGACAGTGCTTGGGAAGTACCTCATGTTAGACAGTAACGAGGCTGAAGAGGAGCTGGTTGAATGAGAGAGAAAAGAGGAGAAAGAGAGGGAGAAGGAAAGAGAGAAAGACAGAGAGAGAGAGAGGAGGGAAATTAAGGAGGCTGAGGCTGGCGAGGAAAGCGAAGCTATACTCAGGAACCCGGAAAATTCACATTAAAGATAGTGATTGAGGAGCTTCCTGTCATTCTCACCAGGGTATGGATGTTAGAGGAAATCCATGTTAATTATGAGATACAAAAAAGCTGGTGTCAAGATATGGGATGCTCTTGCTTGCTGTGAAGAAGTATGCCATGAAATGGAGAAACACACTGTACAGTCAAAACTAGATATGCCTGAAAAGCACTAGGGCTGCCACTCCAGAAACGCCAATGCTCCACTGACTTCTCCCAGCTATTCTTCAACCTTACAGAAGAAAGAAATCGATGACCTCATCTCCAAAGCATCTCCATCATCTTGTAATGAATTTTAGTTCAATGATTATGATGTTCCTTGAGTCCACTGTGACTTCATCTGTGTGCATTTCATGTTAAGTACTGATGCAATCATTCTGCTTTCCACTTTGGTGCAGTTTCAAAATCTACATGAGATGTTCAGCACTTTTTTAATAATATATAAGCATTGTATTAGATGATTTTGCCCAACTGTAGTGTAATATGAGTGTTCTGAGCATGTACAAGTTAGGTTAGGCTAAGCTATTGATGTTTAGGAGACATATTAACTGCATTTTTCTAAATAAATTATCTTCAATTTTTGATGGATTTATTAGGAAATAACCCCAGCATAAATAACAGATTATCTGTACATTTATGATTGTATAGCATGAAAAATTGACTTACCCAATGATATCATGGCAAGCCATAGAAAAAGAACTTAAGCTATAACTTATAAAGTGTTCATATCCTGATCTTATGAAGTATAGCCAACTTATAAGCAGAGGAAGAATGAAGAAAATCCATCCTCCAAAACATATGATAAAAGAGCTTGATATCTGATTTGGTAGGAGTTGACTGCTCATTCACTGAGTACAAAACTAATCAATAAAAAAAATAAATTAATTTAAACAAAGAGCTTAAGTGAATTTTCATAGGAAAACAAATCCATGTTAGATTGGAAAAGAAAGAAACAAAGAAAATATGAAATAGCAAATGTTAAAAATATGCAGTGATCAGAAAACCCCTTAATAGCTGTAACATGTTTGTCAAGACACTTGGAAATATTTTTTTTCAAATTTTAGTAAAGTTGGAGATTTATATATCACATAACTTAGCATTTTAACTCCTAGACATACATGATGATGATGATGATGATGATACATGTGTGTTTATAGGTACAAGATGCTGTGCTTTGAAAACATAAAAATATATTAATTCTTCACCCTCAAAAAATAAATCTTTAAACATAACTTTTATTGAGCAAAAGAACCAAATCCTCTATTATAAGCAACATATAATTCCATCTACACTATTTAGGAATAAAAACCTAGTGATTAAACTATTGACACAGACAGGGAGTGATTACTATAAAATTCATGACAATAAGTATAGATGGCTTGTGATTAGGAAAGCAGTGGTGAGATGGGAAAGTAGGGTTGAATTGCTTCTGGGAGGTGACTGTGTCTTATTTCTTTAGCTGGATTTTAATTATTCATTGATTTTATTTTATAATAGTTCATTAAAATATGCACTTCTATTTTGTTGAATTTTCTGTATTTACAATTTATTACAAATGATGTTTCTAAATGGGAATGATTTTCAAAGAAGCTGGACATTGAGTGTTCACCGCTGCAAATGGTCACAGAGGGGGCATCTCTGATGCTGCTGGAGATCTGTTTATGAGCATTCCTCAGCTGTAGGGCTAGTTTTTGTGTACTTTCCACATGTGGACTTAAATAAACTGCTTTTAAAACTCATATTAAAAAGATAAAGAGAAAGCTAAGGCAGAAACAGCATAGAATGTTCCCACAAATGAAAGTTTGAATGGAAGTTAAACTATGGAGTAACTAGCATGTGAAACAAATGTTAAGGATTTCTGTTTCATAAGGGAGACAAGCATATTTATCAGTGGTGAGGAAAGAACTAGAAGATGGAAGGGATTGAAAATATAGAAGATGAACGTGTGAGGATTTTAGCTTTCATGGGAATGGGGAGGAAGAAGGAAAGAGAAGGCTCAGCCAAGAATAAATACCCCTTTGCCTTTGGCACTTGGGAAAAGGAAATCGGAAAGGGGGAGGGACTTTGGCAAAAATAAGAGAACAGATTATCTTAGAGGCACAGGAAAAACAGATTTAAATATATGGCCCAAGATCGCAGTAGAGAATAGTAGAATCTAATAAGAGAGCTATAGGGACCTAAGGAGAAGCAAGGAGATGGTAAATGTAGGGATGAGAAGTGGAAAAGGAGAATGGCTGGTAGGAGATGGATTCAAACATGGTCCAGCAGTACTAAGGATTGTCAGCATTAGCGGTTCTCTTTAGCAAATGGAGGACAGGAAAGGAAGCACAGAGTGAGACTCTTCTGTAAAATTCAGCAGAATTTGATGGAAAAGTAGGCAGAAGTAACTGGCTTTGTGGATAATACCCATGTGCTATATGCTCTGATGATTGGGAAGATTCCCATGTTAAGACATGATAACTTAATGAAGAAATCGGATAGAGCAGTTGACTATAATCCAGGAAAAATATAAGAAAATATGGGGAGAAAACAGAGAGAGAGAGAGAGAGGGAGAGAGAAATGTGTTTAAACCAAATACCAATCTAAGTTCCCCTACCAGTTTAATTGAAGGTAAAAGTATTTTAACTTTCCAATGGACACTTTCAACTCTTTAATGTAATGAAGCTCCAGTTATTCGAAGACATACTTTTAATTGTTGTATGTAACTAATTACATAGTATTTTCTCTTACTCACAGTCTCTATTTTATACATAAGAATTCAAGTTCAATGACTTGAAGAGGGGAGGAAGAGCTACTCAAAGGAAATCAAACCATGGGTTCCAAAGTACAAAGCTGCTTTGATTTCTGCATCATTTCCATTGCCAGCCTGAGTCACAGGCTTACATTGCAGTAGAAATCAGTGTCTCCTATGGCTTTTGAAATGGCTGGATAATTAGAACTCTCCTCAAAATTATGACTAAATTGCTCTTGGTTAGGAAATGAATGAATGAATGAGAATTAGTGAATGAATACAGCCAAACAAGTATAAAGAAACAGAGCCAATCTATTGTGATTGGGTTCAAAGCTTTGTACTGTGCTCTGTTCTGTGGGTCTTTCCTTAAGAAATGCAGCTAGGGGTCTATAGAGATGGGTCAGCAATCAAAGGTGGTTTCTTGCAAAACCTGATGGCCCAGGTTTGATTCCCCAGTACCCATGTTAAACCAGATGCCCAAAGTAGCACATGCATCTGGAGTTCATTTGCAGTAGCAAGAGGCTTTGGGGTGCTCATTCATACACACACATACACATTCTCTCTCTCCTGGCAAATAATCAATAAAATATTTTCTTAAAAAAAGAAATATAGGTAGGGTTGGAGAGATAGTTTATCTGTTAAAGGCACTTGCTTACAAAGCCAAAGCCAAAGCCTGATGGCCCAGGTGTGATTCCCAAGTGACTCATGTAAAGCCAGATGCACAAAGTGACGGAGCATACATCTGGAGTTCATTTGTAGTGAAAAGAGGTCCTAGTGTGCCCATGCCCCCTCTCTGCTTGCAAATAAATTTTTAAAATATTAAAAATAAAAAGAAATGTAGGCGCCTGAAATTTAAGTGAAAGTCTTCTTTCTCCTCCTTCTGACTGCCTCCCCCCCCCATTTGTTTCCAGGTCTACAGTTACCCCTGTCCTTCCTGTCACTCCCAAACAATGCACCAGTATTTCACACTGCTACCACACTGAGCAAAGGGAGCTGCTACAAGCCAGGTGAGAGCAGGTATGAGTCCATCAACCAGGACGCAGTAATTGAGTAGCACTTGAAGTATAATGAAGGATATGGACAACACATAAGAAAAGTTCCTCATCTAACAAACTTATCTGCCTCACTTACAAGACAAAATATGAACAATTAACAAATCTAGGTGTTGCAGTCAAGTTTGCATTGCTGGCAGAAAACACCTGACCAAGAGCAGCCTGTGGGAAACTAACAAACAAACAAACAAAATGGTTTATTTTGGCTTACAGACTCAAGGAGAAGCTCCATGATAGAGGGGAAAATGATGGCATGAGCAAAGGGTGGACATCACCTCCTCACCAACATCAGGGGACAACAGCAACAGGTGAGTGTGTCAAACACTGGCAAGGCTTTATTACCTGTAAGTCCGCCCCCACAATACACTGCCTCCAGAAGGAGTTAATTACCAAATTTTCATCAGCTGGGAATGTAGCATTTAGAACACCTAAATTTATGGGGGACGACTGAATCAAACCACCACACTCCACCCTGCCTCCCCCAAAATTGATAACCACACATGATATAAAATACAAAGCATTCCATCCAATTTTAAAAGATTCCATAGTTTTTTATCAATCCCAATGAAGTTCAAACATCCCCATAAGCTGAGGTCTTTTAATTGAGTCATAATACCAAAACATTCTCCCCCAAACTCCATAATGGCACAGAATACACACACTGCAAAAGATGGCATTTAGCATAGCAAAGAATTATTCAACCAATGCAAGATTTAAACAGGGCATATATCAAACTCTGTAGCACCAAGTCCAACAACTCTAGTCAGTGAAAACTCTTCAGGCCTGATAGTTCTAACCAGCAACAAGTCTCTGGAGTTCCAATTCTACCCCTCCAGCCAGGCTACTCACTCCTGGAAAACTTCATCTGGGGCCAGTAGCTCTCCTTATCAGCCATCTCACGGTCCTGGAACTTCCACTGGGTATCCACTGCGACCCATGGTCCATCCTGACAGCTCCATGGGGTCCTCATGTAGGCATCTAGCAAACCTGCTTCACACTGCCCATGGCAGTTTCCAGAACACAAGACTATGTTGCAAATTCAATGGCCATTTCTTTCCTGCATTTCTTATACTCCACAATACCAGATAGGGTGCCAATTTGTTATTCCGGGGGGGGGGGGGGATAAAGCATATTTTGAGGAACAGGACACGTCTTGAGCATTCAGGCCCCTTCAAAAGGGTTTTCATACTTTCTGTTGCCTCAATGCAGGTCAGCTGGCCCAATGTCTGTAATCTCTCATATAATTGCAGCTGAACAGGCAGATGTTTCAGCCCAAAGATTTCATTTCTGTGCCATATCACTCTACTCACCCCAGTCCATTTCAATGCAAAGCAACCCTGCACAAGTTCTCAGGGCATGGACATAACTGCAAGCTTTTCACACAGATTGCTTCTAGCCCATTCCAGGCAAAGCTCTTTCTCACCCTCACAAGCCAAACCTCACAGTCCATAGTTCTTAGTGCATTCAGGTCTTTCAACTCTGACCATGATAGTCCATCAAGCTGTACTTACAGCACTGCAAGGCATTTATTAGGCCAACGTTTCAAATCCTTCTACATTCCTCTTGAAAATCAGCTCCAAAAGGCCAATGTCACACAGTCAAGTGTCTAGTAACAACCCTACTCCTCTGGTACCAACTTTACTGTTGCCGTCAGGTTCACATTGCTGGCAGAAAACACCTGACAAGGAGGAGGATTTATTTTGGCTTACAGACTTAAGGGGAAGCTCCATGATGGCAGGGAAAAATGATGGCATGAGCAGAGGGTGGGAATTACCTCCTCACCAAGATCAGGTGGACAATAGTAACAGGCAAGTGTGTCAAACACTGGCAAGGGAAAACTGGCTATAACACCCATAAGCCTACCTCCAACAATACACTGCCTCCAGGAGGCATTAATTCCCAAATTCCCACTAGCTGGCAAACTAGAATTCAGAACACCTAAGTTTATTGAAGTACACCTGAACCAAACCACCACACCAGGTATGAATGCTAAGTGCAATAGACCAAGATTCGAAGATAGACAGGAGTGGTGAGCAAAGTCTATCTGGGAGAGAAGTGACATACTTGAGAGATGAACCTTCATACAGAACTCTCATAGGAGAACATGTTGAGATTTCCAGAAGCATATAACCATTATTTTCTATTTCTCCCCAAAACTTCAATCATTTGTCACCTGAAAATAAATCTATATTTAAGCAGCATAACAATTGTAACAAGGAAAGGGCTAATTCAAAATAATTCTTTTAGAATTATAATATATGTACTATTACCTGAAGTCCATTTGTCCTCTTTTTTTTTTCTTTTTTTCTTTATTAATTAGTTTTGTATTCAGCAAATACAGTCAGTTTGGTACCATTATTAGGCTCATCTGTGCCCTACCCCCTCCCCTTGGCCCCTCCTTGTTGAGGTATATGGGTCATGCATTGTGGAGTTAGCCCACAGTTATGGGTAAGATAAATGTCTCTGCATATCATGACCCAACATGTGGCTCTGACATTCTTTCCGCCCCCTCTTCTGCAAAATTTCCCTGAGCCTTGTTGGGTTCATTTTTGGTCTGCTTCAGTGATGAGGTATTGGGGGCATCTGAGGCTCTGGCTCTCTGATTAGATAGGAGTTGATTTTTCTCTGTGTTGATCTCCTTCCTCCTTGTGCTGGTATCCGGTTCATCAGGAAAACAGCACCCTTGCTTATTTTGCCAATTTTCCTTAGTTTGAGCCAGTGCCCTTTTGAGGTATGATGGGGTGGCTCTCTCCTTAGGATCTACATCTATCTGAACAAGAGAAGCAGATTCTCCAAAGGAGAGTAAGTTAGCACCAGGATTTGTCCTCATTTTTTTTACAGGCAAATATTTAAATAATCTTACATTCTCTGAATGCACTTAAAGAGAAAAATGGCTCAGTATAAGCTGGTGGGGTGTGGGATCTAGAATAAAAGATGGAAATTATTTCTGAATCAATTTCATGTTGTTGTGTCTAAACACAAATGGCCTTAAAACAACTGGGATTTTCTCACTTTAGTTCCAAGTTGTCCTATTTTCAACATTCTTGGTTTTTGTTTCTTGGGCTAAGATTTTTTTTCTGATGTGATTTGGGTCCATTTACAAAAATTATGATGAATTTCCACCAAGTAGGGACCTTTGATTTTCCCATGCACCATGCCTTTTTGAATGGGGAACCTCTGCTGAAAAGGGAGGGGAAAAAAGGATAAAGAGAAGTAAAGAGAATTTTTTAATTAAAAAGCAACCTCATTATCTAAGTTTCTACAACAATTCTATAAATCTTCTCTTTAATTTCAAATAGACATGTATTTTTTTTTTTTTTTTGAGGTAGGGTTTCACTCTAGCCCAGGCAACCTAGAATTCACTCTGAAGTCCCAGGATGGTCTCAAACTCACAGCAATCCTACTACCTCTGCCTCTGGATTGTTGGGTTTAAAGGTGTATGCCGCCACTCCTGGTTGGCCATGTAATTTGAATATCTTAAAATTAAGATAATATTTGCAGAAATCTTTTTTATTATAGAAGGTATTTGTACACTTATAATTAAAACACTTATTTTACAAAAGAGAAACATGAATAGGTGGGCAGGGGCTTACTAAATGTTGGTCGTTATAATATAAATACATCCTTGCAAAGCACCATCGTACCAAAGTCGATGTACAAGAAACACCAGATGACGTTCTGACAGTGACAAAGATTAAAGCTTAAGACACAACTTATGTCGTCAAGGGCGGACATGTGAGAGCCGTCCCAGGTCCTTAACTCTCAGGGAAGGCCAGTCCAGTTTAAGGCCAGACCAGTTTAAGCTCCATGTATCTATGTGAAGTTTCTACTCACTGTTTCACACTTCTTTTCTCTCTCTCTCTCTCTTTTTTTTTTTTTTTTTACTTTCCCTCTGGTGCACTTGCCATTGTTTAACATATGATATACTGTACTTATTTCACCTTATTTATTCTCCATCTCTCCCACTAGCACGTAAGTTCCATAAGGTTTTGTTCATAGGTTTAGGGAATGTTGTTTACAACGCTGTCCAAAGGAGTGTTGAACACAGAAGTACTTCAACATGTGTTATTGGATGATTATAAATTTAGATGCTAGTGGGAAAATGTTAACATGTAAAGTAATTCCATAATTATAGTCACTTTTCTGTTCAGTTTTTCCTTGTAGTATTAATAGGATATCAGATTCAAATTTAAATTGTGACAATTTCTATGAATAAAATCAAATTAGATGCGAAGATAAATTTAAATACTTGATTTAAAAAGGTGTGACTGTTAGACATTGGTATACTTAACCGAGTTATCTTAGCTGAAATAATGTATTGTTCAACTTCTCTAAGGGGTAAACAAGGTGGGTAAGTTGGCATTTATAACTGACCTATACTATTCCATAGATAATCCATATCCAAGTGTAAAACATTATCTGAACTATCACAATCACTTTCACGAGTAACTTTAGTAGAATAACAATCTTGAATAATATATTTTTTACCATTTTGCAATGACTGTTATCAATGGAGCCACTAATTCTTATAATAATGGGGAAAATATAGTTATAAAAGACAATTATTTAAAGGTGTGCACCACCACACCTAGCTTGTACTTTATTGTTTTAATTTTTATTCATTTATTTATTTGACAGAGAAATGGGGGAGAGAGAGAGAGAATGGGCACACCAGGGCCTCCAGATGCATGTGCCCCATTGTGCATTTGGCTAATGTGGGTCCTGGGGAATCAAACCTGGGTCCTTCGGCTCCACAGGCAAAAGCCCTAACCACTAAGCAATCCCTCCAGCCTCCAGAGGAGTGCTCAGCACTGAAATATCTCTATCACACTTTCCAAGGCTCAGGGCCCATTGCAGAAGAGGTGGCAGAAAGAATGTAAGAGCCAAAGGAAGGGTAGGACTCCTTACAATGTGCTCCTCCAGACACAAAATGGCCTGGATATCCATGACCTCACAGAGCCTGACACTACCTACACAAGTCCATCATAATAGGAGGAAAAGATGTTGACATCAAAATAAAAGAGAGACTGGTTGAGAGCGGGAGGAGATATGATGGACAGTGAAGTTTCAAAGAGGAATGTGGGGGGAGAGAGGCAATTACCATGGGGTATTGTTTACAATTTTGGTAGTTGCTAATAAAAAATAAAATAGAGCCAGGAGTGGTAGTGCACACCTTTAATCCCAGCACTTGGAAGGCAGAGATAGGAGGATTGCCCTGAGTTCCAGGCCACCCTGAGACTACATAGTGAATTCCAGGTCAGCTTGGGACAGAGTGAGACCCTACCTCAAAAAACCAAAAATAAATAAATAAAATAAAATAAAAATAAATAAATAAAATAATTTTAAAAATAAAAATAAAAGACAATTTAAGGTATGATGAACAGTCAAAACGGATTCATAAAAGCTACTAGCTCTGTTTTGTAGCCTGTGGGGTTAAGAAGACATGCAATTTTTTAAAGAATAATATTAAGTGGTTCATTGACAAATTAGAGCATGTACTGGGATAAATAGTCAGGGTACTTATTAATATGCTATAATAGAGCAGTTAAATGAAGTTAATTAATTAAAAAAAATCCATAGTTGCTAAATTTTATTATTTTAAGTTAGTTTAGAGACTAAAAAGAATCAATAATTCACAGTAAGTGGGCGTTATATATAATTACACATATGTATACAATAAAGAAGAACTTGGTAACAATATGAACCTATAAAAACATCACATACTGCAACATGAAGTCGAGAACTCCTCACCAGTGGAGGTAGTTGAAGCTCCATGGCTGCTGCATACTGTGACTATGAGAAGGTAACCGGTATGTTCTGTTGCTCCTTCTACTCTTCAGATATGAACATGATTACTTGTAGAAGTTCTACAAAGCACTCAGGACATTCAGTTTGGGTATATATATATATATATATATATATATATATATATATATATGAATGGATGGGTGGAGTTTGAATCCAAGAATATCCCCATGCTTCTGAAAGGCCCATGCTTTACGGAACAAAAGTGAGAGATGGGGAGATAAGCAAAGTTCTGGGCTTTGGCTGCCCTGGAGACATTTGTGGATTTACCAGGGTGGTGACATACCTTCCTCCCCTCTCTCCAGGGAAAATGTGTTTAGATGCCTGAGTGAGGGACTTACTCTTTTTGGAACAAAGACAAATAATAAACCCAGGTGCCAAGCAGTGTAAGTAAACTTTGCGTCTCATAATCATGGTCCGTTGATGGAAAATCAATGCAAAAATAATCTGGGGCAAAGGGTTTTCTGAGTAAGAGACATAATTTCCTGTCAGAATCTCGCTGGAAGGAAGAAAGGAAAGAAGGAAGGGAGGGAGAAAAGGAATGAGGAAAGAATATTGGGTATGTTTGCATTAGTTATTTTTTATTCCTGCATTAGGGAGAGCATTGTACTAGGTAGGAATGGAAGTGATTTAACTTTAGGTACATGTTTACATGTGTACATGAAGATTCGAAAACAAACATAGTCATTTTAGGTGGCATCCTCAGTCCAATACCGGCAAACAAAATTCATTATCAGAAGAAAATATAGAGAAGACTAAGGAGGATGCATGATTTTTACAGCATCTCTTAGAAAATATTTGAATTATTATTAAGACCAATCACTTACCTCTGAAAAATATTTAAAAAAATCTCCTAGGCAAAGGAATGTAGCTTGAGGTATATTATTTATGATAAATATTTTAAAATTATTTTATTCATTCATCAGTGAATATCATCTCTTGAAATTTTTTTTATTTTTTTCTCAATTATTATTAACATTTTCCATGATTATAAAAAATATCCCATGGTAATGCCCTCCCTACCCCCATTTTCCCCTTTGAGATTCCATTCTCCATCATATCCCCTCCTCATCTCAATCAGTCTCTCTTTTATTTTGATGTCATCTTCTTTTCCTCTTCTTATGATGATCTTGTGTAGGTAGTGTCAGGCACTATGAGGTCATGGATATCCAGGCCATTTTGTGTCTGGAGGAACATGTTGTAAGGAGTCCTACCCTTCCTTTGGTTCTTAAATTCTTTCCGCCACCACTTCTGAATTAGACCCTGAGCCTTGGAAGGTGTGATCAAGATGTTACTTGGTACTCCAGTCACTTCTTTCCAGCACGATGATACCTTCTGAGTCGTCCCAAGGTCACTGCCATCTGAAAAGAGAAGATTCTCTACCCAATGTGAGAGTAGCATTAATATAAGGGTATGAATATTAAGAGAAGTGCTTACTGGGTAGTTTGATAAGCATAGTATATACATTTATCCAGACATCAGCAGATGTTACACCCCTAGGGCTCATGACTACCCCTGTTTTAAGTTTTCAGTATCAGGATGTATTTCCTCTCATGGAGCGGGCCTCCGGTCCAATTGGAGTGCAGTTGGTTTCCACCATGATAGATGTGCCACTATTGCACCTGATGGCTCATTTGGCTTGGCTGGCCAATTATAAGGCTTGCAGTGTCCACTGTTGAGTATCTTCACTGGTGGTATCTCTTTCTCCCGTTGAACTACATGTAGAATGGCTTCTTCCAGCTTTCTGTCAGCTGGTCTACATGGAGGAGTTTATCAGCTCAGTTCCAGCAGGATTTCTCAGTGACTTTGCAGCCCAAGTATGTGGAGTCTTCAGCAATAGGGTCTTACCATATATTCCTGGTGGGAAACCAAGGGCCTCAGCAATGGCCTAAAATATTTTGGGGGCCTCAGGGACCTCCCTGGCCAACAACTCACTGGAAGGTATCCCATTCCTGGCACTGAAAATTTTCCAAGAACGATCTATGGCTCCTGAGTGTTCCATTGTCCAAAACTGGAGGATTCCATATGATTTATTTATATCCTTTTAAATTTTGATTAGCCCTCCCTCCACCTTTCCTTTACTCAATCTCTTCCCCTGACCTCACTTTGGGCCTTTTCACCCCCATTAATCTATTCTTCTACTTACATATATACAATATCAACCTATTAAGTAGCCACCTCCCTTCCTTTCTCTTCCCTTTGTATCTCTTTTTTATCTTACTGGCCTCTGCTACTGAGTTTGAGATTCCATCTCACTCCTGTCAGAATGGCTACCATCATGAAAACAAATGACCATAAATGCTGGCGAGGATATGGAAAAAGAGGAACCTTTCTATACTGTTGGTGGGAATGCAATCTGGTCCAGCCATTGTGGAAATCAGTGTGAGGTTCCTAAGACAGCTAAAACTTGATCTACCATATGACCCAGCTATAGCACACCTAGGCATATATCCTAAGGAGTCATCTCATTTCCTTAGAAGTACGTGCTCAACCATGTTTATTGCTGCTCAATTCACAATAGCTGGAAATGGAACCAGTCTAGATGTCCCTCAACTGATGAGTCAATAATGAAGACATGGCACATTTATACAATGGAGTTCTACTCAGTGGTAAAGAAAAATGAAGTTATGAAATTTGCAGGAAAATTGATGGATCTGGAAAGGATTATACTAAGTGAGGTAACCCAGGCCAGAAAGCCAAGTGCCACATGTTCTCTCTCATATGTGGATCCTAGCTACAGATGATTGGGCTTTTGTGTGAGAAGGAAAAAACTCAGTAGCAGAGGAGAGTAAGCTAAAAAAAAAAAAAGAGAGAGAGACATAAAGGGAAGAGAAAGGAAGGGAGGAGGGTACTTAATAGTTTGTGTCTCTTCTCTCTTTCTTTTGGTCAGATTTGCTAAGGGTTTATCAATGTTGTTTATCCTTTCAAAGAACCAACTCCTTGTTTCATTGATTCTTTGGATTTTTTATTGTTGTTGTTGCTTCTATTTCATTAATTTCTGCCCTAATCTTTATTATTTCTTCCCGTCTACTGAGTTTTGGTTTGCCTTGTTCTTATTCCAAGGCTTTAAGGTGAAGCATTAGGTCATTTACTTGCAACCTTTCTAATTTCTTAATATAGGCACTTAAAGCTATAAGTTTACCTCTTAGGACTGCCTTCATTGTGTCCCAGAGATTTTGGTATGTTGTGTTCTCATTATCGTTTGACTCTATAAATTTTTTGATTTCATTCTTAATTTCTTCATTGACCCATTCATCATCTAGTAGTGTGTTGTAAATTTCCATGATTTTGTGTATGCTCTATAGTCTTTCTTGCTATTGATTTGTAGTTTGATTCCATTGTGGTCAGACAGAATGCAAGGAATTATTTCAGTTTTCCTGTGTTTGTTAAAATTTGTTTTGTGTCCTAATATATGATCTATTTTAGAGAATGTTCCATGTGCTGCTGAAAAGAATGTATATTCTGCGGCATTTGGATGATATGTCCTGTATATATCTGTTAGGTCCATTCTTTCTATGACCTCATTTAGTCCAGACACCTCTTTGTTTATTTTTTCCCCAGATGACCTGTCAATTGATGACAGTGGGGTGCTGAAATCACCCACTAGCACTGTGATTGGTGTTATCTGTGACCTTAGTTCTAATAGCATTTTTTAATGAATTTGGGGTCCCCCATGTTAGGTGCATATATGTTTAGGATTGTAATGTCCTCCTGTTGGAGGGTGCATTTAATCAATATAAAATGGCCTTCCTTATCTTTCTTAACTAATGTTGGATTGAAGTCTACCTTGTCAGATATTAGGATAGCGACCCCTGCTTGTTTTCTAGGTCCATTTGTTTGAAACACCATTTTCCAGCCTTTTACCCTAAGATAGTGTCCATCCTTTGCAGAAAGGTGGGTTTCTTGGAGGCAACAAATTGAAGGATCCTGCTTTTTAACCCAGTCTGCAAATCTATGTCTTTTGGTTGGGGCATTGAGGCCGTTGATATTAAGAGATATTATTGAAAGCTGTGTATTCATTTTTGCCATTTTTCTGTAGTTCTTCCGGTTTTACCTTTGCTCTCTTGTGTTAACTAGTATTTGAATATTATTTGTTTTTTCCCGGTACCTTATATGTGTGCTTTTCTTTTTCTTCAGCATGGAGGAGTCATTCAAGTATTTTCTGTAGAGCTGGTTTTGTCTTCAAATACTCCTTTAGCCTTCTTTTGTCATGGAATGTCCTTATTTCTCCATCTATTTGAATGGATAGCTTTGCAGTATAAAGTAACCTTGGTTGACAGTTGTTATCTTTCAGAACTTGGAATACATCACTCCAACCTTTCTGGCTTTTAAAGTTTGTGTTGAGTAATCTGCTGTAATGCTGACAGGCTTGCCTTTGTAGCTAACTTGATTTTTCTCTCTGACTGCTTTCAATATTTTTTCTTTGGTTTGTGTGTTTGGTAGTTTGACTATAATATGGTGAGGAGAGGTTCTTGTCAGGTTTTGTCTGGCTGGTGTTCTAAAGGATTCCTGTGTCTGCCTTGGCACCTCTTTCCCAATTTCGGGCAAGTTTTCTTCTATGATTTTGTTGAAGATGCCTACTATGCCTTTGGAGTGAAATTCTTCACCTTCTACTATGCCCCGAATTCTTATGTTTAATCTTTCATAGTGTCCCAAATATCTTGAAATTCCCACTCATACTTTTCTATTAGTTTGTCTTTCTCTTTGTTGGACTGTATTATATCTGCCACCTGGTCTTCTAGCTTAGATATTCTGTCCTCTCCTTCATCCATTCCACTGGTGAGATTTTCTACAGAGTTTTTAATTTCATTAACTATGTTCTTTATTGCTAGTAATTCTAACTGGTTTTTCTTCATTATTTCTATTTACTTATTTATGTCTAGTATTGACCACTTTATTTCATTAAATTGTCATTCTGTGTCTTCTTTGCTTCCTTTGATTTCTTCTTTGAGTTCTTTGAATATATTTATAATCATTCTTTTGAAATCTTTCTCAGGCATTTCCTCTAACTCGTTCTCACTGGAGGTCATTTCTGTTGCATTAATACTTTCTGGTGGATTTATATTGCCTTGATTTTTTGTGTTTCTTGTGTTATAATGTATGTATTTTTGCATCCTGGATTATTTAATGATTTGTTTTTCTAGTTATCTGGGTATTATGAGATGTATCAATCAATCTGATGTTATATATCTTCAGGGTAGGAGCTTAAGGCGCTAGGTGTGGCTCTCAAGACTCTCAGAGTATCTACAAAAGTGACTCTAGGTGTTGGGTTTGCCAGCTATGAGAGTATTCAAGAAGGTTGAGTGGAAACAAATACAGATAGTTTCTAAAATTTAACTAAACAATGTACACTTTCAATGAAAAACAGTGCAGAGTATTTATCCAAGATTAGGTATTATGACAACCAGATCCTCTGTCTGTCCCTTAGGCTTTGTGGTGCCTCACCCACTCCCGTAATCCTGACAACAAGGAGGTTAAGATTTCTGGTCTATAGAGGGTTCCAAGTCAGCTTGTGACCAGGTGAGACCCTTCCCTAATGTATAACAGAAGAGGAAACAAAGCCACCATAAATCAAGAAGCAACAAATAACAAGCCCAAAATACAGCTTATTTAAGAATGGCAAATATGACCATCCATCTGATTTAACATATAATTTATCCTGATATGGAAGGTGCCATTAGCACTTCTGGTTCAGGCCTATATACCAGGTTTATTAGGTGGGTACTGACCTGGTGTAATCCCAGTTACCTTTCGGGATGATTTTGGTCTCAGTTAGCTGTGCTCCTGCTTGGGTCCCTCTTTGGTGAGCTGTCGGTTCAAGTAGGCGTGGCTGGGTTCCTGGACTGCTCCTCTGTTCCCGGGATCTGGGCACTGGTGGTGGGGGAGGGGAGGCTGCCAATGCTGCTCCAGTTCTCTCACTGTTCCATGTGTTCTTCTACCTTGTGATCTGCTCCGCCGTTGTTCACTGCCGTTCTCCCTTCATGTTTCTTGAGCTTGCAGAGAACTCTGGTGTGAGTGGAAAATCCCCTCACCTGGCTTTTCCTGCGGCTCAATCCGAGCCTGGCAGCTGGCTGTCAGGCTGCCACTGTGGTCCCGCAAGCAGAACTGCTGGAGCCACTTCTGCCAGCCTGTGGGGGCTCTGGATGCTCTGGATCTCTCCTACTTCTCCGCTGCTGTTTCAATTTCCTATACACCTCACTTTTTAGTAAAAGTGTGTATTTTCCTGGGTGTTTTTTTTTTTTTTTTTTTTTTTTTTGGCTTTTTCCCTCCTAGGCTGCTTTGGCGTGGTACCTATGCCTCCATCTTAACCGGAAGACCTTGAAATTTTTGAAAATAGGAAAAAAGACTCATTTGGCATAAGTTGTCCCCATGATAGTTTCAAGTTATGTTACTGTTGTGGTTTGATTCAAGTGTCCCCCATAAACTTAGGTGTTGTGGATGCTAGGTTCCCAGCTGATGTTGGAAACTGAAGCCTCCTGGAGGCAGTGTATTGTTGGGGTGGGCTTATGGGTGTTATAGCCAGTTTACCCATGCCAGTATTTGGCACACTCTCCTGTTGCTATTGTCCACCTTATGTTGGCCAGGGTGTGATATCCACCCTCTGCTCATGCCATCATTTTCCCCTGTCATCGTGGTGCTTCCCCTCGTGTCTATAAGCCAAAATAAACCTCTTATTCCCACAAGCTGCTCTTGGTTGGGAGATTTCTACCAGCAATGCGAACCTGACTGCAACAATCACATTCTTATTGGAACAGAAGAAACTATAAAGTATCAAACCTAGACTTCTGGAATCATTGAGTTTTCTAATTTAGTATTAGTTTGCAAAAGTTTTTGATCAAATTATCTGCACTTCAATGTAAGTATATGAATTTAAAATAAGATTTTATGTTTGGTTAAATATAAAGTCAACATAAAAACCTTCAAGAGGTTTGCTTACTGCATCTAGTTTCTATAGCTAGAACATTTAGTTGCTCTTTACTCTCCCCTCAGGGGGGAAAAAAAGAAATTATGGTGATTCACCTAACAAAATAATCTGTCACTGGCAAAAACTCATGTCAGATACATTAATACACTCAAGAAAACACTATGGAGACTTCAATATTATGTTTCTAAGTTAACGATATGCATGCCTTACAGCATTTGCTGAAATCGATATCTGTGACCAAGTTGGACCCAGATCAAACAATGCTCTAGATCAAATCCCCAACTAGGTCCCTCTAAGTGCCTCACCCAGCAGCCACTGTAAAAGCTCCCTGTCACACAATAACTCTTTGGCAATGTGCAGTCTAACTGCAGCTGCTACATATATATTTGGGGATTTCTATCTGACAGCTCAATATCAACTATAACGTTCCCTCATAGACTAACAGAGGCATTATGTTACATATGCGGCATGCTCTGGCCTTACAGATACTTTTTAATTCTGTTATCCAATGATCTAGGAAAGAATTGTGGCCCCAAACTTTAACAGATGAAGTCGATATATCTTGGAAACGTGGTTAACATCATGGACTGCATTTGTCCATCGTGCCATGAACGTGTTCAGGGTAGGTTGACTGGCATTCTTGTGTTGAACTTTGTGTTGAACTGCAGAGTGACTTTTCTGATTTTCAGGCCTGCCACATGAAAGGGGATTAAGCTCATTCTCAATGACCTCAGAAGGTAGAACTAACCCAACAGATGAAATCTGTAGGAATTCACATTTTAAAAGAAAACAAAGGAGACTTTCTTGCCTCTTAGATCTCTATGGATTCATTGGTTATCATTACAATTGTGTGTTTCTTATCGATGGAAGTGTCTAGCAGTGGTGAAGATGTTAAGCAGCTGTCGTTTGGCTAGATGAGATGTCCACTGGAGTTGCTTCAGATGCCAGAACACTAGGTTTTAAGACTCCCATAGGGAAAGAAAAGGTAGTAGGTAGCTGCCCTTCACATCCTAAAAGGGAGTCTCTTCCCACTCTCCTTTCCTTCTAGAATCTTCAGTGTTGCTGGATACATGCCAGGTTAGGCTGTGGAACAGTTCAGCCGTGGGCTGCAGCTGCTGCGTGGCTAATGGCAAAAGTACCCAGGAATGCGCATTCCTGCTGCCTTTGTTGGATGCCAACAGGCCTGCCTGATTTTGAAAAAAAAAAAAAAAACAGTCAAACTGCCTTCTTGGCTCTTTGTGGCACATCTGGGTACCTCACAAGATTCTTGAGTGAGATGAGGAGCTGTTTTCAAACTGAGAAGGCTTAACATGTAAGTGGTTTTCCCTGCACTGTGTTGAGGCAGTAGCCAGTGATCATGAAATCCATGTTACCTTGGAGCAGCAGAGTGACTCAGAGAAAGCTCAGAATATAGGAACCCGGTGAAATTTACAATGAAAGTAATCATCTGAGGTCAAAGAAATTAAAAGAAAATTATACTTATATAGTTCCATAAGATCCCCAAAGCATATCGTTGCATTAAATGTTCTCAGAAGTTTTATGGCAAAGAAACTTTGGTGACTCAGATTGAACCAATAATTTTTCCTCCCAAGCCCCTCTGCATGGTGCTCATTAAGAAGTGTGGAATACAGACTGGAAAATAATGCAGTTTTAGTGACAAGCCCTCAGGTCCCAAGAAATAAAGTGACTTGTCTCAGGGTAATTATGCTCAGTAATTTTGAGTAGAACTTAGGTTTCCTGGATTCTAATCTGAAGCTTGGTTCTGGTTGTTTTGTCTGAAGGATTGTCATGATAACATCCTTAGATGATCTTGTGTACTCATGTGTGTGGTATCATGTGTGCACCTATGGGTGTGTATGCACGTGTACATATGTGCACGTGGAGGCCAGAGGTAAGCATTATGTACCTTCTTCTATCACACCCCGCCTTGTTTTTTGAGAAGCTGTCTCTTCCTGAATCTAGAGCTCACTAATCTGTCTGGTTTACCTTGTTAGAATGTCCTGGGGATTACTTCTCTGTCTCTGCCTCTCCAGTGCTTGGCTTTCAGGCATGCATCACCACACCTGGCATTTTACACAGGTCCTGGTAATCTGAACTCAGGTACACATGTTGGTGTGGAAAGCACTTGACTCACCAAGCTTTCATTTTTGGCTCTTCTACATTACTTCAGCATCCGAAGGTCATGTGTGTGTCTTTTCTGCCTCTCTTCTTGAAAATAAATAAATTAACAAAAAAAATCACCTTATAAAAAGTTAGAAAGGGGGTGCAGTAGTTTGAATGCATATCCCCCAAGAGGCTCAAATGTTTAATTAAAGCTTGTAACTTGGATCTCTAGCCATCTCGCTGGAAGAGGTGTCGCTGCCAGCAGAACCCGGAGTCCAGAAATAAAGTTACTGGGGGTGGATCTGTTTCCAGCCTGAAGGTGCTTGAGCTCTGCTGGGTTCCCTGCTGTTTTGTTGTTGCTGTTTTGTTGCTGGTTGCTTGCTTGGTGGTGCCCGTGGTCCTTTTCCTCTCTGCATGGATTTGGTAAAGGGGGCCAGCTTCTTCCACCATTATGGAACTTCCCCCGGATCTGTGAGCTTTAAATAAATGCCATTCCTCCTAGAAACTATGTACTGTTTGAAGGTTCATCCCAGCACTATGGAGTAGACTACAATAGGGGGTGCACCAGACCTGGGGCAATTCTTCATAGTAAGAATGGCATGTGCATTGAGTAGGTAACTAACTTTTTGACAAGTGAACAAACCTCTGGTTGGTCAATATGAACTCCCAAAATTATCCTCTGGGAAACCCAGTGCCTGTGCTGTTTCCTAGGACCAGAGCTGAGACAACCATTGTAGACCCCTTTGGAGCCATCCCAATTAACCTCTTCAATACTCTTGGTGCTAATTTGGTATTTGAATTACTTGACAGGTTGAGAAACATGGTTGACTTTTTTTTTTTTCAATTCTGAAGATATTGTTCATACAACTACACTAAGGCCCTAAGTGGCAGCTGCCCAATATTATTGTTGAAGAGGCTTTTTGGTAATTTCCAACACAGGAAACCTTGTTGTCTAATCAGGAACTAACTTCAAGTCCAAATGGGTACACAGCCTTGGAACATATATCAAACACAATAGTCTTGACTGGGGCAGTTGTAAATTTTTCCATACAAATGAATTTGTTCTGAACAGAGCTGTCCAGTCAAACTTCCTACAATGATCAAAATATTTCTTCTGTGCTATTCAACATGATTGGTACTAACTGCATATGGCTACTGAGCATGACATGTAGTTACAATGAGGAGGAATTGAATGTTTATTTCATTAATTTAAATCTACAATACCACATGCAACTAATGACTCCCATATTGGAGAGTACAGATCTAGTGTGTCATGTCAAAGTTAATTTCCAATCACAGCTCTATACTGTAGCTCCTTGCATGGAGTATCCTGTGTGAAGGGAAATGTAGGAGCTTAAATTAGAGTTCTCACTTTCAGCTCTTTGGGCATCTAAATTTAAAACCCTAACATGCTGTCACCTTTAGCTTCATAAGCAGGATCTATTAGAAATTATTTAACAAATTTTGTAGCTAAAAAAAAAAGATGATAATAGCCAGCATGGTGAAGAATGCCTTTGATAACTCAGCACTTGGGAGACTGAAATAGAAGATTTGCTATGAGTCTCAGGCCAGCCTGGAACAGAATGAGTGCCAGGTCAGACTAGTCTGGAATGAGACCCTACCTTGAATGAAGACCCACCCCACCAAAAAAAAAAAAAAAAAAAAGTGATGATGACCTGATCCCAGGCAGCTTCATTTTCTCCTCCCACAAAGTCATAGTCTCTGTGCTTAGGATTTTATCTTTAAAGCAAATCACCTTGGACAGGAACTTTTCACCTCTCAAAACAGACCAATGGAAACCAACAGGAGCATCCAGAGATCTCTGATAATCTAATAGTTCACTACCAAAGTCTTCAGTTTACAGCCCCAAGGAGCATAATGTCTGATCCCCAAAGAGAAAATGGATATTTCTTATAAATGACTTATAGCTTTATATCTTAGAATGGGCAAATACTCCCTGCTTTCTGCCCTCATTAGCTATCATGTTTTTCTGGGATTTTTTTTTTCAGCATTTGTCAATTTTATTACCAGTATTTTTTTCAGCTGCAAGTGACAGACATCCAATGAAGCAAAACATTTGGGCAACTATATGGATACACCAAATTCTTAACGAACTCTACCCAGTTAGGAAAATTCAACAGTCTTCATGACCAACGGCTGGGTTTCAAGTTCTCACTGAGAACAGAAAACAGACAAAGCATCTTTGGGGTGGTGTTACTAGTTTCCATTCACATAAATTTGCTTTTCACTTCTGGTAATTTTTAAGCAAGACCTCTGGTCTCTTGTGTTATTTTGTTCTCTGTGTAGACTATTTAAGGCTTCCTTTTTACCTTCTAATCAGGATTTTATATACTTAGTGTTGTTACAACTTAACAGTTTATCAAGGCCTTCTGAGCCTGGGCTCTCCCCTGTTCACTTGCTCTTACTCTTGATTCTGTTTGTTGTACTGAGTGTTGAATTCTCTGCTATGACTTCCAATAAGTTACTTGTAGCTTCATTTGCAAAATAAATAAAGAAAGTAAGTAAGAAAGATGATTTTCCCTCCCTACATTTGTACTCTATCTTCTTCACTTTGTCCTCCATTTGTTTTTCATTTCTAGTTGTATTTCTTTCACATGTACCAAGCCCAGAAGGACTGAAATAGCAAGTATGTCAGCAGCAGTCCGACACACTACAAGTTGGTAATATTGTAAAGGAAAGAAAGGAGCTTTCAAGAAAGTGTGAACAGGGCTGTCTTCTTGCTACTGAGAACTGTCGGATGAATAACCAGAGAATACATATCAAGAACACGAAATCCCCTGAAATCTGAGGACATGATGCAGCAATTAGAACACAACACTTAGAGTGCAGTTTTGGAGCACTGTTTACATCTAAAAGAAATTTGTCAAGATGGTGGACGGACATAAAGAAGAATGGAAAATAGCAGAACACTTTAGCCTAGTATCAGAAAATTATGAATGCAAGCACAAAAAAGAGCCAAAAGTGATGTCATCTAATCTTCTGTAAAACATTTACTTCCTATCAACTATTTGTCCATCTTGCATTTAAAATTTCTTTGAGGGTGAGTTTCCTCCCCTAGTAAAGTAGTCCATTTGATGAAAAGATTTTAAAGAATTTTTCTTACTGAGGTGTATCATATGTACAGAATATTCTTGAGTATGTATATATATTTCTGACCTCTCAAGATATGAACTTGCCCTTGTAACCAGTAAGAAATGGGTCATCAATAAATTCCAGAAGTTTCCCCACAAACAAACTAAGTTGTAACTGCCAAGGGTCACTACTTTTTAAAATTCTGTCACTATTATTTAACTTCATCTGGTTTGCACTTTATATCAGATTAAATTATACAACTTGTACACTCTTCTCTTAAATTTCTTTTATTCTCATACACTCAATGTGAGAATTTTGTAAGTGTTTTGTGAAGTGTTTGGCAGTGACTACTGAAAATGAACGTAAAATCACCCAGTGAGTCTGACTGACATTGTTCTTCTACTAGGCAATTTTAAGAATGTTTATAATCATATGTTCCATGATAGATATAAATTAGAAATACTCAAATGCTCACCAATTGTAAATACATAAATAAATTATAATATATTCACACAGATCAATAAGAATGAAGCATTATTTTATGTAATTTGTATTAAGGATAAGTCCCTAGTAATAAGATATCATAAAGTTTAAAAATGTAAGCCGGGCGTGGTGGCGCACGCCTTTAATCCCAGCACTCGGGAGGCAGAGGTAGGAGGATCGCCGTGAGTTCGAGGCCACCCTGAGACTCCATAGTGAATTCCAGGTCAGCCTGGGCTACAGTGAGACCCTACCTCGAAAAACCGAAAAACCAAAAAAGAAAAACCAAAAAAAAAAATGCATCTGGAAAAATGAATAATTTAATTTATTTCAGTTGTTGAAGAGTTTCCATATTTGAGGGCTGACTTTAACTTTTTTTTTAACCAAATTTGATTATAGAACAAATTTAATTTTGCTTCCATTCTATAGATAAGATTGTCATTCAGAATTAGTCTGTAGAATATGTTTAATTTTACAGTCATACAATTTAAGAAGTAAAAGAATACTTTGAATGTATCCATTTACAAGATGAGTTGAAACCCACTGGGTCACATATAGTAAAGAATATAGTATCCAGTTACATTTCCAGAGAGTTTATTCTGAGGACTAGTTCATAAAATTTGTCATTGTTCTTGTGGGCAATTTTCTGGTAGACCAGTTATCCTAAAGAGTGACCCTGCCCATATTACCTATGACCATCCCCACTTTTGAGAGATTCCAGCCAGCTCTACTTGTGTGGTATGGGAGAGACCAACATTCTTCAGTAGAAGGAGTTATGCAGCTAAATATTTCAGTGATAACTGTAGTTTAAACTAAATTGACAAGTAGCCAAAAATCAAACTGACCAAACTTCAGTTCCATTTTTGCCAGACTTTAACTTACTTAATACTGTCTGTGACTTTTGACTTTCTGCTTTATATTAAAAAAGCTAACATATTCTTTAGTAATGAGCAGATAAGATCCTATAACAACAAAAACAGAATACTTTCCTGGAAAAATTCAGTAAGTTAAGTTCTTATTTACTAACAAGAAACCAAACTTTCTTAAATAGATTTGATGAAAATTTATCATTTGATATCTGTTAAGATATTCTAAGGGGTTTAGAGAAATAATTTTGTATAAACATCATATGTAATTATCAGGGCCAATATTCTTAAAACAAGAATCCAATTCTCCAGAGAAACAGAATACAAACACAAAATACATCTGGAAAAGAAGACAAAGAAGAAAGCATGGGTGGTCATTTTCCCAACCTATGTTCTCCAATAAATCAGAAGGTGCTTCTACTAAAAACAGTGTCATATCTCACATCTTCAGAGCTGCTAGAATCATTTCATGGGAAAGTGGACTAATGCCTAAAACATCTCCTATCAGAATCTGTCTCTGAGTGACACCTGTTTGCTCACTCCCTCACAGAGTGGATTACTTGTTGACCTCCTACCAACTGATTGGTACAGCTTTAAGATGGTCACATTTCTCAGTTGTTTTTATCTTTTCCTTATTTGTTTGACTATAGCTTCTGTTTTCATCTTTTAGACTTCCATTTAATTAAAAAAAATCATCCTGGGGGGAGTTTATTCGTTTCATTCATTTTGTTGTGCCTTAAAAGTTGATACAAATAAGAAACTTGTACTAGAAAGTAAACAAAATATTTTACCTTTTAATTCTGTAGTCACAAACAAAATATCATTTGTAATTCACAGTCACTTACTATTTTGCTTTACCTTGTCAAAAGATGGAACATGCTCCAAATCCTCTGTTTTCTATCCTCTTTTATTAATGGTGACAGTGGATAGGGGTAGTAGGTGAAGAAAGGAAAGGGGTATGGAAATTGATACTTTTCTCTCTTCAGGAACTGAATGTGATGAGGGGTAACTAAACCCATAGTCGAATGTATAAAGTTGGTGGGGTCTCAAAATAATCTGAGATGTTCAGCAGAGAGATAAATGATTATAACCAATTAGAAATAATCCTTCACCAGACATCTAATCTCTCCTACATATTTCAGACTCAATGAATAGCATTGTCAGTAGTCAAAGAGGCTTTAGGTGCCTGTATTTTTGGTAATTTTCTTAACATCCTAGGGGAAGAATGAAATAGCTGTATTTGTCTACAGAACCCATGGGATCAACATTTCTTACTGTGACAATACTTTTCCTTATGGAAAACTTTACCTGTGAAAACAATGTTGAATTTCTGGATTGCTCATTTGTGTGTGTGTGTGTGTGTGTCTGTGCAAACCCTAATGCAACTGCTGACTTTTCTGTACAGAGGATGTTGTCTCTTCCTTTGTGGACACATATGGAAAATGTTTTTAAACTGATTTCTATTTTTGTTATTAAATGCAAATATATACCTTAAAAACAGCAAAACCCCTTCTTCATGTGTGGTCTGAAGCATCTACTATTTTTCTTATAGTGGCAAGAAAATGCTATGTTTATCCTTTTGTGATAGAAAGTAATAACTGTGCCTTCAGAAGCTTTTTCCTATTAACAAACTAATTATCCCTATATTAAGATATTCATACTTAGGACTTTGTAATTAGAAATGTTGTCTTCACAGATTCAAAAATATATGCTTAGCTAATATATTATTCATTTTATCTTTAATTATAGTGAGAATTTTAAAGAAATTTCTTTTTATTGTCATTATTTATCTGAAAACAGCTGTCTTTATTTATTTTTAAGGTGAATATAGGGATGGGGATATGACTCTGAGGTTAAAGGAGCCTGCTTACAAAACCTGGTGGATTGGGTTCAATTTCGCATTGCCCACAAAATGTCAGATGTACAAGTGGTACATGCCTCTGGAGTTCATTTGCAGTGGCAAGATGCCCTGGTACCCATTCTCTCTCTCTCTTTCTCTCTCTCTTCAATATCTTTGTCTAAAATAAATAATGAAAATAATTTTTCAAAAGAGCACTACTGCAGTCAGGTTCACATTACTGGCAGAAGTCACCTAACAAAGAACAGCTTTTGGGAAAAGAAGGGTTTGTTTTGGCTTACAGACTCAAGGGGAAGCTCCATATGGCAGGGGAAAACAATGGCGTGAGCAGAAGGTAGACATCACCTCCTTGTCAACATAAGGAGGCTAATAACAACAGGAGAATGTACCAAACACTGACAAGGGAGCACTGGCTATAACACCCAGAAGCCCACCCCCAACAATAGACTGCCTCCAGGAGGCTTTAATTTCCAACTGCCATAAGCTAGGGAGACTAGCATTCAGAATACCTAACTTTATGGGGGACACCTGAATCAAACCACCACATTCTTCCCCTGGCTCCCATAAACTAATATCCATATATGATATAAAATACAATGCATTCAGTCCAACTTTAAAAGTCCCCATAGTTTTTATCAATCCTAATGATGTTCAATATCCCCATAATCTAAGGTCTTTTAACTGAGCCATAATACCAAAAAAATTCTCCAGAAAACCCATAATGGCACAGAATAAATGTTCACACTGCAAAAAAATGGCATTTGGTATAGCAAAGAAATATTAGACCAATACAAGATTTAAAGCAACCAAGGCAAACATCAAAATCTGTAGCTTCAAATCCAACAACTCTACTCAGTAACAAATCTCCAAGCCTGATAATTGTAACAAGTAACAAGTCTCTGGAGTTCCAATTCCACCCCTCCAGCTAGGCTACTCAGTCCTGGGAAACTTCATCCAGAGCCAGCAGCTCTCCTTGGCAGCCATCTTGTGGTCCTGGCATCTCCACTGGATCTTCACTACAAGCCATGGCTCCATCAGGTCTCCATGCAGGCATCCAGCAAACCTGCTTCACACTGCCCATGGCCATTTCCAAAACAAAAGACAGCACTGCAAACTCACTGACCCTTTCTTTTTCTGCATTTCTTATAGTCTACAATACCAGGTGGGGTGGCAATCTATTAATCGGGGGGGGGGGAGGATAAAGCAGGTTTTGAATAACAGGACTTGTTCCCATAGACCTGTTCTCTCCTCTGGAAATCATTAATGTGTGCCCTGGAGGGAATATAGATCTTCATGCAGCTTGTTAAAATTGATAGTAAGGGCAAGTTGATGGTACCTTCGGCCCTGCTGGCTTTGCAGATACCATGGACTCTGCAAAAGTGTAGAGAATCTCCATCCCATCTGTGACAGCATTGGTCACATTGATGTCCCTTGATCGTGCTGACAAGGGGCAAGTATTAGTAGTACAGAATGATGAAGGCTGTTGTGGGTACAGCAGATGTGCTTCACCTGATGAGCCATGATGTTGCTGCCATCTACACCTGCATCCCCTCATCACTTGCGAAGGACTTCACTTGAATTGGTGGGGAACCTGGTAAGATTATGAGTTCCAAGGTCCGTTCTGCATCTTGTGGGTGGGAAGAATTGAAGTGATCACCAACAAAGAGAGAACTGGGCTCTTCTGTCGTTACCAGTATGAAAGATGATAACAGCCTTGCTATCTGACTTTCTCACATCTTTTGTTATTGGTGAGCTCAAGAAACATGGATTTCTCCACTCCAAAGGCAGTGTCTCCCTTGTAATGCTGAGCAGAGAAATGAAGGCCTGTTGGTCGTATAGAGCCATGATGAGTATGACCACTCGTTGAGGCTGAAGATGATACGGTGCAGAAAACTGACAACCAGACTCACTTAAAGGCACAGAGACCTGCCTATTTTGCAGTGTCCCAGACTTCATTGATCCCATGAACCTTCTGAGAGATGTGTTTCTTCCTCTATACTAAGATTTTTCTTCAATTAATGTGGAATTCTTACTTTCATGATAATCCAATACTCTAACCCTGACTTTCAGTAACAATATTTGCTTTTATTTTTTAGATATAGTCTTGATTTCACAAGCCAAACACTTTATCCCAGTTTCACAAACCACTCTTCTATTACTAAAAATCATTCATCTTGCTGCAATTTTTAATATCCATGAATATCTCAAATTTTCTCATCATTCCTTATTTCTTTAATGAAACTGTTTTTAACTTAAAAATGTCATATTATCATGCACAAAATGATATTTTGAAATATACATACTTTATGGAATGGCTGAAACAAGCTAAAATATTCTCTCATCTACTATTTTTTAATGAAAATATCTAAAATCTGCTGCTATAGTGGCCTTTCAAAACAACATTTTCTTTATTTATTTTTATTTATTAGAGACAGAGAGGGAGAGGAAGAGAGAAAGACAATGGGAATACCAGGGTCTCTAGCCAATGCAAACAAAGTCCAGATGCATGTGCCACCCCTTTGAGGACGAAGGGGACCAATACAGGAAGGGGAAGGACAGAGGAGGGCAGATGTCAAACAACACCAAGGCAGAATAACATATGTATAAGGCAATGTCATCATGTAACCCAATATATTATACACTAACTAAAAACATTAGAATTCAATAAATATAAAGACACAAAAGAGATCATTACCAGCTATAGTCGTCATGCTGTACAACTGAACCTAACTGAAACCTTGCTTCCTCTGGCCGGCACACCCCCACCCATTATCCAGCAGCCACGACCCCTGCTGTGTGTTTCTGAGAGTTCATCTTTGCTTTAGATTCCAGGCTCAAGTGAGGCTGTGTACTTTCTTAGGCTCATGTCACTCACCATAGCGTCCTCATATTCATTCATGTTGGTGCAAATGTCAGGACTTCTTTCTTCTTGATAATGAGTAGCATTCCATTGTGTATCTTCGTCACATTCCCGTTGCCTCTCTTGATTGACTTTCTGCTCAAGCTCATATCTTGGTCATGATCAACAATGCTAACAATAGATATGAGGTGCCGATGTATCACATTGATTGTCTTCCTCTACAAATATGTGCAGTCGTAGGAAATGTTGAACCATTGGCACCTCTATATTTCACTTTTTAAAACTTTTTTTTGTTGTTGTTTTTGTTTGGTTTTTCAAGGTAGGGTCTCAGTCTGGTTCAGGCTGACCTGGAATTAACTATGTAGTCTCAGGGTGGCCTCGAACTCTCAGTGATCCTCCTACCTTTGCCTCCCAAGTATCAGGATGAAAGGTGTGTGTCACCACGCCAGGCTCACTTTTTAAAACTATTTTAAGTGTATTTAATTGATTAAGAGAGAGAAAGTTAGACAGAGAGAGATGGTGAGAATGAGCACACCAAGGACTCCTGCCACTGCAAATGAACTAGAGATGCATGTGCCACTTAATTCATCTGGCTTCATGTGGGTACTGGAGAATAGAACCTAGGATGTGAGGCATTGCAAACAAGTGCTTTTTTTCAAATTTTTATTAAAAACTTCCATGATTATAAAAAAAATCCTATAGTAAGTCCTTCCCTCCCCCCACCTTCCCCTTTGGAAGTCCACTCTCCATCATACCTCCTCCCCCTCTCACCCAGTCTCTTTTATTTTGATGTCATGATCTTTTCATCCTCTTATGATGATCTTGTGTAGGTAGTGTCAGACACTGTGAGGTCAATGATGTCCAGGCCATTTTGTGTCTGGAGGGAGCACGTTGTAAGGAGTCCTACTTCCTTTGGCTCTTACATTCTTTCCTCCACCTCTTCTGTATTAGACCCCGAGCCTTAGACTGTGTGATAGAGATATTATATTACTGAGCACTCCGGTCACTTCTTTCCAGCACCATTCTGAGTCATCCCAACGTCACTGCGAGCTTAAAAGAGAAGATTCTCTACCAAAAATGAGATTATCATTAATATAAGGGTATGAACATTAAGAGAACTGCTTACTGGGCAGTTTGATAAGCATAGTATATACATTTAGCCAGACAGCAGCAGACGTTACACCCCTAGGGCTAATGACCCTGTTTTAAGTTTTCAGTATCAGGGAAGTATTCCCTCCCAAGGAGCAGGACTCCATTCCAATTAGAGGGCAGTTGGTTTCCACCATGACACACATGCCACTATTGCACCCATTTGTTCATTTGGCCTGGCTGGCCAAATATAAGGGTGGAGTGTCCACTGTTGAGTATCTTCACTGGTGATTTCTCTTTCTCCCATTGAACTGCATGCAGAATGGCTTCTTCCAGCTTTCTGTCAGCTGGTCTACATGGAGGAGGTTATCAGCTCCATTCCAGCAGGATTTCTCAGTGACTTTGCAGCCCAAGTATGTGGAGTCTTCAGCAATAGGGTCTTACCATTTATTTCTGGTGGAAAACTACGGGCCTTGGCAATGGCCTATAATATTTTGGGGGCATCAGGGACCTCCCTGGCCAACAACTCACTGAAAGGTATCCCATCCCTGGCACTGAAAATTTTCTAGCAACAATTTATGGCTCCTGAGTGTTCCATTGTCCAAAAAAGTAGGATTCCATTTGATTTATTTATATCCTCTTAGATTTTGATTAGCCCTCCCTCCACCTTTCCTTTACTCAATCTCTTCCCCTCACCTCACTTTGGGCCTTTTCACCCCCATTAATCTATTCTTCTACTTACATATATACAATACCGTCCTATTAAGTACCCCCCTACCTTCCTTTCTCTTCGCTTTATACTTCTTTTTTAACTGCTTAGCCGTCTTTCAAGGAATGAACTTCCAAAGTATTTTTCTGGATGATTGCTCTAGTTTACATTGTTCTCCATATCTCATGAACACATGCTACCTTTTGCATGGCCAGCATCTTAATAGGTATAAGATTATATCTCACTGTACTTGAATTTTACTCTAATTAGTAATGTTGAGCATTGTATTCTTAGTCTTTTGACCATTCAAAAGACAATATATATATATATACATGTACATATATGCACAGATTATACTCTTTTATCTTTTATCTTTTATCTGTGGGGTACTTTGTGGGGAGCATGCCTCAGGGTGTTCCTACCCACTCTGTGGCTCTTACAATTTTTTCACCCCCTCTTCCGCAATGTTCCCTGAGTCATGACAGGCCTATTATCAGGCTGATTGAATGTTGAGTTCTTTGTAGCCTGTATATTTCTGCTTTGATAGGTTTTGATTGATCACCATGTCTGCCACCATCACCCTAGAGCTGACTGTCAGGCCAGCAAGCAAGCTGTGTTCATGGCACCACTTCAGCTGCAAGTTCCCCTGGGCCCTGGCAGAGGTGGAATTGGTGGCAAGTCTCGAGGTGTGGCAGTCAGTTTTCTTTTGGTCTTATTGATGGATCATGGCTTTCCTCCTTTTTCTCTGACATCTGTAAAATAAGGCAGATTGTCCAACCAAGAGCGAGAGCAGCTTGGGTTAAAGGGGATGTGCAAAGTTATTGGAGAGAGGTTTCATGTGAAATTCCATTCTTCAGAGAGCAGTAGGGTTTTCTCTCTGAAATCTGAGTTTCCTGACTACGGGATTTTGATTTGGTTTCCAGGGCCAGATATGGGTTCTCCCACTGAACGGGCTTTACTCAATCAGAGAATATTTGATTACCTGCAGAGCTATGTTCTACTATTGCACAAGTGTGTATCTCTTGTCTGGCTGGTTGATTTCATAGTCTGCAGGGTCCCCTGCTTATTCCTGCTATTGATGATCAATTTCTTCCAGCAGCTCCCACAAGGCTTTCCAGCACTATGAGGGCTAGCCAGGGGAGAGCTAGTTTCCCTCTCAGTTCCACCACAGTATTCCAATTTTTTTGGCCACTTTATATCTTCTTTTGAAAAAACGTTATTCTTGTCCTTTGTCCATTTTTAAATTAGGTTATATATTTTTATTTAAATTGGTTATTTTTTTGCTACTGAGTTATAAGTATAGTTCCTTATGCACTTTGGATAGTAACCCTGTGTCAGATGTATCATTTGATAAAGCTTTGTAAGTTCTAAAATACTTGCCAAGTTTGATGTACAAAGTCCAATTAATTTATTTTTGATGGGTCAATGTAAGACATTTAAAATAAAAAATTGCATTTGTCTGCAAAGCCAAAGGACATAGTTTCAATTCCCCAGAACACACATAAGACAGATGCACAAGGTGAAACATGTGTCTGGAGTTTATTTGCAGTGGTTATTGGCTCTGGCATGTCCATTCTATCTCCCTCTCTCTGTCTCTATCTGAAAAATAGAAGTGAGATCAGTGCAACATACATGGATACCCATTATTACATTAGAGAGAATCTAATAGGTATAGGCCCCCTTGTAGCCCACTAATGGTGGGAGCTTGATATTGGAGAGCAGGCTCATTTTTGGTATGGTTCTGACTTGTTTCCCCACTCCAGGTATGGGTCCCATTCCATTAGCCATATCAAGAGCTGTTGTTAAGCCACCATGGCTGTGTGCCACTATTGCCCTTGTATGAGCATCATGTCAGGTTGATTGCTGTTGAGTAGCTTAGACCACGAGTTGCTTAGACAGATGTTGGTCATTTTCCCCCAGTTGCTCATGTAACACTTTCTGGCACTAGACAAGCTAACTGTCTGGGGATTGACTCTGTTCCAGTTTCCAGGCAGATCACTCCATATACCTTCCCAACAGCATATGGTGTCTTAAGCAGTAGAGTCTTACCATTAACCTATGGTGGGTCATCAAGTACTCTGACAGACTTCTGTCTTCTTTTGGGAAACCTTGTAGGTCTCTCTGATCAACAGCTCATTGTGGATGTTACCCACGTGATGGTACTGAGAGTTACAGGTCACTGCCAAGGGAGAAGGAAGAAAAATATAGGTAATATAAAAGAATAAGAGAGAAAAGAGAGAGAGAAACAGGAGAGGATTGAGGATAGTCTTTATCATACTCTCTGCAGGCCCCTGTGAGTCAGGTATTCTCTCTTAGCACCTGATGAAGGTTCGACTCTTTAGTATGTCTTTCAGGATGTAGGATTTTATGGTACCATTTCCATTTGGGTCCAGTTTTTTGTCCCCCCACCACCACCACCACCATCCACTCCTGTCCCATCATCCCTATTGTCCAGTCCTTTCGATGTTCATTAGGTATCTCAGCATCATGGGCAGATTTAGGTTAGGAGCCACAAATGAGTGAGACCATGTGATGATTATCTTTCTGTGATTGGTTGAGTTTGCTGAGAATGATCTGTTCCAAGTTTGATCATTTTTCTTTAAATTTCATTGTGTCATTTCTTCTTACTGCTGCATAGAATCCCATCATGTAGATGTACCACATCTTAGTTATCCATCCATCTAATGATGGACATCTGGGTTGATTCCAGATATTAGCTATTATGAATTGAGCAGCTATAAACATGGCTGAGAAGATATCTCTGAGCTGAGTCATGGAGTTTTTAGGGTAAAATGCCCAGTAAGGGAATAACAGGGCCTGTTGGTACCTCTATTTTCATCCTTTTCAGGAGTCTCCATATTGCTTTCCATAGTGGTTGTACCAGCTTGCATTCTGGTGTGGGATTTTTTTTCTTTCCTGTACTCGTTAAGAGCCTGGGTAGACAGTAATACAAGCATAGACCAAGAACATTTGATAATTATAACTTGTCTCTTCTAAACCCCAATATCAGCCTTTTCCTTTTACTCCTTAAATGCTTCCAAAAGAATATGGTGTTCTGCATATCAAAAGTCACAGAAGAAACAACATGGTAATTACTTACAATTAGTGACTCAATCAAGAAGTGATAGTGAACTATCCAGCGCCAACGGCAGGAGAGGCGGCTGCTGCGGTCCTATCTCCTGAAGGTGCCCAACACTCGGGCTCATTCTCAGCAGACAACCAAGTTCACATTTACTTACGCAGCTGATCAGCTCTTGGCCATTATCCAGCACAGACAAAGCTCCTCTAGAGAACTGAGTTATTCAGGCATGACACCAAAGAGGCATCAACAGTCTCCCCTTCCTGCCCCTGCCTTGACCCAAATTCTTTGTGTCCATTGGGCATGTAGTAAAATATTTGGAAGCACAGGGGAAAAAAAAATCTAGTTTATCCCAGTGATATAAAAATGGTGACTTGTTCTTTGAATTGATACATACATATCCTTTAAAAACACATACAGTAATTTATACATGAAAACTACTAGAAAAAAAAAATCAGGAATTTCCTCTGTACTTTTACCCAGCTCTGAATTTTAAATGTTATTTTACATATAATCCACTTTTATATTTTTGTGAACAGTGATGGATAGAAATCATATTTCAATTTTCCTTATAATACATATGCCACATAGTTAGCCTTTCTTAGGGGACTAATAGCAGAAAATATCCACTGAATTTTGTTTGTAACAATCAGGGTGAGGAAAATAACATTTTGGCCTTTTTGAAGGAGAGAAAGCTTCTGGAAAAATGCTAGCAAGTGTTTAAATAATTATGATTACACACACACACATAAAATTAAGCTTTCTTAGAAATGAATTATGGTGTTTTTTCCCCACCGAGTAGGGTAAATAAGAAACAGATTATTTTATTTTATTTAGTTTTACTGGGGACATTTTATAAATCACAAGGCAATGAAGTTCACCACATGAGCTGAGCTGGATGGCTGCCACAACTCAGCTCTGTGAAAGCACCAGCTAGTCTTTGAATCTCAGAACAGCTTGGCCCATGAGAACATCTGGGCCTCAAAAGTTCTGGAAAGGGACAGTTAAGGTCCCTGTAGATGGGTCCTTTCTTTGGTGGAAACAGGACTGTGCACACACTTAAAACACGTTCTGCCATTCCTTTGGGCAGAGGCATTGGCTAGAGCTCCAGCACAGGGGAGGTCAATGTCAGCCTCAAAGGAATCCACAAAAACCTTAGTGAATCATTCACTCCGGCCTAGTGGACCAGAATATGAATTCTGTCTCTTCCCTCTATGTGGATTTTCCTAGAGAAAGACAATCTCTCCTGGCTGGTGGAGTCTAGTGTTCTACTAAAGTAGTGATGAGGGACATAGGACCCTCAGGATAGAGCCCAAGTTTAAACATGTATCCAGAGGACTCCAAACAAATCTGACTCCATAGTTGGTGAGATTTTCAGGGTGTGTTTTTGCGTGGTGTGTGTATGATGTGCATATGTTCATGTGTGGGAGTGTGGAAGCCCACAGGCCATGATATTCATGTAGAAGAAAGAGGACAACATCTGGGTGCCTTCCACCTCATTTTTGAGGCATAGACTCTACTTCTCATGGTTGTTCACCACTATGTTCACAGGGCAAGCTGGTCTACAAGCTCTGGACACTTCTCTCTATCTCCCATCTCATCGTCACTGTGCTGGCCTCTCTTTCACTTGCAGTCTGAGGAATTTGAATTCAGGTGCTTGGGCTTGGACAACAATTGAGGTGCTTGGGCTTGCTTAACCCACTGAGCATTCTCCCCAGCCCTGCTTAGGCAGTTTTGTCAGTAGTTTTTCAATGCCCCGAATGGAGAGGCTTCCGACTGAGAATGTATGTTTAACACACAGGGAGAGAAGCTTAGTAGACAGACCTGACTGCTGGCTGCCCATCAGACTAGAGATTTCCTTACCTGCAATTCTGGCTGTTCATCAGCCTCTTGTTTCCCGGGGAGGAGCAAGGCAGGAGACAAATGTGCATTTGCCTTTAGGAGGAGTATTCTTTTCTTACTGCTTCAGGATCCTTAAGATGAAGTGCAGTAAGAAAAGAACATTAGGCATAATTACCTGGATGACTTTAATTACAAATCATTAAGGAGAGGTTGCCTTGTATTTTCTCAGGAAAAAAAAAAAAAAGAAAGAAGAGCACTTCAGACGTCAAGGTCTCCTTTTTCTGCTTCACCCAGCTTTGCAGATGCATGTGGTAAATAAGATTTGGATGAACTGACAGAGGCTCAAGATTCACGAAATTACATTACCGATAACATAAGATCTCTCTTCTCTGCCCGTTTCTCTTGTTTTAGACCAAAATGTTTTGCCAACTGCCTCAGGCTTACTTCTGAGACACCCCATGTGTCCCAAGTCATTTTTCTTTCTGCCTAATGTTGAAGCCTAGCCTGTTACATCCAACACTGGCCAATATCATTAGTGACACTTTCCTGTGGTTTCAAAGCCATGACATTGTGGCAATGTCTCAATGCACCTTTCCCAAGGTCAGTGCTGCCGGGCCTGTCTCAGTGGGTGCTGCGTACCATTCTTGTCTCTGGAACTCAGGGAGGGTCACCAGTGAGCTTTGAAGGTCAACACTGAGTTTCATAAGCCCTAAAAATAAAAATTATAAAAATAAAATGAAGGCTGCACTACATTCCAAGTAGCTCATAAAGATTTGGGTGTAAAAAAGAAGGTTTTTTTTTTTCATATAATTCAACCCTTCATTTTCTGATTTGGACTCATTAGAGCTTTTTTAGGTTGCAAGACAATGGCTCACACAGATACTATCTCCATTTTCCTTTGAGGGAACTTAATGAACCTTTCCTCTGGAATAAATTTTCCTCAGGGAACGTGCAAATTCTCCAAACAAATAGAGTATGCTGGGCCCTGTATAGGGGCCCAGGTTACATATTGTTTCACTTCAACTCAAATTCCAACTCTGTATCAGTCATCTTTTAGGAAATTTTAACCCATTCACAGGAGAACTAGATCTGAGAAATGACAGCATCTACAGATGCAAAACCTTACTAAAGTATAGTAAGAAGAAAACGGGACAAGCCAGGTTGACAATCAACTAACTTTCCAGTTTTCATGATTTGTTTTGTTCATTTCCAGTCCATCTGGATTAGGGCACACAAGCTCTGTCAATTTATACTTACTAGTAATGGAACATTTTGTTGCCAGTAACATGATTAAAAGCTAATGAGTTTGAAATTTCTGGTTGAATAAACGTACCTGTGTTTCCTTTCTTCAGGCTGGCTTACATGAGTCGCCAAAGGCTGAGGGAGTCTCATAGCTCATTAGCATTGTGGAGTATTTTCTGAACAAATAAGTTATGAGATCTCTACAGCAAACAATGGCTTATCTCACATATGGACAATGATCATATCTACTTATCTAAAGTGCATGAAGATTAGAAGGGAAGTGCTTCATGCTGCGGCCTTCTGACTTTTCAGTGGTTTGTGAGTCATCAGTGAATAACTCAGGTTTGTCTGAGTTAGTGTAGTTAGTGCTTCCACAGAAACTGCCAATCCATCTATGTTTCACACAATACTTTATACCTACTGGCTTACTTGAATAATACAGGCAAGAGCAATCCGCCTCAATAAAGGGTGTTCTG
Source organism: Dipus sagitta (assembly GCA_036346955.1). Taxonomy (NCBI): domain Eukaryota; kingdom Metazoa; phylum Chordata; class Mammalia; order Rodentia; family Dipodidae; genus Dipus; species Dipus sagitta. The sequence goes on from CM070770.1 coordinate 318,843,067, forward strand.
TATATTCTTATGCTATCGCAATATACCCGTGGATGACCTCCTTGGTCACAGATGCACAGTGAAGGAAAAGATGTGATTGTCAGCTCCCACTAGTTACTTCAATGGCAGTGTAAGATAGGCTATCAGCACAGCAGCCAGAAGTGCTTGGACAAGGAGGTGATTAAAATGCTTCCTTATCAAGGTGGTTATAATATAACTTAATTTTTTTTTTTTTTGAGGTAGGGTCTCACTCTAGCCCAGGCTGACCTGGAATTCACTATGGAGTCTCAGGGTGGCCTCGAACTCACGGCGATCCTCCTACCTCTGCCTCCCGAGTGCTGGGATTAAAGGCGTGCACCACCACGCCCGGCTAATATAACTTAATATTATCCAGAAATGACCATGGTATCCATACTGACTTTCTTCCTTCAAACAACAATAGAAGCATCCATAACCTATTAGCTCTCACTTACCTTAAACAGCTAAAAGATGTTGAAAGTCTTCTCAATATTGTGGAAGTCTAAGAAGAAACCTAAACTTATGAGAGTTATCTTCTTTGTGTTCATTATATTTGAGCCTATTCATGACATTAGTGATATTCACAAGAAGCCAGAGGGAGGACACACTCCTGGACTTAGATTTTAATTTTATGGGCACTGGACAGAGAAAAGTAGGAGAAACCCAAGATCTTCCCATATAACTCTACTTATCAAGGTAAACTGCAGGGGCTGAGGTGATATACCACTTGGTAAAGCGCTCACTTCACAGGCATAATGATGTGAATTCAATCCCCATTGTCCATATGCAGGTCCCACATGTGGTGTCGCATATCTGTCATCCCAGCACCGAGGAGGCAGAGACAAGAGGATCCCTGGAGCTTAATTTGTGCACTCCAGGTCTATGAGAGACATAGGCTCCAAAGCAGGTGGGTGATATTTCTGAGGCAGACAGAGATATTGTATTCTCGTCCACACTTACTCAAGTGAAAGCACACTGCCACATACAGGTAGCCACACACATACGAACACACGTATACTTGCATGGCAGGTACATGTGCACACACACACACACACACACACACGTCAAAATGTGGTAAAAATAGCCTAGAACTAACTGATTTTAAAGAGAAGCATCTATATATTACTTGTTCCTGGTGTAATTTCAAAATAAATTAGCATGAATAAAGCAAAGTCAATGTGGAGAATTGTGCTGGGCTTGCACGGTGGTAACGCCTGGCTCAAGGGAAGCACTGTCTCCAGGTTCTTGTCACCAGTGGCCTGTGACGTCCTGAAGACAGTTGCTCAGCCTTCAGTCCTTGTTAAAACAGCTCTCTATGAGATGCCCCGTATGATCAGACTCAGGGTTTCTCTGATCTAGTACTTAAGCCCTCCAAATGCAGAGACTCTACCTACTTATTTATTGATGCCTCTCCTGAAAAGTCACTGTAGTACTGCAAGGAAACACCCTCGGATGCTTACAGGCACGTGAATTCTATAGCATGCATTATTTCCTTGAAGCATGGAGTGCCATGGAGGAAGATGGAGACTTTTCCTCCCAGAGTTTGTGTTGTTACTCTTTGCTGATTTTTCTTCCTATTTCTTCTAGGAGCAGTTTTTTTTTTCCTCTCATACATCTTTTTTTCCCTTCCCATTTCCTTCTTCCATTAATTTAATCATGTTATTAAGAGTCATATTTAGGGGTGGGAAGAGACATTAACTGGAAAAGTGCTTGACTTGCAAGTGAGAGAGAGGGTCCAAGTTTGACCTTTAGAACTCATGCAAAAAAGCTCAGAGTGGTGATGTGCACCACGAATTGCAGCTCAGGAAATGCCAAGACAGGAGGATCCCCAGGACCCTCTGGCAAGCCAGTCTTATTTGGTGAGCTTGAAGCCAATAAGAGATCCAGTTTCAAAATAAATAAATAAATAAATAAATAAATAAATAAATCAGTGGGCAGTTCCTAAGAGGAACAATACTGAAGATTGTCTTTTTTTTTCCACATATGCATACAGCTCCACACATCCATGGCTCCCCCACATGAACACATTTACACAGGCATGAAAGTCATGTCTATTTTAAATTTTTGACAAATACCACAATGAGAATGAGTTTCTGCTCTCTTCTTTGTCAAAGAGCTTTACTCTCAATCTATACTAGATTGAGCAAAAGTGGAGTAGAGGAGTGACAAGCATTTATTGGCATAATAAATGGGGATTATACAAGTAGACTTGGGCTCAAGCACAGCCATGTTCACAGGTTTGGGGAGCAGGCTGATCCTAACAACTGCCCCGCAGCTTCGGAATACACTCTCGGTATTCCCTAGTCCAGCTGGAAAGAAGCAACCTGCCGGCCCTTCATGGTCATGCGGTGGTCTCAGAGGTGAAGGCATTGGTGCTTTGGTGTTTGTTCTAACTTCTGCCCAGGGGTTCTGGGGACAGAGTGAGTCTTACCTGAGGGAAAATTTTAATGCCAAAGGTAAACTCTAATGCCTGGATCTTCAGGTAGCCACTTACAAAGTATACACCCTAAAAAGACCATGCACTTAAACACATGACAGTGGTTACCTTTGTTGGGGAAAGTACTTTTAAGGGTCTAGAAAAGTGGATGAAAAGAAATTTCTAGGACGCTAAAACATTTTCTTTATTAGATTTTGGTAACAAAAGATAAAATTCTTCCAGGTCATACTTCTATGTGGATTTTTTTAATAAATATTTTTTCATATTTTATTTATTTCAAAGAGAGAGAGGAAGAGGAAGATAGAGAAGGAGAGAGAGAAAGCACCAGGACACCACCTTGTGCATCTAGTATGTGGGTACTGGGAAATCAAACCTGGGTACTTAGGCTTTGCAGGCAAGTGCCTTAACCTCTAAGCCACCTCTCTAGCCCTTCTATGTGGATTTTATATTACACTTGAAACTATTACTTAACTGTAGTGCTTTCTTAGGGAAATGACAGGGCAATGCTATTTTTCTGTTGTCTTTGGGCCATATGTATGCACTAAACCTTTATTCTAAAAAATTAATAAATGGGAACTGCAGTTGTTTTAGATAAGAATTTCATTTTAATGTATATTACAATATTAATGAATAAAGTAACTATAAGGTCTAAATTGTTTTTTGTGTGTGTCAGGGGGAAAATATTCTCTGATACTTCATAGTTTCCTGTTTATGGAAATTTTTCAGTTGACCTTCCTGACCTTTGATTTTTTGTTCTGAGTCTGGAATGATCAATGACCTATCTGACTGATGACTTTGGATGAAGGAATAGTACACTAAAAATTCTTTAAGGAAAGAAACATGTGCTGTATGTGTGGATAGTCTCCAAATGCCTACAACAGGGATTTATCCAATAAATAGTGAACGTTTATGAGTGACAACATGTCATTAATAAAGACCAAGGTGGAAAAAAAAAAGTTAAGTTAGGAATCCATAAATCCCAAAACCTGTGTCCCATAAATTATGGGCTAGTTGACTATATGATACAATAAATAACCCAACACCTATTGTTTAAATAAAGTTTTATTAGAACATACTCATGCTCACTCATTTGTACACTGTCTATGAATGATTTTGTTATAATCGAAGTGTTGAATAAGAATGATACAGTTCATACATCTGAAAATATTTATCTGGTCATTTCTAGAAAACATTGACCCCTGCTTTTGGTCATTGGCTTTTACCTCATTATTTATGGATTTGCTCAAGAGATTTTCTGTGCCTGTTACTTTATGCTGGCCTATGTGTTAAGTACTGAAGATTATGGAATGAATCATGAAAATGAGGCTTCTCGCACTGTGAAGCTTACAGACCAATGGACTCTCACAAGCTCATTCTTTGATAATACCTGGTGTCATTTTTGCCTTTACTGTATTCACTTGGCTTCACATAAAAATCCTAGCTCCCTCACCCTTGCTGTGCATGGTGGCGCATGGCTTTAATCCCAGCACTCGGGAGGCAGAGGTAAGAGGATCACCATGAGTTCTAGGCCACCCTGAGACTCTATAGTGAATTCCACGTCAGCCAGGGCTAGAGTGAGACTCTACCTTGAACCCACCCTCAAATAAAATCGTAGGCCCCAATGAAGATTTTCTTTTTTTTTTAAGTTTTTTTTTGTTCATTTTTATTTATTTATTTGAGAGTGGCAGGGAGAGAGAGGCAGAAAGAGAGAGAGAGAGAGAGAGAGAGAGAGAGAGAGAGAGAGAGAGAATGGGCACACCAGGGCTTCCAGCCACTGCAAACGAACTCCAGATGCGTGTGCCCCCTTGTGCATCTGGCTAACATGGGTCCTGGGGAATCGAGCCTTGAACCGGGGTCCTTAGGCTTCACAGGCAAGCGCTTAACCGCTAAGCCATCTCTCCAGCCCCTGAAGATTTTCTTTTTAAGTTCTCAGTTAGTTTTGTTCTTTGCAAGCACATGTAAGATAAAATACCAGTAAAAGAGACTTCTCCCCTTTTCTCTTCAGCATCAAAAGAGGGTATGTTTATTGGCCATTAGTCTTTTTATATTCAGAAAATCCTTTGGAAAAGAAATTTGAAGACATTTTTCTCAGCACACCTTTTGGAAGGGAAGAAGTATACCACATTCTGTTCCCTTGATTGTTAGTGAACCAGTTAGGTTGTAATCAATTTGCTTTTCAAATGTAACTTCTTTTTTCCTTTTTAATGAAACAGGGCACAAAGCTCTCATTCCCCAAATCAAATCAAGCTGAAAAAAGATTTTCGGGTCAGTTAACACATGCTTCCTATCGGCCTCATGCCATTCTACCAGGGAAGAGAGGCATATGGAAAGAAAGGATTTATCCATTAATATTACTCCTTAAATGCCCAGCGGAAGGACTATTTTTTGCTTGGTTCCTTTGCCCCTATAGCGCATGTGAAAGAATTTTGTAAATACGTGCATTCACCCTCTTATGTTAGAAATATGAAATGCATGGGAGAAAATCCTTACAGGCTACTTACAAGCTGGTTATTAAAACTCTTCCAGAGCTGAGGAGATGGCTCAATGGCTAAGAGTGTCTAGCACAAGAATGAAGGCCTGAGATTGATTTCCCAGGACTTACTTAAAGAGCTGGACATAGCCGTGCATGTCTGTAAGCCCAGTCCTGAGGGGAACAGGGAGCAGAGAATTGCTGGGGCTTGTAGAAAAAAAATCACAGCTCTGCTTTCAAAGACAGGCTCTGTCTCGAAGAAATGTGAGGATGAGTGACAGAGCAAGGACATCTGACATTCTCCTTTGGCCTCAGCACCTATGAGTCATCTCCACTTGCATATGCATATCACACACACACACACACACACACACACACACACACACACACACCCCACATATACAACAGATGTGAATAAGACTTCTTTGTTGATGCAATATTTTTTATGGGACAATTCTGGAAAAACCTGGACTTAATGAGACTCATTTTCCCTAAACATATGGGTAAGGGTGGTCATGTCAAAACGATGCTTTCAAGTGGGAGGAAATGGACAGCTGAAAGGACTATAAGGTTCCTTTCACTAACACTTGCACCTTTGCTACCTTGAATAAATTAGACTGGCATTTTGTCTGCTTCCTAATTGTTTTGTCACTTCCCCTGTTCTAAGTGAAGTCTGCCCAGATTGTATTGGAAAGAGCCCAAGACACCTACAATCTGATACTCTGCTCTTTCCCTCATCAAAAAATGTCCAGGATTTTGAAAAGGAAGTACTGAGACTGGATGAGTAGTTTTACACACTTATGGATTGGTAGGAAGCGGGCATGGCTCTGCAGAAGTCAGATTGGAAATGTGCATTCTCTGTATGTGTCTGTGCACACACGCGTTCACAGCTTACAAACACAGCAGGGCAGAAGGAGGGCGCTTCCTGGGAGCTGCTCCTGCAGGGCCCCGAATGCTCTCCCTTGGATGGTGATTGCGCTGGCGGCTTGTTGAAAGCAACACTCCTCTTCCATTCCATTTGTTGCTAAGTTTGGGCCGTATTGTCTCTTGTAACAGAAGTCCTCCTTTCTAAAGACATCAGTGATTTTTAACCATTGCTGTTTCTGGACATAACGGAGGCAGCCCAAACTGCAGAGGGGGCTCTGTCATTCCACACCAGCATTAAAACAAGGGGGAAGGAGATCAGCACAGAGAAAAATCAACTCCTACCAAATCAGAGAGCCAGAGCCTCAGAGGCCCCCCAACACCTCATCACTGAAGCAGACCAAAAATGAACCCAACATGGCTCAGGGAAATTTTGCGGAAGAGGGGGCGGAAAGAATGTCAGAGTCACATGTTGGGTCATGATATGCAGAGACATTAATCTTACCCATAACTGTGGGCTAACTCCACAACGCATGACCGTATACCTCAAGAAGGACGGGCCAAGGGGAGGGGGTAGGTCACGGATGAGCCTAATAATGGTACCAAACTGACTGTATTTGCTGAATACAGAACTGACTAAAAAAGAAAAATAAATAAAATAAATAAATAAATAAAAAAAACAGAGGAAGGTAAAGAATTCCAGGGAGGGACCAGTAGGAGGTTCCGCTTTCTTGTTCTCTTTCCTACCAAATGTAAGCATAAAGGTTATGGGACTTTGGGGATCATCAGCTACTCCTGTCCAAGTAAATAGTCCCAACTAGAAGACTGTTTACTCAGATCTTCAGAGACACATTTTTCCAATGGTCCAAAATAGAATAAATACTTTGTAGAGCATTTCTAGACCTTTTAAACACATTAGTATGCCTGGGCAGCTTGTTTAATAAAGATTCTGAATTCATAGCTTTTGATGGGGCCAAAGATTCTACATTTTAAAATTCCTCGCTAACACCTAATAACTGTGCAGATCTATAGGGAGCAAGTGCTATTTCAGTGCGTGTCTAGTGTGTCATGGTCAGGTGAGGAATGATACACTTATCCATTAGTTCTTATTTAACATTTACCATTTTCTTCATGAGAAACATTCTGAATTCTTTCTCCCAGCCATTTTGAAATATGCAATCATTTGTCATCAACCTTCACTGAGATTTGGGGTAGGTTTGGGTGGATGTTGCTAGTGTCTGGACCTTACTTTGTGACCTAAGCATCCAAAGTGCCACGTTTGTGTTAGCTGCCAACAATACTGTGAGAACAAGCGAGATTCTGAAGCTGAAGCCTGGCTGTGAGGACCAGGTCATAAGTGCCTTGGTGATGAAAGAAGCTGTGTTGATTTCAATTCCGTTTCCCTCCCCTAAGCAATGATGACTGAGTCCCACCCACCTGCTTTGGGAAACAGTCCTGGAGTTGATAGATAGCTTTCTCTTATTTCTAGAATAAATTAGAATTCCTGCATACTGATGAGATAATAAGGTGGTACAATTATGAAGAATCTCTTGCAGATGGAGGAAGTTCCATCCAAAAGGTTAAGTGTAGTAGGAAAGGTCACACAGAAAATCAATACACTTTAGTTTTCTGTTTCCTAAAATATTTCTATGATTACATTAGTCTGCAATTCATTTTTTGGTATCAAATGTATGTGAAAGCTGAGAAGAAAATAAATATAAATTGCTCTTATTCTTAAAACGTCTATGCTTGAGAAAAAAAGTAGGTTTTGTTGCAAAAGATAAATTAGGGGGAAATCATTTACATTTAAAAAATCCATGCTATAAATTCAGAAAGTGGGTATATTTTAAAATAATGAGTTTTGTACAATAATCTACGTAGTCCAATGGAGCATGTACCATTGGATTTACTTATAATAATATTGTTTCTTTTTTTAAGCCCCACCCAACCCACTAATATTTTTTCTGAAAGCTAGGTGGATACTTTATTCGAATGGAAAAAATATTAGAATGGGAGTTAGGAGAACTGAATTTGTATTTCTGCATTACCTTTACCTAATTGCAAGAGATCAGATAACAAAGAATTCCAATGAGCTTAAGGAAGATAAGTCATGTGTGTTTGTATACGTGTGTTCACATTTTCACATGCTTGTGGATTAATAACCTTCCCCCTGCATACATTGCTGTTTATATTTAGGATGAAATAAGGTAATCTGAAGGGCACTGTAAGCTGATAGTAGCTATATAAAATAAGAATAATGGGGACAGTCACATATGTGTTAAAAGATGTTCTTCTTCAGCCAACGGAGTTACTTCATTTGCGCCACAAAGAGTAGTACTGCAGAGTTTCAGGAGGGACCAAAAGTGAGGTTACCACTTCCACTTTGTTTCATGTTAATCCAGAGGTTACCACTTCCAATTTGTTTCATGTTAATCCAGAGGTTACCACTTCCAATTTGTTTCATGTTAATCCACTGGTGATAGCACAAAATGTGTAACAATGTGTGTGTTCTATGGGAGATTTCCTAATGCAGTGCAGTCAGACTCTATTGAGTTAAGACCTTGATTTATTTGTCCTTAAGCTCATCATGCCTATGAGTCTGTACTGTGGATGGGAAGAGAATAGTACAAAGGAAAGTTTAGGAGAGAAGAGGGGGAAATGAGAGGAGAAGAGGAAGAAAAGGATAAAAGAAAGGGGTAGTGTAGCACAGAATTAATGATACTATCCAATGCTTTCAGATGAGTAGAAATCTAAGGAGGAACAAGAGAAAATGATAGTCATGTAAGTAACTGGGGTGGCATTCTCCAAAAGGTCAGGAAATAAATACACAATTAGCTTCAATAAAATTAGTCATAGAACTGGGAGTGGTAGCACACAATTTTTTTTAAAAAAAATTATTTATTTATTTATTTATTTGAGAGAGAGAGAGAGGAAGAGGCAGAGAGAAAGGGCATGCTAGGGCCCCTAGCCACTGCAAACGAACTATAGACACATGTGCCTCCTTGTGTATCTGGCTTATGCAGGTTCTGGAGAATTGAACAGGGGTCCTTAGGCTTCGCAGGCAAACACCTTAGCTGCTGTTTCCCCATCCCACGTAGCACACATTTTTAATCCCAGCACTCAGGAAGCAGAGGTAAGAGGATTGCCTTGAGTTCATGGCCACCCTGAGACTATATAGTGAATTCCAGGTCATCCTGCGCTGGAGCCACATCCTACCTCCTACCTAAAACCAAAACCAACCAAACAAACAAAAAATTAGTAATAAAAATAAGGCATGTCATCAGGAAGCAAAACAATTGAGGAAAAGTCTGTGTTTTTTTTTTTTTTTTAGTTGTCAAACATCTGAAGTAGGTACTCAAAAGAAAAACCCTTAATGTTATACCTTAGAATCAAATTAACATGTCCAATGTGAATACAACTGAAATAATTACATTAAAAGGCTTGGGAAGTATTATTTACTCTTTGTATTTTTGTTGTTATTATTTTTAAACTATTAGAACACTTAAACTGAGATCTTCTTTACAAAAGTTTAATGTAAAATATGGTTTTGTTAACTATGGGCACAACGTTATAAATGATTGGGCTATAAATGAAGAGGTGTTCTTAGGATGTCTGAACACTTTTAGAATGGCGAGAAGGGTGTGGCATTTGGTTGCCCACATTGTGTGATGTGTGTGTGTGCGCATGTGTGCGTGCAATGTGTGTGTCCACATGGACTGTGGGTTGTACCTGGGGCCTTGCACTTGCTAGGCAAGCCTGGTGTCACTGAGCTAGATTCCAGTGATGTATAGAATTTTAAAAATTTTTTTGTTTATTTTTATTTATTTATTTGAAAGTGACAGACACAGAGAGAGAGAGGCAGAGAGAGAGAGAGAGAGAGAGAGAGAGAGAGAATGGGTGCGCTAGGGCCTCCAGCCACTGCAAACGAACTCCAGACGCGTGAGCCCCCTTGTGCATCTGGCTAACGTGGGTTCTGGAGAATCAAGCCCTGAACCAGGGTCCTTAGGCTTCACAGGCAAGTGCTTAACCACTAAGCCATCTCTCCAGCCCCATGTAATAATTTTTAATATGGTTTGTCAACTATTTCCCATCACCACGACTATAAGAAGGAGAAGGTCAAAGGAGTTTCTTCCACAGTGTGAGTTTCTAGACATCTCCCTCAGCCACTAACTTAAGCAGATTAGAACAACACTATTCAGTCATTTCCAGACATTACCGCAATAGAAACTATTCCTTTTCAAATTTCAAAGTAAGTTTGACTTATCATCGTTTGTCACTGTTTCTCCATGACCACCCCTTTAACTCCTTAAAGTTATCACAGGTATTATTAAATCTACTGAGTTTTCCCTTGGCTGTCAAAAACAAAAGGGGAACTGTATCCAAAATTGTCAAATAGCTTGAGTAACCACATTTCCCAAGATTAAAAAAAAAAAAATAAGACTAAATGCCTGGGATGTGCTGGAGGATGGCTCAGTGATAAAGCTCTTGCCCCCTAAGCACGAAGATCTGAGCTTGAATCCCCAGCACCCACTTAAGTGCTGGGTGGGCGTGTTAGCCTGTCTGCAATCATAGCGTTTGGGAAGCAGAGACAGGAGACGCCAAAGCAAGCTGCCTAGCTAGACCAGATGTGTTGGACATAGGCAGGGCCCTGGGTTAAAGCAAACCTAAGCTGTTTGACACAACGGCCCCAGGATATGGAGAGGTAGCAGCCTGAACTGCTGGTCATATCTCAGGGACCGGACAGGCGGGGGAGCTCCTCCCCCCATTCGCAGGGGTTGCAGTGAGCCTGGACCCCCCACACAAAATCTTGTACCCTGAGATTGGCAGGAAGTAAGGCCACTCCCTCTCCAAGCACGGGATACCTGGACATTCAGATAAGACGTAGGCTTTGCCCATAACCCTGTGGCCTTTGGCCAGTTGCCTAGGAAACTCCTTATATGGTATCAGCCAGCACCTTTGCACAGCCCCTCCCCCTGCCATTACCTACCTGCTGGAATGCATGTCCCATATGCTAATTAGGCATCAGCAAGCAACCTTGTACATCCAATCCCCTTAGGACCCTCAACTGCTTATAAACCCATTTCCCTGACAATAAACTGAGAGCAGTTCATGGAATCTGTCTCCCTCTTTACTTTTGCACACTCACCACCACAGTTGCCTGGGATGCCTTGGGGAACTGTTGCCCATTCAAGGACCCAGGAACCCACACAGATGGACTTATGAGCTCTGCACTCAAATGAATGACTCTGTCTTAATAAATAAGATAGAGAGTGATAGAGGAGGACACTTGATGGCAACATCTGGCTTCCATACATGTGTATATATACACACACATGTGCAACCTGCATACTTGAAAACATATATACATCATGCACATGTACACTGCACTCAACAGCAGATTCCTAAACCAATGGAAAGTATGTGGCCCTTCAGAATCTATTGAAAATCCATCATCCATTGGTGAATAACTGCTACTTATGTGATAAACAAGAAGAAGTATATTGCCCTAGTGATTCTGAGGTCACACCACTTGGGGGTACTGACTGCAGCCACTCATATTGATGGCTTCACATGATTTGATAGATAAGTATGTGCTGGTCTTGGGGATTAAGCGCCAAAAGTACGGTGACTAAAACTTCTTTAGAAATGTATCATACATGAACATGAGGTGAAAAATGAACTACCTTGATTTGTGATTTATCGGGATAATAATAATAGTTACTTGATTTTATTACTAGATCCAATAGTACAATGACTTCAGGATCAGGTAATGTTCATTGTCATCCTCAAAGAGTTGTAATTTTACTTCAAATAATCCATATGCTCATGAAAGCCTATTGGAAACATTTTCTGCAAAACAGTTCTACAGTGACTAGGTGAGAACTGGCAAATGAGCTGAGTTATTACAGAGAAAACACATATACATGCTCACCTCTTTTCCACTTAGATTAATTGCCATTACTTAAAACAGTTTTAATTTCAAAAGATTTATTACTTAAATGAAGCCATCCTTGTGATATTACGTCATGAACTCCTTAACAGAAGAAAAAACACATTGTGCAATTACAGGAACTTGGGAAATTGTTTTTATTGAATGTATTTCTTTATAAAGCAACTTTTGCCTATCTATATTATCTGTAAAATTAAAACAAAATTCACAGGCCTGGGAAGATGACTTGATGGGCAAAGAGCTTCATGTGCAAGCAGGAAACCCTGAGTTCAGGTCCAGCACCCATATGAAGGTGCCTCTAGTCCCAGGACTGGGAGGGACTCACAGGGAACCCCTGGGGATCACTAGCTAGCAAGTCTGGCAGAATCTCTGAGATGTAAGTTCAGTGGGAAACCCTGTCTCAAAGAATAAAGTGGAGAGTGACTGAGGGAGACCCCTGTCATTGACCTTTGGCCTCCACCACACTCATGTTCAGTTGTAATTGCACACATGCGCCCTCACAGGCATTCACACCATGCACATATGCAAAAAAATCCTAAGAAGCATAAATCTCTACTGCATAGCATTTCCAAAACAATAATAGAGACTAGGAGAAGTGAGACGAAAGTAGCTACTGGCACTAAACTTCTAGATAACTGTAGTACTTTCAGCAGCAAAGCAATGCTGGTAAACTCAAGTCTCATCCAAACAGAAGCTTTCCTGGGGTTCTGGCTGGAGCCCAGTGCCTAAGTCATCCTTGACTCCCTGAATTAAACTTCATTGAGGCTCCAAGATAGGGAGCAGAAGATCAAAATTTCAGGGATAGAGAACATATGTCAGAATGCATCATACTTGAAATACTTAGGGAAACATTTAAATATGTAGCCAGGATAATACTGATGGACTAATAGAAGGGGAAGTTATGGCTCACTTCTTGAGCAGTCCTTAAAGGCCAAAGATTCCACTCTGGGCCTGGAGAGATGGCTTCACTGTTAAAGGCACTTGCTTGCAAACTGATCAGTCTGATTTCAACCCCTAGTCCCCCAGCACTCATAAAAGGTGGGCATAAAGTAGTGTGTGTGTTCTCAATGTGCCTATGCAATGGGAGTCAGAGCCAAGAGAATCCAAGAGCCAGGAAAATCAGCAAGCTTGTGGGCAGGCTGGACAGGAGGCAAGGCAGGAAAACAAGAGAGCCCCTGTCTCAGTAGAAGGTAGAAGAAGAGGACAAACACACTTAGGGGTTCTTTTGACCTCTATATGTGAGCCATAGGCCTTTGTGTACTCACATAAGGACATCATACACATACCCATACATATATATAAACACAAATAAATATTTTTTAAAATCATCTTTGATTTAACTATGTTTTGATAAGAACTGCTAGAGCTTCCAGGACATCTTTGGTAAGTCTCTTTGATAGCTTTTACTACTGGCAATAAGCAATATCAGTAATTACTATTAATTACTAAAGTCGCAAATCCCAAAATGAAAGTGCATATACAGATTAGCATGTGGTTTTGAACCTGACTCCTCATTTGCATTTGAAGCCCAAAGGCAAACATGGCTCAAAACATTCCAACTCTTCATTGTTCTACGTGATCTCAAGTGACACGCAGGACTCAAGAGTCATCTCGCGGATTTGAACCTTCTTCCCACGGTGATGATCACTCACTCTCTAATCCTCTGTGCTGCAGTGGTCCATAGAAAGCCATCCCGGTTGTTCTAGTTTTAAAGTATCGTCCTAATGAGTGAACAGCCACGTATTTAATCTCTGGGTGGGCTATTTAACTTTGTTATGCTACATGACCACACACTTTATCTTAACCAGGGATTTGGAGCAAATAAAATATCAATTTGGTTCAAGTTTATTTCAGAAAATATTCTGATGCTTGAGTTTTATTCTGGTTCAGCGGTTTTCCAAAATATAGGTTTGGTTTCTTTTCAAAAGTTCTCACTGGGTTTTAAAACAACAACCAAAAAATGTTGGCGTTATTTCTGTTCAAACGACACGCAGTTCAGCTCAAGGTTCATTTAGTCAACAGTCCATTCCAACTTGAGCAGAAGTTGAGTTTATAGTTGGAAATGACTCAATTCTCAGTGTCTAAACTTAAGTCAGATATCTCACGAAGGGGGAAGGTAGTAGTGTGTGGGAAGATTCATGCATCTCTTTCACCTGCTCTAAAGATAAATCCTAATGGACATGGAAAAATCACATCATTGTTATATCAGGACTTGTGAGGATTCAATCATAAAATATGCTTTAGATTTTTTTTTTCTGTTTCCTACAACAAGTTTAAGTCTGCTAAGTGAGGACATCTCTTCCTCTCTCACCAGATCAAAACTAGGCACCCTCATGATTGCCTGTCTATTTTTAACACAATTAGGAAAAGATCAAAATAAATTCAATTCAAGAGTTAGTTGTACCTGTGATAGCCCCCCGCTGTAACATTGGTGTTCCTGTGGATGAAACCCATTCTTACAAGTAGTGTTCCCCTTCATCTGCTTCTCTCCTCCTCCTCTTTCTTTGTGCCATGATGGCCAATTCCCTTAATGGAGTGGAGAGTCGGTGTGGGACAGGACTGTCATGACCTGTTACTACAAAGCATGACAGCTATGTCTTCAAAGCATGTGGTAAAGGTGTATGTATGTGTGTGTGTGTGTGTGTGTGTGTGTGTGTGTGTGTGTGCATGTGTTTTGTTTTCTATGAGTGTGTGTGAGTGCGCATGTGCTATGGCACACTTGGAAAGGTCAGAGGACATCTTGTCTTCCACTTTACTTTGTTTAGTGTCTCTTTGTTCATAAGACTGGCTATCCATGTGCTTCCAGGAGGTTCTCCCATTTCTACCTCCTATGTAGCAGTAGGCACACTGGGATTATAGCTGTTAGTACTAAGGCCTACAGCTTTCATGTGCATTCTGGGGATCTGAGCTCAGATACTCATGCGCATGACTACGCTCTCTTACCAGCCCAGGTGGCAAGGTTTTAAAATGAGTTCCTGTGTCACGAAAACTTCTGTGAGATTGAGGATCACCATCTTTAATTTATCCCTCCAAGTATGTCATATATAATATTAAACCGGATAAGAAGTGGAAATGAAGATAATAACATGGAAAATAATAGAGGCTTTGTTATGAAAGCATTTGCCATATACTAAAGCAAAAGCTTTGGAGATCCGATGTATGGAGCAGAATTTAGTCTGCAGAAGATATGGGAAGGCAGCCCAGGAAGTGAGAACAGCAGTAAACATATCTCAGAGGTGAAAAGATACATGGCTTTTAAGAGGCAACATTTGAATGCTTCCCACTGGAGTCCCCTGGTCTCTAACAGGAAAGCAGAACTACTAGGGAGATATGAGGACTATATTCATTATTAATAATCAGCAGATTGTTAAATTAACCCATGAGGGGCTGGGAGACTCTTGGGGATTTAGAAAAGAAAATTAGATGATCCAAATATTGAGTGATGACCTTGAGAATGTGTGAGTAGGGGACCGAAGTAAATGGATTTACCTGTAAGATGTCTAAAGAACCAATTGTAATTAATAACACAATACTCTTGTGAAATTCAGGTTTCATTTTGTTTTCCAACTCAAAAAGAAAAAAAATATTTCCTTGAGTGTTACAGTCACCTTTTTGTTGCTGGAACAGACATCCAACCAGAAGCAGATTATGGGAGAAAAGGGTTTGTTTCAGGCTTACAAATTCCAGTGGTAGAAGAAGCTGGTTCACTGCAACATCCACAGGAAAGAGAGAGAGAGAGAGAGAACATTAACAAGCAGGAACAGTCAGAGCTTGAACTGGCTCTCCACACACCTAGTAGGGCTGTACTCGAGATCTACCATCCCCAGTGACACATCTCTTCCCAGGAGGGCTCTGCCTGCAGGAGACTTAAGTAACAAGCTCAGTCTTAGTCAACAATAGCTCAGGGCATGAAAGACATACATTGAAACCACTACATTGGGTATTCCATTTTGCTATATTCTCATAACCAACCTTTTTTTGGTGACTGCTAAAGAAAAGGCCATGATTGTGGTGATGACACTGTATAGGATGCTATTCTTCTGAATAGTGAGTATGAGATATTCAAACAAATGTGACTTTACAGAATTTGTATCCTACAAGCTTTAACACTTCGGTGATAAATGTCCATCACTATGCCTCAGAAACAAAGACAGCCTCTGTCCTTATTGTGGACAATGCACTTTTTCCCCTTCCTGGACAGGTTGATGAGCAGAGCCTTTGCATATCTAAGAAAGTGATTTAAATGCCACTTGCATCCTCTACTCTCCAGTTATGGTATAGTTCATTCCACCAGCCACAGAGACATAATTTTCATTGTCTGATTGGGTGAACTGAAGGCAAGAGAGAGTAAGTGACTTAGCCACAAATAAACCCCATCAGCTATGGAGAGATGATTTTTGTTGTGTAATTGAACAAACTGAGGTTCAAACAGAGTAGGCAACTTACCGCAAGTCACGTAGATGCAAAATAGGCATACAAGGACTCAAATTAAGATAACCTGGTTCTAAGAAATTTGCAGGGCAGCTGTTCATGTGTTCATCATTGACCCTTTCTGCCTGGTTCATCAGTGCCCATTTCCCTGGAGCAATGCATGACTGCCCCATTAGCACATTTTCTCAAGTAGACCTGCTGTGTTAAGTCACAAGGAAGCTGACTCAGTCCTAATTTGATTGACTTTTGGTTAGCATACAGAGGATTGTTGCTTGTGGCTAGCCTTACAGCCTGTTGTGAACAGCAATAAGCAACATATTAATTATCTAAACAGAGCTGTAGTGTTTTAAATGCTCATGAAAGATAGGAACATTTAAGCCACATCAATTCTAATAGTTTAGCTCCGAAGCCATAATCATGCAGCCACTGCACATCTTCAAACTTGGAAGCTTAGAAAAGAAAGCTAAGCTACATGGAGAATGATAAAATAGATAGGATTTGGGAGAGGTGGTTACTAAAAATTTGGTTTTATACCTTTAGCAATTCAGAGAAAGCCTAGATAAGCTAGCATGAAAATCATGTGTTACTTCCCTGATTTTCCTCCTTCAAGGAATCAGAATCATAATAAGAAATTTTCAGAGGACAAGCAACAGACAAAAATACTGTCTGGTAGCCAGAGAGATGGCTTAGTGGCTAAGAGTGCTTGTCACAAATAGAAGGGCTAATGCGCCAGCATGAGTTTGAATTCCCAGCACCCATGACACCCACATAAAATGGTGAGCATGGTGATGCATACCTATAACTCCAATCCTACGGGCAGCAGGGACTGGATAATGACTGGGGCTCACAAGTCAGCCATGGTGGCTGAAATGCCAGGTCTGATATCAGAGAGAGAATCCAGCTCAAGAAAATACATATGGATGACTGGTATAGGAAGGTATCCAGTGTTCTCCTTTGTCATCCATATATGCAGAAACATGCATGGAGAAATGGCTAAAGGAAAACTCATCTTGCCTACCATGCTGGCCTGCTCCTCTGAACTAAATGATCCCAGCCATCTGTACAGCTACAGAATCCCTACCCATAACAGCTCTTTTTATTGTATTTGACCTGTGTATATGTTTGATGTGCATGAGCTGATGCATGCATGTTTGCATGTGTGTGGATATTGCATGTATGTGTGTCTATACAAGTCAGAGGCCGAAATTGAGTGCCTTCATCTACTCATTCTCCACCTTTTCTTTGAGACATGTTCTCTCACTGAACCTGGAACTCACCAATTTGGCTAGACTAGCTGGCCAGTGAGCTCCAGGGATTCCTTGTCTCTGTCTCCCCAGCACTAGGATTATAGGCATACAACCCAGCGTTATCATGTAAGTCATGGGGATCTGAGCTCAGGTCCTCAGGCTTGCATGGCAAGCACTTTATCAGCTAAGCCATCACGCCAGTCCCAGGGGCAGTCTTTTATTCCCAACCCCAGATCTCTTGGTGTCCACTGGTCCTCTTAGTACTCCCTCTCCTGCACTAAGGGAGCATGTGAGAACTTCTAGATCCCATACATGTCAAGTTCCCTGGGAGGCCCGCTGTGATAACCAAACAGGGAAAATGTGAACACTAATAGAACATGGAATTAGCAGCTGAAGAAAGCAACTTCCCTATCCCTCCCTTCACAAAGGAGCCCAGTGACCTGAGTTTTAAACATCCAGGAGCAAGTCCTTCCCAGCAGACACTGCTTTCTTTTTTATTTTATTTTATTTTATTTTATTTTTCTTTATTAGTCAGTTCCATATTGAGCAAATACAGTCGGGACCCATACCTGGAGCTGGGAAACAAGTCAGAACCAGATCCAAACGTAAACCCACTCTCCAATATCAAGCTACCATTAATTGTGGGCTACAAGAGGGCCTACACATATTAAATTCTCTATTAAAAAAAAAAAGTAAGGGTTATCTCATTTGTCCTGGTGCTAACTTACTCTCCATTGGAGAATCTGCTTCTCTTTTTCAGATAGATGTAGATCCTAAGGAGAGAGTCGCCCCATGATACCTCAAAAGGGCTCCGGCTGAAACTAAGAAAAATCAGAGAAACAAGCAAGGGGGCTGTTTTCCTGATGAACCGGATACCAGCACAAGGGGGAAGGAGATCAGCACAGAGAAAAATCAACTCCTACCAAATCAGAGAGCCAGAGCCTCAGAGGCCCCCAACACCTCATCACTGAAGCAGGCACTGCTTTCTAGTGAGGCATGCTATAGCTGGCTTGGTGAGGGCTGGAAATGGTGTGATTGAGAAGTAATTGCCACAACTTGAAATAACTGGCACTTCTTGGGTGAAGGAATGTTATCAGTATACATTCTGGGGCAGGAAGTAAGGTCAGACACAGGAAGAAGGAAACTGTTTTTACACCCGCCCCTACCCCCATTCTGTAGTATAGAATCCTAGACATGCCTGATGGAAAGTATCTGACAATGTAGAATCTTAGCTCTGATATCAGAAAACCAACATAGGAAGGTCAATGAGAACTGAGACAGTGAATATCTTCATAATCAGCTCATGGAGCCAGACTATAAGTTTCCACAGGGCAAGGACAGTAACCCATGATATGTATACATATATACATAGTAAGCGAAATAATGTTAATGGTTATAGTATATCTTTAGTTCTTAAAATGCTAACAATCCACAAATACTTATTTTATGTCACACTGTTTTATACAACATTATTTTGTGTGATGTTGGTTTTTTCATTAGGACATATGAAGACATATTGATTCATTCATTTTACGTTAAAAACTCAGGACTTTGACAGGCTAAGTATGGGGCTGAGGAGTTGAAAAATTAATGACAACCTATGGAGAGGAGCATGGAGTTATTTTTAAAGGTTTTTTCTATACAAAACCATAGCACTGAAAGTCTAACTGAAACAGCAGGGAAGTTTGTCCTCCTCTCTCTTGTTCCCTCACCCATCATTCACATCATCCTGCCTACCCAACCTGCGCACCCCACAAAGAGGCAAGTATGTCGATTTTAATTAAATAACTAATAGAATGTATGTGAATGGCATATCCAAAAATATTTCTACTTTAAGTAACGATATTTAGCTTAAGAGTAACAAGTTTTATAACTTTAACGAATAATGTAATTTTTAGTAGTTATAAGAGGAGAATGTGACATTCTTTTCAGTTCCGCAGAAGAAAAGGGAAAAATATATAGTCACATTATCAAAGGACTATCTCATGCACTGTTATCCACCCCATCACTGAGTAGGCAAAGTTATGAAAATGAAAAATTAGGTATCGGTCATCTTTTGATAAATGCTAAATCACTATGTTTGACACCTGCATCTTCTTCTGCCCCCTTTACCTCACTGTCCCCACTGAGAAATGCGTGCTTTATTTGGGCTAAAGTGTCTGCACATGAGCAGGGCATCAACCTCCTGCTGTTCCTTCCACTATCACATATACTTCTGTCTCAGGTACTGCAAACAGGGTGCTCCGTCCACCAACACACTTAGCTCTGCATCTCCCCTCTCCACTTCAGTGAGGACTGCTGAGCTGTCAGATCCTCAGAAAGACCTTCTAGAAGTTCCCTTTCCAATCCCATTGCTACCATCCTGCCTTCTCACCCTGTTTTTCTCTCCTTGGAAGCATGAACCCCTGAAGCCAACTTCACTTGTTTCCCAAAAGCACACATGCATGATAGTGGAGACGTTTTTCCATTCTGCGTGGATTCAACCTCCAGCATATTCTTTGTGCTCCCTCGGCTGTCAGAAGAAAGCAGATGATCCATAATAGAAATTCCATGCTTTTTTACATTTTGTGTTTCCTTTGCACTTTGATGTTCAGTTTACTTGTGTTAGGTTGGGACAAAATGGAGTCACCAAAGACAGCAGGATGGGACACAGACATAAGCAAGTGGGTCATTCACATTCCTCAGGGAACTGCCCAGCTGTTATCCCTTCCTTGCTCAATAATGCCCCAGGTCTAGGTTTCCTGCCCTCTTATCTCTCAGATCACCTGGTCACTGTTCTGGTCTCACATCCTAGCTATTTGAAGTGGCTAATGTAAAGAACAAAGGAGTTCTTTACCCTTCCTCACCTTCCCCAAAAAGAAGAGCTCTATACAGCCCACTATCTGTAATCTCAAAGTGGACTGTGCTCCGCTCTTTAGAGTTAGTCCTGGAAGCTCCTGTGTTCTCCAAATAAAGGCTTTCATCTTTGCCTCAGAGTGGTCTCCATGGTCTTGATCACTCCGGAACCGAACCTTACAACTGGAACAATTCTCCCTGAATTGCTGGGATCAGAAGAGAAAGTAATGAGAAATGGTTAAGATACAGATTTTGCTAATCATTATTTATGATCTAGATGCTGAATATAAAAGTTTGTTAATAAAATCTCATAAAAGAGACTCATACTCAAGATTTTGAGTAGAGTCATGCTGGCTAGAAATTATTGTTTAAAGAGACAGAGATCTAACCCAAATTTGCTTAAGGAGAAAGGAAATTCAGTTTTACATAATTGGAAAGTCCAGTCTTTTAAAAATATATTTTAAAATATTTTTTTTAATTTGGGAGAAAGACAGAGAGAGGGAAAGAGAGGGAGAGAGGGAGAGAGAGAGAATGGGCTCACCAAGGCCTCCTGCCACTGTAAGTGAATTCCAGACATACGTTCTATTTTGTGCATCTGACACTAAGTAGATGCTGAGGACTCAAACCCTGTTTGTTGGGCTTTGTGATGTGCCTTTAAGCACTGAGACATCTTGTCAGCCTGACAAGTCCAGTGTTAGTTCAGGCATGCCAGGGTGGAGTCATGGGCAACCAGACTTCCTACATGTCCCATCTCTTCTTTCATATGTACTTTCCTAGGAACATCATTTCTCTGCCACCAGGAGCTATGCACCTATATTCTGTTGGCTACAAGATAAGTCATTCTTTCAGAGATCCAACTCGAGGGAGAATCTTATTGAAAAGGCATGGCTCAATATCCTAAGCCCATCAATTTTTATTGATTGCTCACTTTCAACATCAGGGAAGGGGTCATGGTAGAAGAAGTGGTCAGCATACATTTCATAATAAATTACTGGATTTCCCTTTGCTAGATATATCAGACAAAAAAAGTAGAGACTTGTGCTACAAAATCTGTGTTCATGCCATCATCTCTCTACATTATGCACATTTTCTTCTACTAAGTAGTTTTTTGGAGAAGAAGCTATGAAAGAAAGGGTAATGTTACCTAGGCAGTATATATGGAATATAAAACCACCGAATCCCTTGGGATTCACAAAAGAACAGAAAATCTTTGTAAGTAGGAGGAATGGACTATATGTTAGTTATTCAGATAATAAAAACTGCCATGTAAAAATAAAATAGTCGATTTAGTAAAGAACAATTAGTTTGACAATATAGATATAAAATCAATAGCATATTATAGATGAACTAATCAGTTGTTACTTAGAGATAACACTTTGATAGCAGTGAATCTCCCAATAACATTGGCCAGTTTTCACAAGTTAGATCATATTCTTATTATTTACTTACCATCTTTATATGGTATCCCTTCCTCACTTCTTCCAGGCAATGTTAACAGTTAAAATCTATTTCATACCAAAAATTCTGAAGTCTAGACTTCAAGACCAGTAGCTGAAATGTCCACGACGCACTATCTTAAACAGTTACACGTACCAAGTCCTTAATCCCCACAATGTTAGAAGTAGGTACTTAGTACTTCCACATCACTCATGGTGAGGCTGATGCCCTAGAATCTAAGATGTTCAAGGTCATGAGTGTAAGCCAGGCCCAGCACTTGCCTATGCTACTGTTGCCAAAGAGCAGCTTAAATCCTATGCCATGGTACAGATACCTCTGAATTTTCTAGCTAACTCTTATTGCCCCCTTCTATAGCTACTGTTGTATTTCCTACTGTGTAATACAATTAACATTTCATAGTAGGCTACCCTTAAGCTGCAGTGTTTTGCTTTGTTATAACTATTTTCTTTGGTAGTAGTTTAATGTTTGCTCATCTCATCTTTATTAAACTATTGTGGTAAGATAAGTAAGGAAACATTAACTTGGAATTGCAGATGGCAGGCTCACATTGTCACATCAACAGGGAGAAATCAGAAAGACCAAGCAAGGTGGGCTGTGATACCTCAGGGCCCATCCCCACACTTCCTACAGTAAAATTCCCCCTCCTAAATGTTCCACAAGCATCCCAAGGAGTACCACCAACAAAGATTAAGTAAACACTTGATCCTATGAGGGATAGTTTATATTAAAATCACCAGTGTATGTAACTCCACATGGGGTTGCACAATAGAATGTGGGAATGTCACAAAACTGATAAAAGTAAATGATTTCTGAATAAACAGTGATCGAAAATTAATTAAAAATCATAGCCTATCATGAACCCAAGGTGCTTCTGTCACAGGTGGTATCATGCAACAGTACTTTGGTCTTGATTTGAACATGTAACACGCTCCCCTTTATCCTGTACAGGCCATCATAGCATGAGATGCCACAAAATGCTGCCTGACACACCCCAGCTTGGGTTACAGGCTACTGTTTGCTGTGAATTGAAATCCTTTATTGAGCATGAAATTTTCTGCTCTTATAAAAAGAGAGTGATTTAATTACAGAAAACAAAGACTTTGAACATTTTCTACCATTATTCTATATCATATAAATATTAAATTAGTATATATTTCTATTGTGTTAGAATGTTTGATTTTAAAAGTTGCTGCATGTGTTGCTAACTTAAATTCCATTAAAAACATCACTAAAGAAATTTTTTTTTTCAGGATTGGGATGGAATTTCCAACAATTTCTGAAATGGTCCTAAGCAAACTTTTCCCGTGTTGTATTGCGTGATTATGCAAAGAGACATTCTCAGCATTCAAAAACAAAAAATGTTACTATTATTGATTAACTCTAAACAAATCTTGAAGTTGCTCTATGTTTATCAAAAATTCAACCAAAGACAAATACTTTATTTAGAAATAAACAAATATATCCATATTATTGGTATACATATTTAGTTTAGTTATTAATAAATGATAAAATTCTATGTTATAAAATTACTTGAAAAAACTTTCCTTCCATAATGATGTTTTAAAATAAATCTATATGTGATTGATTATCAGCAAATGTTTGTGTACCTATTTTATATATCTCAGATTCATGTAAAAGTTTCTCATGTGTGAAAGGATAATGACTGGAAAAATCATGTAAGAAGGTGTAGTTTATATGGCGCAAGTCTTTGAAGATACTTACAGTGAGGGATGCATTTGAAAGTGGTCATCAGCTGAGTGTGGTGGTGCATGCCTTCAATTCCAATACTTGGGAAGCTGAGGTAGGAGGATCACTGTGAGTTCAAGGTCATCATGAGACTACACAGTGAATTCTAGGTCAGCCTGGGCTAGAGTGAGACCCTACCTCAAAGTAAATAAATAAAATCAAGTCATCATCAATGTGAAAAATAAACTGTTGACATCCCCAAAGAGGGTTAGGTGTGTACAGTCAATGCTGAGTGTGGTGCCTCATATAGTAATTATTCAATACATTTTTTCATTGTGTAACAGTTGATTTCATAGAAAAATGATGTAGCTGTGGTTGTAATTTTCTTTAGGTGTGTTTTGAAGGGTGGTGTGTGCATATGTGCAGATATACATGTAGTGGACTAGTTGTTTGCAAATACCAGAAGATGTACTAACTATTTTAAATAGAATGAGATGTATTAGGTGATATGAGTGGTGTTGGTGATATGTATTTGCTCACTGGCACATATGATCATCAGAGGATCAAGCTCAGGGGTTGGAAACCCAGGAATAGAGCCCAGTGCACAATAGGGGAGCTCCAGTAATTCCCACTGCTGCCAAGACTAAGCCCAAAACTGCAGCTTTCCTACCAGATGCTTGGTAAAGAATGTTCCCATAGGACCTTTGTCACTGCTGCCTACAAAATCAATAACAGGAAGCACTTCCTGCACATCATGATCTGGCAAACTAACATGATGTGTGAATACAAGAGGAGCCTGAACTCTAGCTGCAGAAAGATTCAAAGAATGAGTAGCTTTTTGGTTCTCTTCTTAGTAAAGAAGAATTCAAGTATAGGAAAATTTAAATATGTGAGAAAGGCTTTCAAAAGTACTGGGAAAGATTTATTTTATTTTAAATTTTAATTATTTGTCCAATTTTGCCTTTGATTTTATTTATTTATTTAGAACATATTTGTATGGATATATCATGTATTGGTACCATCTTTCCCTCCACCATTCCCCCATCCCCAGGGACCCCTCCTTAGTGGGGGCGTTGGCATTGTCCGTGGGGTTGTGGGTTATGCATAGTGGGAGCAGCAGTCAGTTACTGGCAGAAGGCAATATAGAAAGTTTAGAGACAAGAAAATAACCATACATAGTTTTAAAACGTAATGATTTTCAATGAATATTTATTGGTTCTCAAAATCAATGGGTCTTGACAGTATAGCCCAAATCAAAGTTCCCCTGTACAAATGACTTCTGAGAGTTGAACAGCCATGCTGAGGACAGCCTTACACCAAAAAGACAAATCAAACCATAAACAAAAACAAACAGCATTCCTTCAAAGCCAAAAATGAGGGTAATGATGATGATAATTAGAAATTTTCTAACTAAATATGTGGTGGAAATGGTAATTTCAGACTCTTGCAACATTTCATTAACAAAGCAAAGTTTCTTAGTCATTTGGTATGTTTGAAGCTGCAGTCAGATTTGCATCTCACTTTGCTAAACATGCCAGGATCTGCCAGTCAAAGTTAACAAAGAGTTGTGGCTAAGCACCAATTAGAGGCATATGTCAGCACACTGGGGCCCTGGAAGAAATAACTCATGTATAATTGGCTCTGTTTGCCCTCTAACGCTAACAAATCTAAGATGTAAAGGCATGGTGGGGCATTTGGCTGGATCTGAGGCTCCAATTCAAAACACTTCAACTATTCAGTGTATACACAAACCAGTCTTTGCAAAATAAAGTTGTTCATTACTGTTTTCAAGGATGCTAGGCTGAGCCTTCTGGCTAAGAATAAAAGAAGAAAATAAGCCATGATTCATCTTTTATGGATTAAAATGAGAAAAGTCTAAATCACAAAAATATCAGCATTTAAACATGACCATGATTTCTTCCTTTTAAATACTTTTTTTCTACTTTTCTTGCATGTGTATAGTATGCATGTGTAACATCTTTGCACATGTGTGGGCAGATGCTCGCGCACTGTGTGCATATGTGAACAGACAAGAGGAGAACATGCCCTCTTTTGTTACCCTGTCCACGTTGTTTCCTTGAGGTGGAGTCGCTCACTGAGCCCCGAGCTGCTGCTTTTAGTCAAACCGGAGGGCTATCAAGCCCCAGCAATTCTCCTTTCTCAACCACTTCCCATCATAGAACTGGAGTTACAGATGTTTTGGCTCATGATTTGGGGGTAGAGTCCACCACAGCAGAGGCAGCAAGGAGGCAGGAATGTAAGGCAGCTGTTCATATTGCGTCTGTGCTAGTAAGCAGAGAGAGAGAGAGAGAGATGGATGCTGACGATACCCAGCATTCCATGGAATGACGCTGCTTGCTGTCAAAGTGGGACTTCCCTCCTCAGTTAAACCATTCTGGAAACGCCCTCACAGACATGCCCAGAGACATGCCCATGTCCTCTCCTAGGTGGCTCTAAATCCTATGGAATGAATCCAAATCTCATTTGTAATGAAAATCAAAAATGTTAATCACACACATCCAAAACATGTTTTTAATTTAAACAATTTATTTATTTGTTATTAATTTATTTGAGAGAGAGAGAAAGAGACAGATAGAGAGAGAGAGGGAGAGAATGGGCATGCAAGGGGCTTCTATCCACTGCAAAGGAAATCCAGACATATATGCCACCTTGTGCCTCTGGTTTATGTGGGGAATCGAAACTGGGTCTTCAGGCTTCACAGGCAAGTACTTAAACTGCTAAGCCATCTCGCCAGCCCCTAAAATATGTTTGAAAAGTATCTGAAGATTTCCTAATTTAATCATGCACATTGTCTTAGACATAAATTACTTAGCTATTTATAAAGAAAGAACTTTGTAACACTGAAATGGCACATCTCATTTTAGCTCATGTCTTTAAAAGGTCTAGAGATTGTGTTACAATTTTTGATAACCAAAGGGAGCTTTATCTATTCTCCAGAAGAAGAAGGAAAGAGCTTTCCCTATTATATCTCTTTAATTAGAATTAGGTCTGATACTGAACCAGATGGCTTGAGTCTTATTCTACCAGTTACTACAACTATCTTCCTATAACCCTTTCCTCACATGTTCACATCAAAATAGCAGTGGGTTTCTCTTGCCTATAGAACATTTTAAAACCAGAGAGAAGGAGCTTTAACATGTTTCAGCCTCTAGTTTTCCATTCCATTTCTGGGCACTTGAGACTCACAAATTATATGCAAGATCCCTGAAACTTGTCTGGTCTTTGCAGGTTCCATTTTCTTTGAATATGATATTTCCCCCGCCATTGTAATAATGATGATACCAATATTAATAACAATAGAGACAAATTTTATAAGTAGGACAAACTTCCAGACATTCCACATTTGTTTCCTCTTCTGCTTGGACTAACCTACTGAGTGTCCCTGCTTCATAGATAGGAAATCAGAAGTTTGTAGGGAGGAATGAGTGTGTGGCGGTTTAAACCAGATGACCCCCATAAACTCATGTGTTTTGAGTGCTTGGTCCCAGGCTGTTGGTAATTTGGGAAGTAGAGCCCTGCTGGAGGAGGCGTGTCACTGTTGGCAGACCTAGTGGTTCATTAGTCCTCGGGTTTCCTGTGCTAACTCAGCTCACTTTTGTTGCTATCTTTCACCTGCTAGGACAAAATGTGATGTCCAACCTCTGCTAGAGCCATATTTTCCTCTGCCATCATGGCACTTACCCTCAAGAGTATCAGCCATAACAAAACCATCAGCGCCAGTTGGTTGTGTGTTTTGTCCTAGAAATGTGACAGTAATTACAGCAGAGTGGTTGGAAAAATTTTCCTCACATAAAACAATGAAAAGATCCCGTCATGTTAGAGAGTATGCTTAAGAGGAAGACAAGAAACATTGTTATAACACACCGTTGATGTGAAAGTTCACTGCCATCTGCAGGGCTCAGCTTCTACCTAGAAAATTAAACAACACTATTGTGGGTCCTTTGTCTATGACTCCCTGCTGCCCTCTTAATTCATTGTAACTGGTAGACTGATGACCCCATGAGCCTACAGCAGATTTCACATAATAAGTATAATAATAATGTTAATGCATTGAAAATGGTTCATCTGTCTACTGTGCCTTACAAATCAAACCGCCACTTTCCTTTTGAGTCAGTGAGGGTGAGAAAACAGGATAGGAATATTGCATTAGTGGAGGGTATCCCATACACAAATGGTGAGAAATCTATTTCTCCTTCTCCTCCCTGTTCTAGTAATGTTAAAAGAAAAAATTGTCCTTTCGAAGACATGAAAATGTTATCTAGTAATAAGAAGAAATGCTGCAGGGGCAAGAAGACATATGGATTTGGGGGAGGAGATATTTTTGTTGTTTGGTTGCTTTTCTTTTTGTTTGTTTGTTTCTTGAGGTAGGATTTCACTCTAACCCAGGTTGACCTGAAATTCACAAAGGTAGTCTTAGGCTGGCCTCAAACCCAAACCCACAACTATCCTCCTACCTTGTTTTATGATACTGGAGATTGATCTAAGGGCTTCTCCCTTGAAAAGTAAGCACTCTACCACGGAGCCTGATCTCCCAATCCTCTTTCTGACATTTAAATATAGAGACAAGGGTTCATTAAGTTTCTCAGGTGAGTCTTGAAGTCCCTCAACAGCCCAAGCTGGCCTTAACTTTCCCATTCTCCTGCTTCAGCTTCCCAAATAGCTTGGATTACATACCTGTTCTACTGCACCCAGCTGATAAGTTTATGTCAATTCCATGAATCTGGGAAGAATTTTCTCTCTGACTTCTCAGGAATTCTCTGAAAATTCATTACAATTTCCTTTATACTGATTGGAACCCATGTGGGAATTCGAAGTCATCATATTCAAGACAAACAACACTTTCTGTGAAAGAGGTCTCCACTATTTCTTCCCACTGCACTAGAAATAATAATAATAATAGTGGTATTATTGTTGAATGTATGCTAGCTAAATGTTATTACGCATATACTATGTGATAGGTTGTCATTCAAGCACTTGGCATGCATTGATTTATGTAGTCTTCCTCATAGCCTCATTGAGGCACTCTCAACATTATTCTACTGAAAATGTCGAGGGTATAGGACTTAGTTTGATGACCATCATCCAATAGATATGAGAATAAAGCCTTAACTCATGAAGTTTGTCTTCAAATTGATTCTTCAGAATTGAAAAAGATAAAGTGGGCCATGCAAGCAAAGTGACCCCTGGAGAGTATGTAAGTACATAGAAAACCTATGATTTTCTTTTTCTTGAATGACCAGAAATCAAACGATTAACAGAGAACAGCTTTACTGTCTTCTCATAAATCCATTTAAGCAGACAACACTGATGCTTTGTTGAAATTTCCTGTGTACTTAATTCCTCAGTGAATGAGATCCTCCAAGCGGGTCCTGGTTCTGCAGTGTCCAGTTGTGTGAGCTGAACTTCCTCAGAGACGGCAGCACATCACCACTGTCACCACACTGAGAGCCTTTCAGTAATGTAGAAGAAGCATTAAGCTAAACAAATCTGGAGTTTCCCTTTTCAACAGAAAAACCCTTTATTTTCAGTAGAACTTGACATAAGACAGACTTTAGAGGGAAGGCATAGAGGAATAATGAGGATAAATGATTAATAAGTAGAAGCAGGCAATCTGAACTCTCCCAGTTTCCCTACTGTGACCTAAATAAAGGTTCTTTATGTAAGACTGGACGATTATCAAGGGCTCTTGTAGTAAACATGTGTTATTTTTTTAATTTGGACTAAAATGTAACTTGTTTTAATGCTGAATTATAAGAATAATGGTACCCAGGACTCCTAAATACTAACAGAATCAATAGGAAAAGAAAATAACTTCATTCGAACATGAAACATAAAGTCATGTATCCATCGAACAAAATACAAGCCATTTCCCACATAGTCTACTTCCACAGCTTCTTCTTGGTTTTTAGTTTTAATTAGATTTTAAGTCAGCATACAAATTAATGTGTTTGGCTATCACATTTCATACACATTTGTTGTTACTTGTTCACTTCTCCAATAACCCACCCCTGCTTTCATGTCATATGTTTCCTTCCTTCCTTTCTTTCCTTCTTTCTTTCTTCCTTTCTCTTTTCTTTCTTCTACTTTTCTTCTTTACCTTCTTTCTTTCATCCTCTTTCTTGCCTTTTCCTCCCTCACTAAGGTCTTCTTTTCCCTTCATCTGGTCAACTTCCTAGTTTCATGAACTACACATACATAAACATTAGAATATGCAAATGAAAGAAAACATGCAATATTTGTATTTCTGAGTTTGGATTTTTTACTCAATATAATAATTGCCAGTTATGTCTATTTTCCTGAAAGATCATGATTTAATGTAACCATAAAGAATAGAATTCAGACTTTGGTCACAACTCAGTAGAGCTGCTTTAATTCCCTGAAGAAACACATCAATGTGTAAACTGTTATGTATCATATTCATGCATTTTTAAGAAGTTGCATATATATGTATGCATATATACACATCTATGTTTTTATATGTAGCAAATCTTAACCTGAATTATCTTGTCTAGAATACAAACCTGTTTTATAAAGCTTAACATCTATCATATAGTACTCAATATCTAATTATTAATTATCAACTACTGACCTAACATGGATTTTGATAACTGATACATAGGAATAAATGTGAAAAGGAACCATGCCCTAATGTGGCATCAAACATATAACAAGGCCGTATGACCTTCACTGCATTAATTTCTACCCAATAAATAATAGTGGTTTTTAAACTGACTTCCATACAGCCAAATCCTTCATGATGCCCAGAATTAATATATTGCTTTCCACTTAATATTTAGCTAAACAAAGAAATCTGGAAAAATAAATGGAATAGAAAAGGAATTAGATGATACAGTGACGACATGCTTTCAGTCAAGGCATAAAATGCACCAGAGTGTGAAGAACTCAGCTGAGAGCCCACTGTCCTCTGCTGTGCCTCGCCTGTTCACCTCTGACCCTCGGCGGAAAGGACATGATATTTCTAGTCAGTGACAAGTGGGTATGAGTCATGACATTCCAGATGTGACACCATGATAAAGCTACTCTCTCAGTCTTTGTCTTCCACTATGTAAGAATCAGGCTAATTTTGTTCTCACAAGAGAATCATCATATAAAATAAATAAAATATTTTATTTCAAAATATTCCATAAAATATGTGTGTGGCATTATATTAGATAATCAGCATTTTGGGTGGAATCTGAATTTAAGGGACACAGTTAAATGGTTTTACTTATTGTACTAACTAGATATATTTGTAAGTTAACACTAAGCAACATAATAGTTCAAAATGAGTATTTCATAAGTAACTTGGATGCATAGCTGTGGCTCGAGGCTTCTCAAAAGGATGGAGTAAACTTATCCAGGCACAAGCTATTGGAAGACTTGATGGATCCTGGGGGGATTATGTTCATATGAATCACAGTGGCTTTCATTAGAACTTAAACTTGAAAAGCATACTTTAAAAGCATGTGTTTTACAAATGATAAATCCATTATCTATAAACAACAATTGTTACCAAAATACCCATATTTTCCTCAAACAAACAATCTGATTAGTCAGTAATGTCATTACGTTACAGATTTTCAAATCTCATAAAAGTCTTCTAAATGGTATATTCTTGTATCTGCTTGGCTGAAATCTGTCACTGCAAGTAACCTGGGCAATCAGAGGAGATGACTGAAGGACATTCTGAATCAACTGCCATGATAATTGTAGTGTAGCAAATGTGTGTAGAGAAAAAGAGGCCATTTTGGATGTGAGAAATTATGAGATCCTGAACTGAGGATTATAGCCATAGGTACAGAGATGCATGAATAGATTTGAAGTATGTTTATGAAGTAAAATGAATAGGATATTTTAATTGGCTATGAGGTGTAAGAATGTTGAATGATATATTCATGCAGGGAACTAAAACCAAGGCTTCACACATTAGACAAGCCCCTCTACCACTGAGCTAACTTCTCAGTTCCAAAATTACTCACATTTTCCTATTTGCAGTATTCCAGCAGATAAAGATGTTTCATTATCTGATAAGAACAACTAAAGTAATGTTTGATTTGACTTGGACTGAAATTTCAGGATTTGAATCAATTATTATCTTGGGTACTGTTCCCTGGAAGCCAGCCTAGAAAAGGTATTTCATTTATAAATATTTGTATATATGTATTATACATTTATGTACTTACTGGAAGAGTGGCCTCAGGAGGAGAGGGTGAAGGGAAGCAGGCGGATAGGGAGGAAGCTAAATGAGTATGCGGTCTCAGGTGAGGACTTGGTTCAGTGCGATGCTCTTAGAGTACAATCTACTTTGAATTTGGGGGCAAACTTTTGCATTCTTATGTCAGCCAGAATTGAACAACATTATACCTCAAAAGGGCCCCGGCTGAAACTAAGAAAAATTGGAGAAACAAGCAAGGGGGCTGTTTTCCTGATGAACCGGATACCAGCACAAGGGGGAAGGAGATCAGCACAGAGAAAAATCAACTCCTACCAAATCAGAGAGCCAGAGCCTCAGAGGCCCCCAACACCTCATCACTGAAGCAGACCAAAAATAAACCCAACATGGCTCAGGGAAATTTTGCGGAAGAGGGGGCGGAAAGAATGTCAGAGCCACATGTTGGGTCATGATATGCAGAGACATTTAGCTTACCCATAACTGTGGGCTAACTCCACAATGCATGACCCGTATATCTCAACAAGGAGGGGCCAAGGGGAGGGGGTAGGTCAGGGATGAGTCTAATAATGGTACCAAACTGACTGTATTTGCTGAATACAGAACTGACTAATAAATAAATAAATAAATAAATAAATAAAAAAGAAATATAGTCTTCTCCCCCTAGGATCCTCCCTACAGTTGGGGGTAAATATGCAAGGAAGTAAGCAATGATGAATTGCTGTAACTTGGTTACCAGAATTTCAGGGAAAAGCCCCAAATCCATGAGTCCCATTAGGCTAGGCTCAGCCACCCATCCCAATAAACCAATTCAAGAGATGATTCACAGTTAATGATATCAAAGGGAGAGTTTATCAAGGTAAGAAAAATAGGGAGGACAGATAAAATAGTCTCAATGGTCTTATGTTTGTCATTGGAACACTGACAAAAAACATTTAGGTTCAAATACAGGGGTCATGCAAGCAGAGGGTGAGAGATGTACATAAATAAGTGGTCTTGATCTGGACATGGTCTGGTTGAGCACCATGGTTGGCAAGGTGGTCCAGAGAATTTAAGGTACCCATCCTTGCTGGAAGAGAGCAACCGGGTTCCCACATGCCTATTCCAACAGTGGGGCACAGCCTCATCATCATACGTCATTGCCTTCATTCGGAGGACAGTCTTTTGTGTGAGGCATATCTTTGCTTGAGAAAGATTTGTTGCTTGTCTGGAAGATGTGTATCCATTCATCCATGTGTTCCTGTTATACCAGGTTATTTCAGAGTTAGGTGCCTGTTTGGGATCTGGAATAAGGCATTTGCCTGCAAAGCCAAAGGACCCACGTTTGAATCTCCAGGACCCATGTTAGCCAGATACACAAGGGGGCACATGCATCTGGAATTCATTCACAGTGGCTGGAGGCCCTGGCATGCCCATTCTCTCTCTCTCCCCCTCTTTCTCTGTCAAATAAATAAACAAACAAACAAACAAACAAATAAATAAAAATATTTAAAAAAAGAAAGAAGGGCAAATGGACCCTACTGACTCCATGTTTATCTTGGTTTACTTCTGATTAAAATATTTGGTATGAAATCAGATATCCAGAGACACAGAGGCTCCCAAGACGTCGTCACTGAAGCAGACCTAAAATGAACACAACATGGCTCAGGAAAATTTGCGGAAGAGGGGCCGGAAAGAATGTCAGAGCCACATGTTGGGTCATGATACACTGAGACATTTCCTCCTACCCATAACTGAGGACTAACCCCACAATTCATGACCCATATGCCTCAACAAGGAGGGGCCAGGGGAAGGGAGGGAGGACAGGGAGGAGGCTACCAATGCTACCAACTTGACTGTATTCACTGAGTACAAAAGTAACTAATTAAAAAAAAAAGAAAAAAAATATTTGGTATGGTATGGTGGTTTGACTCAGGTGTCCCCCATAAACGTAGGTATTCTAAATGCTAGGTCCCCATCTGATGGAGGTTTGGGAATTAATGCCTCCTGGAGAGACTGTATTGTTGTGAGTGGACTTATGGGTGTTATAGCCAGTGTCCCATGCCAGTGTTTGGCGCACTCTCCTGTTGCTATGGTCCACCTTATGTTGGCCAGGGTTGATGTCCACCCTCTGCTCATGCCATCACTTTCCCCTGCCATTGTGGAGCTTCCCCTCGAGCCTGTAAGCCAAAATATATGTCTTTTTCTCAGTAGCTGCTCTTGGTTGGGTGATTTCTACCATCAATGTGAACCTGACTGCAACAGTAAAATGGTACTGAGGAGAGGGATTGGTACTAAACACCAGACTGTGTGGCTTTGGCCTTTTGAAGCTGATTTTCAAGAGGAATTTGGGAGGATTTGAAACCTTGGCCTAAGGGATGCCTTGCAATGCTATAAGTACAGCTTGATGGACTATTCTGGTCAGAGTTGAAAGACCTGAGTGCAGTAAGAACTGTGTACTGTGAGGTTTGGCTTATGAGGGTGTATTAATCAGGGTTCTCTAGAGGAGCAGAACTGCTAGAATGAATTATTTTAAAAAAGGAATTTATTGGATTAGCTTACAGTAGTCCAATAGCAGTTGCAGGCCTGAGAATCAAGGAACTTGGTATCTGATCAGTCCACATGGCCAGATGCCTCAGCAGTCCCAATCCGGCACTGCAGATGGTGCCGGAAGGCCTGGAGGCTTCCTGAGGAGCTTCTGGGTTTCAATCCACAGGGGTCTTCAGTTGACTCTGGTCTTCAATCCATGCTAGAAGGCAGCAAGCAGCTCCAGCAGCCAAGTGGGAAGAAGGATGAGCTCTCTTCACCCAGATCTTCCTTATATGAAGTCCCCCTTGAAGCAGGGCCACATGCTCTGGGGTAAAGGCTCACTCTGGGGGAAGGACTTCGTCTTGCAGTTCATCCTCCCTGGAAGCAACCTCAGAGACCCACTTGAAAGGGATTTCTGTAGATTACTAAACAGAACAAGTTGACATCACCTTAACTATCACAAGTCCACCCCTTGTCAACTTGGCACCAAACCATATCTCCTTACATCATACTTAATTTCCAAATGAAAACAGTATTAAGCTCATAATTCTGCCTAACATGGTATAACTATCCCACACACAACCAGAACCACAATATCTTCCCCCCAACACAAAGCTTAGTCTCTAATATAATAGGTCTAATATGAATTCAACAGTTAGCAGGTGATATAATCTTAATATTTGTGTAGATCTGTACAAAAACTCTGTATCAAGGTAGGAGAGAAACACTACAATTACAATCCTCAGTTCTGTAACTCGTCACATGGCCTTAGCAGGTATTTGTAACTGCACCTCAGCAGGTTTTGGTTCTTTACCTGGAGGGGTAACCCATGCCTTCATTCCTGAAGGATCTGGGCCATTTATCACACTATTGCTATTGGGTTGTTGCAATTGTCCATTGACTTTGATAACAGGACATGGTAACACTAAAAGATGCCCTAAAGGATCTTCTGCAATCCAGACATACTCTTCCTTACCTCCATTGTGGAGGAGCAGTCCAATTTCCCCCTGGTAATCTGGAGCAATCATCCCTGCGATCACTGTAACTCCTTTCTCAGCGCTCAAGGGCATTAGGAACCCAAAGTGACCAGGGGGAAGTCTTAGCTTCCAATTCAATGGAATGTGCTTTGTGTCTCCTAGCAAAAGCATTCCCCCATCTGGAACCAAGACTTGTAGGCCAGCAGAGCGTAAGGTTGCAGGAACAGTAAGCAAAAATTTAGCTAATGGGTCACTTGGGGTGATGGTAAGTGGGACCATTCTCATTTCCACCCCTTGGCTCGGGAACCCATGAGTCCAGGCTATAGGATAAATAGTACCATATATTGGAAGATGACTCAGAGAATATACAGCCTGCTTTAGGACACTCCCCCAGCCCTCCAAACTATTGCCACATAGTTGGCACTGCAGGTGTTTCTTTAAAAGGTCATTCCACCATTCTATTAAGCCGGCTGCTTCAGGGTGGTGGCACACATAGTAAGACCAGTGAATTCCGTGATCATGAGCCCAATGCCACAGTTCCTTGGTGGTGAAGTAAGTTCCTTGGTCAGAAGCAATGCTGTGTGGAATGCCATGAGAGTGGATAAAGCATTCTGTAAGCCCACAGATGATAGTTTTGGCATAAGCACTATGTGCAGGAAAGGCAAATGCATACCCGGAAAAAGTGTCTATTCCAGTAATGACAAATTGCTGCCCTTTCCATGATGGAAGTTGTCGAATTAAGTCAACCTGACACCAAGTTGCTGGTTGGTCACCCTAAGGAATACTACCATATCGGGGGCTCAGAGTTGGTCACTGCTGCTGACAGATTTGGCATTCAGCAGTAGCCATATCCAGGTCAGCCTTAGTTAGTGCAAGGCCATGTTGTTGGGCCCATGCATAGCCTGCATCTCAGCCATCATGACCACTTTGTTCATGGTTAATTGGGCAATGACAGGGGTGGCTGAGGAAAGAGGTTGACCACTATCCACTGAATGGGTCAGCTTATCTACTTGATTATTAAAGTCATCCTCAGATGAGGTCACCTTCTGATGAGCATTAACATGGGACACAAGTATCTTTATATCCTTTGCCCATTCAGAGAGTTCTATCCACATACACCATCCCCAAATGTCCTTCTCACCAATTTTCCAATTGGGCTCCTTCAATTTCCAGACCATCCAGCCAAACCATTGGCCAGAGCCCATGAATCAGTGTATAAACACACATCTGGCCATTTTTCTTTCCAAGCAAAATGCACAACCATGTGCACTGCCTGAAGTTCTGCCCATTGTGAAGACGTCCCTTCACCACAGTCCTTCAAAGTTGTCCCAGAAAGGCACTATAATACTGCAGCTGTCCACTTCTGGGAGGTGCCCATGTTACATGCTGAACCATCTGTAAACCATGCCCTAGTCCTCTCCTCCTCAGTCAATTGATCATAGGGCACACCCCATGATGCCCTAGGTTCATGCTTGGGGGCAGAAGGCATTGCAACAGGAGTAGCAACCATAAGCATTTGGGCAACTTCCTCATGTAACTTACTTGTACCTTCAGGGACTGCTCAAGCACAATCACATATGTACGACTTCCAATTATTGATGGACTGCTGCTGTGCACGTCCGACTTTATGGCCTGGTGGATCAGAAAACACCCAGCTCATAATGGGTAGCTCAGGTCACATAGTAACTTGATGGCCCATTGTCAAATGTTCAGTTTCCACTAAGACCCAATGTCAAGCCAAGAGCTGTCTCTCAAATGGAGAATAACTATCTGCAGATGATGGCAAGGCCTTGCTCCAAAATCCCAAGTGTCTCCACTGTGTTTCACCTATGGGGGCCTTCCAAAGGCTCCAAAGAGCATCACTATCTGCCACTGAAACTTCAAGTACCATTGGATCTGCTGGATCATATGGCCCAAGGGGCAGCGGAGCCTGCACAACAGCCTGTATCTGTTGAAGAGCCTTCTCTTGTTCTGGGCCCCACTGAAAACTAGTACCTTTTTGACTCACTTGGTATATGAGATGGAGTAAGACACCCAAGTGAGGAATGTGCTGTCTCCAAAATCCTAATAGGTCCACTAGACATTGTGCTTCTTTCTTAGTGGTAAGAGGGGCCAGGTACAACAACTTATCCTTCACCTTAGAAGGCATATCTGTGTATGCCCCACACCACTGAACTCCTAGAAATTTCACAGAGGTGGAAGGTCCTTGAATTTTGGATGGATTTATTTCCCATCCCCTGATGTGTATATGCTGTACCAGCAACTCCAGAGTGTTTGCAACCTCCTGCTCATTTGATCCAATTAGCATTATGTCATTGATATGATGGACCAACATGACATCTGTGGGAGGGACAGGCTATCAAGGTCCCTGTGAACTCAGCTATGACACAGGGCTGGAGAGTTAATATAACTTCGAGGTAAAACAGTAAAGGTGTACTGCTGACCTGGCCAGCTGAAGGCTACTTGCTTCTGGTGGTCCTTATGGACAGGAATAGAGAAGAAAGCACTTACAAGATCAATAGCTACATACCAGGCACCAGGAGATGTGTTAATCTGCTCAAGTAAAAAAAAAAAGAAAGAAAGAAAGAAAAACTGCATCTAGTACAGCAGCTGCAATTGGAGTCACCACCTGATTAAGTTTCCAATAATCCACTGTCATTTTCCAGGATCCATCTGTCTTCTGAATAGGTCAAATAGGAGAGTAAAAGAGAGATGTGGTGGGAACCACCACCCCTGCATCCCTCAAGTCCTTTATAGTGGCACTATTTTCTGAAATCCCCCCAGGTCGCTATACTGTTTTTGATTCACTATTTGACCTGGTTGTGGGGGCCTCAATGGCTTCCATTTGACCTTTCCAACCATAATAGCCCTCACTCCACAAGTCAGGGAACCAATATGGGGGTTCTGCCAACTCCTAAGTATTTCTATCCCAACTATGCATTCTGGGACTGGGGGAATAACACAGGGTGAGTTTGGGGACCCACTGGACCCACTGTCAGTCTAACATTTGCCAAAACTCCATTGATGACCTGACTTCTGTAAACACGTACTTTAACTAGAGGGCCACAGTGTTTTTTGGGGTCTCCTGGAACCAATGTCAATTCAGAGCCAATGTCCAGGAGGCCCTGAAAGTTCTGATTATTTTCTTTCCCCCAGTGTACAGTTACCCTAGCAAAAGGCCACAGGTCCCTCTGAGGAAGGATAGGTATAAGCTTAATATTGAAACTTTTGGGGGTTGTTGGAGGGCCCTTTCTCGAAGGGACCTGGCCACCCCTTCAATCAAAGGGCTCAGGATCTGTAAACTGGCTCAAGTCTGGAAACTGATTAAGAGGTCTTGATTCTCTGTTGCTATAATTCAAAGTGACTTTATGTTCCCTTGCTCTGGAACTTTTCTGCTTATACAGATCAAGAAGGAACTCAGTAGGATTCTTATCTATTTGACATCTGGAAACACCATGATTAATCAGCCAATTCCAAAGGTCCATATGAGTCATACCTTTATGTGCATAACTTTGCCTACCTTGTCTATTACGAAAAACATATTTACCCTAACGTTGGCAATTCAGTGCTGCCACTTGGCCCTTGTTAGCCTGAGATCCAGTTATACCCATTGCATCTAAATCACCTAATGCAGCAACTGTAGCTCCCACTGTAAGGTTTTCTTTACATAAAAGACCAATGATGGGGGACTTTAAGTATGCTGGCGCTCCCCTCACAAATCTGTTTCTTATAGTCTTAGTGAAAGGCACATCTTCTGAACGCTCCCATTGTGGGGGCAAAGATGAGTTTACATGGCAAATCCACTCCAGCATTTCAAGTTCTCTGAGGTTTTTTATGCCTTCATCAACATTAAGCCAAGGGATACCAGGCAGCTCGAGCTCATTCACGGTAGGCCATCTTTGGATCCATACTTCAGCCAACCAATCAAATAAACTCTTGGCACCCCTTCCAACTGCAGGAGCTGCAGTGCTAAATGTAAAACCTCTGCTCAATGGGCCCATTTCAGTAAATTCAGCCTGATCTAATCTTATGTTCCTTCCTCCATCATCCCACACCCTTAAAATCCATTCCCACACATATTCCCCATGCTTCTGCCTGTACAAGTTAGAAAACTCCTGAAGTTATTTAGGGGTATACCTCACCTCCTCTTGTGTAACACATTCTATCTCACCTTTAGGGGCCTGCCTAGCCTTCTGTCTGGTTATAGGCCTAGAGGCAAAGATGGTTGGGAACTAAGAAGCACCAGCACCTCCTGCTGATTCCTCAGACAAAGAGGGATTAATTCCCTCAGGCAAGGGTAGGGCAGGTAATATTCAGGGTGTGGAGGTGGGGAACAACTGCTGCTAAGGAAGAGGAGGTCATATCCACATCCAAAAAAACTTCTTCAGAATCGGACACTTCGATGTCCCCAGGTCCTTCAGGGTCTTCCCACACATTCCCATCCCAAGTCACAGGATCCCACCCTTTTCCAATCAATGCTCTCACTTTAACTTCTGATAGCTGATGAGGCTGGGACTTGAGTTTATGCTGCAAGTTAGCCAATCTCACAATGAGAGCTTGGGTTTTGTTTTCTGCTATCTGAGCCCTGTTCTGGCTAGAGAGGAGACTCTTCTCCAGGGCACCCTTAGAAACCTTGAAATTATGTGCCTGGGTCTTAAGCTTGGAATTTTCCTTTTTTACCTTCTGCTGTTCCCTCACTAGTTTGTCCAGAGATGCTGAAAGCAACCAGCCAGCCTCATGATTTGTTTTACTTTTTCACAAATATTCAAATGTTTTAAATACAGAATCACTAAATTCCTTGTTCTTCCCAAGACATGACTCAGGGTCACCAAATACATCTATCTCACATAGTTCTTTAAATAGAGCCCTCCATGGATTATAAGGGCCCTCCATATTTCCAGTAAAAATGCTTTCCTTATCACCAGTAGGGCCTTTAGTAGCATTGGAGTTGGAAAGCCAACCCCAGATAGCACCAAGCCCACTAGAGAGATCCATCTTTACAATTCATTTTCTCTAGAATCACTTCTGGTACCAAAATCTGTATTAGTCAGGGTTCTTTAAAGTAACAGAACTGCTAGAATGAATTATTATTTTTAAAGGGGAATTTATTGGATTAGCTTACAGTAGTCCAATAGTAGTTGCAGGCCTGGGAATCAAGGAACATGGTAGCTGCTCAGTCCACATGGCCAGATGCCTCAGCAGTCCTGATCTGGCACTGCAGATGGCACCAGAAGGCCTGGAGGCTTCCTAAGGAGCCACTGGGTTTCAATACACTTGGATCTTTAGTTGACACTGGTCTTCAATCTGTGCTGGTCTTCAATCCACACTGTAAGGCAGCAAGCAGCTCTGGCAGCCAAGTGGGAAGAAGGAAGGGGCTGTTTTCACCTAAAACTTCCTTATATGAAGTCCCCCTCTGAGCAGGGACACCCGCTTTGGAGGAAGGGCTCACTCTGGGGGAAGGACTTCCTCCTTCAGTTCCTGCTTCCTGGAAGCAACCTCAGAGACCCACCCGAAAAAGGATTTCTGTGGATTACTAAACAGGTCAAGTTGACAACACCTTAACTATCACAGAGGGTGAGAAAGAGCTTTGCTGGGACTGGGCTAGCAGTTTGTGTGAGAAGCTTGCACTTATGCCCATGTCCTGAGAAGTTGTGCTGGGTTACTTTGCATAGAAATGAACCATTGTGTGCAGAGGGATATGGCACAGAAAGAAAAATCAGGGTAAACTGTTGCCTGTTCAGCTGCAATTGAGAGATTACAACCTTTGAGACTGGGTTTGCTGACCTGCACTGGGGCAACAGGAAAATGTAGACTCTTTTGGAGGGGCCTGAGTGCTCAAGGAGTGTCCTATTCTTCAAAGTCAGTTTTATTCCCCTGTGGATTAACAAACTGGCACCCTATCTGATATTGTGGAGTATAAGAAATGCAGGAAAGAAAGAGTCATTGAATTTGCAACATGGTCTTATGTTTTGGAAAAGGCCATGGGCAGTGTGAATCAGGTTTCCTGGATGCCTGCATGGAGACCCCATGGGGCCATGAGGTTGAAATGCGGATTAGAGTAGAGACCCAGTGGAAATGCCTGGACCATGAGATGGCTCCTAAGAAAAGCTGCTGGCCTGGATGAAGCTTTCCAGGTATGTGAGTAGCCTAGGTGGAGGGGTGAAATTGGAACTCCAGAGACTTGTTACTAGTTAGCATTATCAAACTTGGAGACTTGTTACTGACTAGAGTTGTTGGATTTGGAGCTAGAGTTTGATGTTTTCCCTGGTTGTTTTAAATTTTGCATTGGTTGAATATTTCTTTGCTATGCCCAATTCCATCTTAAATAAATACATCTGCAGTGTATTTATTATGTGTCATTATGGGTTTGGGGGGGAATTTTTGTTATTATGGCTCAGTTAAAAGATCTTGGACTATGGGAATATTTGAATATCATTGGTATTGATAAAAACTATGGGAACATTTAAAGTTAGATAAATGCACTGCATTTTACATCATGGATGGTTATCACTTTATGGGGACCAGGGACAGAATGTAGTTGCTTGTTTCAGGTGTCTGCCATAAACTTAGGTGTTCTGAGTGCTAGGTTCCCAGCTGATGGAGATTTGGGAATTAATGCCTCCTAGAGGGAGTGTATTATTGAGGGTGGGCTTATAGGTGTTACAGCCAGTTTCCCCTTGCCAGCGTTTGGCATACTCTCCTGTTGCTGTGGTCTATCTTATATTGGCCAGGGGGTGATGTCTACCCTCTGCTCATGCTATTGTTTTCCCTGCCATTGTGGAGGTTCCCCTCAAGCCTGTAATCCAAAATAAACCTCTTTTTTCCAGAAGCTGTTCTTGGTTGGGTGGTTTCTACCGGCAATGTGAACTTGACTGCAACAGTAAAGTGGTACCGAGGAGTGGGATTGCTGCTAGACACCAGACTGTGTTGGCTTTGGCCTTTTGGAGCTGATTTTCAAGAGGAATGTGGGAGGATTTGAAACTTTGGCCTAAGAGATGCTTGCAGTGCTGTAAGTACAGTTTGACAGACTATTTTGGTCTGAGCTCCAAGACCTGAATGCAGTAAGAACTATGGACTGTGAGGTTTGGCTTATGAGGGTGAGAAAGGGCTATGCCTGGACTGGGCTAGCAGTTTGTGTGAGAAGCTTGCACTTATGCCCATGTCCTGAGAAGTTGTGCTGGGTTACTTTGCATAGAAATGAACCATTGTGTGCAGAGGGATATGGCACAGAAAGAAAAATCAGGGTAAACTGTTGCCTGTTCAGCTGCAATTGAGAGATTACAAACTTTGAGACTGGGATAGCTGACCTGAACTGGGGCAACAGGAAGAATGTTGATTCTTTTGAAGGAGCCTGAGTGCTCAAGGCAGAATTAAGACCAGGTATATATATATATATATATATATAAATATATATATATATATGAATTAAACTTAATATAAATATGTAAGTATCACAAAACACTTCAAGAACTGAAACTGATAGAGGAAAACACTTTAAGATATAGGTAGACATAAGCAAAGATTCCCTGTAAAGGACTCCAATAAGATAGAAATTAACCTCCGTGTTATACAAATGTGATTCTATGAAATTAAAGAGCTTCCACATAACAAGTGACACCATCACTATCATAATGAAGAGAAAGACCACAGAATGAGGAAAAACAATCCTCTGCCAACTGCATACCTGTAATTGCAGCACTCAGAAGGTAGCTGCAGAGGGATGCAAAAATGTTCAAGGTAGAAAGAAGGGATTCAGTGAAGGCAGGTGGAGGACCGGAGACAAAGGAGAGTGGTGGGAAGGGATTAAGAGCATGCTATATAGTATATATGTATGGAAGTTGTTGACTTTCTTTTAAGTTTCAAGTGATTCTTAGCCAGCCAGCAACAAAAGTAGTCCAGCGACAGATGGTGAGAACAAGCAGGGGAAGGAGTTCCACAGATTGGACAGAATGGTGATGGAAGTCTGTGCTAAGGGGAGTAAAAACGTTGGAACTGCCTGGCAGATGTTATGCATGTGTATGCTCTGTGTGACCTCCCAGGGTAGAGATGGATGTGCACTGACTGGTCCACAATGGCACTTCTACCATTGGTTACTCATGGTGTGAGTTCAACATTAGCTGTATTTAACTGTGGGGTAAAGCACAAAAACACAAACCTTTCGCAGATTCTCTCACCACA
Source organism: Dipus sagitta (assembly GCA_036346955.1). Classification (NCBI taxonomy): domain Eukaryota; kingdom Metazoa; phylum Chordata; class Mammalia; order Rodentia; family Dipodidae; genus Dipus; species Dipus sagitta. The sequence goes on from CM070770.1 coordinate 318,886,296, forward strand.
TTACTGGAATGGACCCTACTTGATATGTACTGACATACACTGTGGTGGTTTGATTCAGGTGTCCCCCATAAACTTGGGTGTTCTGAATGCTAGGTTCCCAGCTGATGGAGGCTTGGGAATTAATGTCTCCTGGAGGGAGTGCATTGTTGGAGGCGGGCTTATGGGTGTTATAACCAGTTTCCCCTTGCCAGTGTTTGGCACACTCTCCTGTTGCTATTGTCCACCTTATGTTGGCCAGAGGGTGATGTCTACCCTCTGCTCATGCCATCATTTTTCCTGCCATCGTGGAGCTTCCCTTCTAGCCTGTAAGCCAAAATAAATCTCTTTTTTCCAGAAGCTGCTCTTGGTTGGGTGATTTCTACCAGCAACGTGAACTGTACTGCAACAGTAAAGTGGTACCGAGGAGTGGGATTGCTGCTAGACACCAGACTGTGTGGCTTTGGCCTTTTGGAGCTGATTTTCAAGAGGAATGTGGGAGGATTTGAAACTTTGGCCTAAGAGATGCCTTGCAGTGCTGTAAGTACAGTTTGACAGACTATTTTGGTCTGAGCTCCAAGACCTGAATGCAGTAAGAACTATGGACTGTGAGGTTTGGCTTATGAGGGTGAGAAAGGGCTATGCCTGGACTGGGCTAGCAGTTTGTGTGAGAAGCTTGCTGTTATGCCCATGTCCTGAAAAGTTGTGCAGGTTTGCTTTGCATAAAAATGAACTGGTGTTAGCAGAGGGATATGGTATAGAAAGAAAAATCTTTGGGTGAACTGTTGCCCATTCAGCTGCAACTGAGAGATTACAAACTTTGAGACTGGGATAGCTGACCTGAACTGGGGCAACAGGAAGAATGTTGATTCTTTTGAAGGAGCCTGAGTGCTCAAGGAGTGACCTGTTCTTCAAAGTCTGCTTTATTCCCCCCTGGATTAACAAATTGTCATCCTACCTGGTATCATGCAGTATAAGAAATGCTGGAAATAGGGTCATTGTGTTTGCAACATGGTCTTGTGTTTTGGAAATGGCCATGGGCAGTGTGAATCAGGTTTGCTGGATGCCTGCATGGAGACCCCATGGGGCCAAGAAGATGAACCGTGGCTTGCAGTGGAGACCCAGTGGAGATGCCGGGACCACGCAATGGCTGCTTAGGAGCTGCCGGCCCGATGAAGTTTTCCAGGACTGTGAGTAGCCTAGCTGGAGGGGCGGAATTGGAATGCCAGAGACTTGTTGCTGGTTAGTTATCAGGCTTGGAGATTTGTCACTGGCTAGAGTTGTTGGACTTGAAGATACAGAGTTTGATGTTTGCCCTGGGTGTTTTAAATCTTGTATTGGTTGAATGTTTCTTTGCTCTGCCCAATGCCATCTTCTGCAGTGTGAATATTTATTCTGTGCCATTTTTTAAGGTTTTGTTTTTGATATTATGGCTCAGTTAAAAGATCTTGAATTATGGGATGTTTGAACATCATTGGAATTGATAAAAACTATGGGACTTTTAAAGTTGCATGAATGCATTACACTTTACATCATATATGGTTATCAGTTTATGGGGGCCAAGGGCAGAATGTGTTGGTTTGATTCAGGTGTCCCCCATAAACTTAGGTGTTCTGAATGCTAGGTTCCCAGCTGATGGAGATTTAGGAATTAATGCCTCCTGGAGGGAATGTATTATTGGGGGTGGGCTTATGGGTGTTATAGCCAGTTTCCCCTTGACAGTGTTTGGCACACTCTCCTGTTGCTATTGTCCACCTTATGTTGGCCAGGGGGTGATGTTCACCCTCTGCTCATGCTATCATTTTCCCTGCCATCGTGGAGCTTCCCCTCTAGCCTATAAGCCAAAATAAATCTCTTTTTCCCAAAAGCTGCTCTTGGTTGGGTGATTTCTACCAGCAATGCGAACCTGACTGCAACATATACCTTCTCACTCTGGTGTCTCTGTTATCAAACAAGGTTCGTTTTGATTTTGAGACACACTGTAGTATGAAAATTATTGAAATATGCTGTTTTGTTATACAAAAGAAAGTTGATTTTCAAAGCATCAAGTATTGAGTTGGGAGAGCAATTTTCAAATGTGCTTTGATCAAGCATAGCTTTAGGGGAAATGGAATAAAGTAGTAGAGAAAAGGGCTTGAGACCTATGGAGAGGAAATGTGAAGTAAACATTGGTCTGCATATGCAGTTCCTGGCTCTTCACTGGATGTGAATTCAGAAAATGGCAATATTGGCATGCTATGAAGGTGGTATTGTGATGTGTGTGTGTGTGTGTGTGTGTGTGTGTGTGTGTGTGTGTGTGTGCATGCACACTTTGGGAAAGGGTCTCATGTAGTCCAGACTGGCCTCTTGCTCACTATGTAACCAAGTATGGCTTTGAACTCCTCCTCCACCGACTTTCACATCCCAAGTGCTGAGATTACAGACACCACCATTCCCAGTGTCATCATGGCCTTGTAAGGTTGAAAGGTCACCCACTGTTCACCTGCACAGGTCTAATTAAAAGACTGGTGGATTCAGCAAGTCCCATGTCCCTGAAAAACACCTTAGCAACCATGATTGTTTTCCCCATGTGTCAGAGGTGTGTCCTAAAGAAAAGCTCTGAGAATACATGCAAGCCAGGTGGTTTCTAAAACTGGTGATAAAAGACAGAAAGAAATGAGTGAGGCTAAAGGGTCTGTTCAGGCTGTCTTTGGTTTCATTTTGTTTTGAGTATGTGCTTTGAGTGGTACATGCAGGCAGAGGCTAGTAACTGTATTTCTTTGCTACCTCAAGGTTCTGGTAGTACTTGGATGCAGTGGTTTTTACTTTTTCTATAGTTCATTTTAGCAATGTGATAAAAACTACAGCCTTCTTCCTAGAAAACTCAACTTCATGCATGCTTATAACATTTTCCATAAATTTTCAAATTCCTCTATTGAGCTCTGAAGGATAAGCCCCCACATTTCTAGAACTATATGACTAAAGCCTCTACCTAGAAATTGAACAGAACATATTTACCCAATCTTCAAACTGTGAAGGAAACAGGGGCCCACACAAAAAAAATATTCAATGTTATCTAACACATAGACTCAAATGTCCAGGAAGCGTTTGAATTGGGTCACATGTGTATTACTGTTCCTAATGGAAGAATAATGACCACTGAGAGTTAGTACAAATCCATTCCCTACAACATTAGCCTTTTTGTAAACAAGTAAGCACATACGTGGGGATAATTGTGTCCTCTGTTTTAATGTATAGCTCCAAGAATTGATAGTCTACATGTTTTCTCTATGGAATATTACCATGTAGCTGGTTTCATGGAGAGACCATAGTACCTTCAACAAGGTTGTTTTTTATTGCCTGAGTTCATTTTGTCTTCTCTTTGATGTCTCACTTTCTGTTACAGGAGAATGCTAAATCACAGGTATGCCTATGCACACAGGAGGCACTTGTAGAGTGGGAGCTGAAAAGACCACCACGTGCCCAGGTAACCTGGCCCCATGATTAAAATCAGACATTTTTGAGGTTATTTCCAATGAGAAGCCATGTGCTTGCTTTTCCCTCTCCTCATCAGGCGAGTGCCATGGTTTGCAAAGGATCCTATTTCTTTGATTTCATTTTGTGGTTTTTGACGGTAGGAAAGAATTCCACCTAGTTTGAAATTATAGCTAACTGCAGGTAAAGAATGCAGCCGTGTGTGCCTTGATCCACCAGAGCCAAGGATAATATAAGGAACCGGCCTACAACGTTAAAATGTCTGCGCCAATTATGGCCATTGTGTCTGGGTTCAGTTCTCATTAGAGCAATCCTTGCAGAAGGATCTCTGTGTGTGGGCTTGTGTCTCAGGTGAGTCTGTGCAGCCAGTGAGCGGGGACAAGTTTTCAATCTGAGATCAGAGTACTCAAAGCCATGAAGCAACTGCCTCCTCTTATTCTCAGTTAATGACACCCCAGAAGGAGAGAAACTTAGATGGGGCAGGTATGTAGGAAATGGAAGCAGATAAAAACATCCCCATAACTCTGTGAATCCATGAATGTCAAGATGTAGTGCTGAGTCCCTGGTTCATAGAAGTCTATAGCTTATAATAAACAGGGCAGGGGCGCAGGGGAACTGTGGAGATGGTTCACTGGATCATGTTCACCACTCAGCCCTGAGTACCGGAGAACAAACACAAGACCCCACCTAAAAAGTCAGAAACCATGGTGGGCTTCTGTAATCCTAACATACTGTGAGGTGGGAGGCAGAGACATGAGAATTTCCCTGTTGGCAAGCACAACAAAGAACAACAGAGTGAGATCCAGAGAGAGAAACCCTGCCTCAAATGTGGTAGGAAGAGGAAGACCCATTGGAAAAGTTGTCCTGTGGTCTCCATAATGGCACACATTTATTCACACACCTACAAATGCATGCGTAAAAAATAAATTAAATTATAATTAACGGTTGGGATTCGTGCATTCATCAGAAATTCAATTCAGTGAATTCTAGACACCCTCTTTAAAAAAATAAAATCTTTGGGCTGGAGGGATGGGTAATCAGTTAATACACTTGTCTGCAAAAGCCTAACACAGACTCAATTCTCCAGTACCCAGGTAAAGCCAGATGCACAAAGTGGTGCATGTGTCTGGAGTTTATTTGCAGTGGCTGGAAGCCCTGGCATGCCCATTCTCTCTTTCTCTCTATGTGTCTCTCTTCTCTCTCTTCTTACAATTAGATAAATTAGTTTAATTAAAAAACACTAAACTATGTTAAAAGAATTAAAACTCAAAATAGAAAAAAAAAGAAAAGAAGAAAAGAAAGAGTGCATTCCAAGCAGTAATGATTAGTGGGAGTGGTTCAGCAAGCTTCCATATCAATTATGTGCGTCGTTATGTGCGTGCCCCTGTGTGTCTGTAATGTGAGGCTGATTTGTGTTATGCATTGCTGCTCAGAGACATTTGAAAGCCATTGTCTTGGTGATGCTAAAGTTCATTGGAAGAGTGATGCCTCCTCCTCTCTCTGTTCACGGGATGGCATGTGCTGGGGTTAACAGAAGAAAGTGGCTCGTTCTGAAGTCCTTTCAAGGAAGCTGTTCCTGACTTTAACAAGTTCGCAGAAGAACTCACACTCCCTCCAGGACCTTCCTCTTTTCTAGAAATGTGGTCTTCACTCCCAAGGCCCCATTCCAACTGCTCCGATAATTCTTTTCCAACTTCCCTCCTTCCTTTCCTTCCTTCCTTTCCCTTCCCTTCCCTTCTCACTTTCCCCCACCTAACTTCTTGCTTCCTTTCTCTGTTGGAAGATTGGAGTGTGTATTTCAAAGTCAGGAAGGTTTACCAGCCAAGGCAAACTGTGGTTGGAAGCTGAAATTGCAGCAAATAAGCAATTAAGGTGGAAACAATGTCCCCACACACCTTCTCCAAACATTCCCACCCTGGAGCAGATCCTCATCACCTCACACCTTGATTATTGCCATAGCCTTAGCTCCCGCCCTGACTGCAGTCCCTCCTCATGAGACTCTCCCTCCTGCCCACATTATCCAAATGAATGCTTTGAGTATATGGTTATCATCATGTGGATTTCATGCTCAAGGTAACATGGGGATTCTATTACCCACAGGTCTAAGCTGAACTCCATGGCCTTTGAGTCTGGGCTTTCCACAATTTTGTGTCAATTAATTGACTAAACTCATCAACTCTGGATATTCTCAACTTGAAGCTAGTTTATTCACCCCACAGCTTCTTGGATACAATATCCTTCATTTATTCTACACATCTCATCTTACATCAATTCTTCCTCCATTCATACTCATGTAAAATTGTCCAGGCCATGTATTTGAACTCTTTCCATATAATCAAAAATTGTTTTCCACATGTAGGCCAAGTATCAGAAAGACAGGATGAATAAAGAGAAACCTACTGCCATTGCATATCTACCAATGGTCTGTGTGAAACTTCTCTATTAAAATAGCATCTAGCATTTATAGAACATTTTTTAGAAACTATTCAAAGTACATTATTTAATTCCCCAATGTACACTATTTAGGCTTTTGTGGTGGTTTGAATGCAAATGGCCCCATAGCCTCAGGTATTTTTAAAATTTTATTTCTGACAGAGAGTGAAAGAGAAAGAATTGGTGTGCGAGGGCCTCAGCCACTGTAATCCAACTCCAGGCACATGTGTCATCCTATGTGCATACATGAGCTCGTGCCTCTGTGTCACCTTGTGCATCTAACTTACATGGGTTCTGGGGATTCAAACCTGAGTCCTTATACATGGCAGGTAAGTGCCTTAACTGCTAAGCCACTTTTTTTTTTTGAGAGAGAGCGAGAGAGAATGGGTGCTCCATAGCGGGAAAGCACCTTAACCGCTAAGCCATTTCTTCAGCCCTTCTAAGCCATTTTTGATTAAGCTTCCTACATAGTCTCCAGCAGCTGGAGGCCTGTGGAAGGAGGTGTATCACCGGGGGGGGGGGGACCCTGAGATGGGGTCCAGCTTTAGCTTGGTGTTTAATCAGCCTGTCCTCTCTGGTGCTGCCCCTTGCTTTGCTGCTATGGATGTACAATGCAGTGTACCAATTTCTTCTGCCACAATGTAGCTACCCCTGAAATCTATAAGCCTGAAATAAACCCTTTCCTCCTATACACTGCTTCTGGCTGGATGTTTGTCCTGCAATGAGAAAGTAACTGCAACAGCCTTCCTTCTTTCTCAGGTTATCACACAGAGTAAAGAGCAGCTAAAAAGAAGAATACAAAACAAACCAGAGATCTCTGTCACTTTGGAGAGACGATCTATTTGTAGTTTTGAAGAGAACCCACAAGCTCGCATAATCACACTGCTCACAGAACAGTGGTCTCCAATGCTTTTAAGGCTTATAGACTCTTTCAAGATAAAAGCCACGGAACTTCTTTCTAGAAAAAAAAAATGCTTTTATTTTACACTAAATATGTTTACCCAGGTCTTCTCAGGCATGGAACTTGGGAGCACATCTGTGAGTCTGTAATATCCAAGCACTGGGAATGGGAACTCCTGTAACCCACAAGGTATGATAAGACATTCAAATAAAAATGCCTCCAATGAGGCTGGGAAGATAGCTTAATGGGTAAAGTGCTTGCTATGCAAGCATGACAAGCTGAGCTTGGTAGACAAGAACCCATGTAAAGTCAGATAAAGTAGTGAATATCTGTACTCCTGGCCCTCCTGTGGCAAGGAGGGAGGTGGAGACAGGAGCTCCTGGGCCAGATAGCCCAGCATATGCAGCAAATAACAAGAGTCCCTGTCTCAAAAACTATAGAAGGTTAAGATCGACACCTGAGGTTGTCCTTTGACCTCCACACATGCACTTTGGCATATATATGCCTACACACACACACACACACCTGCAGTGTTGTCTGTAATAAACACCACCTGCACACACATACTTTGTGTCCACCATCACAGTGCATCTATAAACACATGCTTGCTTTGCTAATTTGCTCTAGATACAGCCTTATCCCCATTATAGAAGTGCAGAGCCTTATGAAGTAGATAAGTTCAGGTGAGTAATTATTTCTGTTCCATCAGTGAGAAATCTAAATTCAGAGTGGTTATTCGATCAACGCAAGCTACCGCCACGAACATAGTTCCCCACCCCTTCACAACACCTTATTAAATCCAGTGTGACCTGTAAGGACCCAGAACTACCAAATGTACGTTATCGAAGCAAGGCAAGGTTGAAAGCAAATAAATTGGAATTTGTTGTTAAATCCCACTAACAGTAAGTAAGTAGTAACAATGGTGACCTAACAAAGTTTCCAGATGCCTAACCTTCACATTTTCCCCTGCAGGCTGTATCTGTCAGTATCTGCAGCCCATAACTGCTGGCAAAAGTGCTATTGAGAATGTGCTGTGACACCTCTGTGCACTAAGTCCACACATGTCAGCGCACCTCTTGATGTGCAGTGGGCTCTCAGGCCAGGCGTCACCTGCTCTGTCCCATGCATCCATTCTGCCGTAACGAGCATACTTAACCAGCAGGGAAAGAATGGGCACCAGCAGGTTTATTTATAGCTCACTTCTGGCCTTTCAAAGCCTCTGTTTCCAGAACCCCTTACATTTTCTGCCCCATGAATTCTTAATGAGTTCCAGTTGAAAGTGCTACAGTTCTACATTCTAGTTATGAAAGAAGTGCAGAAAGTGAGTGAGTGAGAGAGAGAGAGAGAGAGAGAGACAGAGAGAGAGAGAGAGGATGTTTCCCCAACTATCAGGACTACTTTGGGCTGATATAACTGACCCCTTTTCCTCCCTCTTAGCAAACGTTGGCAAATATGTTAGCAGTTGGACAGGCCTGCTATGATTTTAAATCCTTTTAATCCTCTTTCTAGTAACAGAAACATGTGAAACTGATCTTTGAAGACCCTGTAGCATGCAGAGCACCTGCAGCTCTGTACTTTATGTTAACAAATACCAAGGGTGAGCTTAACCAAGCTGGGTAGGCTCAGAACTGGCCCCAGCATCCTTCTGCAATAATGAGGGTCTCTCTTCCCCTCTGACCTCACCTTCCCCAGCTTAAACCTGCTCTGGTAAATGGAACTCTTGCCCTCTGACCCTCCCCCAAATGGCTCAATGAATCACATAAGGACTCATAAAAATGATTTGCTGGCATGTCAGAAAGTAGAGAAAAAGACAGAGTTGATTCTACCTTGGGAATCTCTGAAACCACTCACAAATCGCTCTTGTCCCTTTGGTTTTGTTTCTAGAAAAGCCCATTTTCAGAATCCATGCCAATGTTGAATTCCGATTTGCAACGAACTAGAGAATGAGGATGTTATTCTGTCTCCCCTTTATTCTTTCCCTCAAATAGTGAAAAAAAAAAACTTTGTCCTGATACCAACTAAAATATGTCTATATGTGATTATATATTATCTCTATTACAATGTGCAAATTAATATCGATTAGCAAAATCATTCATTATACTTAGTTTCAAAGGTAAAGCATGGTGATTTTCCAGTGAAAACTTTGAAGAACTGTTTAAGTAGGATATCTAGAGGTTACATGAGGAGATGCTTAGCTTTGGGTGTTGTTACACTATTTTATTCATGAGTTGAGACAAAAAGGACCCTGTATTACCAAGCTCAACAGAGTAATCCAAGAACACACAGTATCCTGGGCACCCTAAAAAGGGAAAGTTAATGTTCCATGAATCTTAGATTTTTTTCTGCCCAATTATGGTGCTTTGGTTGTTATTAGTTGGGTCAGGACCCTGCAGCACATCCTGAAGCAGAGCACAGGCGCCGAATGTCCTACCTTTCACTTGACAGATATGTCCCCTCCTCCTGAAAATACCCGTTTCCTCTGAATTACGTCCATGCCTCATGTAGACTTTTACCAGCCACCATCTACACCTTACTGACACTGAGTTTAGGTTGCAAAGCATTTTCAATGTGAATCACTAAGCATTAAAACATATGTGTCATGATAAACTTGTAGAAGTGGACCTGCATCAGACTCCTTGCTTCTCAGAGCATTCACGCTCCGCACAAGTTGTCTGTGTCACCTACTTCAAGGCTCAGGGAGCATTGCAGAAGAGGTGATGGAACGAGTGTAAGAGCTAGAGCAGGAGGAAGGGAGGGGTGCAGCGGAACCCTGTCATCTAGATGACATGGTTATTACACTCAGGACCTCACGGCAGCTGTGGTTAACTGTATAATCCCCGAGAAAGGGAGGTGCAGTCACTATTTCATCATGGAATGGGGGAAGCACTCCCGAGGCCTGCCCTTCTCTGAGGAGCTATTGGCAGTTAATAGCTTATGGGGGTAGAGAGTCATTCTCTTCAGCGATGGAGCCACTTGCAAGTGGTGAGAGGAAGAAGGAGTTTACGGAAAGTTGGTGAGGATGAGAGGTAATGGCATATATAATCAAAGTACAATATATACACATGTGAAATTGTCAAGGAACAACATTTTGTTTTCAAAAAAGGGAAAAGAGTCACAGAGAACCAAAAAAGTAGAGTGCGTTGGGAGCTGGAGAGATGGCTCAACAGTTAAAGATGCTGGCTTTCAAAGGCCGAAAGCCTGAGTTTGATTTCTTAGCACCCACATAAAGACAGATGTACAAAATCACACATGTGTCTGGAGTTTGTTTGCGGTGACAGGAGGCACTGATGTGCCCTCTCTCTCCCTCTCCCTCACTCTCTCTCTCTCTTTCAAATAAATAAATATTTTAAAAGAATACAGTAAGCACATTTATGCTTATACAATGCTTCTGGCACCATACTATTATGATCCTGCAATGGTGCTTGCATGTAAGAGATGCAAATGATAGCTGTCTTCTAAATTATTCTTTTACTTAATGAAGGACATATTTTGTGTGCATGCTGAAAATCATTCTGCAGTTAAAAATTTTTGTCAAAATATTTCTTTTTCACTTAAGACAATTCTATTTCTTAGTATTTTTAATCACCAGTAGCCAGAGTAATAAAATTACCAGTTTAGAGTTGGAGAGATATCTTAGCAGTTAAGACATATGCCTGCAAAGCCTAAGGACCCAGGTTCGGTTCTCCAGGTCCCATGTAAGCCAGATGCACATGGTGGCGCATGCGTCTGGAGTTCGTTTGCAGTGGCTGAGGGCCTGGTGTGCCAATTCTCTCTCTGTCTGTCTCTCTCTTTCTGTGTCTGTCTCTCTAAAAAAAAGTTTAATTTATGTGATCTATAAATAGGAATATCAAGGTAAACACCATTGGATTTAGTGAATGATGATGTCATAGGACCACAGGGGAGGCTTAAAATCTTACCTGCGAATGGTAGGGATGAAATCCTAGGTACTGTACTCATAGAAAACAAAACAAATGATAGAAAATCTAGATAATTCAACCCAGAAAACTTCTGCTTAATGGAGGAAGGAGTCAGCTCTTGTCTCATTGCTTAAAAATCGTTGTTCCCAAGTGTATATGCATTGTGTGGAGGGGACAAAACTATTGGCAGGATGATAAAAAGTATTTATACTGAGATCTAGAAATTAATTTACCAAGGCATTCATTATGGATTAGATATAAAATGTCCCTAGCAGGCCTCCCTAGTGTGGTGCTATTTTGGGAGGTTGTAAAATCTTTAGGTGGAATCTGCTTGGAGGAAGTGGATCTCTGGAGGTGGGCGTGAGGTTTAGAGCCTGACCCACTTCTCATCCTGCCTCTGTTCCTTTGCCCAGCCAGCTGTGAGCCAGCCAGGTCACACCCGTGATGCCACAGCAGTGGGCCACTCAGCAGCCTTGTCCCAGTGGACTTGGTCCCCTAAAACTGTGAGCCAAAGCAACACATTCCTTATGTCTTCTTTTGTTTATATTCACTCACAACAATGAAAAAAGTGATGCAGAAGTGCACAAGTTATTGTCACAATGAGGATACAGAAGAAATTTCTAGTACAACAATATGCAAATAGAAGCAGAGAATGGTATCTAATTCCTACGGCACATCCGATAAACACTTGTAGTTCTTCTGATACTTGACTTGATGGGTATTTCACTTTTGAGGCAGTTAAAGATATCAGAAATGATGTATGCCAAGATGACTTATACACACACGTATATTCTCTGGGAGGCCAAAAATGGGAAAAAAATTCCCATGGAGACTCTTATGACTTGGTCCTATAAACTTCTGATACCCAGAGTCTTATCTCAGTTGCTTGCATGAAATAGAAGACAGCTAGAGAGTTAACATACACTGTATCTCACAGTCACTGGTAAAGGGCTCATGACTTCGCAGGGAGAAACTCCAGTAGCCTGAGGTGACCATCCAGCAAGGAAATGGCAGCTGGTTCACAGAAAAAAGAAAATCTAGATGGCCAGCATGTAGAAAAAAATGAAGAGGGACTTGAGAGATGGGAGCCTAGTGCTGATAGCTGCTACAGCATTCTTCAAGGAAGGCTTTCACTCAGGTATGTTGAGCTTGCTTTTTTCAGTATTGTCTCCATACAATTAGAAGATGTGGAAGCAGAAATAAAATCTGCAGATGATGCCAAGGCAGGAAGAATGGCTAAGGTAGGGTGGGACTGGGAAAAAGCTCCAAAGATTAGGAGCATAAAACTTGAAGGCTAACATAAAGCCTCTCTTCACTACTCAACCTTAAAAAATATCCAGATAGGCATAGAAAAAGGGTCAATGGATTAAAGTCAATTTATTAGAAAATAAGTAAAAAACTTTTTAGTTGACAGGTTCAATATGTGTCCAGCATGGTGTACTGGGCAACACTGGACCTCACACGGAGACAGCTAAGCTCCCAGTGAGGGAGGATTTAGGAGAGAGTACACTTAGTATGACTCTGGAGGGGGAAAACTGGGAATGGTGGCTCAAGATAAAAGTTATCTAATCATGAAGGCTGGGTAAATCTGTCTGATGAGGGCAGGAGATCCCAGTGCCTAACAATGAGGCTTGATGAAATTACTGCAGAGACACTATGGAAGGGACTTTTATTTGAAGTGCGGAGAGAGGAAGTTTGAACTGAAGACTTCACATTCCTTTCCAATTCGGTCACTCTATGATTCTGCACATCTGGTGTGTGGTGCATTGGCAGTTGTCAAAGAGATGGTTGATAGACAAGCAAGAATGAGCAAGGAGCAGGGCCACCATTCCTGCTGATCTAAGTCTCTAAATGATTGGATTGGCAGTAGTGACTGAGCACTTTCTTAACTCCCCGCTCAGCTGTGAGTGCTTGGAAGGTAATGAGAAGATCTGCCCATGCTGGGCACACCTTTGCTTATGGCCATGCAAAGAGAGCCAGGAGGGAAAGAGACTGGGAAATTTTCCTTACAGAGCATAAGCGGAAACTTGGAGGAGAAAGGGGAAAGGAAACACAATGATGGGAAAGGAGAAACATGGTGTATCTACTCACCTTTGCTCACCCCTGGTTTCTACTTACTGCTGCCTTGGCTGTGTTTCTGTCTCCTCTGCAGGGTCTAATCAACGGCTGACCACATCTGTTCCATTGGAAGTGTATGTCATCTTGGTTTTGGAATATATGCAAATATGCACTTAGTTTTTCTCCAAGCCAGAAAGTTTCTCAATATTTAAGGATTCAGTGGGTGGAAAAGCCAGGGAACAGGGAACAATGGTCACAGGACAGGGAGCCATGCTGCAAGAAAGATTAGACTGTTGTCATTCTACATGCCTGTGGGCCCCTAATGTGACCTTTCAAAGAGGCAGTCATCCCACCCATAATGCAGAACCTCACACAACTTATAACGACATCTTTCTACTTCATCTATTCAAAATCCTTCTCCTAAGATCATAAACTATGTCTCCTAATTAACAAATTAATCTTTATATATTCCCCATGGAAATTGTGACATTTTCCCCATTTTCCTGTGAAGAAATCCAGAGCCTAAGGGCAGAACAGGAAGTATAAATAGCATGGTTGAGAGAAGAAAATAAGGTTATGTTATTATTTATAAGAATGTAACTATGAAAGTTATGTAAGATGCAGAAACACAAATATGCACATACATACATCTTTACATCTCCATATCTGTATGTGACAGGAGAGACTGGGTTCACATTGGACAACTGTGCTTTCATTTCTCAAAATGATACACCCAACAAAGATAAGATATACCTGCCCATCGTCAAAGATATAAAAACGAGATACATTGAAACAGATAGTGTGAAGATTGTTATCCTTTGGAGGAAGTAACTGGACAAGTCAGGTCCTGCTGCCCTGTGTGGAGCACACAAGTGAATCCCAGGCAAATCTTTGCAGTCACATAAGTTGAAGAAGCAGAGATCAAAGTTCCTGATGAATAAGTTCTTAAGAAGATTGCTAAGAAAGACTGCTCAGAGAATGGAAAGCAGAGGTAAAGAGGCTGTACTGATACTCAACACCTATCCTTCTCCTAGACCTAAGCTGTGCTCATCAGCACAAAGCAAAGGTTGACATCAGTAGAGCCACTATGGATGTGATAATTGACCGCTCTTCAGAAATAGTGGGTTCTAGATTACCATAGGCTGCAATAGATACTGGTGGTGGTTTGATTCAGGTGTCCCCCATAAACTTAGGTATTGCGAATGCTAGGTCCTCAAGTAGTGGTAATTTGGGAACTGGAGCCTCCTGGAGATGATACATCATTGGAATGGGCTTGTGGGTGTTATAGTCAGCTTCTCTGGCCAGTGTTTGGCAAGTTCTCCTGCTGCGGCTGCTGTCTACCTGATGTTAGCTAGGGGGTGATGTTCTCCCTCGGCCCATGGAATCATTCTGACAGCAACACGATGCTGACTGCATCAATTATGTACATAAGACGATACATGAATATACATAATGCATAATGTATTGTGCAATTAAAGATACATTGAACTAGTACTATTTTTAAGGTAATAAGATGAAAATGAACTCACCAAACAGAAGAGTGATCTACAAAATAAGGTGGGAATGGAGAGAATTCATTATCATGAAACTTGAAATACTCATGGGCTGAGGAGATGGCTTAGTAGTTAAGGCACTTGCCTGCAAAGTCAAAGGATCCAGGTTTGATTCCCCAGGACCCACGTAAGCCAGATGCAAATGGTGACACATGGGTCTGGAGTTTGACTGCAGTGGCCAGAGGCCCTGGTGGGCCCTTTTTCTCCCTCCCTCCCCCCCTCTCTCTCTCTCTCTCAAATAAGTAAAAATAAAATATTTTTAAAAATAAAGTTCTCATGAAGTATTTCAGGTTGAAAGGAAATAATACTGATTGCCAACTTGTCAGTATGTTTTTTTTTTTTTTTCTAAGAGACTGAAATTCTGGGGCCTATACTGCAACAACTTTTAAGCTTACTTGCCAAATCAAATAAGTATTCTATAATCATTCTATATTTCAAAATATCTCCGGGTTAATTAGTTATCCCCAAAGGCCAGCAACATTCTTGTTTGCAGGTAATAGATTCTGCTCAGAGCTCAGTATGGCAGCGCATGTAGCTCTAGGAGCTGAAGCAGGAGGATTGTGAGTTCCAGGCTAGTCTGGCCTACAATACAATCTCACATCACAAAAAAGTCCATAGACAATGACAAAACAATTGTGTTCAGAAAAAACTCAAGTGCCTTGCTCTTGCACACCTATACTCCTATTTTCACTTCAGAATAGCAAGGGAAAAAACCTGAAAAAAATATTAAGACTGGTAGTATTTATTTAGTTTAGTATTAATTTACTTACTTACTTATGGTGGTGGTTGTAGTGGTGTGTGTGTGTGTGTGTGTGTGTGTGTGTGTGTGTGTGTAGCTCAGAGGATACATTTTGGGTGGGTTCCATTCATGAGATTTGGGGAAGATCTCCTGTATCTGTTTTCCTTCTTTCCATCACTAGGATTACAGACACCCAACACAGCTTCTGGCGTTCATATAGGGTCTGGGATCTGAACTCAGGTACCCAGAGTTGTGCAACAGGTGCTTTACCTGTTGAGCCATCTCACAGCCTGGATAAAGCTTTCAATGCGTAGGCTTTTACTGTACATTCTAGATCCAAGAAACAGCAGACAGCATACAAATTTAACTAGTATTATCATCTGGTCTTCTATAAAAATGATAGTAGGTTATAATATTTTTTCATTTATAATAATATGAAAATAACATATGACAGAACAAATATCATAAGGAATATTAAAAATATATATAAGAAATTATTTAGCTGGGTATGGTGGTACATGCCTTTAATCCCAGCACTCAGGAGGCAGAGGTAGGAGGATCACCGTGAGTTTGAGGCCAACCTGAGACTATATAGTTAATTCCAGGTCAGCCTAGACCAGAGTGAGACCCTACCTCAAAAAAAAAAAAATATTTAAAGCCTTATGGAAAGACATGAAAATAACCTGGAATTGATGGAAAGTCACCAACCCTCACAAGAGTCCTAGACAGGAAAACTCAACATCAGCAAAATGTAGTTACTCTCAGTGAGTTAATTTGTTAAGTGTTACAAGATAGCAATTGAAATATTAAATAAGACAAACTTTATAAAATCAATAAAAAGAAAATAATCAGAGAAGAATCGCCAAAGTCAGGGTTGGCCTTGATGTGTACTAACTAATACAGTCACCTCTTCGGTCTCACATTAATGTCACTAGCATGGGCTTTTCTTTATAATGTCTATAGCAGGACTTGAAAAACTTTGCATTTCAAAATAGGGTAGGGAAATGAAGATATTTGTCTGTGAACCATTACAAGTAGAAGGAAAAGTAGATCTAACTTAGTTTAGCCGTGGGAGTGTGGCAGAAATTGAAGTCAAAGGAAGGATCAAAATGGTTTGACCATCTGCCAAGTACACACTGTTAGCAGCAGATATTGGGCATCCAAATATGGCACAGGGTACTGGGAATCCACATACGGCACTGGGGACTGGACATTCCCATGTGGCACTGGGGACTGGACATCCACATGTGGCACTGGGGACTGGACATCCACATGCAGTACTGAGCACTGGACATCCCCAAGTGGAACTGGGGACTGGACATCCACATGAGGCACTGGAGATTGAATATCTACATGTGCCACTGGGGACTGGACATCTATATATAGAGTTCTGAGCCAACCAAGGGAGTGTGGTGGTAAGTCTCAGACTCTGTTAGAAGTACAGTTTCAAAATGGGTGAAAAGAAGAAAGGGAAATATATCAGAAGAATGTCTGTTCTCCTCTGACTCAAGGTCAGCCATGATTTAGATTTTACTGCTACTAGCATCTTCTCATTTGATTTTTGTGCTTCTTCAGGGTCTGGATGGAGGATGGTGAAAAGCAGAAATATTCAGTACGAAGACAAGCAATGTTATGAATAATTCAGTGATTTTCATAGTGAAGAATGGAGTGTATTGCCCTTAGGTGCTTGAGACTTGAATGAATTGAGGGACAAGAACAGCTAAAACTTGTGTTGGAAATTACTTATTTGGAAAACATTTTTCTCAATCATTGTAATTTCCCTTTACTGGTTATTTTTATTTAGACACACTGTAATCATTAAAAGGCAAAAGCCCTCAAGATATACTTTAGCAGAAAGCTCTGATGTGTTTCAGCGCAAGGACGATTCTACACAAACGCCCTTCCTGCGCTCCATTCGGCGCTGTGTTTACTGATGGTGAGCAGAGGTTTCCACAGAGCAGCCTGTTTTGCCCTCCCACATTTTGCTCATCTCCATGGTAATGGGATTCTGGATTATTGTTCAGTACTGGGCAGGATACCAGAGGTCAAGTGTTGTCAGGAAGGATGGGAACCCTCCTTAGATCAGGGACTCCCAATCATGGACACATGGAAACAAAGGAGATGAGAAAAGGGTGGAGACCGGGTGTGGGCTATGGGCTTTCTAGTTTCTATTTTTGATCACTTGCATGGAATCATGGGGGTGGATGCCACTTCTACAACACTGTAAAAGTCACCAGCAGCAGGACTGAGCCTCTTGGTTCACTTTCTGTGGAGACCAGCCTAACATTGAAACTCAACCAACAAGTGCCCTTCATATATGGCTTTAATTGTGAAAACATTATCTGAAAGCATAGCCTTGCATTACTTTGCCAGGCAGCAAACATGGCAAAATGAACACAATAAAATTGTACACAGTTCAACTTAATCCAGGGATCCCATGCAGCAATGATTTTCATGTCTGAGCCATTGCTATAGATTGCGAAGTGTGTTCGCCCTAATCCTGCTGAAAACATTCTTCACTATCACTATAGGTTCTTTTTCCTGTTTTATATATTTTCTTCCTGGTTGGCTGAACACCCTCACAGATTTTCGTCTAGCATCTACACCACCTGTAAACATTTATTTTTTATTAATTATAAAAAGAGATTATCGCAGTAAGCATAGTTTTAAAAATACTTTTATTTATTTATTTGCCAGAAAAAGAGAGAGTGTGTGAGTATTGGTGTGCCAGGGCCTCTTGTCACTGCAAATGGATTCTGGATGCATGTACCACTTTGCACACTTGGGTTCATGTGTGTCTTAGAGAATAGATCATGGGCTGGCAGACTTTGAAGCAAGAGTCTTTATCTCCTGAGCCATCTTCCCACCCCCAAAACAGTTTTGAACATGATTTCTTTCCCCTATTTATCAATGCATTATGGATGCTTCTTCCCATCAGGATGCAGTGCTCTATTCCATATTTGAAGCCATAGCCCACTTCTTGGTACCAATTTTTCTGTTGCAGCTACTTTTCTTTGCTGTGGCAAACATCATCCAACTAGAAGCAGCTTATGGGAGGAAAGGGTTTATTTTGGCTTACAATCTCAAGGGGGAAATCCTTGACAGCAGGGGAAAACATGACATGTAGTGGTTTGATTCAGGTGCCCCCCCGGCATAAACTTAGGTGTTCTGAATGCTAGGTTCCTAGCTGGTGGAGATTTAGGAATTAACACCTCCTGGAGGCAATGTATTGTTGGAGTCACACTTATGTGTGTTATAGCCAGCTCCCCCTTGCTACTGTTTGGCACACTCTCCTGTTGTCCACCTTATGTGGGCCAGGGGGTGATGTCCACCCTCTGCTCATGCCATCATTTTCCCCTGCCATTGTGGAGCTTTCCCTTGAGCCTGTAAGCCAAAATAAATCTCTTTTACCCACAAGATGCTCTTGGTTGGGTAATTTCTACCAGCAATGCAACCCTGACTACAACATGGCATGAGCAGAGGCTGGACTGATCTCCTGGCCAACATCAGGTGGACAACAGCAACAAGAGAATGTGCTAAACACTGCCAAGGGACAACTGACTATAACACCCAGCAAAACACATCCTCCAGCAAGGTTCCAATTCCCAAATTTCATCAGCTGAGACCCAAGCATTGAAAACACGTGAGTTTATAGGGGACAGTTAATTTGAACAACCACACATGCCCTGTCTTTCTGAACAATCCTTGTTCAAAATGCCATAGTTAAAACATTCCAGTCATGTTTCTTCTGTAAAAACACATGTTGGTGATACAATGGATGTCCAAATTTCTCTTTATATTCACAACTCCAGTGTATGCCACCTGAATGCCCCCCCCCAAACCTGGAATTCTTTAACAATTAAAGGGCAAAAAGGCCAAAAACTTCCTCATATATGATGTTGTAGTATCTCCAAGGACTTTTAGAAGGAGAGGGAGCAGGTGGAAGAAGTGGTGGGCGATGTTTCTGTTTGCTTCTTCCTGCTCTGGCTCTGTGCTGAGTGTTAAGACAGCATTCTCTCTGCTGGCTGTGAGTTCTCTGGTGGCTCCTATACTCTGTCTCTCCCATGAGCTCTGGAATGAGTTACCTAAATGCTTTTTCAACACTCAACCTGGATATCTAATAAGCATCTTACACTTAACACATACAAAACTGGACTCTTCCCCCACCTCACACCTGCTTCTGCCATTCTCTCCACCTCTGAAAATTACATTACCATTTATCCCATGTCTGGAGTTAAAAATCCAGAAATCATTTTTGATTCTTCTCTTTCCTATAAACTCAATACTTTTCCTGCTCTGTTTTCAAAATATGCACTGAATCCATCCACTTCTCACCCCCTCAGGTGCAGTTATAATCTGTCACGTGGTTAATAGTAGTAGTTGCCTACTGTTTTCTGTCAGTGCTGGTCACCCTACATTCCTTTTCCAAAGTCACCATGACCCTGCAGAAACACAGCTCAAATCATGTCACTCCTGAATTCTGAGTGCACCAGTGGGAATGTTTCACTCTCTGAATGAAATCCATACACTTTACCAGGGGCTCTGTGAGGCTGGCTTCAACTGCACCCCTGTCTTCACCTGCTCCTTTGTTCCCATTGTGTCTGAAAGCTTGAGCCATCATGGTCTTGTTTATCTGCTTTTAATATGAGTTCATTCCATCTCAGGGCACTTGTTCTTGATGTCAGTCTCCAGATGAAGGGGAAGAGACTTCACAAGGATTTTATTTGTTTGTTTTTATTTATTTTTTATTATGACTATTATTTTGGTTTTTGAGGTAGGGTCTTCCTCTAGCCCAGGCTGACCTGGAATTCAATCTGTAGTTTCAGGGTGGCCTTGAATTTAAAGTGAATCTCCTAGCTCTGCCTCCCAAGTGCTGGGCTTAAAGGTATGTGCCACTACGACTAGCTCACTAGGATTTTATTGTCTATAGTTTAGTTGAGAATTTTCCAGTGTAATGTGATTATGTAATTGTAACCCCTACTATGAGAATTGCCAGAAATTGAATTGTCCCAAGCTGGAATGTCTGTTCTTCCCACAGGCTTTACTCTTTATCCTTTACTTATTTATGAACTTACTCCTTTAAATTATATGATCTATTTGTTTACTTTTTCATTTTCCTCCCCTCCCCATGTGCTTTATAGAATATTTATTCTATGCAAGTAGAGTCAGGAGTGCCTGGCACATAGCAGGCACTCAATGTATGCTTCCAGACTAAACAAATATGTAGGGTTTGTTGTTCACGTTTTCAATTTCACATTTGGAAAATAAGAAAAATAACAAGATTGAGGCAAGTATACCATTGGATCCTTACTTATTATTTTTTTTCTACTTGTAGAATGATTCGGTTGACTTTTCTTCTAGCCCATCTTGGCTACCCCCAAGAGAGGATTCTTATTCACATCATGTATCCTACCAGTAGTTTCATTTTAATTGTTTCTATTTCATTTTTTAAAAGTACTTTTATTTGTTTATGAGAGAGATAAGAGAGAAACAGAGAATGAGAGAAAGCAAGTGAGCACGGGCATACTAGGGCCTCCCACCACTGCAACTGAACTCCAGACATTGTACATCTGGCTTTATGTGAGCACTAGGGAATTGAACTTGGCCTAGCAGGCCCTTTAAGCAAGTATCTTTAACTGATGAACAATCTCTCAAGCCACAGATTCATATTTTAATTAAATTTGAGCTATCAATATACATATGGAGTTATCTATGTATATTCATACAGCTGTATATTTGTAGCCTCTTCTCTTTATGAGTCTATCCCTGTGCTATTCCTCTATAAGCAATAAAAAATATTGGTCCTTGTGCAACTAAGATTGTATGGACATTATTCATTCAATTCTTAGAATTTTTCCAACATGATCAGGAGTGGCAATTATAAACTGCAAAAAGAATGAAGAACAGGTCCTAATGTTCATTAAGGCTACTGTCATTTCAGAACTGCTGCTATGTCAAGTGTTGTAGGAACACTGGACATTTATTTTTCTTCCTTCTCTGATGGCTTCACTATGAACTCCCATCTACTAGGATAAATAGAGGACCATTCTTAGCACACGATGACACACAAATAGGTTTTTTATTCTTTTTAAAATGTATTAGTATTTATTTATTTGGCAGAGAAAGAAGGAGAGAGAGAGAGAGAAAGAAAGAATGAGCGCACCACTACAAACAAACTCCAGATGCATGTGCCCCCTTGCGCATCTGGCTAACGTGGGTCCTGGGGAATCAAACCTGGGTCCTTTGGTTTTGCAGGCAAACTCCTTAACTGCTAAGCCATCCCTGCAGCCCAGGTTCTTTATTCTTGATTGTCAAGAGTCCCCCACTGTTCAAGGGCACCAAGAGTCAGGAACCCTCACATCTTTTTCTTTTAATACAAAAGCACTGTGGCCACCCACTTGTATTGTATTCCAGTTCTCCAGAGCAGCAGAATCAGTGAGTATGCAAAAGAGGAGATTTAGTTGGTTAACTCACATGAACTGAAGCTGAAACTCTCACAATGGCTATCTGCAAGCTGGAGAAGCTAGAGTACCAGAAGAGGAGGCATCAATAACGCTGCTTCTTTATATCTCTGCTAAGTCCAAGAGATCCCTAGAGAGACGCTGGTACAGTGATGCTCTCAAAGGCTAAGAACCTGAGAAGGCCCATGTGACAACTGCAGGCAAACGCACCTGCTCCTGAAAGGAGACTGCTAATAAGCACTGCTACCCCTCCCCCACCAGACCCTAACCTACTGGGTGCTGCTGCACATGTTCAGAATGGGTTCACCCCCTCAGTCTGCTGACCCACATGCCATCTTCTCTGTACACATCCAGAAGTGTACTTTCCCACTTCCTTGGGCATTCTTCCTTCAATCCAGCTGTGCTAGGTACTTCTCTCATTGCTATGACATAATACCTGAAAAGAAAAGCAATTAAAGAAGGAAGGGTTTAGCTTGGCTCACAGTTTGAGGTACCATCTATCATGGCAAGATGGTCATACTGAGTCCATTGTCTGGAAGTGAGAGATTAATGCTGGTGCTCAGCTTGCTTTTCCCTTTTGATGTAACCCAGGACTCCAGCCCATGGTGCTATCCATATTCAGAGGATGACTTCCCACCTTAGTTAACCTGATTTAGAACCCCTCTCACAGTTATATCGAGAGGTTTGTTTCCATGGTGATTTAAAATCATGTGAAGATATCAACTGAGATTAACCATCACACCAGCCCAGTTGACAACTAAAATTGACTCATACCTAGGACCAAATTGCCCACAAGGACCTAAAATAACACAAGGACATCTTAGGCCTGGCATTTTGAAATCACAACAATAAAAAAGAAACCTACTGCACCTTTGTAAAGGGAGACTAAATTGTATGCCATGACCACCTTCTCCAAACTAAGAAAGAAAAGTGGAGGCTTTTGCATGCGTTCTTCATCCACGGGAGAGTGCAGAGATTCAAAAAATCAACCTTCTCCATACTTTCCAGAAAGAAGAGGTAGTTTCTGACAAGTAGGCAGGAGCCTTGGATGCCCAGCCATGTGTTCAGCTGGGGCCCTGAATCTCTGTGAGTATTCACCAGGGTTAAAAGGCAGATGTTTTATTTTCCACTGAGCTGGGATACTTCATAAAAACAGACCCAACAGGATACACACACCCTGACACACACATCCTACTTAGGATGAATATCCTTATTTGAAATCATAGGCACAGGAGTCGTTGAGGTTTCCGTGCGGTATTCGGAGGAGGGTGGAGGGCGTTGGGATATTTGCTTACATATAATGAGATTTATTGGAGATGTAACCTACAGTCTAAAAACAAAATTTATTTATGTCTCTATAAATTTTTCCATCCACACATAGCTGGAATGGAATTTTATACAGTATTTTCAGTGGGAGTGCTTTTGACTTGTAACCTATCATCACATGAATTCAGGTCTGACACTGTCCACCTGCAGCAGCATGTCAGTGCTCAGAAAGCCTTAGAATTTGGACTATTTGGGGTTTTAGGTATTCAGATTGGGGATGTTCAATCTGTTATATGTGTTTCTCCTCTCCCCCACCCCCATGTGTGAGTGTGTGCGTGTAGATGGAAATGCTGCAGTGAATTAGCTAGTAGTGAGGATTCTGGGGGCAGACCAGCAGCCTGAAACTCCAGCAGGTTTTCTGTCACAGTCGTAACTGGTTCTTTCTTTGGAATTCATCACTGGGCTGCTGTGGTCTGTAACTGATTGGGCAAACCCACCCTGACCCTGGGTGGTAATGTGCTTTATTCAAAGCCCATTGATTGAAATGTTTACCATAGCCGCCCCCCCCCCAAAAAAAAAAAGATTACCATCAGAGTCACATACAGACTTGTATTTGATTAAGTAACTGGTCCTTTTGGCAGAATCAAGTGACACATAACATTTACCTATCACATACATCAGGAATTTTGTTTGACTAATTACAATTATTAGACTTAAGTTTAAGCTTTTCTCTGCAGTTGAGCCATAACTGTCCAGTGTGGACTCCAGCTGAGATGCAGGACTGAGGACTGTGGTTTGCTTGGTTTTGTTACACAGACAGTAGTCTTCTTAAGGTGATTGTCTCCGGAAAACAAGGGCTTCACTTTCTGTGTCACCATTTGGACACTGAAACATCTCCAGGTATCAAACTGAAGTGTCCACCTGAAGGGATAAATGTGGCTACAATCTGTCCCACAGGCCACTTTCAAACCATGTGCCTGGTGTGGAGCTATGCCTGCCTGAGGCAAGGACACCCTGAATCTGCTTGCTAGAGCCCTGGAGATCAGCCACGATGAGCTGCGTCTCTGAGGAGGCTGCGACAGTAAAGCAGAGGCACTGCTGGTATTTGAATTTGCCCAAAGATCTAGGGTTCCGTAGCCACCTCCATTTTTGTGTGGTTAAATTCATCATTTAAGACACACACCTCAGAAATTCAAAAAGGTCTCTCCTGCCTGTAATTGAAAGATGCAAGCAGAGATTATGGTAGCTTAAGTGAGTAATTAGCTTTCCATTCTTGCAGGTGCCAAACCACCTCCTTTTCCTGCTCATACAGGCCCTGTGGCTCTCTGAAAATCTTTTCCTCCTAGTTCACTTTTCTCTCTACAAGCAGAGTTATTCCTCCCACCACTGACAGATAATAAAATAAGTCCCCTCCTTCCCTTTCTCCTTCCCTCCCCCCTCTTCTCCCTTGAGCCATGTCACACATTTATTTTCTGTTACTGGCTACCCTTACTTAAAAACAACAACAACAACAAATTCTGCTAATTTTCAGTTTTTGCTTTTGAAAAATCCCTTGGAAGCTTATTTTGAGCTGTCCCCCCCTCTTTTTTTACATTTTCTTCTACCAGTAATATCTCTACTTATCTTTCTGTTCTATCACTATTTTAACTTAATTTTTTTCCAACCTGACCAAGACCAGGTTAACTGCCAGTGGAAATCCCCTCATAATTAATTTTGTTTGTACAAAAAAGGAGGTCTTCACCTCAAAGGTATCCATGGAATGCTTTCCTGTTCCTCCTGGAGTGGAGACAGGTGCCCCACCTCTCGAAACTCTAAGTTAATCATTCCATCCTTATGCCAGGAACACTCGTGCTCTTTGAGTAGACACTTCTTTTCATCAGGCAGGGTGGCTTCTTTACCCCTCATGTTTCAGGAAATCATTTCTCATGACTATGGTCATTTATTCATTCCTATGAAAACAATCATATATCCTATGGTAAGATACAAAATCAGGAATTTGAGAGTAACTTTCATCAAACAACAAAAAGAAAATGACTTTTCAGCCCGTTATTGGTTATAAAAGTCTCTTCAAACATTGTGTGAGATCTACCCTGACTCCAACTGGAAGAACAATTATGAAGCAGGGTCTTACAAGATCAAATACAGGATGCTGCATTTCTGCTCTAAAAAGAACTACTGTTGGGATTACAGATTAGCTGCCTAGAGCAGCTATGCAAATCACCACACATTGTGGTTTGCTTAACACAGGAGTTTTTTTTTTTTTTTTCTTCCATCACAGATATGGAGGACAAAAGTCTCAGACCTGACACAGCTGAGCCATGCCCACTCTGAAAGCTCAAAGGAGTGTCTTTTCCAGGCCTTTCTCTTAGTTGCTGGAGTTGCCAACCTCTACGTCCTCCCTGGCTGACAGCTGAGCAACTCCAACCTCTGCTTCTATCATGGAATGTTCTCACTTTACCTTCACACTGTGTGTGTCTGTCCTTCTGTCTTTCCCCATTGCTTATGGAGAAAACTGGTTCTACAAGATTAAAGGACACTCTATTTCCAAATAAGTTCTCCTGTTGAGATTTGGGGAAGTCATGCATTTTGGATACACTCTTTAACCAGTGTGGGTGCCACATGAGGAAATAGTAACCAATCCCTTAAATGTCTGTGTTTTTGGACAGCAAATTTGTAAGTACTGCTCTGCAGAAGCAGAAATGGTTTTGAGGGTAGGTCCTGTTGGCCTCAGCGATTAGGGCTGATCTCTTCTGCCATATCACAGAACTCACTTCTTCACATCTCCTTTACCCTAAGATTATAGAATCAGGCCCAAATACAACATTGGCACATGACACCTGGGTTCTGAAACAGTTAGTTTGGTACTTACATTCACAACACCATCTTCTTCAATTCCAAGATCGATAAAAAGCTGAAAACTCAAACTGATTTCTTGGTATGTAAGACCAGTTATCTTTTGTTATCAAAATATGACCTGAATTGGATGTAGGCATCTTTATAATGTGAGCATTTATAAGTTCCAGTGAAATAAACACTGCTTGATTTATGGGTGCTGTCCAGATCACCCTTCCAGTTTTATATTACAAACTACATATGCAGCTATATTACTTCTTCATGTTCTCAAAACAACTAAAATATGAATTCTCATCTGGCACTGAGAGTTTCAGATAAACAAAGAGACCCCATTCTCTCTGAGGTTTTTGTATATAGGGTTTTTTAAAAAAGCTGCCACTTAGCTTTGAGTTCTAGTCCAGTGCCTCCCAGACATGTCTGAACATCACAAACAGCCAGGGATCTTCCTAAACGCCAAATGAGTAAGCTTTATCCCCAAATACTTTCATACAAACCACCAGGGTGGAGCCATAGACACTGTTTCTGAAATTCAACTGTCAATTCCAAAGCCACACCGAGCATGGCAATGACGACTGTGCCCTGTCCCAATCACCAGCAGGTCTCTCTCGTGATGCCAAGCCAAAGTCCACTCCAGCTAGTAAGTGGCTCATTAGATCTTAGCAGGCTTGGAGGTCACTGGGCTGAACCCCACCCTCATACTCAGTAGCTTGTGAAACTAGGAAGTGGAACTGAAGGACAGCCAATTACTGGTCAGAAAAATGGGAGATGACCTTTGGCTGTGGTCCTGGGGGGAGGCATGACTTTTAACATGACCCACAGGGTCATAAGATCACAATTAGCTGATGCTTCTTTCACATGTATGGTATGTGTACATGTGTATGTTCACATGTATATGGGGATATGTCTGAGTGCAGGTGTATGCACATGTGTGTATACATGCCTATGGAGTCCTATGGACCTCAGCTCATGGAATGGTTCTGCCCACAGTTATGGTAGGTCATCCCACCTCAGTTAACCTAATCATGAAAATCCTTCACAGACATGCTCAGAGATTGATCTCCTAGGCGAGTCTAGATCCTGTCAGTTGACAAAATTAACCATCACTATAGTTCAGGGAGATTTTAAACTTTCTACAATCTCTTGAACAGACTTTGTTAGATGCTATTTTCCTGTCCAGGTGATTACAAACCCACTTGTAGTAACCCTTAGGATAGAAGCAAGTGTATGTCTTGTTCCTTACCAGAAAGTCAAGATAGTTACCAGTCTTAGAATTTTTGAGGAAGTTCAGAAAGTCATGACTCCACCCAGGACCAGAGATAAGTCTCAGAGTTCTTTCTTTGACAGTAATCAGAGTCCTGTACTTTTGGTTCTTGGTTTTATAACATACTGATTATGAGGGAGGGACTCATCCCCAATGACCTCCAAGCCTGCTACTGCCTAACTTACCACCTAACTCACTAGGAGCAAACTGAAGAGGGCAACAGGAAAAGAGAAACAGTGCATACTAACATTCACTGAGGGTAAATGTAGTTAGGGCACACATTGACTAAATGAATTATTTTAATCCCAAGCAACCCTTTGATGGAAACATAAGTCTATTCTCATTTTAGAAGACAGGAAGCTGAGGGCCAATGATACGCCAATTATGGGAGGATGAGCAAAGATGTGAATTCAGTTGTTGCTGACCCATCTTTGGCTTGCAACTTCAACTAGAGAGCAAAGGCCCTGATCAGCTCAGTCCCCACCAAGGGAACTTTCCTAAATATTCTGAGGCACAGTTCAGCCAGCCGTGCTGGGCAAGTGGGAGTCACGGTTCTGATGTGACAAGCACAGGAGTTTGGCACCCGGCTCTTGCAGCTGCCAAGAAGAATTAAACAAAGTCAATGAAAGCAAAGGAAAGGCACTAACAAAAGTGCCAACAGCAGCAGGAGGGAGGGCCCAATTACTACTGGTGGAAGTGTGAGGAAAATTAATGTTGGTGATGTTTCAAGGTTATGTTGAAATTCCAACACCAGCGGGCTTGCATAACCATGAAACATGGAAATGAAAGCATTAACTGATGTTCACACTGTTCATTTCAAGACGTCACTCTGTCTCACTCTGTCTCAACAAGTCTCATTTCAGTCAGGCCTTAACCAACACAGAACAAGGGAAAAGATGGAGGTGGATATTTGCAGTGAGTGAGTGTATGCATGCACACATGTGCGTGTGTGTTTGTGCGTATTGGAAATGTAAAAAAAAAAATAGTAATAGGGAAAATAACAAAAGCATAATCAACTCTTGCTTGTTTACCTGTAGTTCTACCCATGCATGCTAGGTAAAATTAGACAAATTGAGACCATATTGGCCCCATAAATTCGCACAGTTTTTAGTCAAATGTTTTGTAAGTTCCCCTACCATTGCATTAGCTTCAGAATGCTCAATAACTAGTGCTGGATCTGTTGACCATCTCTTGAGGTAGTGGATAGTCACAATGAATCCCTATAGTAGCTTCGAGAAAGAAGCATGACTTTCACTACCTTGGAGCTGAGCATATAAACTAGAGTAACTGTCCCCAGCTAACAAAGCTACTAAGAAAAGTCAGTATTTGAGCCAGGGTTGTCTGTGTAACTTGGAAGCCAGAGTTTTACCATGCCATTTCCCCATCCTCCACTCTGCCAATACTGTCTGGCCCACCCTCCAGAGCCCAAGGCCTAACCTCCCTCTATAGTTCTTTAAGTGTTTTGTACATGTGATAGACTGACTAATTGTATAGCTTTATTTTTCTCAGACTGAATTTTTTTTTGTCAAATGATAAGAATTAGCTTAGGCTTTCTCTCTCACACATGTGGTTACAATACCTCCTTAGGCATGTTAATACTTAAAGGAAACCACAGTTTTCCCAACAGCCTTTTTCAGAAGAGACTGACCACTTGAGTTTGCAAAGTTCCCCTTCAGGTTCTCTAACACAGTACTGATTTTTTTTTCTTTTTGGTAATTTTTTTTTTTTTATGAGAGAGAGCAAGTGAGAGAGAAAGAGAGAGAGAGAAATTGGTGCTCCAGAGCCTCCAGCCACTGCAATCAAGTTCCAGACATGTGTACCACCTGGCGTGCATGTACAACCTTGCATGCTTGTGTCACCTTGTGCAGGCTGGCTTATGTGGGATCTGGAGAGTTGAACATGGGTCCTTAGGTTTTGCAGGCAAGTGCCTTAATCATGAAGCCATCTCTCCAGCCCACACTACTGTTTTTTGAGATGCAGGTTTACCTGCAACTATAGTTTGAAGACAAATATATTTACATCTGTGTCTCCAAACTGCAATTCATTCAATTCCTTTAAACAATAATATAAAAGGTCAAGAAAGACCATTGGTTGGTCTTCTCTTCATCATAACATGTACATGAACAAATTCGTGAGATTATGCAGACATACGGTGGATTTTATTATACTTCACCTTTACTGATAGAAAAAAAATCTTAAAGACAAATATAGCAAAATGTCCTTAATAATAAAATCATGTTTTATTTTTAAAATAGAAATTTACCATAGTGTAAAAAGAAGACAGATTGGAAAGCATTTAAATTTCATAGTTAAATCTAGGCAAGCGATCGTTAAGATGTCATTCTTCATTGACTACTATCCTTTGTGATCAATTCCAAAGGTAGCAGGAAGGAGTTTTGTGTGACACACACTATTGAGTATTCATCAAACCTTACTTCATAAACCTCGCTCCTGGGTTGATTGAGAAGTATATTTTTAAACCCCTTGAAGGTCAGTGAAGCCATATGAACTTGTGAGTGGAAATGAGGGGATGTGCTTCCAAGATGAGGCTATGAGAAAGAAATCCAACCTCTCTTCCTCTAGCTCAGTGGTCAAGGGGTCTCTTCTGAGGAGATGGGGACACGAAATCAGCTTTACTGTAGGCCATGGAGCAGGAGAAGGAGAGTCATGTCAGCCCGAAGCCAATCTCACACCACTGAGTGATGCTTTCAACAGGACACGCTCTGGTCCTACTGTTTTCTTTCAGAAAGGTTTTAATAATGCAGTGGGTTTCTTTCCTAGACAGGGAAATCCCTTCACGTTGAAATATGACCAATGTTCATATGGTATGTTTCATTATTCATTCTCCGGCTCACCTGTTTTCAGCAAGTCTCAATTCAATCACATACTAACCACCACATTCCTATCAGAGCTTTGCTGGCATCTCTCTGTGCATTTTGTTAATTATTTTACTCACAGTTATCATTTCAGTCTTTCAATATATTTTGGATATGCACCATTAAATTTTCCAGCCTCCTAAGTTGGAAAAAAGGTCCAAGATTTATGGAGACATAGATTTCAGAGCCTTCTATTTGAATACCAGCATTGATAAATCCATGTGAACTTGATAAAGTTGTATTTTGCATGATTGGCTGAAGTGCTTGATGGAAACCAGGAAATTAATGACATTTTCCATTGTCATCTTTATTATCCTTGATATTTTTTCTTACATTTTATGCTGCTTATGTAGAAAGGGGTCTTAAGATACTGCAGATATAGATTTTCTATTTTTCCCTTTAATCTGCCAATTTTTGTTTCATGTATTTTGAAGTTCTGTTATTGGGTGCAAATATATCCATAACTTATATCTTTCTGATTAGCTGAATATCTTATCACTATAACATATCTCTCTCCCCAGTCATCTTTTTGTCTTAAAGTGTTTTTTTGTCTGATTTGATTATGCCATTTCAGTTTTCTTGTTTTATTTTCAAATAATCTCTATTATTGTACTTATAACCATGCACCATTAGTAAAATGAAGTGTCTTTTCAGCAATTCAATGTGAAAAACCTCTTTTTCCGTTGGACTGTTTAGAACATTTGAATTTAATATTTGTTTTTAAATAGTTCAATTTAAGTATACTAGTTTACCATTTGTTTTCTTCTTGGGTTCCTCCTTTCCTGACTTCTTTGAGAGTAGCTAAATAATCTTAGAATTAAATTTTAATATATCTATAAAAAAGCCGGGTGTGGTGGCACATGCCTTTAATCGCAGCACTTGGGAGGCAGAGGTAGGAGGATCGCCGTGAGTTCAAGACCACCCTGAGACTCCATAATGAAATCCAGGTCAGCCTGAGCTAGAGTGAGACCCTACCTCAAGAAAAAAAACCCAACAACAACAAAAAACTATATATATATATATATATATATATATATATATATATATACACACACACACACACACACACACACACACACACACACATATATATATATATATAGAGAGAGAGAGAGAGAGAGATTTTCAGCTATATTTTTTGCATTAGATTTTTATTTCAAGGTAGGGTCTCACTCTAGCCCAGGGTGACATGAAGTTGCTCTGTAGTTCCAGGCTGGCCACAAACTCACAGTTTGTGATCCTCCTACATCTGCCTCCCCAATGCTAGGATTAAAGGTGTGCAACACCATGGCTGGCTACATTAGTTTTAGTGGTTAACTGGTTAAAAGATTACAATGCACATCTTTAACCACTTAGAATCTACTTAGTTTTAATAGTGCTTGTTTCCATAAAGCCTAAGTAGATGATCATATGTAGCCATTTGCTCCTTTTATTAATCTATGTGCCAAAATTGCCACACATATTTAATCTTTGTGAATTATTAAACTCTGTGACTTATTATTATTATTATTATAGCTTTAAATATCTATGCATTCTTCAATGAAAGCATTCAGGGGCTGTGGAGATAGCTCAGGGTTTACAGTGCTTACTGCTTCAGCCTAAGGACCTGAGTTTGTATAGCCAGCACCATATTAACCTCAGGCATGACAGCACATGCCCTACTATGCAAAACTGGGGAGATGAAGACAGGGGCAGTGCTAGGGCTTGCTGACTAGTTTGACTAGTCAAGTTAGTAATCTGTAGGCTCAGTGAAAGCAGTGTCTCAAAAGATAAGAAGGAGAGTCATTGAGCAAGACACCCAACATCAACCTCTGCCCTCTACAAGCATACATGTCACACATGTGCATAGTACTCTTAAAACATCCTAAAAAAATTCTTTCTCACAAGTTAAATTATTCTAGACAGTTTAAATTTCCAATAATGTCATTTTAGGTCTTGAAAATTATATCCAATTATACATTTGGTCTTATCCTAGGATGACTATTCCCTCTTTTTTTATTCTCTGATTTTACAATGGGTTTCTTTCACTACTGGTAAACTCCATGAGGGCAGAATTCATTAAATTTCTAGTGTCTTCCCTCTTGCCTACCACACAATGACTGCTGAATATTTATGATCGGAATTACTTGTAATACAGTTACTGGTTTATATATTACCTACCTTAGATTGCAATCCTATAAAAAGAGGTATTCTGCTTTATTCATTTTACAGACCTATTGTGTGAATATATATATATATATATATAATCTTACCATCTTTTCTGCTTTCTCATGTGTAGCACAGGCTAAGTTTTTGTTTTCTTTTGTTCCATGAATAAGTACATTCATGGAATTATTTATTCTTTCTAATTTTTGTTTATTTATTTTTTTATTCATTGGAGAGATACATATATAAATAAATTTATTTATTTATTCATTGGAGAGAAAGGACTCACCAGAGCCTCCAGCAACCTCAAATTCCAGACATCTGTGCCACCTTGTACATCTCGCTTACCTGGGTACTATTGAATCGAACCTATGTCCTTAGGCTTCACAGGAAATTGCCTGAATCACTAAGCCATCTCTCCAGCCTGGAATTATTTATTCTTCATTTATTCATTGCCTTTATTAGAAGGGACATATATTCCAGATCCTTTCAGCTTATGAAGGGGGAAAGTTAGGTTGTTCCAACTAGAGTAGAAATATGTCTGTCCTGTCACAGGATGAAAAACAACATTTGAGATCACTTTCTAGACAGAGTGGGGATACAAATATGAAAAGATAAAATATTCAAGAAGGTGAAAACCCTTTTGAAAAATTATTTGGTTTTCATCCTAAGGCCTGTCCCGGGAGGTGAGCTTTGAGCCTTGTACAATGTGACAGGAACTGGCATTTCCTCCCTGCCTATGAATGCGTAGCTTCACTTTGCTCTGAATGTGGCAAATAGCTCTAATTTGTTCTTTGATGCCTTTATTTTAGTGTGACCTTGTTCAGGGCTTCCAGTGACAAGTGTAGTGGGAAGACAAAGGAGTATAAACTTTTTAAATCAAGTACCATTTGACCTAAGAAAGCATAATTAAAATGTGCTTTGTCATATTAAACCTTTTCTTGGTTTATGTTATAAAAAACTTTTTAAGTTCCAGTACTATTCCTGTCCTAATAATTTATCCTTTTTGTACTGATATTTAAAAGATTGCCATACTGGTTGGTTAAATAACAAATATTTAGTGGTGGAATTTAGGCTGTGAATAAGTTCAACCAAACAAATTTATTCTCTCTTTCCTTCATGAGCAAATAATTCATTATAACATTTCTAGAACGTATCCTTATGCCTCCAGCACACACACACAGTGGATGCTGAATAAATATTATTGATTAAATACATTCCATAGAGATATTACTGTGTCTTATTTTTCACAGTCTGGCAGGAGAGGTTCCCACTGTAACAAGCAATTTCAGAGCCTGGTAGTGAGCACTAGCCCAGGCCACTCACTTGGTACAGGACAGTCTGGGTACATCTGTAGTACATAGCAGCATAGGATGTACGTGTGCAGTGTGATAGCTTATAAAAGAGGCGCCTAATCCAAACCTGACTAGTAGCAGCTTTCAATTGCTGCTGATCAAATGCAATTAATGATCTTAATCCTGTTTTTTTTTTCCCCAGAAGGATCTATGTCTTCATATTAGCTTTTCTGTAAGCATTACTATCAATGTCTTCCATTTTTACCCATCCCTGATCTACCCTATGTCTAAATTATAACTAGTGCTCACAAGCAAAGCTGCCTCTGGACTCCAGCTTGCAAAAGCTCCCTGTGGTGACTAAAAGCATATCCATGCTCTGGTTTGAACCTGAAATCCCACCAGGGCTCATGATTGGCAGGCTTGGTCCCCGGCGTGTGGCGCTAGGTTGAAAGCTATGAAACATTAAGGAAGTGGCAGAAGTGGGTTACTAGTGGCCAGACATGGAAGCTTATACCTACAACAGGTTCCAGTCTCACACTCTGCTTCCTGGCCAGGGCACTTGAGGAGTCTCCTCTGAATACTCCTGTTGCCATGTCTCCCCTGCCTCCTGCGGCTGAACTCTCTCTGAAGCCATGAGCCATGAGCCAACACAAGCCTTTCATCCCTTAAGATGCTTCTCGCAGGCATTTTGTCACAGTGATAAGGAAACTGATGCAACCTGTCAGGGCTGGTTTTGTTTGTGTGTGTGAGAATCCAGAGCGTTCTGCTTTGTTTCTCTAAAGCAGCCACCACAGTGAGTATCTGGCATAATGCAATTTTTGAATTGGGGAAATCGCAATTATGATCATGAAAAAGACAATGAAAGTTCCTAATACAAATTTTGTAAAACATAGGTAAGCACAGAAGAACAAAGTGGTCATACTAAGTCAGTATTAAATTCTCATGTGTCATGTCACATACTGGCCACTGGATATTTAAAACAATAACAACAAAATTCTGACAAGCTAAATTCCATCAACCATTAGTATTGATCACTCACTTATCCTGGTTTACCAGAATAAGTAACGTGATTTAGGGTATGTTGCCCAAGATGTCTCTTTTTTTACTGCTAAATGGGGAACTTCTTAAGGGCTAGGACAAAGGACTGGGAGATGGCCCAGCTGGCAAAATGGTTCCCTTGCAGCAGGAGGACTTGACTTCCATTACCCCAAACTCACAATGGCTAAAAGCCATTTGTGGTGACACAAACTTTAATCCCAGCACTAGAGAGGCAGAGACAGGCAGATCCCTGGGGCTCAATGGCCAGCCAGTCTTGTCTACTTGGCAAACTCCAGATCAGCCAAAAGCTCTGTCTCAAAAAAGGGGCTGGAGAGATAGCTTAGCTGTTAAGCACTTGCCTGTGAAGCCTAAGGACCTCAGTTCAAGGCTTGATTCCTAAGTACCCACATAAGACAGATGCACAAGGTGGTGCATGCATCTGGAGTTCATTTGCAGGCTGGAGGCCCTGGTCTACCCATTCTCTCTCTCTCTCTCTCTCCCCCTCCCTCCCTCTCTCTTTCTCTCTCTCTCTGTGTCGTTCTCTGTCACTCTCAAATAAATAAATATTTTTTTTAAAAAAAAGTTGTAGAGTACTTGAGAAATAACACTGAGGTGATAACCTGATCATCACATGGATATGCACCCTAATCACCACATGCATATGCACACGTGTGCACATACACTCTCAGACACACTAGCACTTGAATATGCTCAAATACTCATATACACACTAACAGAAACAACTGTAATTACCAACACCTGACCTAGTAACATACCAGAGTAACACACAGTTCAAGTCTAATCAGCACCATTGAATAATTAATTGGCTGGTTCAACAATTAAAATGATGGAAAACTTGCAAATGTGAATAGCTAGCTCCATGAAGGTGGTTGTCTTTGCCTGCCTGCTTTGTATATAGAGCTCCAAGTCATTCAGTAAGTTCCTCCTGAATGAACAAGTGTGATCAGGCATGTCCATGTGGTGTAGACAAGATCTATAAAGCAAAAATAAAGCTCTGTTACCATAATGAGTGTCCTGAAGCTATCTTCAAGAGGCTTCTGCAGGAACAACCCACAAGGTGACTTAATTCATCTTCTCAGGACCCCAGTAAAGAATAGAAGTTTCCTCTCTCTCTCAATACTCCCTTGCCTGTCCACTAGAGTGAGGAGGAGTGAACTCGAGTGGAAAGCCACAGAAAATGTGTCCTGTATGAACAGAGAAATAAGTTTTGTAGATGCCAAAGGGGAAAAAAACAACACAGTTTACTTATTTGTGATGCAATTTTATTTGCATGTCAAGTTACATCCTGCCAAACATTGAGAAAGAAGGAAAGAAAAAAAAAAAAAGATAACCACTATAACACTGGAAGAAAACCACACATTTTCATAGGTTAGCAAGAAAGCAAAACACCTTTCATTCTCGTCTCAATTTTTTGGCACAGACAAGGGACAGTTTTGTGAGTCAAAAGAAACAGCAAGGAAGAGAGGGGCAATCTGAGAGTGGAGGGTCCTAAAACTTTGGAAAGGATGGATATGGCCTGATGCTATTCAGCAGCCTGGTATTTAAAGTAGTCCTTCAGCTAGGTGCCCTTGCTTGCTCTCCATATCTGCTTCTTTCTTTTTTATTGAAATACATATTTTCCTATCCTTCAAGCTTTGTAGTTCTCTGCCAACAACATCACTGAAACGAGTTTTTTTTTTATTTAACAATGCACATGTTAGACTGTAGTGTACCCATAAAAAACTTTCTCAGATAGTGCTTATAAAAACTCCTTGCAAGACTCAAGATGAGTAGGAATATAATATACATTTTTTGGTACCAAGTAGTCCTCTCCCATTTATTAGCAAGTGTGTTGGTACTTTAGCATTCTCAACCAGAAGGTCAAATCCAGTGCATTAAATACCCCTAGGTTCTGACAACTATATAACCTCAGGAATTTTTGACAAAAATAGGACTACCATTGATTTTTCTAGCTCGTTGAGTCTTGTGTATGGCTTCATCCATTAGCCAGGGCTCCAAGATGTATTCAACTTCATTTCCTCATCATCACCAGACCCAACTCTGAACCATTTGCCACAGCACACTGAGAAACAAAGGTTTAAAAGGAATTTAAAGAAGAGAGACATTTTTAATCATGCTTTCATAACTTTTAGCGAACAGTTGGTTTAAATTTCCAAATAAGCGTTCTAAAAAGGGATAATATCAAAACACATGCAAAAAATAAAAGTCTAAATAAAGCACAATGAATTATTTCACTACGAAGGTATTAGGTTTCAAAGAGAGAAGAGTACACATAAGGGTATTACAGGGAACTATATTGCATCTTTGGGAATTGCTGTCAGATACTGATGAAAACAGAGAGACTGTAGGAGATCAGATAAAAGAGAGAAATGATTGCATTTGGAAGAACAATGCAAAATGCGTAGCCAGCAGAAGTTTTGAATGCAGGCTAATACCAGTCCATGATCGAGCACCATGGGAGCACGTTCTCCACCTCTGACCACACTTACAACCCCGGCATCTGTAAACATTTTTACGTAACATTTTTACTTATTTCAGAATTGGTAAAGTACATGTTTAATGGGCTTAACATGTCAATCAGTAATTTTATTCACAGGCAACACAGAGTATTCTTGTTTTTAAAAAGAGTTAGGTTCTGAGGACATTGCCCTCTCCACCTGCCCCAGGCAGCTGCAATCACACTAAGTAACAACAGAAGGCATCATAAACAGTGGTGCCCTGGCATTTCAGGACCCTCGGTGGACTGAAAATACATTGCATTGTTCTTTCATCTTTTCTCTTCCAAAGTTCACATGACTTCAACCTGAGCAGACAGCGCCTGACTTTCAAAGCTATACCCATGTGGCAGTCACCAAAAAGAATTTGACTGGAGGAAGATTTTACCTAAGTATGATTTTCTGTCAGACAGGAATCTAAAGCATTACATTCTTAATGATTAAACAACAAACTGAAGAAACATGAGAGAGAGAGAGAGAGAGAGAGAGAGAGAGAGAGAGAGAGAGGAGAGGGAGAGGGAGAGGGAGAGAGAGAATAACCTAAAAGTCATCTGGGACAGCAACTGAGGGGTTCAGCAGAGTTGGCCAAGGTCTCCAGAGTCAAGGTGGCCAAGCACACCTGGTCATGAAAGGCCCTTTGTGATATCACTCTCTGAAGATGACCTGAGGTAGTCACAGATGTCACCTGAGGTAGCAGTAATTAGTTAATTTCAGTCACACAGATGTTCCTTCATAAAGTGATGCAAGTGCTTTAAATTGTTCTGGCTGTATTCTGTCCTTCCTCTGTTCCTGGAGTGGGTGTCTATTCTTGCCCTAGAGGAACAATTAAAAATTAAAAGGAAAAAAAAGGAAAGATAGTAGATGTCAACAGTGTACTACATGGGTGCCCTGAACCAATTAATTAGTAACACAGATCCTAACCTATCCTATCTGGGGATCTGTTTCAGTGAGATTTGCTTCAGGTTAGGACATGAGCATTTCTGCTGGTAGCCAGTTGCTTCTAAATTGCAAGCTTTTAAAATTTTTGTGTGAAATGTTAATTTGAAAAGAAAACTGCAGGAGGAAATGTCTCAGAGATATCCAAACCTCAGTGTCATGTGGGGTGGGGGGACATGTGTACCCATGGGTGAAGTACGTACGGGTGTGTGCATTTGTATGGGCACCCAGGTGTTTGCAGGTGTTCATGCATGTGCATGGAGAGGTCAGTAGTCACCCAGGAATCCTCTCAGTCACTCTGCACTTAGTATTTTTGAGAAAGGGACTGTCACTGAACCAAGAACTCACTGATTTGGATAGACTAATAGCCAGTGAGCCTAAGATTCTGCTTCTGTTCACCTCCCCAGCATTGAGATCACAGGCACAATTCACCATGTCTGGTGTTTTAGGTGAACAGAAGAGGTCTGCATTCAGATGCTCAAGTGTGTACACTTGAGCCATCGTCCCAGGCCCTGACACCCAGTCCTTATGTGATGTGGTATAAACAGAGTTCAGAAAGCTTTTTCACTGGGCATCTGTCATACCCATCCGCAACAGCTCCACGTTCACTTCATGTTTATGTCGTTCTGTCTTTCAAAGGCTCACAGCATGACACTGTCCCTGCAGTTGGTTTAAAGAAGAAATGAAACACATACAGTTTAGCCCAGATTTTCCTTATTGGAGACAGTTTGGGAAGGAAACTTGTTTTCTTAATTCGCTTTGCCAGATACAAAGTCCTCCCAGTTTCACTGGAAGTAGGAAGCCAAGCTAGCCAGAGTCCTGATTCATTAGACAATTGTCATCTGTTGGCACTTGTCAACAATATCTCTGGGACAGATTTTTGAATTTGTTTCAATCTTGATTACAGTCTACACAATGAACAAAACATATTTCTACACAATAGTAAATCTTACTTGAAAATAATATTGTTTTAGTTTGAAAAATAGTTTTTTTTTTTTTCTTTTTACAAATGATAGCCACTTGGTATTGTGAAGGGGAAAACAGTACCAAGGAGAATTCGTTTCTTTCCCATAACAAGATGATTAAGGCTGAACGATTACGATTTGAGCAAAACGACCCTTGAGTTCAAATATTATTTGATTCTATAATGGTTTCGTGTCTTGGCTCACATGGTATAGTCTTTTCCATGTCTCTCATCACATTTTGTTTCTAAGGGATAGAACAATCTAGCATTGTGGTCCACTGAAACTACTTTGGGGTCAGTCAGCCTGTCCTTGAATCTTTAACTAGTCCCTTAGTAGCTGTGTGACACTTGCAAAGCAATTCCTGAACCTTGGCTTCATTTCTAGAATCATAAAAATATTTCTTTTCAAGCACAGGGTTCCTGTGAAATTGAGATAATATGTATAAAACATGTCACTCATTGCCAATACTATAGTCATTGCATTATATTTAATATTATATTGACAATACTTTTATAACAGTAATTTTCTATTTTTTTAAATAATGTGCCTATGAAAGCCTAATAAAGCACTGTAAGGTATGGAATCCTGTTTTCCTTCCCCTTCCAACAAACACTCACCATTCATGACCCCCCTCCTAGTCTAGGCTTCTCTTCCTCCTTCACACCTCCTGCATGATCCCAGATTTCTAGATCCTTATAGGCAGAAAGAACATAAACAGTATTCCAGGGTGGGGAGATGGCTCAGTGGGTGAATGCTCTGATCTCTAGTACCCACACGGAATGTTGGGCATGGTAATACATACTTGTAATCCCAGTGCTGGGAGCTGGGAGGTGGCTTACTAGCTAGCTAGTCCAGCCTAATTAATGAGCTCTGGGTTTAATGAGAGACGCTGTGTCTCTATAAGTAAGATGGAGAGTGACTGAGCAGGACACCTAATGTCAACCCTTGGCTTACACATGAACACACACACACACATGCACACACACATGTGCACCTTACATGTGTGTACATCCACACTTATAGAGCAATGTACATACATATGCAAAGAAACGATTCCAAAAGTTCATGGCTTGGGTTCTTGGCTGGATTCAGCTGGAGAGATTTTTCTGCTCACATCACATTGTGGTCACTTATGAAGCCCCAACTATCTCACGGCTTCCCGCACTGGGACTTTTGAGGCTAAGATGGCTTCCCCAACATCTCTAGAGCTTAATGGTTACTGTCCCTGAGGCCACAAGTCTGAACACATGGCGGTTCTAAGAGTGCAAGGACAGAACAGCTTGTTCTCTTTAGATTTAGGCTCACACAGGATCAACTGGCCTCTATTGCTAGTGAAAGTCACTTGGTCATGCCCAGAGTTGTGCACGCACACACACACACACAGATGCTACGGTGCCATTTACAAATTATCCCCTATGCCACATAAATCCTGTATAAAAATAACTCAGGTCCACTTTAATGTCAAGATTCACTCTTCTCCTCTAACTGGTTTTCTAAAGACCATATACTGTATGCCATGGGATTTCATTTCTGATGGAAAAGGTAAGGTATTAGACTTTCTAGATGGTTAGGGTCTCACCGACCTTGAGGTATGGTTAGAGTGTCCTGCTGAACTGAGTCACTTGACGAGAATACTGGCCAGATATACACCACAAAACAGACCCAGCAGGAAAGTCTGTATACATGGTTGATAAACTCAGTCCCTTACCAAGTATCAGAACTGAGTGAAGCAAGAACTATTTCTACAAATCCAGCCAATGTTGCTTGGCTCACACATACACCCCTCCCAACATTCTGCCTTGGTATAGATGGGCCAGATCATGTGCTGAACCCTCTGGCACTGTGACCTCACACAAGTTGCTCTTCCCTTAGAAGACATTTTTCTTTGCAGACTGTCAGTAATACTGTCATCACACTTGAATAAGAGCACGGCTTTTTGATCCCCTTTTAAGGCAGATTAGTGTAGCAGTTCAGAGTTTCGTCAAAGAAAATAGTAAACAGAATTTCAATATCTACGCTGTAAGGCAGAGGCTACGCCCTTATAGTGTAGAATAAAGAACAGAAAATGTAGTTCATCTTAACATATATATGCTATTTTACAGCAATGGACTGTCCTTTGCTTTTGTTTTTGTCTGTATGTGTTCATTTGTTTTTGAAGTAGGGTCTCCTTCTATCTCGGGCTGACCTAGATCTCACCCTGTAACCCAGGCTGGTCTTGAACTCAAGGAGATTCCTTTACCTCAGTCTCATAAGTGCTAATATTAAAGGTGTGCACTGCCACGTCCAACAGAACTATCTTTTGGAAAGAGATGAAGATTCAGTGCTTAAACTTCCCCAAATATCTACTGTTTCCCGATTTTTCCATTGTTATTCAAAGACCTTGGGAAACAAAACACAGATTGATAGAAGAAAGTTATCGATGTGTATTGATGTCAGTTGCAAATACCTTTCTCTTTCTGAAACTTGTTTTCACTTGGCAGTCTGAAATAGTGTGTGTGTGTGTGTGTGTGTGTGTGTGTGTGTGTGTGTATGGAGGGCCACTGATCATAGCAGATGAGTCTGGTAGAAACACCATTTTGTCATATATATATATTTTTAATTCCTTGCTTCTCAAGAGGTATTGAGAGTAGAAGAAAAGCTCTATATTCAACCTGCCCCAGAGCCATCTCATGGTGAAGTGCTGGTAGCCCAGGGACAAGCACCCGAATCCATACAGACAGGATAATCATCATTGTGTAATGTTTGCAATGAAGCTATGTCAATAACTTAATATTTATGGCAATAGTTCCAATGCAAGAAATTAACCCTCATCCATGGCAAAGAAGGGCTGTGGCACCAACTGAATGCAACATCTCTCCTCATTACTGGTGCCACCCAACAATGCCAGAAAATCCCTGAAGCTCACAGTGTCTCACTCTAGGGATGGGAATTTTGGACTTTGCTTGCTTATGTCACCACTTGAGCATTATTTAAATATGTTTCTCCTTTTAATTCAATTTCCTGTTTTGTTTTCTCAAGACCATAAATTGTCTCTAAAGAAATTTTACAAAATGCATATTGTTGTCCCAAGAGACTTGCGCTGCTCCTCAGCTGGGCATTCCCTGCCAAATGACTTTTTAATTTTTTTTTCCTTGTATTGGTTTTGCATAATGGTTGCAACAATTCTCCAGTAATGAAAAAAGAATGAAGAATGCTTGTTCTTTTCCAGCACACAGCCACAAAGTTAATGTTAAGACAAAGCAAAACAAAACAAAACGAGAACCCACCCGAAAAGTGGTGCGGTACACCCACCCCTCCTCTAGCTCCTTTATGTGGATTCAAGATGTTTCCTATCTTTTCTTTGTGAAGCTTGAACTAGTTACGCTCAAAGAAAATCTGCCATGGAAGACATCTGTGATAATGTTCTTGTAGTGTGGGTTGGACCTGAGCTCCATTGCCAGATGCGTTGTACAACTAAGTGGGAATATGACTCTGCCTTTGTGGGCCTATAACATCTCATTTGTTCACTAGGAATCAGTGAGCTTAGCTTACTGGGTTGTTTTGAATAAGATAAAGCATGTGAGAGTGTCTTGTGCAATGTAAGTTTAAGCTAAATATCAACTTGTCTGTTCCAAGGATAAAACTGTGATTTCATGGCCCTACCACACAACTGCTGGGTGAAGGTTGAGAAGAGAGAACCCTCAGGGATGAAAGACAACTGGGCCTGGCAGATACTGCCTAGGAGAGTGCATTCCAAGATAAAACTCTATTCCCAGATTCCACCAGTAAGGTTCCAGAGAGGAACCACGTGTACATGCACAAAGCTGGGTCTGAACATACTTCTGCATCTGCTACAGCTTGCCAGAGACACGGACTGTCTGCTGACTGCTTTTATTGTCCACACATGAAAGAGTAGGCTTGGTAGCACATTATAGGAGTCAATAAATTGCAGCCTGCGGGCTAAATCTGGCCCTTTGCCTGTTTATCTAAATAAAGTTTTATTGGGACAAAGCCTATTTATTAGGGCATTTGTTTATTTAAGTATTATCTAAGCTGCTTTTGTGCTACAATGAAGAGTAAAATCTTTTCACAGAACTCCCTTTTAATTTCTTTTCATGTGTGTATGTGTGTATGTATGTGTGTGTGAGAGAGAGAGAGAGACAGAAAGAGAGAGAGACAGAAAGAGGGAGAGAGAGAGAGAGAGAGAGAGAGAGAGCAGATGCCACAGCATGCATGCAGAAGTCAGAGCACAACCTTGCAGTATCTGTGATCTTCTTCTGCCTTCCTTGAGGCAGTCTTTTGCCCCTTCAAGGAAGCCGCAGTCTAGCTGGCCCTGGAGCTTCAGTTCTCCTGCTCTGTCTCCCATGGTTGTAGGTGCATTGGGATCACAGACGGGTGTGCCACTTTTCATCCACCTTTATGTGGGTCATAGGAAATCAAACTCAGGGAGGATTTAAGCACCGAGTCATCTCACCAGCCCTTAATATAGAATTCTTATGACCCCCCCAAGGGATACAAAATTATTATCTGTCCTCAGCCCTCGACAGAAAAAAAAAACTCAACCTTTGGTCTATAATATGGAGTTACATATTCACTCCTTCCTGGATGAAGTGTTCATCATGAGATTCCTAACTCAGGTACCATATCTGTCATTCAGGAATGTCCTTTATAGTGATGGGTTTTTTTTTACTCCAGGAACTTGTTAATTTACAGCCTCTCTTACTTACAGTTCTCATCACTCTGACCAAATAGTTGATGGGTACAACTTAAAGGAGGAAATATTTATCTTATCTTACAGTTTCAAGGGGTTCAGCCCATATTTGCTTGGTCCAAGTGCTTAGGTGGAATAGAATGGTAGCAGGGGTGTGTAGAAGAGGGAAACTATTTGGTTAGTGGCACACAGGAAACAAAAAGAGGGGAAGAGACTGGGAATTGAGGTCAGCAGCAAAGTATCCACCCAGGCTCGCCCCACAATGACTTACTTCCTTCATCTTGGTTTGAATATGAGCATGTGTCTCACATAGACATTACGTGTTCTTATTAAGCTTACAACTTGGGTCTCCAGCCACCTGGCTGGAGGAGTTTTCACTGAGGGTGGATTCAGAGATCCAGCCCAAAGGTGTGTTTGGGAGGTTGGCACTGATTCCTGTCCAAAGGTGTGGAGAGCAGTGGGAGTTCTGGAGAGTCCTTCTTGCTGCCAATTCTTGCTTGCTGCTTTTGGTGTTTGGTGGCTGTTTGGTTGTTCCTCTCTGCTTGTATCTGTTCAAGGGAGCCATCTTTTTCCTCCATTGATGGAGCTTCAGTGGATCTGTAAGCTTAAGATCAATCCCTTTCTCACATACACTGTGTTTGGTTGGGTGCTCATCCCAGCAACACTGAACTGACTACTACAACAATATCACTGCTTAAGATTTCCAGAACTTCCAAAAACACTACCACCATCTGGAGACCAAGTGTTTGAAAGGATAGCCTACATAGAAACTAATCTTATCTTTAAAAGAAGAAAATATAGGTAAGGAGTGCTTATGAAGTTCAGACACACTTTGCTGATCATGTGTGGCATCTTAACAAAGATCAGCCAGTGACACCAACCAATGGCCCCACATGCTGACTTTCAGAGCTGTGCCAGCACTATGGTTCCATGGGTGAGGAATGAATACCATTGATCTTTTTTTTTTTTTTTTCCCTAGCTTTTCCCTGGGTCAGTGTGTCTGCTGCAGAAACATGGATAATGTCACCACCTAGTGACGCCGGACAACAATGTGACCCATTTCAGCTTTTGGTATTTTTAACAGACACCAAACCCTGAGATAATCTGCTGACAACAAGAAGAGTTTACTTTGATTCACTGTTTTGGCTCTCTGAAGTTTCAGTTCACTTCTGTTGTGCCTCCAGGTGAGCCATCATTGTGTTGGGACAGCCCAGTGGAGCAAGCTGCTCACTGCATAACTGGGAGGCAAAGGAGAGGAAGGAGACAGTGAGACTGGGGAGACAGCTTAGCCCGGTTAAAGGAGCTTGCTTGCAAAGCCTGATGGCCTGGGTCAATTCTCCAGTATCCATGGAAATCCATGTGCACAAAGTGGTATATTCATCTGGACTTTTCAGTGCCAAAAGGCTCTGACATATCCATTCTCTTCACCACATCCCTCTGTTTCTTGCTCTTTCTTTCTCTCTATCTTTGCAGATAAATACATAAGTTTTAAAAAGGAAAATAGTAATTTCTCACAATCATCTTTGAAAGCCTTTCCCTAATGACTTAAAACC
Organism: Dipus sagitta; assembly: GCA_036346955.1. Lineage (NCBI taxonomy): Eukaryota > Metazoa > Chordata > Mammalia > Rodentia > Dipodidae > Dipus > Dipus sagitta. Next base: position 318,931,202 of record CM070770.1, read on the forward strand.
TCCCACTAGGCCTCACCTCTTGAAGGCTCCACCACCTCCCACCAGTGCACCAATAAGCTGGACTTTTGGAGACATTTAAGATCTAAACTCAAGAACTTGCAAACTTGGGCTTGACCTGTCTACTAGAGGCCTGGTTCCACAAATCAATCTATAGCATGGATAACACCCCTGCTTTTGCAGAACATCATGTACATGTGCCCCAAATTCTCCACGGTCACATTCTGGGTGCTGAAGTACATTGTACAGCTGGGGGTTGCTGACTTTAAAGGGAACCAAAGCTGCACTGGGGACCTCTCTTCTCCTCCTGGCAGCTCTTCCCTCTCTGCACACTGCATAAAGGATGCCAAGTTGGCATGACTTTTGACTATTTGCAAATCCGTTTGGATCCATTCCTATGACTGTGATCTATCAACCTGGGGGGCAAAGGAAAAACCAGTCTCCCTGAAATGTGGAAACCACTACATTAACAACTATATATTTTGCTTATTTATTGCAAATAAATAGATACACACACAGTAGCAATCTCATGAAACAAGATTTATACACTCCCTTCTAGTCAGAGGGCCCTTCCTGATACTTAATGCTCGAGGCTGTACCTCTGGACCTTGAAGAATTTCCAAACCTTGCATACTCAGGAGAGCTTTCCACATTGAAAGACTGCAGCATGGGTCCCCCAGAACAATCCCCAAAAATTTAGGCTGAAATCACACCAAGGCCAAGTCTGTGTGGTGTACCCTTCTGTAATTGTTGGGTCTCTTCCAGAAGGCTCTCAACACATAAGGCTCCAGTGGAGCTCAGTATGTGTAGAGGGCTGACGCCTGAAGCCTGCGTGTTTGTAATGGAAACACAGAGTGACCTCGCAGTCCAGGTCTGGGTCAGTGCTGCAATAAAGTGTCTCTCCAAACACAGCGGTGCGTGCACAGGGATGGCTGGGCAGGGAGTTCTGCGCAAAGCTCTCTCAGGTGGGTTGGTAGCAGAGCCAGCTCACTAGAAAACCATGCATCCAGGGGTTGCATTATTGTAGTATGCAAGTGTAAGAGTCTCAGAAATAGCCCCAGAAGCACGAAAGGCAAGCATACTTTTTTTTTGTCCTTGTCCCAATGAAGCAACTGAAACAAAAATGTCACTTGGTCTTTTCAAGATTCAGTAGAGACAGAGCAAGAAGTGTAGACAATGTCTTCTCATTCCTAGCTAAATATTCTTTTTGATGAATTACTACCTGCCTGATGTTCCTATGTAATTGTTTAATGTATATAATATGTGATACAAGACAATTTTTTTTTGTCCAGTGAGGCTCAGTGAAATCAAAATATTTGACACCCCTGGAACAGAGATAGATACTCAAACATAAGGCATGTCCATTAACTGTATTGATGAAAACCTTCTCCAAGAGTGGAATAACCTGAAATGAGACAGGCAGAGAACATACTTGATGGTCTCTAATGTAATATTAATAAATAACTCGAGAGATAAAACTTTTTCCAGTAAGTGGACTGTACCACTGTTAATAGTTTTCAGTGGAGAACTGAGGAGATGTCTCAGTAGATAAAATGTTTCCCACACAAGTGTAATAACCTGAGTTCTGGTATTCACCACCCATGTACATGCTGGGCAGGCATGGTAGCCCACCTATAATCCCAGCACTCAGGAGGATGAGACAGGAAATCTCTGGAGCAAGCTGGATGTCTTGACTAGCTGAATTAGCAGTCTATGGGTTTAACTGAGAAACCATGCCTCAGTAGATAATGTCAATGAGAAAGACACTCTATGGGTTTAGGTGACAAACCATGCCACAGTAGATAATATCAGTGAGAAAGACACTCTGTGGGTGTAGGTGAGAAGCCATGCCTCAATAGATAACACCAATGAGAAAGACACCAGATGCCAGCCTCTGGCTGCCACATGTGTGTGCATACACACCCTCAGTACCCACACACTTTCTGAAGGAAGGATTCGAGATGGCTGTGCTGTCTTTCACACTGTACAATGGAAAGTTTCTCCAACAGGGAGAAGCACAGTGCAAACTCTCCTTTAAGGTACCAGGATGAAGAGGTCCAAGTCCAGGCCCAGGACATAGAATGGGGACTGTTGGATTGAGGATGGCAGTGGTAGGTGCTATTAGCTGCCACCATTGTTAGGAACAGAATTTTAAGGAAAGATAAAAATATCTAAGAGTTTCTGGAAAGATTTCTTTTCCATATTTCTAAGAGTAAAACCTTGTATGCCAGCCTTTAAACTACCAGTAAAAAAGAAATATCATTTGAGGCTTCTTTGAAGTGAGCCAGGTTAGGAAGAAGTCACTTGGTCCCAGCAACCATGAGTGTAGTCACTCCTCTTTAGGAGCTAAGACTGATGGGATCTAGGGAGACTCCTTACTTAGTGAGGCGCTTACCTTGCCAAAGAAGCATGGGGACCACAGTTCAGATCCCCAGCACCTATTCCAGATGCAACAATTCAGACCTGTTATTCTAGCACCAAGAAGTCAGAGGCAGGAGGGTGGTTGGCTAGTCTAGCCCAATAGATGAGCTTTAGATTCAGTGAGAAACCCTGTTTCAAAAACTAAGGCAGGAAGTAAACAAAGAAAGCATTCAGTGTGTATCTCTGGCCTCCACACATGCACACGCTTGCACCTCCGGACACACATATGAACATGAATGCATGCACACAAGCATACCCACATCACATGCATAACAATAAAAGAAGAAAAAAGTGGCAGGAGGAGGAGGAAGAGGAGGCATTGCAGATGTAGGCTTAATGGTTCATGCCTACAAAGCCAAGGACTGAAAACTGAAACAAAAGGATCATGAGTTTAAAAAGCAGCCTGGATTCAAAAAAAAAAAAAAAAAATTTGAGATCTCATCCTCATAACTGGCCAGGTTTGCAATTTAAAATTAAACTGCACACATTACACTACTTGAAACAAAATAGTCTTTGTAATTGCATTTTGTTGAATGTGGTCACTTGGATTCGTTTTTCTTTTTTTTTTTAAGGTTTAATTTTTATTTATTTGAGAGAGAGAGAAGAAAAAGAGAGAAAGTGGAAAAGGGGGGATGGAGTAAATGGGTGTGCCAGGGCCTTCAGACATTGCAAACAAGCTCCAGATGTGTACACTACCTTATGCACCTGGCTTATGTGGGTAAAGAGGATTCGAACCTGGGTCCTTGGGCTTCACAGGCAAACACCTTAACAGGTAAGCCATCTCTCCAGATGAGATTTGATTTTAATAATTAAGGTTTACACACAAGTAGGAAGTAATATGTAATAGAGAAAGACTTTTTAAGCATAAAGGAAAGCATTCAGATATTTGAGGGGAAAAGTATCTTTTTATTAAAAACACAATAATATAAACCAAGGACAGGAGATATTTGCAGCCTGCATGGTAGACAAAGGGTTACTGTCTTTTGAGTATATTAAATGTTCTTTTATATCAACAGGAAAAAGTGGAGTACTTTAATGAAAAAAATAGGCAAAGGCCACAAAGCATCAAATTCAAAAGGAAAACAAAACAACGAGTTTATATGAGTTCAACTTCACCAGTATCACACAATGGGGTCCATTTTTGGCTATCAAAATGGCAAAGGTTAAACACCGAGCAGAATTCCCTGCATGCTAAGACTATGAGAAAGCAGGCACTCTGGCGCTCTAGGGACTCAACATTGCAGATGAAACGGTGAGTGAGAAAGGCACGCCCATCCCTGTGGGACCTGAGGTCAGCAGTGACAGCAGACCCCTTAGAGACAGAAATAAAGTAGGGGGCACTTGGTGTGTAGCTGCAGGGTAGGGTACATAATCACTATCCCACCCCTTACTTCATCCCTGCAACATGACATGGGCCAGAAAGATGCAACTCTAAACTTTCTGTATGCATGTGTCATACAAGGCATGCATGCTTAGTAGGACTGCTCTTTAACCCCCTCCCCCATGGGTGGGCTGGGAGCCAGGATCAGAGAACAAAAGAATATTTTTTTTTTCTGTCTCTCCACATTAAGAATAAACAAGGAGACAAACAAGTATAAAACTCCTCCCATTTGTTGGAAATAAAAGCTCTAAGTATGTATAATTTACAGCAAAGTTGGCCTGACATGAATGTTTTCATCTTGGAACCCCAAATCAATTGTACTCTGTAAAATGGCTTTCCCAGCACTGTCTGTTATTAGCCATTCCTACTTCTTGAGGACAGGGGATGTTCCTCCCTGTGAGGGTCTTCAGGCACTTCCAGAAATGCTTGAATAGCAATTAAATGGTTTGCAGAACTTGGACTTTGTTCCTAGCTTAGTCCGACAGCACATCCTGGGATATTTACTGTGCTGCAGGAAACGGCTCTGTGGAAAGCAGAGGTACGCCGTGCCTGTGTGCTCCGTGCTCCGTTTTCTTCAGAAATTGCAAAGTTGTCAGCTCTGCTCATGGTCAGACTTGATTTCTACCATCTGCCAGACTGAAGTACAAAGAATTTTCCCTCTGTGGTATCTCAATCATTCTGGTGACCAGTGGTGAAGCCTGTTACTGCAGCCTTCCTGTTTCCTCTTCGTATCACCACACAAAGCACAGAGGTGTGTAGAAGTCAAATCTGACTCCAAGGTTTCCCTGCCCATTTCTTGGGCTGGGGAAGATTTGGTGGGTTCCAGAAGGGTTCAATAATAGGTATGGCCTTCCAGGACCATCACAGGAGCAATCATATGCTTTAATGCCTTTATTTATCTTGGCCCAGTAACTGCCTGTGAAATTTATCTTAAGAAAAATGATTAAAGTAAAACTCAAAGGCGTATGCCCCTCTCTCCATTACTTACAATGCTGTCAGAGAAATTAAATCTGAAGCAGTGTGCCAACCTAAAACTAGCTAGTCAAACATCACTTGGAAAGCAGAAGCACCGTGGTTAACTTAAGAATTTTCATGTGCAGAAAAATGTTCCGAGTGAATTTTAAGGGAATATTAGTTTTTAAGGTAGTAACTTGACCATATTACAACAGTTTACTCATGACTATACTACAACAGTTTAGTCACTAAGATGCCAGTTGTCACTTTTCTCAAGTGGTAGAAATTTGAATGATTTTGGATTACATTTTGAAATTGTCTATACTTTCTAAAATTTCTACAGGAATAATCAGGAACTTAAAGTAAGTATTGTTTTTTGGATTTATTTTTGAAATAATAAAGCATATAAATGACTAGAGTGCTTCTCTTCATGCCTATAAGTTTTCATAAGTTATCAGAAAATAATTGTTAAAACTTTACTCAACACCTACACCCATATGCCTTTACTTTTTGACTAGGAAGTTATATCCCGACCTTAGAGGAGCCTATTGTTTTTACTTAGGAAAGATAAAAGAGTGGAATTACATCCCAGAACTGTAAGAAATGTCCATATTTTAGTGTTTAAGTAAGTTATTCCCAGGTGTGGCTTTGCACTGCCCATCCTGTTATTTCCAGTGAATGCTTCTGGTGTTATTTTATGTTTCCCAAAGGAGTGTCAAGATCTGGGAACCATCCTGAGCCTTGTCCTCTCTTTAATCTTTCATAGGAAACCAGCGGATCTTTCTGTGGTACCTCCTTCCAGAATTATATGCCTGTCTGAATACTTTTGAAAAATATTTAAACTATAGTTCTACATTTAATATTTTAAAATTGCAAACACCAATTCTGATCATGAAAAAGACAAAAAATACCAGTAAAGCAACAGAAGAAAACAATCCCACAGCCCCACAGAGATCCCTCAACACTCCATTTACATCCTTCCTGGGCTTCTCTTCCATATCTACATTTTTTACATATATGTCAGACACATATAATCATACATTTTTCCAAAAAGCGGGATTGTTTCTGTTGCTTAGACTTCATGAAATAACATATGGTTGAAAATTTTCCAAGTGGGTAAAAATGTATCTGCAATATCATTTTGAAGGTAAAATGTATTCAACCATATGCTTATTGTGTATTTAATTAATCTCATGGCAAAAGTCCAAACTATCTATTGTCTCACTGGAACCACGGAATAGACGTGCATCTTTCTCCATGCTCTGCTCAAACATCATCACTTCTGCCTAAAGTAGTACCTGTCTCTCTCTCTCTCTCTCTCTCTCTCTGAGATCCTGCTCTGATTAACTCTGCTGTTTTTTGTTTTCCAGTAGAAGTTACTGTTCACCAAAACTATATGTATGCTTGTTTGCTCTTTGTCTGTCTCTGCAATGCATGCAAGTTTCCCATCAATTCCATTTTTGTTTTGTTCCATCCTGTATCTCCAATGCCACAGCTGTGTTTGCCCACATTTGTTAGATGAATCATTACCATCTATGAGGCAAAGCTCTGGAATCTTTTGGAAGATTAGAATCTACTGTTTAGATACTTTGATCCAGAAAATATAAATTTTCCATATGCACAATTATAAGATAAATTAGCATCAATTACTATACGCCTACCACATGCTTGTTACTGTGATAAGAGCTCCGATGAGTGGGGGAAACATAGGCACAAAACTCAAGCATGGAACAACTGTGATGAGGTAAGGTCGCGGTAATGTATTACCATATGCAAGACACCTCTCAAATTCATACTAACAAAAGGTGCTGGGGAACATAAGAAATAATTGAAAGGAAGCACAAAAACCAATTCAAAGTGGATCAAAGATTTCAATTTATAACCTAAAATTGCTACCGGAAAACACAGAGAACACACTTCAAGATCTAGACATTGGGCTGGAGAGATGGCTTAGCGGTTAAGCGCTTGCCTGTGAAGCCTAAGGACCCTGGTTCAAGGCTTGATTCCCCAGGACCCACGTTAGCCAGATGCACAAGGGGGAGCACGCGTCTGGAATTTGTTTGCAGGGGTTGGAAGCCCTGGAGCGCCCATTCTCTCTCTCTCTCTCTCTGCCTCTTTCTCTGCCTGTCGCTGTCAAATAAATAAATAAAAATTTTAAAAAAATAAAATAAATTAAAAAAAAGATCTAGACATCATGGAGAAGAGAGAATCTTTGCAGGGTATACTACAGACATGGGGCTACCATCCAGAATATATAAAGAATCACAAAACTTAAATGCCAAAAATATGTATCTAATTAATAAATAGGCTAAAAAATGAAGCAGACAGTTCTCCAAAGAAGAAATACAAGAATCTGATAAATATATTTTCTGTTATTTATTTATTTATTTATTATTTATTTATTTGAAAGCGACAGACAGAAAGAGAAAGAGGTGGGGGGGCGGGGAGACTGGGTGCGCCAGAGCCTCCAGCCACTGGGAAAGAACTCCATATGCATGCACCATCTTGTACATCTGGCTTATATGGGTCCTGGGGAATTGAGCCTCGAACGGGGGTCCTTAGGCTACACAGGCAAGCATTTAACCGCTAAGCCATCTCTCCAGCCCTGATAAATATTTTTTAAGATGTTCAATATCCATAGGCATCAGGGAAATGTAAAGTGGTATATACATCTCACTCCAGTTAAAACAGCTTACAAGAAGAAAGCAAATGATGATGAATTCTTGTGAGGATGTAGGGAAAGAGGAACATTTATTCACTGATGGTGGTTTTGGTGGTTATGTAAGCTGGTGTAGCCACTATGGAAAACAATGTAGAGGTTTCTCAAAAACCTAAAAAGAAAGCTGGATGTGGTGGCGCACGCCTTTAATCCCAGCACTTGGGAGACAGAGGTAGGAGGATTGCCGTGAATTCAAGGCCACCCTGAGACTACATAGTGAATTCCAGGTCAGCCTGGGCCAGAGTGAGACCCTACCTCAAAAAACCAAAAACCAAAAAAAAAAAAAAAAAAAGAAAACCTAAAAATAGAACTGCTATATGACATAGCTATACTACTCCTGGGCAAAGGACTCTATATCATACCACAGATATATTTGGCCCACTCATGCTCTTTGCTAGATGGAACCAGTGTGGATGTTCATCAAAAGATGAATGAATAATGAAAATATATAGATATATTGGGCTGGAGAGATTTGTTAGTGGTTAAGGCACATGCCTGCAAAGCCTAAGGACCTCAGTTTGATTCTGCAGGTCCCATGTAAGCCAGATGCACATGGTGGTGCATATGTCTGGAGTTTGTTTGCAGTGGCTAGAGGTGCTGGCATGCACATTCTCACTAACTCTCTATATATAAATAAATAAATAAATAAAAGAGCATAAACAAAAAAGATATATATATACACACACACACACACACACACACACACTTATTTCCCAGTCATGCAGCCAGGCTTGTGTCACTAGGTTCCCATGCATCTGTGGTTTAGAAGAGCACAGAGTCTCAGGATGGAAGGAAATTTTGTCTTTGAGTGAATGTGCAGACCAATCTTCCCCTTAACTGTGAATTTTACATTAAACAGCTGAACATATGGCAATGTTTGCTGAGAGCTGTTATTTCATCCTTATAAATACACACAAAAACAAAGAGATGGTACCATGCCCTATTATGGTCATGTTCTGATTATACCCACCCCTCCACCAATCCATCATCCTGGAACTCTCCACCCTGGTGCCCTGCTGCCCCCAGATTTCTCTATCAATTTTCATGTCAAATCTCTTCTATTATAGTCAGTAACCCCTCCCTTAATGAGTGTTTTCCCTTCTCATGGGTCCCTTTCTAGTTTCCTGACCTCCCACCATATTTATTCCCTATACATACTCATGCATAAGTAAAAGGAGCTCGTAGCCACTTGTGAGAAAAAAAACATGGTATATTTTTCTAGCCTTTCTGAATCTTTCTGATCCTTGGTTACCTTAGAGAATATGATATTTTCAGTTCTATGCAAGTTTCGTTTTTAATTTCTTAATACGCATACATATGTGGGTGCGTATTTGTATGTGAGTACAGGTGGAGGCATTTGGAATCAAGTATGTTCCTTGATTGCTTTTCACTTTGTTTTATTGAGGTAGACTTTCTCACTTGAACCCAGAACTAACCAATTTAGCTAGTCTAGCTAGCCAGCTTTCCCAAGGGATTCCTTGTCTCCACATCCAAAGCCTTGGGATTATAAGTGGGCTGCCACACCTACTGGGCCTGTACCTGGAGTTCTGAGGATCTGAACCCCGTTCATCATCTCTGTCCACTGAGCCATTTCTTCAGCTCTTCAATTTTCCTTATAGTTGAATAAAACCATGTGATTCATCTGGCTGAGATCTAGAGAGCCTGTGTGTCACTTCAACTCACAGTCTGGTGCTGAGACCCACTCATATGAAGACTCATGATGCATGGGAACCTAGTGACAAAAGTCTGGCTGTGTTACTGGGAAGAGAGTACTATGGAACTGGTAATTAATGGAATCTCTAATTGTAGTTTTACCTTCTCATTTCTGGGACACAACACCCAACAAAAAGCAGGTTGTAGGAGGAAAGTTTCTGTTTTGGCCTACAGTCTTCAAGAGAAGCTTCCTCTTGGCAAGGAAAAGATGGTAGAGCAGAGGCTGGACATCACCTTTGCCATAGCAAGTGGGAAACAGCAGCACAAGAGTGAGCTGAACACTGGCAAGGGAGAGCTGGCTATAACTCCCCTATTGCAGTCAGGTTCGCATTGTTGGTAGACATCACACAAGCAAGACCAGCTTGTGGGAAAAAAAGAGGTTTACTTTGGCTTCAGGCTTGAGAGGGAAGCTCCATGATGGCAGGGAAAACGATGGCATGAGCAGAGGGTGGACATCACCCCTGGCCAATATCAGGTGGACCACAGCACCAGGAGAATGTGCCATACACTGGCAAGGGGAAACTGGCTATAATACCCATAAGCCCCCCCCCAACAATACACTGTCTCTAAGAGGCATTAATTCCAAAATCTCCACCAGCTGGGAACCTAGCATTCAGAACACCTAAGTTTATGGGGGACACCTGAATCAAACCACCACATTCCACCCCTGGCCCCCATAAACTGATAGCCATATGTGATGTAAAATACAATACATTCATCTAACTTTAAAAGTCCCCATAGTTTTTATCAATTCCAATGATTTTCATACATGCTCATAATCCAAGATCTTTTAACTGAGCCATCATACCAAAAAATAACCTCAAAAAATCCATAATGGCACAGAATAAACATTCACACTGCAAAAGATGGGATTGGGCATAGCAAAGAAATATTCAACCAACATAAGATTTAAACAGGGCAAATATCAAACTCTGTAGCTCCAAGTCCAACAACTCTGGTAAATGACAAATCTCCAAGTCTGATAATTCTAACCAGCAACAAGTCTCTGGTATTCCACTTCTGCCCCACCAGCTAGGCTACTAACAGTCCTGGAAAACTTCATCCAGGGCTGGCAACTCTCCTTGGCAGCTGTCTCATGGTCCTGGCATCTCTACTGGGTCTCCACTGCAATCCATGGTTCATCCTCATGGCCCCATGTGGTCTCCATGCAGGCATCCAAAAAACCTGCTTCACATTGCCCATGGCCATGTCCAAAACACCAGACCATGTTGCAAAGTCAAAGTCAATGACCCCCTCTTTCCTGCATTTCTTATATTCCACATACCAGGTAGGGTGCCAATTTGTTAATCCAGGGGGGAATAAAGCAGACTTTGAAGAACAGGACACTTCTTGAGCACTCAGGCCCCTTCAAAAGAGTCTACATTCTTCCTGTTGCCCCAGTGCAGGTCAGCTGGCCCAATCTCAAAGGTTGTAACCTCTCAATTGCAGCTGAATGGATAGCAGTTCACCCAAAGATTTTTTTTCTGTGCCATGTCCCTCTGCTCACATCAATTTATTTCTATGCAAAGCAACCCTGCACAGCTTTCCAGGAGATGGGTATAACAGCAAACTTCTCATACAAACTGCCAGCCCAATCCAAGCAAGGCTCTTTCTCACCCTCATAAGCCAAACCTCACAGTCCATAGTTCTTATTGCATTTCAGGTCTTTCAACTCTGACCAGAATAGTCCATCAAGCTATACTCACAGCACTGCAAGGCATCTCTTAGGCCAAGGTTTCAAATCCTTCCACATTCCTCTTGAAAATCAGCTCCAAAAGGCCAAAGCCACACTGTCAGGTGTCTAGCAGCAATCCCAGTCCTCTGTACCACTTTACTGTTGCAGTCAGGTTTGCATTGTTGGTAGAAATCACCCAAGCAAGAGCAGCTTGTGGGAAAAAAAAATAGGTTTATTTTAGCTTATAGGGTCGAAGGGGAAGCTCCATGATGGCAGGAAAAACAATAGCATGGGCAGAGGGTAGACATCACCCCCTGGCCAACATAAGGTGGAGAATAGCAACAGGAGAGTGTGCCGAACACTGGCAAGGGGAAGCTGGCTATAACATCTATAAGCCCACCCCTAATGATACACTGCATCTAGGAGGTGATAATTCCCAAATCTCCATCAGCTGGGAACCTAGCATTCAGAACACCTACGTTTATGGGGGACACCTGAATCAAACCACCACAACCCCTAAGGTCAACCCCATTAACACACCTCGTCCAGCAAGGCTTCACCTCCCAAGTGGCCACCAGCTGGGGACCAAGCATTTAGAACACATGAGTTTATCAGGGATGTCTGATTTAAACCAGCACTCTACTATATCATTAAAAAAAGAGTAGTCATAATGTTATTGCATGGTATTTATTAGGAGCTACAAATCTGGACAGGCACATAGCCAAAGAGAGAGGCTCCTCATACTACAGTGAGTTATGGAGCATTTCTGTTACAGTGCTTTGGTTTAATATTTATTCAGGTGCAACAATGAAAGGTATTGCCTTGTTGTTATCTTCTTTACAAATTAGTTTTCTGTGGTTAATTCAACCATGAGTGCTGACGCAGGGCTATTGTCATATCTCCTGACACAACAGTGGATCTTGGCTGCTTAGGTCTTGTTGGTTAGACTGTCAGTTGTTCCACAACTTTGGGCCATTTTCACTCAGTGTAGTTAAGATAGACTACTTTTTTTCTTTAAGAAAAATTTTCAAATGTTTCATGAATTATGCATTTTCTTATCTCCTATATATCTGATGTTTTTTCTAGTATTTTCACATTGAAAAGACAGAATGGTTATGAATTTAATGTGTTTATTGAAAAAATTCCCCTTGAAATCTGTAAACATAACAGAAAAGTTAAAAGCCAAATTGATCTGTTGTTTCTTCATGTTGACTTGTTTGTATTTTTACCCAAATAGCATGCAAATTCTTTTTATCAATTTTGCCAAGAAGAAACTAAGGCTTTCAAATTTCACCCAAGCAGACATGTTTATTTCCATAAGTTTTTGTTAAGCAATAATTTATTTCTTCTGTTCAATTATTTTGATATCTTCCTCCAGTAAAATCCAGAGACCTGTGTTAGCTATCTCTCCTCTATCCTCCATATTGCCCATATTTTCCTTCATTAGGTCCTCCTCTTTTTCCTTTTCTCTCATGTTCTTGGAAGATTGCTCAGGTTGAGCAGGTCTGTGTTGTTAGGAAGCTAAGGGAAGCAACGTCATGAGTGGGGCAGAGAAAATGCAGCAGAGGATGAATTTTGACAGAAATGCATATGGTATTTTGTATACCACAACTATCGAGTATTTAATGTTCCCTGGAACACTGTTCTGGGAAGGCTTTAAAAAGAAGGTGTACATGGCATAGATTTGGAAGGGTAACTACTTTCTTCTACTGAACAAGACATCAAATGTCACTTATATGAAAGAAAAAATAGGGACTAGAGAGGCTCAGGAGTTAAAGGCACGTGCTTTAAAAGCCTGAGGGCCTGGATTCAATTCCTCAGCACCCATGTAAAGCCAGATGCACAAATTGGCACATGCATCTGGAGGTCATTTACAGTGGCAAGGGGCCCTGATGTATCTATTTTCTCTCTCTCTCTCTCTCTCTCTCTCTCTCTGTGTGTGTGTGTGTGTGTGTGTGTGTGTGCGTGTGTATCAAAATTTTTTTTTAAAAAAGAAAGAACAGGGCTATAGAGATTGCTTAGTGGTTAGGTGCTTGCCTGCATAGCCTAAGAACACATGTCTGAATCTCCAGGTCCCAAGTAGCTAGACACATAGTGATGCAAGCATGCAGTGTCACACATGTGCACAAGGTGGCACACACATCTTGAATTTGTTCACAGGAGCTGAAAGGCCCTGGTGTGCCCATTTTCTCTCTCTCTCTCTTTCTGTGTGTGTGTGTGTGTGTACCTCTTTCTCTCTCTCTCTGTCTCTCTCTCTCTCAAAAATAAAATAATGAAAACAAAAAGAATTTTAAAAAGAAAGAAAATATTTGAAGACATCATGTATCATTTACGAAAGGTTCCTTCTTCAGGTCTAGAAAGAAGTTTGGTGGGGGGTGAAGCACAGTTGGAAAGGAGCAGTGGTGAGAAGCAAATGTGGTCCATGTGCCATAGAGCTGGGGTCAGAACAAGATAGTCATGAAAGTCTAAATGCAAGAAGAAAGCCTCTAGCATCTGCCCTAAAAGACCAGTTAGATGATCTCTACACTGATGAAAAATAATAAAGAAGCTAGGGCTGGAGAGATGGCTTAGCAGTTAAAGGTTCTTGCTTGAAAAGTCTGCCATCCTGGGTTCAATTCTCCAGTACCCATGAATAGCCAGATTCATAAAGTATTGTATTCATTTGGAGCTAATTTTCAGTGGCAAGAGGCCCTATTGTGCCTATACATGCAAATACATGAGTAAACTGAGCATACTTATACAAAAATATTCACTTTGCTTATGGATGTTTTCAGAGCGTGTGCATGCATATTTGTATGCATATGTTAGTCATACACATACCATAGCATACGTGTGGATGTCAGGTCAGAGGATACCTTGGTTGTTTTCTTGCCTTTCTTCTTGTTTGAGACAGAGTCTCTCATTATTTACTCTTGCATTTGCCATGCTACCTGGTCTAAAAGTTTCCAGGAATTTCTTCTGTTTGCCTCATTATAGGCATGCTGGCATTACGGACACCTGCTATAGACCCAGCTTTATGTAGGCTCTGGGGGTCCAAACTCAGACACTCATACATGGGTAGCAAGCACTCTGTGCACTGATCTAATTCTCCAGCCTTACTTTTATTTTAATTTTAAAAAATATTTTATTTATTTATTTATTTGAGAGAGAGATAGAATGGGCCTGCCAGGTCCTCTAGATGCTACAAACAAACTCCATGTGCATGTGCCACCATGTGCATCTGGCTTACGTGGGTTCTGGGGAGTCAAACCAAGGTCCTTAGGCTTCACAGGCAAGTGCCTCAATCACTAAGCAATCTCTCCAGTCCCTTATTTTGTTTTTTTTTTTTTAGGTATGGGGAGATTTTTATTAGATTATAGATAGAATTTGAAGTGTTGAAGAGAAGGAAAGAGGAGAGCAAACTCATTTTTAAATAAGCTTAATATATACTGTTTAAAACAAATTCACCCTATAGTTTTTCACTCCTTTCTTAAATTTCTCTGCCATATTTTCATAGAAAGTTACCTGTATTAATTCCATATGTTCTACCAATTGAGCAACATGGTTTTATTGGGCATCAACAATGTCACAGGCTCTGCTCCCGGTATTTTGGGTATTGTAAGCGAATTAATGAAAGCAAAAGTTCCTGTCTCTGCAACAGGAATCCCTAATGGTCCATTTTAGGCTGTTTTCAGTTTTTGCCATTGTAACTGAGGCAGGACAGGAAGATGGGGAATATTTGGGGGACATGAAAAGAGAAAGAGCTTTCTATGCAGGAATCTGATAAAGCCTCTTAACAGCTGAGAAATAAGAATTTCAGCATGCTTAACAACTGCTTAAGGACTTTCTCTTTCTCCCAGCTGTAAACTGCAGTTTTCTAGGACTCTCACCCAAACCTCGTTCATGTTAAGCCTAGGAGCTTCTAATTTTATCTTATCAGATTGTAGTACCTCCTGGGGCCATCCTACAATCTCAGTAATCAAAAGAGGAAACAGTGATACAAAAGAGGGCATCCCCTAGAAACTCTTTGAGAAAAGGCTTCTGGAAACATTAATTTTCCACCAGGATGCAGGACACTTGAATGTGACTCTCTTACTTTTATTTTTTAATATTTTATTTATGTATTTGAGAGAGAGAGAGATAGAGAGAGAAAATGGGCATGCCCAGGGCCTCTAGCCACTGCAAATGAACTCCAGATGCATGTACCATCTTGTACATCTGGCGTTACATGGGTACTGGGGAACCAAACTCTCCTCCTTAGGCTTTGAAGACAAACCCCTTAACCACTGAGGCATATCTCCAGCCAGAATGTGACTCTTTTTTACATTAATTTCTTTTATTTTTATTTTTTATTATGGATAACTTCCATAATTATAGACAATAAACCATAGCAATTCCCTAACCCCACTTTCTCCTTCACAACTCCACTCTCCATTATATCCCCTCCCCCTCTCAATTAGTCTCTCTTTTATTGTGATGTCATCATCTTTTCCTCCTATTATAATGGTCTTGTATTGGTAGTGCCAGGCACTGTGATATCATGGATATCCAGGCCATTTTGTGTCTGGAAGAGTGCATTGTAAAGAGCCCTACACTTCCTTTGGCTCTTACATTCTTTTTGCCACCTCTTCTGCAATGGACTCGAAGCCTTGTAAGGTGTGATAGAGATGTTTCAGTGCTGAGCACTTCTCTGTCACTTCTTCTCGGCACTATGGTGCCTTTTGAGTCATCCCAGAGGTCACCACCATCTGAAAAGAGAAGTTTCTCTAAACAAAAAAGAGAGCAACGTTAATATATGGGTATGAACATTAAGAGAAGTGCTTACCGGGAAGTTTCGTTAGCATAATATATGCATTTAGACAGAAACCAGCAGGTGTAATACCCCTTGGGCTCATGACTTCCCCTGTTATATGTTTTCAGTATCAGCTATATATTCCCTCCTGTGGAACAGACTTCCAGTCCAATTAGAGAGCAGTTGTTTTTTCCCATAACAGTTATGCTACTATTGCACGCATTGGCTCATTTTGCCTGGTTGGCCCATGTTAAAGCTTACAGTGTCCACTGTTGTTTATCTCCACTGATGACTTCTATCTCTCCTAAGTAGCTGCATGCAGCATGGCTTTTTACAGCTTTCTGTCAGCTGATCTACACAGAGGAGGTTTTCAGCTCAGCTCCAGCAAGATTTTTCAGTGACTTTGCAGCCAAAGCATGTGGAGTCTTCAGCAATAGGGTCTTACCATCTATTCCTGGTGGGAAACGAAGAGCCTCTGCAAAGGTTTGCAATATTTTGGGGGCATCAGAGCCCTCCCTGGTCAACAACTCATTGGGAGGTATCCCATCCTTGGCATTGATAATTTTCTAATAATAATCTATGGCATCTGGTTGCACCATTGTCCAAAATGTAGGTTTCCATATAACTTATTCATGCCCTCTTAGATTTTGATTAACCTTCCCCACACCTATACTTCACTCAATCTCTTCCCTGACCTCACTTAGCCCTTTCTAACCCCAATAATCTGTTCTTCTAGTTACATATATACGATACCATCCCCTTAAGTCCTTTCCTCTCCTGTCTTCCTTATGGCCCCTTTCTAGCTTCCTGGCCTCTGCTATCAGGTTTTATTCCAACTTACATACAAGTCCAAACATTTCTGGCTAGGATCCACATAAGAGAGAGAATATGTGATGCTTGGCTTTATGGGTCTGGGTTACCTCACTAAGTATAATCCTTTCCAGGTCCATCCATTTCCCTGCAAATTTCATAATTTCATTTTTCTTTACCATTGAATAGAGCTCCATTGTGTGAATGTACCGAGACTTCATTATCCACTCATCAGTTGAGGGACATGCAGACTGGTTCCATTTCCTTGCTATTGTGAACAGAGCAGCAATAAACATGGTTGAGCAAGTATCTCTAAGATAGTGAGACGAGTCCTTAGGATATATGCCTAGTAGTGCTACAGCTGGGTCATATGGTAAATCTATTTTTAGCTGTCTTAGGAACCTCCGCACTGATTTCACAGTGGCTGTATCAGTCTACATTCCCACCAAATAGAGTGTGACTCTTAAAGTAGCCCATATCCATGTTGTCCCTTGTGCTTTCATGCCTTTTCTGAGTGCCATGTAATCTTCAACTCTGCTCCACACCATCCCCTCCTGAAATTCTTTCTTTAGCTGATACCACTAATACTAGGTTGATCCTGATTTGAGATCCCCACTAGTCTAGGGCAACTCACCAGACTGTAGAGTATGACAGTATAGAACTGTGTCAGTCCCCTCTCTGTTAACCTAACTATAGATTTTTTTTGTCTGTTTATAATTACTTTCTTAGGAGATGTTTTTAGAAAGGATTTTTGTTTCATCAAATGGTATAAATATTTTAAGGCTTTCTGACAAAATACCAAATCACTTTCCAAACATTTATATAATTTATATTATGTAAGCACAGCTATCCCAATAGCGCCTGACTAATGGCATCCTCCTCTTACCTCCAATTAAGATATAAAGTCAACCTTCAGCCAGGCTAGTCAAATTAAGCATGCAGGTTTGATTCAGGTATGTAACCCAAAACAGGCCATCATTTTCAACTTCAGTGCATTTCATTTTAGTGTCTGAACTTTCATTCTTTTAATCATCATTACTAAAGAATACTCCTACAAAATTTACGTATATACAAAGATTTTATTAAAAGATAAAGCAATCACAACAATTCAAGGAAAGATGGAAACATAATGTCTCAGGCAAAATTAAGTTGTTCTCATATTTTGGGAAACTGGTAGCCTGGTTGCCTCATACCAGTGGTGATTCATTAATACTAATTGGTGTTTTCCATGCAAGAGAGAAAAACTGTCTTAGATCCTAATCATGCCTCATTATAGTAACAGCAGGCTGTATTATTTAATCTGCTACTCAATTTTTCAGTTACTAAATCAATCAGCTGGCCTATCATTAAAAGCCATTGAGGTCTTAAGGGGAAAAGAAAACAAATCTTAATGGCACACACCCCAGTGATCCCTCCACTCTGTCCTCCCACCTGAGATCCTGTTGACAACTTCACTCAGCTAAGTTCAAGGAAATGGACAGCCTGGTCCTTCTCTTCTCATTAGAACATAGGGACGAGCATGAGATTTTGAGTTATGTGGGAAAACTCCCGTGTTTTTACTCTCTGATTATTTATAAGAAGAAACACTTAGATTTTTGAAATAATTCCAATAGATTAATATTTTTTTAAGATAGGGTCTCATTTTAGCCCAGGCTGACCTCGAATTCACTATGTAGACTCAGGGTAGCCTTGAGTTTATGGTAATCTTCCTACCTCTGCCTTCCAAGTTCTAGGATTAAAGGCATGTGCCACCATGCCCAGCTCAACAGATTAAATTTTAAAGTTCTTTGATACCTATGCCCCAAGTGGGTTCCAAATGTTTTCATGCCACCCAGCATGGGATGGTAATTTCAGGTTTGTTACCCGCTTCTCAACACTGATGATGATCACACTTTCATATTTTTTTATTGATTGGATATTTGACAAATGCATCATACTGTACATTGCATTGGAAATTATTTTATTATTAAAGAAGCTAGATAATTTAAATCACTTTGATCCATTTCTAACACATAGTTTTTGAATTATATATTCATATTCTTTTCATATGTTATGATTATATTATTGTTTGGTAAATAAACTTTATTTAGAAAGCATGCATAATTTCCATTCTTGAGCATTATAAACTTTTATAGTACTTTTAGTCCTTAAATGTTGGTTTTTGTCCTTTTGAGGTACTAAGTTTCAGATTTTCAACTAGCTAATACTTTTTAATTTTCCCATGTGATTTCCTCATGCTTCATGGTCAGGTGATTTCCATCAAACCCTTTTCTAAGCACCCTTCAGAGTAAACACCATCAGTGCTGTGTTGATTTGTACCTAACACAACACGAAGAACAACAATGGTGTTTTCACTTGAAAACAACTACAAAGTACATATTTTGTTAGCTAATGGGCATGTGTCAAGATTGGTCCAAGATTTCTTCACTCTTGTTAGTATCTTCATATACATTAGTCACAACAGCCATTTAAACTACACTATGCCAGTCACCAAAGATGAGAAATTTTTAGAATTTCTCCTTTCTGCACTTTTCAAAAGAGAGATTGTGACTTTTTTTCTCCTTACTGGTGCTGGGGCTGACATTGATAATTGTGTGACTAGACTAACCAGATCGTGAATAATAGAGTGGTCTAAATTATAATTAAAAGTGGATGTGTTACCAGCACTAGGCATGTGTCAACTTCATGGTATGAGACTCTGGAGAATATGGAAGCTTGGCGAGAGCTCAATGTAGAAACCATGGTGTTTGACTACCTTGTCAAGGGCATCCCTGGGGAGGAGGTAAGATAGATCAGTGCACCCAGGAGTCATCAATAAGGTCTCCTGTTATGGGACCTCTTCTATTTCCATATTTCTATGGATTTCTGAAACAAATGGTCATTTACTTACTTATTCACCCATTCATTTTATAAAGAACTCATTTCTTAGCCGGGCATGGTGGCACACACCTTTAATCCCAGCACTAGGGAGGCAGAGGTAGAAGGATTGCTGTAAGTTAGAGGCCACCCTGAAACTACATAGTGAATTCCAGAATTCCATGTCAGCCTGAGCTATAGCGAGACCCTACATCAGAAAACAAAAACAAAAACATAAAAAAAGCCTTCCAGCCCCAAGCAGTCTTTTGTGATCTGCTTACCTTTTCTACCACACAGAAGTTTCTCCAGATGTGCCATTGAGATGAGAATGCCCCTCCTCTCGCTTCTGGGCTAATGTCCAGTCTCATTCGAACACGGTCTTCTCTTTGAGGGTTAAACTTTCTCAAACCTGAAAACATAGCTCCTCAACTATAGTAGTTGGTTGGAGGGGTTTTAGGTTACATACCATATGTGGAAAGGATGCTAGGTGACATCTTGACCACATTTGCTATAAAGAAAATGTGTGAAAGATTTACAGAAAGGGTGAATATAGTCAAAGCAGGTATGCGTGGAAATGTCAGACCAGAATATCCTTCTTTGTACAGTTGATGTTTGCTTCACAGGTAGTACAGACACATTCCCAGAGGAAAAACTCAGAAATACATTGGTGTTGAAAGTGGCTTTGAAATCCTCATGCCTGACACCCAAGCTATACTCATACCATACTGACCTCCAGTGACGCACACAGGCTAGACCTCCATCAGCCTGAACACTCATGCCATAGGAGAGCGTGAGTTTCCTGAGAACTAGCCAACTTTCAGATATTATCCTATGTTGCTTCCTTAGTCAGCCAGAAGGGGTGATTTTTTTCCCCTCTATTCACAGATAGGAAAATCTGCTCACAGTAATTAACTGTCACAGTGAGACAAGTCTTAAAATCAGACATACATACATTTTCCACCTATGATGTGATATCTCCCAGTTTCCCACAAACTCAAACCCCAAATTCATGAGCAAATAGATTTTGTTGTGTGTTTGAGAAGCTTAAGTAATAAAATCTACCATGGATTTTGAGCAACCAAAAAGTAAGTCAATGGTGCACCCTAAAATGTATCAGCTTCTCTTCCAGAAATCCCACCAAACGCCCTGATGGGCCAGCTTGATGTCATAGGACTGTGGCCATGTTTAAGTTTTGCTCGATTTAATGACTGGCAGTGATTCACCCTAATTGATATATGGATGGCCTCTATTCTAGCTGTCCAGAGTCTTTTAAATGCAGATGGATATGTATGTGAGTGTGTTTGTGCACATGTGTGTGGATGAGAGGTGCACGTGTGTGTGTGTATGTGTGTGTGTGTGTGTGTGTGTGTGTGTGTAAGCAAGAGGACAATATCAGATGCTGTTCCTCTAATTTTTGTTGAGATACCATCTCACATTGCCCTGGAGCTCAGAAATTAGGCTAAATTTGCTAGCAAGCCCCAGGAATTTTCCCGTCTCAGTCTCTCCAGCCTTGGGGTTACAAATGCACTCCATGATGCCCAGCATTTTAATTTTTTTGTTTATTTTTATTTATTTATTTGAGAGCAAAAGACACAGAGAGAAAGAGGCAGAGAGAGAGAGAGAGAGAAAGAGAATGGGTGCGCCAGGGCCTCCAGCCACTGCAAACGAATTCCAGAAGAGTGCACCCCCTTGTGCATCTGGCTAACGTGGGTCCTGGAGAATCCAGCCTCGAACCGGGGTCCTTAGGCATCACAGGCAAGCGCTTAACTGCTAAGCCATCTCTCCAGTCCTAGCGCCCAGCATTTTAATGCACATTCTGGGGATCAGCCTAAGGTTCTCATTCTTGCTCAGCACAGGCTTTACCAACTGAGCCGTCTCCACAGCCCCAGCTGCCACAAGCATGGAAAAGCGTTTACAGCTTTTAATACTGAAACCTGTCCAGTTCACCTCAGCCTCATTCATTTAATTATTTAGAGCAAAAACTAAGGGAATAGAGCAACTCAGTCTCTGTGTCACAAAATATCATTTGTATACCATTCATTCCAGGTTAGCTAATAAGTCATTTCTCTAAGATTTTCAGATAGTTTTCATCTATCTTTTATCTTTCGTAAAAACAAAAACAACAACAACAAAACTATATGGCGGTCTATAGCTGGGTACAAGGAAATTGAAATTGGGCAGTAAGGCTTCTAATGACCAGTTCTGTCAGGAAACTGTGTTTTTGTAGTTAGTGAAGGAAATGTTTTATCCAAGTGATTTGACATTGATCTGTCAAGTTTAGGGCATATTCAAACCTTCTTGGTTTCATGTTCTGAACCAAACTTTAGCCTTTGATTTTTTTTGTTATTCTCCTCTGTGATTGGCAAAATAGAAACTTTCTGTTTCTTAGAAAATTAATAATAAAAATCTCCTTGAACATTGAAATTGATTTACAAAACATTTTGATGAGTTAAGTACAAGTGAAAAAGGAACATAAGGCTTATATTTCCCTTAAATACACACGGGACTGTAAATATAGAGAAAATATTCATGGAAACATGTTTGGGAATATGCTAAAACTTTGAAAAATTGTTAGAGACATGTGATGAGCCCAAGAGCAGCTGGTTCCTGCTCACCCATGACTCTTTTCCAAGGTAATGAATTATAAATAAAAACATATATTAATAATTCACATAGGGGCTGATAGTGCAAGAGAAAATCCCTCTGCATGAGTCATCCAGATGGAAAATTTCTATGAGGCTTAAAAAATATAGCATGAGAAAACTGCAGTTTCATCTCTCACATAGCATAACTGCTTTTCCTACAAAACACAACAGATTTACAAAATCCAGATGATTAAAATGTTGAGGAGGAACTGAAAATCAGGATTAGCTGTCAAATTAATTGGCTTCCTAGCCTCAAGTGGAATGTATGGAAATTGCAAACATATCATACATTGCATACATGTAGCACATATTACCCATGCACTCTCCTATATTACAATGGAAACATTGCAGCATCTATTTAAACCAAATATACCAGCAGACACTGAAATTTGTCAGCTTTACAAGAACAGAATCATATAGTATCTACATTCACACTACAACAGAGTTAAACAAGAAGTCAATAATAAAAAGATAACAGGAAATGCTATAGTTGTAGATATTAAATAATATAGTTCTAACTAATGTGTAGGTCTAAAAAGACACATCAAAGTAATTTAGAAATATTTTAAACTAGAGCTGGAGAGATGGCTTAATGTTAATAAAGTGCTTGTCCTGCAAGTGTGAAACCCTGGGTTCACACTCCCAATACCCTTGCACCACACACAAACACACACACACACACACACACACACACAAAGACAGAGATTTCATCCTAAATAAAAGTGATGATACAATTTTCTAAATTTTGTGCATTTTATCTAACACAGTACCTAGAGGGGAATTTATAGAAATTAATACAAAGAAAAAAGATGATAAAAATCAATGCATCTTAGGAAATTAAAAACAACCAAATGGAGTACAAAGCAAGCTGAAGAAAGACATAATAAAAATTAGAGTTCCTGGGTTTTGGCACAAAAATATTATAATACATATCAATATTTTTGAAAAGAAAAAATCAAGAGTTGTTTTTATTAAAGATTAATAAATCTCTATCAGAGGGAGAGATCACTGAAATCAGATATGGAAGAAATATGACTATATCCCATGAAGTTTGTCATGGCTGATTTTGGGTATCTACTGGACTAGACTGAGGGAACCTGTGGTAGTTTCAATGTAAAATGTCCCCCATAGCCTCATGTGTTTGAATGCTTAATCCCCAGCTGGTGGTGCTGTTCAGGAAGGCTGTGTGCAAATAATTACTAGTGTAATCAAGACTAATGGAGGTATCAGTTTTCTTTTCCTCTCACTTATTCCTTTATTAACACTCTTTATATAGAGATCTATACTTCTGATCTATATAAATTTTCTTTTCCTTTGAAGAACAACTAAGTTTAGTTCCAGTGTCAGTCATTTAGAAGAGTAATTTGATAGGTTTTCCCACTAGCACCACAAATATTTCACTGACTTTCTTACTGCTTTCACTACTTACAAAAATATGATATAAATTTTATCTTTTTTAATTACTTTTTTTGTAACTCAGTGTGTTTAATAAGGGTTGCTTACATGAGCATTAGCAAGTGTTATTTACCCAAGTATGGACAACTTACCAGTGGCAATATCACTGAAGAAAAATGTTCCTCTTTGCCTCTGCACCATTAAATGCCAATAGTATCTGAGGTTAGGGGATTGGACGTAATTAGCCCTTCCTCCATCCATTAGGAAGTGTTGATAGAACCAATATGGTCTTGTGAAGGTAATCATAGCTGCTATGTGTTCATGAGAGCAATGGCATGCCATGTCCAGAAGACAGCATTCCACAAAACTCTTCTCCTTCATCTGGATCCTCTTAGGATTTTTAATAGTATTTATACTTTAGGATTTTTTTTTCTTTATTTTATTTTATTTAATTTTAAAATGACATATTGAGGTGAATATTTTCATTGTTTACTTTTTTCTGCTAAGTATTCTCTGAGCTTCTTAGACATGTGGTTTGATGTCTGTCATACTTTGGGAAAAGGGTCATAGTTATTGCTTTTAATATCTTATGTTCTTTTCTCTCTTCTTCTGGAACTCTTGTTTTACACAAATGACTTCTTATCTGGTTCCTCAGATCTTGAATATTATTTTTGAGTTTTTCAGTTTTCATTGTAAACATTTCCACAGACATAGCCTCAGAGATTCTTTCTTCAATCATGTCTAGCCACCTAGTGAACTCAATTACTTTCTTCACTTCTGTCACAATATTTTTTAACTCAAGTACTTCTTTTTAGTACTTAGAATTTCTATCATTCTGTTTAATTTGCCCATCTGATTTTTCATACTGAATACTTTGCCCCATGGATAATTTATTAAAATAATCAAGGTAGTTTCAATTTCCTGCTCTGTTAATTCTAACATTCCAACATTCCCCTCATGTTGGAGTCTAGTTCTGCTTTTTGATTTCATTCTTAAATTTGGCCCCATGTTCTGTACCTTTTAATATTGCACTAAAAGCAGATCATGATATCATGCATTTGATAAGAAGAAATACATTTTGTGGGAGTTGGAGCATTGTATCATACTCTAATTAGACCCAAGTCTTGGTAAGCTGTGGCTCTGATCTATGAATGCCAGTCATTGATGTGTTTTTCATCAGATTGGTTAGAGTGGGTTAGAACTGGGTCTTTGCATGTGGAAAGTTAGAGTTGGCTACATTTGGATCTTTCTCCCTCTTCAGTTGATTTGGCTCCAAACAAGACAGGCAGGGACCAAAACACTTTCTCACAAAGGCATGGTTTAGTTAGATGGAGATCATTATCTGAAATATTGAAAAATGTTTATTTTCTTACTTTCACTACCTCATTATGAAGGCATTTACCCTGATATTGTGAGAATCTGTTTAAGCTACATAGAAGTGTATAGCCTCCCTATGGTTGGGTCTACCTGTAGTTTTTAACTCATATTTGTTCAAACCCAGCCTGCTGATAGCCGCTGATTACAATGTAGGGTTTTTGACCTTGGTACTGGTCCCATAGAGATTTCTTCTTCATTTATACAAATTCTTTTCAAGAATTACATAAATGAAGCAGAAATCTGTTTTAACATCATTGAGGCTGAATACAACAAATGAAAGGGAAGATAAATAAAATAAAAAGGGATTACAATTCCCAGTTTCCAATCAAGCATGAAACAAATTGACTTTCACAAGTTCATCTTAACCACAAGTAAAATTCAGAGCAAACTGTTTACATAATCATCTCCTCTCAGATCTCACAGAAAAATGAGGTTACAGAACAAATTGAGGTCCCCAAACTGGAGTTAGAGAATCAGGTATACACATAGAATGAGAATTTACCACAGCAGAAATTAATGAGCTTCCACAGGACCAATCTTTTCATGCTTGGCAATGTGTTCTCAGCATAACATCAATACAGGAGTCTTTTGAATAGCAGTGATTTCTTTCATACTCTAGAAATAGGTTGATGGTCAGTCCCAGTGCTTGACATTGAGAAATTTTCATATTTTTCACTGCATAAGAATTTTAATAAATTTTTTAAAATTTATTTTTATAAGATATGGACATCTCATAAGTAAACAACACATGTTGATACCATCCTTTCCCTCATCCCTGCCCCTTTTCTGAAGCAGCCTTCCTCATTGGAGATGCAGGTCAACCCCATGGGGACTATGGTCCATGCATTATGGGGGCAGCAGTCAGTTACCGCAAGGAAGAGGCAATGTCTCTGTGCATAATGTCCCAACTTGTGGCTCTAATGGTCTTTCTGGCTTTCTTCTGCAAAATTCCTGGAGCCATGTTGCGTGCATTTTAAGTCTACTTCAGTGACAGACTCTTAGGAGCCTCTATCTCTGGTGTGATAGGTGTTGAGTGTCCTCAGTGTCTATCTCCTTTCTACGTGTTCTGATATCAGGTTCACCAAGAAGGCAGCACTCTTGCTCATTTCCACTTTTTCCTTGGTGATTTCAGCTGGGGCCCAGGTGAAGTGCACTGGGTCATTTATCTCCTCAGGTCCTGCTCCAGGTCTACACCGCCAGCCCACACACCTTCTGCAGGAAACCGGGACCAGGGAACTGGGAGGAGCCGTGACAACTGGTTCTGGCCCACTCACTCCGTGCCCGCGTACACACAGTCCAGCGCCAATTTTAGTAGATTTTGAGGAAGGTTGTTTGGGGCCACTAGGAATTGGACTTTATAACCATAGACTGTCTTTTTTAGTTCTTTAACACTAGTTTCAGGCAAAAATAAATGTGTTTTTTTCCAGTGAATAACATGGCTAATAGTCCAAAAGTTCCAGGTCAGTGACATGTTGCTTCCAGCCTTCTTGACAAGATGACCATCTGTTGAAGCCAAATCAGGGCGCTGATTTTGTGGATTGTAACTTGAATAATTGAGAGTGGATTTTGCATAAGGAGAAGGAGTCCTGAGGAGGGATGAGTGGAGTTTGGACTACTACTTTTGGTCTTAGTTACTTTGGATCGTAGTTATTGCATCTACAAAATTAGAATAACACAAGTCTTGTCATAGGTGTTGCCAAGGTTGTTTTGAGCCATGATTAAGACCCTGATGACTTGGAAAAATCAAAAGAGAAGCAAAAAACGAAGTCGCTTTCTCTGGAAGCAAACATTTAGTGTTGAAGTCAATTCTAAGAAGACACTTGGCCTATGATCTCATAGTACCAGATTAAGCAATTTGGTAAACAATCACACATCAACAATAAATGGGATGTCAGGGAACATTTTAATTTTCATAAATCAACATAACTCAAATATTAAAATTTTGATCACTAAATGAGCAACATACATGCTGAATCAACATTATACTTCTGTCAATAAAGAAAAAATGGCTAAAATTGCCTTGATTTCAAAATGTTTTGTAATGTTAACTGTATTTTCAAATTACTCAAATAATATGTGTTAATTTCTGAGATGTGGCTATGGTTTGTATATTTAAGAACACATGTGAGGAGGGAATAAGGAACAAGACAATAAGATAACAGTACACAGCTTAAAAGTTTACTTACTATACAATTTTCTTGAAAAGAGAATAACTATCCATAGCAAAAAAAAAAAAAAAAAAAAGAAAAGAAAAGAAAAGAAAATGATGTCTGAAGCCTGTGGATAGAGATTTTTCTCTCACCTGTGATTTCATAACTTAGCCAGACAATTGGATGAAATTGTGTCAAATTCTTTCATTTATTTGCTTCTAATTTTCTTCATGCTTTTGCTAATAGCATTTTTAATGAATGAATGAATACAACTATTTCAATAGCCCTCAAATAGAGTACTGATAAATTAATAAATATTTTAAATGTATTTTTTTTTGAGGTAGGGTCTCACTCTAGCTCAGGTTGACTTGAAACTCACTCTGTAGTCCCAGGCTGACCTCAAACTCACAGGGATCCTTTTACCTCAGCATCCAGAGTGCTGGGATTAAAGGTGTGCACTACAATTAGCCCAAAAATGTATTCTTTAAAAAAATTCTACCTGACAGTTCCAGAAAACAGATAGTTGATAGGGGCATTTCTTAATATCAAAACTGAAGCTTTAATTTTAGTATTAATTTATTTCCACTACTATCTGTTTATGTACTATTTAGTAATCAAGCAAAAGATTCAGACAAGGAGATAATGAATATTTCCTACTTAAAAGTAGGTCATATGAAAGTTTTTTTTTGACAAGGTAATCTACTGACAAAATTATACCCAGGTTTTTAAGTATGAATCACTTATTTATCTCAAAAATCTATCAGCATTAAATTTGAACTTAAGAGACTTGTAATATTTAATGAAATGACTATCTCCCACCTTTATTCTTCTCTTCCTGACTTCTTCCACTGTAATTTATTTATATATAACATATAGACAGTGTCTCATGGTTTTCACTTTAGTGGAAAGCTTCAATATATCCATTTTTCAGTATAACTTTTAAAGGAGGGTATTGGCCTTTCCATATGGAAAATGATGTTTTAGGCCTTAGATAATGCTTCCTATGTACCAGGGATTTTTTTTCACATGTAAACATATTTTTTGGTTTTTTTGTTGTTATGTTTTTATTATCACTGTTATTTTTAAGTTGGGATGTGTGTGTAGAGATGGGACAGAGGGTTTCTGTTTAACACTAGTGCAAAAAAAAAAAAATAAGGTAGAGTGTTAAGTACAGTGTTGTAAAGCAACAGTTCAGGGGATGAAGAGTGAAGACAGCTGTCAATCAGGAGGAATAATATGCCCAGGCCCCCTTTTGTAAGGAAGGGCACCAAGTCTGAGGAAAAGGTTGGAATACTCTTTCGCAGAGCTATATAAAGATTGAGCAACAGCTGGGGATGAGACTCCATCAGCCATCTCAGCTCCTGTGAGTCACTGACTGTGCTGGAGGAGGCTTTCTGGTGATGCAGCTGCCTTCTATGCTCCTGTAAGCAGCCCCTCACCCTGCTCTATCAGTATCCCCCAATAAACTCATTGGTTCACCCGAACTCCACCGTAGACAGTATTGCTTAGAAGATTAAAATCTCATTCATCAAAATAGTCAGGGACTTAAGCAACCAAGTCCTCATAGTTTGGGAGATCAAGATTGAATGAATACTATATATATATATATTTTTTTTTTTCTTTTTTCAGACATGGTCTCACTATGTAGCCCAGGCTGGCTTCAAACTCACAACCCTACTGCCACACTTTCCCGAGTACTAGGACTATCACTATGTGTCACCATGCCTGGCTACCACTGATTATTTGAAAATCTATTTGTTAATTGTTCTAATCATATAGGTGTTAGGTCTTTTGGATCTAAGCCAATTTTCTTCTTAAGGATGGAAAAACTATTTTTATGACTTAATCTCAGTCCTTATTGGAAACAAGCATCTATAGATATTGAATACATGGGAAGATGAACGTGACAAGGAGAGTAATATGACAGAACCTCAATGAGCATCTAAGAGGTATTTGGGGGTGTCTATCTTCATGAAATGTGCAAAATTACTACAGTAGATAGGTATCACAATGAAAAACAAGATAAATGTTAAATATTGAATATGAAAACATAAGATAAAATAAGGAGGTGTTCTGATATTTTAAGTGTTATATGAAGATCATTTGTGAAATGACTTACAGTGGTCCTAGTGAAACCTGACAGTTTTCAATAGGAGACTTGAATGACAGGAACAGGAAACATTCGGAATAGGAGCTGAATATCTTATACTCCAAAAAGCATATCAGCAACATTATGAAAAAAAATATAGGTGCAAATACATAAAATTCTGTAAATCCAATCCACTTTATGAGAAAAATGGATATAAAATTAATCCTTCTCTGATACTTTTTAATATTTAAAATGTATTTATCATTTTCTCAATAGTATCATTAGATACCTTATAAGATCAACTAAATGAAGCTTCCTAGCTCTATGCTCTAAGGGGCAGGGAGATATAACATTATTATGCACATATATGAAAAGAAATAAGATGAAATATTAAAATTCCTAGTCATCTTGTTGCCAAATTTCCTGGTGTCAAGCCCGTCCTCTAGCTCCTCCTCATAGTGTGAAGGGGCTGACCCCACCTCCCTTCAAAGCAATGCCTCTCCTGGTTTACAGTTGCTCCATTTACCAACCCACAAATAGTTCTTCCAGCGTTTTTGCTCAAATAAGAAAGACCATGATTACATTTTTGTGATAATATCATGCTCATGATATGTAGTATATCCTCTTGATGCAAAGGCTCTAAACCTAAACTAAGTCAGAATTCATTATCAGCCCTGCAGTTTAATCTCAATTCCACCCCTTATAGTAAAGATTTAGTCGTAAGATGTAGAAGTTCTCTTGCTGAGTCAGTGTTTTTCTAGTCACTGTTTGTTTTGCATTTAACCCAAAAAAAGATTGTTGGCGGCAATTCTCGTGGTGTTACTAAAATATATTTTTAACTTCTCCAACTAATACAGCATGTGTGAAGACAGAACCTGAATTTTCATCCCATGCTTTATCATATGGCAAACGGATTCCAAATTTAGCAGGATTTATTAACACTGCAGATGCTACATGTGTGTAAGTTTTCTTATCATTCCAGATACAATTCCACAGTGCTCTACATTTGATTAAATTGGCTAATTCAAGTTCATACTTGTTCTAAGCCAGCTATAATTCTCATGTTTTGGTAAAAAAAATAAAACACATGAACTCCAAGCATATTTTCCATCAATTGATTTTGTCAACAGGAAAAGATGCAATTGAATAAAATGTCAGCATTTACATATCTGAACTTGAAAATTAAATTCATTCCTATGAATTTCTTGGAAATGGAAGTTGTAAGTAATTCTTTATGGTTTTTTTTTTGTTTTAGTCTACCTACAAGAGGTTCAAATTTATTTCTAAAGTAACAAGAAAAGGCTCATTAAATTCATATGGGGAACTAGGGAAATGGCTCAGTGGTTAAAGACAATTGCTTACTAAACTTACAAACCTAGGTTCAGTTACCAAGCACACAAATAAAGCCAGACCCCAAGTGATACATGTACCTGGTGTTTACTTGCAGCAGCTAGAGACCCTGGTTCATGTGTGCGCACACTCCCACTCCCCCCTACACACGTAGTCACACTGATATCTGAAACAATGGAGTTTCAGACAAAAAAAAAAAAAAAAAACTATCAGAAGAGACAATGGATACATTTTAGTAATATAGGAGTCAATCCACCTTAGGTAATAATGGTTCAAACCTAACAGCATAGAGCAAAAAGCACATGGAGCAAACACTGATATAATTAAAGAAAGAAAGAGGGAAGTTAGTGGTACTGACTTTAGAACCCTAATTAATGATCAAAAAAGTATTCAAAAATAAGAAAACCAACAAAAAACTCTAATTCCACATTTACTCTGAAATATGGAACACTTTAGATTAGGAATACAATAAGAAAGTTGACTATTATCATGCGCATTCAACACAGTACTGGAGATTAGACTAAGAAGCAGAACTAAAAGTCAGCAACATTGAAACAAAGAACTATTATCCCTATGTTGCAGTCTGGTTCGCATTGTTGGTAGAAATCACCCAACCAAGAGCAGCTTGTGGGAAAAAGAGGTTTATTTTGACTTACAGGCTCAAGGGGAAACTTCATGATAGCAGGGGAAAATGATGGCATGAGCAGAGGGTGGATATCACCCCCTGAGTGTGCCAAGCACTGGCATGGGGAAACTGGCTATCACAACCATAAGCCCACCCCCAACAATGCACCACCACCAGGAGGCTTTAATTTCCAATTGCCATCAGCTGGGAAGACTAGCATTCAGAATACCTAAGTTTATGGGGGACACCTAAATAAAACCACCACACCATGCTAGTGATATAATCTGAAATATTAGAAAATATTATGGAATATATATTCACAAAACAACTATTGGAATAATAAAGATATTTAACAACATGACAGAATCTGAGTTAAATATAGAACAAATAATTATACATCCTTGCACTACCAATGAACAGTCTGAAAATGAAATTAAATCAGTTCTATATTTTGTTAGGTTTCTATCACCACAAGAAATACCAAGATAATTAATTTATAAAGAGAAGTGGTTTAGTATTTTTAGTAATTTAGGAAAATTACTAAAATATGAAACTCGGGCCTTCGTATGGCTCCATTGTCCATTTGTATTAGTGACAATCCTCTGGATCTCAGAGATGTGTGCTCAGTAAAATAAAAGAACCAGGTCATGATTAAATACAGCTGCATCACTGCCCAGAGTGCAGGTTTGAGGGTAATCTATTTGTCATTGCTCAAGATATTCCACAACCTCACACAAAAGCTTAAAAATTAATTATGTTTAGTCTCCTAAATCCTTGTATCAAATCCCTAAGGTTCCCACACTTTCTTTCACTTTCTAAAATATACTTAAAGACCCCTAGAAAATCCTCATTAATTAAATGAACCTGCAACCTACTTGTCTTTTCTTATCTTACTTCCAAAGCCTGGGCTTTGCAATTCCTCTTATTTCTGTGACTCTCTTAACCTTTCCTACTAAGTTCCTTTCCTGAAGATCCTGTGAAATGGCAAGTTTCACTAGAGTAGGGAGGATGTGGGATGTGAGCCCTTACCTGACCTCTCAGGAACACCTCATGATGTGCAAGGCTTCTCTTCAACAAAAGCATGCCATCATCTGTAACCCTAATTGAGTCATATGTCCACTATAGGTTTTCATGAAATGTTTTGTTTCTGAGAACCTTGATAAAGAAAACTTCCTCAAGGGGGAGTAAGGAGGCATGGGGAGAAGTAGATTAGTGGGTCCTAATATGTGGTTGGGGCAGGTACAAGATCTGATGTGGATGACTGCACAGTTAGATGGCTATGGTAAGGATAATGTAAAGTATGTTCCAAATAAGACAAAATAAGAAATGAACATTTGCACCACAGGAACAAAAAAACATATAAGAGCATATATATGTTTGTCCTGATTTCAACAACACATAATTCATTATACATCTAACGTAACACCTGCATTAAAATATCTCTTGATATACTGTAACATGAAAAAATTTTGTCATATGTAACAGTTTAAGTAAATATAATCTAAATGTTTACATATAAAAATTAATAAGTATTTATTCCATAACAATTAAAATCATTACAAGAATGGTAAAAGCTTTTTTAGAATCTTGGGAAAGAAAATATGACCCTGCTCATTTCTATACTTTAATATACATTTTGTCTATTTATTTGTGAGAAGAGTGGGAGAGAATATGGGTTTGACAAGCCTCCTGCCAC
Source organism: Dipus sagitta (assembly GCA_036346955.1). Classification (NCBI taxonomy): domain Eukaryota; kingdom Metazoa; phylum Chordata; class Mammalia; order Rodentia; family Dipodidae; genus Dipus; species Dipus sagitta. The sequence continues at coordinate 318,963,826 of CM070770.1, forward strand.
TGTAAATGAACTCCAGATGTATGTGCCACTTCGTGCATCTGGTTTTACATGGGTACTAGGGAATTGAACCCAGGCCAGCAGGCATTGTACACAAGTGCCCTTTACTGCCATCTCACACGCTCAGGAAGTACTTTCTATTTGTTCGTGCCACTGAGTCTTCCTTAGTAACATTTCAATTCAAGATAGAGCGGAGTGTTTCTCAGAGTCTGATGCCTTAGTAGTAATCTATGTAGATTTAAACATTTCAAAACTTGATAATAAATTAAGGTTTCAGTGTTAGGTATCCTCCTGAACACTGTATTTTTAAGAAGTTCAGACCAGCTGACTTTCCACACATTTCATGAATTTTATGAGGCCTGATAACTATAAAATCATGAGGATTTACAGATTCTAATTTCATATTGAATGCACAGCAGTTTTTAAAGGGAAGGGAGAATTGGGCTGTAAAACATGCATTTTAAATTTTGCTGAATCTAAATATTTGAAAACTGGCTTAAGATGTTAGCCAAACCAAAACTCCATCTCAGTTCCCCCAAGTCTGACTTACACCATGTGTTTAAGCCTACTTCCTATTGGGTTGCTTCCCAGAGTGTGCATTATCTGCTGATGGCTTTAAAATGTACAGTGGTGTTAGTGAACATTTTATAAACAGAAAGGAATAATCTTGGGCTGCATCCCCCTTAAATGCAACCTAACATCAAAGTTATATCCCGTGTCCTTATGCCATGTTGAGGTGTAGATCACAAAATGTATTTAAGTGCATGAAAATCAATTATGAATTAATTTTCATGGATACTTTAGCTAATGAAATAATACTTTTAAAAAGTACACAAAGTTGGTCTGGAGAGATTGCTCAGTGGTTAAAGGTACTTGCTGGAAAATCCTGATGACCTGGGTTCTATTCCCCATACACAGGTAAAGCCAGATATACAAAGTGGTGACTGTGTATAGAGTTTGTTGGCAGTAGCAGGAGGCTGTGGTACACCCATATTCATTCATTCATTCATTCATTCATTCATTCTCTCTCTCCTTGAAAATAAATAATCAATAAAATAGTTTTAAGAGTACACAAAGTGACTTAATTAAATGCCAGATTCATGTGATTTATGTAATTTCATATCAAACAAATAGAGCAATAATGGAAAACCTATGTATCCCTATGTATGTCTGGTATATTGTTGTGTTCTGTGTTGTCAAATACATTTTTCATCTTTGAGCAATGAACTATAGCATATTGTCCTAGGTTTTAAGTAACCACATCCAATGTTCAGGTATCTAGACATTATCTGAACCATCAAGCTTCTTGTAGTGTGTGAGGCAAGTCCAAAATTCTCATGAGGACAAACGGTCTTGTAGTTTTCCCTTATTTCCTGCCTCCATTGTGAGAACTAGACCTCTACAAAACTCCTTGTGAACAGTAGTCTGAAAGTTATGATGCCCAGGGGCTTTCTGTCCATTCGAGCTAAAATTAGACATCATTATCCAGAAGAGATTTCTTCCTACTTATCTGAAAGAATTTATCCTCTTGTTGGAAGAAAGCTTAATATTAGAATTGTGATATTCCGATAGTTTCCAGGCCTATTTCCATTTGGACACTCTTTCTCTTGTAGTCTCCCTGGCATTACTCTCTCAATGTTGTATCTAGAAACGCACCATCTCTTGATGCCCCATTTCTTACCATCCCTGCACCATTGCTGATTTGACCTCTGCTTACTATGAACACCCTTTCTTGGTTATTTATCTCCTTGTTTTGACGGAATACTCAAGAAGCAGCAACTTAAAAAGAAGAAGAATTTAGTTTGCCTCATGGTTTAAGGGGACACAGTCCATGACCAGGAAGGCATGCAGTTGTCTCGCTGCTGGTGAGAAGGTGTAACTGGGGCTCTTCATCACTTCCTATCTCCCAAGAAGACAAGTAGAATCGGGGCAGGAAATAGGCTATATACTCCAAGGTTTTAGAGATTCACTTTCTCTAGCTAGGCCCCACCTCCTAAGAGGTTTTACAACCTCGTGTCAACGGCTTGGGCCCAAGTACTCAAAACATGTGAACTGATGGGGGCGTTCCACATCCAAACCATAACAATCTCTCTATTGTTGTGTATCCCCAAATATTTCCTTCGCAAAATAAATATATATTGAGCATTTTCCACGTGCCAGACGATGTTATGTGCCCTAAATATAAAACAATCAACGAAGCAGCAAAAATTAATTTAAAAAGGTCCTGTCTTCTGTAACACAACCTCTATTGGGAATAAATCTAGATACATATAACAGACATAATTTATGACACTAAGTATGGGGAAAAATAAAAGACAAGGATAAGATGCCTTGGGAGGGGGCATGGCACAAATCAGGTTTTCTGGGAAAGGGTCGATGAGATGTCATTTGAACAGTGACCTGAGGGAGAGACAGGTATGACCATGAGTTATCCAGAGGAAAAGAAACGACATCTAACTAGGCTTTGACACTGGGGCATGACAAGTACCCTCTGGCTTACTTTTCTCTGTGTGCACATGGTTTATCCCCATGGACTAAGTTATCAATAAATGCACTTATCAATCCTAGATGTGAACCTCCAATCTGAAAGCTGTGTCTCTAAATCCTGCCTAACATCTGTACCTCAATGTCTTATGAGCATTTCAAACTCAATACAGTTATGCCAAGCCTTATGAATGGCTTCCTTTGAAATATATATTTCTTTCTGTGCTTCTCTGTGTGTTATGACAACAATACCCACCTCAGTAGCAGAGCCAGAAACCTGGGAATCCTTTTAAGTTTCTCCTCCCACTTTCTCTCTATACCTGATTTGCATTTCCATTTAACACTAATTATTAAGAAACTGGTTTGAAGCAGCCTCTGTGCTGCATTCGGGGATTGAAATACTGATCCATGTGCTGGTGATCTGCTCAACGTATTTTACTTTATTGTCATTGCTTTTTCACTGCTACAACTTATTAAGGTTAGTAAGGTTATCGTAACAGGCTCTCAATTTCTGTTCTGTCCCCATGCACTGACAATTTCATCCAGCAGTCTTTGTTTCACAGTTAATCTTCTAAGACAATAAAACTATATATATGTAGAATATATATATATATAATATATATATTCTACAACATAAGGAAAAGACATGACAGGATTTTGACATGTATAGAACAATCCCTCACTAACTTGCAAGTAAAAGGCAATTTTCCCTCCAAGAAAAAACGCCAAAGATAGTGAATATGTCCATAGATCAGTCACAAAGAAACCTCAACTAGGTGTGTTGTCATAAGCAAATCACTTCATATACCCAACATAAATCTTTTCCTCAAAGGCTAGACATGATGGATTATGCTTATAATCCCAGCATTTCAGAGACTGAGGCAAGAGGATCCTTGTGAGTCTGAGGCCAGTCAGAGGCTACACAGTTCTAGGCCAGCCTGGGCAATATAGCAAGCCCCTATCTCAACTTCTTCCAAAGAAATGGAATGTACTAGATTATATCTGTAAACATTTCTACTCAATATTTTCTACAGGGTTACCCCATGTAGAATGGAAGAGAATCTTATTATTGACCTCACAAGAAAAATAAATGTTTTTATTTCATGGTAGTAGATAAAACAGGCTATCCTAATCCTGAGATAATGACATAGCCTTTCACGTTTCATCTTTAGACAAAGAAATGTGAGCTGAAGTTCAGTATAGCCTCACTTGCACTTGCTGAAAACTGAAACTTACTTAGTTACTTTATAAGCACACAATATATAATATTATAGTTTAGTGCATTTTTAGGATGTTCTGGAAAATATTCCAGAGCATCCTTAAAAAAGCTCATAATAATGTTAGTAAATAGATGAAAATTAAGGCAAAACTGTCAGAAACAACCTCCAAGGGAGTGAGTGATGTCTACAGCAACAAAGAAAGTATGTCACATCATCCTGGTGCAGAATAAAAGACCACAAAAATAGGGATGGAGAGATTGCTCAGCCATTAAGGTGCTTGCCTGCAATGCCTAATAACTTTGGTTTGGTTCCCCAGTACCCACACCAAGCCAAATGCCCAAAGTGAAGCATGTGCCTAGAGTTCATTTGTAGTGGCTGGAGGCCCTATCATGCCCATTCTCTCTTTGTTTGTCTCTATTTTCTCTCTCTCTCCCTCTCTATCTGTGTTTGCAATTAAATAATTTTTTTTAAAAAAAGAAAGAGACTATAGAAATACACAAATGGGTTGAGTCCTAAGAACAAAGTATTTCTACCCTAATATCTTGGTGCAATCACCAACACTTTTCCAAAAAGAAAGAGAATTGCTGACAGTTTAGGAAATCCCTCGAAAAATTTAAACCACATTTCTCCTTCTAGTGTTATTAAGGAATTTACTGAATGTCTATGGCAGTCATGAAAATATTTAGAAATCATTTTACTGTTTTTTTATTGAAACCAAAAGAATTACAAATTCCCAAACTGATACCCTTCCCCAGAAGTGCCCTCCTATACTTAGTCTCCACTCTGATGTCTACTAAGCATCCCAAAGCATCAAACATGACCCTCCATTTTCCCCTTACTCTCTGTGATAGTCGGCTTTCTGCTATAGCAAAATACCTGAGATAATCTGCTTATAAAAAGAAAATGGCTCCTCATATGAGTAGTGCTGTGTCACATCAGTTGGTCCTGCTGCTCTGGACTCATGGTAGAGACAAAATTCCAGGAGGCAAAGAAGCCAGGAACCCAGAATCCCCTTCAAAGGAGCGCTCCCTATCATCTCCAATTAAGCCTCTTCTCTTAAGCATTTTATCACCTCCCATGGTGACTCTAGAAACAAGACTTTGATACATGAGCTTTGGGGAGACACATAAGGTCCTATCACACCTTCCCCATATTTATTCTTGGCTTCATTTCTTCATGTCAGGTAGTGGAGCCTCCATGCATGGAATCTCCCAGGCAAGAATCACATCTTCGTTCATTAATCTCCATCCTTTACTTCAGATGTGCAATATCCAGCTCTGTGTGCACCATCCACACTGAATATACTTTATTCTTCACCATCGTATGTCAGCCCACTTTCATCCTCACCCTCATAGTTTCATCTCTGCTCTGGACTGTCTCATCGGCTCACGATCTCGGGAGGACACACCCTCAGGTGTGTCTTTTGCTTCTAAAGGTGATAGTTGTACCAGGCCACCTCTTTCACTTTTGAGACTAAAAGCCATACATGAGCATGGCATTAATCTGAAAGAGGAGAGATGCAAGGGTAGAAGCATTTTCATTATGACTAGCAGGTCACCAGTATTAGGCTGACACTTGGTTGCATTAGCAAGTACTTTGCCTAAGCCAGCTGAACAAATTCGAGAAAGTCACACCCAAACAAACCAGACTAGAAAGTGTACATTTCAGGTGGAATTCAAACTTTCTTTTTACTGTGTCTGGAGTTGTGGGGGAAGTGAGTGTGAAGACACCACATCCAGTCAAGACAACAGAAAAGCAACCCCATTCTCATCCTCCAAAAGTGGAGAAGTATAGAAAGGACGGACACACACCAACTCATACAGAAGAAAAAAAAATGAAATCAGAGCATCAAGAGTTTGCTTCCTCTTTATTAAATTGCTACACTGCCTGTGTCCATTAGCTTTCCCGCCTCTCCTTCATAGGATGCTAGTTCCCTTCTAGAGCTAGAAGAAACTGACCGTTCTGAAGTTGTAACAGACAATGCAAGAGCCTGGCTCTGAAGTTGGTGATGTTTGCTGATCCCCTGCCTGGGAACAGTTGTTCCATAAGGACAGCTTGCTTCTGGCACTGTATGTTAAAATTGAGATGCTTGACTTTTCTGTCTCCAAAACCTAAATGTTTGGCATGAATAGCAGAAATCTGGCATTTTAGATGCTCATATGTCCAAAAGTTGGAGTTGGAAAACACAAGGAGTCCCAAATCGGTGTCCACTTTAGAATATTTGGCCCAGGAAAATATATATTCTCATGCTGCAGGAAGTTGGTTTGCAAAATGAAGGCTGAACTGGGGCCAAAATACAAGTACCATTTGTCAGAGTGTAGATGAAATGTGATAGTTTGCTGCATGGAGTTTCTTTCTTAAAGTTATTTGCAGCTGCCATGACACATCTTTAAAGCTATAATATGCATAACTGCTATTTAGAAATTCCAAGAGAGGGAAACAAATCTCGGTTGTTTACATTTAAACATGATGTACTAGGATACCATACTATAGGATAAATGTAAACATTATAGGTTGGACAAAGCAAAGCATATGAAATACAGCTCAAATCACAGAAGAGATTTAAATGATTGTGAGGATAAGCCTAAAATGTCATTTCCATAGAAGAGCTGCGTTGACTATTATTTGACTTAACCATATGATATATTGAAAGAAAATATATTGTCTTACAAAGTGTGTGGGCCAAGGTTAATGCATGATAGATCTCCATTGCTTTTAAAGTTTTAATTCTTCAGAGCTGGAAAGGTAGCTTATCAGTTGAGGCATTCGCCTGCAAAGCCAAAGGAACCAGCTTTGATTACCCAGGACCCATGTAAGCTGGATACACATGGTGGTGCATGCATCTGGAGTTCCTTTGCAGCAGCTAAGGGTTCTGGTGTGCCCATTCTCTCTCTCTCTCTTCTCTCTCTCTTTCTCTGTGTGTGTCTCATCTGCTTCTTTCTCTCTTTATCAAATAAAAATTTTAAAAATTTTAGTTATTCACAGATAACAGTAAACTTTATTACATTTTCTTGTTTCCTCTGAAAAAAGAAGTACAATCATAAAAGCATATTGCTTGGAATTTATTGGAGTTTTAAGAAGCATTAATGGTTTGAATATTGTTTGTTTCTTTTATTTTTTGTTCTTTAAAAAAATTTTATTTTATTTATTTTAAAGACAGAAAAAGAGAAAGAGAGAGAGGTAATGGGCATGTCACGGCTTCTAACCACTGCAAACAAACTCCAGACACTCGTGCCACCTTGTGCATCTGGCTTACGTGGGACCTGGGGAATCGAACGTGGGTCTTTTGGCTTTGCAGACAAGCACCTTCACTGCTAAGACATATCTCCAGCCCTGGAGCATGTGTGTTTTTTGAGACATGGTCTTGCTAGGTAGCTCAAGATGTCCTTGAACTTTAAGCACTCAGTCTTAATTTTGCCTCCCAAGTGCCTGAATTGCAGATGTGCATCACGCTTGGCAAATTACTTGGCTTTAAATTGAGAAACAATGTACAACTAATAGGAGATTATTGGTAAAGAGTAAAACAAATTATTCTATTCAATTACTTGGAAAGTGTTAGCATGCTATTTTCAATGCTTCACTTTTTTGCTCTGGAGTAATAATGTGAGATGCAGAGCTTCCAGGTAGAGTCTAAAGAAGTTATTTTACTCTAATCAAAAAGTTGGCCAGGTGCTGGGCGTGGTGGTGCATGCCTTTTAATCCCAGCGCTTGGGAGGCAGAGGTAGGAGGATCATCACGAGTTTGAAGCTGCCCTGAGACTACATAGTGAATTGCAGGGCAGGCTGAGCTAGAGTGAGACCCTACCTCGAAAAAAAAAAAAAAATGTTGGCCAGGCATGTTGGTGTACACCTTTAATCCCAGCACTCGGGAGGCAGAGATAGGAGGATCTCAGTGAATTTGAGGCCACCCTGAGACTACATAGTGAATTCCAGGTCAGCCTGCAATAGAGTGAGACCCTACCACAAAAGAAAAGAAAAGAAAAAAAGTTGTTCATGAGTTTCTGGCTGAATGCATGCACTTAAATTGACAGATGATAGAAGTATCTGTGATGTTCTTCACACCTAACTATCCCCAAACAAACCTGCCCACTGAGGGACAGACTCCCGATCCCCCGAGACGTGGTTGTAAGTGAGAATGAACCATTGCCCCGGGAAGGTTTGCATTTTGGTTGTCCTCTGATGTGCCTTCCCTGAAAATTCAGCAAACAGTACCCAGCTCTAGTACATTCCCTCCCGAGTTCAAAGCTGCGTATCAACCATGTGACCTTAGGAAAGTCACTCAGCATCTCTTGGCACTTTGCCTTCCTGTAAACTATAAGTAAAAAATACTAATGCATATTATAAAAGTGACAATGAACATTAAATGAGGTAAAATAGGTCACATACTTACAGTCAGAGCTATTATGGTCACATGTGCTACACGACTGTTCAGAGATCAAATAGTAATAAATAAACTGGTCAAATATCTGTCTACATATGCAAGTTAATAAAGGCAAGAATTTTCCAGATCTGTAATTTAAATCACGTGCTCCATACAAATAGAGACATAACTACATGGAGGAGTTCATCCCAACCTGCCTTGGCATTTTCATGCATGGGAATCAGTCTTTCCTGTCCAGTCCTAGAGAGTTTATAGTTTGGCACAGTCACATTGCCCAGCATAGCCATTATTGCAATGATCACAGTAACTGGAAACACCTTAGTAAAGCTATTGAAAAAGGCAAATTTAAATCCTTCAGTAACAGCTAATGGTACTTGTGGTATCTGTTAATGAGAATTGCATGCCTCTCTTCTTCTCAATGTCCCTCCAGGAACAAAGGCCACTTCTGATATATAGTATCTTTATTTTATGTATTTTCCAGTGATGGATATTGAAATATAAAAAAAACTGGATGGATACTGGAGGATGCAGAACACAAAATAACCACTTGATAGAATAGCTATGCTTCAGGGAAAAAATATTACCGTATGTACATGCATGCTTCAGGAAACATTCCTTCCTGCTATGATGTGTACACCCTTGTTTCAAGAAACCTTCCTTCATGCTATAGTGTGTACATGCCATGCATGCTTCAGGATACCTTCCTTCCTGCTAGGATGTGTGTACCCGTGTTTCAAGAAACCTTCCTTCCTGCTATGGTGTGTACACACATGCTTCAGGAAGCCTTCCTTCCTGCTATGGTGTGCACACGCATGCTTCACGAAACGTGCACACATGTGCTTCAGGAAATCTTCCTTCCTACTATTGTATGTACATGCATGCTTCAGGAAACCTTCCTTCCTTCTTTAGTGTACACATACATGCTCAGAAAACCTTCCTCCCTGCTATGGTATGTCCACGCATGCCTCAGGATGCCTTCCTTCCTGCTATGGTGTACACATGCATGTTTCAGGACATCTTCTTTCCCAGTCTGTATTCACTCATTGATTAATATGTAAATCGAATTTTTCTTTATTAATCACTAGTTGAGAAATTATCATATTACTTCATATACATATGACACAAGTGTATTTATATATCTGAAAATATGAACATATTAGGGCAAGGCTTTATTGTATAGACATTCTCTAACAATATTTTGGGTTAAGGTAATGGTAAAAATCCAAATACAAAATTATAAATTAAACTTAAAAGTTTCCAAATACAAAATTATAAAAAATACCAAATATCTTCCTAACTAACCTCAAATGTTGAGCTCACCTTTTCAAACAAACAAACAAACAAAAAGTCAGCATACTACAAAATTATCAGCCAGGTACTTAACCTACAATGATTCACAATAGGTGATATGTCAAGGACTGAACTTATAGTGATTTATACCAGGTGATTTGCCAAGGACTGAACCTACAGTGATTACACCACATGAAGTGTCAAGGACTGACTGTTCAATGATTCAAACCAAAGGATGTATCAAGGACTGAACTTACAGTAATTCACACCAGGTGATGTGTTGAAGGATTGACTGCACAATGATGCAAACCAGGTAATTTTTTCAAGGACTGATCCTACAATGATTCACATCAGGTGTTGTGTCAAAGACTGAAGATACAATGATTCAAACAAGCTGATTTTTCAAGGCTTGAACCTACAGTGCTTTACAGCAGATGATGTGCAAAGAATTAAACATACAGTGATTCACACCAGTTTTTGTGTCAAGGACTGAACCTACAGTGATTCACACCAGGTGAAGTGTGAAGGACTAAATATACAATGATTTAAGCCAGGTGATTTTTCAAGGACTGAACCTACAGCAATCCAAACCAGGTGATGTGTCAAAGTTTTAAGACTATATTTACAACATTTTGAATATATTATAACAGTATCCCAAGTAGCTGAGGCCAGGACCCTAATACTTAGTGAAAAAAACTAAGGTACAGTGACCATTATTCATGCAAAATTGTAGGATTTTATAGCACAAACACACAAGATACTTTAGTAGACCAGCACATTTTGAATGATAAGTACACTATTCTATGCTGTTTTTTAAAAGTATTTGTAGTGTTTCATAGAAGGAGAAAAACAGACCACTGGGGAACTTTAATGTTCTTTTTCTACTTGAGTAATAATAATTTACTAAAAATATGTGTAAAAAGAATTGATTGTTTAAAGTTAGATTTGCTTTGGTGAAATAATGAGAAACACATTTGCAAATAACAGGGTGCAATTGAACAATTGTGCAGATAATTTTATCTTTGCTATCAACTGTTTTTACCTAAAATTGTAAAATGGCTCAAACTAAACCATTTCTAAATATCTTTGCAGAATGACCTGAAGAGCTAAGTTTAGCTCTCTCCTGAAAAGGTCATCTCAGTGGGGTGACCCACCAGAAAACTTGGGATGAAGGAGTCTTTTGTTGCTGGTATAAATTATATAGCTTGCCTGCTGACATAGCTTCTTTTCATTGTAGCTCTAAGGATACGAGGTACAGGGAGTTATAGCTCTTTGGGGATTTTCTAACCCCTTGTGACTTCTTCTTGAGGAATACTTCAGTCATAAGCTCTCTGTTTAAGCTTATCTTGCATAATTCCCCAGAAGGATATTCTATCCCAGAGCATCCTTTGAGAATCAGTCATTCTTTCCACATTTGATTTTTTTTCTGCACGTGAATATGAGGCTCTCACATGTTTTTGTTTTTTGTTTTTTGTTTTTTGTTTTTTCACTGAGGCATAGCATGGCTAATTTTATATGTCAACTTAGTTAGGTTCTAGCCTGTTCTGTTATTTATCTCTTCCAACATGATTCTTGATGGGTCTATGTGAGTGTTTAAGATAAGATTAACATTTAAATCAGTGAATTTTGAATAAAGTAGATTGTATGCATATTGTCTGTGAGCCTCATCCAGTCAGGTAAAGGTCTGATTAGAAAAACAAACAAACAAACAACAACAACAACAACAAAAAGCACTGGACCTTTTCTAAGCAAGATGTCAAAACCAGCAACCATCCTTTAGACATCAGCTACAGCAGCAGTGTTCCTGCATTCTGGACTGCTGGTTTACCTCATAGATTACCTGATAAATTGTGCGATCCAGCTTCATTTTTCATTATTATTAAGTAGAATCTTTATATGGACACATCATGTGTTGGAACAATCATTTCCCTCCTCCCTGCCCCCACTCCACTGAGGACCCTCCTTAGTGGGATTGCTGATATTCACCATGGAGTTGTGGGTTATGAGTTGTGAGAGCAACAGTCAGTCATGGGGTGGAGAACAATGTCTCTGGATATTCCCTCCTACCCTGTGACTCTTATAGCCTTTCCTCCCCCTCTTCTATAAACTTCCCAGAGTCTTGGTGGGTATGCTTTAAGTCTACATTAGTGTTGAGTTCTCAGCAGCTTCTGGATATCTGCTTAGGTGGTTTTTCAATACCCTAAGTATCTGTCTCAATCACCTTGGCTCAATACTATCTGAATATTTTTTTTTAAGTTGAAATGTAATTGAAAGATTTAAATGCTGAAAACTACAATTTCTTGGTTAAAAAAAAAGATAGATACAAATCAATAGACAAATGTTCTCTTGTCCATGAAATGAAAGCTGTAATGTTAAAATGCCCATACTATCCAAAGTGATTTTCTCCAAACCCCAATGGTATTTTTATAGACACAGAAGAAAAAAATAATTCTAAAATTCACGTGAAACTAAAAAGGAACTCAAACGATCAAAACAACCCTGAGAAAGCAAACAGATGGAGACTTCACACTTCCAGACTTCTAAAGTTATTCCAAAGTGAAAGCATATGAGACAGAAAGGCCCTGTCAACAAAGAGCCCATGGGCAAAAGAGTGCTGTGTCAAAAAATAGTATCAGAAATAAGCAATATCCATATCCACCTTATACAAAAATGAATTCAATTAGGTTAATGATTAAACGAAATGCCTAAAACTATGTAACACAAGAAAAGAAACATAGGGGGAAAACTTTGTGCCATGAATTTTGGAAATGATTTCCTGGATGCCACACTAAAAGCAGATAAACAAAAATGAAAATAGCCAGGTATAGTAGACAGCCTCAGGTTGTTGAGATGAACTTCCAAACCAGGTATAGTTATGGAGAAATAGATATTTATTGAAGCCTAATGATCCAGAGGAAGTTTTATAATGGCAGAAGAAGCTGGCCTGCTTTCACAGGCCCAAGCAGAGGGAAAAACCAACCCCATCACCAGCACAAGCAAGCACACTTCAGGAACTCCAGGCAGAACTCAGGCACTTTACATATCTGTACACTGGAATTCCAAACCTACTAGTGTACCTTAGGACTGGACCCTAAGATCCACCCAGTGACACCTCCTTAGCCAGGTGGCTGCAGGTCTAAATCACAGACTGTAGTAAAATCCTGTATATGTTGGGGGCCATCCATTGAAACTACCACATTCCAATAGATTCATAACGACCTCACATTGTAAATTATACACAGTCTAATTTTAAAGGTCCCCACAGTCTTTACCAACTTAAGATAATTCCAAAGTCCCAAGTCTCACCTGAAATTTAAGACTGTCTCTTACCTGTGAGTCCTGTAAAATAAAATAAGTTACATACTTTTAATATATAAAGGCACAGGGAAAACATTTTCAATGGTTATAAGGCATGGCAGGGAGAGACTAGAACAACGAAAACTCAACAATCATCAAACATCTGTAGTTTAAGTCTGATACCATAACCAGTGACTGACAGTCTCTGGATTTTCCAATTCTGCCCCTTCAGTGGGCCTGAGTAGCCAGGAGAAACTTTCATTCTTAGCCAACAGCTTCCATGGTAGCCCTTTTATAGTCCTGGTATATCCAAACCATTGCCAAGTCTCCATGCAAACCATAGTCTATCTTCTAATGGTTCTTTTAGCTTAGGCATGAGGGTCATCATGCCCTGCCTATATGCTCTCTCTCAACAGTGGCTCCTGAAACCATGTGTATTTCATGACCATTCCACATAGTTTTCATGTTTCTGAAATCAACATCAGGTGTGCAGGGCACAGCCATATTCTCAATTCATGGATGAAATAAATTGCAACCTTGAAAAGCAGGTTCTTTTCTGGTCAGCTCTTTCAAAAAGAATTTGTATTTCTATCATAGTCTGTCCTCTGCCATCCTCTTCATTGCTTTAATGTAAATCAGTTGAGTCATCTTCCTTAAGATTGTTAATGTGTTTGAATATAATTTTAACTTGTTTGAGTTTTTTCAACTTCAAATATTAAGTCTCTCAGTCCAGTATCTTTAGCCATGCACATCAGTCTATTACAAAGTTAACCTTGATCCAACTCTCTGGGCTTGGGCAGCAGAGTGCAGTGAGCCTTATGCCAGTAGCCCAGTTCCAAAAGGGTTTTTAGTGTTTTTCCTTTCCCTTAATAAGTACATAAGCTGTGCCTCCAATTCAGTTCTCTCTGTACTTAGCATTTTCAAACTCTGACAAGAATAGTCCATAATTCTTGGCTTACCACTCCAGAAGGTGCCTTCCTTTGCAACTACCAAGCTCATGCCCAATCCTCCGAAACAAAAGTTCCAAAAGACCAAAATCCACATGGTCAGAATCAATCACCCCAGTCCTGGTACCAATTTTGTAGCACATACCCTCAGGTCACTGAGATGAACTTTCAAACTAGGCAGTTATGAGTGAAGGGATATTTATTGACACTTACAGATCCAGAGAAAGTTACATGATGGTAGAAGAAGTTGGTCCAGTTTTACAAGGCCAAGCTGAGAGAAAAACCAACATCATCACCAGTACAAACAAGCACACTTCAGGAATTCCAGGCAGAACTCAAAAACTTTGCACATCTTTAGACTGGAATTCCAGATCTACTAGCGTACCTTAGGACTGAGCCCACTGAATCTCAGTGACGCCTTCTCCAGCCAGGTGGCTGCAAATCTAAATTATAAACTTTATTAAACCCTGACTGGATTGGGGGCCATACGTTTAAACTACCATGCCAAGCATGGTTTTATTCCCAGCACTTGAGAGGCTGAGGCAAAAGGACTTCTGTGAGTTTCCATTCTGAGACTACATAGTGAATTCCAGGCCAGCCTGGGCTAGAGCGAGACCTTACCTAAAAAACCAAAAGATAAAAAAAAAAAAAAAATTAAAAAAATGTGAAAGTAGACAGGGTACACTAAATCAAACTATGGTTTCTATGCATCAAAGAACATATTCAAGAGTGAAAAGAAAATGTCCAGGACATTTGAAAACCATATATCTTATAAGTTACTATAAAAATATGTAAGTACATATTCCAACTAATCACAACAATAAAACCAAAACACAAATAAACTAAATTTTAGATTAAGCAAAGAACTTGAATAGCTCTTTATTCAAAGGAGACATACAAATAAATGGTCAACTGGACACACACTTTTGGACACTGGACACACACTTGTGGACACTGGAAACACAAATAAATGGTCAATATGTATATGAAAACATAATTGATATCAAGATTTGGGCAAAGGTATATTAAAACTATAGAGAAATCACCTCACACCTCTTTGAATGAACATTATAAAAACAGAGTAAGTATCCATAGTAATGAAGATGTAATGGGGCCCTTTTGCACTATTGATAGAAGTGTAAATTTGTGCAATCATGGCAGAGAAGAGTATGGTGACACCTCCTAAGTTAAAACAAAAATATTGCATGATGTTGCATGCAAATGGTTACATCATGCAACCAATCTTGGAGAGATATAGGCTTACTCTTATTCAGTGTAGCTTTTTTTGAATTAGCCTACCAATGAAAAACCTTAACTTCATGATTCACTCATCAGTTGGGGGATACCTAGGCTGGTTCCATTTCCTAGCTATTGTGAGTAGAGCAGTAATAAACATAGTTGAGCAAGTATCTCTAAGGTAGTAATATGAGTCCTTAGAATATATGCCTAGGAGTGGTATAGCTGAGTCATATGGTACATCTCTTTTTAGCTGTCTCAGGAAGCTGCACACTGATTTCCATAATGGGTAGACCACATTGCAACAGTATAGAAGGGTTCCTCTTTTTCAGCATCCTTACCAGCATTTTTGGTCATTTGTTTTCATGATAGTAGCCAATCTGACAGGAGTGAGATAGAATCTCAACATAGTTTTAATCTGTATTTCCCTGATGACTAGGAGTGTAGAAAATTTCTTAGATGTTTATATGCCATCTGTATTCCTTGTTTTGACAGCTCTCTATTTAGTTCTATAGCCCATTTTTTAATTGAGTTCTTTGATTTCTTATTTTTTAATTTTTTGTGTTTGTTGTATATCCTAGATATGATTCCTTTGTCAGATATATAGCAGGCAAAGATTTTCTCCCATTCTGTAGGTTGCCTTTTTGCTCTATTCACATTGTCTTTTACCATATAAAAGCTTTGTAATTTCAAGAGGTCCCAGCAATTAATCTGGGGTTTTATTGCCTGAGCAATTGGGGCTATATTCAGAAAGACTTTGCCAAGACCAATATGTTGAAGGGTTTCCCCTACTTTTTCCTCTATCAGTTTCGTTTCAGAGTTTCAGTTCTGATATTAAGGTCTTTTTTCCATTTGGACTTATTTATTGTGCATAGAGAGAGATAAGGATCAATTTTCATCCTTCTATAGATACATATCTAGTTTTCCCAGCACCATTTATTGAGTAATGGAAAGGTGGAGGGATGGCTAGTCAAAATCTAAGAGGATATAAATAAGTTATATGGAAAACTACCTTTTTGGGCAATGGAACACTCAGGAGCCATAGATTGTTACTAGAAAATTTTCAATGCCAGGGATGGGATACCTTCTAGTAGGTTGTTAGCCAGGGAGGTCCCTGATGCCCCCAAAACATTACAGACCATTGCTGAGACTCTTGGTTTCCCACCAGGAATATATGGAAAGACTGTATTGCTGAAGACTCCACATTCTTGGGCTGTAAAGTCACTGAGAAATCCTGCTGTAGCTGAGCTGAAAACCTCCTCCATATAAACCAGCTGACAGAAAGCTGGAAAAAGCCATGTTCCATGCAGCTCAATGGGACAGAGAGAAATCACCAGTGAAGATACTCAACAGTGGACACTGCAAGCCTTATATTTGGCTAGCCAGGCCAAATGAACCAATGGGTGCAATCATAGCACATCTGTTATGGGGGAAACCAACCACCTTCTAATATGACTGGCAGCCTGCTCTATGGAAGGGAATACATCCCTGATACTGAAAACCTATAACAGGGGTAGTCATTACCCTAGGGGTGCAACATCTGCTGGTGTCTGGCTTAATATATATACCATGCTCATCAAACTGCCCAGTAAGTACTTCTCTTAATGTTCATACCCATATATTAATGCTACTCTCACTTTTGGTTAGAGAAGCTTCTCTTTTCAGATGGCAGTGACATTGTGATGACTTAGAAGGCACCATGGTGCTGAGAAGTGGCAGAGGAGTGCTCAGCACTGAAACATCTCTATAACACCTTCCAAGACTCAGGGTCCTTTGCGGAAGAGGTGGCGGAAAGAATGTAAGAGCCAGAGGAAGGGTAGGACTCCTTACAATGTGTTCCTTCACACACAAAATGGTCTGGATATCCTCACTACACAAGACCACCATAATATGAGGAAAAGATCATGACATCAAAATAAAAGAGACTGGGTGGCAGGGGGAGGGGATATGATGGAGAGTGGACTTTCAAAGGGGAAAGTGGGAGGAGGCCAGGACTTACCATGGGATATTGTTTATAATCATGGAAGTTGTCAATAAAAAAATAAATAAAATAAAATAAAAATCTTAAGTGTCCATTAATGGATGAGTGGGTAACGAAAATGAGTAATTGCATAAAATGAATAGTTTTGAAGCTATTAAAAAGCAGGAAATTGCTCTTTCTCTGTCTCTTTCCCTCTCTTCTTTCTCTTTTATCTTCTGTTTTTCTCTCTCTACTTCCCTCTCCTCTCTTCTCCCTCTCTTGTTGATCTGCTAAATCAAAGTATCTTCCCTGTATAATCGCTTGGGAGTAGGAGGTAGAACAGTAGGTTCATGTCATTTGGTTTTCCGAGTGACACCCTGTCCTCCCTTGTTATCCATCAGTAAAGTAATATTATGGAAATCCTGTCAAATGTTACTTTGAAGTTATTATAATTGGGTAGAATAAGTTATTCATAAAAGGCTAGATGCTGAATAATTCACTTAAAGTACCTAAAGTTTGTAAAACTGCAAACTTAAAAAAATATGACTTTGAAGAAGGTAGAAATGAGCAGTGCTGTTAATGACTAGTTTTGATCATGACAGATGAAAATGTTCTAGAGATCTATTGAACAAAAATATGCATATAGTTAAAAGAAATAGTTCATACAGGGCTGGAGAGATGGCTCAGCAGCTAAGATGCTTGTCTACCAAAGCCTAATGACAAGAGTTCAATTCCCCAGTACTCACATAAGCCAGATACACAGAGCGATGCATGCATCTGGGGTTTGCAGTGGCTGGAGGCCCTGATATTCCCATTCATTCTCTCTCTCTCTCTCTCTCTCTCTCTCTCTCTCTCTCTCTCTCTGCTTGCAAATAAAACATTTTAAAGACTTTAAAAAATAGAACATGTAATTTACAATAGTGGGCTGGTGGGTGGCTTAGCAGTTAAGACGTTTGCCTGAGAAGCCTAAAGAAGCAGGTCCTATTACCCAGCACCCACATAAGCCAGACGCACATGGTGGCACATACATCTGGAGTTCATTTACAGTGTCTAGAGGCCCTGGTGTGCCTGTTCTCTCTCTCTCTCTCTATGTCTGTCTTTCTCTGTCTCTCTCTCTCTCAAATAAATAAATAAAAGTAATTTACCATAGTAATGCATTTGAGAATTTGTTAATATACTAAAGATCATATTATGTTACAAGATTAAAAAAAATAAAGTATGATCTTTACCACAAAATTTGACTAAAGTTCAATGTCATGGAGTTCTCCAGAAAATTTCACAGTCCATGTAAGTAATCCAACATGCTTAATATCCTCTGAGTCGATGATGACATCACAAAGAAAATTAGAAAATATTCTAAAGTAAAACTAAATAAGAAAACATAACTATGCTAGTCAGGTTGTGATCAGTAGGTAGAAATTACAGCAATATAATGAACATGAAAATTTTACATGCAGAATTATTAACTAATAAATATGATTAACTATGGAATGGAATAGAAATGCAGAAAACATTTTCCATCTCCATGGAGACTAAGAATTTACAAGAAGGTAGCTTATAATTTGGGAAGTATTTCCCCTTCCTACAAGTCCTTATTATGGAAAGTAAGACCACTAGACCACTGCAAGAAACCATATCCTGCCTGCAGAAAACAAACTGGCCAGAGGTTGTAGCCAAAACCCATCAGTAAGAGGAACCCACAGTGTGTCTGAGAAACTCAATATAGAATGCAGGGAGATTGATCCACTCTATAGAAAAGGCCTCATGGTGTCCATAAAGTTAGTTGAGCATAGCTGCCCAGCCATAGCTGTCCCAGAGTACAGCCCATTGCTGAGGTAATGACGAGCCAAGCTACAGAGCTGTTGCACCAGAAACAGCCCACAGGAGCCTGAACCATTCAGTAAGAATTGTGTATTATATAGCCTCCCTCATATCACAGATTGTTCCAGAAGCATAAACAGAAAGAGTTGCCAGAGAGGAGGCCATTCATTAAGACACAGTCCTCCTCCACTCCAACTACTGATGCGGAACCCATGGTCCTGCCTATTGCTTTAGAGGATTCCTCTTCAGCTCAGCCAAATAGGACAGGAGGGTAGATGTGTTATAAAAGCCAATGAAGTAGGTAGCATGATGACATATGAAAATGTGTGGCCTACAGCAACAAACAGGGTTTTGACCAAAGGTTCAGTATGTAATACTCTTCTCAGGACAGAGAGCAGGGCCTGAAATCGCTGATAAAGTTATGAATGACTGGCTATTGACCACAAAGAGTTGGTTTTATACTTGAAAGCAATTCATAGATGTCACAAATTGATTATAATAAAAAAGAAAAGTCATCATATCAGGGTTGGAGAGATGGCTCAGCAGCTCAGGCGCTTACCTCAAAAACCTAAGGACCCGGGTTGAATTCCCCAGTACCCACATAAAGCCAGATGCACAAAGTGGCACATGCATCTGGAGTTGTTTGCAGTGGCTAGAGGCTGTGGCATGCCTATTCATTCTCTCTCTGTCTCTTCTGTCTCTCTCTCTCTCTCAAACAAATAAAATATTACAGAAAGAAAAACCTTTAAATAAAAAAAGATGTAAAGAAACATTAGACAAATCCAGAAACCCATATATATTACAAAGATTCAGTAAATAAAAAGTAGAAGGAATCTGCCATGAGTTAAAAATAAAAGAAGACTGGGCTGGTGAGATTGCTTAGTGGTTAAGACACTTGCCAGTAAACCCAAAGGAACCAGGTTTGATTCCCCAGTACCCACATAAAGCCAGATGCAGAAGGTGATGTATGTGTCTGGAGGTCATTTGCAGTGGCTAGAAGCCCTGGTGAGCCCATTCTCTCTTTCTCTCTCCCTTTCTCCCTCTCTCTCTCTCTCTTAAATAAATAAAATATCTTAAAAATGATAATTTAAACAACATCTAGGACAATAAAAATTATAATCATAATAACATATCTTTACACATCCAACAAATAGCTTTAATTTTAAGATTGATTTCCAAGAGTTGAGGAGGACATGAAACTATCAGAAGTGGCATGTAGTATTACTGGAAATGTAAAACATTACATTTGATAGAGCAATGTGACAGGTCCTGGGCAAGGTGCGTGTTCTAGCAACTGTTCTGCACCAAATTACTTGAAAGAAATGAAAACAAACTTCTCCAGAACACTTCCGTGTGAATGTTCTTAGAACTTTAGTAAAAATGTTGAGCACTTAGTACATGAGTCTCAAAAGCATTAGGATCCATGAAAGGATCCCAGCACTGAAGACTTCATAGCGCTATACCTGTATGCCTTGATTTCTGTGAAATGCCAAACATGCCAACACTGGAGTGACAGACGGGGATTGTTGCCTTCTGAGAGTTAAGATTGATGACAAAGGCCATGAAGCAAAATGTGGGGTGAAGGAGATACTTTCACATGGCAGCTGTGCTGGTTGT
This sequence comes from Dipus sagitta, assembly GCA_036346955.1. Taxonomy (NCBI): domain Eukaryota; kingdom Metazoa; phylum Chordata; class Mammalia; order Rodentia; family Dipodidae; genus Dipus; species Dipus sagitta. The sequence goes on from CM070770.1 coordinate 318,984,075, forward strand.
AAAGTGAATTGATCGACTTTGTCAATTAGAGATAAAGTTGGCATGTTTTACAGTTTAAAAAAGTAGTGTCAGATTCTTTGTTCATAAAATTTAATTGTTGATATTTGATTCCCTATAAAGACATTTTATTCTCAGTTGTTTTTACTGGGAAACATAAAAAGGTTTTAGTTAATAAGTTATATGAAGCCTAATATCCATCTCTGCTAAAGCCTAGAATTTTCCATGTTAGAAAAATTTACACATCACAGATATTTTCCTGGCTTCATTTATTAAGTATTTCATTTTAATGTGTTCTGTGTTAAGCACAAGTTTTCATATCTCATACTATGTTGATAATAGTTTCTTTTATTTTAAAATAGCTTATTATTTAATTTCATTTAAAGGAAAAAATATCTACAAGACATACTATAGGGGATTCAGTTTCTTAAACATTGTTATTAAATTCCAACCTTGAATTCATCAAAAAGAATCAAAGTCAATTGGGCTGGAGAGATGGCTCAGTGTGAAGGCATTTGCCTTTGAGGCCTCATGGAGTTCCTTTTTAGCAACTGGAGGCCCTGACACACTCATTTTCTGTATTTCTCAGTCTCTTCTCTCTCTCTTTCTCTCTCTCTCTCTCTCTCTCTCTCTGTGTGTGTGTGTGTCTCTCTCCCTCACCTGCTTAAGAATAAATAAATAAGAATATTTGTCTTCAAAAATCAGAGTAAAGTATGGCAAAATTTATTGTTTAATTTTATTTTTGTAAAGAGGGAAGTAATTCTAAGACTAAATGAAAACACACATGAATGAAAATTAAAATTGCTACTTGGATAATATGTTCTTTTTTATGTCTTTTTTTAATTAATTAGTTTTGTACTCAGTGAATACAGTCAATTTGGTACCATTGTAAGGCTAATCCATGTCCTCCCCCTCCCCCTAGTCCCTCCTTCTTGAGGTATATGGGCAATGCATTCTGGAGTTAGCCCACAGTTATGGGTAGGATAAATGACTCTGCATATCATGACCTAACATGTGGCTCTGACAATCTTTCCGACCCCTTTTCTGCAAAATTTCCCTTACCCATTTTGGGTTCATTTTTGGTCTGCTTCAGTGATGAGGTGTTGGGGGCCTCTGGGTCTCTGGATCTCTGATTTGATAGGAGTTGATTTTTCTCTGTGTTGATCTCCTTCACCCTTGTGCTGGTACCCAGTTCACCAAGAAAACAGCACCCTTGTTGTTTGTTCTTAGCATCAGCTGGGGCCCTTTTGAGGTATGATGGGGTTGCTCTCTCCTTAGGATCTATGTCTATCTGAAAAAGAGATGCAGATTCTCCAATGGAGAGTAAGTTAGCACCAGGACAAATGAGATAACCTTTACTTTTTTTTATAGACAATTTAATAGGTGTAGGCCCTCTTGTAGCCCACAATTGATGGTAGCTTGATATTGGAGAGTGGGCTTATGTTTGGATATGGTTCTGACTTGTTTCCCAGCTCCAGCTATGGGTCCCATACCACTGAGGGGATCAGTTAGCCAAATCAAGAGTAGTTGGTTTCCCACCATGGCTGTGTGCCACTATTGTACTTGTGTGGACATCACGACAGGTTATTTGCTGCTAAGTAGGTTAGACCATGAGTTGCTTGGACAGATATTGGTCATTGTCCCCCAGTCACCCATATAGCACCTTCTGGCACTAGATGCGCTGACTGTCCAGGGACTGACTCTCTTCCAGCTTCCAGCCACGCCATTCTATTTTACGTGCCAACTGCATATGGTGTCTTCAGCAGTAGGGTCTTACCCCTAACCTTTGGTGGGTCATCAAGTACTCTGACAGAAATCTGTCTTTCTTTTAGGAAATGTTGTAGGTCTCTCTGATCAAAAGCTCATTGTGGATGATAGCCCCATGCTGGTACTGGGAGTTACAGGTCAGTGCCCACTAAGAAAAGGAAGAAAAAGAAAACTAATATAAAAGAGTTAGAGAGAAGGGGGGAGAGAAGCTATACAAGATTAAGGTCAGTCTTCTTCATACCCTCTCCAGTGTCTTGTGGCTCAGGTGTTCCCTCTAAGGGCCTGGTGAAGGTTCAGCCATTTGGTCTGCCTTTTAGGATGTAGCATTTTATGGTACCATTGCTGTTTGGGTCTAGATTTGTGTTTCCCACCTCTCCCTTGCCCTCCCCTCCCTCCCCACCCACCCTATTGTCTATTCCAGGAGATGCTTGCTGGGTATGTGGAGAAAATATTTGTTAGTTATCCAACTGACAGAGGCCTAATCTCTAGAATCTACAAAGAACTCAAAAACCTAAACAGTAAAAAGTCAAACAACCCACTTACAAAATGGGGCAAAGAGCTGAACAGGCAGTTCACAGAGGAAGAAATACAAATGGCAAACACACACTTAAGAAAATGTTCATCATCCCTAATCATCAAGGAAATGCAAATTAAAACAAGTATGAGATTCCACCTTACCCCAGTGAGGATAGCAAACATCAAAAAATCAAATGAAAATAAATGCTGGTGAGGATGTGGAGAATTAGGAACACTAATCCACTGTTGATGGGAATGTAAGATGGTACAACCACTCTGGAAAGCAATATGGAGACTCCTGAAAAAGCTGACTCTAGAGATACCAACAGACCCAGTTATTGTCTTACTGGGCATCTACCCTAAAACTGTTAAACCACAGGCCAAAGAGATTTGCTCAACCATGTTTCTAGCAGCTCAATTCATAACAGCTAAGAGCTGGAATCAACTCAGATGTCCATCACTAGAAGAATGGATAACTAAGATGTGGTATATCTACACAATGGAATTCTATATAGCAGTAAGAAAAAATGACACAATGAAATTTGAGGAAAAATGGTTGAACCTAGAACAGATCATTCTCAGTGAACTTACGCAATCACTGAAAGAAAATTGCCTCATAGTCTCACTCATCTATAGCACCTAACCTGAATCTACCCAGGATAATATGTTCTTAATGCCCCCACACATTATAGTAATGTAAATATTCCTTATGCTCAAGGTTTCTACCTATGTGAAGAAACGAATTATGAGGAGGAATGGCACACATGTTCTTAGTGTTTGGTTTTGGGTTTTAACTATTATATCTTCCTCAAATATCTGGCTACATTTTGGTAGTCAAGGTGTCAAGGGATTATCTATCTGAGATTAAAGCTGTTCACAGATATTCAAGTTAGAACATTAAAACATGGGAACAGTTTTGTTCCCACAGTTAAGAGTCTGGTACTGGCTCTCCCACTTAGATACAGGCTTGCTCAAATCCCGTTTAGGGTTAATTATCCAGGAGCATCATATTTGTAGCACTGGTGATTAAGAAGCTTTGTCCTTAGACCTAGATTCGTGTTGCAAAATAAAAAGGTTCTCAGTGCCTTGTACTCTGTGCTGGCTTGGTGTGGACGTGTGAGGTCTGCTCATGGTGAAGTACTCTGACTTAGACCACACGAGAAAAGGAGCCCTGGGGTCATCACGGGACTGGCTATGAAGGAGGAACAGAGATGGGAAGCTGTCAGAGGGAGAGAGGTAGAAACTACCTTGAGTTCAATAAAGCCAGAATGGATTGATGGGGTGTCATTGCCGAGAGAAACTTATGTGTTAGCATCTGATCGCCCTGGATTCAAGATGTTGGGATTAGGCTAAAACTGCTCAAAACAACGGTGATGTTTTCTTGCTTTCCCTGGGAGAGGGAACAGTGTCAAGATTTGAGCATTGTGTGAAAACCAAGTTGCTGTTTTAAACAGACCAGTTTTTCTTGCCCCCCCCCCCATGCCCCGTGGTCCATCTGCCCCATGCAGGTCTTTGGTTACAAAAAGCATTTCAGAACAATAACAACAACAAAATGTGGGCTGGTTCTAAAGGTTTCATTCATCGAGGCCAGCCTCAGGGCTAAATGGAAGAGTCCTGTCAGCCATCAAACTTAACAGCCTTTAAACATGTGCGACATTTCTCTAAGCACATTGGTTCCTTAATATGGTAAAATGTGCGACATCCAAGGAGAAATGCTGGTGATCTCATAGCCCAAAACTGATGGAGTCAAAGCCCTGTATTCCTAAGAAGCACTCATACTTTCCATTTTGATAAAGCCAGAAGCAGACAGGAGAGGCAGTGGCTTGATGTGCATTGTTCATTCTCAGCGAATGTTTCTTCCTGTATACCAGAGCACAATGCTTTAATTCATAGCTTATGGGATTTTAAAAAATATAACCCATTCAAATTTTTTTCTATATTAATCAGTGGTTTCTAAAGATCCACAGGGATAAATAAACCCTGCAGAGCTGGCAGGGGTTTTGTGGCACAACCGCTGGTAGTTATAAACAGTAAACAAAACACAGTAACCATTTTAAGCACAAGAGATTGCTGTATCGTGCAGGGCATAAATCATTAGCTTCATAATTTCAGCAGCCATGTCTCCAAAGCAAAATTAAGGCAACAGTTCCCCCTGTGGCAATAATGAAGTACTGTAATTTTTTTTTAAAAAAAAACATAAGTAAGAGAAGGTATTCTTGTATCTTGGAAATGATTGAATGTTAAGTTCAAGAACTATCTGGAACTCACATCTGTGAGAAGCCTTTTGGAGAGATGAGACCAGGCTGCTTCCATCCTCACGTCTGTATTTGTAGACGTGGACACAAGCCCCGTGCATGTTCCTTAAAGCCCCCATGGCCAGCATGTGCTGTAGGTAGGGCATGAACGCGATGACATGTCACCACTGAGAAAATGACAAATTTCTCTCAGCTGTAAAGGCAGACATTATTCAGTGATTCACAAAGAGGCAAAAGAGTGCTAAACCCAGTACAGGACAGAGAAAAGACAAACCCCTCACTCCCAGGGACTCTCAGACTTAAAGGCCAATAACCAAAAACAAAAACCCATTTTCCAGTTCAGAGCTGGCCTAGCCATATGTCTTCCTCACTAATTTTGCCAAGAGCCAACGATCAATCACAAAAAAAAAAAAAAAAAAAAAAAACAGGCAATTGACTAATAGCTTGTTCATTTTGGACAAGTGTACTTGGCCATGGGACATTATCAGACAAAGACTTCAGGGATAACATCTTGATGGCTGTGTTGAGCCAGTACTATAGGTTGTTTCCTTCTTAGTTGATTTTCCATCTGTCTTATGTAATAAACAGACTTATCACTGTCTCTAAAAAGAAAGTTAGTTCTGAGGTGTTTTTTTTTTTGTTGTTGTTTGTTTTTGGTTTTTCAAGGAAGGGTCTCATTCTAGCCCAGGTTGTCCTGGAATTCACTATGCAGTCTTGGGTTAGCATCGAACTCACATTGGTCTCCTTCCTCTGCCTCCTGAGTGCTGTGATAGAAGGCAGACAATACCATGCCTGGCTTGTCTTTTCTTAATGCATGTGTTTTTTTTTGTTTTGTTTTGTTTTGTTTGTTTTTGTTTTGTGTGTGTGTGTGTGTGTGTGCCAGTACAAGATCTTGCTTATGGAGGCCAGAGGACAACCATGACATCCTTATTCAGGAAGGATGTTATCCACCTGTTTTGACCTCAGGCCTCTCGTTGGCCTGGAGCTCAGCAATTTGGCTTAGGGTTTCACAAGTCTCTGCCTCTCCCACACCGGGATTACTAGCACATACCACCATGCCCATTGTTTTTATGTGGGTCTGGGGATTGAACTCAGGTCCTGCTCCTCATGTTTGAATGACAAGCACTGACTGAGCCATCTCCAGCCCAGATGCAGTATTTTTCAAAAAATGTTTCTGTACTACCATTCATTTTAAAATAGCATTTAAAAACTATTCACCATGTTTTTGAGTGCCTTCTAATAATGTGCTTTGTCTAAAAAGTGTACACTATTAAGTCAGGAAGGTAGAAAGTTAGCTACTAGCCTAATTATCTCAATCAGTAGATAGTCTAATTTGATATGATAGAGAAAGAGATTAAATCACAGTGCATAGTGTGGAACCACTTCAAAAGAACAGGAATTCCAGTACTTAAATAACCAAGTGTCATTTTCCCCTTTTTAATTATTGTTTTTATTTATGATAATGCAGACAAACTGTTTTTAAAAGACCAATGTCTATGCTTAGTGGGTTTAATTGTAGTTATAATTGCTGTAGGTATTTAAATATACACATTCTCCTTTACTAATCTAAAATGTCATGGTGGTCTTTTACCCCAACTCTTGAGAGGCTGTGGTAGGAGGATTGTCATGAGTTCAAGACTACCCTGGGTTACATAGTGAATTACACATCAGTGTGATCTACAGTGAGACCCTGCCTCAAAAAAAAACATATCAAACAAAGCAAAAATGCCAAACTATAACAACAAAACAAAACAAACAAAAACTCCAAACAAAATAAAACTAAAACTCTTAAAAATAATGAAATAAATTCAGAAAATAGGTTGGAGAGGTGGCTTCTTTCCCTTTAGAGAAAAACTTATCATGAGCGTTTCAACATAGGTGTTGAAACTTTTATCACTCTATAAAGTGGACTCATGTGGTAGACAAACTATAGCATTATTTTTTTTTAGTGTGGCTTGTAAATAATCTTATGAACAGGATGGTGAATCCCATGTACATTCAAAGAAATGTCACCTTCATATTCTAAGTCAAAAGGTGACAGATGTGGTTTATCTTTACTGGCATTCCTTTCTAGCCCCTTTTTCCCCTTGTCCACTCCTCAGGTCCTCCATCTTCCAACTTACCTCTTCACAAACCCTACTGATTAAGAATGTCACCATTCATACTTACAATTTGGTGAGGCCCACTGTTTCTCATACTTTTGGCTAAGATGAGCCAATGATAACAGGAGAACTAGAACATATTGTGTAAGTCAGGCTAAGGGGGAACTGAACCAATTCCAATGCTACCGCCTAACAGACCAACAGAACTCCCAACCTGAATACTTAGTAAAATGTACTACCAGGCATGATGGGGCACACTGGGAATCCAGTATGTGAGAGGCTATGGTAGGAGGATTGTGAGTTCAAGGCCATCTTGGACTACATAGCAACAAATTATCTCAAACAAAAGCAAACCAAAATTCAAAACAAGAACAAGAACAAACACAAATCACTAGCCGTTTGTACATGAAATGTGGTGCAGTTCATGGTACTAATAACAAACAAAAACCAATCCAGAAGCTGAATTGTTCAGATCATATGCATCTTATGAGTCCAATAGGCAAATATGAAGGGACATTTTAAAATATACCAATAAAAGACAAACAATTCAGCGCAAATTAGGCAAAGGGGTTGAACTGATTTTTCTTAAGAGACAATACACTAATAACCAAGCATATGAAAAGACATTTGACATCATTAATCACTACGAAATGCAGGTGTGGTAGCACATGCCTGTAGTCCCAGCACTTAGAAGGTGGATGCAGGAGGCCAACCTGGGCTTGATCCCACTTACTTCCCCTAAAAAGAAAACACACATCAAAATCCATCACGAGAGACCACTTCACACCTCCTAGGAGGACTACATCAGAATGTAAACAGGAGTAATCAAGGAATATCTGGCAATGAGGTGAATGTGGAGTAATTTCAACTTCCATGCATTGTAGTATGAATTCAGGCATTGGAGGTTTCTTGTGAAGTTATTGGATAGTTCTTCAAGGAGTTAAGTGCAAAGTTTATGTGAAAGTATACAACCTTGCAACTCTACTTATAGGAATGTACCCATAAGAACAAAAATAAGTGTACAACTGAAATTTGTAGCCACATTCTCCTAACAGAAATTCTCATAACAGCCAAGGCATGAAAACAAGCCAAATGTCAATCAACAGAAAAACAGAATGTAACATCCACGCAATGGGACAAAATCCATTAAAAGGCATGAGTAGTGATGCATCCTACCATGTGGGTGACTTTGACGACATGCTGAGTGAAAGAAGCCAGATGACCACGGCCTTTGAGACCATCTGCACTGTGAACCCTCTGAGATCTTAATATTAATGACCTTGACTTCCCCTCTGCTTTTCGGGTCCGCTGCAATCAGAGATCCCAGCTTAGAAACCCAGCCCCAACTCCCTGTTAAGCTACCACTGGATAGCTTGGCTAGGGAACCTGAGTGCTGACTAGAAATAACTTCCAATTACTAGCATTTTAGTGGTCAAACCAAAGGCCGAAGGTCCTTTCCCTTTCTCTTCATTCAAGATGAGTATTTTAGCCAAACAAAACAGTCTATTGAACACTATGAGGGCTATGGAAGCCACAGCCTGTGGACGTAGGAAAAAATTAAACCAGCCACATAGATAGCTCCTCTTTAAAAACAGACTTGGGCCTCATTTATGCTGGAGCACTCATCTTGCCCTACCATGATCTTAAGACATTGATCAGTGTCACATTGTAATGGCCCAGGTGGAATCACTCTGTATCACCCCATCCATTTCTAGCTGCTTTCTCAAACTTCTACTGCTGCTACCATATGAGCCATAGCCCATTTCATGGATTGGAAGATCATCAGACTAAAAGAACAGAGTGAACTGTTTTACATGTTTGTATATATGTATTGGTGTGTGTGTGTGCTGGTGTGTGGCACGTGTATGCGTATGCACTTGCATGTAGAGGCCAGAGAACATGCCCAGGTATCACTGCTCTCAGGCGTCATCCACCTTGTCCAAGACAAGGTCACTCATTAGGCCAGAGCATAAGCTACACTGGCTCTCGGGTGAGCTCCAGGCAGTGCCCTAGCTTTCCTTCCCCAGGGCTGGGAGGAAAAGCCTGTGCCAACACACCTGCCACTTTTACATGGCTTTGGGGGATGGGACTTGGGTCTTTTTGATTGTGAAGTAAACACTTTATTGACTGAGCTGTTTCTCTATCTTTGGAATTTACTGTTAAAAGTCATTGAGTTATTTCTTATCTGGAGTTACCTGGTTTCATCACTAGAACCAAGCAAGCTGGCACAGTTCTCTGAGGGCCACAAAAGCAAAGAGGAAGATTCTCCGCACACAGCTCACCCACCACTCAGCTTTGTTTAAACCTCTCTTTCAGGATAATTTCAACTGGATGCACACGTTTGAGGAGAGTATGGGGAGCCTTGTGCTGTGCCTCTCCCAATGGACCCTAGAGTGACAGTGCTGACAACGTACATCTGGAAGTTTCCAAACACCTGGATGACGGAGTTGATTTTTCCACTCTTCACCTGAACTCTTGGCATTGCCTGGGCAGACCTGCCACTCTCAGGATTTTAGCTTGCCGCCACATGCTCCACATGACCCTCTGTGTCACCTTTCTTCTGGGCTACCCTCTTCCCTGACTCCACGTGTTTTACCCCATATGTCGTTCTGGCCTAACAAGCACCCAGCCTCAATTACTTAAGTTATGCTCCCTGTCCAAGACTTATTCCTTCTAGAATCTTGCTCAGTGGCAAATTACTATGTGTTTAAGCCCCCATGGTTTTACAGGATATGACCATGAGTAAGACTAGGAAGGTTAGACAAACCCACCCCTAATTGTGAAATCAGTAAGCACTTTCTGAATGCATCCTTTATGTTTAGCTCACAACCAGCTCCCAAGCACCTAAATTATGAAATTCCACCCTAATCTTACCTGCCTCCTAGCACGCACTATCCAAGCAACATCTCACTTTCATTTAGCAAATACTGTATTTCTTGAGAGGCACGGAGCTAACATGCCTTGGGGGTTACAAAGATAAATCGCATCCATTCCCTGCCCTCTGACCATTTTCATAATAAATAATGAACTGCTTGAATTTGTGGGATTAAAGAAATGTTTGTGCCTAATTTGAATTGATGAGAAATCCAATTTACTTAATTCTGGCAAAATAGCATAATTTGACAACCTGATGAACGGCAAACCCTGTTTACGTTGTTGCTGCTCCTCGCCCCCACCCCGCAACACTGGCAGAATGAAACACAGACCCTCTTTTGTCTGTGCCATAAGAAACCCTCTTGATTAGCTTTTGCATCAGAATTTCTGAAAGTGGTTTTGGTTTTATGATGTAAGCAAGCACTGTTATTATCATTTCGAATGCGAGCTTTCATAACCTTCTGCAAGTTCGTCCAATGGTGCTGCTAAGCCTTTGCCGAGAAGCGACTTTCAGTCCAAGCGATAGAGCACTGTGAAGAAAGACCGGCCACCAGGATCCCTGTTGGAAAGAAAATGCAAAAAGTCACTTCAAAGCAAATATACATTAAAATAATGGTGAATTGGAAAGTTCCAAAAATGCATTTCCCCCTTCAGGAAAATTTGTTTTGGATTATTTGAGTTGTAATTTATGCAAAATCTCCAGGAATAACACTTGTCTCATATGAGAAACAACTGCTCCATACTTGCATTTTTATTTCCCACAGCTCTACCTTACAATCCCTACAGTGTAGTGAGAAATGTCTCTTTATTATTCCGTGCATCCCCTGCCAAGGAAACACAGTGTTGTTCCTCTCGCTGTTTCTCTTTTTACGCCCCTCTTCCTGTTTTAAAGTCTTCACTCCCTGTCACTAATCCAGAGGGCCTGGTTCCAAAGGCCCGCTCAAGTTCCACTTCAGGAACAAGGTGGTACCTGCCTTAGCAGGGTTGGGCCTTGGAGGTTATCTATTTCACATAGTTTCCAGCTGTGCAGCATAGAGATAGACACTTCGGAGCCTTTTGAAGGAAGGTTGGAAATGGAAGCGGAGAAGGAGCCACTGTGGCCTAGGTTTCTTGAATCCAGCTCCGCTCTCAGCATTTAATTGTCTAACCTTTCCCAGGAAGACACTGCCTGAAAAATGGTTTCCAGAATTTTAGCGCATAATATGTCCTAGTTTACTATGACAAATGAAGAACTTAAGGTTGACAAAATGAGTGTCTTATTTTGCCTCACAGTCACAGAGCGAGAGTAAGCTAACTATCCCTGGCTCTTGGGACTCCTGCTTGACACATTGCTCTCTCTGCTTTCACGCTATAGATGATTCCTTAATACAACATGCTCCTGGTATGTCCTGTGGTACTTGTGCACATGTCCTTACCTGAGGGTGGCTGTAGCTGCCACACGCTTAAGTGTACTTTGTACTGGCCTGATTCTTTAGCAGGACCTTAGCAAGCCGGTCAGCTGCCTGGGCTTTGCAGACTCACACGCGCCATGAAGAGAAAACAGCACTCAGAAAGTCCGCTGTCCGTGTTGGCTGGAACACCAGGAGCTGTACCTTGTCAGAAATGAAGAGAGTTGACATGAATTGTAGCCAGTATAGCTACGTTCTTCATAAGAAAAAAAAAAAAAGCCAAATCTTTTGTTGTTGTTGTTTGATTGATTTTGTTTGTTTGTTTGTTTGTTTGTTTGTTTGTTTTTCAAGGTATGGTCTCACTCTAGCCCAAGCTGACTTGGAATTCACGATGCAGTCTCAGGCTGCCCTTGAACTCACAGTAATCCTCCTACCTCAGCCTCTTGAGTGCAGGGATTAAAGGCGAGCACCACCACACCTAGCTAAAAAAAGCCAATCTTGCTGGCTGTTTCCACACTAGTAACATTTAACCATTAGGTGATTCCCCTGTCCTAAAATGCTACTTGGTTTTCATCCCTCAAATCTCATTTTTTTGGGGGGGGGGAGGGACTTTCACTGTATTGCAACAAGGCATTTCAACAAGAAAAACTGACCCCAACTCTTATTTTAAAAAGTGAGGAGCTGCAGGGATGGCTTAGTGGTTAAGGCACTTGCCTGCAAAACCAAAGGACCCAGGTTTGATTCCCCAGGACCCAGATTAGCCAAATGCACAAGAGGGCACAAGTATCTGGAGTTCATTTGCAGTGGCTGGAAGCCCTGACACGCCCATTCTCTCTCTCTCTCTCTCTCTCTCTGACTCTAATAAATAAATAAAAATTTAAAAAATAAAACTTGGGCTGAGGAAATGGCTTAGTGGTTAAGGCATTTGCCTGTGAAGCCTAAGGACCCCAGTTTGATTCCCCAGGACCCTTGTAAGCCAGATGCACAAAGGGGTGCATGCATCTGGAGTTCATTTGCAATGATTGGAGGCCCTGGTGTGCCCATTCTCTCTCTCTCTCTCTCTCTACCTGCCTTTCTCTCTTTCTCTCAAATAAATAAATAATAAAAAATATTTTTAAAAACTTTTTTAAAAAATTAAACCTTTTCTTGACTCTTCATCTTTTGTAAGCTCTTTCTCCAGCTGTCCTTTAAAGGGCACATAGCCTTTGTTCTCTCCCAGGTCCATCTCAGCTCTACATTACGTACTTCTATAGTGTAGGTTTCCTGGGATGCTCTTTATTTCATTTGATCCATGAATGTATTTAAAGCTCAGCTCTTCTTTGCTGCGACTTTTCTCCATATCCCTTCTGAACAAGTACAAGAGGAAGCCTCTTTGGACTCCAAGCTGCAGGCATCTGCCCTGTTCCCTTCTCCTTCCCCAGGCCCACTTGCCTGCCTGCCCCATAGAACATTCCCACATAGAACCTTTGGACCCCTTCTATCTCACACTTTGTACTTGGGAATTCCTTACTCAAATCTTGCTGGCTGAGTCAGCCTTGAGGGCCTGGGAGGCTTTTGAACTTGAGAGTTTTTTCCTGCCTTATGCAGTACATGCCAAGGAGTGTTGAGAAGGAGGCTGCAGACAGAAGGGAGATCTTGACACGGCGTGAGCCTGCAGACTGGGCCTTCCTATGCATGTTCTTGAGGCCTTGGCACTACCTGAATGGAGATGGGTGGGAAGAAAAGGGTGAGTGAGATTTTTGCCTAAGATACTGTCACCATAAGACGGAATTTAAATCCACGTTTTCCTTCAATGATTACAGGACAATATGTTCATCATGTTAGGAAATCAGACCATATCTGATATAACATTTTATGGCTTGGTTTCTAGCCCTTTAAATATTGAATATGCCCTATTATAGTTCCCCATTTTCATTCTAGGATTAGAATCTACAAATACTGGGGAAGACTTGGGTCTTTTTGTTCTAAAGCTAGATTAATCTTCCACTTCCTACTGGTCTTCTTGTGAAGGGTATCTCATCTTCACATCCAACTTAAACCATCAAAATTCAACAGTATCTTCCTGTTCATATTAAACCCACTTATGGATGTTTGGTCTTCTTTTAGTTAATGGAATTACTGCCCACTTAGTGCCAGCTAAAAGCTTACCACACACCTGCCCTAGAGAGAAAACACAGTCTATCTGTGTGTCTTGCCCCCACCCTCTTCCTTCATACTTCAGCTAATTCATTTTCATAACTATTTACTCTTCTGCCCTCTTGAACCCACCGTCACACACTTTCATTAGATCTGTGTTTATATCCCTGCCCAATTTTTTCTGAAAAAAAGTTCTTTTTAGCATTTTTGTTTTCATATGTTAATCTCAGTCTCCCTTACCAACCTTCCTTTCTTCCCCATAATTGCTTTTATCTTTTATTCTTTATACTCATGCACACCACCATACACATTTACTTTATAACTCAGCCAATTTTGCTAATCCCAGACTATTCGAGAATTTATAAATTGTCATAATTGGTTACATGCATACACATTTACTAAAGTTAGTCTTGTCTGGACTATATTTTTTTTCTTATATTACTATAAAAACCTACTGAATTACTCTGTTATTGTCTTCATGAAGCTTTCACTGTTAAAACACCAAAATCACTCCTGTTTTCTTTTTTCCTATATGCATGTTATGCATGTATGTCTCTCTCTGTCTTAAATGCAATGTCCTCATATGCAGGGACTGAACTCATTGTTATGTGTTTTTATGCCTTGTATATCATCATCACACAAGTAGTAGGTGACTTGCAAACGTTTCTTTTGGAGCCCAATTTCAACAGAGATTGGTTTTAATAAAAATAAAAACAAATGATGCAAAAGATTCATTTATAAAGGCAGCCACAGTTTTTTGTTCTCTTTTAGCCCACTTTGCTACTCTTAAGCATTGACTTTCTCACTAGGTTCTAAGACTCCTCTCTCCAAATTGCCACAGTGCGAATGTCTGCAAAACCTGTCAAGAATCCCTGATGAAAGGCAGTATAGAATTGCAAGATTAATTACAAAGACAGGTGTGGTATTCAAGCCAGAACCAGCCACCTGTGCACCCTCAGTTTCCAGAGAAGAGTCACACATGTCTGCCGGAGGTTCCCCAAGTCACTTATCACCCCTGTACAATGCTTCTTAGATGGAGGCCATCTGGAATTGCAGAGGTTCCTCTCTCAGCTCCTCTCTCTCTTTTTTTTTTTTTTTTTTTTTTTTTTTTTTTGATCACCTGCCCTAACATAAGCCTGGTGTCGTGTGTGTTTATAGTGTGTCTCCTGGGCAGTTTATGGTTCTGTTTCTGGCATTTCCCCTCAAATCATTTTGGGAGTCACAGCATGAAGTTGGAGTGGGGGAATTCAAGTTCAGCTGTTTAATTTTCTGTCATGGGGTTTCCATATCCTTTTGGCTCTTGGAAATGATGTGGCTAAGATGCAGGATCTTTACATGGTCCACATGCAGGGGCAAGTCAATTAAGCACGCTGTGCATCTGGATAGTTGCAAGGATGAACAAACATTTCACAAACGACTCCCACATATGGTCTCGTTCCATTCTGAGTATAATCCTGTGAGGTGCGCCAGTGATTCACGCGTTGTTTTCTTTCACAGGATCTCAGAGACAGTAACGATTAAGATGGAGGCTTTCTGCAAATTCTATGATTGTTAATACAGAAGAACATGTTGGCAATAATTGGAAAACAAATAGCTATCTTCCAAGCAAATTATCTATTTACAGAGTTCAGTCATTTGCAACACCACAAAGATTCAACCTATTAAGTATACTTGCAGATTATAGTTCTGGCAGGAAAAATATATTCAGATTACAATATTTTAAGATAGTTTTATTATTAATTAGCACAGTGATGTGATAAACTAAACAGTAAATGAATAGGAAGTAAAAAAAATGTAGGTAAAAGAAAAGGAATACTTCGCATCAAGTTTTTATAATGTGCTTTGCAATTACCAATACCAAATATTTCAACTCTTCCGATTCTTTTTTGTGCTGTTTAGAACTTACCATAGGTTCTATAAGAGCAAACAGGGCTTGCTACCCTCCATGCTGGGTTCTGCTTCCCATAGCGTGATCCTCTGGTTTCCTTAGTGTAATTATTAATACCCTTTGCCCGTGTTTGTCTGAGTGGCTGTTATTTCTATGATAGAATTATAAAGTTCTTCACGTACTCTGTTCCGCCCTCATCAAAAATATGATTTAAGGGCTGGAGAGATGGCTTAGCAGTTAAGCGCTTGCCTGTGAAGCCTAAGGACCCTGGTTCAAGGCTCCATTCCCCAGGACCCATGTTAGCCAGATGCACAAGGGGGCGCACTCATCTGGAGTTCGCAGTGGCTGATGCGCCCATTCTCTTTCTCTCTCTCTGTCTCTGTAGCTTTCAAATAAATAAAGGTTTTTTATTTTTTTTAAATATGATTTGAAACCCTGTGCCCATTCGGTGAGCCATATTGTTCCTGCTGCTTTCACTTTCGAGCTTGGTCCTTTGAATCAGAAAGGTTGTTTTATTTTATTTATTTATTTATATTTTGATGAAATTCAACTAGTCTTTTTTTCTTCTTCTACAGTTTGTAATTTTGTTGTCATATGAAAAAATTCTTGGCCAGATCTGATATCAAGAGAAATTCTCTCTTCAGTTTTTTTCCATGTATTTTTATTACTAAAAACCTCCTATATTTCTGAGTGAATTTTTGTAAATTATATGAGGTAAAGGTACAAATTTATCATTTTGTACGTGACTATCCCATTTTACCATCACTATTTGTTGAAAAGTTTATTTTTCCCCCTGAATATTCTCAACACCTATTATTCTAAACACGATTTTCCCTCATACCTTTACTCCTTAGTTTTTTTTTTTTTTTTTTTTTTTTTTTTTGGTTTTTCAAGGTAGGGTCTCACTCTGGTCCAGGCTGACCTGGAATTAACTATGTAGTCTCAGGGTGGCCTCGAACTCATGGTGATCCTCCTACCTCTGCCTCCCGAGTACTGAGATTAAAGGCGTGCGCCACCACACCCGGCTCTTAGTTTATTTTGAATGTACTAATTGAATCATTTCACTCTCTGACTTTCCCCAATAATATGGTCAGATATCACCATCTATTGCAATCTCACATCAAATTCACTCTTACTCTGTCTTTCATGTGTTATTCATTAGCAAACACTTGGCGTGTACATGCACTTAGTCATTTCTTTTCTTGCCTCCTTTCCATCCAGTCAGATACTTAATGCATTTGTTTGTTTGTTTGCTTACTTCTGTTGCTTTGCTCCTTGTTGCCTAGAAAAATTCTAATCCTTAACACACAAAATGGACAAATTCCATGAAAGCAAAGGAGCTATATTGCTGTGACACAGGTTATGCTTTTGAGAAAACAAAGCAGCTGAGAGCAACGAAACTTTTTCATTGTCTACTGAGGGAAACACAAAGACCATGATGTTCTTTTAAAACATGTGCTTTTAGGTAGAGAGATTTGAAAAAATAATGGCCCATTTTATGATGCATTAATATGGATAAAGAAGTTCAGTTGATTAAAAAAAAAACAAGTAAGCTAGTTAGTAATTTATTTTTATTTTTTATTTATTTATTTTTTTTTTGGTTTTTCGAGGTAGGGTCTCACTCTAGCCCAGGCTGACCTGGAATTCACTATGGAGTCTCAGGGTGGCCTCGAACTCACGGCGATCCTCCTACCTCTGCCTCCCGAGTGCTGGGATTAAAGGCGTGCGCCACCACGCCCGGCAGTAATTTATTTTTTAAAAAAGGTACTCTTTCTTTCCTATAATGTCCCTCATAGAATATTCATTTCCTATTCATCAAAAAATTTCAAAGAGCCCAGCAGAGTTTTCTTATCTAAGGCAGGTGTACTTAGAGGACAGAAGACTCTGACCCAAGGCCAGAAGGGTTTCAACATAGTTCCAGGACCAAGATCTAGAAGAAGAAATGTCACCTGAGGGAATGTCTGGATACATTAGTCCACACTGCCTCAGAATAACAATTCCAATGAAGAGCTGCTGTGAAATATTCTAAAAATTCATTCTGAAGAATTGAAAATCATATGCACATTCTCATCCCTTAGGACATAGTTCAGATATGAGCTATGAGTAAGTGTTAGAGAAAAATGCTATTGAAATACTTGCACTCCCTAAGCACCAAAACATAAATAACAATGAACACCAGAAGGTCAAGGAAAAGAAGAGTTAAAGTTAGTTTTAATTTTTTGTTAGCTATAAACACATTACTGTCATTTATCATTCATTAGGGAATTAAAACACATAGTATTTGATTAAGGAAGAAATTAAATGTAAAAGAAAGAGAATTTAGCTAATTAACCCCTACATTCTAAGTTTCAGTGAGTCTATAAATGGTACATTGGAAGAAAGAACAAGGAAGTTCGAATGTTAACCCAAGTTGGTTAACTTAGTGGCTTTAGTTCCTAGGGATACGACACCACAGATCCAGTCCCATCCAGCTCAAGTGATGACAAAAGTCAGGAGGAACACTGGCCTTCTCTGTTGCTTTCCTTAATCTCTTTTCATGTAAGTATATCTCTGCTTCTTCTTCCTGGGTTGGATTAATCTGTCTGATGACATTAGTAAAAGGACAGCCAGTCCATCTGCGGTCTTGTCTGAGCCTAAGTCAAGGTGAAATTCTGATGCCTCTTGTTGTTCCTGTTTGGTTTTTGTTTGTTTTAAATTAGCATGCATTCAGTGTATGAAACCACGGGTGTAATTGTGGCATTCTCATAAATGTGCTATGATACTGTAGTGACACCCATGGTCATCTCTTGCCACAACTTCTGGTTTTCCCTTTCTTCTTCCTAAGTCATTCCCCTTCTACTTCTATGTCTTTAGAAAAGCACTAGACTCCATGTATTGGGAAAAAAATTATATGTGTATTTTTAAGTCTAGATTATTTTTGTTAACATGATGATCTCCAGTTCCATCCATTTCCTGCAAATGACATCATTTAAATCCTTTTTATAGCTGAATAAAATTTCATTTTGTATATATAGCATATTTTCTTTATACATACATCTGTTGTTGATAGGTATCTTGGCTGGTTTCATAGTCTGCAATAAACAGATGTGCAGGTATCTCTGTGGCATGTTGACTTAGATTCCTTTGGGGAGACACAAGGGATGGATGCTTGGATCATCTGGTAGGTTGACTTTTATTTTTTGGAGTTCACTTCAATCTGAGTTCTATGCTGGCTGCACCAGTTTACATTCTCACCAATCATGTTTACATCTTCCCCAACATTTGTTGTCATTTGATGAGAGCCATTCTATCTAGGGTGAGATGGAATCTCCATGCAGTCTGCATTTATATTTCCCTGGTGGCTAAGGATGTTGAACATTTTCTCATGCATTTGTTGGATTTATACCATGTTTTAAGAAAACAAAAATAGTTAAGAGAAGATGCTTTCCACTCCCTCTTCTGCATACCCACTCTTAATCCTCCTGCAAACACCACTCCCTACAAATTAGGATATGCAAACACCACCACAGATAATCCTAGAACCAATAACTTAATCTCTGAGTGCACAGCAATGAAGTGGTCAGAGTGAGGAATTTTGAGTTTTCAGAGCCTTGGTCACTCCTGTGGTATACCTCCTATTTCTACAAGTTATATAGTTTGTATGTCTAATTGTCCTAGCTTTTCCACTCAGTTTGAAAACATCAGTCTCCTTACTAGCATAATTTCAACTGGTATGTGACAGCTGAAATTCACACCTCTCCCATACTTCTGTTCTCATTCTATTCCTCTCAAGAAACAAATCCCTGTTGACAGAGAAGAGTTTCATTTGATTTACACACCTGGCTACCATTTGTGAAAGCTGCATTTTTTATCTCTTCTGACAGAGTTTGAACCACTATGGCAAAGCCAGTAACACGATCAGCAGGCAGAGGTGAAGAGAAGTAGCCAACAGATTCTAACTTATTTCTCATCGTGATGTCCTCCCAGCTCCATTTCCCTTAAACTTCATGACTATATTACTTAAGACATGGAGGCATAGTGCTGGTGTGGGAAAAAAGCAAAAAAAAAAAAAATACCTTAGTGGGCTTGTTAGGTGTGATTTGAAACTAAAGATATTTAAGATGAAGTTAAGACTTACGGACATGCACGTACATTATTGGTCGAATAAACTTTCTAGGTCAACAAAAAGAGAACAGTTTTTCCACTGGAAATGAATAGATTCTAAAACCAGCAGGCTTTCATACATGTAATTAAGACAAATGGAGGCAAAAAGGAGTTCAATCTTTTAAGAACATTTTGCTCTTAAAACACCTTTTCTGTAAAATCAGGCAAAGTGAAATATAGGCTCACTCAGATTCTGTGGGTTCAGTGGAGTCAAATTTAACCTGAAAACATCTTTCACTTCTGTAGCTACTTTATGATATTTATATAAGACTACAAAAAATGAATTGGGTGATTTAAGTGAGTCAACTGTCACATATATTACGAGCTGTGCATGTGTGTATGAAGCAATGCTCACAGTAAGGTCAACCTTTTTACCAACTTAGTCAACCAAGGTTGCTAGCTTAATGAGCATGAGCACACTACCTTTACCTAGGCCTTCAGCAGGAAAAGTGCTCCATGACCTAAAAGCACCCCTCTGTTAAGCCAGAGAGATGATGAAGTTTGTTCAGTCACCTCTGTGTGATGGTAGAGCACGCTGCCAAAGCACGTGTGACAAATTTGTAGAGTTGGGGGCGGGGGAGTGGCAAGCTGGAGAACATTCATTTCCAAGAATTCATCTCACAGTATGTATCAGCTCAAAAGCCTGGGAGAAGTACTTTTTTCCCAATTAAAAATTTAAAAGGCCAGAATATTTGTAGCATCTAGAGTTTGACCTCTCACTACCTAAGCTATGCCTTAATTGCACTTGGCAATCCACACCTCTCTGTCAGTTCATAGAATATTTGAGTCAGGAATAAAGCTTTAAAATTACCCATGGAATACATGGAAGGGTAAATGACTAGAAGCTGGAGAAGCTGGCAGAGCCATCTTGCATTCTGGCTCTACCACTTGCAAACTGAGTTGTACTGGGAAAATGACTTAGATGTTTAAAACACCAACCTACTCATCTGTCAAATGGAAATAAAAATAATGCACCGTAGAGGTTTGTAAGATTAAGTTACAAAAGCCAATATTGTCATTCTGTCAGAAATGCTGCTTTTTAAACTTGTCAAAGATATCAATATTAAGCACCAGAAACTGATTCAGGTTTTTTAAAAAAAAGGAAAAGGAATGTACTGGAAAGATATCAGTAACTTACAATCAACTGGAAAGATAGCAAATGGATCTCTGACAGAAAACCAGAAGTAAGTGATACATGTGCGGTGTGTTAGGAAATAGGAGCTTATGTTACTACTGGATTCTTGCTGACACACTTCTGGCCTTGTAGCCCCTACACATGGGCTATAAAAAAACCTCTAGCTCCCTTATGATTCAAAGCCAGAGGTGACAGAATCTTGTTCGTCAGCCTTGAGACTATACCATTATGACATATCCTAAGGTATGGACCCCTGGATTTCCGTAGTGAGAAACAAAACCTGTTGTTGCATTTGATGATTAAGGGCATGTCACTGGGGAGTAAAGTAAGTCTCAATAAACCCTAAAGAATAAATATCAAGCAGAATATATTCCAATTTCATGAATTAAAACGCAATAAATAAAAGGATAGTCTTTCATCATAGTTGACTTGTTTTGTTTTTTGAGATAGGGTCTTACCCTGTAGCCAAGGATGACCTAGAACTCACTAGGTAACATAGACTGGTCTTAAATTCATGGCAATTCTCCTGCCTCAGGCTCCTGGTGCTATGATTATAGGCATGAGACACCATGACCAGCTACGGATAAGTTTTAAGTATTCATTTATCTATGCATTTTTGTTTTATTATTTTATATATTTTGGAGACAAAGTTTCACTTTGTTTCACAACAGTCAAGGATGGACTCAAACTTGTGATCTTCTAGCCACAGCCTCTTGAGTATTGAGAGTGCAAATGTTTGCCACCAGACTTGGATTTACTAATACATTTTAAAATGTGATTTAAAAAATTATGCAGTGAAAATGAAGTAATAATGGAAATTTTAAATTCATGTAAATGAGTAAGAGTAAAAATGTCAAAGCATAGCCGGGCGTGGTGGCGCACACCTTTAATCCCAGCACTCCGGAGGCAGAGGTAGGAGGATTGCCATGAGTTCGAGGCCACCCTGAGACTCCATAGTGGATTCCAGGCCAGCCTGGGCTAGAGTGAGACCCTACTTCGAAAAACCAAAAAAAAAAAAAAAAAAAAGTCAAAGCATGAAGTGGAAGTAGTATTTCATGAGAAATATACAGCTTTAAAAATGCAGATTCTAAGGCTTGACAGTGGCTCAGCAGTTAAAGGCACTTGCTTTCAAAGCCTGATGGTCTGGGTTTGATTACCACATAAAGCCAGATGCACAAAGTGGCACAAGTATCTGGAGTTTATTTGCAGTGTCAGAAGGCCCAGATATGCCCATACTCACTCCGTCTTTCTCTCTCTCTCCTAATCACTCTCTGTCTGCTTCTCTCTCAAGCAAATAAATAAAAATATGTTTAAAAATAAGAAAATTCTTATTTTAGAAGCCCAGAGTGGTGGCTCATGACTTTAATCCCAGCACCCAAGAGACTGAGATAGGAGAATTGCCTTGAGTTCAACTTCAGCTTTGGCTATAGAGTGACTTCCTAGTAAGACTCAGCTAGAGAGACACCTTGCCTCAAAAAGGGGAGGATCTTATTTTAGCAATAAAGGCTAAAAGAGCTGAAAGAACAATGGGATCAGAACATCAATGACACTGGTGTGTAGAAAAGAGAGACAACTGGAAGTCCAAATAAAACAGACTTGGTTACTTCACCTCTCAAGATAGACAAGTCTCTAGGAATACTGATAAAGAATGGGAAAGAAAATTCTCAATTTTGAGAATATAAAGATGTATATATCAAAAACACAACAGGAATAGTAAATTTAAAAAATTATGGCTGGAGAGAGGGCATAGTGGTTAAGAACTCTTCCTGCACTACCATGGATATAAATAAGTCATATGGAAACCTACTCTTTTGGACAATAGAACACTTAGGAGCCATAGATTGTATGAAAAATTTTCAGTGCCAGGGATGGGATACCTTCCAGTGAGTTGTTGGCCAGAGAGGTCCCTGATGCCCCCAAAACATTACAGGCCATTGCTGAGGTACTTGGTTTCCCACCAGGAAAAGATGGTAAGACCCTATTCCTGAAGACGCCACATACTTGGGCTGCAAGGCCACTGAAAAATCCTGCTGGGACTGAGCTGCTAACCTCTCCACATAGACCAGCTGACAGAAAGCTGGAAGAAGCCATTCTGCATGTAGTTCAATGGGAGAGAGAGAAATGACAAGTGAAGATACTCAACAGCGGACTCTGCAAGCCTCATATTTTGCCAGCCAGGCCAAATGAGCCAACAGATACAAAAGTGGCACATCTGTCATGGTAGAAACCAATTGCCCTCTAATTGGACTGGAGGCCTGCTCCATGGGAGGGAATACATCTTGGATACTGAAAACCTAAACCAGGGGTAGTCCTGAGCCCTAGGGGTGTAACGTCTGCTGCTGTCTGGCTAAATGTATATACTATGCTTATCAAACTTCCCAGTAAGCACTTCTCTTAATGTTCATACCTATATATTAATGCTACTCTCACTTTATGTAGAGAACCTTTCCTTTTCAGATGGCAGTGACCTTGGGATGACTCAGAAGGCATCATGGTGCTGGGAAGAAGTGACAGAGGAGTGCTCAGCACTGCAATATCTTTATCACATCTTCCAAGGTTCAGGGTCCACTGTGGAAGAGGTGGAGGAAAGAATGTAAGAGCCAAAGGAAGGGTATTACTCCTTACAACATGCTCCTCCAGACACAAAATGGCTTGGATATCCATGACCTCACAGTGCCTGACACTACCTACACAAGACCATCACGATAGGAGGAAAAGATCATGACATCAAAATAAAAGAGAGACTGATTGAGAAGAGGAGGGATATGACAGAGAATGGAGTTTCAAAGGGGAAAGTGGGGGGAGGGAGGGCATAACCATGGGATATTGTTTATAATCATGGATGTTGTTAATGAAAAACAAAAGAAACAAAACCAAACAAAAAAATCATGGCTGGCGAGAGAGCATAGTGGGTAAGAACTCTTCTTGCACTACCATGAGAGGGACTGAGGTTGCTGCTATACCCTGGACTCCACGTGGAACAGCTAATGATGGCCACCCACATCTGTGCCCTGAGTCCTTGGGGAAAAGTCTGGAGAATCACTAGGACTCACAAAAATGGCATGCTGGTGAAATCAGTTAACATCACAAAGAAACGTAGAAAAGCTATGGAAGAACACCCGACTTTCTCCTCTGGCCTCTGTACACATGCATGGGGTACCACATCTGTACATACATGTATACACCACATTCGCACCACCACTAACACCTACTACACACGAAAAGAAATTAAATGAAGATTAAAGCAAGACATTCCTAAAAATGATTATCTTTCCAAACTGACTAAACATCTAATTTGAGAACCAACAAACTTCTCTGCATACTAAAGGAATGAGTTAAGTGTTGAAATCTTCCTTAAAGTTAATACTACACTGAGATTATTTAACTAATTTTTAAGGAATATTCTTTTATATTGTAGCTTTTCTGATATATAGGAAAAGGCAAGCTATTTTCCAACATTATATGTGACCAGCACTTCCTTGCTTCAAAAACCCTACAAATATGAAAGAGAATATGATAGTGGATCATTTTCACAAATGATTCCAATTTCAGAATCACTCATAACTGACAGAGGACCAAGGTGGGTTTCTCTTTTAGGTAGCTAGTTATGGACAGTGGCTCCCCAAAAATGTAAATGGCACCCCACCCCACAGAGACTAGACAGAGTAAAAGGCCACTCCAGGCCAAACCTATACCTGACTGGTCAAGATGGCCACCAGGGACAGGCCTCCATAGCCTTTACTTCCTGGTACTTTCTTTAAGGAATTTCTTGGCAGGCTGTTGTCCCATTCACAGGCTCTATCAGAGTCTGTGCTCTCTTCTCCCTGACATACCAACCACCAAGGACCAGGGTCCTCTATATACATCTCAACTTAACTCATAAAGCTCATGCTAATTTACATATGGACAGAGACAATTCAAATGCTCTTTAAATACATAAGAATTCTATTCCAGAATGATGGCTGCCCCTCATCCTTCTGTGGCCCCTGCTCACAAAGAGAGCTTTCTGTTACTTTCACTTTCAATAAACCTTTGAATACTTTGAATGTCCTTGTTATTCATGCATCATGATCAGGGGACAAATATCTTGGCCCTGAAGACTAACACAACAGAGTTGTCCTTATCACAACTCATAGGGAAGTTTACATTAAATAAATTATAAATAAGTAGTCCCATTTGCAGAAATTATAATCAATTGAATTTTTAACCCTCATGAATAAAAATTCTATAAAATGTAACTTACATTCATGAAAATAACTTATGAAACAGGAGTGGGAAAATTTTTCCTTAGTCTTACAAAGTGTGTCTACCAACTACAAGATATTGTTCAATATGGGAAACATTGGAAGGAAACGTTTTAGAAAGAGAACAAGTATGTGTGTCCCTGGGTCCTGGGGTAGTCATGGTTCCCCGAAGGCATCCAGGCAACCATGGTGAGCTTGAGGACAAAAGACTTCACTTTCAGGAGACAGTCTCTGTGCACATCTCGGTTTAATCAATAGGGAAATGGGTTTATAAGCAGCTGAGGGTCCTAAGGGGATTGGATGCACAAGGCTGCTTGCTGATGCCTAATCAGCATATAGGGGCATTCATTCCAGCACTAAGAAATGGTAAAGGAAAAAAAAAATGGTAGGCAGATGGGCTGTGCAAAGATTGTTGGCTGATACCATATTAGGAGTTTCCTAGGCAACTGGCCAAAGGTCACAGGGCAAAGCCTAAATGCAGGTGTGCTGGGCTTGGAGAGGGAGTGGCCTCCTGTAGCCTGGGGATCCTTAGCCATGCCTGGCAGCTCAGGCCCCTCTCCTGAAGGCTCCAGCCTGTGCCTGGCAGCGCCCAACACAAGTATACCCTATGTTACTTGTATTGTATTCACTGCTCTCCTGGAAGCTCTCACCACCAGGTAACTCAAAAAATACAAACAAATGTGTAAGAATTAGAGGTGCAAAATAAATGGACAAGGAGTAGAAAGAAAAATCCAAAAGTATCACAGTTTTTATTTCATGAATATTTTAAATATCTTGAAGAATTCAGAGGCAGAGATCAAGAAATTATGGAATATAGAATGAGAACTAGAGCTAAGATCACTATGTCAAAAATAAACTATGTATCTATGCATTTTCAACATGCTCTACAATTTTTTCAAAAACTGGCATTTTCCACAAAAGGAATGAAAGTCATATAACATCTGAGATTTCAACACAATCATATATATTCAAAACCTGAAATGTGGAGACTTATGTAAAAATCTATTGAATAAAAATACAGATAGTAGATTGAAAGATAGGAAGCTGCTATTATAAAAATATGAATCCTAGCCAAATCTAGAGTGGATTTCATTAAGACTTGACAAGCTAATTTATAAAGAGTTTATGTGTTAAAGCTCAGGTTCAAGAACAGTCTAGATAGTCTAAAACACAGGAGAAATTAAATAATCACCCTATTGAGCATTTAGACATATTATAAAGTACAAAGTGGGACACTGACCAAGCAAATAGAGCCAATTTGTCAATGGCATAAATCATAAAGACCAAACAGAACCAGTACTTATTACACACAGTTCTATGCCATGCCAATACATGGTACTATAAGAACCATTCATAAAACAAAAAGGAAAATTAAAACAATTATTGGTAAGTGAAAAAAATCAATGTGGTATAGATGGAATTATATTGAAAAATATAGAAAGACACATCTTTTGACTAAGCAAAGCTCTCAAAATCACATAAGAATCAAATACAAACAAAAAAATCACAAATGGTTAAAGAAAATATGACAAATTTAGCTACAATAAAATAAAGAACACAGGTTCATGAAAGGGTATCACACAATGAGGAGAAATAAAAGATAGATACAACATTGATTCTTTTCTTAGCAAAAGAATTAGAATCCCAAGTTCACAAAGAACTACAAAAATTAATTATAAAAACAAACATGAATAGAAAACACGACATGGATAATGACATGTAAAATGAATGTTCAGCCAATAATATTCAATCTCATTACAAGGCAAATGAATATTAAGATTATATTAAGAAACTGTTTATCTAATAAATTGGCAAAAGTTGAGAAGGCTGACAGTGTAAGGCATAGAATATATATTAATATACACTGCTTTTGAAAGTGCAAATTCTTACAAATACTTTCATATACCACTATCTTCAAGGTTAAACTTTCTATCCACAACCACCCAGAAGTTCCTTCCACGGTACATGTATTAGAAAACTATTACTATTTATGAACACCAATTGATGGTTCAAGATATGCAAAATTATTTATAAGAGTATTTATCAAAAGTACATAAAACAGGAAGAGGGAAATGTCTGAGAGGATAAGAGCAGTGTGCTATTAAGCAAGAAGGGCCTGAGAGGGCCTGAGGCCCCCTGAGTTTAATTCTTGAGACCCTTGAAAGCTGCTGGTTATCTGTAGCCCTAGTCCTGTGGGAAGCAGAGACTGGGGAATAGTTGAGGTTTTCTAAAACCACAGCTCTGCATTTAGAAAGGGACTCCATCTCCATTACTCAGCACTGAGTAATAGAGCAAAGGCACCCAATGTTCTCCTTTGGCCTTTTCATGCCTTTGAGTACATGTGCACGTATATGTGCAAATGCCCTCACACCCCTACACACACATACACACCACATTACACCACCCATACTACTACACACACAAAAGTAACACGGGAACCAAAAGTAAAAATAAATGGGGATTACAACAAACTAAAACACTTGTGCTTAGGAATAGCAAAGCCAGGGTGCAATGACAAGCTACAGAATGGGTAGAGAAATATGCTTGTGGAGTTAACATCAGAAATATATACCAGGAGCATAATATACAGAAGTCCAAAACTTCAATGGAATTTTTTTTTACAAACTTCAAAAATGAATAATGGGCCTAGAAAGATATTTCTCAGAAGAAAACAGAACTTGTCATGGCGTACATGAGTCACAACCACAATGCCATTACCTAAGGCTGGTCAGAATGGCTGCGACTGAAAAGATTAAACATAGCAAGAACTGGTGAGGATATTAGAAACAAAAGGGCACTCTTGCACATTATTTGTAGGAATGTAAATTAGCACAGTCATGGAAAGCAGTACGAATGTTTATCAAAATACTGACAACAAAACTTTCATGTGATCCAGCAATGCCTGTATTAGATAGAAGCCCACAGGAAATGAAATCTGCATTCAAACAGACATCTACACACCTACCTTTACTATAGCACTATACACAATGCCCCCAAACCCAAACAAGTGAAATGTCCCAAAATGGTGAATGAATAAAGAACATGTAGTTGATATAACACAGATCCTAGTTAACCATCAAATGTAATGAAATCCTGTTGTTTGCAAAAATACAAACAGAGGAAATGCTCATAATGTTTGGTGAAGTTGGGCACCAAAAACCAAGTGGCCCATGATCTCAGGCAAGTGGAATTTTAAAAAGTTGATGCCAGAGGAAGTAAGAGTAGAATGGAGGCAACCGGAGTCCAGGGAGAGTAGTGCTGAGGGAAAAGTTGATCTGTGGAGTTCTGTTCTTTTGAAGTAAGAGGTTCTGGTGCACCTCTGTGGAGCACAGCGAGCATAGATCATGATAATGTGCTGTAGGTTTCACAAAGGTAGAAGAAAAGAGTCAGCACGTGCTCACCATGAAGAAGCACTAAGTGTTTGAGGAGGTGGTCAAGTTTTTTCCTAAATACTTTGAGCTATAATAATTAAGATTGTTGGCAGATGATAATTGAATACTAGTCTCTTTAATCCTCTTTATTCTATGGCAATTATGAGATCAATTGCTTTTATTTCTGGAAATGTCTTTTTATGAGGCCTCTCTCAGTCTTAGTCTAGTAGTACATAATTTCATTTATTTTTTAATGTGACCCAATTTTATATGGTTTTTTATTTTCCTCATGAGCATGTATGTTTATTCATATGTGGTGTGTGTGTGAGTATGCTTGTATAAACCAGAAGACAGTGATCCCTGAATTCCCTGATTCTGTTGATCTAGTTAGCCAGCTTGCTCTGGGAATCTGCTAGTCTCCACCTGCCCAGCATTGTGATTACAGGTGTGTACCACCACATTTATATGGATGTTAGGGGCCCAAGCTCAAGGCTTTGTACATGTGCTGCAAGCACTTTATTACTGAGCCATCTCTCCATACCCCAGTCATTTTTCTTTCTATCCTCTATTACTTTTTACTACATATGGATGAATTCTTTTTTTCCTTATAATAGCTTTGGACTCAATTTTCTTTGCTTTTCCTAGATCCTTGAGGTGTAAGATTAGTAACTTTCTTTTTTCAGTAGCCACTTCTCACTATGAACTTTCCTCTTGGTACTGCTTTGTGTCACAGACCTGCATTCTGGACCCACTCCAATGCCTCTTTGAAACCAAAGCTCATTGTTCCTCAACATCCCTGTTCTATAAGGCTAAATCCATAGGATATTACTTAGTTCTGGAATCAAAAGTTACTCCTCCAAAAGAAAAAATAAAAACATAACATAGACTTTACTTTGTTTCTTATCTGTTACATAACAAGACAAGCCATGAACTGGGATAAAATATTTGCAAATAAAATAACTGATAAAAAAATTCATATATAGTATATTTAAAGATCACTTTAAAATATAACAAAGAAATTAAGAATTCTATTTTTAAAACAGACACACTATTTTAACAAGTATCTTCAGCAAAGAAAATATATACTTACAAGGCAAAACCAAAAAATGTGTTCTCATATGGGTAACCATTAGTTAAATGTCAATTGAAACTTTCATGAGACACAAGCTTTGATTCATAACAAACCAATTGCCATGTAAGTTTAAGGGTGGGTGAAGTTGTGGCAAGTTCAGAGAGGCAATCTATCATAACTAAGTTACTTAGATAACAAGAAAAGAGTTGATGATAGCCCCCATTATCATATTTCCATAAAGGCTGCCGGAAGAATTATAAAAATTATTTTTTACTACTCAGAATTATTGTTTTCCTGACACATAGGTCTGTCTCAGTTTTAATGTCCCATTCATTGTGATATGCCTGTGGAAACACCAATAACTAAATGTGCAGAAATGACCCTACCCTGTACCATATGTTTCTAATTAGGTAATTTGGGTTCTGACTGGTTGAATGATTTAGCATGATGCTACAGTCTAAATTTTTGAAAGGATTATTCAATGATATAAACAAGTCATACAAAACAAAGTTAATTATACCCTACTGAATAAAATAATATATTCCTTTGCTCATGAACAATACAGTTGAGTGACTTATACAATATCATATAACTGACAGCTGGGTCTCAGATAGTTTTATTTTCTTTTAATCTCTAAGCAGGCTCTTCAACTGTCAGGTCTGAGTGTGCATTTTCCTAGGGCTCTTCCTGTAGAACATTTTCTTTCAGCAACCTCCTTGGTTAATTTTCATGAGTTCAATCCAAGCTGCAAATAAATTGATCTGTCATCATTTCTCAGAACGTGTTGTTTTCAACATGACCTGCTGATTCTCCCAAGTGCTCACTGTTATTGCGGAGTCATGGTAGTGTGTCCCATCAACCCCCTTTACTTGCTTTTTGGCCACTGAATCCTTTGGCTTTCTATTGACCTCTACACAAATATATAGCTTTGCATCATTCTTTGTTCCAGATGTCTTTACTTTTTTTTTGTGTATGTGTTTGATTCACGTCCAAGGTATTTTGACTTGAATTTCTTCACTTCTCTCAAGAATAAGAGCAGCGGTTGGAAAAGAGCCCAGCCTCGCATGAAATCCAGAGAGCAGAACTCCCTCACGTGCAGAGTGACTTCACTGTCAAGTTTCCGAAAAACAGCCCCTCTGATTTCCATTTACTACCCACAGTTTTGTGGAGGAAATTGAATGAGACCAAATAGTGAAATTGCTTGTATCCCATAAACGCATTAGGGGGACAATTTCCTATGGTTTTTGTCCTTTATATGAGCTGGTTTTGTAACTTGGTGAACAATAAGTTGGTTGATTATGAAGGATGGATGGATGGATGGATGGATGGATGGATGGATGGATGGATGGATGGATGGGTGGATGGGTAGATGGATGGGTAGATGGATGGATCGACAGATGGATGAATGGATGTGACACCTGCTTTATCAACTACAGAACTTCCCTCTGGAAGTCTTACACAACTGCCAACTTTGGTTTTCAACCTGGTTGAACATTAGAATGAGCAGAGAATTCCGTTAAGATCACGGTGTCCAAGCTGCACATCTTGGAGAAATGCAATAGAAATGCTAGATATGGGAGCAAAGCTCCTCTAGAGAGCATTCCAAAACGTCTGATGTTAACTCCAAGGTTGAAAGTCATGTTGGGGCTCTTATACTAGCTTCCTTATTGCTGCAACCAAATACCTAATCAGAGCAACGTAAGAGAGGAGAGATTTACTGTAGCTCATAGTTTGCAGGTACACAGTCCACCATGACGGGGAAGGCATAGTGGTTCTTTGGTAGGGGGGAGTGAGGGGCAGGAAGCAGAGGAATCATGGTGGGAAGAAGGGCAGACCATAGCTCTTAGAAGCCAACCACTCCAAAACCACCTTTGCCATCTAGGGCCCACCTTATAAAGGTTTAACAGCCTTCCAAAATAGAATGAGCAACTGGAGACAAGTGTCTAAACACATGAGCCTGTGAAAGGCTTTTACCACTCAAACCATCGGAGCTCCTCATGTACACCTTTGGCATAGCAGTCCGTAGGTGACTGCTCCCCTCTGGAACTTCAGATCCTTTTGATAAAAGAATCTTGTCCTTTGATATATTTAAATCCATGTTTTAAGCCAAGAGCCGTGCATGGTGTCTGTTACACACAGTAAGCATTCAACCAATGGTGAATTAAATGGAAGAAAATTGTAAATCACTCCACATTCCCCTGGATGAATTTTTCCCATTACTCTAGTTGGGAAAAAGGTTTTTAAAAGCAGTTAGATAAGACAATTGAGTAAAAGTTGAATTTTTGCTTGTTTTAAATGCTTAAGTACTGGCTGTGAATTTTAAAGATACTCAGAAAAATGCTGTAAAAATTTCATCTCTCAGAAAAGAACAAATTTTGAGATGCAGAGTTTAACTCTCACAATGAAGGTCACTGAACTGAAAACTAGCTATCATCTTAAACCCATTTTTCAAATACTAAAAATTCAATATGGACGTTTTTCTCTCGGTATTGTAGTTTACTTGACTTTGAAATCTGCTATGCTCAGGAATGACTGTGCAAGTTTGTTCATGAGATGTGCAGGGTTACGGGTATTAATCGTGGAATTTTGTTGCTAGGAGGTTTAGGTGTTATAATGTCATTGTTATATGTAGGTTTTTTTGTGTGTGTATGTGCATTTTGTTTGTTTTAACCTAAAATGTTTTATCCCTACACAAATTTTCTAATTTCTAGGCTCTTAATAATATGATGGAAAAATAAATGTGAGAAATTACTATTTAAATAAATGAAGCAGTCTAAAATACTCTATGGTCTATGAGAATATTTCCATGCTAAAGCATTTTCAAGGCTCATCCTCTAAATCACATTTGCAGCTTTATTTTATCTGAATTAAATAAAAAGAAGAGTGCTTTCGATGTTCAAATTATCAACTACACAAGAGCAAAATCCAAATGGGTTAAATTTCCCTTTTTGAAAAATTACTTCCAGATGTGCCCAGGCTCTTGCTATCATATATATATGATATATATATATATATATATATAGTCATTTTTAGTTCATACAGGCTGGCAATATCATCCGTTCCACAGTAGTAATGATCAGATGAGCTGGTATTCTCTGTGGTGATGATAAATCTACTTTACCTGTTCTAAGGTAAAAGACTGTGTTAGATTTTTGTGGTTCGGAGAATCATGATGCTGCTGAGAAAACAGAATTAGTGTAAGCTGTATGAAAAACTTCCAAAATCCCACTCCTAACAGTCTCACCCAAGAAGTGGATGTGTGTGCCAAAGCAAAGGAAACTGGAGTTTCAGAGAGCTACAATTAATGCTCTGCCTTGGCCCATTCCAGCAAATGAAGAGCAATGGTCACCAGTTTTCTCTGTATAATTCAGTTACAAACCAAAGTTGTCTGACTACAGGCTGTGTTTGTTCTTAGTAGAAAATGATTCTGCCCTGGAACCATAGAGACGAATGCTCTGGGGAACTGTGGAAAGTAGACACGATGTTCTGAGGATTCTGGGTAGCCAGTGTCAATTGTTGTAGGAAAGTCATTACAACATTTTGCATCCTGAAACATGCTTGATTTTTATTTTGCTTTCTGTTCATTGCCCTTAAATAAACAAGGGAAATACCAAGGCATTCCTCTAAGGGCCATGGCTACTTCAAAATCAAGTATCATAAAATTTTCAGTTTCACCTGCTCTGCTCATTTCCCCCTTGATCATGTGTTTATTTTGCTGTCTAGTCTCTTATGGGCAGTGTTGCACTTGCCTTCACATTGCTGGATAAGCATTTGACCAGAAGCAGCTTATGGGAGGAAGGGCTTATTTCAGGTTTATAGAATGCAGGGAACACATTTTCAATGGTGGAAGAAGCTGGCTCATTACCACAGATCATAACAGAAAGACATCACCAACAGCCAGCAAGCACAACAGCCAGAGCTCCAACTTCTCCAAACACACCTTAGGGCTGGACTACAGTATCCATCCCCAGTGACACCCTTCAGCAGGCTTCTGGAGACATAAATCATGAACTTAAATCAAAAATACTGTAGGCTAAGGGAGGACACGCATTTAGACCATCACAGGTGACAAAATAGGCCTTGATGGAAATGCTTGCTTCACTCAATGGTTCTATATATTCCATTTAAATTTGTGCTTACTTTTTTTTATTAAATAGAAAAGTTTTTTCTTATTTTGTCCATTTGGTATACATTAATTTTTTTTAAGTCTTGAGAGTATTCAAGGACCAAGTGTTGTCTAAAGGGTGGAATGCAGATAGAATAGCCAGTAAAGGCAATATTTGTTAAGTTACTATTGCATGTCTATAGGAAAATGAGCAGACTGATATCAATTACCACATTTACTGTATTCATCTGCACACCACTATGATCCAAAATGACAAAAAAAAAAATTAAACAAAGGAAAGGTTATTTGGTTTTGTTTAGGAAAAATATTGACATTTGTGTTGTATGTCAACTAAAAAAACACAGGATACAGACATATGTGATAATTTTGTAAAGTAAAGTGGTTCCCTATAAACACAGAGGCAGACAGCTTGAGATGAATTCTAGGAAAACCTATAGCCTCTCTGATGTGTGAATTATCTAGGGAAACACCATGCATCTGAAGAGCTTATGTCACCTGCTCTTGGAATCTCTATTTGTTTACTGGATGAACACTTGCCAAATTGTGTCCTAAACCCACTACCCCAATGTCACTTGCATTGGAAGTGTTCCTTATTGCATTGTTTGAGTGAGGCAGTGAAGTACTCAAAGATCTGTACTCTGACTCCCCTGTCTCAGAGTGTCACTAGCCCCTTGCTCTTATCTAGGGGACAATGACATTGACACACCACCTTCTCCTTCATTCCATGTTTATTAAATAATTTCCTTCAGGCTCAGAAACCAACTAACAATGACTTAGAGAGACAACATAGCAAAATGTGGTACATAAAAACTGATAATGATGAGAGTCCAGCATATCCCCTAATAAATAAGAGGGTTTTGATGTATGCTTAGGAGAAAGCTGCATATCTATCTGTCAGGTTTGATTCAGGTGTCTCCCATAAACTTAGATGTTCTAGATGCTAGGTTCCCCAGATGATGGCAATTGGAAATTGAAGCTTCCTGGAGGCAGTGTATTGTTGGGGGCGGGCTTATGGGAGTTAAAGACAGTTTCCCCATGCCAGTGTTTGGCATATTCTCCTGTTACTGTTGGTCTACCTTGTGTTGGCCAGGGAGCGATGTCCACCCTCTGCTCATGCTGTCATTTTCCTCTGCCATCATGGAGCTACCTTCTCGAGTCTGGAAGCTAAAATAAACCTCTGTTTGTCCCCACAAGCTGCTCTTGGTTGGGTGATTTCTACCAGCAATGTGAACCTGACTGAACACTATCCAAAATATACAGCTCTCCATGTGCATGCAAGGCTGGATATGTTGCCTATGTAGACTCTTATAAGGTACATCATTTTAGAAAAAAAACAACTATTCATTAAGGAATAAATTCTCCACCTCCTATAACCACCCCTATAGCTTTGTACTAACTCAGTAGAAATCAACACTGCATAAGTTATCATTAGGCCAAAGCAACTTGCCAAGCTATTGGGCTTCCAGACCCACCCTAGCACCAAGCCAGAGCAGCTCAGAAATAGAAACCATGTCCATTCATGTCTCAATTTATTTTCTCTAAAATTACCACTCACCCATAGGACAAAGTCCAGAGTTCTACCACAACACTAAAAATTCTTTGCTTAATATAATGACAACATAGGCAGATATGGATCCTAAAGGTTTACATCCAGAAGTCAACACAACCAAAATTTTAAATGGAGCCTGTCAGCAATAGTAAAGATGTTTGGGACAACCAAAGTATAGAAATAATCTTGCTGATTTAGGGCTGGTAACTGCGACTTCTTGAGTTAGCTCTCAGAATGCACATGGCTCCCAGATTCAGCCTTCTCAGTGACATCTCAGTATTTGTTAAATTATCCCTGGGCTTTAACTTTCTTTATCTGCTATCTTCAGGTCTCCAGCCCTAGCCTAAAGGTCAGCTGATGTAAGAAGAATTGTAACCCCTTATAAAACCATGACAGAAGCCATAGGATTGTGCCTTCTCTGCTGGAAGGAGACCTTTCCCAACTTTAATAGTCACCTATAGTGCCACCACCTGGGTTTTGTGTAGTAAGTCAGGGCCTTGGCCTGTCAATGTACCCATGTAGTACCAAGAGCCAACTGAGTGGCAAAAATGCTTGCCACACCCCATGTAAGTTACACTTCTACCTAGTTGTGGATTCTCAATCCAGTATGAGGTGCTTTGTCCAGCTGCCGGGACCCATGGTATTTGCTTTCCTTAAACCCTGCCTTCTTCCCATCATCCAACTCCTAGCAATTTTTCAGATGCTACTTCAGTGAAGTCTTCATTATAACCCAAGAGCTTCTTCCCACATGGCACCAGCCTTGAGAACAGAGTTTCTCAGGATGCACTGTAATCTTGCCATTGTCAAATTTTTACCCCAAAGACCAAGAGCCTTCAAGAACCAGCTTGACCCTTAACAGCTCTTTCCTTACTCTCAGATAAGATCATCTTTGTAAAATGTGTAAGAAAATATCCAGAGCAACTCTACCATAGCAATTTCACCAGAGTCTACTCTTTGTCCAAATTCCTTGTTTTGAGTAAATACCCACTTGTCTCATATGCAAGTGCTTGGGCTGGAGAAATGGCTTAGTGGTTAAGGTGCTTGCCTGAAAAGCCTAAGGACCCAGGTTTGATTCTCTAGGTTCAATGTAAGCCAGGTGCAAAAGGTGGCACAAGTGTCTGGAGTTTGTTTGCAGTGGCTAGAGTCCCTGGCGTGCCCATTCTCTTTCTCTCTCTCTCTCTCTCTCTGTATCTAATAAATAAATAAAAATAAAATCATACCCAAGTGCTTTTAATACTGGATAAATTTAGGGATTTTTCTCTCTCTGTCTTGCCTCTTAATGCAGATCCTTTAATTGGTCCTTGTGGCCTCTCATTCTGCCTTTGTCTTTGCATGTACATAAGCCCCTTGATCTTAGGCCTTTGGCCAGAAATACCCAGCTCAGCCTCCAGAGACTGACTATACCTGATATCATCTTTGTCAGGGCAAGGAATTTGGACAAAATAAATGAACATACTTGTGGCTTGTGACGTTTTTCTTAATGAAAGAGAACAATGGCTTCCTCGTCCTAAAGAGCAGTTAATTAATGGGTATTGTTTTGTTGCATAAAACAGTGAGATATTTGCTTTTCAACCTGTGCTTTCAAGCCAGGGCAAGTATTCCATACATGAAACCTGAGGTGAGAAATGCAAATGAAGAACAGTTCAGTTCTTAATTTAGTCAGCAAGGTGACCATAATAGGAACCAGCCACAGAAGATCTTTAATCACCATTTCACACCTCATATTTCCCACCCCCTCGTGTTGACCTTGATGAGCTCCACAGTCATGGCATGGATTTCCTAGGATGTTGAGCCTACCATAAATTGTGTAGAACAGCCTTCCCTATACTTAATTCCTTTTTGATCACATTGTTTTTATCTTGCAGTTTTCTGGTAAAACATTGTTGACACCAGGAATTCTTTGTTGACTGTCTAATTGAACATGCTGTACTCTTGTTAAAGATATTCCTTATTAAAATTTTCAATTAGACTTTAAGCTCAATTCAGACCAGGAAGAGAATGTATATCATGATTACCTCATAGAAGTATGTCATTTAGTTCATGCTTAATAAGTGGTTATTGAATGAATGCATGAATAACAATAATTTTCAACACTAATACATTATGTGGCTGTTTATGAGAGGAATGTCCGTGCGTGAGCAACAGAGTTGACACTGACTAGATATAGAACACCAGACACCGATGGAGGATAGGAAACACCATTGATCCAGTGGAGTCAAGAAGATTCTAAAGAGAGGCACAGACATCTTGACCAGAACAAATGTTTAGTATGAAAAGCTAGAGCTGAGATAAAAAAGCATATGGACATTCCTGCTCATAGGTCATGACAGGATGAGAGGGACACTTGGATTGGGTGAAGTTCATTACCCTAGGCCTGTAATAAGTTCAGGATTATCTTTTTGGAAAGATACAAGAAGCAGAATTAATGTCAAGACAACACACTTCAGCTATCCTGAGGGTAACCCACCAGGACAAAATAGAGGAGGAAGAAATTGCATAGACTATCATTATCTGTGTATATCCACAGGTAGGTACAAAGCCAACATCCAGTTATAAGAATCATGTTACTACAAGATAGGGAAAATGTTAAGAACAATTTAGAAGACCTGTTATTAGTTTCCTACAAAGGAAACTGGAACGAAACTCATCCTTCTGCCTTTCCTTCTCTGATAAGTGTACTCTGCACAGACACCTTAGCCATCTCTTTAAAATGCAGAGTAAATCCCATTCCTTTCCTGCCTGAGGAAATGTTCTGCACATTCATACAGTAAAATATTCCTAGTACACTCTAATCATAATAAAATGTAAACTAGGACATAAAATTTTAGGAACAAATTGAAAACCAAGAGTGCTAGCATCTAGAAATTATAAAACCTAATGCAAAAGACTATTGCATACAATGTAAAATACAAACAGAAATTACAGAGTTTCTGAAAAATATATGGTGATGAAAATAAAACATAGGGGTCTATGACATACATTTCTTTAAATTAACAAGAGTGAAATATGTCACCTTAAACAATTATAACAATAAGATGAAAGAATAAAAACAGTCAAAACAATCCTAGATGCTGGAAAGGGCAAAGAAAAATAACTAAATAAATCTCAGGAAAGTAAATTATGACTGTAAATATTCTGAGAAATATGTTGTTGGACAATTTCATCATACAAATATCTAAAATTGTGCTTGAACAGGCCTAGATGGTGTGAGTCAATCATTCAATATGGCCTCTGTACAAGATTCAGTAGGCATGAGAATATGAGGCTACTGCCTGCTTAATGGCCTGTGGTGATATATATATACATATACATATACATATATATATACATATACATATACATACATACATACATATATATATAGTGTGTGTGTGTGTATTAAAATAATAACTAAAATGTATAAAGTAAATCCTCTATCCAGTACCATAATCATTAAAGTTAATCCATATATAAGTATATTGCTATTCTATATGACTGGATTTCAATAAATTATTTATACCAGCATCACCACAAACATATGAGTAATGCATTGTGCTATGCCACCATGACAGTTAAGATGCCACTAGGTTATATGAATTCTTTAACCACATTTTTATCTTCTTGGACCACCATCTCATATGTGAACTTTCCTTGAAAAAATAACATCATTGTGTATACAAATTGTGATGGTTAATTTCTACTGACAATTTGGCTTGATTTAGAATCAGCTAGGAAACATAGTGCCTGGTGAGTAGTCTATGAGGTGTTCTAGAGAGATTTAACTAAGTACAGAAGACATACTCTGAATGTGGGTAGAACTATTCCATGGGATGGGGTTCTACACTGACTAAGAAGGTAAAAATGGGAAAGCAAGAACCAACATTAATACATCTCTGCTTTTTAAAATATTTAATTTTAATTAATTAATTTATTTGACAGAGAAAGATGAAGGGAGGGAAAGAGAGAGAGAGAATGGGCAAGCCATGGCCTCCAGATGAACTCCAGTTA
Source organism: Dipus sagitta (assembly GCA_036346955.1). Classification (NCBI taxonomy): domain Eukaryota; kingdom Metazoa; phylum Chordata; class Mammalia; order Rodentia; family Dipodidae; genus Dipus; species Dipus sagitta. The sequence continues at coordinate 319,022,625 of CM070770.1, forward strand.
CATGTATTCCCTTGTACATCTGGCTCATGTGGGTCCTGGGGAATCAAACCTGGGTCCTTTGGCTTTGCAGGTAAATACCTTAACTGCTAAGTCATCCCTCCAGCCCTCTCTCTGCTTTTTAACTGCAGATGCAGTATGATCAGTCCCCCTCCTTCCCCTGCCACCATATCTTCCCATCTCCTTATGCCATGAGCCAAAATAAGTCCATCCTTTCTCAAGTTGCTTTGTCAGTTGATTTGTCATAGAAATAAGGAAATTAATTAATATGTACAACATGAGAAATAATGTTGGAGGTGGGGAATACTACTAAGAAAGAAGTTTAAAAGTTCTGGAAGAATTTTTCACAAAAAAAATTGAAAGGCTACAAGAAATGAATGCTATCTTGGAAATACACATTCATGAAATTGTTTTCAAGAAGGAAAGTTTGCATGGAAAAATCTAACTGAGAACATTATCAATGAATAATTTCACAATAATTTAATGACACAAGATAGTATCCTGGGGTATTTTTTCCAATTATTCAGAGATCGATACTAGGAGAAGCAATCTTCCAAAGGCTTTGACCTCCCTGGGACATTCTTGCTTCATATGCCAAGGATACCAGAATTTGACAGCTTTACTTGGGTAGTGTTGCAGTCAGGTTCACATTGCTGGCAGAAATCACCCGACCAAGAACAGCTTGTAGAAACAAAGGTTTATTTTGGCTTACAGGGTCGAGGGGAGGCTCCATGATGGCAGGAGAAACGATGGCATGAGCAAAGGGTAGACATCACCTCCTGGCCAACATCAGGTGGAAAACAGCAACAAGAGAGTGTGCCAAACACTGGCAAAAGGAAACTGGCTATTACACCCATAAGCCTGTCCCCAACAATACACTATCTTCAGCAGGTATTAATTCCCAAATCTCCATCAGCTGGGAACCTAGCATTCAGAACACCTAACTTTATGGGGGACACCTGAATCAAACCATCATAGGTATTCTGTCAGGACTATTTGCAGTGATCAATCTTGCCTGGATAAGCAACCACTTTTCTCAAACAACAGTTGAGTTTCTACTTAACTATAAAAGCTTCAAAGCTCAAAATGTTAGTGAACAACCTGCAATGATTTCAGGCATCTACCTAGGTCCGCCCTCATTACCTTTGGGGACATAAAGGAGACTAGAGAGAAAACGAAGCTCTGGTTTGTAATTCCCCATAAAGTGTTTTTGTCTCTGATTCAAGAAGATTATATATTCTCCTACCTTCTCTTAAATATAATGGATTAATTGTTAACTTATAATTAGGGCAAACTCTCACCCTTCGTATTTGTTGACAACCAGATAATTCAAATACTAAATAAATTACTTCAGAATGTGGGAAATAATCTTCTAAATTCTGTTAAAATGTGAATGCAATATCAGCAGCAAACTGAATAAACAAGGCATGACAATTGAAAATTACAGCTCAATACACTTAGGAATATTGATATGAAAATAATAACTCCAATATGCACATTAAGAAAAAATCCAATAGCACATTAATAATTCTTAATGACTATGGGGATTTATTTGAGGACTTTAAGATTTCTTAACATTAGTAAGCCTAATAATATAATCAACCATGTTAAAAATCTGGCATGGTTGCCTCAAAAAGAATATACTAGAACTTATTCCTTATTGGAATAGTATTAGGATGTGGAGCATAGTGAGGGGATCTTGGTGATAAGGGCTTCACAGTCACAAATTGGTGAATATCAAATAGGAAAAAGTAGAGGAAGTCAGTTTCACCTCTTGTTTCCTCACTAGTGATATGTCTTAAATGTTATAACAGAGCAGGAATGCCCTCACAGACATGACCCTACAATGTGGCCTTCCTAGCCCGCAGAAATGTGAGCCATATATATTTCTGTGTATCACAAATTATCCAATCAATAGTATTATGTTATAATGCACAAAATGGGCTAGACAAAAATTTATGGAGCTAGAGAGATGGCTTAGTGGTTCAGGCACTTGTCTGCAAAGCCAAAGGACCAGGTTTTTTTTCCCAGGATCTGGCTCTGTCTCTCTCTCAAACAAAAAAATACAAACAAATTAAAATAAGAAATATAACATAATACATATAATATAATGTATAATTTAATTATATTCATAAATTAAGAAAAAAACACTAACAATAAATATCCAATTCTAATTAAAATAGGCTTGGATGACTATTTTTGGTGTGAAAGAGTGTATGTGTCTCTTTTTTAATGTTTCTTTTTAAAAAATATATATTTTATTTATATATTTATTTGAGAGAGAGAGAGAAAAAGGCAGAGAGAGAGAGAAAGATAAAGTTAGAGAATGGGTGCACCAGGGCCTCTAGTCACTGCAAATAAACTCCAGATGCATATGCCCCCTTGTGCATCTGGCTTACGTGGGTCCTGGAGCATTGAACCAGGACCCTTTGGCTTTGCAAGCAAAGCCTTAACCTCTAAGCCATCTCTCCAGCCCTGTGTGTCTCCTTTGTAAACCCAGTATTTTGCTTTTTAAAAAGTGATAAAACATGAAATAAATTGGATGCATTACTGAAAAGGAGAGGAATAAGCAAGGATATCCCAGACCTACACTACTATTTGCAATGATGCTAAATTTATTAACTAATTCAATCAGGTTTGGAAAACAACTGCAGATATAAAAGTTAGAAAAAAAAGTTACTTGCAGATAATGTGAGAGTAAAGCTCTAAAGGATAAAATATGAAAAACGAAACTAAAATAGCAAAGAATGTGGTCACATGGCAGATTATCAAATTAATACACAAACATTAAATACTTGTTTACACAAATAATAACCAGGAAGAAGATTTATAATAGAAGAGAACAAGCTGGTAAAAGGTGTTAAAAAGTGAATACAATACTCATAAACGAACTTCATAAGGAAAGACACGCAAGCTGATCAGCAGAAAACGCACACCTTCTCCAAGCTATAGGTAGACGACAACAGAGGGCAGCGTCACTAGGGTTGTTGAAGCCACGTTGCAACATCACCCTCCTCCATGCCAAAGGCCATTTACAACTGAATTTCATCCTCACCAAGGACCAATGAACCATTCACTTCAGCTAAGAAAGGTAGTAATAAAATTCATATTTATTAAAACTAAGCACAAAACTTATTATAATCAAAATGCACCAAAGCAGAAATCCTGAAGCTGCTAAGAGGTCACACTAAAGTAGACTTAAAACATTCCCACCAAGGCTCAGGGAAGTTTTCGGAAGGGGCAGAAAGAATGTAATAGACACGGGGTGGGAGGGAATACCCAGAGACGTTGCTCCCTCCCTGCAAGGACTGACTGCTGCTCTCACAAATAATCCACAACTCCACAGTAAATACCAGCAATCCAACTAAGGAGGGGGTGCTCAGTAGAGTGGGGCAGGGAGGAGGGAAATGATAGTACCAGCATATGATGTATTCATACAAAGTTGCTACTTAATAAACTTTTAAAAAGCACAAAAGAAAACCTGGAGAACATTGCTAAGAAGGAAATATGAGGACATCTAAATATATGAAATATTACAATTTGCTAGAAAGCCTTTTTAACAGCATTGTCCCACAATATTTGAAATTTTTATATTGACACTTTTCAATATGACAACCCCTATCCACATATGGCAAAATTAACACAAAACGTAGCTAGTGAAACCAAAGAATTAGATTTTTGTTTTATATATTTAAAGTGTATTGAAACTTACACAGCCACATGAGGCTATATTACATATGAATAGCATTGTCAGTGTATAAGCACGGTAATAGTGTACACAGGAACAGGCCAATTAAATAGAATGGTATGAAAAGACATAGATTGCCTGTCACTCATTTATCATGTATATGGAATATCTCATATGGAAAAAAATTACTGATGAGGAAAAGAACTTTTAAATATAAGGTGCTAAAAACACTGGATGGTAATTTAGTAAAAATATAACATTTGGTTTACTGATTCTGCAATAATAAGAAATAAGTTCCACACTGTGTTATCTAATTTTCTCATTGGTATGACAGAATATCTGACAGAAACAACTTGAGAGTTAAGCATTTATTCTGGCTCATAATATAGGAGTACAGTCCATAATGATGAGAAAGGCATGATGGGGGTGACTCTGTGGTGGTGGGTGCAATTGGAAGTTACTTCCTCACATCCAGACAGACCAGGAAGACTCTAAAAGTAGGGCTAATCTAGATATTTTTAGGCTAACACCCCAGCAGCCCACTTTCTCCAGCTGTAGGCCCCACCTAACAAAGGTTACACAACCTCGCTAAACAATGTGACCGGTTTGGTACAAAGAACTCAAACATGTGAGCCTAAAGGGGACTTTTTACATGCAAAGTATAACAAAATGTATCTGCACACCAATGTAATAAATGAAGCCATATGTGTACTAGAGGGAAACACAGAGAATCCCTCCTTACTTATCGTAGCAGGGAGCAGAAGTTCTGAACTGTGACTCAGAAATAGGCTACTGTTCCTAATATGTACAAGCCCTTGAAAGCCAAGAGGAAAAAGGTAAATCCTATGGAATATGGAAAAAATATAAACATATAACTAATCTAGAAGTATGTCCTAAATGGTCATAGGAGAATGCACATGAGAACTAACTGAGATATCATTTCTGAACTTTCACAAAGACAAAGCCTGAAAAACTTACGCACACACTTGGCAAGCCCTCTGGTACATTACTGACAGAGACAGAATGGCCCAATTCTCAGGCGGAGAGAAGATTTTGCAATTTTAAACAAAACTATATGTGTATTTATCTTTTGACATAGCAGTCCCACTTTTGGAGTTTATCCTGAGCAAGATAGGAAAATATATGCAAAATGTTATACATTGCTCCATTATTCATAATTGCAGAACACTGTTATCCCCAAAATGTCTAAGCATAAGAGATTATTCGGATATATTATGTTACATTCAAACAGTACAGCAATGTAGTATTATGTGTCTGTAAAGGAGAATGATAGAGAATTCAGTGAAGCAGTAAGGAGTATATTAAGCAAAAGAGAGAATAAGTATATATATCAGATACACACTTCATAAATTTGATTATTTTAGTATTATTATGTGAGAAAAAGAACATTAAAGACTAAAGGGCGCTGATGTAGCAATCTATGTAGTCCAGCAAAATTGCAACAAAAAGAAAAAAAATAAGCAATTTGTGATAGTAACTTGAGATTGACAAGTGGATTGAATTTAGGACTGTGCTAGGCATTAGTGAGGCCCAACTTTGGGTGTGTCTTATGAGGGTGTTTCTAGAAAGGATTAACTGAGAATACCTGCCCTGAATATGGGCAACAGCATCCCCAGGCCCTGGGGTCCTAGGCTGAGTAGAAAGGGGGCCAGCTGAATGCAGGCATGCTCTTCTCTCCGCTTCCTGGTCTGTCAAGATGTCAGAGATTCATCCACACTCCCGCCACTCAACTCCCCCTTGGTTTCCTTGTCAGAAAGGACTGTAATAATTCCTTCCTCCATTAAGTTGTTGCTGTTTCATTTCTTCACTGTTATTTTATAGTAGCAAAAAGTAGAACCTAATACAAAACTGTAGCGAAATGTTGAAATTAGAGAGTGGGATGAAATATATAGGACTTGCAGGCAGGTATCAGTGGTTTTTTTCCTCTGTATACTTACAGCACTGTTGGTTCATTGTGGATTATGGAATTCTTAATTCTTTTTCACCTTTTCATTCCTGTTACTTGAACAAAGATCTGGTACATGTGGATAAATGACTATAAATGATTTCCCCAAGAGAGTTATCTCAGAGGAAGTGAAATTTAAAATGTGTCTTTAAAATTTCTAGAGCTGGAAAGATTGCTCTGTGATTATGGTACCTTCAGGCCCAAGTTCAGGCTCAGGTTCAATTCCCCAGTATACACATAAAACCAGATGCACAAAGTGGCACATGTATCTGGAGTTTGCAGCAGCAGGAAGCCCTAACTCACTCATGCTTGTTCTCTCTGTTCCCCTCTCTCTCTCTCTCTCTCTCTCTCTCTCTCTCTCTCTCTCTCTAGCTTTTTCTCTATCTCCCCTCAAAATTAACCAATAAAAATATTTGTACAGCATTGCTAAAGTGAGGGCCATGTTGGGGGAAGGACGTGGCATGAGCATTAGTAGAGGCAAGGGTAACGGCTTCTAAAGCAGGCTTAAGGCAGTGGTGAGCATCACCGGATGAAGGTGGCAAGGTTATAAGGACAGGTATATTGCCTTGGGATGGAAGGAGTGGGAAGCAAGTTTGGAGACTGATGAAGACAACAATTAGGCACAGGATCCTTCACATGGAGCAAGCTTGGGAAGCCTCCATTGGACGTCGGGACAGCAGGCACTGTGGTCTCCTCAGTGCACAGCTCCTCATGCACCTATTCAAGTGGGGGCAGAACAAGACAACAGGGGGATGAGGATTCTCACCATTCCTGTTGCTCATGTGCCTGTCACTAATCTTCGCTTCCAAGCACTCAGCTCTTTTTGTAAATATTAAGACAGGACTGCAGGCAGGTTGCCTTGACTCTGCCATTCCTTAGCCACAGGGAAGTGGTATAGTCTTTTCTGTTTGTTTTGTTTATTATCTGCCACCATCCCTGGATTGTTTCATGCTCTGAACATTTTTGCTTTGATGAAACGATATGAAAAACCAAAGAAAATCTTAAATAGATTTTGACTTTGAAGTACAGACCATAAGAATTTCACCGCCCATGATGTTAGACTTGGCTAAAGCTCTATCCAGTTACAGAGCTTCCCACAGAGGATGTAAAGCTCCTCAACATATGCAAGCACCAGCTTCCTCAAAAGGCCAGAAGTGATTATCATGCATTCCAGCAAGCCCTTAGTGGCGAGATATGCACAGTCGCTTCAGGTATGTGTACTTCATCAGCTTTTCCTGAAAATTTCAACATTAGCCCATAACAAGTGTGTCTTCCTAAAAGATTCTAGTGTGAGAACGTCACTGTGACACACTGGAGATGATCAGTGTTGGCAATTCCTGACTTAGAGCCCTTGAGAAACACTTAGAACTGTAGCCTTGTACTACCCTTTCCTCAGAGAGAAAGATGATTGAAATTCAGGAATGAAAATCACCACTCGTTCTTACATTTGATGCATATTCAGTACCTTGAGATAGAACTCAGTTAAAAAAAAAATGACTCAAGGAGCTGGATAGATTGCTCAGTGGTTAAAGTGTTTGCCTGCAAAGCCAAATGACCCTGGTTCAAAATTCCAGAATGCAGAACAATTCAATTAGGTATAAATATGCTATTTGGTAGTAAGGAGTGTGAAAAAATATGAATAGAGAGAGAATTGAAAGCGTTGAGGAAGTTACAATCAAGATTGTTGGAAAGTCAGTAAGACTTTTAGAAAAGACCTGAAAACTGTAAGAGAGCAGGTTATTTAGAATCCGAAGAAGAGAATCTGGGCAGCTTCAAGGTGAGGGACGAAGGGCCTGCCTCCTGCACCTGTAGCACTTACCTTCTCATTGCTGGGACAAAACACAGGATCAGAAGCAGCTTATGAAAGGAAAGGGTTCAGTTCTGGCTTATAGTTTGGAGGAGGAGTTTTGTCATGGCAGAGAAAGTACAGCATGAAACCAAAGCCACCTGGGCATCATAGCTCCACAGCAGTAGGAAGGAAGTAGTCTGAATACTGGGCTTGAAGTTGGGATATACTATCTTAATGTCCACCCTCAGCAACATACCAAGGTTCCATCTCTCAAAGGCCTGGCAACTTTCCCAAATTTCCACCAGCTGGAGAGCAGCTATTCAAAACGCATGAGTCTATGGGGACCATCTCATTCAAACAGCTGTAACACAAAAGGATCAAAGAGGGCAAGCAGAAGAATAGTTACAAAATGAAGCAAAAACCAAGCCTTGACAATTAGCAGTAAGGACATGGGGATTCGTGCTCAGAAAAGTCATGAGTCATAAAGGATTTCTGAGTAGAATGATGACAGCCTAAATTATATTCTAGAAAATAACTAGTGTCTGTTCAGAGCTTAGATTACAAAGATAGAAAATTAGAAGTGAGGATACTGGTGAGTGATTGAATCCATGAAGGTATGATGTTTAGGCGAAGGTATGGCACTGAAGTAAATCTGTTTTGAAAGTATAGGTTTTCTTTTAATCAGCTTGTCTTTCTCACAGATGAAGAATATATATTGAGAGAAGAGGTGCTTTATGATGTAAATTAAGAGAAAGAACATTCTACAGTGGCTTATGTCAGGGAAAGGATGAATGTGAATGGCAGAAAGCAAGGAAGAAATGTAGACATGACAAAATAAAGCCTTTCAACATGCAAAAAAATGAAGTTGAAGTCTTGCCTCAATGATCATGTGATTTTACTTATTATATCTCCCTTTACAAAATTATCTACTCTTATCCATCTCCTGAGCTATCATCTATCACTCCGTTTTCCTACCTTTCAGTTTCCTATTGGTTCTGTATTGCTACAGAATCCCAGTTAATTTCTACTACATAAAGCAAAAGCACAATAAAGCAGAAAGTAAGTATTGGCAAGAATGTAGAAAAATTGGCACCTGTGTGACATTGGTTGGAATTTAAAATGTTACAGTCACTGAGGGAGATGGTATGGCACATTTGCAAACATAGAATTAAACATAGAATTGCAATATGATCCAGCAATTCATCTTTAGGGTGTTTAGTGCTCAAAAAACTGAAAGAAGGCTCTGGTATATATATATGTATGTATATATATATATATATATATATATACTGGAGTATTACTTATCTTTAAAGGGAAGAAAGTTCTAACAAAGGTATCTTGGGAACATTATGCTAAGTAAAATAAGCCAGTCACAAAAAGACAAATATTGTATGACTCTACTTATATAAGATATCATATATAAGGATCTTAGACATAAGATCCTTATATAAGATATCTTATATAAGTAAGATATATAAGGGAAGTAAAGCCCCAGACAGAATTTAGAATGGTGGTTACTGGGGTCGTGAAAAGGGATGTGGAAGGTTATTCTTCAATGGGTACAGTCTCAGTTTTACAAGATTAAATGAGTTATGGAGGTTCATGATAATAACAGTCAAATAACATTCTGAATGTATTGTACATCACCACAATGTACATTGCAGAATGTTTAAGATGGTAAACATTATGATATGTGTGTTTTTACCACATTGAAAATCAGGAAGAAATGGGTTTCTTTATTGTTTGCCCTGGGGAGCTTTGTGAAAGCAATACTTGATATACTTCAGGGGACCTGTATAGCCTTTGAGTAGCAGCATCTTGTCTTGACTCAGGCACTTCGGCCCATGAAAGTTCTTACTAAGGTAAAAAACTTAAAAGGAAAAGAACTGAAAGACATAGAACCCAAAGAATATAAGCTGATAGGTGGCAAGGGGAAAAGAAAGAAAATAATTCAAGAAAGCAGAGAAACAAGCAAGGGTGCTGTTTTCTTGGTGAACCCGGTACCAGCATAAGGGGGAAGGAGATCAACACAGAGAAAAATCAACTCCTACCAAATCAGAGAGCCAGAGCCTCAGAGGCCTCCAACACCTCATCACTGAAGCAGACCAAAAATGAACCCAACATGGCTCAGGGAAATTTTGTGGAAGAGGGGGCGGAAAGAATGTCAGAGCCACATGTTGGGTCATGATATGCAGACATTTATCCTACCCATAACTGTGGGCTAACTCCAGAATGCATGACCCATATACCTCAACAAGGAGGGACCAAGGGGAGGAGGTAGGTAATGTATGAGCCTAATAATGGTACCAAATTGACTGTATTCGCTGAGTACAAAACTAATTAATAAAAAATAAATAAATAAATGTAAAAAAGGAATTTGCTTATCTATATATGCATATTTCTCATAATACCGTATGGTCATATTTATTTAATAAAAGGAAATATATGTGTGTATATAGCCTAAAAAAAAACTAACTTGAAAATGAGAGTGTTTTAATAGCATCTCAAGTAGTTGCCCCCACAACTATTCTGTGTCAGGCATGGCACTAGCAACAAACACAATGACCTACTTCAGGGCTGTGGCTCTCCAAAGAGAAAAGATGTCTAACTACTGTGATATGAATGACCTTAAGGATTAAGGGGACATGCCTTGTAGGTGTGTTTTAGATATGGTCACTTGAGATGTCTTGGTAATAGTTTAATAAAGATAAGACACATTATGTTGTCAATATCTCAGATTCTTCTCTTTGTTCATAACATTCTGCATTACAGATACAGAAAGGGATTGACTATGAAACTAGCATAATATAAAATTCAAATCAAAATTTCATTGAAATTTGATTAATGTGACAATTTAGACAGCTATACTAGATAATTAAGCCTCCAAGTACATTTTCAGGTACTTACACCTTAAAGAGTATTGCAGTCAGACTGCACTGGCCAACCAAGCAAATGGAGTAATTGAAAAATTCCTTCTTTGTTTGCACTGAATAGTTACAATTCAATTACATAAAAGAAGGTTTGAAAAATCTGATGGGATTGAATTGGTCATGAAGTTCTAAGTGTTTGAATTCTCAGTATCTTCTCTTCACAAGTTGCATCACCAGAAATATGGTTTGGTGTCCAGGGTTTTCGATAAATGGTTCAAGATTGTCCATGATTATTTTGTAGGCTACTTTAGTTTTTGGTTTATTTTTTTCTCTTTTTCATGTCTTTGTCATGTCACTAATATCAGGTGCTAGCTTATCACTTTTCTTCCTCTTCTTCCTGACACACACCTAGAAACTGCCCAAGTACTTTTCTGCCAACCTCTAAGGTCTGCTTAGAAAGTCAGAGGCAAGCAGTAATTCTAAGCACTTGCCTTTCTCTGTTTTCTTGATGTTTCTTCCTGTGCTCTCGTGCAGGATAGCAACCTGAGTGGACACTTCCACTTATCACTAAAGACAGCCTCAGAACAATCATGTCTCTACATGGTTACCTTCATCCTGTTCTCGGCAACCGTCACATCTTGTCGGGGTACACACTGCCCCCTTCTCGTCTCACATGGTATTTAATCTCCAAATCACATGCATTTCCTTCTTCTAATTAATCAAAATAGTAATAATAATAGTAGTAATTAAAAGGCATCAGAGTTTAGTAAGTGCTGGACATTGCTCTGCTTTTGCTCATGCACCTATCTCTGTGGTCTGGTTTACCAGGAGGTTAATTCCCATCAACTCCATTTTAAGTTGAAAATATCAAGTGAAAAATGTGTGATTTGGGAGCAGCAATTAGATAGACCTCCACCCAACATCTCCACACATTATCACACTGCTCCTCTGTAGCCTAGAGGAAACTCAAAATTCAAAATTCAAGTTATATTTTTACTGAATATATATTTATTTCATGCCATCAAAAAGTCCAAAAATCATAAGTCAATCCATGACAAGGAGTGATCTATCTGCCTGTCTATCTATCTATCTATCTATCTATCTATCTATCTATCATCTATCTATACCATCTATCATGTATTTATCTATCTATCTGTCTGTTTGTCTTTCTATCCATGAGGCATACCTAGAAAGTATACTAAGATTTCTTTTACAAATTATGGTTCTCAATTTCACATTGTATTCTGGTTCTTTCAGAAGCAAAGAGTTTAGGTCATGAAATGCTTACAGTGCACTCACTGCAGACATTTCTTTGACACTGCTGAGCACTCCTTTCTTTGTTCAGACTATCCCCATAGTAACTGTGTTATCCAACTTCCCTCTATTGTGGAAAAATTCCTGAGAAAAACAACTGAGAGTAAATAATCCTTTATTTTGTCTCACGGTTTCAGAGGTTTCAGTCAGCAGTCCATGGATCCATTTCCTGTGAGCCCATGGTGAAGGAAGGCATCACAAAGCATCATGGCAGTGGGAACATGTGGCAGAGGCTACTCACCACACGGTAGACAGAAAACAGAAATCCATGGGAGAAGACACATGCTTCTAAAGCATGTCCCCAGTGGCCCACATCCTCCATGGAGGCTCCACTTCCCAACATTTTCATCACCTCCCGGAGATGCCATCAAATTATAAATGCCTTGTCTAGTCATGATATCCCAGCTGTGATGATGCAATCGAAGGGACCAAACTGACGCCATGACAGGCTTCAGTAAGGTGCTGCCTTAACTAGGCCTAAGTTTCAGTTTCCCAGAGAGGTAGGCAAGACTTCTGGGGAAAAAAAAAAAAAAAGAACAAAGGGCAGTCTGCTGATTAACAGTGACCCTGACATGTGGCTGGGGAAGATAGCCGCCATCTTGTGCTCCTGGGGCTGAGTCAGTTCCTGGAGACATGTCCCTTTCATGTGGTTTTTTAAAAGGAGCCTGCGTGCCTCTCTTGGGGTCGCCGTTTTGTATGAATGGTTGACCCCCACATGCTGGCTGATTCTGCATGATAAACTCTCTTTGTTTTTGCATACTATTTGAGTCTGGGGTCTTTCCTCGGTGATTTTCGGACCCTTACACAATCACTTTCCAAATCCTGGGCCTCAAAGCTGTTAGCCACACATTACCTCGTGTTGCGACTTATTCACGATTCTCAAATTGGGATGCTCTCGGAATCAGAAGAGGCTCAAAGAGCCTCAGTGCGATTGTGCACATTTACGTGGACCGAAGTGAAGTGAGGTGCACAGGTGTCTTTTGTCATTTAGCACAGTTATGCCTCATCTGAATCCGCCTACAAGGGGCTGACCAAAGCCTCTGTGGCCGACTCTGACACAGCCCTTGATGTCAGAGCACATTCCTCCGTTACTGCACTCCATGCACTGAGCTACATTGTGAGTCCCTGTTTAGGACCACAAGAATGGGGGGGGGGCGTCTCTGGCTTCAACTTAATTTAACAGTTAGGGATAGGGTAGCACCAGCTAGTATGCCCCTTGAGAGGATTAAAAACAGCTAACTGAGTCTATGGTCAGCCCTTCCCCATCCAGTGAGGCCATGGTGCTTTTCATGTGCTTCATGCGCTTTCTTTCAACTCCTATATTTTCCATACAGGCTTACAAAATAAACTCACTGGAGTGTTAAACTTGTGAACGTTAAAAGGGCCTTTCAATATCAACCTACAGGCGAGCTTTATAAGGCTTATTCATTTGACCTCTCAGTTTACAGTTTTCGTAGTTTCACAGCTTTTCACTTATTTTGTTCAGGTGAGGTACCGAGGAACACTCCTGTATTCCCGGCTCCCAGATGGCAGGAGGATCATGTGTTCAAGGTCAGCTTGGGCTACATAATAGGACCGTTTTCAACCAATTCTTTTGTTATTGTTGAGGCAGGAGAGAAGCTCAAGGGTAGAGATCATACGTGTGTTTCAGTGTTTGTTCAATGCCATTCCTTGCTGAATCCGCTTAGAACATGGACCTTTAAAGCCCCAGATGCTTCACTTCATAAGTAGAGTAAAAATGTCAGAGCTTTGAATATTAAAATAATAAAACATGGCACATATGATTCTATGTAACAATAGTCATGTGCAGGACAGAGGGAGAATGTAAAAGAATCGATGCCTTGCAACTGTCATGAGAGTAAAAATGGTGTGATAGTTAATTGTACAGTAGCCTCATCTGGGGGTGACAGCTTGTGTCTGCAATCCCTGCTCTCAGGAGGCTGAAACAGGAGGATCATTGTGAGCTTGAGACCAGCCTAGGCTACAGAGTAAGTTTCAGGTCACCCTGGGCTAGAGTGAGACCCTGCATCAAAAAGAAAATATATTTAAAGAGAAGAGCACTCAATGTCTCCTCTGACCTTTACAGGCATTGACATGGGACACATGCATCTGCATACACATGCATACCCTGCACACGCACACACACACACACACATACACACACACCACTGCAGATCATCACCATATGCCTGAGCAAAAAAATAGAGTGGCTCCATGACTATCTATCTATCTATCTATCTATCTATCTATCTATCTATCTATCTATCTATCTATCTATCTATCTATCTATCTATCTATCTATCTATCTATCTATCTATCTATCTATCTATCTATCTATCTATCTATCTATCTATCTATCTATCTATCTATCTATCTATCTATCTATCTATCTATCTATCTATCTATCTATCTATCTATCTATCTATCTATCTATCTATCTATCTATCTATCTATCTATCTATCTATCTATCTATCTATCTATCTATCTATCTATCTATCTATCTATCTATCTATCTATCTATCTATCTATCTATCTATCTATCTATCTATCTATCTATCTATCTATCTATCTATCTATCTATCTATCTATCTATCTATCTATCTATCTATCTATCTATCTATCTATCTATCTATCTATCTATCTATCTATCTATCTATCTATCTATCTATCTATCTATCTATCTATCTATCTATCTATCTATCTATCTATCTATCTATCTATCTATCTATCTATCTATCTATCTATCTATCTATCTATCTATCTATCTATCTATCTATCTATCTATCTATCTATCTATCTATCTATCTATCTATCTATCTATCTATCTATCTATCTATCTATCTATCTATCTATCTATCTATCTATCTATCTATCTATCTATCTATCTATCTATCTATCTATCTATCTATCTATCTATCTATCTATCTATCTATCTATCTATCTATCTATCTATCTATCTATCTATCTATCTATCTATCTATCTATCTATCTATCTATCTATCTATCTATCTATCTATCTATCTATCTATCTATCTATCTATCTATCTATCTATCTATCTATCTATCTATCTATCTATCTATCTATCTATCTATCTATCTATCTATCTATCTATCTATCTATCTATCTATCTATCTATCTATCTATCTATCTATCTATCTATCTATCTATCTATCTATCTATCTATCTATCTATCTATCTATCTATCTATCTATCTATCTATCTATCTATCTATCTATCTATCTATCTATCTATCTATCTATCTATCTATCTATCTATCTATCTATCTATCTATCTATCTATCTATCTATCTATCTATCTATCTATCTATCTATCTATCTATCTATCTATCTATCTATCTATCTATCTATCTATCTATCTATCTATCTATCTATCTATCTATCTATCTATCTATCTATCTATCTATCTATCTATCTATCTATCTATCTATCTATCTATCTATCTATCTATCTATCTATCTATCTATCTATCTATCTATCTATCTATCTATCTATCTATCTATCTATCTATCTATCTATCTATCTATCTATCTATCTATCTATCTATCTATCTATCTATCTATCTATCTATCTATCTATCTATCTATCTATCTATCTATCTATCTATCTATCTATCTATCTATCTATCTATCTATCTATCTATCTATCTATCTATCTATCTATCTATCTATCTATCTATCTATCTATCTATCTATCTATCTATCTATCTATCTATCTATCTATCTATCTATCTATCTATCTATCTATCTATCTATCTATCTATCTATCTATCTATCTATCTATCTATCTATCTATCTATCTATCTATCTATCTATCTATCTATCTATCTATCTATCTATCTATCTATCTATCTATCTATCTATCTATCTATCTATCTATCTATCTATCTATCTATCTATCTATCTATCTATCTATCTATCTATCTATCTATCTATCTATCTATCTATCTATCTATCTATCTATCTATCTATCTATCTATCTATCTATCTATCTATCTATCTATCTATCTATCTATCTATCTATCTATCTATCTATCTATCTATCTATCTATCTATCTATCTATCTATCTATCTATCTATCTATCTATCTATCTATCTATCTATCTATCTATCTATCTATCTATCTATCTATCTATCTATCTATCTATCTATCTATCTATCTATCTATCTATCTATCTATCTATCTATCTATCTATCTATCTATCTATCTATCTATCTATCTATCTATCTATCTATCTATCTATCTATCTATCTATCTATCTATCTATCTATCTATCTATCTATCTATCTATCTATCTATCTATCTATCTATCTATCTATCTATCTATCTATCTATCTATCTATCTATCTATCTATCTATCTATCTATCTATCTATCTATCTATCTATCTATCTATCTATCTATCTATCTATCTATCTATCTATCTATCTATCTATCTATCTATCTATCTATCTATCTATCTATCTATCTATCTATCTATCTATCTATCTATCTATCTATCTATCTATCTATCTATCTATCTATCTATCTATCTATCTATCTATCTATCTATCTATCTATCTATCTATCTATCTATCTATCTATCTATCTATCTATCTATCTATCTATCTATCTATCTATCTATCTATCTATCTATCTATCTATCTATCTATCTATCTATCTATCTATCTATCTATCTATCTATCTATCTATCTATCTATCTATCTATCTATCTATCTATCTATCTATCTATCTATCTATCTATCTATCTATCTATCTATCTATCTATCTATCTATCTATCTATCTATCTATCTATCTATCTATCTATCTATCTATCTATCTATCTATCTATCTATCTATCTATCTATCTATCTATCTATCTATCTATCTATCTATCTATCTATCTATCTATCTATCTATCTATCTATCTATCTATCTATCTATCTATCTATCTATCTATCTATCTATCTATCTATCTATCTATCTATCTATCTATCTATCTATCTATCTATCTATCTATCTATCTATCTATCTATCTATCTATCTATCTATCTATCTATCTATCTATCTATCTATCTATCTATCTATCTATCTATCTATCTATCTATCTATCTATCTATCTATCTATCTATCTATCTATCTATCTATCTATCTATCTATCTATCTATCTATCTATCTATCTATCTATCTATCTATCTATCTATCTATCTATCTATCTATATTTAAAGAGAAGAGCACTCAATGTCTCCTCTGACCTTTACAGGCATTGACATGGGACACATGCATCTGCATACACATGCATACCCTGCACACGCACACACACACACACACATACACACACACCACTGCAGATCATCACCATATGCCTGAGCAAAAAATAGAGTGGCTCCATGAATAAGGCAGAATCAATCTGATGACTACTGTTTACAGAAACCAAGTTACTGTCTTTTGTGTTTGTGTGTTGATGGCAGAGTTGTTTTCACTGTGCTGCAAGAATCTTTTCTATATTTTCAAGCTCTGTAGTAAGGACCTTCCCACTTTGTTTTCTGTTTTCTCTTGCTTTATTAGTTTCTTACTCTCTGCTCTGACAAAACACCTAAGGAAATCAACTTAAGGAAAGGCTATGAGGGCTCCATTGTGGCGGAGAAAGCTTGGAGACAAGAGAGGCTCTAACTGTGGTGGCAGGGATGGGAGGCAGCTGGTCACCTTGTGAATGTGGCCAAGGAGAAGAGAGGAAGGCCAGTGTACTTACTTTCTCCTTTTTCTCCCTTTTCATTCAGCCTAGGACTCCAGCCTATGCGACTGTGCCACTTTCATTCAGAGTGGGTCTCTGCCCCTCAGTCACACCTCTCTAGAAATGTACTCACAGACAAGCCACAGGTGCGGCCCCTAGTTGACTCCAAATCCAGTCTACTTGACAGTTAAGACTGACCATCAAGCTTGCCCTACTTTTGATCTTCATGCTTGATGATCATGATCCTATCAACTCCACCACAGTACAGTGCATTACCTTTATGCTTGCCATTGCATTTTTTTCCACTTTAAGATATCTCTATGGTAAGAAATAAACATTTATCTCTTTTTTAATGAAATACAAGTATTTTAAATAACCTCTGAAAGCATCTAGACTGAGAAAAATCAAAGTTTTGTACATTCAAAAGCCAAATTTTACATTTTGGAAAAAAGTATGTAGATAGGCATGGTGACCCACATCTTTCTGCATCATTAATGCCACCATTTGGAAGGCTAAGGCAGGAGAATCTTAAGTTCAAGGCCAGTCTGGGCTTCATAAAAAGAGACCCTGCCCCAAAAAGAAATAGAAGAGAAGAAACAAGAAATAGAAGGAAGAAGAATGAAAGAAACATGTGGAACCAATAAATGATAATGAACAAGAAAAACATATTTTATCTAAATTCTAAAATCCTGTTAGTAAAGTAACTAAATGTGAATCTCTCAGAGTCACCTCAGAAGTACTGAGAGAAACAAAGTCACCTTGATTTGGTTTTCCAAAGGCTTATGGGAAGCTTTCTCTAAGAATATGAAGTATATTTAAGAAACTGCTAAAGACCCAGCAATCAAAAAGGTTTCAAATTAAAACCAACCATTAAAAAGGTATATAATAAAGTTTTAAAAAAAGACATAAAACTTTTATATGCAGAAAACCTCCAAAAAACATAAAGCAATCCAGCACGGAGGACGTGGAGGTGCCATGGGAGAAGTTAAGTAGAAGCAGGTAAGGACGTTAGCAGCAGCAGTGAGTTCAGCTGGAAACAACGGGCTCTTGAAATACATTCTGAGAAGTAAGGAGCAAAGGTCGAAGCTCTTCTGCTGACAAAATACTAATTAGAACGGTAGTATTTTATACTAGCATTCAGGGAGAAGAATCGACATGAATTACAACCTCGGTGATGGTGTCTCCAGACAGAGTGCTCCAAGAGGAGCGCTGGCCAGCACTGGGAACCTACATTCTGGAGTACCTTGGGAAAAGTTTGGAGGGGGGCTGGTAGAAATTAATGCAGCAGAGAAGTGGCTGGCAACTGATAAGGGAAAATATACACCAGACCTTAATAGCTTATCATTGTTATTACTAGATCTATAGCAGATTTTTCTGCATTATATCTAAAACTTTTCTACTAACTAAAGGGATCATATAAAAGAACCAATAAAACAACCTTTTAAAATAATAAAGCAAACATATTCCACATGTTTTAGAGGAAATAAAGGCAAAATTAGTTCAGATTTAAGCTTGTTTAGGTCTCTTATGCCAGGTTTGATTTGTAAAAATTCAAAACAGAAGTAAACATTATTCTTCTAAAGTAAAGGGGATTTAAAAATCAAAAGCACAAAGGCAGTGTATACAAGGGGCATGGATGTCTTCTGGTTAAATTTTGTAACGTGCATAGCCTCAGAGTATCCCCATGCATGCATCCTAACTTCTCCTGCAGCCCTTGTGAACTGGGGTTTTACCTTGTGAGCTGTAATCCCATCCAGTGCTCCTCAGGAACCATCTTATGAGCTCATTCACATTCTTTAGCAACCCTTTGAGACACCAAACCCTTTCTGCCCACCTAAATAATATCTACGTTTATTACAAAGACAATTAAATACAAATTTCTCTTGAGAAACCCATGCCATAACTGGGTGTGTGCTATCCTTCCTCTCTTTCTATTATCCCTGTGTTTGATTCTATGTCAAAGTCTCTTCCTAATAAATTCCAACTCTGTTTCATACTTGTTCAGCATGAAATTCTCTTCTGCCATGAAGGAAAGAGTCCAAACCCTTCCTGAGCAGAGGTTTCTCTGAAGAAGTCTTCAGGTTACTGTAGGTGGCAATGTTGATCTGTGTCTCTAGTTCGTACCCTTTTACCACTGAAAATAAACACATGTATGTATATACGTAAAATTCTTCAGATGCTCATGATGATCAGAGAGAATACTTACTATGTCTTTTGCATATATTAACTCATTTACATCTTTTGAAAACAGCTTGTAAGTCCTCCCTGTCTGAAGTGAGAACACAAAGACCTTAAGACTTGAGAGATTTATGTGTGATCAGCATCCAGCTTTGGTTTGAGTCTAGGCCCACTGGTGGCCAGAATAAGACAGCTACCACATAAATAGGAAAACACTACACACACACACACACACACACACACACGCATACACACATATACAATCTCTGCTAAAGGCAGGAAAGCACACTGTGAAAGCAGAAATGATGAACCTGAGAGGAAAGGCTGGGAAAGTCTTATCTGAAGAGGATTTGGAATGCCCTGAGGTGCTAAATTGTAGGAGGACACTTGTGATTGATAGGTAAATCCATGACGGTGTGAGGAATGGTATATTTGGGGAGGAGGTCTTCGGTACACAAAGCTGAAGATATACACTTACTAATTTTCATAACTTCCTTATCACAGCTCTAGTGCAAGTGAAGCAAAAGTTCCCTTGTCATACTTACCCTCATTCGTCTGGAGTCACAAAGTATCCTGCTCAAGT
Organism: Dipus sagitta; assembly: GCA_036346955.1. NCBI lineage: Eukaryota > Metazoa > Chordata > Mammalia > Rodentia > Dipodidae > Dipus > Dipus sagitta. The sequence continues at coordinate 319,042,742 of CM070770.1, forward strand.
GAAATAGTTTTCCATATTAATTTCAAGAGAGTAATAATGTCAGTGATAAATTTCTTTGCAGTGGCTGAAGTATCTGCCTAATCTTTTGAGGTTCCAAGTGTTATTATTTGACTATAAAACAAATTAGGTAAAATATTAGATTAGTTTGTTGGGCTAAACAACAAAGAAAAAGTTTCAAAAAGGATTTTTTAATAACTTGTCTATAGAGTGCACTCTTAGCAGTTTCTATCTTCCTATAAAATATAGATTTCTTGTTACTATTAAGAAGTCTATTTTTACAATCCCTGTTTTAAATTGTTTGTGAATTTTTCAAAATATAATAGTATAGCCTATTGCTTTCAGAGAATCTTTTATAAGAACTGCACTACAGGCCACAATATAATGACAAATTGGTAAGATACATTAATTCATAAACATATTAAGATAGATTTGCCACTAATGTCTTGTTATCTTTAAACTTTTTATTAACAACACCCATAATTATAGACAGCAAACCATGATTCTGTCTCACCACTCTCACTTCCCCCTCCCCAACCTGCCTCATTGAATCCCTTCCTTTTTACAATTAGTATCTTTTTTATTTTGATGTCATCTTCCTTTTTACCTCCTATTACAAAGGTCTTGTGTAGGTAGGTAGTGTTAAGCACTGTGGGTTAAATATCAAGGCCATTTTGTGTCTGGAAGACAGCCTCTAACAGTTTAAAATCTATCAGTTCTCATATTCAAAGATCACATTTATTTTTTACTCCTTATGCCAAAATGTTCATCATGCTACTTTGAGTACTCTGCTGATAGTGGCCACTAGGACCATAGCTTTGTCACAGAAGAAATATGAATTGTATTAATAAATCTGTCTAGATATCAAAAATTAATAAAGATGTCAAGGCCTCCACATATTTGCTTTTTATAGGCTGGATTCTTCTGCTAATGAACTGCTATTCTTCAAATACTTTGGAATGTTATTTAAAAAGGGTTCATATTTGATACCATAGTACATAGTTTGTGTCCTAAGTTAAGTGAACTGAGACAACTGATGTCAACATTTACTAAATTTCACTTCTTCTGAGAACTTCCCTGATAGTCTGCCAGTACTTCACTCCTGTTTAACTCATTGCTATTTCTCTGGAATAAAACTAGACTTTTGCGTTGAAGCCATGGCGGCTGTAATATCTTGATTTGGTTCCTGTCACTATTTCTACTACTTCCCACTTCCGATGCACTATCCCACCACAACCCTGTGCAAAGCCAAAGTGCCTTGAAGATTCAGCTCTTGCGCACACATAGTACACTTACTAGAACTCACATGTTGATCACTTCTGTGCAGAAATACCACAATTTGATCTGTATATGCCTTCATACAGTTCATATTTTCTGAAACAGTCAAAGTCACCAATTGCTTCTAAACATTACCACCAAAAGATCCCCATATGTCTCACTTCATAGTTATACATATATTAATGTTGGGAAAAAAAGAACCCAACACACTGATCTATCTGTCCACATAACGGGAGTCTAAGTACTCCACCTATCCACTCTGTTGAGATACTGTAGGACCTTGCTTGTTCATACCTTCCTATCACATTCATTCTGCCAGCCACTATCATGACCATAACATTTTCATAACACTTTCTCTCTCTAAAGGAACTGGACTGAGTCAGAGCATATATTTCAAGGACCATTAGTATACTTACATGGCATCTCATGATAGTATCTTGTCAACCTGGATTTCTATAATAAAATCTTATGACCCAAGTAGGTTATCATCAACAGAAATTTGTTTGCCATAGTTGTGTAGGTGCTGGAAGACTTGGTGTCCAGCAAGTCTGCTTCATGGTTCATAGTGTCTTCTTGTGTTCAGCTGAAATGAACACAAAAGCAAAAGCTCTCTAGATTCTCTTGTATGATTCATTGCCTATCAAAAGCCCTGCGTCCTAGCCCCAACCTCCTAAATCCATCACATTAGGGGCTAGGATTTAAGTATATGAATTTGAATTTGAATTAAGTCAGTTGATTCCACCTCTGGTCTCCTAAAATTCTTAGGTTTCTTATAGGCAAAATATGTGCATTCCAACACAACAGCTCCAACTCATGTCTACACTGATGGTGAAGTCGACACTTCAAGTTCTTATCTATACATTACTTTAATTAGATATGAGTAATGCAGTATGATTCATAATGAGACAAAATTCCTCTTCAGCTACAGAACCAAACAAGACATATGCTTCCAAAATTTCCAAAGTGCAATGGTGAGACAAGCATTGATAAACATTTCCATTCCAAAGGGAGGGAATAAACAACTAAGAAGGGATGGCAGGATCTATGCAAGTCCTACACCTGGTAAGGTAAGCTGCATGAGATCTTAAGACAGAAAGGTAATCGTCTTTGTCTTGATGTCCTAACTTCTGGAGATACAGTGGGGACACATTCCCTGTGCTTGGGCTGACCCCTGCTCTCTCCACAGCCTTCTTCAGAGACATGCTTACATATTGGTTATCTGTAAACAAATAGTCCTATTTTAAGTGAAGTCAGGGGAAGTGATTGAGTAAAGGAAGAGTGGAGGTAAGGTTAATCAAAATTTAAGATGCTATGAGTAAGCCATATGGAAACCTATTTTTTTGACAATGGAAAATGCAGGGACCACAGATGGTATACTTTCCAGTAAGTTGTTGGCCAAGGAAGACCCTGATACACCACAAACATTATAGGCCACAGCAAAGGTTCTTGGGTTCCCATGAGAAATAGATGGTAAGATCCTATTGCTTAAGACTCTACATGCTTGGGCTACTAGGTCACTGAGAAATCAAGCTGGAACTGAGCTGAAAACCTCCTCTCTGTGGACCAAGTGACAGATATCTGGGAAAAGCTACAGTGTGTGCAGCCTTATGGGAGAAGGAAGTCATCAGCAGTGATAAACAACAGTGGGCACTGCAAGCCTTAAGTTTGGCCAGCCAGATTAAATGAGCTAACAGGTACAATAGTGGTGATGCCTGTTATGAGGGAAACGAACCACTCTCAAACTGGACTAGAGGGAATGCATGCCTGATACTGAAAACCGAGTTAAAAGTCTATGGCGGGGAAGGTCATGAGCCCTAGGAGTATAATGCCGTTGTAGGAAGGAGCCTTGAATTATCACAGCCCTCAAAGAGGATCAAATCTATAAGTTGTCTCTATCATGGGCAATTGGTTTATGGCTATTGTCAGTGTAAGTTGTTACATTTTCAAAAACAAATCCATGAGTTTAAAAGGAAATAGTCTTCCCAGTACTCCTGGACTGTTGCTTTTATGTTTGGAGTCAACTACCTCAGTATTCACCTTACACAAATCTTGGTACTTTTTTTTGTTGTTTGTTTTTTCGAGGTAGGGTCTCACTCTAGCCCAGGCTGACCTGGAATTCGCTATGGAGTCTCAGGGTGACCTCGAACTCACTGACGATCCTCCTACCTCTGCCTCCCGAGCACTGGGATTAAAGGCATGCGCCACCATGCCCGGCTAAATCTTGGTACATTTAAATTGGACATATACACTGGTGAGAATTTTAGAGTTTTCATGTATTATTTCTGATACCTAAGAAGTAAGCTTGCTCCCTTGTCTTTTCAATTTTGTACAAACTACAGTTCTGGGTGGTTTTATACAAATATTATGAAACAGATATGAAGTAAAGTTCCCTTTCATTGTGCATCTTTTTGTTTGTTTTTTTTTTCCTGTGGTGTTAGAGATCAAGCCTAGGCCATGCACATGCTAAATATGTACTCTACCACTGAGATACATCCTAGCTTTTCAATATAATAGTGAATGGAGGACCCTAAGATACAAAAAACAAAGATGATGCTTGAATTAATCCAACCTTCTATTTCAGTTGGAGGACTATTAGTAGAAACATCATATTATCTTCAAGAATTGCACATGGAAATTAAATTCTAGGAATATGTAGAATGAGAAAAGATGATCTTCTGAAATGTGTGAGTACTAGATGCATGAATTTAATCATTCTATGCATGCTTTACTGGGGCAATTGACTCTTCTCTACTTTTTGTATGTATCTTATTTCATTATGTGTTTACTCATGAACTGACACATAACAATATGAAAATGTACATATTAATAATGAATCATATAATTCTTTAACTTTTTACTGGAAATTCTTATAACATTTTCATCATAATCCCTTCACATTACTTTCTTTTGTCACCTCTCCCTAACTCTACTTCCATTGAACCACTTCTTTCCAACTCATCCCTCTTCTATTTTGATTTTTGTCTGCCCTCCTTCATCATCCATGTTGACAGGTTCAATATTGTGCAGGTCATGTGCTGGTAACGACAGCCACTCTGAGGTCATAAATGTATTGATCACTTCAAGTCCAGAAAACAGTGTCCCAAAATGCTACTCCCCATCCTCTTGCTCTTTAGCTTTTTCCTCCCCCTTTTATGCAGTGTTCTCTGAGCCTCGAAGGGGATGATATCCATGTCTCATTTAGTACTGAACACTCTCTCACTCTGAACAGTCACTTATTTTCAGCACTTTGAAGAGTTTGGGGTCTCCTCAGTAGTCACTACCATGTGCAAAGGAAAGCTTTTCTGACCCTCTTTGGAAGGAAATCCACTTATCTCTCTATTGCAATCAGGTTCACATTGCTGGCAGAAGTCACCTGACTGAGAGCAGCTCTTGGGGAAAAAAAAAAAAAAAAAGTTTATTTTGGCTTTTAGGCTTGCTCCATGATGGCTGTGGAAAATGATGGCATGAGCAGAGGGTGGACATCACCCCCTGGCCAGCATAAGGTAGACAATAGCAACAGGAGAGTATACAAACACTAGCAAGAGGGAGCTGGATATAACACCCATAAGCCCTCCCCCCCCCCCCGCAACAATGCAATGCCTCTAGGAAGTGTTAATTTCCAAATCTCTATCAACTGGAAGCCTAAGTTGTTTGTAAGTTTATAAGTTTATGGGGGACACCTGAATCAAACCACTCTCCCTCTCTCCCCATTTCTCCTCACTCTCTCCCCTTTCTTTCTTACACCCATTACAGTAAGCCCATAGACTCAAAAACAAATAAATAAATGAATATGTTAAAAGAAATCCTACTACATATAATTAAATTGTGTTGTAAAAATAATATGATTGTGTTCATGCTAATTTAACATAAACTGAGTTTGAGACTAATGTGCCTTGAAGTCATCATCCACATCACTTAGGTAATTTTTAAAATCTGTTTGGCCTCAAAACACCCATAGACAGTGCTTTAAGTAACACTAAACATTGATGAATGAATTCAAAGAATATGTTCATTTTAACTAACTTTAATTCAATGTACTGAATAACTTCAGCTTTAAATTTTCAAGATTTAGTTTTTTTAATATTTTATTTATTCACTTGAGGCACAGAAAGAGAGGCAAATATACAGAGAGAAAGGGCATGCCAGGGCCTCCAGCCACTGCAAACAAACTCCAGATGCATGTACTACCTTGTGCATCTTGCTTTCCATGAGTGCTGGGGAATCAAACCTTGGTCCTTTGGCTTTGTAGGCAAGCACCTTATCTACTAAGCCATCTCTCCAGCCCAAGATTTAGTTTTTTTATTGGTTCAAGTTCCATGAGGTTTTAAATATATTTGAATTATGCCTATCTATAGCATCATTTGCTGTAAAAATTTGATTAATTGGCATTAAAGAACTATATTGGTAACCTTATTAAACTAGGTCACAATTATTTATAAGTCTCTCACAGTGTATAAAAATAAAAGCTTAAAGAAACTGAGAAAACACACCATTAAAGAAGAATAAATGGGAATCAACTCACCAGAAAATATTAAGATGTTTTAGTGGATGTAGGTTTTGTAAAATTCTTAAATATGTTTTGGCCTAACACATTTCCCTTTAATTCCCTTAATATGCTCTGTGGATTTCCACAGAAATTTGAACCGTATGTTTCTAATACATTTGTACTTAACTCATCAACATGTTTGGTAAGAATAATTTGAAGCACAAAAGCCTTGTGAACAGTTTTTGTGGGATCTTTTATTGTAGTTGGTAAACAACTGGAACCTGACCCCAGAAATCTTGGGGCTTTATTTAATACTCAAATTCCATAAAGAATAAGCGAGTTCTTAACTGGATCAGGCACACTTTGCCTTTCACCGTGCCTTGCTCCAAATCTTGCAGCTGGGCGGAATTATTTTGATAGTTCATTCTATTTCTTGTCACTTTCATTTTTAGGGCTCTAAGCCTTTGATGGTACAGAGCTTGAGTTCACTAGAGTCATAGCTAGACAACACCCCATCAGTGCTATTTGTTTCTGCACTTGGAGGTGAACTGCACCTGTGGTCAGCCTGCTCCCCAACAACATCTGAAAGAAAGGCTTTTCTCTCTTTGGTCTAGTTGAAGAGATTTCAACAGTGTAGTTTGGAAATCGCTCTCATGCCCTACCCACCATAATGCATTTGCTTAGGTAGAGACAAAAGGACCAAAATTATTATCTGGCAAACTCTGGGGTCTGACTGAACAAGTAGGAAATTATTTAATGACTATGTTCACAAGTTAATTATTCCTTTTAGTCTAACCCCAACATCTTCGATAAATCATGGGACTCACATACTTCCTTTCTCTGTCAACTTGGGAAAACTAACCCTAAAGCCCTGGGTCTCAATGTCTATGAAGGATGTCGGACTCAGGGTGATAAGTACTAGCTAGCTGTTCTCTGCCAGCCTTCCTCCTGCAAACCATGATTTTTCTCATTAAAATGGCTGACTTCCCTGGTTTGCTTGGGAGGGGGGCTGAAGGGGCGTGAGGGAAAATGAACAGCCTCACCTTTGGTTTCTGCTTGTTCCTCATGGGCGTTCCTCCAGAGCTGCCAGCTCCCAGTGTCCCCGTGGTTTGTATTTACAGACCCTTCACTCTGTAAGCCATTAGGGATAATCTGCTCATACTGCTATCTCCTTTTGCCTCCACCCATCCCTATTATCTTCTGCATTACCAAGTCAACCCTTCCCTGAAACTTGAAAAACTTTTTGGAAAGGAGATCTGAGGTCTAAAAGCATTCCTTTCTTCTGCCGCTCCTTGCAAATGAGAAATAAAAACCCTCTGGCCTTTAGATATATGTAAGTTCTGTAGAAAGAGAAAAAAAAAAAAAACTTAAAAACAGAGGATTAGCAGACCAAATGACAATAATCCAAAGGAAATTCCTTAGGAGAAAAACAGCTCTCTTTCATCAACTCTCCCAGGAATTAAAGAAAGATGAACCAGATATGTGTGCTATTTAGAGAAAAAAAAAAATGCACTTTTCAGTCCAGAGCATGAAATCTACCTTCTAAGTTTTGTAAATGAAACCAATTTTTTTTTCCTTTTTATCGAATGAAAGTAGATAACTTCAAAGTGGAAGAGCCTACTATGAAAGAACACTGCAGAATTGGGTCCTGAGCTCCTCATTTAATAACCATTCCTAAACTAAGCTGTTACGGCTAGTACAGTACAAAGGGTAGAAGTACAACCCTTCACCGACGGTCAGTCACTAAGGACTTTGCATTCCTTGCTTCCATAAAGCATTCTGTCCTGGTAAAATTAAATTAAATTAAAATTAAAGTGGGAGAAGAATGTGCTAGAACTTCCCTAAATCACTTATTTTAAACTCCATCCATTAAAATTTTATGTTATGTTACATAATATGATTAGTTAACTTATTCAACTGTACATATAGACATTTTACATGTGAATGCATAAATATTGGAAGAACAGGCTCAAGGCATTTTTTTTGGTTGTGTATGTGTGTATGGTGTGGTGTGTGGTGTGTATGCAGTATATATATACATGTCTTTGCGGTGCCCCATGCTCTCGACAGACAAGAGCACTCATCTGTGGTGACAAGAGCAGAAGATGAGGTGTTCTGTCACACTCCTTGGCTATTATTTGAAGCTGGAGTCTCTTACTGATTCTGGAGCTTGCTGTTTTCCATAAGCCAGGCAGTTGCCTGGACTCTATTCCACAGGCATTACAGGTGCACATGGCCATGCCCAACTGTTTACCTGGAATCCAGAGATCCAAACTCCAAACTTCGTGGTTTCAGGCTCCTTCAGGCACTCACACTTGGACAGGAAGCACTTAAAGCCACTTCAACCCCAAACCATGTTTGTTTTGTTATTGCTAATGCTGGCTTGCTTCACTACTAGAGAGGCATAATCAGAATGTGTAGAGCCCACCCACTGGCCTGTCAAAGCTTGGGTTGGAAACATAGTCTTATTTCATTAAGCTGCTTGCCCTGGAAGAAATTACTGTGAATTTCCGTTTTAGGTTAGATTAGACACTGCCTGAAGTCTATCAGCAAAACACCAGTCAGTTTTTGCACATTCGTGTTACAAATAGCAACTTCAACTTCACAATGAGTTGCAGTGTAACCAATTTAAGTGGGAAGATTTTCATCAAAGAGCTAATAATATAAGAGTAAAAGAAGATATTGATGGGCTGGAGAGATGGCTTAGTGGTAAGGCACTTGCCTATAAAGCCTAAGGACCCAGGTTTGATTCCCCAGTACCCACATTAGTCAGATGTACAAGGTGATGGATGCATCTGGAGTTCATTTGCAATGGCTGGAGGTCCTGGCATGCCCATTCTCTCTATCTGCCTCTTTCTCTTTCTCTCTAAATAAATAAATAAATAAATACATACATACATACATACATAAATATTTTGAGAGAATTTAAAAGAAAGAAGAAATCAAAAAGCTTCTAATTCATTTTCTACAACAATGAAGCCATGTAGCATAATAACAATTCTACTGTAGATGGGAAGAATGCTTGCTCCATACAACATCTAAAGATTTCCTGGTGGTGATGTTGGAGACAAAGTAGTCCATGCACACAGGGGAGGAAAGGTTCTTAATGGATGGTGTGTCTTGAATGCAAAATGGCCTCAATGATGGGCTCGTGTGTTTAAACACTTGGTCCACAGGTGGTGGCACCGATTGGGAAGGATGTGAAACCTATTGGGATGGGGTCTTGCTAAGGAAATGGGTCACAGGGATGGAGGCAGGGCTTGAGGTTTTGTAGCCACACTCATATTGATTCTCTGCTTCCTGACTGGAGCTGCAGTGTGACCAGGCGGCCTCCTGCTAGTGCTGCTGATGCTATGCTGTCCCTATCATGATTGAGCATGTCCCCTTGTAACGGTAACAAAGAATTAGCCTGTTCTTTACACAAGCATCAGGTACTTGGTCACAGCAATGGGTAAAGTAACTTGCTACAGTGGTAATAAATTGGGAACAAATAGTTTGACTCTTTAAGATAAGGAATTATTCTAGGCAAGTGTCATATTTGATGAGTTTCCTTCTAAGCTTTCCTTAGTTATGTCTGTACATTTCTTATATAAGTAACCTTTAGACATTCTTATTTATCTAGTCTATTGTCTTGAAATACGCTTGTCCTCACAATTGGTACATGTATCCACTGTGAGTTCATGATGTTGATTCTCCTGTTCTTCCAAGTGGTGTAATTTCACCCTCTAGTCTCACTATTAAAAGAATAAAAATGTCATTCATTCTTTTCTTTAAAATATTCAAAATTACCATATTTTCTGCTTCGTAATAAACACCCATGGCATTAAACTCATTCTGGATATAACAAAGTTTCTAGCATAGTTTCTTGAATAGAAAAAATGCTCTAGATATATACTGGGGCTCGGTAGATGGCTCAATGGTTAAAGGAACTTGCTTGGAAAGTCTGTTGGCCCAGGTTCAATTCTCCAGTACCCACATAAAACCAGATGCATAAATCGGTGCTTGTATCTGGAACTTGTTCGTGGCAGCAAGAGTTCCTGGCATGCTCATCCTAACACTCTCTCTCCTCACAGATGAATATATGAAAATATTTAATTTAAGAAAAGACACACATTGAATAAATTAGCAAGAAAGATCAGAATAGTATCTTATCAAAATCAAGCACTGTTTTCAAATATGACCTGTGAATTGCTTGTATCTTTCAGAGATCATGTTTGGCAAACATTGCACTGTGCACCATTAACAACTGTACAGTATTTTCTAGATTATTGTTGCTTTCTTGGTGAACCTGGTACCAGCACAAGGGTGAAGGAGATAGACACAGAGAACATTCAATTCCTAACAAACCAGAGATCCAGAGACACAGAGGCTCCCAAGACCTCATCACTGAAGCAGACCTAAAATGAACCCAACATGGCTCAGGGAAATTTGCAGAAGAGGGGTCAGAAAGATTGTTAGAGCCACAAGTTGGGGCATTATGCACAGAGATATTGCTTCTTCCCCGTGGTGCACTACCCATATTCCCCAACGAGGAGGGTCCCTGCGGAGGGGGAAGGACAGGGAGGAGGCTAAAGATGGTATCAACATGACTATATACACAATCAAAAAATTAATAATCACACCAACATATTTGTGAGGTCTGTACTATCCTTTGCTTCTAAATTTTGTTGAGAATGCTATCTATATCCTCAAGACTACGTATTTATTGGAATTTGACAGTAGAGGCCTTACAGTAGTGGTGGATTAGGGACTGTTTAGATATAGTGAGTAATAAGAGTGGTAAGATTTTGAATAGTTTTATAGATTTTTAAATTTATGATGTATATTGTACTCATATGAATCCCTACTTATTAGGTACTGTTATAAAGTCCATTTTACAGATTAGAAAAGTGAGGTTTAGTGACCATTCTCACTCAAGGCCGCATAATTAGTAAGTGATAGGATTGGAGTTAAAATCCAGGAAATGTGGTTCAAAGTGCAAAGTGTAAGCATGAGGATAGCCTGTCTGAGAAGAATGGATGATAAGGAGCAAAGCTCTGATAAGTTGAAGGAGAAAGGGATCACTGTACTGACATTTATCAAAAGACTTCTTGGAAATTAACGATATGCTTGTATTGTTGTGTGTTACTGAGCACACACATATGAAACTATGGCTTGATAGAATTTTCCTGAACAACCATTGTTTAGCTGTTTCCATCTGCTCTAAAACTCTAGTCATAGTGGTAATTCTTGAAGTTGGTGGCCCTGGTTCAACTTAGCATGAGCTGTCATTCAAGGAGTTTGGGTTCTCAATGTCTGTGAATGGAATTTGGAGAGTCCTGGGGTATCTCAGACAAATGAATAAATTTATGAGACAAATTGAGGATTTTTTGAAAAGCCTAAAATATAATGTAACCTTCATGAAATGTAAATTGGCATATTCTCAGTGAATTGGCTGGACTCTCAGAGCTGGGTGTTTGTAATATGTATTGATGCATTGATGCTGAAAGGAATATGGAAATAGTAGCTTCAGACCAAGTCACTTTCATGGGCTCAAAGATAATGGGTATAAAATGCAGTTTTGGGGTGCAGGCGGAAAGTTGCTATCCTAGCCTTAAGGTAATAGTACACCCAGGGTGTGGGCTCACAGGTATTTCTCCTATCCTTCTCTGAGCAGGACAGCTGAATTTCATTCATTTCCCCTCATGTCAGAGCAGCATAGCTGCTTGGAGCAGTTACCTTTGCATTTCTGGGACCATACACCTGACCCAAAGCAGCTAATGGGAGGGAAGTGTTTGTTCTGGGTGACAGTCTGGAGAGGAAGCTTCAAACATGGCAGGAAAGCATGGCAAAAGGGAGGATGGGCTTCTCATCTTGCCACAGCAGCAGGGAAGTAACAGTGAGCTAGCCAGCTCTGGCAAAAGGGACCTGGGCTATAAGAACCCAAAGCCTTCCCGCAGGGACACACCTCCTCCAGCAAGGCTCCGCCTTCCAAGTTGCTACCAACTGGGGGACTGAGCATGAGGCTTAGTGATAATCACTTGAGGCTATGGGGGAACTACCTAATGCTAAAAGTGCCATATATATATATATATGAAATGCACTAACTTAAATGACCCCCACCACCCTCATGATCCTCAAGGAGATGTTATTGAGAGATGATGGAACCTTTAAGAAGTGGAGCCTCAATGTCTGCAAGTACCTAGAGTATGCTGATGGTGAGAATAGTGGGAGCATTGCACAGTCCTCTTTCTACTTCATTTTATTTTTGTTGTTGTTTTATTATGATTTGTTTTTCTTTTTGTTACTGAGGTAGTTTTGCTCTACCATGATGCTTTATTAGAGATCTGAAACAAAGGGGCCCAGCATGGGTGAAACCTCTAAAACTAGGAGCCAAAATAAACCTCTTGTCTTTTAACTTAATTATCTCAGGAATTTGTTAGAGTGACAGAAAGCTGACTTTCACAGTAGTTATAGATGTGATGCATAATGACCATAAAGAAGGAAGTGCCACGTGTTATATGAGGCAGCTTCCTGTTGTCCTGCTTGGTCTCAGTAAGCCTCAAGCTCCCAGGCGTGTAGCTGCCATCTGAGTGGTCAAGGGAATGGAGCAAGTAAGAAAGGAAACCAAGACTCAGATTTATCTATACATGTGACTGACATAGGGCATACACTTCACATTAGTGAGTACCTTTATCCTTCTCTTGTGTGTGTGCACACATGTAAGTGTGTGTGGAAGCGTGTGCATACAATGTATGCACATGTATGGACAGATGTGTGTGCCCATATGGATGCCAGAGAACGTTGGGTGTTTCCTTTATTGCTGTTTTGCCTTATTTCCCTGAGTTAGTGTCTCTCTGAGCCTGGAGATCCATGTTTCTTGGTTAGAATGGCTGACCAGTGATTCCCCAATAATCTTACTAGCTCTGCCTCTGTCAGTGCTAGGGTTACAGTCATGTGTGGCCATGCCTGGGTTTCTATGTGGATGCTAAGGATCAAACCCATGTTCTCGTGCTTTCAAAGCCATTTCTGCAGACCAGTAAGCATTTTTTTTTGAATGCCTGTTTCATGTCACATACCAGGCTAGTCCCTGAGATGGTGTGGGGGGATTTTTATCCTATAAGATATATGGAAGAGCATATGGGAGGGTAAAATGTATGAAGTAAGGGAATTAGGCAGATTTTAGTCACTAAATCTGGTGAACAAACAGGACAAGACACAAAACAGCAGATCATTGCTCTAAGGGACAATTATTGAACACTGATTAAATTCCCAAGAGAAGCTTAAAGAAGCCTCTTTTCTTCAACAAGGTAAGACAATATTTTTCAAAGTAAATTCCACAAATAAAATTGATAAGAGAGGAAGATACTTGAAAACTTATGCATCAAAAGTATTAAGGTAAATGGGACTGGAGAGATGGCTTAGTGGTTCAGGTACTTGCCTGTGAAGCCTAAGAACCCATGTTCAACTCTCCAGGTCCCATGTAAGAGAGATGCACAAAGGTGAGGCATGTGCAAGGTCACACATGTGCACATGGTGGTGCACAAGGCTGGAGTTTGATTGCAGTGGCTGGAGGCCCTGGCGTGCCAATTTGCTCTCGCTCTCACTCTCTCTCATAGAAAAGACCAGTCTATTGAGCTTACCTCAAAAAAAAAAAGTTTTAAGGTGAATATTTCAGTGCAGTTAAGCATACATTTAAAACCAAATGTGAATTCTTCACCATCAAGAAAGTTCAAAGCCCTTCAAGTGAAATTGTTTGACCTGTTTGCCAGCAAAATAAATACAATGGGTGGTCTGTTTCAGGCACCTGTCCAAGTCCAATCACATTACGTTTTCATAGTATCAACATTTAAAAGTCCCATCCCTGTTGCATCAACAACAGCATATGGAAACATCTCCCAAACACATGGCAAGCAACACGTTACACAAACACATTTGCTCCATGAGCCAGAATCGGCTGACTTCCAGAAAACACAAACTCAGCAAGTGATGGAAGGATTTGCATGTTACAACTCAGAGCTGGACCTGAGAGTGAAGACCTGCCTCTTGAAGAGTAAGCTGGCTCGGTAATAGTGTGAGAACTCCTTCCAGCTGAAATGGCAGAGCAGAGGCTAAAATGCCAGCTTCTGGCACTGAAGCTGGTTTATTTTTCATTGCATAAGCTGTTTAATTTTTTATATCACTGAAGCCTAGAATACAGGTACAGTACATCCATCAATGCTTTTCTCCCTCCCATAACAGAAGGCAAGAACTGTAGGACAGAAAAATTTAGATTTGAGTGAGCCCACAACTCCATGGCTTATATACCCACATAAATCACTTAATTTCCCTCATTTTCTAGTCTATGACTTCATGAACTAATTGAAGAGGTTTTCAAAGAATTGCATGAGGATGATTATAAATTATAAGCATTGTTCAAAACGTTAGTAGTAATAATAATTACCTCCCTGAGTGGGGCTTCATGTTCAACTAATATTCCATAGAGTTAAAGAAATACTAATGAGATGAATGGTTTGGTTGTGGCCACTGGACCAGTGGTCATCGAAACCCTGACTATTTATCATTCAATGACTTCCTAGCAGAGCCTTCAATGAAACCGACATTCATAACATACTTCTGAGACTTGGTAAACCACAGAAAACCTAAGCCGCACATTCTCACAATTGTCTGAATACCCATTTACTTGCCTGCCTCACCCTGTGTGTAAGGCTCAGTGAGGAAACACATTCAAATACACAAATGTTAGGTGCTGTTCAAAACCTATGCTAAATGAATGGAGACGTTATAATAGAAGGTGATTCTGGGACCTCCCCACTCAAGTTCTCCCTTTTTGGTGCAGTTCTAGTCTGTGGTGAATAGTGTTTAGTTATCAGGACGGAATTTGCTTATTCTTTTTCATCTATAGAAAAGTCAAGAGACACTGGGGACAAATGCAAGGTCAAGGTCTTGCTGTAACTCCATCCAGTAAATCCTCCGTGGGACACAGGTGGTTCCCCTGCCAGACCACTTCCTGTGTTATATCCTGAGGCCTTCCACATTTTTGGCCACTCTTTCTAGCAGGCTCCCCCCTTTATAGCTGGTCTGGCTGACAAATTTTAAATCATAAAATAATATAAACCTGAGGCATTATCATTACCACTTGTATTAGGTAGAATCATTTCTCCTGTCCCCCAAAATGAAAGTCCACTCAGAACTACAGAACGTCACTTTATTTGCATATAGTGCCTTTGAGGAAGGAATCAGTTGGGGATTTCAAGTTAAAATGATTCAGAATTTAGGCAGGGCACTGCATCCAATGGATGGTGTCCCAATAAGATAAAGGAGAGGGAGATTTGAGCAAGGAGACAAACAAAAAGTAGTGATACAGAGAAAACTACCTCGTGAATACAGGCGGGGACAGGCATGGTGCAACCTCACCAGATGGCTGGAAGCGATCCTTACTTGCACGGATTTTTCCTAGGTCTTAGGAGGCAAGATAACCCAGTCTTGCCACCTTACAGATTTTTATGTACCTGAACTATGCAAGAACACAATTTTTGTGTTCCTAAGCCACTGCAGAGGTGGTAACTTGTCAACACAGCTCAAGAAACTAAATGCATCACTGCAACTGCTTATTGTGTAAAGAATGGAATAAGGTATTCCAGTGACTTCAAAGTTTACCCAAGGATCAGAGATTCTAAATATGTAACTAAAGAAAAGCTTTGGAAAATATTGCTGTACATAGAGAAATCTACGAATCGCACTGTACACAGGAAAAATTCAAGCTGGCAACATTTATCTTCTGTGGTGACGCGCCAGTTTCACTCGTCCAATAATTATAGCAAAATCTACTTAGTAAGCAAAAGCCTTTCCCCCTCTGCAGCATACTTCCATATAATTATTAAGTGGAATGTTCTTAAAAGACACCTTCTTGTTCCATAACGTTAAAGGAAATACTTTAGAACAAAATTGCAAAATATAACAAAAGATTGTCATATTTCTGTCATAAAGCCACCACTTGAAGATTTCCATTACTGTTTGTTAGTACTGATGTAGCCCAGTTTTAAATCTATTACACAGTAAATTTCATTTAAAAAAAATCCAGGAATGAACATTTTTGTCCATAACCTAAGTAACTAGGAACCCTCAAAAAATTTAAATAACTACTTTACTGGGTCCATTTATGCCCACTTGAATACTTTCTCCTGGATTATTACACAGATGCAAGATAGAAAAAGACCGAAATTTTTAACTTATTAGGGCAAAAAAAAGAGCCTGTAAAAATTTTATGCTCTGCAATCAAAGGTGGTTTTCCCAGCATGGTGTCTGCTACCCTTATACAGCTGTGAATGAAAAAAAAAAAAAAAAAAAAAACCAAGGTGTGATTAAATGGTCTTTTTCATATTATCCTCTCTTCAAGGTTTTTTAAGTTGGAACCCAGCCATCATTAAACAGTCTGTTTCACAGGAGTCATTGCTAGAAATGACCAAGTGAACCACCCAGATCCTGACTCCACATCATGTAAAAAATCTGTGTGGACAATCTCTTAACAGCCTGAAGGTTCTGTTGCACGTCAGTTTTAATAAAAGAAAACATGATAATAACTTTGTTTATGTGCTTTTGACAACCCATGGCTTCCTGTGAATTTTATTTTATTTTTCTCAGAACAAACAAGACATACTGAGGCATGGCCTCTTCTGCCTGGCTCTCCTTCCCTCACCCACACTCTCCCTCCTTCCTTGTTCTTCACAGTTCTCAGGAGGATTCCCTTAATTTTCCCTTGTGTTTCCTGCCAGGATCTAATTTGTCATTAAATCCTGCTATCTCTTAACTGATGCTGTCTCTGTTCATATCACTGCTGTAAAGATCAGACCTCCCTGCTGCTGTTTCCAGAGTATTCTTAGTGACTTTCTTTCCACAATCCCTTCCAGAATCTCCATCCAGGTAACCGTGTCATGAAGAAACAATGATGTCATGGCATTCCCCAGTTTAATATTTTGTTAGGCTTCACAACTGTCCACAGTGCAAAGGTTCTCACCCTGTGATGGGAATTTAGTCCCTTTTGTAATTAATGAAGCCTATTCATCTCTCCCTTTTTAAAATTTTCCTTGTAGGAGCGTTAGTACACGTGTATGCATAGAAGTTGTTCCTGTGTGGGTTGATATGCGAGTGATATGTGTGTAGGCATGCATGTATGTGTATGCACATGCTTATGGAGGCCCGAGATGGACACTGGATGTCTTCCTCACTTACTCTCTACCTTTTTTTTTTTTTTTGAGACAAGATCTTTTGCAGAACCTACAGCTTACCAATTAGCTAGTCCCATATCCCCAAGGATCCTTCTTCCTGCATGTTCTTTAAGTGAGTGGTAGGGACCCAAACTCAGGTTCTCATGCTTGTGGGGCAAGCACATTACCCACTGAGCCATTCCTGGGCCTCTGTCTATCAGTTTTAAGCTGTAACACACAGCTGTGATTCTCAAGAAGCCAGTGTTCACACAACTTTCTTTCCAGCTAGGCTCTTTCAGCCTGTCTCCACTTCTTTTGAGCTATGAACTACCTTCCTCCTCCCACCCGCCCGCCCCCCCCCCCAGTTAAAAATCCTACCAGTTCTTAGAGCCCCTATACAACGCTATGCTCATGGAGCCTTCTTTGACTGTCCGGAGACTGCCAGTGTAGTCACTGGTACAAGGAGGCTTCAACTACTGCACTCAAAGCAAAATGTCCCACCCCCGACTCTCAATGATCTTTTTCATACCTCACTTACTGTTTCCCTCATTCCTCCTGCACTGATTCACAATCTCCTAGCCCCCCCCCCCAAAAAAAAGAAGACCTACTGTCTCTAGGTCCTTATTGTTTTGTCCAGAACATTTGCCCTTTCTTGGCTTAAATCTCTCCCTCGGTTACCTATACCATATAAAAACCTCTTCCATCTGATCAATAGCCCTGCCTTTACCTCGCCCTTCCATCTTGCTTTCCCCAATATAAGACCAATAAACTGTATAATTCTTATTTCTTTACCCAGTATTAAGGTGATGGCAATGTAGATTACCTTCTTTAAATTTTTATTTTAATTTATGGTTGACTAGTTAGCAATTTTTTTTCAGCTCCATGTTTAGCTTTTGTAGAGTCTTTGTAAGTTCTCAACTTTGTCCTTGTTACTTTGTTTTAGAAAGTGGCCATTATAAAGTACAGTCTATTCTGACAGTTAGATTTGTACCCCTTCTCTCTGTATCTCTTTCTACACACACACACACACACACACACACACACACACACACGTTGTAGGCAGTGCCTGACTACATAGCCCACACTGACTGCTGGGGTTACAGATTTACCCACTGGCTTTGGCTTCTCCTTTGTTAGTCTTAGAAGAGTGCTCCTGCTCCCCAAGCTGCTGCATCACTTTCTGCCCCATCTCTGAATTGTTATTGTTCTGTCTCTTACCACCTTTGGGAGTACATGGTCATATCATATTTTTCAATATCTTCTTATGCAGCCTTGTCTCTTCCTTGAGTTTACAGCCTTTTAAGAATATTTTTATTTATTTTATTTGCAAGCAGAGAGAGACAGAGAGAAACACAGAGAGAGAATGGGAATGCCAGGACCCTTAGCTGCTTCAAATTAACTCCAGATGCACGCACCACTTTGTGCACCCAGTTTCATGTGGGTACTGGGGAAGCAAACCCAGGTCGTTAGGCTTAACAGGCAATGGCTGAGGCATCTCTCCATACCAAAGTTACAACTTTTAATTTATTCATTTATTCTTATTTAATTTTTGTGTGTGTGTGTGGCATACATGTATTTGTGCACTCACATGTGTGAGCACAATGTACATGTAGAGCTCCGAGATTGATGTCAAATGCCTTCCCCAGTCACTCCCCACCTTATTTACTGAGGTAGGATCCCTTCCTTCAACCCATGGCTTGCTGATTCAGCTGGTCTAGCTCATCATCTTGTCTCACAAGTGCTGGGATGACAGGTGAGCACCATGCCTACCAGCTACTTAAGACGGTGCTGGGGATCTGAACTTCAGTCCTCAAACTTTCATGATAAGAGCTTATTCCACTTAACGTATCGCTCTGCTTCATCCCATACAATTTCTTAAGAGATGCAATACTTTTACTGATTTGGGTTTCAGCATGACACTTAGCCTTGCGTGCTTACTGGATCAGCTTTCAAGAGCTTTCCTGGTCACCGCTCTTCCACTTGTCAAATCCAGTGATCCCATCTCATATTTCATCATCTTATAGCACCTGCCAGTTGTTTTCCCACATGTAAAAGCAGTCATCTCCTTTGCGTTCATGACCTTCTCCTTCTGTCTGTAGTCTGTGACCCCTCCTGAGGGATCTTGGCTGATATCTCTTCTTGTGTCTGCCCTTTAAATGTGTGTCCAAAAGATCCCGAGGCTCCCTGTTCTTCTCTTACTGCTCTGCCATAATGAATTCCTCCATTCCCATAGTTTTATCCAGTTCATATAGATTAATGACTCCCATAATTTACTTCCATTTAAGCACCTAAGCATTTGGCTCAAATTTCCTTTTGAAAGTTTTAAAACAATATTTCATACATTAATTTGAGAGATAGAGAAAGAGGGAGGCAGTGAGAGAGAAAGAGTGTCAGGGCCTTTAGCCACTGAAAATGAACTCCAGATTCACGTGCCACCTTGTGCATCTGGCTTACCTGGGTACTGGGTAATTGAATCTGGATTCTAAGGCTTTCCAGGCAAGCATTTAACCACTAAGCCATCCCTCCAGCCCTCAAATTACCATTTTTTATAAAAATATATTTTTATTTATTTAGGAGAGAGGGAGAGGAAGAAATATAGGTATGCCACAGCCTCTTTTGCAAATGTAAATATACTCCAGAAGCATGTGCCATTTTGTGCATCTGATTTTTTACATGTGTACTGGGGAATTGAACCCATGGACAGACTTCACAAGCAAATGTCTTTAGCTGCTGAGCCATCCTTTCAGGCCTAGACTCAAATTTCCAGCTTTCACATGGTTTCTGTTTGGCACCTGAAACAGTTCACCACCAAAAGCAGAACTCCTCATATTTATAGCTACCCCTTCTCCATAGTCTTTATCTTTATTAATAGCTTCGCCAGGGCTGGAGAGATAGCTTAGTGGTTAAGGCCCATGTCTGTGAAGCCTAAGGACCCAGTTTCGATTCTACAGGTCCCATGTAAGCCAGATGGACAAGCCGCATGCATCTAGAGTATGCTCACAGTGGCTAGAGGCCCTGGCATGCCCATTCTCACTCTCTCTTCCTCTCTCCTTCTCTCTCTCTCTGTCTCTCTCTCCAATAAATAAATAAAAATAAATCTTTTATAAAAAAAATAGCTTCACCATGCACTTTGGATCAGACCTTTTAGATGATTGATTTCCTACATGTCACCTCCAAATGCAATGGGTAGCCAAGTCCAACTTCATTCAGCCTCTGTCTTTTCTCCTAGGTAATCTATTGAACGAATTCTAAAGAATATTTTCTCATAGGCTCTTCCAATGCATCCATATATTGTATGTAAAGTTATTTCTGTGTTACAAGACTTAGTTTGCTATATGAACATTTTGCTCCTATGTTACAAAACAAAGCCTGCTATGATAGAAGCTTGTACCTGCCTGTTTGTCTTGTGTTTTAACAAGTCTGGTCTAGGATAGGCATGTTCAATCTGTGGCCCAGGGGCCATGTGCTCTTCAGCATAGCTATAAATGCAGCCCAAAATATTTTTAGATGCCAAAATAATGTAATGGCAAAACATTGGGCACTTCTGGCCTAAAGTAACTGAAAGGCTAGTTAACGTAACTATTGTGCAGCTTTGACCCTCATGATTTCATTTCAGAAACCATTTGTATTTACATCAATTGTATCCAGCACCTCGTGATATCAGTGAAACATTTCTATCTTCCTTATTTGGATCCTCTCACGAAACATATCTTTTCCTCCCAGAGCTACACACCAGCCTCATTGACCTGCCCTTACTCTTTTCTTATACCATGTATCCCAAAGATAGAATCTTCACTTCCATAAGCTCTATAAATAGGTCCCATTTGTTCTCTTTCACTTGGCATTAAAATTCATCTTGTTTTTTAAAAATACCTTTGGGAGCTCCAGGTGTCTTGGTTTTCTTTCTTTTTTTATTCTTTTTTTATTCTTTTTTTTGTTATTGACAACTTCTATCATTGTAAACAATATCCCATGGTAATTTGCTCCCTCCCCCCACTTTCCCCTTTGATATTCCAATCTCCATCATATGCCCACCCCCTCTCAATTAGTTTCTCTTTTTTTTTAGTGTCATGATCTTTTCTTCCTATTATAATGGTCTTGTGTAGATAGTGTCAGTCACTGTGAGGTCATGGATATCCGGGCCATTTCGTGTCTGGAGGAGCACGTTGTAAGGAGTCCTACCCTTCCTTTGGTTCTTATATTTTTTCCACCAACTCTTCTGCAATAGACCCTGAGCCTTGGAAGGTGTGATAGAGATATTGCAGTACTGAGCACTCTTGTCACTTCTTTCCAGCACCATGATGCCTTCTGAGTCATCCCAAGGTCACTGCCATCTGAAAAGAGAAGATTCTCTACCAAAAGTGAGAGTAGCGTTGATATTTCGGTATAAACATTAAAGAGAATTGCTTACTGGGGAGTTTGATGAGCATAGTATATACATTTAGCCAGAAAGCAGCAGATGTTATACCCCTCGTGCTCAGTATCAAGGATATATTTGCTCCCATGGAGCGGGTCTCCAGTCAAATTAGAGGACAGTTGGTTTCCACCATAACAGACGTGGCACTATTGCACCCATTGGCTCATTTTGTCTGGCTGGCCAAATATAAGGCCGGCAGTGTTCACTTGAGTATCATCACTGGTAATTTTTCTCTCTCCCATTGAACTGCATGCAGTGTGGCTTTTTCCAGATTTCTGTCAGCTGGTCTACATGGAAGAGGTTTTCATTTCAGGTCCAGCAGGATTTCTCAGTGACCTTGCAGTCCAAGTATGTGGAGTCTTCAGCAATAGGGTATTACCATCTTTTCCTGGTGGGAAGCCAAGGGCCTCAACAATGGCCTGTAATGTTTTGGGGCCATCAGGGACCTCCCTGGCCAACAACTCACTGGAAGGTATCTCATCCCTGGCACTGAAAATTTTTCATACAATCTATGGCTCCTAAGTGTTCTGCTGTCCAAAAGAGTAGGTTTCCATGTGACTTATTTATGTCCTCTTAGGTTTTGATTAGCCCTCCCTCCACTTTTCCTTTACTCAATCTCTTCCTTTGACCTCACTTAAGCCTTTTCACCCCCATTAATCTGTTCTTCTACTTGCATATACATAATGTCTTGGTTTTCTGTCTGTACTAGGATTATGCCCATAGTACATAAAACTGAAGACAACTCTGGACTTAGTAGATGATTGCAGAAGGTTTATGATTGTTACTTTGCATTTACATATGAAAACAAAACCATACAGCCAGGCCAGCCTGGTTTCCTTCAAGGCCTGGCAAAGGAATCTCCTCTCCCACCGTGACTGGGAGTATAAAGGTATATTTTGCTAGCTTTGCTTGGGATGTACAAAGCCTCTTTTTCCATTCTACCTGCCAGCAAAAAAAAAAAAAAAAAAAAAAAAAAAAAAAAAAAAATCACTTAGTACACATCTAAAAACTTGCTTTTGCATTGATCTCCTGGTGTTTTGTATAAGCTTTGAGGGCAGTTGTACTGTCTCACTCAATATAGATCTGAAAACGTGTTTTCAGAATCTCCTCCATGGTTTTCATGTACAAACAGAAAAAAAAGCCACTGATTTATTTTTTATCTTAAAATTGTTAGCCTATTATCAACCATTTCACATCAATGTTATACATTATGCTATGGTCCTTTATTTATTTATTTTTGAGAGAGAGAGAAAGAGAAAGAAAAACAGACAAACATAGAGAGAAGCCAGGGCCTCAGCCACTACAATCGAATTCCAGACACTTGCACCACCTAGTGGGCATCTGTGACCTTGTGCTTGCTTCACCTTTGTGTGTCCAGCTTACGTGGGATCTGGAGAGTCAAACATGGGTCCTTAGGCTTTGCAGGTAAGTGCCTTAAGTGCTAAGCCATTTCTTCAGTTTATGGTACTTATTTAGCCCATTTCTGGTTATATTTATCAAAACTTCTGTGAGATTAATCTAGTTTTGTCTTTTTGAAGTTGTTCTTCAATTTTAAAACTAATAAAGAGTTTTGGAGCCATTTCATGAGCAAGTATGCCAAAGTCTACCTGAGTGAACTTTGAGCTTTTGTTTTCTCTATTGGCTCACAACTTTGAGCCTATCTTTCATGCAAAGTTCTCAGCTATGTTTTACAAGCACTCAGGTTGGTGACATCATTAAACATAAATTCACTAGTTTTTTTTTCCTTCAACTTTCCTCTTGTCACATGTAGCTACTGACATTTATTTAGAAGAGCCAAGAACTTCACAGCAATAATCATTCCCATAAGCCATTAGTCCATGCTATAGAAGTGGTACACAAAATCACATTACAATAACCTTAAAAAAAAACCCTTCCCCCACTCAAAAGAACAGTTATAAATTTAAGCCAATATAAACTTGTCAGAGTGTTCCCTCTCAATTTCACACCCGGGTGTGGTGCTACAACAGCTGGGGAGCTGAGCTAATAAGTGTTGAAAAATGAAAAAATGCTGCTTTATGGTATCACATAAACTGGCAAAAAGAATACTTTTAACTCCACCCCATTCTTGACAAACAAATACCACAATGTAGATGCTGTAACAACAAGACTTTATGGTGGTAGACCCATGGGACTCACAGAAGCCTCTTGTGGGATTTTCTTTTTATTGAACAGTATATATAATAAGAAGTGCCATAACATTTGTAAAATCTAATCACTTTTGGTTTCTTTTTGAACCTCAAAGGGGTCATTCTTAGAAAAGCTGTTGGAACCACTGCATAATGAGCTATTTATCCAGCGGTGAAACAGGATTATCCTTTTTACAAGGCGACTGAGCTTTCTCTAACAATTTAAATACTGGCATGCACGTAGACAACTGGAGGCTGCCAAGGAACATCACAGCATTCAAAGAGTAACGAAAAAAAACCTTTTGTGTAATTTCTATGAAATAATACAATTGGGGCCAATTATTTTCCCTGGGCTAGTTGGTTTCCTAATTGATGGTCACTAAGTTACTCACAAGTCAACATACTTAACATCTAACCAACAAACATCTCTGGCAAGTTTACACATTTAAGTCTATTAATACCTAGTACTCCTGGAGAACCATACCATTACAGCAAGAATCCAGAGACATATCTGACAAGGAATTCCTTTATATAGCAACTTGGAATAAATGAAGTAAAAAACAGCCAGGCGTGGTGGTGCATGCCTTAAATTCCAGTACTCGGGAGGCAGAGGTAGGAGGACTGTCATGAGTTTGAGGCCGCTCTGAGACTACACAGTGAATATTCCAGGTCAGTCTGGACTAGTGTGAGACCCTACCTCAACCCTCCCCCCAAAAATGTAAACAAGTAAAGGAAGGCAACAGAGTACTTCATTGGGTTATGTTCATTTCACATGGAGAAATGCAGGTCTTCATTGGACAAGCTGTAGCCTAAGACACTATCCTGTTAGATCCTAGTGTCTGAGAATTTCTATTACAGGACTTATTTATATAACCATGACTGTCATTCAGCCTAGGCTTCTCTGACTTTCCACATCTATGAAGATTCAGGTCCCCTCTGAACCTCAAAAAGAAGTTACCTATCCCCTTCATTTGGTAGCTATTATGTACATCATATTCTAGATATTCTTATCACACATTTCCCTACTAAGTGTAAACTCCATAAAGAAAGGAGTCTATGTTTCTTTCAACCAACAGTATTTAGCACAATGTATTATAGTGGATGGATTTTATATTCTTGGTTGACTATGATTGATTCTCAATGAATTCAACATACATAAAATCAAATATTCATTAAACCAGAATAATGCTTATTACAGTGGTGAATAGCAATACAATATAAGTAATAATGGAAGAGTCAAAAGGCTTGATTTAGGCAAAGGGCTATTTTTATCATTTGGGAGAAGGACTATTTGGATAGTCTAAATCTTGCACAGATTAGAGAAGACTGGAACAAAATAAAGGAATTCTAGTTACAGCTTTGATAAGTGTGGAATGACATCAAGCAGCCTCTGAAAAGTTGTCTTTGTCCTACTTCCCACGGAGTATACTTCATGAGGCACACTTGAAGACTGCACTATATTATTTGTCATTTTTATGTTCCCTAATTTAATAAAAGGCAGCACTAGCCTATTTTCTTCACAAACAAACACAAGTAATGTCAGTGGCAGATGATTTACAGGATCAAATCTTTCTGCCATTACTACTACCATCTTTAATGTAACTAATATTAAGTTTTTCAAAAATGTTAAAACTTAAAAGTTTCACTAACACATGAAATATTTGTATAGTAAAGTTCATAACTAACAAAAGTAAAAATATTAAAAATTTTGGTAGTTATAGTAGGTTCCAAATTTTAAGCAGATCACTTTCAAATGTATATTTTGTCTCATCATTTTGCTTCTACCCTTTAAAGAAACTAAAAAGAATATGAGTTCTTTAGGAATACAAACTTATCAATTATTTTTTGGTATAGTACACAGGATATAACTGAGGTTTGCCACTTCTAAAATTTTAACAAGCGTGCCTCAAATTTAATAAGAAGTTTCTTCTTCTGATCTTCAGATAACTAGTTACAAAACTTAAGACAATAATCATTAAATATTGGGAGTCTACTTGAATGTAGAGAATGATTCAAAAATAATGTAAAAGTCACTCTATCACATTTCCACATCATTTCGAGAACATTCAGACAAATTCCTGATTTCTCTCTTCAAGGGAAGCTAAATAATTTTATTCACACTGGCAAGTGAATAACTTGAATAACTGGTATTTCTAAATCCCTATGTATCTTTAAGTTAGATTTTTATCCATTTGAAAGCAGATTAGGTTCATCACAATAATCTTTTAGAGATCTTGTATGGCTCCCTAACTGCATACAGTGAGGACTTCACAGAAACATCCTCTGGAGAGCAATAAGCCCTTCCTCAAACAACCTAGGGAGCAAGAGAGGCAAAAGAGAAGAAGAGCTAGCAATGCCACAATGGAGAAAGTGGTGACATTGGAGGAAGGGATTTAGTCAACCTCAGGTCAAGAAAAGACAATAATTCAAACCAACATCAGCCAGAGGCACAGATTAAAGTTCTGTCTTCAAAGGACTCACATTAAGCTGCAGATTCCAGAATAATTCCCACGATTAGCAAAATCTTTGACTATAAAGGTCAACCTTATATTTCCCCAATAAAGACCACTATTTACAAGAGAAAAAAAAAGTTGTTATCCCTCTGCCTTTTCATCAGTATTTGTCAATGTAAAAACAATGGTTTTCATTGTGTTGTTTTCATCTATGCACATATTACCTTTGATCACATTCACTTTCCTGTTTCCCTCTCTCATCTCTGTTCTCCCAGGCCCCTGATGGCTTTCTTCTGGCCTAACAGTCTCCTTTCTGTTAATGTCTTTAGTTCCTCGGTTCCACATACATAAAAAGTCGGGGGGGGGGGGGAAAGCATATGATGTTTATCTTTCTGAGTATATTTCATTTCACTTATGATTATCTCTAGCTCCATCCATTCTTGCAAGTAATTTGTTTAATTCCTCATTGAGGCTGAATAATACTCCATTGTGTATACATACCACAAATCTATTTATCCATTCAAAGTATCCAGGCTGATGCCACAACTTCACTGTCGTGGATAGTGTGATAATAAACACAGGTGTGTAGATGTTTCTATTCTGTGTCAACTTTGATTCCTTTGGGTACACCTCCAGGAGTTATACAGTTGGATTGTATAGTAATTCAAATTTTAGTTTTTAAATAACCTCTATGCTAAGTTCCAGTGTCTGTAGTATATGTTTCTTTGTTTCCCCACCCCAACCTTTATCATTCATGCATAGGAATCTGTTACATGCAATGAAATTTATATAAACAGCCATAGGGCAAAGTGTGTGATTCTTGTGAAGCTCTGTTTTTTTTTTTTTTTTAAGTCCCAGTCAATTATCTTAGATTAGCACTACTAGAAATACTTTAGGAATCTCCAGGTTGAACACAATTGAGAAATGGTTGCTATTAATTAGTGCAGAGAATGTTGGACTTTTTACATCACAGTCTGTTTGTTGTTGTTGTTGTTGTTGTTCTGTTCACAGAAAATAACAAGTCTACTTAATGATGTTATGAGATAAATGCTGTGCTCTACCACAAAGCACAAATTGTGGGAATAAAATATATGCAGCTTGTGCTCATGACCAGGGCCATGGGTCAAAAGGAAAATCATGTTCTGTGTGAACTGAAATAATCAAGAGATTTCATTTAAAGTGTATTTTTATGTTCTCTGGAACTTTAAAACAAGGAGCATAGATAGATAGATGATAGATAGATAGATAGATAGATAGATAGATAGATATCTTTAGTGGTCTAATGAATGCTTAAAGGTAATGATAAAATTTTCAGTCTGTGCTTGTCAGAGGAGAAGTGGAATTTGACTTCTCTCTTCTGTGTAAGTATGTCTTCTCTGAACGAACAACAAATTGCTGGTTGTTATTACCTCAAGTGACTTCCAGATGTCAAGCACATGATCGGCAGAACTAGCCTCTACCAAGACCAGTAAGACAACTCTTAGTATATATGTTAATTTTAATATCCATGAAAAATGCTTTTTGTGTCAATCATCTCCACCTGCATGATGTAAAACATCTGTATAGATAAGATACTTTTCTATGGGGAAGAGAAAACTTCTATATTGCTCATGTGAAATTTCTCTTTTTGTAAAGAAGATAGAGCTAAATAAGTGAAAGCTGATTAGAAGTTAAATCACAAAGCTTTAGGTATATTTTAGATTTTAAAATATAAGCCCAATGAGGTACCCCAGTAAATGATTTCTGAGATAGAGTGGGAGATATTTTCTTTGATGATGTGGTCACTATAAATTGCATGTGCATATAAAACCCCACCCATGCCTATGAGACAACACTAATTAAATTCAATGGAACATATGCACACATGCACACACACACACACACACAATAGAGGAAAGAGAGAGAAGAGACATTGAAGTTGAAGAGGAACTAGGTGAGAAGAAGAAGGGGTTAAGTGGAAGGTAGATGGAGAGAATTTATAAGAAGATAATGAGAAGGAACTATGAAAATACAGTATTCATGTATAAAATTGTCAATGAAAAGTTTAATATATATATCCAATATCTGTAGAAATGAAGCTATATCTTTATAGCTTATGTTAACTTATGTCTTTTAGATGATTTTTTGAATGTAGGTAAAATATTGGACACATTATTTACTGCTAAAGTTAAATGCTGACATAGTTTACATTTTCTATCAACAAAACAAATTAATTCATACTCTTTTTTATTTTATTTTTATTTTTTATTGACAGCTTCCATAATTGTAGACAATAAACCCTGGTAAATTCCCTTCCCCTACTTTCCCTTTGGAACTCCACTCTCCATCATATCCCCTCCACCGCTCAATCAGTCTCTTTTTCATCTTGATGTCATCATCTTTTCTTCCTATTTATGATCATCTTGTGTAGGTAGTGTCAGGCACTGCAAGGTCATGGATATCCAGGCCATTCTGTGTCTGGAAGAGTGCATTGTAAGCAGTCCTATTCTTCCTTTGGCTCTTACATTCTTACTGCCACCCCTTCCTCAATGGACCCCGAGCCTTGGAAGGAGTGAGAGAGATGTTTCAGTGCTGAGTGCTCCTCTGTCACTTCTTCTCAGCACTATGGTGCCTTTGAGTCATCCCAGAGGTCATCACCATCTGGAAAGAGGAGCTTCTCAACCGAAAAGTGTGAGTAGTATTAATACATGAATATGAACATTAAGAGAAGTGCTTACCGGGCAGTTTGGTAAGTGTAGCCAAACACCAGCAGACATTACACTCCTAGGGCTCATGATTTCCCCTGTCATAAGTTTTTAGTATCAGGCATGTATTCCCTCCCATGAAGCTTGCCTCCAGTCCAGTTAGACGGGTGATTGTTTTCCCCATGGCATATATGCCACTATTTCACCCATTGGCTCATTTGGCCTGGCTGGCCAAATTTAAGGCTTGCAATGTCCACTGTTGTTTATCTCCACTGGTGATTCCTCTCTCTCCCATGGAACTGCCTGCAGCGTAGCTTTTTCCAACTTTCTGTCGGCTGGTTTACACTGAGGTGGTTTTCAGCTCAGCTACAGCAGGATTTCTCAGTGACCTTGCAGCACAAGCATGTGGAGTCTTCAGCAATAGGGTCTTACCATTTATTTCTGGTGGGAAACCAAGAGCCTTGGCAATGGCCTGTAATGTTTTGGGGGCGTCAGGGACCTTCTTGGCCAACAACTCACTGGAAGGTATCCCATCCCTGGCACTGAAATTTTTCTAGTAACAATCTATGGTTTCTGGGTGTGCCATTGTCCAAAAAAGTAGGTTTCATATGACTTATTCATACCCTCTTAGATTTTGATTAGCCCTCCTTCCACCTTTCCTTTACTCAGTCTCTTTCCCTAACCTCACTTAGGCCTTTTCCACCCCCATTAATCTGTTCTTCTACTTACATATATACAATACCATCCTATTAAGTACCTGCCTCCCTTCCTATTCCATTTATATCCCCTTTCTAGTTTACTGGTCCCTGCTAATGAGTTTGATTCCAAATCACATAGAAGTCTAATTATTTGTAGCTTGGATACACATATGACAGAGAACATGTGATGTTTGGCTTTCTGGGCCTTATTTACCTTACTAAGTATAATCCTTTCTAGATCTATCCATTTCCCTGCACATTCCATAATTTAATTTTTCTTTACCAGAGGTCTTTTTTTTTATTTTTTTATTTTTATTTATTTATTTATTTATTTTTTTTTTTTTGCTTTCTTGACATTGTATTATTATGACCAAGAAATGGCAGCGTATTTCACAGGCTGTGTTTCTCCCTGATAAAGAAAACATTGCCAATGTTTGTGTAAGAGCCAACCCATTTTTCTTCATAAGCACAATATTAGTGATGGTTTTGCACTTAAATATTAGTGCCAGTATGAAGAATATCAGCACTGTTAACATAAAAGTAGGAGCAGCATGTGGTTGTTCATGCCTGTAATGCCAGCACCAGGGAGGCTGAGGCAAGACGACTGCAGCAAGTTCAGGGCTAGCTGGGCTAACGAATAGAAGAAAGGAAGGGAGAAAGGGAGGAAGGAAGGGAGTGAAATAAAGGAAATGAAAGGAAGGGACGAAGGAAAGAAGGGTCAAGGAGGAAGAAGAAAAGAAAGCAAGAGACAGACGCTATCACTGATGGAAATTAAAACAAGGATAATTTTTTCTCTTGTTCTGTTTGGTGTACTTATCTTTGCAGTATAGAACTACACTATCAGTGGGCACACACTTCCTAAAAGAAACTGAGCAGCAACAAAGAAATTAAAAATTACACAAAAAGTAGAGAATGCAGGAATAAAAAAAAAAATCCTTCAGGGGTAATATGCCCCCCAACCCCAAGTTAAACAGGGCAAAGATCCACCAGAAAAAATAGTAAGGACATCCTGGAACTTAATTACATCTCAGAGTATTACAGTAACATGAAAGGAACAAAACATTTTTGTTCAATAGTTTGCCTACCAGATGGCATCTCTAAATATAGTAACATAAAACCTTCTGTTTGTTCTATAAATAAAGATGAAAAGGATAGAAACAAGAACTAAGCATTTAAGTCACTGGAAATAAAAGAACACTTGATTAGGTTTGGAAGAATTTGGCTTATTCTCATAATTATCTTGAATCTGGGCAGCATTGAGTCATAGGTGAAGCACCAAATCCTAACCTGTAGGTAGGTATCAACTCTCCATTATCTTTCTGCTAACTCATGTTAATTCACCTAGAGTGATAGATAAGGAAATAACACCAGGATCCCTCAGGAAAATCTAAAGAAACACAGGAATCCTAATAGGTGGACCCTAAGTGGGTACAGTTCAAATTGCAGGAGGACTCAAAATAATAAAACCACTGAAATATGCCCTTTTCTTTTTCTTTCTTTCTTTCTTTCTTTCTTTCTTTCTTTCTTTCTTTCTTTCTTTCTTTCTTTCTTTCTTTCTTTCTTCTTGTGTGTTTTAAGAGAAAGGGGCAGACCCAGGGAACAGACACGCCAGGTCCACGAGTCATCACGTGTGCCCCCTTGTGCATCTGGCTTGCGTGCATCCTTGGGATTTGAACCAGGGTCCTTTGGCTTGAGAGTCAAATGCTGTACCCGCTGAGCCATTTCCAGGTTCCCTGCCCTTTTCTTCTACGTGTGAGCCAGAATGTAAGTGTTAGTAACAGTAAGAACCTGGGTTCTGCAGTCAATCATACCAAGTGAGGCTCTACAAATGATGAACTTGAGACAAGTTTATCACTCACTGATTCTCACTGCCAAGAGCAGAAAGCAGTATTATAGAATTATGGAAATTTGTAATGAGTGTTGTCACCTTTTCAGGCTGCTGTGTATTAGTAATAGTACCAGTATCAATAATCATAAATATTCAATCATTATGTTGTTTTTTTCTTAAGAAAAAGTGATAGAACTGGCACGCCAGGGCCCCTAGCCACTGCAATCAAAGTGTGCCACCTTGTGCGTATGCACAACCTTGTACATGTGTCTCCTTGTGTGTCTGGCTTACATGGGATCTGGGGAGTCAAACATGGGTCCTTAGGCTTTGCAGGCAAGCACCTTAAACTCTAAGCCAGTTCTCCAGCCCATTATTTGTTGTTCGCTGTTCCAGAAGCAGAAAGTAGTGAAGAGCAAGGTTGTGTGTCCATGAATGGTGTTCTAGGGGTGGCACTCCAAGTTTTCCTTTCAACTCTCCTAAAAGTCCTACGGTCTTTCACCTGGCTCCTGAAAGCTCTATAGAACTAGTGTGCGGAAGGCATATGCAGACACAGCAGTGTATCACATCTGGCTGTGCTGCTCAGACTTTACTCAGGTCTATCAGCTACAGATCTATGGGCTGTAGAAAAAAAAAAAAAAAGACTGCTTTTCAGTCTAGCTAGCTAATGGTATGACAGCATTGGTAGGGAATTGTAACAGCATAAACTCTATCATGACAATGAATCCTTGACGATAAGCAGCGTAGTCTCTCCAGAGCAGTACCAGTACTCTGAAGGAACAGGAAATACTCTGTAATTGATTAAGTACAATGGGTGCTACCATGAAAGGAAGGCTGGCATTTAATGCCACTTGAAGTCCTGTTGGGTTGCTTTGTTTAGTTTTACATGAGGAAAGAGGCACTATCAGAAGTTACTATCATTTTAAACAAAAATTACTTATTTGGGCCTTTACAGAAGAGATAATTGCACTTTGCGGTTTTGGAATTTTGTGCTTGTCTATGACATGAGTTTTACTATTTCAACCATGTTAGGTGGACATATCCATGGCATTGAGAGCATCAGGAATTGAGTGCAGTCATCGCTACTATACATTTCCAGACAATTTTGCACTGATTTAACAATATCCCTTTCTCCAGCATTTGATAATTATTATAATACTTTCTGCTTTCATAGATTTGATCATTCTAGATACCACATATGGATGGAATCAGACAATGTTTGTCCTTTTCTGCCCAGCTCATTTTGGTAACATGATATTTTCAAAGTCAGTCTATGTTATACATGAATCAGAATTTCATTCATTTTAAGGCTGAATAATATCCACTTATCTATATACACTAAATATCTTGTGCATTCAATCATTTGTTCATTTGCTGGTGATGGTTCGTCATTTGGCTTTTATGAATAATACAGCTATGGATATTGCTGTACAAGCATCTGTTTGAGGTCCTGATTTTGTTTCTTGGCAATGGTTCTAGAAGTAGAATTGGGAGATAATATAATTACATGTTTGACTTTTTGAGGGGTCAGGAAATTGTTTGCACTGCAGTCACACCCCATCAGCAATGCTCAAGGACCCTCACTTGCACACACCTCTACCAAGATATATTCCCCATGTGTTTTTTAAAAATATTTTATTTATTTATTTATGAGCGAGAGAGGTAAAAAGAGAGAGAGAGAGAGAGAGAGAGAGAGGCAGATAGAGAGAGATATTGGGCATGCCAGGGCTTCTAGCCATTGCAAATGAACTCCAGATGTGTGCACCACTTTGTGCGTCTGGCTTACGTGAGTACTGGAGGACTGAACCTAGTTCTTAACTGCTAAGTCATCTCTCCAGCTCCCGTTTTCTTTTTTCTTTTTGTCACAGTTATTCTAAAGGATGTGAAGTTCTATCTCATTAAATTTAGTACTGTTATCTAATTCAGGACACACAAAAAAAGATACAAAGGAACCATGTGATTGACTGACTCTGTATGGCAAAAGCTGCAAATACATGCTGTGAGTTCTAAGGTGGAAGGTAAAATATAGTTATAGCTGTTAAATTTTAAATGTAATAGCAGGAATGTTTATCCAAATAAGAAAATAACCAGGGGTTGGGGAAATGGCAGCAGTTAAAGGAGCTTCAAATCCCCAGTATCCATGTACAGACAGACTCAAAGTGGTGCATTTATTTGGAATTTATTTGCAGGAGGTCCTGATGCACCCATTCCTGATGACCTCTGTCTCTTTCACTCCTTGCAAATAAAATTTAATAAAAAAAATTAAAAACATAATGAGTCTTAGAATTGCAGTTAACACTCCGCACCAAATGCTCAGGATACAGCATCTTCATTGGTCGTTACAGCGGAAAAGGTGATGTCTATTTGCGGAATGCCACCCGCTGCAAAACCACGGTCTGAACTGAAGGGCCTGAGCCAGGGCCCAAACACAGGCAGGGCTGCTCCCGCCGCGCATGCGCACTCCGGAGCGCGGCGTCTGCGTGCCTGCGTGCGCGGCCCCGCGGCGGCGAAGGGCGGGGCTGGCTGGCGGGCTCCGGGATCCGCCATGGCGGCGGTGCGGGGCTCGGTGCACCTGCAGCGCTGCGTGGTGTCCCCGGCTGGGAGGCACAGCGCCTCGCTCATCTTCCTGCATGGCTCAGGTGGAGTGACATGACGTCCTGTCCGCGGCTGCAGGGGCGCGCCTCCCCTCGGTGACCCGGCCTCCCGGGAAGGGGACGCGGGGCAGCGCTGGCGGGAGGTCGGGGGCGGCTGGCCTTGCCCTCCAAACCTTCCTCCGTGCCCCTCCATCCTGGCCAGATGCCCGCCCACTGCGTCGTCCCTAGGCCACCCTCCCCACCCCTCTCAGTCCCCCAAGTTTAGACAGTCCAGGTAAGTCAGAGAGCTTGGCGTCTGCCTCCAGTGACCACCTGCTCATGCTGGCCCGTGGGAAGGACGGTAACTCAGTCACAGTGGCCCGAGGTAGTATTCGCTGGGGGACCCCATCCGAGTGGCAGGGCTGAGTGAGGTTAACCCCTGCCTACCCCTCCTTCCTCACTCCTGTTTCCTCCTGTTCATGATGTGGAAGTCGAGACTGGGATTAAACTGCTGCTCTCCGGTCCCTGTTCTTCCCCAAATCAGCAAAGAATTGAGAATGCAGACTCATGGGAAGGGTCAGTTATGAAATTTATTTTAGGGAGAGAGAGAGGATGACCAGGAGGGAACCCAAACAGGAAAGCTCAAGCCCAGAGAAATTCTCCCCCTTTCTAGGGAGAAGACACCCCCACCACACACACACACACCGAGAGCCAAAAAGGGTAAGGGGCCAAGACAGCTCACACGTGTTGCTCAATTCTCATCCAAATCGGGCCTTCAATTAGAATGAGCCTCATCCAGAATCAGGGGTGTAAGAGAGACAGGCCTGATTGATTAGTGGGCTCAAGAGGAACCCTGACTTACTTGAGTAGGAATGGCACAACTAGGGGGTCTAAGCCAAATAAATCGGGGAAGAAACAGGGAGCTGTTGTTGCTGAATAAGGACTTGATGATGTTGCTTGCCGCCATCTTGGATGAGATTGGCTCAGACATGGGTTCTAATCTTGCCAGAGTAGGCAAGGTAGCATTATGTTTTGCGATTTTGTGGGCAAGTCCCTATCTATAACTACCTCCCAGGGGGAAAAAAAAAAATACAACCATATTGTTCCTAATCTGTATTATCATTAAAACTCCAAGATAAAGTAACAAGCCACCTTTGACCCAAGAAAAGGCATTCTGCTTTTGCATTTCTTATTTACCTGTAGTTAATTTTCTTTCTCTCCCACTGGGTTGAAAGCACATGTAGAGTAAGGGTAAGGACCCTTGTTTTAATCCTTGGCTGAATCAGGGTAAATTCTCAGGGGGGAAAAAAATTAATGACATGGAACCACTGTCCTCAGAGGGCCTACCTAAATTAAGAAACAAAAACAATTCAGTTAATTTGTGTCAGCAGTGCATGGGAGATCACAAGATGGTGTACTTACTGCCAAGTGAATACTAAAGAGAGGGAAAAAACATGTGCGGTTAGGCACCATTAAGGCACTTGGAAGACAAAGAGAGTGTCAGAACTTTTTCCAGGAAAATAGTGTTTGAGCTCTGACATGTGTAATCTTAAAGGGGATGGTCATGGAAAGTGGAAGGGACTGGCAGGTAGAGTTCAAATCCCTAGTGGGAAGAGTTCTCTAGATTTTGAAAAGATTCAACAGTATGTCCACGTTCACTTGTAATTACTCTGAGTGGTGGTGGTGAAATTGGGAGTTGACCCCAAATCTATTGTCAACTTCTGTTAATTTAATCTTTTTTGTATATTTTTATTTATTTGTAAGCAGAGAGATGGTATGGGTGTACCAAGGTCTCTTGCTGCTGCAAAATAACTCCAGACACATATGTCACATTGTGCATCTGGTTTTATGCGGATACTAGGAAGTTGAACTCCAAGCCAGCAGGCATTTTTAATCACTGAGCCATCCCAGCCCGGTTCCGTTAATTTTATCACCTATCCATACCTTTGATTTAGACAACCCAGGTGTAAGCATCTGACACTGGGATTACAGCCTCCTGGGTGACTCTACCTCCTCTCAAATTGTGTTTACACAACCTCCAGAACGAACTTTTAGAACCCTTCCAGTTCTCTGTCAGAAATACTCACACGCCTCTACGCTCAATATTGGTGAAGTGCTGGCCTTTGCTGGGAGACGCCATCTCTCCTTCCCCACTTTTCAGATGTATCTGGCTCTCTCCTTTCTGGGGTCTTAGCTCTTGCTCTTTCCTCTGCCTCACAGGCTGTTTGCTTCTGCATCTCACTTCCGACCCCTGTGTATATTTTAGTTCAAGTTATTCAGCTACTGGGATGGGGGATGGGTCCCCAGCTTGTCAATGATGTGATAGGCCATGCACAGACCATCTGGGGATGAGACAAAGCTGCCTTCTTGTGAACTGCTCAGGAGCTCATGAGCTAGGTCCATTCTGAATACAAGAAAGCCTTACAGTACCATGTGCTTCACCTTCAGGTGACATGGGTCTTTCCTGTTGATTTTGTGATCACTTGACTTACCCATACTTACAATATTACCTTAATATTCTACATCACTGCTGCCTAGCAGTGAATAGTGGCACATTAATAGTTATTCAGGAGATACTGTTGGAATTGGTGCCTTAATGAGTTGATTGAGTTAAAGTTTCAAGTTGTGAACTTTAAAAGTTTTTCTTCTCAGTAAAACTTCAGATTTAAAGATATATTTTATTTATTTACAAGCCGAGAAAGAGAGAGAGTATGGGGTATACCAGGGGATCTCTCTGCTGCAAACAAACTCCAGCTGCATGTGCACTTTGTGAGTATATAGGTATTACATAGGTACTGGGGAATTGAACTCTAGCCAACAGGCTTTGCAAGTAAGCACATGTAAGTGCTGAGCTATCTCCTCAAACCTCTTGCATATATTTTGATGATTTTTCAGTCTTAAAGTATAGTCATGCATGATGTTAGGCCACATAAACATGTCATCAAAATTAAATTATTGTTTCTTTAAATTAAAAATAAGTGGAAAAAACCCTCTGCAGAGTTGTTACTGTTTTTTTTTTTTTTATTTGTTTTTGTTTTGTTTTTCAAGGTAGGGTCTCAATCTAGTCCAGGCTGACCTGGAATTCACTGTGTAGCCTCAGGGTGGACTTGAACTCTCATTGAACTGTTTTAAACAAGGATTTTGCACTAGGTCACTCCACCTACAATAGTAATATAAGAAATGATAATATTAAAAATTAGGTAAAATAATTTATTTTGTGAAAAGTTGCTTATATCTGTTATACTCAATACATGAGGAAACTTAGAATTCTAGCCTAAGAAAGGTCTTCAAACTGACAAATGACAAATCCAGAAGCAAAATAATCAAAATGCCTTTATTAATGTGTAGTCAGTTGCTTCATGTTCATAACTCAGTTTCATGATTTTCTCTGTGTGCAAAGATTATTAAACTTCTTCATTACAGCCTTTGTGAGATCTGAAAGTTACAGGCTGCTCTTAAATGCACTATATTATTAAGATGTCTATCTTACTGGAGATTTTGTGATTCCTCAGGCGATTCTGGAAAGGGGCTGCGAATGTGGATCAAGCAGGTCCTAAACCAAGATTTAGCCTTCCAGCACATAAAGATCATTTATCCCACAGCTCCTTCCAGGTATGTGGCCATTGACTTCACATCTTGGTGTAACTGTGTGGCATAAAGTATGTGTATGTGCCAGCTAAATGTTTTTAAATTTAATTTCTGTACTTAAGATATTTTAAATTAGGGTACTTTTGCCCCCACAATGTATTCTTTATTTTGCAATTATACTCTGTGGCCAAGTTTTGCAGCCAGGTTAGTAATTTCCCTCTCTGAGTGTAAAGCATCCCCGAGACTCTGACTTTAGCACTCTGCCTCACATGGCCCTCCCCTCTCTGCTTCCTGCGACCTCACACATTACTCACTGTTCAGACCACAATCCCCAAAACAGTGACTTCTGTAAATCCAGTCTTTCTAATAATTTAGTTAATCCATAACTCATGATGCTTGGAAAAGAGTTTTATGTCAGTCTTTCCACATTTAAAAAGATTATTTAGAAATAATATTGTGCTCTTTGAATCAGTAAACCAGAATAGAACTGGAATTGACTACCTAATAACTATTTAGAGTACATAAACTATAGGTGTGTGTCAACAAAATTCATATTATTAGGAGTGGCATAGTTTTGAGACCAGAACTGCTTTTTGTACATATCAAGTCAGCATCTGCATAGTCTTTTATTCTAAATATATGTGGATTTTTCAGATATTTTGTTTTTTGTGTGTAAGTAAAATAAAGTGCTGAGCTATAATCTGATCTGATTTCTAACTGTGTCTCCCCGATTTCTTCTCACTACATACACTGTGTGCTGCACAGACCCTCTGGTTCATTCCTGTTAGTCAGCTTAGCATTAAGGATAAAAAGCACTAGGACTTAGTGAACTTTCTATATTAACTGAGCAGAATACATTTATCTAGTTGATAGACTTGAGAGAGGTAGAAGAAAACTGATCCATGTAAAACAGAAGATTCTAAGAAGTTACTGGCTTAGGAGTTTGGTAGTGCATACAAAAGAGCTGGGGCTGCTTTTGTACTGAGATACAAATTGTATCTCTGAAAATGTCAAAAGTGCTTGCTGTTTGTAACAGACTTTTAGGTGAGGTAAAATGAGGAAGAAGTAGTGACATTCCAATGAAAATGAGAAAGGTAAATACACTTCAGTATAAATGTAATTAAATCATATGAAAGACTATTGGAAATACGATTTTAGAAATTAGTACCTTTCATGTGAGTTTCATATGTCATCAACAATTGTAATATGAATTCTAAACCAATGGTTATCCAGCTTCAGCCTGGAGATATTTACTACTCTGAATACTTTTATATGCATGTCCAAAGTATTAGTATTTATTGATGCTATTATGATATAGTTCAGTGGAAGATTATTGAAATGACTTATTTGAATTCTTATAACTTTTTGGTATATGTACATAGTTAATACCACTTGAACAGGTACCACATTATAAAAGGAAGAAACCAGCAAGGTGTTAGTAACATATTTAATCCAATATATCCAAAGTCTTATTTTAACATGCACAATATAAAATAGCTCATATTATTATTAATAAAACTTTAAAATCTGGCATGTTTTACATGTTCCATACATTGCAATTTGAGCTCTACTTAATTTACTAAATTTAAACTAATATTAGAAGTCAGTCCTCAATTGCATCAGCTGTATGGTAAGTATCCTGTGACTCTTAAGTATTGCCAGCGGCTACCATTTTGTTTTTTTTTTTTAATATTAAGAATTAGATCTCATAGACTGTGCTGAGAGCCACTGTTCTAGATCAGTTATCATTTTTATTTAAGGACAGTGACTTAAGTTTTCACTTTTAGTTAGAAAACTGCACAGTGTTTCCAATAATTTATTTTAAATAATAATTGCAAAAAAAGACTAAAGCTGATATCAGCACACATGGGGAAAAATCTAGTTGATTCTTGGTAAGCATAAATTTCAATTTGTAAGAGCAAAATTGTCAATGGCATACTGGAAGGAAGCCTTTCCATGGTGAACATTTGGCCTGCCCTGTCGAGCAGGAGTAGACAGCCTGGGT
Organism: Dipus sagitta; assembly: GCA_036346955.1. Taxonomy (NCBI): domain Eukaryota; kingdom Metazoa; phylum Chordata; class Mammalia; order Rodentia; family Dipodidae; genus Dipus; species Dipus sagitta. The sequence continues at coordinate 319,082,079 of CM070770.1, forward strand.
TAATCATCTGTGGAAGTTAGAGAGAATTCTCAGCATGGAATATAATACAGTATACACTTGTAATTTGTTATATATTTTGTCTACATATTCACTTTCTTTGGCGAAGGGGGAGTGTGGTGGTTTGAATAGAATAGATGGCCCCCAGTATATTCAGTTGTTTATTTGTTTGTAGTTTGCATCTCTAGCCATCTGGCTGGAGGCAATGCCATTGTGTGGATCTTAAGGTGTGGTGGTGGGTTTGAGATTTCAATCTAAAGATATGCAAATTGTGCCTAGCTGGAGTTCCTGAAGTGTGCTGTGGCTTTTGACTTTTAGGCTTGTACTGCTCTCTCTCTGCTAGGGCCTGTGAAAGCAGGCCAGTTTCTTCTGCTTTTATGGAACTTCTCCTGGATCTGTAAGCTTCAATAAATCCCTTCCTCCATAACTGTGCCTGGTCTGGAAGTTCATCTCAGCGAACCTGAAGCTGTCTGCTACAGGGAGTGTTATTTTTTCAGATAAGGTCTCACCTTGTAGCCTGGCTGGCCAGGAGCTCATTACATAACCTAAGGTTTCCTTTACTTCATGAAGATCCCCCTGCCTAAGGCTTCTGAGTATTGGTATGTGAAACGTGGCTCCCATGCCTGGCTCTGCTCACTTTGCTGGTCCTTATAGACACTTAGGGATCTGTACATTCAGCACAGAATCTGATAAGTGAATTTGAATACATCTTGTAGAATTTCTTGTAGAAATTACTGTACTAGGAATAACTCTGAAGTAAGTTTGTAATACTGATTATGCCTATGTAAGTTTTGAAAAAGTTGGTTTTATTCTGGTAAGTCACATAAGAATTTTTTCTAAGATTTGGCCAGTAATAGATCCAGAGTGAGCAAAAGATGTTTTAGCTGCAGTGTGAAGCATGCGGGACTATTTTTGACCATTTAGGCCCAGGTAGAGGAGACCTTGCTATGTCATTAGGCCCGTGTTTTTTAAAAAGTCTTTTTTAAAAACTATTTTATTTATTTATATGAGAGAAAGAGGCAGACAGAGAGAGGGGGGTGGGGGAGACAGTGGGCATGCCAGGGTCCCCAGCCACTGCAAACAGACTCCAGATGCATGTACCCCCTTGGGCATCTGGCTTACGTGGGTCCTGGGGAATTGAACCAGAGTCCTTTGGCTTTGCAGGCAAATGTCTTAACTGCTAAGTCATCTTCTCCAGCCCAGACCCATGTTTTAAACTTCGTTTTCAGACTTCACAACTCTTTTGTATAGTGTACTGTTAGAACAATCCAGTATTCATAGTATGGTTTGCTGTTTCAAGACCTTGGGCCATTGTTCTAAACAGTTTTCTCTGCTTAGGCAAGGAATTTGAGCATAGATTATTGTCCTTGTTTTTGTAGCATGTTAACTGGGAAGATGAAGATGTCTGCTGTCTTCCATCTTCTCTGATGACATCCTCTGTGCCAGTGTATTAGCCAGGGTTCTCTAGAGGAACAGAACCGATAGATGAATTGTATTAAAAGGGAATTTATTGGATTAGTTTACGACAGTCCAACAACAGCAGATTACAGGCCTGAGAGTCAAGGAATCTAGTAGCTGCACAGTCCACAAGGCTGGATGCCTCAGCTGTCCCAATCCAGCACTGAAGGCCTGGAGAGTGTTCTTAAAAGTACATGCGCAGTTCCCACAGTGGTGTGCTGAAAATTTCATCTAGTTTTTTAAATCTTTCCATCGATGCCGTTAATTGGTAAGCAGGAGTTAACACATTTTACCCTGCCATGTGTCTAGCCTCGGTTAATGTTTATGTAGCTTTTGTCAAGTGAGGTAGTGATGGAAGTGAATGCAGTGCTTTCCCTTTCATGCATCATCCTGTCATCTCTCCCTCATTTAAGTTCCACTGCAGTATTCCATGTAATCAAGTAACTTCTCTGTGAATCTTGGCAGGAAATCTTTTAATATTAGTGTATTAATTACGTTATCATTGCTGTGACCAAATACCTGAAAAGAAGCAGTTTAAAGAAGAAAAGAGTTGGTTTTAGCTTACAGTGGCATGGGAGAAACTGCAAATACAGGGGAAGTTTCCATCATGGAGAAGACACAGCAGGAGGATGGCTCTTCCCATCGCAGTCACAGCCCAGGAGCAAGGGGCCTGCGCAACTCAAATTCCCACAACCTATTTCAGTACCCCAGCTGTATGCTGGTTTGGGTGGTGAATTTAATTTCTGTCGTAGACCCAAGGCATTGAGAGGTTCTGTTTGTTTCTGAGTCACTGTTAAATTTGTGATTCTCAAAGAATTTCTATCTTTCACCTAATTTGTCAACTTTATATAGCATTTTCATTTAATGGTTGGATAATTTCTTTTTCTTTTTTTTTTTCAAGATAGGGTCCCACTCTAGCTCAGGCTGACCTGGAATTCACTATGTAGTCTCAGGGTGGCCTCGAACTCATGGCAATCCTTCTACCTCTGCCTCTTGAGTGCTGGGATTAAAGGCATATGTCACCACACTCAGCCTTAATGGTTTATTTCTGATAGTAGTATTTTATTTTTATTTCTTGATTCACCTTGTCAAGGGCTACCAACTTTATTCATCTTTTAAATTTCATTTTATTTTATTTATATGCAAGCAGAGAGAAAGAGAGAGAGAGAAAGAGAAAGAGAGAGAGAGAGAATGAATGGGAATGCCGGTGCCTTCTGCCATACAGAAGGCTCCAGATACATGTGCCACTGTGACTGGCATTACATGGGTACTGGGAAATCGAACCCTGGGCTGCCAGAATTTGCAAGCAAGTGCCTTTAACCACTGAGTCAATTTAGTTATCCATTGTTTTTCCTGATACTGCTAGGGCACAATATAAACAGCAAATCTTTCCCTATCTTAGTGTTACTTCTTACTATTTTAAGTGACATGGGAAACCTCTGATTACACAGGTCCCTTTATTTTCCCTGCCCTTATGTTGCACTTGTCATATGTATTTTAGCTATATATGTAGAAAATTCCACAAAACAAGTTTGTAATGATTTGCTTTTGATAATAAAGCCTATTTGAAAGAATACAAGAAGAGAACATTGTATTGTGTATATTCTGTTGCACTGTATAATGGCATGTTCATTGACTTTGTGAATTACCATTTTGGTTATAGGTGCTCCTTTTCCTCAACAATATTTAATAGATGCCTTAAATCAGCTAATCAGGAGTATATTAAGTAAAAGTCAACAATAGTGGGCTGTGTCAATTAAAATGGAAAAAAGAACTGTTTTTCATTATGTGAATTTGGACTCTAAATTGAAGAACCCAGTAATGATTTTAATTTGTGACATATTTTAACTGTATTTATGGTGTTCTTAATCTGTGTTGTTCAGTAAGAGGTGTTCTTAGTCTGTGTTGTTCACAGTTAGAGGTGTTCTTAGTCTGTGTTGTTCACAGTTAGAGGTGTTCTTAGTCTGTGTTGTTCAGTTAGAGGTGTTCTTAGTCTGTGTTGTTCAGTTAGAGGTGTTCTTAGTCTGTGTTGTTCACACTTAGAGGTGTTCTTAGTCTGTGTTGTTCAGTTAGAGGTGTTCTTAGTCTGTGTTCACACTAAGAGGTGTTCTTAGTCTGTGTTGTTCAGTAAGAGGTGTTCTTAGTCTGTGTTATTGTTCACAGTGAGAGGTGTTCTTAGTCTGTGTTGTTCACACTTAGAGGTGTTCTTAGTCTGTGTTATTGTTCACAGTGAGAGGTGTTCTTAGTCTGTGCTTTTCAGTTAGAGGTGTTCTTACTCTGTGTTGTTCACAGTTAGAGGTGTTCTTAATCTGTGTTGTTCGGTTAGAGGTGTTCTTAGTCTATGTTGTTCACAGTTAGAGGTGTTCTTAATCTGTGTTGTTCAGTAAGAGGTGTTCTTAGTCTGTGTTGTTCACAGTTAGAGGTGTTCTTAATCTGTGTTGTTCGGTTAGAGGTGTTCTTAGTCTGTGTTGTTCAGTTAGAGGTGTTCTTACTCTGTGTTGTTCACACTTAGAGGTGTTCTTAGTCTGTGTTGTTCAGTTAGAGGTGTTCTTACTCTGTGTTCTTCACAGTTAGAGGTGTTCTTAATCTGTGTTGTTCAGTTAGAGGTGTGTTCTTAGTCTGTGTTGTTCACACTTAGAGGTGTTCTTAGTCTGTGTTGTTCAGTTAGAGGTGTTCTTACTCTGTGTTGTTCACACTTAGAGGTGTTCTTAGTCTGTGTTGTTCAGTTAGAGGTGTTCTTAATCTGTGTTGTTCACAGTTAGAGGTGTTCTTACTCTGTGTTGTTCACACTTAGAGGTGTTCTTAATCTGTGTTGTTCAGTTAGAGGTGTTCTTAGTCTGTGTTATTGTTCACAGTGGTTAGAGCGTGTTCTTACTCTGTGTTGTTCACACTTAGAGGTGTTCTTAGTCTGTGTTGTTCAGTTAGAGGTGTTCTTACTCTGTGTTCTTCATAGTCAGAGGTGTTCTTACTCTGTGTTGTTCACACTTAGAGGTGTTCTTAGTCTATGTTGTTCAGTTAGAGGTGTTGTGAGTCTATGTTGTTCACAGTTAGAGGTGTTCTTAGTCTGTGTTGTTCAGTTAGAGGTGTGTTCTTAGTCTGTGCTTTTCAGTTAGAGGTGTTCTTAGTCTGTGTTGTTCACACTTAGAGGTGTTTTTAGTCTATGTTGTTCACAATTATAGGTGATGTGTGTCTATGTTGTTCACAGTTAGAGGTATTCTTTGTGTTGTTCAGTTAGCGGTGTTCTTGGTCTGTGTTGTTCACAGTTAGAGGTGTTCTTAGTCAGTGTTGTTCGCAGTTAGAGGTGTTCTTAGTCTGTGTTGTTGTTCACAGTGAGAGGTGTTCTTAGTCTGTGTTGTTCACACTTAGAGGTGTTCTTAGTCTGTGTTGTTCACACTTAGAGGTGTTCTTAGTCAGTGTTGTTCACAGTTAGAGGTGTTCTTAGTCTATGTTGTTCACAGTGAGAGGTGTTCTTAGTCTGTGTTATTGTTCACAGTGAGAGGTGTTCTTAGTCTGTGTTGTTCACACTTAGAGGTGTTCTTAGTCTGTGTTGTTCACACTTAGAGGTGTTCTTAGTTTGTGTTCACTGAATATCATGAAAAATTAAAAAAGGAATAGGACTGTGTTCCTCTACTTTTTGATATACTGTTTTCCCACAATAAAGTATGTATTTTTCATTAAATTTGCATTCTATGTTAGTCTGAGGCCCTTTAATGCTTAGGCATAGGAAACCATGGATGTATCTTGAGGCCATCCCTTAGGGCTCCTATGTGAACTGTGCTAGAGGACTCCTCCCCAGATACCAGCTTATCTCAGTACTGCAGCACACTTGTCAGGACCACTAGCACAGGCTTTCTTTGGGGAAGTGTGTTACTTCATTGGTATTATATGTATAATATTTTATATATATATATATATATATATATATATATATATATGCCTATTATAATTATTTTATTAAAAGTATAGATTTTTGTTTTTTAAAAACAAGTTCAACCAGTACTTGGAAATTACAGTTTCTGTATTTTATATGTAAGTTCAAAAGAAGTTCAAAGCACAACTAGAACAATTTTTAGAAATGCTGCTGTTCGAACTGAGTTACATCATTCTCAAGTATAAAATGATGATTGGCATTCATCATTTTGCAAATGCTTAAGCAGTGTGTACTGTTTTTCAGGCTTTGTTATTGCCATGGAAATAATATTCTTTGCTCTCAGTGACCCCCTACTGACTGAAAAGACAAAGAAAATTATTATAATTTCAAATAATAAGTGTTATGGAGTCAGTTAAATAGGGTCAAGAAATAGCATGTATGTGCCTGCTTGAGTTGGACTTAAATGGTCAGTAGACTTAGAGCCCACCATACAGAGAAGTGTCATTCGGGTAGAGGGATATAAGCCAGTGCAATGTGACTGGACCCTCCAGCATTCTGAGCAATGAAAACAGAGGGGGTGACTGACCAGATTGTTCTCCTAAAGGCCTTGAGTGACCTTTAGATTTCATAACTTCTGGAGAGCATAGGTCCAAACAAAAGCCAGTACCAAGCTCAGTGTCTTCTTAGTTTTAAAATAGCGTGAGCTTTTACCCTAGCCTAATACTTCACAAGTGTGTAGTGGGCTGATTGATTAATTTAGGAACCACACAGATGTTCTTTGCCAAACATATTTATTTATCGTAGTAATGTCTGAGCTGTTTTATACCAGCTTATAAAGTGATTTATTTGAGGAAGAAAGTGAATGAGTATAACACGTGTGCCAGGTTTTTTAGCTATTTAAAAAACAATCTTTTATACTTTTTTAAAAGGTTATTTTAACATCTTAGGAGATTTATGTGTTCTTGATGGCTTTCTTAGTGGCAAAGTTCTGAATTCTTTGTCCCATTAATTTCCCTAATTATCCCTTTGAACAGAGAATTTTCATTTTCTTAAAGAAATGAAAGACTAAAAAGCTGCCAGATTAGTACCTTGGGATTTACATTGAGACCCTGCCTCTATAGAGAATCTATCTAGATGAATTAAATAAGGCATTGTCAAAGGAAAGAGAACTAAGTGAATATCATTTTTTCCCATTAATGGCTGAGTTCCCAGAATGATTCACATTTTAGCTATGATATCACCCTTCTTTAAGTGCCTGGACAGACAAATAAACATCAAGAGAAGTAGCCGAGGAAGGAGGAAGGGGAGGAAGAAACAGCTCAGAAGGGCAATGGTCTGGCTGGAAGTGGAGCATTAACTTCTGAGTCAGGGCCTTGCTAGGCCTCCGAGACAGTCTGAATGCACCCATGGATTTCATTTTGTTGGTGACTGGGTGGCAAGCACCTGCTTCCATTTGCAGTGGACTTGTGTGGGTTCATCCTGAGATGGTCTCTGTGAGGCAGAAGGTTTGAAAACTTTCAGCCTTCTTATTCCCACTCATCTACTTCCCTTAAGCCAGACAGTTTCTGGAATCAGAAGGCAGATGGGAGGGGGACTCTGGTAGAGAGCTGGTGTTGGATTTGATCTTTCCTACACCACCAGTGGGGAGCCTAGGTAGACACAGCATAAGAGAGACCCAGAGTCCTCAGCTTACAAAGCTCTGCCTTCTTCCCAAGGTTTCTCAAAATATACTAACTCTCAGGTAATAATACAATATTGATTAAAGAGTAGAATTATATGAAAGTACTTTAAATTTTACTAAATGATTGCTTAATTGTTTTTACAAATAAAGAACAGTATGCCTAATGATAGTGTAATTTCAGAAACTAATGTTTTAAAGGTAGGAAGAAAGTGGCTTATGTACCACAGTCTCAGAAAATGCACTGAAGGGCTCGAGCAATGGCTTAGCAGTTAAGACGCATGCCTGTAAAACCTAAGGATCCAGGTTCAATTCTCCAGGTCCCCTATAAGCCAGATCCACTTGGTGGCACATGCATCTGGAGTTCGTTTGCAGTGGCTAGAGGCCCTGGCATGCCCATTCTTTCTCTCTCCCTCTCTGTCTTTCTTTCTCTCTCTCTCCCTCTCTCTATCTCTCTGTCTCAAATAAATAAATAAATAAATAAATAAATAAAATATAAATAATATTAAAAACTTAAAAAGAAAAAGAAACTGCACTGAAGCTACCAGCTAGTGGAGAGTTACTGGAACAACACAGACTTTCTTAGTCAGCCCTTCACCTGTGTCATCACCATTCATAGGCTCAGTATAGGCCCAGCTGGTGCAACAGGTTAGGAGAACAGTGTTTCTCAGTTAAACTTTCACCTGATTCATAGAGACTCTTTTCTTGATTTTCCAAAGTATAGCATAAAATTATTAACCACTGTACATAGTACATGCCTTGGGTATTAGGAATTGTACTTTGTCTAAGAAGGGTGGCTTATCCTTTCCCTTCCTCCATTCTCAGGTCCCTCCTTCCTTTCCTCCATTTTTCCATCCTCCTTCCCTCCTTGTCCATGTTAGAAAAAATGAATTTCAATCCTTAGATCACACCATGCATAAAACAAATTCCTTCCAAATGTAACTTAAAAGCAAAAATTCAAACATAAGTCTTAGAAGATTATCCAGAATTCTATATGGAAAAAAAAAATCCTTGTGATTGGTTTAGATTCCTTTAATCGGAATAGGTCTTCTATGCCAGCTCTTTCATGTTTACACATACATACATATGTGAGATATATATATATATATATATATACATTGCATGGTTGTCACCATCTACTAAGAGAATTAGAGGTTGGTAAGTGATATGTGTCATATTTTTCAAACTCTCTGGACCTTTGTCTTGGCAACCCTTTACTTTCTGAGTTTTCTCAGCCAGTGGTATCTCTTTGCACCTCCTTGTGGCTGCCTTCAAGCATCTACCAAGAAATTGTCAACTGCATTGTAAATGGTTAAAGAAATTTTTTGAATACTCTGATATATGTATATGCATATATATGATGTATATACATATATATTGAGCTAGAAACTCATCAAAGAGCATTACTGTGGACTAATGGGTTGTGACTGCCCTACTTCTTATAGATAGACACTTAAGATGATCAGCTACCTTTAGTAAATTTTAATTAAATCAAAATAAGAAGGTTAATAGAATATGTGTGGGACATTTTTCTTATTTTTTTATTATAAAACTCATATGAACATCAATTATTTGGGACACTAATATTCTAGACATTAAACCATTCATTTTCATATTATTTCCATCTTTGTTGGTTGGTTTCTTTTAAACAGGCCATATACTCCAATGAGGGGAGGAGTCTCCAATGTGTGGTTTGACAGACTGAAGATATCCAATGACTGCCCAGAACACCTTGAATCAATTGATATGATGTGCCAAGTCCTTACTGGTGTGATTAATGATGAGGTAAACAGTGGCATCAAAAAGAACAGAATATTAGTAGGTGAGACTTTTCTCCTTGTTTCATACATCAGATGTATTTGATGCTGCTTAGGAGCACTTGTATATTGTTTTTTCCATTCACTGTTCCACGTAAACTACATATTGAGACTTTCAAAAATATGAAAATCATTAACAGTAGCTTGTAAAACCTGCATTGGTGTTCTTTCTGAATAATAGCTTATTTTGCTTTTGTTTGTGGTCATGCTGGGTGGCCAGGACTGGCCTTAAGCTCCTGATCCTCCAACCTCCACCTCCATGGCTAGGGTCACAGGCTTGCTCCATATTGTTATTGATTTATTTTACATTTTTCGAGATAGGGTCTCACTCTAGCCCAGGCTGACCTGGAATGCACTATGTTGTCTCAGGGTGGCCTTGAACTCATGGAGAGCCTCCTACCTTTGCCTACCAAGTGCTGGGATTAAAGGTGTGAGCCAACATGATCGGCTATTTTGCCATTTTTAATAGTAGTTAAATTTTTCCTTTTAGTTTAATTTTTAACGAGGGTTATTTATTTTAATTTTAATGTTTTTATTTGATTTATCTGAGTTTTTATGGATAAAATATTAAGTTGCTATTACCATGATTGAGATAGACTATGAAAAGTGTTATATCTAGTTCATGACTGAATAGCACAAGACTTAAATATTTTTAGATTTTTTTTTTTAAAACATGTCTTTAACAAACTCTGTTTTCAAGGGTAAATACCTTTATATAAGCTCTTTATTCTATTTAATTTTTTTGTACTCATCAAATACATAATCTAACAACATTTATATTTCCATGCTTACAAAGTGAGAAGAGATGTATTGAATGTGTGGGGCACATGACATTCTGGTGAAAGTTTTATTCCAATTGTTACTAATTTAATAGTTGAATTTGATGATGCAAGTGTATAGCACATTAAATAGCCTTATCATATACTAAAAGACATTACACATTGAAGTCCTTTAGAGACAGAATTCAGATAAATTAATGCCTGGGCATGAAAGTTCCTTTGTGTTTTTGGAAATACTGGATTCTGTGCTGAAAGGCAGCAGTAACATAATGTCGGAGCTGGAATCCTTTTCTTCTGTTCAGCTTCACTTTAGTTTAGAGCCAGGTGATCCCCAGCCCAGGTACATCACTTGTCTCATCCTCAATTTCCTCACCTATGTGTGACTCTGTTTTTGTGTTTGATGTAGGTTTGCAACCCTAGTACAATAAATACGGGTAGGAACTCTGGGAGAAACAGGAAGAATCCAGGGAAAGGAGACCACACTCAGCCTCAGGGCCTATGAAACAGAAGAAGGAATTCAAAATGTATGCAGGTTTAGTGGCTTAAATCAGATGTCCCCCATAAACTCATGTGTTCTGATTGCTTAGTCCCCAGCTGGTGGCAGTTTGGGAGGTGGAGCCTTGCTGGAGGAGGTGTGTTGTTGGTTGTGGGCTTAGGGTTGTTTCAGCCAGCTCCTCTTTGCCAGAACTCAGCTTATACTTGCTGCTATTTTCCACCTGATGTGTCAAGGATCCGCAGCTCACACCTTGCTTACATCACGAAGCTTTCCCTTGAGACTGTAAGCCAAAATAAACCCTTTTCCTATCATCAGCTGCTTTTGGTCAGGTGCTTTGTCCTAGCATTGTGAAGGTCACTACAGTAGAAGGTCTCACAGATTGCACTCATCACTTATTTATTTTAACCATAAGCAAATATTTCTTGTTTACCTCTATGGCAGGAAATTTTTATAAATGAAGCAGGGTCTGCCTCACAAATTTCTTACAGCAATACTTGAGACCCACCATACATAGCACACCGCAGCCAACCAGGGAAATCCAAGGATCCATCTCAGAGCCTGGCCCAGGAGACTTACAGTGAATAGCATGATGAGGTCTGTAAGTGGATGGTGTAAGCAGTTAAGAACTGTATGGATCCAGAGGAAGACGAGGTCACTGCCACAGACCTGTTAGACAATAGTAGAAGGCAGCAGTGGCATTAGCATCTACAAATTATTAAAACTTTATCTGTTGTGGTGGGGAATGGCACAAACAGTAAATTAGAAGTGAAAAGACTACGCTTGTTATGGCTGGGATAAAGTAAGGTGTCTGGCTGGAAGTACTTTAGTGACTGAAGGACTGTGGTGGTGTGGTGCTGACACAGATGTAGCAGTAGTTGTGCATCAGTCACATTCTTCCCTCTATGGAATTTTTGTTGTAGACACTATAATTACTGACCTAGCTTTTGTCTCTCATATATTTGAACATGTGCCACAAGAGACCATATCATTTCTGTACTGAAGAGAGTTCAGAATCACCCATGCCTGCAGCCCCTGAGTTAGGACCATTACAATTAGCAGTGCCCCGGCGTGGCCTGCAGCATATTACACAGTGAAGAAGTGCCCATGTGCTTGAACTTCTGGCTGCTAGTGCTAGGCTCACATGTTGTATGTGCACCAGTCTCCTTAAGGTCTGTGTCTTGGGTGATAGTACTGCCTACCTTATGGAGATCTGAATATTGAATTGTACAATTCACATGAAATACTTGTAAATGAATATGGCATTTATTGCTGAAAAGACCTTTTTGCTGTTATTACGTATTTTCTTTTAAATATTTTACTTATTTATTTATTTGAGAGAGAAAGAGAGAGGAAGAGGCAGAGAAAAAGACAGAGTGGGCATACCAGGGCCTCTAGCCACTGCAAACAAACTCCAGACGCATGTGTCCCCTTATTCATCTGGCTTACATGGGTCCTAGGGCATCAAACTAGAATCCTTAGGCTTCTCAGGCAAACGTCTTAACTGCTAAGCCATTTTCCCAGCCTATGATATTACATATATTCTATAGCACCTACCTCATGGTCACCAGTGGGGCATGGAGTGTGGGTTTTGTGTAATAATGTCACTACTTAGATACTCTCCAGAACTCATTATTTCTTCCTTACAGATGTTGGCTCTTTCTTTCCTTCTGTCTTCTTTTCTATTCGTGCATGATTGAAACAGAAGTTACTACAAAATATCTTTCTTACTAGTTTTTATACTAATGTGTCTACTGGGACATATTTCATTTGTTAAGATTGAAGCTATTCATAGGATTATAATGGGGGAATGAGTTGCAAATGAAAAGAAAATGCATCTGAGATTTCAAACAATTCTTATCAATTTTATATAAGTGCACATGCATATACATTCACACACATATACTCCATACTGAGGAGTAAGGTTATGTTATCAAAACTTATAACAGAAAAAGTAGAAAAACTCCTAAGATTTAAAAGGAAGAAAATGAAGGAACTAGGTATAAAATTGTTCTCCTTATTCCTTTTGTTTAATAAATGCTCGAGGTTATTTCTAATTAAGCATTAGATGATAGGCACTAATGAGTTGATGCCTCTGAGGTCATAACTGCGGCCTTTGTCAGCACGCTGGCTGTGTCTGGTGAAAGTGGGATCCCATGCTCTGTCGTATGTTTTCTGTGCTGTCATGTTAAATCTGGTGTTAGGAACAAGTCTTTGTATCCCATCATCCACCTTTTCTAGAGTGTCTTTTCATCTTTAATTGGAAATAATACTTTTGCCAAATTTTATGTCCAAATTGGTAATAAAACAGAAGTGCTAGAGTCCAAAAACTCTGAGAAAATCTAGTGGGATAGATACTGGAGCCCCATGTTCTAATGCAAGACAAGTATTACTGAAAAAAATATGTGGGAGGTATGGTGCAAGTAGTGCAGAAAGAACCCAGTAGATATTTCTGGGAGTTAGCAGCCGCTTCATATGGGGGAGGTGACCTTCCAGCTGAGTCTTACAGCACCAATAAGAATTGGGCAAGTGAGCCAGATGCACATGGTGTCACATGTATCTGTACTTTGCTTGCAGTGGCTGGAAGCCCTTGTATGCCCATTCTTTCTCTCTCTTTTGCTCGTTCTTTTTCTCTGTCAAATAAATAAAAATAAAATATGTTACAAAAAAGAATTGAGTAAGTGAAGAGAGAAAACGAACTTTGTAGAAGAAAGTGAAAGCATGTCAGATTCTCACAGGAAGTAGTAGTTTGGCATGCACCCCAACTGTAGCAGTGCCAAGTTACACACGGAGTGAATGATGTTGTAGAGCCTGCATTTTAGAGGTGTGCTGCCAGCCGTGCTGAGGAGGGCTAGTGGATGTTCAGGAGAACAGCAGAGAGAGCAGATAGATGAGTGGAATCATGGCAGACTGAGCAACACACTAAGATGCTGACAGGGTGAGTAACATGACATAAGAAAGCTCTGGGGTAGGCTAGGAAAAATTCTTCGTTTTCCAAGTTTTGTACAAAGGACACATGTTGCTTTCTTAGTAGAAAATATTGATAAACTGTTTTTGAGAAAAGAGGAGCTGGGTAAAAATATTATATAAAATATCTCACATTAGATACACAGGAGATGAATCAGTGCAAGACTCTTCTCTGAGAACATTCATGACTCCTTATTCTGAACATGGAGACTATAAGAGAAAATTATTTACTTATTTTTGCATATTTATATCTCCCACAATTCTGTAAAAGTCATGATAAAATATAGAAACACAGACACGAAATTGTTAAATTTTAAATTACTTTTTGAAAGTTGACAAGATTGATTGAGTGGTAGAACCAGGGTTAAATCCTATATGGTGAGAAAATTATTAATAGTATTAGATTGTTCCTTCTGGCTTACTTAAACATAATGAAAGTGCCTAGTGTGCAAAATTCCAGCAATGCATCATAGCCAGTATATCTTCCTCTCTGGCATAGTCTGCCTGAAAACTCCCATTTCCTTCTAGTATGTGTCTGTACAAAGTAAGAGAAATGAAAGTGGAGAAAGGTACGTCTCCCCTATACACTGGCATGCTGAGATAGTATATATGATGGAAATGCTAATAAATTAGTTGGTGCTTTTTTAGCTGTGAAGTTTGTGTGACTATTGTATCTCAGTCTTTACTTTAGGTAGTGTGAAATCCTAAGGCTTGGCTCACATATCGTCCTGTTGAGCATCACATGCAATAAGCAGAATAGAACATGATCATTCCCATTCCATAAGTGAGGAGATTGACATGCAGAGACATGCCTAATAAGGACAGAGGGAGACTAGAACCCGTGTCCCTGGAGTGAATCCAAACTTTGTACCGTGACCAGAATCCATTAACGTCCACTAGGAGGTGATAACTTATTAAGAGAAAACAATTCTGTAATTTTGGTCTAACTTTGGTGTAGGGTGTAGAGTCCCTGAGAAATGACATGAGCAGACTGTCAGTATTTTGGTGTGAGTTCATGATCGTCCTTTTGTAGCAGGGAGGAGCATGTGCTTCTGGGAACAAGTCATATGGGTAACCCCCCATCATGAAGGGTTAAAGGAAGATATTTTATTCATAAAAGGAAATCAGAGTATATCCAGTTTAAAATGCTAGATTTTGATTCTTGTTTTGTTTTGTTTTGTGGTAGGGTCTTATTCTAGCCCAGGTTGACTTGGAATTCACTCTGTAGTTTCAAGCTGGCCTCAAACTCATGACACTCCTCTACCTCAGCTTCTAGAGTGCTGGGATTAAAGGTGTGCGCCACTACACCCAGCAGATTTTGATTGTTTTTAATTGTATGATTCTATGGGAAGTTGTACATACATATAATGTGATGGTTGTATGTACACATAATTTGAGTTTAGCTATTAAAATCAATATTTAAAAACATACCAAAATTATGTATGTGTGGTAAGAATCTGGATGACTCACATTCCTAACTCATTTCTCTATGAAAAGAATGCTTTGGAGAATATATATTAATTAACTTTATAATGAGATTAAAATTAAAAATAAAGTGAAGAGGAACTGGAGAGATGACTCAGTGGTTAAGGTGCTTGCCTGCAAAGCCTAATGACCTGGGTTCAATTCCCCAGTACCCCCATATAGCCAGATGTGCAAAGTGGCACATGCATCTGGAGTCTGTTTTCAATGGCTTGAGGCCCTAAGGCACCCATTTTCTCTGTCTCTCCTCCCTCCCTCCCTCCCTCCCTCCCTTCCTCTCTCTCTCTCTTCATGTAAATATATATATATATATATATATATATATATATATATATGTTTTTTTTTTAAGTGAAGGACAGTTGGAATTCCCAAGGTGAAGCCTAGCATCACAGGGCCTCAGCTGCCCAGTCTCCCCAGCTGGGAGTGATGGCGAGGCACTCTTTGCTTTAATCAAAAGTACCAAGATTTTCAAGGCTTGAGGTTTTCCGTAGAGAAAAGGAAACATTTTGTACACCGCACACATGGTGGGGAGGGAGTATACACATAGACACATCAGCGTGGTTAGCACTGTGCGTACATTCCCAGCACTTGTCAGGCATTGCCACGGCCCAGCGGGAAGAGGGATGGTGATGTGGCCCAGGTGGAGTGGCAGCAAGCGCCGGTGGCATGTGGGGTGGTAGGGGGTTTATCACCCTTCCAAGTCACAGTCACTTGGTAGCACGCTTTGGGGCTCTCCTTAGACATTGTTCTCTGATACAATATCTTAATTTTCCCAATATAGCTTTTTTATAGATTGTTTCTGTTTTATTTTATATAAGAAGTTCGTAAAGCTGAGTTTATTATTTTAACATGTTTTATTCTGCTTGTTAATCTTAAGTGTATGTTGAAATGCTACCTCTTAACAGTTTAAATACCATACCCGCAACTATAAATACTCAGCTCAGCCATGACCTATGATGAATTTACTGCTTTCTGTTTACTTTTTGAACAGTATATTTTATATTAGATTTTAGACTCAGATGGAAAATAGCATCATATAGTTAGTCCTTTGTGTTAGATTCTTTTAGGAAAAAGCATACAAAGTCCCCTTTCACAGTAGTATCCCACGCGGAAGGTGCTTGGCTGTGAGAGACAGCCAGAGCAGGCTGTAGATTACCTCACAGGACTACACGTGGTGAGGGACTCCGTCTTAGAACACCATGATTGCTCTGTGTCTCTTCACTGGAACATGAGGGTGCACACCACAGAATGCTTTTTACATATGTTTGGAAAAACATTTCAGTGCGTGGGCAGATGTTTGCCTTCGTTCTTTTCTCTTGTCAGGTTAGTCCTATCAGGGGCCACTGAAGCCACGTAAAATGACTCAGCTTCCTGCTCAGTGAAAACCAAGTATTAAGAGGTACTTACTGTGCAGAATTTTATGGTCTTAAAATCATTTTAAACTGTGTATATTTTATCTTTTAATGACCGTTAGCATAGCCTCAGAATTACCTTTCTATCTAATACTGAGTTCATGAGAATTGGGCTTTGCCCCTCAGTCACTGGATTGCCCAGCTATTCTGGAACTTTATCATCCAGGCTCTTTGAATTCAGATCTCAGTTATTTAAAAGTTAAATAAATTTGTTAAAAAAATTTAAATGTAGTTTCTCATTCATACTAATTCTATCTCAAATAATCATAATCTACATTGATGGAAACATAATGCTCTTGAACTTTTCAGAACATTTGTTTTTTCTTTGCTCCTGCAGCCTGCTCTGGCTGCTATAGTAGATAGGCTCCTTTTAAATCTGGACCCTACTTTCACTTCTCATCCTTACACATTATATATAATTTTGAATTACTTACCACATGGCTGTGTGCCCAAACATTTAATTTATGGAATAAGAGTTTTTGAAACCTAGACACAGGTGAGCAGATTTTGTTATTGGGTCTGGGATTGAGTCTCGCATGTTCTTAAGAAGCCCGAGGAAGGATGACTGGATTGCAGCACACTGTGGTCACCCAACCAGTTTCTTTTCTCTCTTCCTTCTCGCTGTGACCTGACACTTCTGCCTTCACATCCTCAGCTCTGGAGTGACGTGTTCATATCCCACTCCAGCTTTCATCATACATTCTTAACACTTTATTTTCATATTGAATCACATCACCAGAAAACTGATCCTCCTGATGATAAATCTGTCTCCTTTCAGACGTGTCTTTCTCAAACTTTAATTTCATTTCTCCAGTAAGTGTTTGTATCCTATTTGCCTGACCCCATTCTCAGCACAGGGGTCTCTCTGTTTTCCCATGGATTTTACGTCTTTGTGTTCTTTCATTAAACAGTCAGTAGCAGAAGTGGCTGTATATAGAATGTCTGGCTTTGCACTTTATGTTTAATAAATATCCACTTAAGTAAATCATACCAAGGAATTAAATGCTAGGGAAAATTCTAGTGTGCTTTGTTGTGATGTCTTCTGTCAGAGAACACAGCCTTTCTGCGGGTCTCCTGTTAAAGACAGCTAACACATCACTTAGCGCGTGCCTGTAGTACAGTCTGTTTCCGTGTCTTTAATTCTCTTCAAAATCCCACTCCTCTCCCTCTGTTTCACACATACCATTTCAGAGGTGTCGTTTATTGTTTGCAGTGTGTTCGATCAGAGAACTTAGAACTAAACGGGCTTTTAGGAAAGCTGAAGAGGTGATCTGAGACATGTTGATTCTTATCCCTTAGCTAAAAGTACATTTCTATGTTTGTGATCACTGTAAACTTTGCCGTTTTACAGGTGATTTTTGAGCGTTTATTTATTCATTTATTTGTATTTATTTGAGAGTGACAGACAGAGAGAGAAAGAGGCAGAGGAGAGAGAGAGAGAGAGGGAGAGAGAGAGAGAGAATCGGCATGCTAGGGCCTCCAGCCACTGCAAATGAACTCCAGATGCATGCGCCCCCTTGTGCATCTGGCTAGCATGGGCCCTGGGAAATAGAGCCTCGAACTGGGGTCGTTAGGCTGCACAGGCAAGCGCTTAACTGCTAAGCCATCTCTCCAGCCCTTGAGCTTGTATTTTAAAAGATTGGTGGAAACCCTAGAGAACACATACCATGGCTCTGTAATTTCACTAAAAAATGAAGACCTAGATTCTTACTAATTTACACAGACCCTCACTGGGGATTGTCACAGGCAGGGCTAGAAGGATGGCTCTCATGTTTTTACCTAGTCCTATTTCCACCAAATTTCAAGTTAGAAAATGTTTAAGTCTTCAAATAAATTTGATATATTTGTCATTTATTAATTGAATCTTATTATGTGTAGCTTCTAATATACCAGCTAAATGGGCTTATTGAGTTGGCACTGCCTTTGCCCTGGACACATAAAGGTAAAGCTGTCCATGGGCATGTGCAGCAAGAGAACAGCACCTGCTCTGCTGGCCATAAGCACTGCATCGGACTCTAATGACTGAGGTTATTAAGGAAAGAAACTCCTGAAGAAAGAAGCCTATAACCAGAACTGTGGCTGGAATAGTAAAGCCTAGAGTTCTTGCTGTACATGGGGTAAATGTTTAACTACCTGAAGCACTAAGCTTGTCTGTGTTGAGCTCTTCATTTCCAACATATGAAAGGTTTATAGTTGCTAGAATGCATATACAATGTAGCCCAGTAGTTTATAACTCCTGGGGAAGCTAATACACATATGTAGATATTGCTATTTTGAAATGTTTATCCCGGGCTGGAGAGATGGCTTAGCGGTTAAGTGCTTGCCTGTGAAGCCTAAGGACCCTGGTTCAAGGCTCATTTCCCCAGGACCCACGTTAGCCAGATGCACAAGGGGGCACACGCATCTGGAGTTCGTTTACAGAGGCTGGAAGCTCTGGCGCGCCCATTCTCTCTGTCTCTCTCTCTCTCTCTGCCTCCTTCTCTCTGTCGCTCTCAAATAAATAAATAAACAAAAAAAATTAAAAAAAAAAAGAAATGTTTATCCCCTCTTCCCCCTCCAAGCTCATTTCTGAACCTTTTTAGATGGGTCTCCACCTGGGAATGCGGGGAAGTGTGGATAGAAAGGTTCTGTAAGGTGGTCCTTGGCTACTGCAGATGGCTACCACTAATGAGATCCGGTGATTTCATTCTGGAGTGTTGGAAATGACAGGCATGGTTATTTACAAGTTTTACTCTTTATAAAAATCTAGAGTTTGTAATCCTTTTCATTTATTTGTATCCTAGGTCCTAAATTATAATAGTTGCCTTCCCTAGATAAATAGTCTGTTTGTTAATATCAAAAGATAATAGAAAGTACAATAAACTCTTGTGCAAGAGATCTGAAACCCAGACACTCTAGCTTTATACCTAAAATAAAGGGTACAGCTTTATACAAGTCACCTGATCTCTCTGGGCCTCAGATCCCTTCTGATATAGAAGAATCTTGTTGTAAATTCAGATTTATGGTCTCTAATGGCTCACTGTTACACTATGTTAAGCATAAGGCAGTAGACTGGAAATTTAAGAGATCTAAACTGTGTACGTTGGTGCATTTTTTGTATTCTCACAAAGATGTGGCTACATGATTGACTTTCTTTTGTGTGTGTATTCCTGTGTTTGTGCAAGTACATGTGCATGTGTGCAGGGTGTGTGTCTGTGTGTGTGTGTAGGCCAGACAGACAACCTTGGATATTGTTCTTTAGGTACCATCCACCATTTTTGCATTTTGCATATGTGTGTGTACATGGCACATGCAAGTGTGCCTGTTTGTGTGAGTATGTGGAAGCCAGAGGTTGACATCAAGTGTCTTCCTCCATTGTCCTCATACCTCATTTTCTTGAGACAGGGCCTCTCCCTGAACCTGAAGCTCACCCATTTAGGTAGACCACCTGGCCAGCAATCCCAAAGGTCCAAACTCAGGACCTAGTGCTTATCTGCAAGCACTTGACCGATGAGCCATCTCAGCCTTTAACTCACAGGTCTAGGTCAAGTCTTTAGCCCCTAATCTGGTATGGCATCACAAGTGTCTGTTGCTGTCCCATCATGCCCCATTTCTATATTCTGTGATGTATATGCATCCTCATAAAACTCCCCAATAAAGCATACAATTATTCATAGTAGCTTACAAAACAGTGGGTTTCATCATGGTATCTTTATACATATGTGTCATTATACTTTGTTCTCATTCATTTTCTTTTCCCACTTTGTCTTCCTTTCGGCTTTCCTGCTACATATGTTCCTCTACCCACCTCCCTTAAGGTCTCTTACTTCCCTCTCATTTATCTTCCCCTCTATGGTTTCACAACTATGTGTATTTATTTATGTGTGTGTGTGTGTGTCTATATATATACATATGCATACATACATATATATACAAACATATACATATATACACATATACACATACTTCTAATTTAAATTCTAAGTTCTATATATGAGAGAAAGCATGCAGTATTTGCCTTTCTGAATCTAGCTATGATTAATAAGATGTTTTCTTGTTACATCCATTTTCCTACAGATGTCATGATTTTGTTTTGTTTTATGGCTACATAGAATTCCATTCTGTGTAGGTACTACATGTTTTTATCCATTTGTCTGTTGATGCACATCTAGGCTGGTTCCGCTTCCTTGTTATTGTGAATAGCGAAGCTGTAAACAGGTATGTACATCCCACTGTGGTGTGTTGACTTAGAAACTGTTAGGTACTTACCCAAGAGTGGCATAGCTGAGCCGTGTGGTTGTTCTGACTTCAGTTTTGTGAGGAAGCTCTATACTGTGTTTCGTAATGGCTGCACCAGTTTAAATCCCAGCAGCAGTGAACAGAGGCATCTTTGCCCACCCCCTCACCAGCATTGCTACCACGGCATGCTAACTAGATGAGAGAGAATCTCAAAGCACATTTAAATTGTATTTCCCGGATGGCTAAGACTGTGGATTATGTTTTTAACAATTTACTGCTCATTTATATTTCTTCTTTTGAGAGCTATTCAGTTCATTTCCGTGTGTATTGGTTGAATTATCTTTTTTTTTTTTTTTGGTATTTGATGTTTGTAGTTCTCCAATATCACAGGAACTACTTCCACTAGTTGACAGTGGGATTCCATGGAATTGAGATTTTTCTGTACAGTCAAGGAAGCAATCAACAAAGAGAAGCAACTGCCTGCAGAGGGAGAGAAAATCTTTGCCACCCGCATATCAGACAGGCAACTAATACTGAGGATATAAAAGTCTTCCCATGTATTTGAATGTATAGATCTCCCGTTCTTAACAGTATTTGCACATAAGTAACAATAAACTTGGGAGGCTTGGCAGGAGGATCATGAATTTGAGACCAACCTCACTCAGTACAACCCATGCAAGATCTTATCTCAAAAAAAAAAAAAGAAAAAGAAAAAGAAAAAGAAAACAAGACCTGGAGGTGTAGCTGGGCAGTAGAGCATTTAAAGTTTGTCAGGTGAATGATCTTTCATGTAGGTCAGCTTATTCAACCATAAGTCAGTTTTCACAATGCAATAACATATCTTAATTAGTTCACCAAATGCTTCCATCATTCTTTTGATTAAGTGCTCACTAAGCACCTATTAAATGCTAATCCTAGACATGATGCTTTATGGAGCCCACAACTGAGCACTCAAGGTGCAGCATGTGGTGGAAGTACAAACGAAGTAGACATTGGAAGCTTAAGTGTCTTTTATACTGTGATTCCTATTGAGTTGAAATAATAATTAAATTAAATTAAATTAAATTAATTTTTTATTAATAACGTACTTGGTATGGATACATCATGTGTTGGTATCATCTTTTCCCTCCTCTCTGCCCTCACTCTGCTGGGGACCCTCCTCAGTGATGTTGCTGGTTTTCTCCATGGGATTGTGGGTGATGCATTGTGGGAGCAGCAGTCAGTTATTGGGGGGAAGGCAGTGCTTCTGGGTATGTTGTCCCAACCTATGGCTCTTAGAATCTTTCTGCTCCCTTTTTCTGCAAAATTCCCTGAGCCTTGATGGGTGTGTTTTAAGTCTGCTTCAGTGATGAGCTCTCAGGAGCCTCTGGATCTCTGCTTTGCTAAGTGTTGAGTGTCCCCAGTGTCTTGTCTCCTTCACCCTGGCGCTGCTTGTCAGGCTCACCATGGAAGCTGCACCCTTGCTCATCTCCCCAATTCCTCTGTGGTTTCAACTGGGCCTTGGCTGAAATGTAAGGGACGGGTTATTTTCTTGGGTCTTGCTATCTTCTGAAAAACACACACAGATGCTCCAATGGAGAGTGAAGTCAGCATAGATTAAATAGGATAAGCATTATTAATTTAGGAGAGTTTGATGGATGTAGCCCCTCTTTTAGTCAGACTAGATGGAGCTTGACATTGGAGAGCATAATCTTTGTCTCCATAGGATTCTGACCTGGCTCCCAGTACCAGATATGGGTTCCTTTCCACTGAGCACATCTCTTAGCCAATCAGAAAGCCACTGGTTACCCACCAAAGCTGTGTGCCACCATTGCCCTGGAGGGTACATCTTGTCAGGCTGAGTAGCTTAGACCCCTGCCTGCTCAGACCACTGTTGGCTACTTTCCATGAATAGCCTTTTTTTTTAGGGGGGGGGGGGTGGACATAATTTCTTTGTTGAAATGCAGCTTCCTGGATAACTCACACAGACTACCAGGGATGACTGTCCTTCACTCAGCAGGCTTGTTTCCTGAGATCTATTGGTGACTACATTTCCTTCTAGCACTCTGTGTCTTTCAAGGTCTCCAGATATTTTAAAAATACTAGTGACTTGACTTGTTCTGACATGCCACATGCATTCTGTTTACTGTTTGTTTTCCTTTAGGAGGATTTTCTATGGGAGGCTGCATGGCCATGCATTTAGCATATAGAAATCACCAAGATGTGGCGGGAGTGTTTGCACTTTCTAGTTTTCTGAATAAAGCATCTGCTGTGTACCAGGTAAGTTTCAGACTTCAAAATTATGACATATTGAAACTAAAATAAAGTTGATAATTAAGCAATAAAATTGATACTGAGTTAGTGTAAATTGGGCTCCCTGGCAATCCCTGGCCATTGAGGCATACTGATTTGTTCTAGGTAGTCTTCAATATCTGGAAGTACTCTATGAAAATGTGTGTGTATTGTGTACATGTATAATATAGATATTTCCTTTGTATTAAAATGTTGATGCCTGTAGCCAGGTTGGTTTGTTAAGAGCCACTCAGAATCTCAGTGATGAAGCCAGTGCTTCTGTCCAGCAGCCTCCTAGTGTGTGAATGCAGTGAAATGTACTGTGCTAGCCTCCTAGTGGTGACGGCAGTGCACCGTGCTGTGGCAGCCTCCTAGTGTGTGAGTGCAGTGCACTGTGCTGTGACCGCCTCCAAGTGTTTGAGTGCAGTGCACTGTGCTGTGATAGCCTCCTGGTGTGTGACTGCAGTGCACTATGCTGTGATAGCCTCCTGGTGTGTGACTGCAGTGCACTATGCTGTGATAGCCTCCTGGTGTGTGAGTGCAGTGCACTGTGCTGTGACAGCCTCCTGGTGTGTGACTGCAGTGCACTGCGCTGTGACAGCCACCTGGTGTGTGACTGCAGTGCACTGTGCTGTGATAGCCTCCTGGTGTGTGACTGCAGTGCACTATGCTGTGATATCCTCCTGGTGTGTGACTGCAGTGCACTGCGCTGTGATAGCCTCCTAGTGGTGACTGCAGTGCACTGTGCTGTGACAGCCTCCTAGTGTGTGAGTGCAGTGCACTGTGCTGTGATAGCCTCCTGGTGTGTGACTGCAGTGCACTGTGCTGTGATAGCCTCCTGGTGTGTGACTGCAGTGCACTATGCTGTGATATCCTCCTGGTGTGTGACTGCAGTGCACTGCGCTGTGATAGCCTCCTAGCGGTGACTGCAGTGCACTGTGCTGTGCTAGCCTCCTAGTGGTGACTGCAGTGCACTATGCTGTGATATCCTCCTGGTGTGTGACTACAGTGCACTGCGCTGTGATAGCCTCCTAGCGGTGACTGCAGTGCACTGTGCTTTGACAGCCTCCTGGTGTGTGAGTGCAGTGCACTGTGCTGTGACAGCCTCCTAGTGGTGACTGCAGTGCAGTGCACTGTGCTGTGACAGCCTCCTAGTGGTGACTGCAGTGCAGTGCACTGTGCTGTGATAGCCTCCTAGTGTGTGACTGCAGTGCACTGTGCTTTGACAGCCTCCTGGTGTGTGACTGCAGTGCACTGTGCTGTGCTAGCCTCCTAGTGGTGACTGCAGTGCACTGTGCTTTGACAGCCTCCTGGTGTGTGACTGCAGTGCACTGTGCTGTGACAGCCTCCTAGTGGTGACTGCAGTGCAGTGCACTGTGCTGTGATAGCCTCCTAGTGTGTGAGTGCAGTGCACTGTGCTGTGAAAACCTCCCAGTGGTGACTGCAGTGCACTGCACTGTGACAGCCTCCTAGTGTGTGAGTGCAGTGTGCTGTGCTGTGATAGCCTCCTAGTGGTGACTGCAGTGCACTGCGCTGTGACAGCCTCCTAGTGGTGACTGAAGTGCACTGTGCTGTGACAGCCTCCTGGTGTGTGAGTGCAGTGCACTGTGCTGTGACAGCCTCCTAGTGGTGACTGCAGTGCACTGTGCTGTGACAGCCTCCTAGTGTGTGACTGCAGTGCACAGTGCTGTGAAGGCCTCCTAGTGGTGACTGCAGTGCACTGCACTGTGACAGCCTCCTAGTGTGTGACTGCAGTGCACTGCACTGTGACAGCCTCCTAGTGTGTGACTGCAGTGCACTGTGCTGTGAAAGCCTCCTAGTGTTTGACTGCAGTGCACTGTGCTTTGACAGTGACTACCAGGAGAAATGAGAGCAGAGCTAGGACATTAGCTCCCCTTGCGTGTATCTTAGCTCCATTTTACTTCTTTCTGTAAAGAGGATTGTCCCCCTACATAACTCAGTTTCTTAGAAACCACATTTGTTGCTTTAGCTGCCTTGGGGAGAGTCTTTAGTAGAGGAAACACGGGACACTCCCCCCAGCCCCATGGCATCAGCAACAGTATTGGGGAGGGTTGCCCCCCAGTGTGCATGCACACTTCACACTGCCCCACTGCATCCTGCTCCTTCCTGTAATTATAGAAGCCTCAGGAACACTGAGACTTTTCTCTTCTGACTTCTGACGTGGAATGTCTTCCATCTTTGTCCCTAGGCCATTGAGAAATGTGATGGTGTGCTTCCTGAGTTATTTCAGTGCCATGGCACTGCAGATGAATTAGTTCTTCATTCTTGGGGCGAGGAGACGAACTCAATGTTGAAGTTGCTAGGAGTCAGCACCATATTTCACAGTCTTCCTGGTGTTTACCATGAACTCAGCAAGATGGAGCTGGAGAAACTGAAGTCCTGGATTCTTTCAAAGCTACCAAGAGAAACTGAGAAACAAAACGAGTGATCATGATGGATTTACTGTCTTTTATCTTATCCATATTATTTTATTTCCTTCTTTTTTATTTTTCTTAGTTATTATATCAGTAATCAAGTTTGTTCAAATTTACATCTACTCATTTTGTCTAAATAGAATCATATGGCCTCTGCCTGTTTTCACAAAACTGTCTTGTGAGTCACCCTGTTAGTTGTATTGTAGTTCACTGTTACTGCCAAGCAGTGCTCCCTTGTAAAGCTATACTACACTTAATTCATCCATTCCCCAGTGTGTCTGTCATAAAGATGGCTGTAGTGACTGTGTGAGTCCCTATACCTATGGCATCACTTCTTTTGGGCAAGTGAGTAGGAATGGAATGACTGGTCTGTACCACAGGTACACAGGAACCAGAAGAGGCCTCAGCTATTTCCCAATGTTTTTTTTTTTTTTTTTTTTTTTGCCATTTCACTTTCTAGTCAGCAGTGTGTGACCACTCCAGGAGCTCCATTTCTCCCCAGCACTCAGTAAGGCTGGTGCTTTGAATGTGAAGCATCTCCCTCATGTGTTTGTGATAAAGCCTCATAGTTGATATCCATCTGACAGAAATTTGGGAGGTGGAGAGCCTTGCTGGAGGAAGTATATCACTGGGGGCAGAACTTGAGGCTTCCTAACCCAGCTCCAAGATCAGTACTTAGATTACTGCTACCCAAACATGTGGCCGCCCTGCTCGGCCATGCTTTCAGTGGGGAAGGTGTGGCAGCACAAGCTTGAGACAGCTGGTCATCTTCAGTCCACAGTCGTTAGCAGAGAGCTAAGAAAGCTACGGTTTAGTTCCTTTTGCCTTTCATTTCATCTGGAACCCGAATGGTGCTGCCACAGTTAGGGTGGTACCTCAGTTAACCTAATCTAGAAAATCCCTCACAGACACTAACAGAGATTTGTTTCCATGGTGACTCTTGTGTGCTACCATTTTGACAACAACAGATTAACTATCATACAGCAGTGATCTGAGGACTGTGATTATGATGTGTTTTGGGGTAGGTATGTTTCTTATTCTTGTTCTATGTTGGTTTTTTTTCTTGAACCAGTAATTGATGCAAGTGATTTATGAAGGACAAAGCCTTTAATATTATCCATCCTGTTTTGGCTCACATGGGACATTGGAGTATATTCCAGATTCATACTGTAGCTGAGTCCTGACTTGTAGTGGTCCTTTCCCCAGCCTCAGAGAGTGTACTCACCTACATGTCATGGTCAGTACCATCTCTAGATCTCTGGACTTCCCTTCTGCCCAGTGAACACTAGCCTGTTTGATTTACTTGACTCTTGGCCCTGCTCTTCAGCCCTGAGTCTTCCAGGCTTGAGTGGATTTTCCCACCAGCACTGGGTAGAGACTTCAGGCAACAAGCAAGGGAGTTATGGTCAGAAAGATTTACTTCTTCATTTTCCATCTTTGAGATCGATCAGTGTCCTGCATTAATGTCTACTGCTTAAAAAAAAAAAAAGACCACTGGGCTGGGCTGGGCATGGTGGTACACACCTTTAATCCCAGCACTTGTAAACAGAGGTAGGAGGAACTCTGAATTCAGGCCACTCTGGAACTACAGAGTGAGTTCCAGGTTAGCCTGAGCTGGAGTGAGACCCGAAATACACTATTTCATCATTTCCAGTATTTTTCCCTTTTTACTTATCATACAGCATGTTACATAACTGAAGCTAAACTATCTTTGAAAGAGAAGTAAAATTTTTAAAAGACTAATTTGAACCCTTGGTGATATATTTATGCTCTCCTACGTTCTTCATTGCTGACACAGTTTCACGTTCATGTGTGATAGCTCCCTTCTTCCTGGACTCTTGTTCGTGCTCCATAGTGCAGGTCTGTCAGCGGGCTCCGTCTTTTCCACAGACTGCAAGACACTTGCTTTTGCCCTCACCTTTGCCTTCATTCTGTATTCCCTCCTTCCTCTCTTTCTGTTTTTCTTCATTTCTCTCTTCTTTTTACTCTCCCTCTCATTCATTCTCACTCACTGTCTTTTTCCTTCCTTTTGAGACATAGTCACACTGGCTGGCCTCAAGCTGTCCATCCTCCTGCCTGTGGCTCCAGAATTACAAGCCTGACTCTTGTACTTTCATTATTAAAAGATATATAGCAGGCTGGAGAGATTGCTCAGCAGTTAAGGCACTCACAAAGTGTGCAAAGTGTAAAGACCTGGGTTCTATTCCCCAGTACCTTTGTAAAGCCAGATCTACAAGTTGGCACCAGAAGTGGGGTCATTGCTGCAAGAAACCTGACTGTGTGGCTGTTGGCCTGTTGGAGGTGATTTTTGAGAAGGATGTTGAAGAATTTGAAACCTTGACCCAAGAAGAAACTTGCAGTGCTATAAGTATGGCTTGATGGACTATTCAATTCATTGAGTTGGGATATCTGAATGCATTGAGAACTATGGACTATGAGGTTTGTCTTATGAGGGTGAGAAAGCTTTTCCTGGACTAGGCTTAGACACAGTTTGTGTGAGAGGTCTGCTGTCATGCCCATGTCCTGAGAACTTGTGCAAGGTTTCATTACATAGAAGTGGACTGGTGTGAGCAGAGGGATATGGCACAGAAATAAAGTCTTTGGGCCAAAACGTCTGCCCATTCAGCTGCAATTGTATGTGTGATAACAACCATTGAGATTGGGGCAGCTGACCTGCATTGAGACAACAGGAAGAATGCGGAATGCGGACTCTTTAGAAGGGGACTGAATGCTGAAGGAGTGTTCTGTTCTTCAAAGCCTACTTTAATCACCCCTGCCTGGATTAGCATATTGGTAGCCCACCTGCTTTTATGGAGTATAAAAAATGCAGAAAAGAGAGGGTCATTAAATTTGCAACATGGTTTTGTATTTTGGTGTCATGAGGATGAACTGTGAGTTGCAGTGGAGACCCAGTGGAGATTCCGGGATTATGGATGGCTGTCAAGGAAAGCTGCCCTCACTAGATGAAGTTTTCCAGGATTGTGAGTAGCCTAGCTGGATGGGTGGAATTGTAACTCCAGAGATTGTCAATGGTTAGAAATATCAGACCTGGAAACTTGCCATTGACGAGAGTTGTTGGACTTGGAACTACAGAATTTAATGTTTGCCCTGTTTAAATCTTGTATTGATTGAATATTTCTTTATATCCAAAGCCATCTTTTGCAGTGTGAATGTTTATTCTGTGCCATTGTTATTATTTTTCTTTTTCTGGTATTAGGGCTCAGTTTAAAAGACCTTGGACTATGAGGATGTTTGAACATCATTGGGATTGATAAAAACTATGGGGACTTTTAAAGTTGGACTGAATGTACTGTATTTTACATCATATATGGTTATCAGTTTAGGCCAGGGGCAGAATGTGTTGGTTTGATTCAGGTGTCCGCCATAAACATACATCTTGTGAATGCTAGGTTCCCAGCTGATGGAGATTTGGGAATGAACGTCTCCTGGAGGCAGTGTATTATTGGGGACAGGCTTATGGGTATTATAGCCAGCTTCTCCTGGTCAATGTTTGGCACACTCTCCTGTTGCTGTTTCCATCTGATGTTGGCCAGGGGGTGGTACCCACCCTGTGTTCATGCCATCATTTATCCCTGCCATCATGGAGCTTCCCCTTGAATCTGTAAGCCAAAAAGAAAACAAACAAACAAAAATCCTTTGCTATCACAGTTTGTTCTTGGTTCGGTGTTTTCTGCTACCAATACAAACCTGACTACAACAGAGGGTAATAATCAAAAGCAAAAGACACTTGTATTAGTTACTTTTCTCATTGCTGTGACCAAATACCCAACTCAAGATGCAATTTACAAAAATAGGTGCTTATTGTACCTGGTTTGAGGATGCAGTCCATCATAGTGGGAAGGCATGGTAGCAGAGAATGACTTCGGGCTGTAAGAGTCAGAGTGTGAGGCCCCTTGCTAATATCTACGTGGAATAGAAATCCGAGAGCAGACAGGAAACAGTGCTGGAATATAATCCTCAAGCCCCAACCTCAGCCACACCTGTGACCCACTTCCTCTAGCCAAATCCCACCTCACTAAGGTGCTACAACCTTCCAAAATAGTACCACCAGCTGGGCACCAAATGTTCAAACATGAACATTGTGGGGACATCCAAACCAGAGCAGTACTTCTTCCAACTATTTTTATAAGGTCACTAATCCATCACCTTAGGCTTCAAATTCCAAGATCTGAATTCTGGAAGGACCACAAACCACAGCAAACTACTATAAGGCTGCCTGTATGTGTTGAATGTTAATACAAGTTACTAATTTGGCCCATGGGTGAGGCAGATTGAGGTTCTCCTAGAAGGGAGTTATCAAGAAAAGGTTCCACTTACAAAGCCATTTGGACCTCCTCTTACCTCAGACTATGATCACCTGCCACATTTCTCCTTAAGAGAAAATATGATGGAAAATGAGAAAGACCCTATACTGTCTGCAACATGTTCACTGCCATTTTCCACGGACCTTAAATCTGATTAAAGCCCCTGCAAAACTTTGTTTTGTTTTTCATACTTCACCTCTGGAAAACAGGTGGAAAATTTTATTTGAAATATTGACTACACTTTTCTAAATACATAACACATTATTTTCAAATGTACTTATACTGTTCTCTAGCTGTGTGCATTGTCTTATGTTATTTTGACTTCTTGTTTTGTATTGTTTGTGAAAGCCATGTTATTTTTATATTAGAATTAAAATGAATGGAATTTAAAGAATAATAGGCATCCTGTTTTGAGGAAATTTATTTTAGACAACATGCCCATTGGAACTTAATTTTTATTGGGGGGGGGGTTAAGGAGATGGTTTAATGGGTAAAGTGTTTGGAATGAGTGCTGATACTCAGAACCCCACCTCCCACATTAAAAAAGCAGGTGTGCTAGTATGTATACTAAGGAGGTGGAGACAGGATCCCTTGGGTTTGCTAACTAGCTAGTCTAGCAGAATCGGTAAACTCTCAGCTCAGTGAGAGACCCTGTCTCAAAAAGTAATGTGGAGAGTGATTGAGGAAGACATCCAACATCAACCTCTCATCTCCACATGCCTGCACCCACACAAGCAAACATGGATATACACATGCATATGCACGCTTCCCCCTACAAATGCAAATGAAAAAAGAAAAAAAAAAGCATGTTTTTGTCAGTCTAATTTATTGTCCCTTGAATATTTTTCTAAGTGGTGGGAATGTATGATACCTTTGCATTTTGTTTTAAGTTTATCCTAGGGATTATTTCAAAATAATGTGCTTCTTCACTTTTTAAATTATTAACTTTATTTATTAATTTACTAATTCATAATTGGTGGCCCTTTTTGTTTTGTTTAGTTTATCCACTACCAACTTTTAAGAACATAGTGTTTCATGAATTTAAAGTTCACTGTGAAACCAGATGTAATGGTTGACCCCTGTAATTGCAGCATGTAGAAGGCTGAGGCTGGATGATTGCTGCTGCTTTAAAACTAGCCTGGACTATGTAGTGAGGCCTTACCTTAAAAAAAAAAAAAAAAAGGCTGAGAGATGGCTCAGCAGTTGTTGCAGTCAGTCAGGTTTGCATTGCTGGCAGAAAACACTGAACCAAAAGCAGCTTGTAGGGAAAATAAAAAAAGGTTTATTTTGGCTTACAGACTCAAGGGGAAGCTCCATGATGGCAGAGGAAAATGATGGCATGAGCAGAGGTTGAGAATCACCTCTGGCCAACATCAGATGGACAACGGCAGGAGAGTGTGCCAAGCACTGGCAAGAGGAAGCTGTCTATAATACCTATAGGCCCTGCCCCCAACAATACACTGCCTTAGGAGGCCTTAATTCCCAAATTACCATCAGCTGGGGACTTAGTACTCAGGACACCTAAATTTATGAGAGACACCTGAATAAATCCACCACAGTAGTTTGAAGGCATTTGCTTGCAAAGCCTGCCCACCTGAGTCCAATCTCCTAGCACCCATGTAAAGCAGGTGTAAAGTGGTTCCTGAACAGTGAGAGGCAACGCCTGCAGATTGGGAAGTTTGAAGGCCAGCTGGACTGGCATGTGCTTGCGGCAGTGGGAGACCCCGTCTCAAAGAAGGTTGAAAAAGAGCACAGACAACTTGAAGTTGTCCTCTGACCTCCACTTGTGTGCCTGTGCACACACACAAGTAAATAAGAGACTTCTATGTTTTCATTTTCTTTCTCCCCAATATCCTCACCCCAATGTTTTCTGTTCCATTGTTGGCTTGTCCAGCTGAAACCAGTGATCCACTTGACATAATTGGTTACCTGACATACAAATTCTGGAGAGCTCTGGCATACTTTCTTTTGCCAGGTCGAGTGGAAAGTCCAGATGGAGGTGTCCAGGAGGGATGGAAGCCTTTCCCTGGGGTTTGAGGTACTAAGCCATGTTCTCCATCCCATAACACAAACACGAGAAGGGCTGTAAGTGAAAACTCACTGCTACTCACTGGCAAGAGCAGATAAATGGTTCTCTGTACAAATTTCACTTCAAGAGCAATAAATCTGTAGGTAATTCTGAAAGCATCTTTTCAAATAGTAAATGAAAAATATGCTAACTTCAAATAGGAGAAATGCATATTTTAGGCATGTTAATTTTCTTGTGAAATGTCAAGTGTGTTTTAGGATGGTTGGGTAAGACCATTTTTGTTCTGCTATGGAAACAAACAAATTTTTATTGGTGGAAGGGAATTCAGAGATTTTTCTTTTATGCATGTAGAAATTAGAGGCCCAAAGAAGCACAGTGGTGTTCTACCACTGCTGAATATGTGGGACCAAAACATAGCTACTGGCTTGCTGTTATGCCACCCGCCACGAAGGGGACAGAAAGTATAGCCAAAAACTGGCATAAAATTCAAATGCTCTAAAGTCGTTGCTATTTCCTTTCCTTTGTAGATGCTTTTATATTCATGGTGATTTTGGCTCCATTTTTACATTTTGCCAATGGAATGAGTTAAATTGGCCTCTCCAAACACTTCAGCTTTAACAACAGCTGATCCAACCTAATGCTTATATTCATGCTATAGATTTGTATATTGAAGTGTTCTTAAAGATTATTCATGTGTTTTAGATTTCCCATTTACCCCCAGTGGTAATGTTTAAATAAAAACTGTTTTAAATGTGCATAATCCCCTTCCATTACTCCCCTTTATTACCCTTCCCTCGCTCCCCTCCACTGAGCCCCTCTTCATTCCTACTGTCCCTCTTTGAGTTTGATATCTTTGGTTTTGGGTTTTTGTTTCTTTTTTACCTACTCCATCATGTATGACAACATGTTTATGTGCCCAACATTATGCAGGTTGTGCACAGGTAAGAACAGCTGCTGTGAGGGCCATGAATACATGGACCCCTTTGTGTCTGGAAGATGGTGTAACAAAGCACTCCTCCCCATCCTCCAACTCTTGCATTCTTTCTGCCATTTCTTCTACTACAGTCCCTGAGCCATTAGAAGGTATGATGGAGGAAGACTAAACTCACTTCTCAGCATTCTGATGAGTTTTGAGTCCCCCCCAGTGGTCACTGCAATCTGATAAAAGAAACTTCTCTAACCAAAAGTAACAGAAATATTAGTATATGAACATAAGCATAAATATTTATAGAGCAACTTGGTGGGCATGATATAGCCATACATCCAAGCAACAGTAGTAGCCACCAGAGCCCATGACCTGGCCCAGCCATGGGGTTTTAACTAGGGTTTTCATATCACATATGAATCCTTCCCACAGAGCAGGCCTCAAGTTCAATCTGGGATCAGCTGGTTACCACATAACAGACATGCCATCAGTGCATCTTGCCTAGCTACAGGGCCCATTGCCTTTTCTTCCTTGTAGGCTGCGTAGCACTCTCCATCACTGTGACCACTAATCAACAGATGACTTCTAGCTTAGCTCTAGCTTCACTTCTCAGTGTCCTGCAACTGAAGCATGTGTTGTCTTCAGCAATATTAGTCTTATCATCTGGTTCTAGTGGGCAACCAAGAGCCTTTGTAATGGCTTGTATTGTTTTTAGGGCCTCAGGGACCTCCCTGGCCAACAACTCACTGGAAGGTGTCCCACCCCTGGCACTGATTTATTTATTTATTTATTTTTTTTTCTGTAACCACTTAGGGCTTCTGGACACTGCATTATCTCTACCCACAGGGAACCTCTGCTCAAACTCTCTCCTTTTTCTAAACTTATGTGTTTTTTTTAATTGGCTAACAAAGAAGTAGGTTTCCATATGGCTTACTCATAACATCTTTAGTTTTGATAAACACTCCTCGGGACCCTCCTCCCTTCAGTCTACCTCCCCTGACCCCACTTATAGCCTGCTTAGAAATTAGAGTTCTAATTTCTAAATTCTGCATTCTGCTTTAGTCTTTGCCTTGTTTTGTGTCTTTATAGGATTTAATACTTTGATTAACCAGTGACTGTAGAAACATATACCTTCCACTCTGGCTATCAACTTCTTAACTTTTTTTTTCTTTTTCTTTTTCTTTTTCTTTTTCTTTTATTCGTTTTTCTTTTTTTTTTTTTTTTTTTTTTTTTTTTTTTTTTTTTGAGGCAAGCCCAATAGACTGGCCTTTATTTTTATGTGAGAAAGCAAGAATGAGAGACAGTATTGGTGTAACAGGGCCTTCAGCCACTGCAGTAGAACTCCAGTTTGTTTCCATGACTCCTTTATTGTCAGTCTCATGCAAGGAGGCTCCTTTTGTTTCTAGTGCCTTATTCTCTCTCTGGGTGATCTCTCACTCAGTGTCAGGGCACCAAGCTTTCAGGCCAGCTCTAGGTCCATATTTCTAACTTCCAACTAGTCCCCACACCTGCTTGCCTGACAACCAGTTTACATTTCATATGTCCAAAACAATGTGAAGTCTCCATACTCAACCACATCTGTGATAGGGTGTTCGTGAGTGCCAACCTCTCCTACCTTCTCTCCCCTCACCTCAAAAATGGGTTTGCAGCAACTGTGTGTAAGCAGAGCAGCACCCGAAAATTGCTGGCCCTGAACCTGCTTCTCTGTAGTCAAACACCTTTTGCTCCACATGGTCATGTCTCTGTGTCATCCTCTACTCTTCCTCTCTTGCCTTTCGTCACGCCAGCTGACAGTCAGGCCTGCTGGTCAAGGAGACATCGCTGCCCTGTGGTCTCTAAAGCTCTCCTTGTCTCCGGGGTAACTCTGGCACCCTGGTCCTGAGCTCACTGGCTTTTCCTGGCTCTGTTCTTTGTTCTCTTCCTTCTGTTCATTCCAGTATGAGCGGAGCTAGTCGACTGCCCCATTACCTCACAAGCCCTGCACACCCCGATGTGATACTGCCTTTTGTACAACATTCAAATTCTTCAGCTCGGTGAGAAATCCAATCACAGTCTGACCCGTGGTGATGGGCACACAGTTGACATACTGTCATAGGTGATCCTAGCATTTTTATTTCTTATTGGCATCTTGATTAGATTTATTTGGCTATCCTTTTGACTTGATTTCTCAGAACCCAGGAATAAGGTCCTGCCTGGGTTTTATTGTTGTGGAAGGAATTACAGTGCAGTTGCATTAAAAAAAAAAAAAAAGACTTAGACTTTCCTCCCACCTGCTTCTAGGTAGGTTTGTCAATCAGGACATTGGCCCTGGGGCCTGATGAGTTTTGTACCCCTCCCTTACAGTGCATGCCCAAGTAGATACAGAATATACTCCCAACTGAAGGTGGTTTGTAATGGATGAGAAACTTTGTGGGGGATAGCATGTAGTCAGAAATTAATGTCAGATTCCTTAGGGCGGAGTCCAGAGAGAACCTCCGCTGCTCTTTGGCTAAGAAGAGTGGGCATACACATCAATAACTCTACTTGAATCCAAGCTGCTGTCACTTTTGTTTGGAGATCTTTTATCTTACAAATGGTGGACAGTACTTTTGGAACCAGTATGTAACAATATATCAAGAATAAGAGCCAAATGCCTACCATGAAACAGTTCACCTCTGTCACATCCACCTGAGCCCAGGAGTCATTACAGAGGCATCCTTGATACACATATTGCTCTCACTGCTAGCCTGAAAACCAGATCCAAGGAGATGGCTATAGACACTGTGGTTATTCAAACCTCATTAAGACAGATATCCAGAGGCTGTAGAGATCTCAACACTAAATCAGAACTTTAACATGCCCTCCAAGGCTCAGGAAACAATGGGGAAGAAGGGGTAGAAAGGTTGCAAGGAGCTCAGGGTGGGTTGGATTTGCCTGAGGCATCTTTCTCCCTGCCACCACCCAGAGGCCTTCAGAATCCCACAGCGAATACCAATAACCCCACCAATGAGGACCCTCAGTTGTAAGGGGGCAGGAGAGAGGGAATATAAAAGTACAACCTTTTTTATTTAAAAAAGAAATAAAAAAGAAATCAAAGCAAATATTAAATATAGGCTGGAAAAAAGACAGCATCTTCAACAAATGGTGCTGGACAAACTGGATAAGCCATATGCAGGAAACTGAAACTTGATCCACACATTTCACCATGCACTACACTCAAGTCCAAATGGATCAAAGATCTCAATATAAGACAAGAAACTCGTATACTACTGGAAGAAAATTTAGGAAGTACTTTCCATGATATAGGAATGGAAAAAGACTTCCTGAACAAAACCTCAGTAGCTCATGAACTTAAACCGTCACTCAACCAATGGGATCACATAAAGCTGAAGAGTTTCTTTACAGACAAGCATACAATAAGCAAAGCCAATAGATCACCCACAGAATGGGAGAAAATATTTGCGGGTTATCCAACTGATAGAGGTCTAATCTCTAGAATCTACAAAGAACTCAAAAATCTAAACAGTAAGAAGTCAAACACCCCACTCACAAAATGGGGCAAAGAGCTGAACAGGCAGTTTACAGAGGAAGAAATAGAAATGGCAAACATACACTTAAGAAAATGTTCATCATCCCTAATCATCAGAGAAATGCAAATTAAAACAACTATGAGATTCCACCTTACCCCAATAAGGATAGCAAACATCAAAAAATCAAATAAAAATAAATGCTGGTGAGGATGTGGAGAAGTAGGAACACTCATCCACTGTTGGTGGGAATGTAGGATGGTACAACCACTTTGGAAAGCAATATGGAGACTTAAATTGCTTCAAATTCTGATCGAGATGTGTTGCCGACAACCCTGAGATAGATGGCATCACATCTTGTGGTACCTGGTATGTGGTGTCTAGCACAGATATTTGACAGCTACTTCTTGTTTACTTAACATTCATTGCTACAATATTTTTTGCTTTATTTTGTTATGAAAAAAATTAGGACAACTCATTCCCATGCCATTTTTGATTATTGTTATAAGAGTAAAAATAGGGCTGGGGAGATGGCTCAATGATTAAAGGTGTTTGCTTGTAAAGCCTGCTGACTGGGGTTTAATACCTTTGTACCTATGTAAAGCCAGATGCAAAAAAAAAAAAAATGGCACATATATCTAGGTTCATTTATATTAGCAAGAGGCCCTGGTGCATTGATATTCTCTTCTCTGTTCACAAATAAAAATATAAATAAAATAAAAATATAATGAAATATAACC
This sequence comes from Dipus sagitta, assembly GCA_036346955.1. Taxonomy (NCBI): domain Eukaryota; kingdom Metazoa; phylum Chordata; class Mammalia; order Rodentia; family Dipodidae; genus Dipus; species Dipus sagitta. Next base: position 319,118,482 of record CM070770.1, read on the forward strand.
ATGAAAAATAAGCTAGAAATGTGTATAATGATATGTAGGGAATCATGTCATGAAGTAAAAGTACTATGTACAACAAGAAGTCATTGTGTAAGCCTGATTCAGTAACTTGATTGCATTATGGCCGATGAGCAAGCAGAATAGAACAAGGTGTCATTTAAAACAATTTTCAACTTGTATTGTAAAAACTAAGTAGCCTTAAAACACACCTGCCAAGACCCGGGAAGTTTTGTAGAAGAAGGGGCAAAAAGATTGTAAGAGCCACAGGGCAGGAGGGAGTATCCAGGTACATTGCCCACTCCGTCCCCACAATGACTGAATGCTACTGTCACAACTCATAACCTATAAACCCATAATGACTACCAGGAATCCCACTGAAGAAGATCCTCAGTGGAATGCGGGTGGGGAGGAGGAAATGGTACCAACACATGATGTGTACATGCAGTTTCTACTCGATAAAAAAAAGATGAATATTTTAGATTCTTTTCCAAACTGTTTAAAAGAATGTTAACATGCCGGGTGTGTTGGCCCATGCCTTTAATCCCAGCACTCAGGAGGCAGAGGTTGAAGGATTGCCGTGAGTTCAAGGCCACCCTGAGACTACATAGTTAATTCCAGGTCAGCCTGGACCAGAGTGAGACCCTACCTCGAAAAACAGCAACAACAAAAAATGAATGTTAACAGAATACTTTGTCATCCACCAATATGTTGGCATATATTCCCAACAAGCAAGGACAGTCCACAGTAAAATAATATTCAAGAAATTCAAACACATTCCTGCTGTCTAATCTCCGGTGTTCTGTGATGCTTTGCGAGCAGAAGAATGTAGACCTAGAATCCATGAAGAGCATTTAGTTGACTTTGCTCTGGAGCAGTTTGTTAGTTTTTAGTTGACGTTTATAACCTTCGCACTCATGAAACTTTGCAAGCTGAGTTTCCCAGATACTTCCTTATAACTATTGTGGGGTGGATCCCACTCTCCCAGACATACCGCAGAAGAAGGAGCAAACTTCCCCTGGTCCTCTCGAGTGCCTCGGGCTTGCTGTTCGGTGCTGCTGCTGAGATGCTCATTGCCTGGCTTTCTCACTATGGAGTCACTCTTGCATCTTGCGTAAATGAGTGCTGTCCTTCAGTATAAATGCAGTAGTCTTTCCCTACTGAAATTGCATTTGTTTCTTTTCTTACCTTAGAATCAGCTCAGAGTGTCCTACTTTATTCAATGGATTGGTGTTGCTGTCATTTTCAAGAGATGCTGAGTGTCCCAGAACTGTGCCCTGTCCTTCAGCTTTGAGGTTGTTTCCACATTCCTTTCATTCTTTTTTATTTTAATATTTTATTTTTATTTACTTATTTGAGAAAGAGAGATACAGAAATAGGCAGGTAGAGATAGAGAGATAGAATGGATGCACCAGGGCCTCCAGCCACTGCAGATGACTCCAGATGTGTGCGACCTCTTGCACATCTGGCTTATGCGGGTCCTGGGGAGTTAAACCTGTGTCCTTTGGCTTTTCAGACAAACACCTTAACCATTCAGCCATCTCTCCAGCCCCTTGTTTTGTTTTGGTTTTTCAAGGTAGTGTCTTGCTGTAGACCAGGCTAACCTGGAATTCACTATGTAGTCTCAGGGTGGCCTTGAACTCAAGGTGATCCTCCTACCTCTGCCTCCTAAGTGCTAGGATTAAAGGTGTTCACCACCATACCCAATTCGTTCCTTTCATTCTCAAAACACTGCCAGACTCATCTTGTACTTCCTCTGGTCAACTCTCTAAATTGACCATTTCTCCTAGGACTCATGATTCCATTTAATGAAATACACAAAGTGAACTCATTCTATTGGAATACTGCATTCCCAAGACCTCTTTGTGGATAAAACTGAAGAGCATATTTGTGTATTAATATGCATGTCTATACACACACACATATATATACATATATATAATTCATGTACATTTAGAACACATTTGTACTTGTATACATAGAAACGTAGCTACATAATAAGAATACATAAGTACATCATGTACATGTTAATATCCATATATGTATAGTGAGTTCACACAGCTATCTTCACTTCCAATAGCACTCATTCTCCTCTCGTGTGGTTTGGAGCCAGATTCTAGCTGCTCTCAAGTGTAACACTTGCAAGAATTTTGCAAGCTGACTGTCAAAGCACTGCAGGTTGAAACTAATTGTGACACTAGCCTTTCCAACACCCCTTCCTCCTTGAGTGCCTGACTTTCACATCAGCCACAGCAATGTGCATCTTGTGAGCATCAGACCAGCACTGTGCAGATGCGCTACTACCTGTCTTCTCACCAGCATCATCCCATGAGCTCCTACAGCAGGGTCAGCAACATGACTCTCTTCCTCCCATCTTATTTTATGCTTAATGCCCCTCATATCACAGACGAGTGTCTCTTTCCCCAGTCCCACACAAGGAGTAATAGAATCCTTGCACTGACCTATATCTCACCTTCCCAAGACCACTTCCCATGTTCTGTTGAGACCACTCTAGAAATTTTTCTTACATGTTATTGTCTCTTAAAAATTCTATCGTGCATTTGGCACAAATTTATTTTCATTTTTCCTCACCTGAGACTTTATCCTTCACAAACATCCTGACTGAGAAGTAATGGATGATAATGCAATAACTCCTGGCTCCTCTGAGATATATTATGTTAGACGTATTAGCATAGGCTAGTTTTAGTTGAATAATTGAATAGGAATCTTACTCACCTAGTTAGTTACTTTGCTCACTGCTGTGACAAAATGCCTGACCAAAGCAACCTAAGGAAGGCGGGCTGATTGTGGCTCCCCATTTGAGGGCACAGTCCATATGTTGGGGAAGGCATAGCTACAGGAGTGTCAGGCAAGCTGGTCGTATTCCGTCTGCAGTCAGGGCTAGAGGGTGCTGCATGCTCACACTTCGCTCACGTGCACTTTCTGTTCAGCTCACGACCCCGGCCCATGGAATGGCACTGCCCACAGTTAGGCTGGGTACTTCATCTCAATTAATTGAATTTAGAAAATCCCTCAAGATATGCCCAGAGATCGATTTCTCTGGTGATCCACATTCTATCAAGTTGACAACAGAAGTCATTAGGCACTCAGCCTTTTCCACCTGCTCCTCCGGCCTCATTGGCCATTGTCTCTGCATTTGCTGTCCTATGGTCACAAAAGAGCTTCTAGAACACCAGATACTTCAAGCAACATGTTCATTGCAGGGAAAAAACAACAACACAAAAAGAATGATTGGCACAAAAAAGATCTCATAGTTCCCTTTTCTCTGGCAACAACTTTTTTTTTTTTTTTAAATCAGAAATCTCCCAGCCATCTTCCTAGTTTGGGATAGTGTTTCATAGCACAATCTTTCCTGAAAAGATGCCACACAGAAGCCAAGGTTCTCTGACCATGTCTAAAGCACTGCTTTTATAACCTGATGCGTATGTGAAGTCTCTCTTATGTTGGATAAATGATGCGTCTGTTTTCACCTTCAGCTTTATTATTTTTATTCTGTGCAATGCTTTTTGAATTTTGAATTTCTCGTGTCTATAAATCTAGACATTTGCAAGACAGCTTTGTATCTTTGTCTTCATTTGTTCATACTGCAGTCTTGCATTGTAAACAACCAGCCTTCCTTAAAAGTAGTGTGTCCAACCTGGAGGAAGATGTATCCTTTAAATGGGAACTTTGGCTCCATGATGTGGCTTTCTTTAGGAACATGCCACAGACATGATCTTAGGTCAGGTAGGACTTGGCCACAAAAATAACTGTTGAAGAGTGGCATTAAAAATAATTCTTGGACTTTGAAACCTTAGACAAGAGGAAAGGTTTGCATGTCATTGTTTCTCCATGGTAAGGCTTTCTCAAGGACAGCAGTATGTTTAACTAGGTGATACCTTGTTCCTTGATGTCTGTATTAAAAGGATACTCTCAAGCATTTTTGAGTGGTATTTAACAGAAAACACAGACTCAAACTGACTTCTGAAATGAATGTGATGTTCACATAACAAAAAGTCCACAGAACCATATCCAAACATAAGCCCACTCTCCAAAGCAAGCTACCATCAATTGTGGGCTACAAGAGGGCCTACACCTATCAAATTCTCTATAAAAAAAAAGTAAGGGTTATCTCATTTGTCCTGGTGCTAACTTACTCTCCATTGGAGAATCTGCTTCTCTTTTTCAGATAGATGTAGATCCTAAGCAGAGAGCCACTCCATCATACCACAAAAGGGCCCCGGCTGAAACTAAGAAAAATTGGAGAAAAAAGCAAGGGGGCTGTTTTCCTGATGAACCGGATACCAGCACAAGGGGGAAGGAGATCAGCACAGAGAAAAATCAACTCCTACCAAATCAGAGAGCCAGAGACCCAGAGGCCCCCAACACCTCATCACTGAAGCAGACCAAAATTGAACCCAACATGGCTCAGGGAAATTTTGCAGAAGAGGGGGCGGAAAGAATGTCAGAGCCACATGTTGGGTCATGATATGCAGAGACATTTAGCTTACCCATAACTGTGGGCTAACTCCAAAATGCATGACCCGTATACCTCAACAAGGAGGGGCCAAAGGGAGGGGGTAGGTCACGGATGAGCCTAATAATGGTACCAAACTGGCTGTATTTGCTGAATACAAAACTGATTAATAAAGAAAAATAAATAAATAAAAAGTCCACAGGCTTGTTAAGCTCTAGGTGCCTTTGGCCCTGCCCAGCACAGCCAGGTTGTTAGGGACCAAGCATGATCTTGGAGACCACAACCCACGACCGTAACCCCAAATACTGAAATCTACAAGGTCAAAATCCCTACAGTTCCTAAAATCTAAAATTACAACTCTGAAAGACTCAAATCACAGAAGTGCTAAGCAACCCCCCCAATTGTAATTCCTAGGGGAGAAAGGCCATAGAAGATGAGCAGAAAGTTGAATTCTTAGATTAGATAGGCCACAAAATATGACAATAACAAAACGAAACTCCTGACTGGCCTGAAATACTTATGTGAATGGAAGGACAAGAAGACACATAGATGGACTGCTGCTCAGTCGTTGTATTGTTTGGCCAATCCATGGTGTGTGTGCATTAGTGTATGCAGAACGGTTTACCCAGTCTGTGGTGTATATGTGTGTACAGAGCATTTTTCCCGTATCCAAGCTGTGGTATGCCTACAGAGCAAGTTTCCCAGGACCCCAAAATATGAACGCATGGGCTAATAGAAAAGTTGAATTGGGAATGTTCATGTTGTATGTTGAACCAAACAACTTCAAAACAGTAACAGCACACAGAGGATGAACATGAATGTAAAGTGAACACAACTTGAGGACATTGTTGTAAGTGAAACAAACCAATCACAAAAGAACTAACTACTAATGGGAGATGTGTGGAGTAGACAAACTCATAGTAACAGAAAATAGAATGATGGTTGTCCAGAGCAAGAGGAAGGGGTAATGAAGAAATGTTAATGGCTGTTGAATTAGCTTTCATTACTGTGGTAACATCCTTGACAATACCAACTTGAAGGAAAGATTCATTTAGCCTCACAGTTTCAGGGGTTTCAGTCCACAGTCACCGTTGCTTCTGGAGGGCATGTACTATTATTACATAGGGGACCAAGCCCTCAACACATGAGCCTATGAGAACATTTCCCATCAAAACCATAACAATTGTAAGGTTTTAATTTTATAGTATGAAAACATTCTAGATATGGGTTTCACAACAAAATGAATATGCTTAGGACTACTGAACTACTAACCTAAAAATGACTAAGATGGTAAGTTTTATGTTGTGTATATTTTACCACATTAAATATGTAGCATAACAAAATGCAACCAGATACCAATACTGGAGAAATGTTTTCTTTGCCAGATATGGAAGAATACAGACTGGAGAGTGAATAGTACAGCGGGCAGATGATGGCCTCTCGGATACCACATCGGGTTTGAATCATCCTACTGCCAAGTCCAGCTCACTAAATATTCTAGTTCCTGGCTTATCCATGTTAAGTAAAGACAATAATAGAAACTTTTAAGGTTATTTTGAGGATAAATTTATACATGTATATTTGCTATTGTAGATACAACCTAAAACAATAAACATTATAATATAACATTATTAAAATGTAATTACTATTTTTTTAAAAATCAAAATATATTTGCTTCAGATCAAAATTATATTAAATACTGAAAAAGGTAGTATTATGAGTTCTATTTACATATACACAACTGTTTTGGATGAGCTTTAGGTCCATAAATTATTGAGTTTAAAAAGTTATTCACTTCCTGAAATAATATTTTCTTTCCCTAATCAAATAAACTGTACTCATAGAATTCAATATGTAAAATGTGTCACATACACTTGTGCAAAGAGATTACATAACAATCAGAAATAACAAAAACTTTATACTTAGAGAAAAATACTAAAAGCTACATAAAATAATAATGGAAGCCTGCAGGCCAATCTAGGAAAATGATTGTACCTCTATGCAAACTATTACACCCAGTAACTGTCCATAGATTTTAAATCCTAGTTAATGCTGTAAAACACCTTGAGACATTCATTTTCACATTCCTTTGGAATTCTAGGTTTTCAAATATATTTTATTTGGTTTCTTTGTAAGATGTGAGTATGAATACTAAACTGGTATTTTTATCAATGAGGAACATTTCTAAAGTGGTCCCTATGACAAGTCATAATTGCAACCAGACAAAGGATGGTGTAGGTGCAGCATCGAATTTGAAGGTAAGTGGTGAGTTTTAGCCTTACTTTAAATGTTTATGGATACTCTTTTCTTTATCCCTGTATTTTACGGAAAGAATTTAACAAAAGTCAGAATTGCTTAGAATTATTTCCAAAGGCAATATGTTGTATTACCATATCTTTGATATGGTAATACAAAAACTCTCACTTCTGTACATCATAAATCACTTTGACCATGATCCTAAGGATAGGATTAATTGGAATATTAGTAACCTTGACTGAAGAACATGTGGTGGTAGATGGCTGACAAGACACTTTGCAGAAACCGAATTAAACACACCAGGAAATCACACACTAATTGTTTTATTTGCCCGTGGCTACATCTGTAAGCAGGAATGTAAACATCTTCAACACAAAGCTGACGTTCTTGAAAAGGTAAGCATCTTTCACTTAGAACATAAACTTTTCAAAGTTAAAACTGAAGCATCTTTGATTGCTACCAGATACACCAAATATGTATGTGAGGTTGCCAAGCCAACCTTTGTTTATAGAGCATAATCTAATTACCAATGGATCCATGTGGAAAAATAGTCCAGGTCTAACTACATCAATGATCTTTTACTATTCCAGACAACCTATCTTACTTACTGTGTGCCATAATCAAAACTGGCTTTGCAGAACTAGAGAGAAATAAAGACCACCATTCCCATGTCTATAGTATATGTACAGAGTTGTGTTCAAAAAGAAAATTGCTTGCTCCCTACCTGTTTTCCTAAGATGTACTCATTATGTATGTGGGTCCTTGAATGCACATGCAGTCTTGGCTTCAGGAAGGCTTCTCAATGCTGATATGGATATGGAGTACTTGGGCCTGCTTTATGTATGAATCCCAGCATTTCACAAAGTCCCCGTGTCCCGTCAACACACTTGTGTGAGGAGCCAAGGAAATAGACTGATACTGCATAGTTTTGCCACTGGGGAAAGCTCCAAAGTCACAGCTGCATGACACAGCATTTGCTTGACGCTCCAAGAAGACCTTCATCATTGTTGTGGGCTTCAATACACATGGGCAGCCTTCCTGTCAAAGAAATTAGTCCTTATGTAAATAGCCTATAGAGAAAATTGTTATACAGTAGAATAATAGGAACATGTAATAAAACTTGATTTCCTGCCAAACAAACATATGGATGTTAAATGCATAAAAATGAAAATGTGTGCTCTATGGGTCCCATGTGGAATGATTGAAGTCATCCACTAACGTCTGGATCCTATCCATTTAGAAGCCCGCAATTCCTTCAGGCAGGGGACAGCTCTTACTGTCTAGGGATGCGGATATGAGAAAATGTGGTTTCCTGTGGGGTAGAGAAAGGTAAGATACAGGTTTCAACCATCAACATGTTTTATTCAGCACATTCCATTGAATTATGGGATTCTAAGTTTCATGACATACTATTAGTAATTATAGTATTCGTTATTATCTCAGAGCAAGGGAGGAAACCTCTAATCTGTAAATAGTGGCCTTACAGTGTCTGTGTGGCTTGCATGTCGAATTAGACTTTGTGTTACTTTCAGATATTCATTTCTCTGAAACATTTATTGAACAACTATTAGTAAGACAATTCTCAATAACCAAAAGGGTATCAGCCCAGCCTCTCTACCATGACCAAAGCAGCCTATTCGTGCATGCCTTCACTTTCACTCAAGACAACCTAGTCTTTTGTACCAGTGTGAAATATCAAAATAACTCTTGGTGTTATACTTGAATAATTCACTGGGACTCTTTTTAAATAAATTTAAAAATTATTGAAAAACCAAGTGAATATAGATAATGGACTATTTAGGGCCTCTCTCTCTCTCTCTGTCTCTCTTTCTCTCTCTCTCTCTAAAACTAAAACTCTCTCCCTAAAACTGTATGTTTGGATTCTTAGAAAATGCTAAACAGAAAGTAAGACTGTTAACTTGCAATTTCCAGGTAGATATTTTGGTCATAGGAAATGATTTGTTGAAACAACATAAAGAGTAGGGTCAGCACGTGTAAATATTCACACTCAGTGTGAATTCACTGGGTACACGTTTGAGGTAACTCAGAACATTTTGAGTGAGTTATTTTGCTAAACAAATCACCAGCCAAATAAAATACCAATTACTCTAATGGTCAGATATCATTGTTTAAATATTCTGTGTTTTACAGTATGAGAGAAAGTTGTCTTTTCTCCCTCAAATAACATTATCCTATTAAGCAAGCTATAGCTCTTCCCAACCATTCCAACTGTGTGTGCGGGAGGAATAAAGGCTCAGAGAAGTTTTCAACAGTTACCAACAATTTTGTCAACACATTTTATTGGATAAAGTGCTACTAAGACTCATGACACATGCAGAGTTAGTAATTACACCATATGGCATGATCTCAGAGCAGTAACGATGACTTGGTTTTTGGTAAAGACTTATGTATCATGCTGCTGGGTGAAGTATGATCATGAGCTCTCCACTATTCTTACCTCTTTTGTTTGTTTGTTTGCTTGTTTAGTTTGATTATTCTTGTTCCTTCATTTATCTGGTTTTCATCTAGTAGTTTTCAACATTTAAACTTGCATTTCTCATCCTCCCAGAAAGTTTCTGGGAACACCCAAACTAAAGTGGGCTCCCAGGTGTTCTCAGCAATCACAAGATCCACATTCACAAATGTCTTTTGTAATTCCCTGTTTATTATTCTCACTGTCTCTCCAGCAGCCATCTCCCCAAGGTAAGCTCTGTTAGGGCAAAGCTGCATCCTTTGCCATGTCATTTCCAGACTATAGCACAATCCATAGCAATTACAAGATACCTAATAGATGCTTATTGAATGAAGGAAATGGTGAGTGTATGAATGAATGGGAAATCTATATATCTGATGTCTAGACTTTTTCCTTACACACATAGCTTTTGACCAATCATTGAACATAGCTCTACCCTCATCCCCTAGAGTTTCAAATGAGAGGCATGGAAAGATGATTCCAAAGCCCCTACAAACCTAAATTGCAATGTTTCTTCATTCATTCTTTATGCATTTGTTTATTTGTTTGTTTATTTATTCTCTCTTTATTTGAACATTTCAGTACTTCTTATACCATATTGAGGCAGAATTGATGTCAATAAGCGAACTGATACTTAATACCCATATGTAGTACATCTGTTCAGTTTCAGAACCAAGGTCTTGAACTGGTAGAGACTAGGAAATTATGTTCCTTGCAGTCCTTAGACCTTCAGCAAAAACAAATGGTACCTAATAAAGTGGAGTCCTGCTTGACCCATCAACACAGAAAAATAACAAAACAAACTTCATCTAATTGAAAATTGTCACCATCTTGCTGGGCATGGTGGCACACATCTGTTTCTATCACGTAAGAAGTTAGAGGTTCTGGCAGGATGTTGTGAATTCAAGACCTTCCCAGTCTGTTTAGAAAGATCTTACCTCAAAGAAGCAAAAATAACATAAAATAAATAAATAAAACAAGCTTAATCCAAATAAGACTATTTGTATAGGGAGGAACATGCTATTCTACTATAATTTAAATTAATATATGTTTGGCCATATGAATTCAACTGGAAAATAATTATTCATTACATTTGTATAAAATAAATTATTAATTTAATAATATATGATTTAAGAGAGGAATATGACAGATGCTATTTTGAATATCCAATTCATGACCTTGAAAGCATGTATGAATTATGTGCTGAACAGGGTCTGCCTAAAGAAATTTGTACTTCAACATGAACTATTTTAGTTACCATTTAATCTGTCTGACTAGGCTCTCTCCTATCTGTCACATTCAGGGAAACTATCAGATGATAGTGGCTGACATCTACTCATTGTTTACTACATTGCAATCACTGTGCCAGGAAGTAGACTGCTCTTTCCAGTGTAGAGATTAGAAAACTATGAGATAAATGAGAGAGCTGGGGTTTGAATCCAGGCTACTCAGCAAAGCTCAAGCATGAAGTTACCAAAATTTGTCTTGTTTTACAGGTAGCTGTCAGTATTGATCTATTTATTGATTGATGGACTAATTGATTGGATAGAATGCAGGACCTTGTACATGTCTGGCCAGTACTCTTCCCACTGAACTATGTTCTTATCTCCTTGAGACTATGTTTGTTGGATTGCTTAATAAGCAAATGGATTGACAGGTAGTATTTCATAAGCAGAGGAGAAAAAAATGTGAAGATAGTTATCCTGAAATATAAAGAAAGGGTTTCATCAGAGAAGCACGTTTGCTTCAAACTGTATTTTCTTATGTTGGTATATATAATAGTTTAAATGTAATAAATTCTAACCCTAAATAATATTTTCATATTATATTGTATAATATGTATCAGTAAAATAAGTGTCACAGAATTATATATTTATATAAATTACTCCTGATGAGGAAGGATTATAAGGAAATCTTGGCAGATACTCAGGTATTCTACTAGTATACATGACAGTATTGTAATTCTCCACATTTAGGTCTGGAACAAAGTTCAGTTAGAATGTCGTCCCAACAGGCATTTAATCCAGTAATTATAATGGGATGTATCCAGTTGCTTAGATTGATGTGATCACTTGACTTTTCCCTATTTGTTAGAAAGCAATCAATGGATTTGTAAAGAGCTCTTAAGTTTGAGTACTCTTAAACACAAAGAAATGGTCACACAACCACATCATTATTAAACCTTGTCAAACAATGATTCCATATGGTAAAAGGTGAAATCTGAAATCTCAAGGGAGTGGCTTGTAAGACATATGAGAAAATATAAACTTGGTTTCAGAGGACATTACATGAATATTGTGTGTCTGTGTGGTTTCCATCATGCAGTGGGGGAACAATAGCTAAGGATTTGAAAATAGCTGTTCCCTGACATCTTTTTGGAAATAAGGATGGCAATGGAAATCAATGAATTCTACAAATAACAAGAACATAATTTATAAATATCTACATAGTGAAAATAGATGCTTTGAAACAAACAAAAATCTACAGGATTCTCAAGGAAAGGTACCCTTAAAATAAAATTGAGTTAATTAACAGAGTTGGGGATTTACACAGTTTAAAAATGTTTATACAAAATTTCTTATAATAAAATCACATAACATAGTGGCACAATATGGCCAAATGCTTAGATGGAGACATGTGCAGTTCCCAAAATCTATTTGCATATGGCTTTATCTATATCTAGTTCAGGTTATTTGACAATATTTTAAAATGTAAATAGCACTATAATTGCAAGAGGAAAGTAAGAAATGATAACTTTTGCTATACTTTTAAATGATGAAAATCAAATTCCTCAACCTGAAAATTTCAGAAATAAATTTTTATTTCATTATTTTCAATTAGTTCAAGCAAAAAATTTTCTATGAGAAGAAAAAAAAAAAACTGACTTGATCTCCAAGTACGTTGAAATTCAGGTATTCTTATATGTTAAAAATAATTGAATATATTCAATTTTGCTTTTATTTTCTGTGAATGCAAGAAAACTGTACCATTTCCCACTGGAATATGGATTTAAATGATGTATATACTTGTAGGTCTAGCTCTTAAAATATCCCATGAAAATCTTCATCAAGTTTCTCCTGTCATAATGGCTGTCAGAGAAGGTGCCCCCAATGCAGAAGTAACTAGACAGAAGGATTCCATCCCTGAGTTTCCACTTGGAGTAGAGCCTCAGAAAGAGAATTTATGCAAGCTTCAAAACAATAATGTGAGTGGAATATAAAATTTTACTGTATATTCATTGAGAATTGGAAATTTTTGTTTAGAAAAGCAAATTTAGTTAACCTAACATCCACTGGAAATTTCCTATCAGGTAGAATTGATGGTAAAATAAAAGCCTCAATAATATATTTCTTTAAATAAATGCTAGAAGTTGAGCATGAGATTTGACGAAACAGAGGATGGGATGGCTAGAAACCCTTGTCCACTTGTTTGTATGGTTTAGTTACATTTAGGCTTCAAAGCATAAGACAGGCCTTTTGAGCCATACTAGGTCACTACGACATTTCAGTTTAATGAAACAATCGAATGCTGTATGTAGAAGATATCACCATACTACTCAATATAAGAAACAAACACAACTCAATTTATTACTTACTAATAAAGGCAGAACTGTGCATCTGAGGCAGTTCATGAGCAAAACAGAGATCTGACCTTGCATATTTTGGGTGTGAGGGAATCGAGTGCAGGAACTGGCAAATTTTCTGAACCATAAGCTGACCTTTAACTATGAAGTGAGGTATATTGGCATTATTTTCTTTTTCGGGAGTGTGGTCACTGGGTGAGGATGCTGTTGAACTGGATAATTCTCCGAGTGCCAACACTGACATTGATTAAATAAGATGGCTTTTATAAGAGTTCGGAGACTGGGGAGAGGGCTGTGTGGTTCAAGGCACTTGCTTGCAAAACCTGCCAACCTGGATTTGGTTCCCTAGTATCCATGTAAAGCCACATGCACAGTGTTGTGTATGTGTCTGGAATTTGTTTGCAGCACCAAGAGGCCCTAGTGTGCCCATTTTCACTTGCTTTTTCTCTCTCCCTCTCTCCTTGCAAATAAATAAAAATATTTTTAGTTCCAATTTCTTTCTAGTTTTTCCCATGCCAAGAACAATTCATCCTTTCTAGGTCTCAATAGAGCTAAGGTGGAATTTAAAATACTCTTTGTTGGCCTGTAGTTCTAGGTAGCTCTAAAATAGTCATTATTGTGAAAGAAAGACATTAAAATGAAAATGCAAAATAAATCAGGCTTAAGAACTGTGTCTGTAAAGGACCTTGAACATACTCATTGGCATCTCTAGACACATAGAAACAACACACAACAAGACACAGGCACACTAAGCTATATTTGTATTGTCAGAGGAGCTGTGAGCATGTACTTAAATCAATCATAAGTTTGCCACCTCCCATGCTACAAGGTTCTCTACTATGTAATTTCTGCCAGCAATAAATCCAGGACAAAAACAGACAAGGAAGAGCTTGCTGGATGGCAACGTGGGTCACAGAAAAGAACAGATGAAGGAGCTTTTCCTCTCAAGGAAATAAAAGTTGGCGTGCTCAAAGTACTCCCATACTGAAGATCTTTAGCTGCCTGCTTTTCTGGATGTCATCAGAGCTATGGAAAAGCAGATGCTATGTGTCCTTCACCTTTATTTTTACTGAATTAGAGATTTTATCATGGTTTAGGAAATATGACAGCCACAAAATTGACCCCAGTGAATCTTACTGTAAGAATTATTAAAGAGTTACTATAATTTGTATCCGGAGGGTCCCCCAGTGCCCAGGTGTTACAGGGCTGCTCACTAGCCTGCGGTGTTACTTGGAAAGAGCGGATCCTTTGGGAGTCGGGGCTTGGTGGAACTTGTCATGTCATCAGAGATGTGCCTCTGAAGTAGACTTCAGGGTCCTTCTTTTCCCCTGTCATGATTTTGTTTCACCATATCATTCTTCCATGGTGTGCTGCCTCATCACCAGCCTAGATCAACAGAACACCTCAATTTTGGACTATAACCTCTGAAACTATGACTGAAATAAACCCATTCTCTTTGCACGCACATGAATCCCCGGCAGATGTGACAGTGGCGAAGGCCACAAATGTAAAAGCGGATTATTTTACTGGCTCATAAGCATGATGACTAGGCGTCCACATACTTCCGTGACATGTGCCTCCCACATTACCAGCCTGACATTGAAAATAAAAAGTACAAAAATGCACATCAGAAAAATGCCAAGAAAAATAAGGATTCAAAAATAATAATAATTCAGTAGATATTTACTATGCATGCTCGATAGATATAGTGGTAAAAGTTAATATAGTGTTAGACATAAGATCTCTGATGAGACTCCTATGCTATTTAGAGAAGAAGAACTGCATAATAACGAGTGTGAATAACAATGTCCCATGCTGTATTTACAGTTTTGTCTCAGTCAAGACTGCAGAGGAGGGGTTAAACTATGTAAGCAATTCAATCCCATGTGACTGAAGGGCACTGTGTGTGCCAAGCCAGGCATCTGCAAGCATGTTAGATCAGTTGACTGAGGGGGCACTGTCTGTGCCAAGCCAGGCATCTGCAGGCATGCTAAATCAGCTGCCCCACATTTTAGTGCTTGTCATGTCTACAGTCAAGCAGGAGAAAGTTGGCAGGAGGGAATGTGAGCCTTTTGAATCCATGTAGTTTGGCACATCCTTGCTCCCCAAACATGTGGTATCAAGATGGCTCTGCATGTATAAATTTTATAAATGCCAATCAAGGCTCCAGATCTGAGATCCAGATATTGGCTTTGTCCATGAGTCAGTTATGGATTTTTATTTATAAACAAAATTGTTAAAGTGGAAATGTTTATATTTTGGAATTGAAGTAAAAATTAAAAAATGAAAAAAAAAAACTAAATTTTTGCGGGCCCAAAGGCAAAAGGAAAAATGAAAAAAAGCCTTTGCCTGGAACAGTCTCCGGAAATCAACATTGATCAGAGGTGAAGTTTGGATGGGAGTGCTCTGAGATGTGTTCTTGGTCTCACTAGGATGAGAGGCAGTAAGGCTGAAAGTAAAATGAAGAAATGTGATAGGGTTATGTTTCATGGGTATTTAATTGCAAACCCCCAAACCTGAGATCACGTCTGTTTTTAAACACAGAATTAGATAAAACAAGATTGAGAGGGATAATTATTAAATTAGTGTAATTATTCAGAAGTCAGGAGGGGGAAGGGACAGTCCTTGCAACAAGAAAGGGGAAAAGATGCACCCATGTGTTTTAATCCCAGGGCCCATTTGGAAGACCATGGTCCTAGGGGAAAAACAAGTCCTTTCCCTCAATCCTTACTGTCGGTGAAAAACTCACTCAGGTGCTGGGAGCTGAACAATCCGTTTCCAGGAGCCAGGAAAGAGGAGGAGGGCCCCTTTTGGGCTTCAGTGGGGCTTTTCATCATGGGTCGGGGGTTGGATGAGAAGTCATCACGCCTGGGTGCAGGAAAGGGCCAGGCTTGAACTCTGATGCACCTGAGAAATTCCAGCCCTGTAGTAGCTGCTGCAGAGAGCAGGGCGAATGTGTGACTTGACCAGCACATTAGTTTGTGCTCCACCAGGTATTAAGACTCATGATTATCTTGTGGGCCTTCCTCAGCTGCCTCTCCCTAACCCTACCTATCTCCATCTCAGGAAGACCAGGTGCATTAAACTGAGGGAGGGAGAAGAGGTTGACTTGTTTTCTTGAGGAGAAATGTTGCTATGTCAGATACACAGAGGCCAGGAGATCTAAGACTTTTGAAAACGGAATAGGAGGTATGCCTAGATATAGCTATTTCTAATATTTTTTGATGGAGGGGAATGGACTGTCTCTCTCTCTCTCTCTCTCTCTCTCTCTCTCTCTCTCATTAACAATTTGGAACACATAACCAGAGGAAAGCAGATGAAATTTGAGATACACTGAACAGGTTCCTTAGAGGACCTACAATCAGAGTCCTGTGACAAAGTCCATACGTGCAATTGGAAACCAGCTCTCGAAGACTGCACATTATCAAGTGGCCTCCAAGGTGACACACTTAGCAGAGATGTGGTTCCTTCCTAGGACTTGCCCAGCAAGGCACATAGAAGTAGGTTAAATGTACTGAAGGAAATCAGGACAGGGCAGTGTTAGATATTGATCTGATGGAAAACTACTTTCTGGCTAAGATCACCTAACTCCCACCACTGAGGTAGCATAATTTGTTTAAGACTTGTGAAAATTTGAAAATGGTGGAGGAATTCTGCCTTGTGAGCCACGTGGCAGAGGAGTGGCCCTGAGCAGACACACAGTTCTCACAAGCATCCATAGCATTTTAAAGAAGGAATGAGAGGAAGGCAGTTTCTAGCAGACACATACTTGGTAACCAGAAAAAAATATCCTGAGATTTATATTTCATTGACCCTATGATTTATCAGAGGCCATGGTAGAAGGTAAAATATAGTTAGATACAATGTAAAGGGCTGTTGGCCAGAGATTCTTTCATTTGTCCCTTTTTCCCCAATTTGCTTTCCTTTTCCCCTATTTGTTCCTTCCTTTATTCCTACTTTACATCTTTCTACAGTATTCTTTGTAATAAAGCTCTTTAGAGATAACTCAGCTTCAGGATTACAGGATAAAAAGAAAAAATCCAGACACAATGCAACAGCATTTAAATAACCCTGGTTAGAGAAGAAGAGGGCTGAGGAAGATGTTTTCGTCTCCTCAAAGTGACTTTAAAAGGGTGCCACCCATTCCACACTGGAGTTGCAGAAGTCCAGCCCTACCTGGGTTTCTGAGCAAGAGTGAGAAATTGCGGAGCATGGTTTTCAGATTTGAATGGTTGTGAACATTCACTTAATGACATTTCATATTTAAGAGAGCAAGGGAATCTTTAGTTATATCCTGTGGATTTCATCATAAAAAGGACTTTATATTCATTTGAAGCTTCCAGCCGTGTAGGTGGATGCTCTGTACTGTGACATGCTATGCTAAGCATTATTTTTAGTAAGCTACATTGAATTAAATAGGTCAACATAATTTCAAATAGGAAATAGAATAAGGAGGGAGTTTTCATCCTAGGATATGGTTAGGACTGGAATTAATTAGCTTAGTATAAAATTTGACCCAGTTCAGCTCTTTCTAGTGAAAAAAAAAAATCCAAATAACACACTGTGGGCTGAGGTAGACAAACAGAAGCCACAGCTATTTGTTGGGAGATGGACCTGCTGAGAAGAGATTTGCCTAACATCAAGTTCACTTTGGATTTAATGGCTAAAACATTAAAATTCTAGCCAGGTGTGCTGTTGCACACCTTTATTTCCAGCACTTGGGAGGTAGAGGTAGGAGGACCACTGTGAGTTTGAGGTCAGCCTGAGACTACATAGTGAATTCCAGGTCAGCTTAGGCTAGAATGAGACCCTACCTTGAAAAAACAGAATAATTCTAAATAATTTTATGAGTGGGTATTTTTCCTTTGTGTCTTTTAGCTCTCTATAGAATATTTGAAAATATAGAAACCCTGATATCTGACCATCTCTTGCTCACTCCATGAAGGAGAATGCATCGTATGACTGGTAGATGGCATCCCTGGTTCCTGTTTTTCATTAGAGGAAAACTAACTCACTAAAAAGAGCATACATCAAGCCAATGAGAGGAGTAACCTAAGTCTCTACTTTTAGATAATGTGGTGTGGGCAGACTGGCTCAAGGTCTTGCTTTGAAAGTAGGCAGTGGTGGTGTCCTTTCATTAACAAAGCTAAAGGCATGATATTAAGTGAGCTTTCTCAGTAACAAGCCTGAGTGCTCACCTCCATCCACATCTGAATTCTCAAGTGTATCTTCACATGAAAAGGGATGGGTGAATATTATTTGCCACTTCTGCACATCATGTACTGTTTCCCCAGTGTGCAGTCACTAACTCTGGAACTTTCTCTTTATATGGCAAAAGCTTCACTTGCAAGTATGTTCAACCTTGTACACTCTCCATAACACAAAGTGACATTTGTAGACAAAGTGGAGAATTCCTAAGGTGGAATTCTGGGTCATCCACAATATGATGATTGACATATAAACCATCTCCCTTGAATTTTTTTCCTCATTTGAAAAATGAAGATAATACCTTTGTTAAAATTATTTTTATATTAAATTGAACATATGAGAGGGACCCAATACTATGCCTGGTAAAATCAGTGTCCAACAATAGATTATTTTTGGTGATAATTGTATAACTTATTAATCCATCACAGACTTCATGTGTTGCACTTTCTAGTTCAATATAGAGAATCAATGAGTTTTAACTGTAGAATCAGAATCAGAATCCAAACCAAAGAGGCTTCACTTTCTTCCTAAATGTAAAGTGTGTGAAGCAAAGTCTTACAAAGAAGCATCTGTCAAGTGAAATTCATGTGTTTTTTTGAAGAAGTTCAAGTTTTTGCTCATAAAAAAATATGAAGTTTACAGAACAGGTTTAAGATCATGTTGGGTGGCCTGCTGCCCTTTCTGTGCATCAGGAGTGCCAAGTACTGAGGACTCTGTGCATCCAGGAGCAATAGGTCTTTCCCGTAGGATCCAGCTTGAAATGTAGTTAGCTGGATGAAAGCTGACTAGGGCAATCAGTCAGAGCCATGCTCTGCCCCTCCCAGTTTACATACTTTCTGTGGTTTATAATGTGATTGGTAACCAGCAAAGCCCAACATAATAAACTCCAGCAGCAGCCTCAGCTTAGGGGGCGACACAAGGCTTATTCAACCCTATAGCATGATAATGATCAACTGCTGGCACATGATCTCCAGGCATAAAAAAAGAAAAAAATTACCCATTGTAGGAGTCATTTGTTAAGACCTCATGAGCTTAGTGCTGGTTTGATTTTAGAAGAAACTGATAAGAAATGTAGATGAATAAAAGGGAAAAGGATAGAGAGGGTTAAAAATTTAACTCATGAAATCAACCTTAGAGATTTCTTTTTAGCCT
The DNA here is from genome assembly GCA_036346955.1 of Dipus sagitta. Classification (NCBI taxonomy): domain Eukaryota; kingdom Metazoa; phylum Chordata; class Mammalia; order Rodentia; family Dipodidae; genus Dipus; species Dipus sagitta. Next base: position 319,137,625 of record CM070770.1, read on the forward strand.
TGAAAGAGTAATATAACTGAACCAAATGATAGCCCCTCTATAAAGAGAACACTATACGATTTCTCAAAGTATTTTTTAATACACATCTAAAGTTTCATTGTTAAAGACTCAAATTTTCCAAATCAGAGAAAAGTATTACTTCATGGTTCCCAAGTTTCCAATCACTTAACATATGAAACATTGAAGTTCAGAGTCAAAAGCTCTGAGTAAAAAGTATCTGTTTGATGTTAGTGAGGCCCCGTGTCAAGCTCAGCGTTCAAAGGCTCCCTGTGCTGCTCTTTAAAAAGCCATCACTTTATAATACAGGTCTAGGTTCTGACACTCCTGGTGACAAGCCTTGCTTTACAGAGCCACGTGCAAGGATCTGTTTTCCACACCCGGCTCCCTGACACCAGAGGCCGATGCACAGTCAGAATGGCCACAGGCTTCAGCTCTGGGTGTGGAGACAGACACGTTTGTTTGCTTTACATGCTGGATGTATGCTGCCCTATCCTGACTTCATATCTCTCCTATGTTTCTAGAAAAGAAGCTTAGAACTTTTAAAAGATGCATGGAATGAGAGCTCCTGAAATACTAGTTACAGGAGTAACGTAAGCTGTGTCAGGGTGATCCTGGGTAGGTTTTTAGATTGTCGTTACAATTATGCCAGCCATCATGGGGGCTAGTTGTTTTTCACAGGGGATGCATTCAGTGAGAAAAGTTCTACTGTCTATTTCCTTAGGGACATGAAGCTCCCATGAAAGTGACTATTTCTCAACATTGAAGAGTACTCAATAATTGAAAAATAGCCCACTTCTTTAACAAAGTGTATTTTTGTTTGCTATGGAAGTTTTAGACAACACAAAGGAAATAAATCTTACTATCTAGAAATAATCATGTCAACATATATTGATTTCATTTCACAGCCAATTTTATATCAGCTATATGTCGTTAAAATCTAAATCCTTTGTCATGCTAATATGGTGTTACTACTGGTGATTAGCTACTCAGGCTGAAATATCAGCTGGGGACCTTTTGGGTTATGCTGTTAACTGGAATGTTAGGCCAGGACAGCAATTCAAAACAGAGGTGATTGGTTCATTTTCTGGGGCTCATCCATGGAGAAACCATGTGCAATACTTAAGTAATAACTCAGAGACACGGTAGGACTGAGGACAAAATGATTTTTAGACTTTAAAATAATAGTAAACTTAAATCATTCATTTTCTCTGCCAGTTACAAAAGCATTAAATTACTCAGTCTTGTTTTAGTCCAATTCATTATTTTTCAATTAGTATTACAAATTCTAAGTGAGCATTTATGCATATTAGGTACTGTCTTTCATTGAACTATCTCATGATTTTTTTAAATTTTCTTTAAATCAAGGCTACATATTACCTCCAAAGTGATAATTTTTCCATAATAATCCTATGTGCACCTCTCTATCTCACATTACTAATAAAAGCATCATTCTACTTTAACAGCCAGATATTTTTGGTAATGATGTCAGAGAAACTGAACTTTCACACCAGCATTTGTTTGGGCAGAGTGAGTGGAGGAAGAATAACTGATAAAATTTATGGGCAGTTGAAGAAAATACATTCTTGAAAAATCTTCTATAAAGAGTAAGTTTAAGGCTTGCTGAATCATTCTGATTAATGTATGCTAAATTTGTATAAAAAAGTCAACTATGAATTATGGCTACCAACTTGGGCAACATAATTTCAAAGGCTCTCCATAACATAATTCTTTTCTAAATATCCTTACACCTGTAGAGCTGTGGATGGAGGCTGACCACAATGTCCCTGGGTCTACATCTTTGTGTCCTGTGTTGCTGAATGTCTGACTATGTTGGGTCATGGCCGTCTGGAGTAGTGTGGGTGGGATCCTGGGCTAACATGGGGTTTTAAATATTCTTTTCTCCTATTTGGTCTTTAAGAAGTCAGTGTGGAACCACTTCAATGCCTCCCACTGTTTCCCTTTGCACTTTACAATGCCCATGTGAGCTCCAGGGGAGGCACATTTATGATGCTTGCCATTCAATTTAGACTCTACTAGAGCAAATGATTACTGCAACTCAGAGAGAAAAAACTGGAAAATAAGTCCCTGATGTGAAACTGGTCACAGGGCCAAAACAGTAGTGCCAATTATGATTTCAGTGCCTTACATTATTTTGCCAACAGTCTCTTCAAAAAATGAACAAATTATTGGTTAGGGTAGGCAAATAAATTCATATTTTTTCCCAAGTAGTCAGTTGACTTTGCATTTGAAGCTAATATTAAAAATTTCTGACCACTTTTGTTATTTTCACCTTCTTATGTGTGTTGTTACTTGAGGATTGCCATTGAGAATAAACTGGGTTAAAAGAAATGAATCTCTGGAGGGCCATCTCATCATGGGTGTGGCCCCGGGGGTATGTATAGTGCTTTCCATTGTTTTCTACCTACTGTTCCTTTCTTGATTACATGAATTAACAGCAGTAGGTTATCATCTCTGGAAAGCCTATCAGTCAAAACAAAAGCTTATTACATTCCTCTTACTTTGAAGTTAGGAATCCAGGCCCAATAAAAACTGTGGAATAAAGAACATGGCACGTTTATTTGTCATATGTAACTACATCTCAACTCTAAGGATAAAACTGAGGCTATGTGAAAGGTAAGTCATTCTGTGAATGTGGTTCTGACACTGTCTGTAAAAGGAGGACCACAGTGAGTGTATAGATATAATATAGTGCTGGGAAACACTATCCCAGTTATTGTGTGAAAAGAAACTCCCCAGTTGTAGGAAAACTCCCAATTTCATTTCACTGTTACCCTTGACCATTCATAAACCTTGACACTTCTTTTAAATTAGTACACAAATTCTCTTTTTGTGCTTCCCAAAACCCTAGGCCTAATCATCTTAAATGTCACATCATGAGAACTCAGGGTCATTTCAAACATGACTGCCCATTAATACTCCTGGCAACATACCACTTATCTACCCAGTGTAAATGTACCCATCACATAAACTTGAGACATTTCTCAAAAACATTCATTGAAGCTATGGCCAAATTCAATAATAAAATAGCCTGCCAGCTTCAGCCCACCCCATCCCAAGGCTAGGGATTAAATAGTTTATGCCTAAATGAAGCCCTTGTGAGTTTATATTTCACTGGACCAAGAAATGCCAAAGGGACAATGGTTAATTAAGATGATTTAGAGGCCTATTATGTCTCAGTCAGGTGGCACTCCTTATGCTATGTTTATTTGCTAATTATTCCTTTAAGGGTCTCAGATCCCATCATTCCAGTATTTCTTTGACTAAACATGAGTTACCATTTTACAGATGAAGAAACAACCAGAGAGAATAAACTTTAATAAGTAATTTGTCCAAGATAACACAGCTATAACCTACATAGAACTGACTTGAAGTTAAATTGATATGACTCCAAAAGCTGTTTATTCTGCCACTCATAAGTTGCCTCAAAAACCTCTCCACCCTCCCTCTCCAACATAACTGACCTTTAAGTGGGAAGAATACATCTTTACAAAGATGCTGCATGATTTTACTGAGTAGTTCAGTGTTAGAACAACTAACACACACTGGCTCTCCAGTTCCTAACACAGTAACTGGTCTAAGAATCACATATAGTAAATAACCGACATTTATTAAGCATCTAATACATGCCAGCATTATTCTAGGCATGACAATGAATAAAACCAGAAATTTATAATCTCATGGAATTTCCATCCTAGTGCATAAGTGGAGACAGTGTGATGACAGGCAAAAAATGATTTAAAAAAATCAAACAAACAGGAAAAAAAAAAAAAAACAGGCATTCATGAAATTCCAGTACTAGGGAACTGGATGCAGAATGATCTCAAGTTTTGAGCCTGCCTGGGATATATAGAAAGACTTTGTTGTAAAATTCAACACTAAAAGGCATGTTAATAAGCTATGTATTCTAGTAACAGGTAGTAAGTGCCAAGAAAATGACAAGAAAGCTTAAGATGACCCTCAGAGTTGTCATTGGACTATGTATTATGTAGGGTGGTCAAGGCTAATCTTCCAGGCGCAGGTAATAAGTAATGGGGTGAGGAATAAGTCTTGTCTTTATTTGTGAAGAATAACTTGGTAGATGAAACAGCCAGTACAGGGGCCCAAATACTTCTGCATATCCCAGAAATAGCCAGGCAGTCAAAGTAGGCTAAGGAAGTGAACCAGTGTCAGCAGGGTTCAAGCAGAGAGCCTAGGGGCTCACACTGCATCTTGCCGGCTATTTTCCTCTAAGTGAAATGTAAACAACTCTCAGAGTTTAAGCAAAAGCCTTATATACACAAATAAATAAAAGTCATGAATTTTATTTACAAAGTCTCCATGATTTTGAAAAAAAATAATCTAGACTCCCAGGTAAAGGCAGTATTCTACATGATTCTATGGAAAAGGTTGTTGATTTCTCATGAAAGGTGGCTTCATTTTACTTTAGTCACCCATCCATTTCATTCAGCCATTCACTGGCCAAAATATTTATGAAGCCTACAGCCTACCCTGTGTGAGGTGCTATGCTAAGTGCAGAAGGCTGTGTGGGATTTATGATGTAGTCCCCAAGGTGTTCATGGACTTTAGGAGCTATGTATGTGGTCCAATTGCCTGTGAAATCATTGTTTATCCCCAACCTAATGACTTCCATTGTAATTAAAGTCCCTTCCCCTTGGCTGTGTGTGGTTGTCGAGAGTGGTCACCCATCGCACATCACATGTCATAGTAGGCAACATCTTTCAAAGGCTTATTGTAAGAGAGTGACATTATATGCCTGGATTTATCTAAATTGGGAGGCCAAAAAGAGATTATCATCAAAGAAGAGAGTTCCATAAAAATTGGAGGAAATAGAATCTGGAGCTGAGAAATTGTTCATTTCCCTGAAGTCAAACTAGGGAGAGGGTTCTGCTTAGAACTGCTCTGGATGGAAGAGGGAGACACAGGCAAACTTGCTGCCTCTTTTTATGTAGTACATATTTTCAACTTACATTGCCACTGAGTAAGAAAGGGCTTTAGAGTAGCCAAATGTGGACTGGAGCTCTGCCAGAAAAAAAAAAATCTTATATAGTGACTAATTCTCTTTAAATGATCCAGCTGACAGGCTCCGTAAGGAGTGGAAACAGTGCGGTCATGCACAGCCTAACAGAAGACGTTGCTCTCACTTTTCTTATTCAGAAAGGGCCAATACCCAAAATTGATTACTATCTTATTTATGCTTGAAAATATAAGTACATTTGAGTGGTCATATGTAACATATTGTCTTTAGTGTTTTACAACCAAGTCGTTCCATCCATGCCCATCCAACTTTACAGCATCTTTACTTTGCTAAATAACTATATAATCCCAAGGGATTGTTGAAACACATCCTATCTTCCCCATATAAGTTTGTGTTCCTAGACATTAAACCTTTAAACTGAATTTTTGGTCTTTAAAAGTCATGGTGATTATAAACATATCATAAATCATAAGTACAAACATGAACTATGTATGATGAAGTAGAAAACCTTATAGAAAACAGTTTATGCGTATATTCTTTCCTATTTTCTCCTCGAAAAATTATGAACACAGTGAGAAATCATAAAAATACCACAAGCATTATCTCCCAGAAGTTGCAAGAATATGCATGAGTGATTTTGTTACTTTCGGTATGTTTTGTACTTAGATGGAATGTTGTCCTTGCTTGAGAGCTTAAGCCGGACAGAGCGTCAGATGTATCTAAATGTCCACCTGAGATATTGCTGATGGGAGGTGGACCACAGAGGCTGGTGTGGGGCCTCCCTCCGGGCACAGGCAGAGCTCACGTGGAGAAGCAGCGGTGCGGCACCGCAGTCTACTCTTCCCCCAGCGGGACCTGCCAAGCGCTGTCACAGGAAGGTAAACGCAGCATGAGCACAAAGGCTTACCCAGTCTTGCGTACATCCTCTGCATGGTGCTGTGTCTACTGCTTAGGAGACTTACCCAGTCTTGCGTACACCCTCGGCGTGGTGCTGTGCTTACTGCTCAGGCATCTTTCAATGGCAGCTTGTGAAGATTTTCAAGGCTTTTTTTTTAAAAAAAAAATGTTTTAGTTAATTTTTTTAATGTAGGAACGGGAATTGAACTCAGGTCCTTATACAATTTACCAGCTGAGCTATCTCTCCAGCCCAGCTTGTGAAGCTTTTAATGAACTTTGAAAAATTAAATGTGAAAGCACAACGTGAGTGAAACACAATGTGTAGTCACTGTGTCACGCTGGTGGAGGTGTTTCTCTTCTGAAACTATTTTCTATATTCCTAACTAAACCGCTTTCATGAGTTTAAGATATTATGACCTATTTTTTAAATTATTTTCATGCTGTGCACTGAAAATCACTTGAAAATAATGCCAATTTGAATGCATGACCCATATACCTCAACAAGGAGGGGCCAGAGGGAGGGGGTAGGACATGGATGAGACTAACAATGGTACCAAATTGACTGTATTCGCTGAGTACAAAACTAATTAATAAAAAAATAAAAAAAGTAAAAGACAGTACATTTTCGCATATGTATGTGTGTGTGCTATGTGTGAATGCTTGTGTGTGTGTGTGTGCACATGTGTGTACACGTGCATGTTCATGTGTGTGCCTGCTTAAGTGGAGGCTAGAGCTTGATGTTGGGTGTCTTCCTCAGTCACTTTCCATCTGTTCATTTAGACTAGTCAACAGACCCAGGGATCCTCCTGTCTCCACCTCCACAGTGCTTGGATGACAGGCACATGCTGCCATTCTGGTGTCCATGTGTCGAGGTTCATGGTTATTTGTCAAGCACTTTACCCACTAAGCTATCTCTTTAGTCAAAAAAGGAAGTAATTAGCTAACATCAATCTTTTACATTTTATAAAGCTAAAAAGCAAGTCCTTTTATTTCTTCCTAGACTTATAGTCAACCTCAGTGGCCTGATATGGGACTACTTACCTCAGTGTGCTGATGGATAGCCAGCTAGTCCAGCCCAGCTGATGACCTTCAGGGCAATGACAGACACTCTCAAATAGAGACTGCAGAGATGCTTAGCATTTAAGGTGCTTGCCTGCAAAAATCAAGGGCCCCTGTTAGACTCCCCAGATTCCATGTAAGCCAGATGCACAAGATGACGCATGTGCAAGGTCGCACATGTGCATAAAGTTGCACATGTGTCTGGAGTTCAATTACAGTGTCTGGAGGCCCTGGCATGCCAATTCTCTCTCTTGCTCTTGCTTTCTCTCATAAAAAAGGCCAGTTTGTTGGGATTGCCTCAAAAATAAAATAAAATAAAAAGAGGTAGAATGATACCTGAGGTTGCCTCCTGGCATCTGCACACATGTGCATTCATTGTGCACACACACACACACATATGCACACATATAAACATGCATACACACATGCACACACCACACACACATGCATGTGCACACTTATAAACATATACACACGCACACACATATGCACACACACGTACAAACATGCACACACGTGCACACACAGCACAGACACATACACACATATGCACATGCACACATATAAACATGCACACACACATCACATACATACATACATATGTACACACACATATAAACATACACACACACGCACAAAATAAATATATAAGCTTAAGCTGTGGAAGCAGCAGGTGTTCACAACAAGAGTGATATTTCCTGCTAAGTGTAGGCTACTTGCTGTTTAAAATATATATATATAAGAAAAGAAGAAAGTAAGTGAAAAAGCATCAATAATAAGAACCCTCAAGAAAAAAAAAAAACAATGGAAAATTACAGGAGAGTTGCCATACAATCTAAAATGTCAAATGGTGAATAAGAAACTGTGAAATATGCTAAAAGGCATAAAGATGACCCTGCTCACAGAGGAAAAATGAACTAGTGAAAATTTCCCTGAGAGGCCCCCAATGGGCAAAGATTTTATAGACGCTACTATTAATATTTTCACAGAATCTATGAAAGGACAGCCAAAAGGGATGACGAGGATCCAATAAATAAGGAACATCAACAAAGATGTCTAATCTACTGTGGTGGTTTGATTCAGGTGTTCCCCATAAACTTAGGTGTTCTAAATGCTAGGATCCAAGCTGATAGAGATTTGGGAATTAACACCTCTTGGAGGCAGTGTATTGGTGGGGGTGGGCTTATGGGTGTTATGGCCAGTGTCCCCTTGCCAGTGTTTGGCATACTCTCCTATTGCTGTTGTCCACCTGATATTGGCCAGTATGCCCACCCTCTGCTCATGCCATCGTTTTCCCTGCCATCATGGAGCTTCCCCTTGAGTCTGTAAGCCAAAATAAACCCTTTTTTCCCAAAAGCTGCTTTTGGTCAGGTGATTTCTGCCAGCAATGTGAACCTGACTGCAACATCTACTTAAAAGCACCAGATGGAAATTCTGAATGTGCAATACTGTGCGTTAAGAGTATTTACCATATTTCACATGAGCTCACTTTCCGGGTAATTGCAAAGTTAAGTAATTGCCTGGAGAAGGTAAACATTTTTAAAGTCCTTAAGAGGAGCCTTAACTTATTTGATACAAGGGCAATGAAATAGTGGTTTGAATCGACATAAAATCCTCCTTGTATCTCCCTATGACATCATATGAGCTGCCAGCACACACGTTTTGATGTAAGGGATTTTTCAATGCACTTCATTCATCATCACAACTTCTTCGTGATATCACTTTTTCCCTGAATCTCTGAGTAAATAAGAGCATGTTGACTTTGATTTAACTGTGTTTTTCTTAGGCACCTGATGACGACAGTCCAGGAAGATTCAATTTTCTGCTGTGACAGAATTAAATGGCTAATGACTGGGGAGGTGGGACATTGTTGATTACAAAATAACAAGCATAAGTCCTTCAGTGTTTTTGTCCTTACTTTGGACTCTTGACGTGCCATTGAACATGTGTTCCAAAGCTCTAGATATTCTCTTTTATCTCTAGTGGTGAGTTTTGTATGTGTTTGTACACATGTGGTTTTGTTGATTAATTGAAAAGGGACGAAGAGGAACTCAGATGTATAAGTTGAGTCAGATTTTGAAAAAATAAATTATTTTGAGCAAAAACAATGAAGGGAAGTAGGAGAGTCGATTATTTCAGCCACTGCAAACACCATGGCTAAATTTGTAAAAGAAGGGAAGCACACTATCTCTGTAGGGACCAGCAGCCTGCTGGATTTCCAAGGGTAAGAGTAGGGGGACAAAATGAAACCATGGTCAGTTCAAGTCACTTTCCCTAAGTTACTGCCATGCCTCTTCAATTCTCAGGACAACTTTAACATAAATCTGAAAAAAAATAATAAAAAATGGGTTTTCAGCCCATGTTCTCTGTTTGCCTCTCATTCCCTTCTCTATAGTAGGAAGTCAAGCTCCTTTCCTGCTCCTATCCACTGTACTGTATTGAGAAAATGCAATTCTTTCCTGTTTCATGTACACCTGTCTGGTTTCTGCACTAGCTTCTGAAGTTCCTGGATGGCAGCACATGTGTCCTTCACCACTTTGGCATGTATCATTTTACATGGTGTAGATGTGATGATCAATACATCCATCACTTTCTATGTTCATAAATGTGGACTAGAGTACAATAACTTGCACTTCCATTTGTATCATTAAATTTTAAGTAAAGCCAGGCATGGTGGCACCTGCCTTTAATCCCAGCACTTGAGAGGCAGAGGTAGGAAGATCACTGTAAGTTTGAGGACAGCCTGAGACTTCATAGTAAATTCCAGGTCAGCCTTGGCTGACATGAGACCATACCTGGAAAAAAAAAAATAAGCAAAAATCCTGGGATCAAGCAAAAATAGTAAAGTCACTCCTGTAAAATGTTTTCTTTTTTTTTTTTTTAAATTTTTTTTTGTTTGTTTGTTTATTTATTTGACAGCGACAGAGAGAAGGAGGCAGAGAGAGAGAGAGAGAGAGAGAGAGAGAGAAAGAGAGAGAGAATGGGCGCGCCAAAGCTTCCAGCCTCTGTAAACGAACTCCAGATGCGTGCGCCCCCTTGTGCATCTGGCTAACGTGGGTCCTGGGGAATTGAGCCTCGAACCGGGGTCCTTAGGCTTCACAGGCAAGCGCTTAACCGCTAAGCCATCTCTCCAGCCCAAATGTTTTCTTCTAAAAGCAAATTATACATTGTTAAGGTTAGGAGCTTGAATGCCTGCCCCCCCCCCCCCACCAAGGCCCAAATGTTAAAGGCTTGGTCTCAAAAGTGACCTATTGGAAGGTAGCAGAACTTTTGAGAGGTGGTATCTAACAAGAGGTCTATGTCGCCGGGGTTTTGTCCTCAAGAGGAAGTGTGGCACTTTGGCCTCTTCTTCCTATTTATTTTACTCTTGAGCTCCAGACCAGGTGAGGGCTTTATCCCCCAACACATTCCTACCATCATATGCTGCCTTGCCACAGGCAGGCAAAACAAACAAACAAACAAACAAACAACAAAAAAAAAGTTGGCATTCAACCATGAATAAGGACTTCCAAAACTGTGAGCCAAAATAACCCCTTTATACTCTAAATTCTTTTGTAAGATGTTTTATTACAGTGGTGGAATGCTAACACATGCCTATCTTAAATCTCAAGAATCTTTGTTAGGTCAAGAGTACATTATCAGTATAAATGAGCTATAGGATCTGGGGAGGGGGCTCAGTCAGTAAACTGCTTGGCATCACATGCATAAGGACCTGAGTTCAGACCCCCAGTACCCACATAAAGGCCAAGTTTGGAAGATTATATATGTTATAATCCCAGCACTAGGAAGGCAGAGACAGGATTCCTGGAACTTCCTGGGTAGCCAACTTAGCCAGTTCAGTCTCCAGGCTCAGTGAGAGACCATATAAATTATTACCATTTTATATATGAAACTTTCAATTTAGAACGAAATAGACGGGAATATATTACAATGCCTGATATCTTTAAATTTATGTAAAAATATTCATCCTATATTAAGTTTCAAGATTCTAGATTACAGCTTATACTCTGGGTCTAAAACATCGCTCTAATAAAACAGATCTTGCATCCTTGAATTTTATCTCTCTGCTGATATTTGTAACTACTTTCTAAAAGTGCAATTTAAATGTTTCCTTCCAGAAAATGGGAGCAAAGATAGCTATGAACTTCTTTTTTATCAAATGGAAAACATAATCCACATGCCATTTTTAAAACACTGAGTATCAAAGCCAGATGGGAGCAGGGAAAGGGCTATAGCAAATACCATATATATATATATATATATATATATATATATATATATATATATATATATATTGCTTTCTCTGCTCCCATATGGCTTTGAAACTCAGTATTTTAAATCTCATTTACCTTTCATTCTGTTAATCCATCTTTCAGCTAGGCTTGCTTGAAGAAACAAAACATTAACTGGACTTGCCATTGTGTCTTGGACTGTTTTGGTGACAGTTTTCTGTGACAGGAAAGAAAAAGTTGCTAATTCATTGCTTCAGGAAATGAAGGCTTAATAGCTTCATGTCTGGTAAATTATGGCCTTCCTGTACTCCAGGCAGTGGCAACACATAGCATTATTTGGAATTAAGAAAAAAAGAACAACAGTAAAGGAAATCGATTTTTACATTTGTTGTGGACTCTGAAAAGAAAACCATAAAGATTTACAAGCCAAGTGTATTTTCTTTATAAAAGCACCCATTGTCCAAGTCATAGCATTGACTCATCCAAAAGATAAGTAAAAACCCTTCCAATATCTTGATGGCAACTCTGAGAGGTCACTGTAGAGTGAGATCACCACATGAAAGAGCTTCTGGGCATGGTTGGTGGGGCCACATGTAAGATATGAAAATGCAATGATACAATCTTTTAGGCCTCTGGGAGACATGACAAATACCCAGTGAGTTCTCTTTCAGTGGGATTTGCTTATTGGTTGTGCCATTCCGTTCAGCTTCATACTTACATGGCAGGTAGACCAGCTTTCGAAATTTATACAGATAATGAGAGGAGATTCCCACAAAGGACCCATTGTAGGACGTGGCAGCCTTCACTGTAACAAATGACAAGAGTATAGGAATAAAACTTATGATTATTGTCGTCCCAATGGCAGGACTGCTGGTGAATAGTTTTGTCACACCAATACCAAGTTGGATCATTGGCATGTGATATTACCATAGTGACTCCCACATTTGTTGCTACCTAGTTCACAAAAATAAACCAGGATGAACAAACAGACAAAGTGGAGGATTTTTAGGGTGGGAATAAGAGACGAGGCAAAAGAAACCTAAGGTCAAGCATGGTAGTACACACCTGCAAGCTCAGCACACGGGAGGGCTGAAGCAGGAGGATTTAGAGTTTGAAGTCAAACTTGGCTACATAAGGAGACCTTGTCTCCAAAACAGAAAAGAAAAAAAAAATAGTTAAAATCTAATATGTGGGAAGTTCACTAGTCCTTAGAGGAGAGGGCGCATTTTATGCTAGTAGAGCAGTGACCCCCACAGTCACAATGTAGGACTGATTTCTACTAATCCTTTGTCATTTTCAGTTGGGATCATTAGTTTTACAATAGGGCATGTTTATTGTCTTTGGTATTTCTATTGAGGGTGGTGATATATGCTCGTTAAATCTCATCTCATAGGTCCTCACACATGAAGGTGAGAATATTCATGAACCCTGGGGAGTGAGCTTGGTGTTGTGATTGAGGTGCAGTTGAAATGTTTTCCTGGTCACAGAGTACATGAAGCAGCATGTACTTGGGAAGGGAGGAAGGACCTAGAAACCATTTTGCTTCTCTAACCCCAATCTACACTGATGAACAGTTGCCATGGGGTGATAAGGATATTTAGGGGGCATTAAGATGAGTAATGCTAGCCAGATATATATATCAGGCTCAGAAGTTGAAAGCAAAAGGCTAGCCTCTCTGAGGATCTCGCACACTGCCTATGTCAAATATTATTCCTTATTCGGTTGTCCCTCACTGGGTGTTCTGGTTTGGATCTTAAGAATCTGCTAAAGGCCCATGTTTTAGAGGCTTGGGCTCCAGCTTGGTGCTGATGGGAGGCAGTAGAATTTGTAGCAGGTAGGGCCTAGTGGGAATGGTTTAAGTCATTGGGAGTACATCTTTGAAATGGGTTGTGGGATCTTAGTCCTTTTAACTATCTTTCACTTATAGGCCATGAGGTGAGAGCCTTGGTATTCCCACTGGGTACTCCCACTATGATGTTCAGCCTTGCTGTGAGCCCTGACAGTACCATGAACTGAAACTCCCGGAACCGTGAGCCAAAATAAGTCTTTTCTCTTCATTAACTGACCAACACACTCACCATGTGACTCATGTTCAGATGCCTGATTATGGAACATCCCTTAACAACCTGGCTTGAGACTTTTTCTCTAACCTACCTCCATGTCTTAAAACCAGAAATTTGATAATCTTTTACTGTCCAAGAAAATTTTTGAACATTAATTCATTTCACTACCCTATATCAGAAAACAAATCTTGGGACTTCAAATAACACACATTACCAGTTCTAATGTCTCCAAAGAAATAGATAAAATTTTCATTGTTGTAAAGTTGTGCAAGAAATATGAGAATGCAGGAAATATAGAATATGTAATATGATGTGTTATCTGGAAAAGTTCAGATCTATGATAATTTTTCTATAAATTTATCAATATGATCATGCCCTATCATCTCATTGGCCCTCTGATCTAACAAGTATTTATGTCTACATTTTACACAAAGGAAATTGTGGCATTAGGCGTTTTGCAAAGGCTACAAAGTGTTCCCGAAGCAGAACACAGTAGCATAAGCTTACCAAAAACTGTTTCCCATAAACCAAGTGGCTGTCAGGTCTTGCTCAGCAAGTCTGTATGAGGACTCATGATGTGTCCCAGACATATTAAATAGTAGGTGGACAGAAAATTTGTTTACTGTGTAGCAAACTTATTTAAAATCTTTATGAAGGATGAACTTATCTTTACAAATTCACAATATACATGCTATGGTGCTATTGTTTAAGGTAGTGTACAAACTGGAAAATGATGTCCCTAGAAGGTAAAAGACTTCCCTATGCTGTCACATCCTATAAATGATGAAGTTCACTTTGATTACAGGAAATCTGGTTCTTCAGTTAGGTCTCTTATGTACTATGTTAAATTAATTATATTAATCAATATTGAATATAGCTTTTTCACATAAAAGCACCTTTAATTAATGTTTCATAGATTGTTAAAGGACAGATTATTCCCTCTCATTATATTTATTTACCTCTATCTAGGTCTAGACCTTCCCAGTTGTGGTGTCTGGGGCTACACCATTCCTTACTGGTGGGGGCTATCCTGTGAATCATAGTCATAGCTTCTACCCATAGATACCAATTGTACTTCCTCAATCAAAAATGTCTCCAGATAATCACAAAGGTGGGGGCAGAGTGAAGATAAGATCACTCGTGGGTTGAAAATTTCTGGCTTTGGCATGAAAAGGAAGGGGCTATGATAATTGGGGACATTCCTGAAACCTAGTGTCATGAATTCATGAATGCTTCTGTTGACTGCCTTCTCCCAGTACAGCATTGAACAAAGAATGAAGGGCTTGTGTATGTTTTGCTCCTTTCCCAAAAACTAAGAGATCACACTCGTTGGGATGATGTCCTTACATGTGACAATGTTCTGATGCAAGGAACGTGGGTGGTAGGGTTCGTAGGAGAAGGAGAATCACAAAATAGGTTCTCATGCTCCAGATGAATGTGTGCTGGTACATTTAGTATATTTCTGAATAAAATAAAGACAGGAATGAAACCCTCTGTGAGGCAATGGACTTGATGCTCAGATGGAACTCAGGCACAATGATATTCCCCAGTTAGGAGCTGACCACAGGACGATGAGGCTTGACATATCTCTGTAAGGACACAGGATGGAGAAAATCCAGAAAACACTTATCTTTCAGCATGGGAGGTATTCATATGTTTATTGAGACATCTGAAGCATGGAATGTAGGACTTTCTTGATGGATAAGGAAACCTAATGTTCTCAGTTATTATAACAATGAAGTCATTGCAAGTCCCATAAAACTAAAGCCTGCTCTCCAAGCTCAGGTCTAATTTGTTATTCACATAGTGGTTCCAAGCTTATTTAACAAGCCAGTTTTGACAAGTCAAATTTCTTTATAGGATGTTTGTTTAATTGTAGCAGAGCCATCCTATCATAAAAGTATTTTCAACTGTGTGGAGATTAAAAAATGTGAAGTCAAGGGCTTATTTTTTTCATGATGAGGTTTGTACAACTTTCAAATAAAGACTTTCTGAGTCAGATTTTCATTAGGGATATACAAAAACATTTCAAAATGAGCATAGGAATCCCTAAATTTCAAAAGCAAAAAGAAAAAAAAACTGAAGTAAAAGAAACTATGGATAGACTTATATCTTTAGGAGAGATCAAGGTCATTGGAAATATGATTACAAATCTAACATAGATTTTTAACTTCTTTTCTAAGGCAGGTGGCAGATTCACATGAACACTTTATAGACATGGTTCTCAAGGGAAATCATCAACAACATTTGAAAGTTTACAAACGAATGCCATTTTCATCACTCCCTACTGCAGCTGAAGGACATTGGCTTTAGAAGACACAAAATGGCCTGGATATCCATGACCTCACAGCGCCTGACACTACCTATGCAAGACCATCATAAGAGGAGGAAAAGATCATGACATCAAAATAAAAGAGAGACTGATTGAGATGGGGAGGGATATGATGGAGAGTGGAGTTTCAAAGGGGAAAGTGGGGAGAGGGAGGGTATTACCATGAGATATTTTTTATAATCATGGAAGTTGTTAATAAAAATTTGAAAAAAAAAAAAAGAAACATTCATTTTAGTCCAAATGCCTTCAGGACCTTCATTGATCCACATAGCTTTTCTGAACTTCATTTCCACATGTAAAACACACAGAGAATACCTATTATATAAGGCTTTCTATGTTTTTTCAACTTAGCAAAATACTTGAGCTAGTACAGAAACAATTATTTCAACATTATCATCCCTAATATCTTTATGACATTCACTTACACAAAGGAATATTACTGTCCAGGATTTGAAGCTAACACTTTTTCTCAAGAAACTACAGTTTTGTCTGTATTTGCTGAGATTTGTACAGATGGATGAGCAATGATGTCTATTTTTGTCTCTACCACTGGGCTTATGCTTACAAGTTGTCTATTGTTGTATTACACCTAATAGGAAAGATAGAGGAATTAATTTTCATAAACATCTAACCACAAATATTTATTCAATACAATTCATTCTCATATTTACTGATATCTTGAAAATTTGAGAAAATGCTAGCCATTTATTTTGAAAATCCACTGCAAAAAAAATCATGGCTAAAAGCATATTTATTTATTTATTTATTTATTTTCTTTATTAGTTAGTTTTGTATTCAGCAAATACAGTCAGTTTGGTACCATTATTAGGCTCATCCGTGACCTACCCCCCCCTTGGCCCCTCCTTGTTGAGGTATATGGGTCATGCATTGTGGAGTTAGCCCACAGTTATGGGTAAGCTAAATGTCTCTGCATATCATGACCCAACATGTGGCTCTGACATTCTTTGCGCCCCCTCTTCCGTTATTTTTATTTTTTGGTTTTTCAAGGTAGAGTCTCACTCTAGCCCAGGCTGACCTGGAATTCACTATGGAGTCTCAGGGTGGCCTCGAACACAAGGCGATCCTCCCACCTCTGCCTCCCGAGTGCTGGGATTAAAGGCGTGCGCCACCATGGCCGGCCGTATTTATTTTTTTAAGACAAGGTTTGTATATCACAGGCTGGCCCCAGCTAGTAATACTACTGCCACAGCCTCCCTAGTATTGAGATTACATATATGTGCTCTAGCCACTGCAAAATTCTAACATTTAAAAGAAAGAAAAATAGTAATAGAATGAGACAACCTTGATTTTAAGGAGCTATTGAGGGCGGATGAGATGGGATTACACTGTGGTCATATGATCATTCCACATGATCAGATTGTGTTTGGGACATTCAGTTAAGAAAGCATCAATTCTTTTGGCATACAACTACATTCCTATTCTGTTTCAGAGATGTAAAAATAAGTATTAGCTCATATAGATGAACATAACTGGAATGAGTATGTAGAGCAACCTCAAACCACGTCAAAGGCAGGTCATGGAGGAATTTAGGATATCTGAGATCCGGGGAAGATCCTACAATTTACCAGAGGGAAACACCATCAAATGCAAATACAAAAATATACCATTGCATATTTCCTAGCTGCAGAGTCAGGGAAGAGAGTAGAACAGAGCCTGAAAAAATTCCCAGCAACAGGGATTCTCCACTAGATTTCTATAATCTTCCAAGCTATCAAGTATAAATAAAAACATCTAACAATTAAAAGAAGTGGGAGGGGAGGGTAAGCATGGGGGTAGGAGACACTAAAGTGGACCCAAATGGCAATGGTAACATAAAATTCTACATCCTAAAAGACAGACTAAATGATTGAACCTTCATGAAGTCCTTAGAGGGAACACCTGAATCACAGAGCCCTGGGGAGGGTATGATGAAGACTAACCTTATTCTTCTCCTGTTTCTCTCTCTCTCAATCTCTCTCTCTCTCTCATCTCTCTATCTCTTTTATATCACCTATCTTTTTCTTCCTTCTTTTTCTTGGTGCTGGCCTATAACTCCCAGTATCAGAATGTTGTTAACATCAACAATGAGCTGTTGATGAGAGAGACCTACAATGTTTCCCAAAAGAAGACAGACTTCTGTCAGAGTACTTGATGATCCACCAAAGGTTAGTGGTAAGACCCTACTGCCAAAGACACCATATGATGTTGGTACAGAACATGGAGTGACATAGCTGGAAGAGAGTCAGTCCCTAGACAGTTAGCTTGTCTAATGCCAGAAGGTACTACATGAGTGACTCAGGGAAAATGACCAACATCTGTCCAAGCAACTCGTGGTCTAAGCTACTCAGCAGCAAACAACCTGACGTGATGCTCACACAAGTGCTATAGTGGCACACAGCCATGGTGGGTAGCCAACTACTCTTGATTTGGCTAACTGATTCGCTCAGTGAAATGGAACCCATAGCTGGAACTGGGAAACAAGTTAGAACCATATCCACAACACAAGCCCACTCTCCATTATCAAGCTCCCACCAACTCTGGGCTATAAGAGGGGCCTACACCTATTCAATTCTAAAATAATAATGGTTATCCCATTTATCTGGTGCTGACTTCACTCTCCATTGGAGAATTTGCTTCTCTTTTTCAGATGGATGCAGATCTGGAGTGCAGAATCAGCACATCTCACCTCACCAGTGCCCCAACTGAAACCAAGAGTAATTGGGGAAATGAACAAGAGTGCTGCTTTCTTGGTGAACCTGGTACCAGCACAAGGGTGAAGGAGATAGACACACAGAACACTCAACTCCTACCAAACAAGATATTCAGAGACACAGAGGACCCCTAGACCTCATCACTGAAGTTGACCTAAAATGAGCCCATCATGGCTCAGGGAAATTTGCAGAGGAGGAGGTGGAAAGATTGTTAGAGCCACATGTTGGGACATTATTCACAGAGACATTGCCTCTTACCCATAACTGATGGCTACTCCACAATGCATGATCCACATTCCCCAATGAGGAGGGTTCCTGCAGAGGGGAGAGAGCAGTTAGGAGGTTTACGATGGTATCAACATAGCTGTACAAAAAAAAAAAGAAAAGAAAAGAAAACATAGCTGTACACACACTGTCTATATATCTAATAATAAAAAAGATAAAAAAATTCTGCCATGAAGAAAATTTTTTTAAAAATTCCATTTCTATCTTAGCTATGAATGAAGGTATTTCAGTGGAACAATGGGGAAACTCAAAAAGAAAGTACAGAAATTTTATTTAACTAAGTTTGTTGGAGGACAGTCACACAATGACTGCTGAGTAGAATTATGCATGCTAGTTTTGGAGTTAAAATTCAAGAAAGTGGTGCATTGGAGCCAATGGATTGGTAATAGGCTTGTGGTAGAGGTGTTGGCGTTTTTAGAGAATTATCAGTACATAGCAGTACCGAATATTACTTTGTCCAGGGTTACACATCTAGTGAATAACAAAGTGGTGCTTATCAGTCTGACTCGAAGTCAGTACTCTTCCCCAGCATTCAGCAGGCTTAGGGAAGAGATGGTGATCCATACTCTGTGCTGTGTCATCTGTGGTAAGACCTTCACAATATGGCAGAATGCTTCATATCTCCTGTTTGGGGGCATTGCTGAAGCTTGAGGGAGAGATCTCGAACCTCATCCCCCATGTCCAAGACTGCCCATGAATAAATAGCAACGTGAGTCTGCCATTCAGAAGCATGGGGATGAAGAACTCAAGGTATATTTGCCTCTGGGGAGCAGGATTAAGGAGCAGAAAGTAGAAAAAACTCACTGTTTGTTTGTGAGGTGTTCAGTGCTATCAGAACTTTCAATTCTCCACCTTTCACTCAGGTTAAAATAAAATCAAAATGCAGTATTTCAGGATCAAAGGAAAACTTGGTGAATAGATTTCATGAACTGTCTAGTAACTGCCTAACAGGGCTGTGTGTAGAAGAAGACAAAGCTTACTAGGGATCATGGAGAAGCTCAGGGAGTAGGGGGGTCATCTAGTTTCCTGTCGGCCTTCACACAACATTTCCTCCTGAAGCATTTATGAACCTTTTCCTTTGAACCAGGATCTGTGCAGATCGATTCGATCTTATTCACATCAAAAGAGGTAATGTGGAGTCTATGCCTCAGCATTAGTCAGTAATAGAAAGAAGATTAGGATTTGGCACTGTGCTTAGGAAGAGGCCTAGTCAACTAATTCTTCAGAGATTAAACAATCTAGATGAGCTATCGGCTACTTTCAACCTGTGAAGATTCAGTAATAAGAACAAACTAGCAATACACCTGTATTGACCATGTGCTAAGTACTATTATTTGTGCTTTTGATGTATAAATTCCACAACAACGCTGTGAGTTTAGGACCCCTTACATTATCTGGTTTACAAATGAAGAAACTTACCAGAGACATTACAGCCCTTACCCTGGTGTGTAGCTGGTACTCGGAGTACTGATTGATCCACACAGTTTGGCTCCCATACCAGGCTCCCAACCCTTCTCTGCCCCACCCTGGCTAACCTCAGTGCCACAACATTGTTGATGAGTGATGGGAGTCAAAGGTTAACCAGCTGATTGTCCACTAAAACAACTGAGGCACTTGAATACAAACTTACCCCAAGTAGTGATCAACCAAGAAACCCATCCGGCCCACAGAAAATACTAACAGGACAGTAATTTAATGGAAGTGACACTTTAAACTCATACAACTGCACGGTCTACAGAGAAGATGGCAAGCAGATTTGAATTAGGGAACTCAGACTTGAGAATCCACTTTGCATAAAATTAGGAGAAAGGCTTCCTAAAATAGTATTTTCCATAATGAAACTGCAGTTGCTGTTTACCTCAAAAAAAAAAAAAAAAACAAGTTTTTAAATAAAGCTCTTGTCTTCATCTTTAGATACACAACAGCTGGAAATTGAATTCAAGATTATTGAAGAAAAAGATAGCTTTAAAGTAACAAAACTCATGTAGTAAGGGAGGTCACATGCTTTATTTGCTGTGAGAATTAGAAGTAGTCACAAGATGCTAATCATACTGGAAATGAATGACA
Source organism: Dipus sagitta (assembly GCA_036346955.1). Taxonomy (NCBI): domain Eukaryota; kingdom Metazoa; phylum Chordata; class Mammalia; order Rodentia; family Dipodidae; genus Dipus; species Dipus sagitta. The sequence goes on from CM070770.1 coordinate 319,158,267, forward strand.
GCTCTTTCCTTGTGCCCTGTCCCTAGAGAGACATGGTACTCATGATGACCAGAAGGTAGGAAGAACACAAAAACATCCTCCAACACACACAGAAAGAGAATGTACTATACAGTGGAAAATTATTCAGTCACAAACAAGAATGAAGGGTTGACACGTGCTACCACAAGAGTGAGGCTCCCACAGGTGAGAGGCTCCCACAAGAGAGAGGCTCCCTCAAGGGTGAGGCACAAGAGCATTGAGCTAAGAGGAGAATAGCTGGACAGGGAACCCAAGTGTTGTATGATTTCATTTATTTGAAACAGTCCATGTTGGAAGTCCTAGAAATCAGAAAGTCGATTTGAGTTTTTCTCAGGGTCTGAGGTTGGGGGGGAGGAGGGGGCGAATGAGGAGTGGCTCCTAATTGGTATAGGTTTGTGATGAAATTGTTTTGATGCTCGCTGGAGGTGGTGGGTCTATAAAATCAGGAGAAAAGGTTTTTTCATATCAGTGAATCATATTTGTAATGAACCATCCCTGGCTTGGTGAAGGTCACAAAGAAAAGCTAAAGTTGCTTTAATTTCAATCATATTCTGTCAGACCTTCCCAACTTCCAATGGACCAAGCACTGAGCTGTACTCAGGACTCCCTTTCCCTGAGTGGATGGTAACTCAGAACTCCTCTGCCCTGACTGGATCCTAATTCATGACTCCTCTGCCCTGACTAGATACTAATTCATGACTCCTCTGCTCTGACTGAATCCTAACTCATGACTCCTCTGCCCTGACTGGATCCTAACTCATGACTCCTCTGCCCTGACTGAATCCTAACTCATGACTCCTCTGCCCTGACTAGATACTAATTCATGACTCCTCTGCCCTGACTAGATACTAATTCATGACTCCTCTGCTCTGACTGAATCCTAACTCATGTCCTCTGCCCTGACTGGATCCTAACTCATGACTCCTCTGCCCTGACTGGATCCTAACTCATGACTCGTCTGCCCTGACTGAATCCTAACTCATGACTCCTCTGCCCTGACTGAATCCTAACTCATGACTCCTCTGCCCTGACTGGATCCTAACTCATGACTCGTCTGCCCTGACTGAATCCTAACTCATGACTCCTCTGCCCTGACTGGATCCTAACTCATGACTCGTCTGCCCTGACTGAATCCTAACTCATGACTCCTCTGCCCTGACTGGATCCTAACTCATGACTCGTCTGCCCTGACTGAATCCTAACTCATGACTCCTCTGCCCTGACTGGATCCTAACTCATGACTCCTCTGCCCTGACTGGATCCTAACTCATGACTCCTCTGCCCTGACTGAATCCTAACTCATGTCGTCTGCCCTGACTGGATCCTAACTCATGACTCCTCTGCCCTGACTGAATCCTAACTCATGTCCTCTGCCCTGACTGGATCCTAACTCATGACTCCTCTGCCCTGACTGGATCCTAACTCATGACTCCTCTGCCCTGACTGATCCTAACTCATGACTCCTCTGCCCTGACTGGATCCTAACTCATGACTCTCTGCCCTGACTGATCCTAACTCATGACTCCTCTGCCCTGACTGGATCCTAACTCATGACTCCTCTGCCCTGACTGGATCCTAACTCATGACTCCTCTGCCCTGACTGAATCCTAACTCATGACTCCTCTGCCCTGACTGGATCCTAACTCATGACTCCTCTGCCCTGACTGAATCCTAACTCATGTCCTCTGCCCTGACTGGATCCTAACTCATGACTCCTCTGCCCTGACTGGATCCTAACTCATGACTCCTCTGCCCTGACTGGATCCTAACTCATGACTCCTCTGCCCTGACTGGATCCTAACTCATGACTCCTCTGCCCTGACTGGATCCTAACTCATGACTCCTCTGCCCTGACTGGATCCTAACTCATGACTCCTCTGTCCTGACTGGATCCTAATTCATGACTCCTCTGCCCTGACTAGATACTAATTCATGACTCCTCTGCTCTGACTGAATCCTAACTCATGTCCTCTGCCCTGACTGGATCCTAACTCATGACTCGTCTGCCCTGACTGAATCCTAACTCATGACTCCTCTGCCCTGACTGGATCCTAACTCATGACTCGTCTGCCCTGACTGAATCCTAACTCATGACTCCTCTGCCCTGACTGGATCCTAACTCATGACTCCTCTGCCCTGACTAGATCCTAACTCATGACTCCTCTGTCCTGACTAAATCCTAACTCATGACTCCTCTGTCCTGACTGGATCCTAACTCATGACTCCTCTGTCCTGACTAAATCCTAACTCATGACTCCCGCTCCCTGACTGGAACCTAGCTTAGGACTCAACTCCCCTGACTGGAAATCAACTCATGAACCCTCTTCCCTGACTGGAATCCAGGACTTAGTGAAATTGCCACTCCAGGTGCACTCTGCTTTTCCAAGAGATCATGTGACATTTTTCCCATTAAGTCATGAATTCTTTACTGCCTGCTCAGCCAGCTCTCAGGCCCAGGAAAGTTACTAATATTTTGTGACCCTCACCTATCCCCTTCTGTATGGGAGGAGCTGTGACTCATGTCTAGCTCACCATGTCTGCTTAGAGACACTTTTCTAGCATGCTTTTCTTCCATTTTTTCCCATTCACCTTCTTTCTTCCTCATTAAGTAAATCAATAATAGAATTGAGAGGAGAAGGTAAGGAAGGATACAAAAATAGAAGGAAACATACTGTGTCATCTTAGGATTCAGCAGTAGTAGCAGATCTACTATGCATATGCTCAGCTAGATTTATTCATCATTTTGATCTATGTAGTTGAAGATTTTGCTTTCATTTTTTATTTTTTGAGGTATTTATTTTGTGTGTGTGTGTGTGTGTGTGTGTGTGTGTGTGTGTTATGTGGTGTGTGTGTGTGCAGTATGCACATGTCTGTACAGATACACACACTCTGTGGTGGTTTGATTCAGGTATCCCCCATAAACTTAGGTGTTCTGACTGCTAGGTTTCCAGCTGATGGAGATTTGGAATTAATGCCTCCTTGGGGCAGTGTATTATTGGGGGTGGGCTTATGGGTGTTATAGCCAGTTTTCCCTTGCCAATGTTTGGCACACTCTTGTTCCTGTTGTCCACCTTATGTGGGCCAGGGGGTGATGTTCACCCTCTGGTCATGCCATCATTTTCCCCTGCCATCATGGAGCTTCCCCCTCGAGCCTGTAAGCCAAAATAAACCTCCTTTTTCCCACAAGCTGCTCTTGGTTGGGTGATTTCTACCAGCAATGTGAACCTGAATGCAACAGTAAAGTGGTACCAAGGAGTAAGATTGCTGCTAGACACCTGACTGTGTGGCTTTGGCCTTTTGGAACTGATTTTCAAGAGGAATGTGGAGGGATTTGAAACCTGGTCCTAAGAGATGCCTTGCAGTGCTGTAAGTACAGTTTGATGGACTATTCTGGTCAGCGTTGAAAGACCTGAATGCAGTAAGAACTATGGACTGTGAGGTTTGGCTTATGAGGGTGAGAAAGACCTTTGCTTGGACTAGGCTAGAGGCAGTTTGTTTGAAAAGCTTGTTGTTATGCCTATGTCCTGAGAAGTTGTGCAGGGTTGCTTTGTATAGAAATGAACTGGTGTGAGCAGAGGGATATGGCATAGAAAGAAAAGTCTTTGAGAGAACTAATGCCTGTTCAGCTGCAACTGAGATTACAACCTTTGAGACTGGGCCAGCTGACCTGCACTAGGGCAACAGGAAGAATGCAAACTCTTTTGAAGGGCCCTGAGTGCTCAAGGAGTGTCCTGTCCTTCAAAGTCTGCTTTATCACCGCCCATTAACAAATTGGCACCCTACCTGGTATTGTGGAGTATAAGAAATGCAGTAAAGAGAGGCTCATTGAGTTTGCAACATGGGCTTTTGTTTTGGAAATGGCCATAGGCAGTGTGAAGCAGGTTTGCTGGATGCCTGCATGGAGACCCCATGGGGCCATGAGGATGAACCCTGTATTACAGTGGAGACCCAGTGGAGATGTAAAGACAATGAGATGGCTGCTAAGGAAATCTTCCAGCTCCAGTGAAGTTTTCCACGACTGTGAGTGGCCTGGGTGGAGGGGCAGGATTGGAACCCCATAGACTTGTTTCTGGTTAGAATTATCAGACTTGGAGATTTGTCACTTACTAGAGTTGTTGAACTTGAAGCTACAGAGTTTGATGTTTGCCCTGGTTGTTTTAAATCTTGTATTGGCTGAATATTTCTTTGCTATCCCCAATGCCATCTTTTGCAATGTGAATGTTTATTCTGTGTCATTATGGGTTGCTTGGGCATTTTTTTGGTATAATATCTCAAAGCCTTGGACTATGGGAATGTATGAACATCATTGGTATTGACAAAAACAAAAACTATGGGGACTTTTAAAGTAAAAAAAAAAAAAAGTGGTACATCCAGACAATGGAACATTATTCAATAGTAAAAAGGAATGAACTACTAATTTTTTAATAGCACTAGGAACACTGAATGCATATTACTAAATGAGAGAAGTCAATACCTACATTTTATGTTATTCCAGATATACGGCATTGTACAAAAGCCAAAAGTATACACAAAGTAAAAAAGATCACTAATTGCTAGGAGCTAGGGGACAGACTTAATAGGTAAAGCATGGAAGCTTTCTACAACTGTGAAGATACTTTGCATGATATCCAAATTATCAATATATAAATATTGGGCCGAATCCACAGAATATACAAGACCAGGAAGGAACTCTAAGGTAAACTGTACAGTATGAGTGATAATGACAGGAAAATGTAGGCTCATGAGTGGTAATAAGTATACAATTTTCTAATAAGGGATGGTGGTAATTGGGGAATGCCATGGAGGTCATAACACATGGACATATAGGAAACTTATTTATTTTCCTCTTGATTTTGCCATGAACCTAAATCTATTCTAAAGCCATTATTGCAAGTTTTTTAAAAGAATTACATTTATATTAATATGTGAGCATTTTGGTAGAATTAAGTTTTAACGTCAGCTGGTATGAAATGTCACAAAGAAAGCTCTAATTTTTAATAATTTTGCTTAAACTGAGTCATAAAAATTAATGGCCTAATGAATGTGGATGATAAATATAAACTATCTTCCTTCTAGGGCAGGTTTACAAAGCTGCTGCTCAGGTTGTCTCTGGGGTTTTCTTGGCTCTTGGAACCTTCTTTTGTAGGTACAAGACCTGTTGGAATAACATTCTTGTTGCTGGGACAAAACAACAGACCAGAAGTATCTGATAGGAGGAAAGGTTTCATTTTGGCTCACAGTCTCAAGAAGTCCTGTCATGGCAGAGAACATTGGCAGAGCAGAGGCTGGACATCACTTCTTGCCTCAGCAGCTGAAAGGGAACAGCAAGAATAAGATGAGATACTACAAACAAGGGGAACTGGGCTTGAACAGCTCTATGCCCACTCCTAGCAATACACCTCTTCCAGCATGGACCCTCCAGCTGAGGACCAAGTAGTCAAAATCCAGGAGGTTATGGGGATCATCTAATTCAAACCAACACAGGACCCCAGGGTATATGAGAGCACAAATTAGAGAGATGGAGCAAGCAAAAAACAATCAGTAAGTGTCAGAGTGCGTGTTTAATGCTAAAACTGAGCATTACTCCAGCCACTACCCAGTCCATTCTGCAAGAACCAACAAAGCCCAGAACAAGCAAGGTGAGATCAAATGGGGTGATATAGGTTGGTTTCATAAACAGTAAAGTTTCCTGCAGTTCTCCTTAAAGTAAAATGTCACAGATTTTCACTCTGATCACAGAAATGCAGGCCCAGCAGCTTCTATAGGAAGATCATGTGAAACAACTAGAACTCAAAGTCCTTGTGCTTAAGGATTTTGCCTATGACCAGGGGACAAAATGTAGCTTGAGAGCTAGTTCAAGGGATAGTGTAACATGGTCCTAAAAGCCTACAGGCCACTAGGTTGTAGGATGTGGGAGTGGTCAGAATGAAGTATTTTGTGGAGTGACGATCCCTGTGTGGAAGAAGTGACTTTAAGGCTTGTCTCCCCTTCTGTCTTAGCTGTTTGTCTTTAGCTCCTGGCATCATGGAGCCGCCCTAGTGCATTGTTTTAGTTAATACCCACGATAACTTGAGTCAGCCTCAGTTTATAAATAAAGAAACTGCTTAGGAGAACTTAAATAAACATTTCAAGATGACATTGTTCAGCGACCAAAGCAAATCCAAGCTAGTTTTTCTAACATGAAGTCAATGGGCCATCCTTCATTTTTCTTCTTTTTTTTAATGAGAGGAACATGTCTATTCATCAAATCTTTCTTATTTGAAAGAGACACATCATGCAGTGGCCAATCCACTCATACAGAATCTTCCAAGCCTCACATAACCCCAGAGCCCAAGAACAACTACAGCTTTGTAGTAAGCTCGTGGGTTTTGTCTCTACTTTGCAATGCCAGTTGGCTGAGAAGTGTCACCCTTTTAAGAGCAACAGGTCAAACAACAGGTCACCGAAGGCATGACATGTTTGTTCTCAGGCTGCACAGTGGTACAAGGAAAAACAGGCATGACTCTGTTGTGCTGTATCTTTCACAGGCCCGTTTCCTTTCTACCACCAGTGCTCTTCTAGTGCTTGTAGCCTCCCTGTGGCCACAGCTGCATGAGCTCCTTACACCTGTCGGGTCCTGAGGAACATGTGGCAAATTTGTTCTACTAACAGAGCAGTCTGGTGTAGGAGTTAAACACACTGTATGGTAACAGAACACTTGGAGTCAAACTCTACATCCACCACTGCTGGCTATAAAATCTTAATCAAGTTTCTCAGCTACCTTTAGTAAGGAATATTCATAGCGCCTTCTTCAGTGTTGTTAGTCACTGTATAAACTACCAAGTGTTTGATGCTGCTTAGCATAGAGTGAGAGCTAAATTATAATACTCTATTACTTAATACCATGGTGGTTGATGTCAGAATAAAAGATAATAAGCAAAAAGGGAACTACTTAAATAAGTTTTGCATATTTTTATTTCTCAGTACCTTACATATTACAGAATCAAAGAGTCTCTTGTCTCGCTGTTATGACACTGTTTAAATCTACTAGGTTCTATTGGATAATACATTTTTATTTTGGTTTGCTTATTTGCATGGCTTAGAAGTCCATTTGCTTGGTGTAAAAGGAAACAGCATGCAGCATGCAGAATTTTGAAAAGAAGCCCCGGAGATTTCCTTTACAGTCTGCTGGCTCTTGTTCTCTTAGGAGCAGTTGTTTCTCTCCTGATTCTTCAATAAGAAAAACGAGAGCAACACCTCCCATGTTTCCAAGGTTATTAGCCATCCCCTTCCCCGACAGTGTGAGTCCGGTCTCACCCCGTCTCCTTCCTTGCAGTGCCTGATCCTGCTGATGACTACTGCAGCCTTGGATTAGCAGCCATCTTTCTTGTAACCGAAGGTAGGAGCTCTCCACCAGCCTCCTACTTCTATTGACTTTCTAGATCAAGCCAAGTCCTTTTCTACCATATGCCCGCATTACAAATGAAAATGGCTCTTTTCAGGAGTACAGATATCTTCATGTTCACCACTCTTACACAGAAAGGGTGGCATTTTTAATTTGTTGTGAAATGCCATCCAAAGCCTCCCTTTATGCATAGCAGGCTTGGGAGGGAAAGCAAAGCAAAGCAAAGCAAAGCAAAGCAAAGCAAAGCAAAGCAAAACAAAACAAAACAAAACAAAACAAAACAAAACAAAAAACAAACAAAACAAAACTCTAGTCTCCAGGATTGGTGATGGCTTGATAGAACCATTGAAATAGCTTCCATATGTCAGTACGTATGAATGCATTTGCTTTCTGTGAGAGGAGGTCTGGGTGGGTGGCAGGGGCCAACATGGTGGAGATCCCCGTATGGGTCCATGAAGAGTCCCTTTGCTCCCTGGCCCTGCAGTGTTCCTTGCCTCTCCTCACACCACTCACGCTGCTGCCCTCAGACCTCATATCTGTGGTGATCTGTGGTGTCGATGATCCTCCCTGTTGCCCTGTCCACACCTCTGCTGGGAGTGTGAAGTCCCTGCGTCATCTCAGTGTGTCTCCAATACGGTCCCTAGCCCAGAGGATCTGCCCTGAAGTCTATGACCACAGGGCCACTTTACACCAGCCATGGACTCGGCTCTACTCTGGCCAATAGCAAATCACATCTTTCAGGAGGAATACTAGAGATGGCTAGACATGCCTTCCTAATTGGGAGCCTATCACAGAAGTTCAGAAAAGCTGAACTTGAGCCCTCTCTGGGTCTTGTCTGAACGCTGGAACCCAGGTGTTGCCCTCTTGGGTTGCTGGTGTGGCGACATGCACAAAACTCCCTTCGCAGAGCCCCAGGCCTGACACTGGTGTGGAACCCCTCCACTCTTCTCATCCCCCAAGCACAGGCTCTCTTCTAGCTGCATCTGCCCAGACTTAAAATCGAATTCTGTTTCTGGGCTGTTCAATGAATACCTCGGATGTGCTAACACGCCGCTTTCTGCACCAGACACGTGGGTTCGAGGTTGCTATGTACGTGTGTGCTATGCGTCATATCACAGGGTCAGGTTATCATAAAGATATTGGAATATGTTTTTTCCATTCATTAAAGTGGCATAGTGATTAATGTATGCTGATAAAAATCTAAAATAAATATTAATATGATTTATCTTGAGATGTTTGAGTGATGTGTAATAATTTCTGGGCACTCATAGAAAAGCTCTAGATTTGCCTGACAGATGGGGGTTCATAGGAGACTCCTAGAGGGGACATCCAGTGCTTCCAGCCACTGAAATTACCTCCAAACCCAGCCACAGGACATGGGCTGTTAATGCCCAGTTAACATTGTAGTGGACACACAGAGCTTACCATCCATCATGAAGAACTGCCCTCCAGGTCCTTTCTACATGGCCTTCATTGGAGAGGAAGCCTCAGGTTTTGGGATTTTGTTTTGTTTGTTTGTTTGTTTTTGTTGTTTTGTTGTTGTTGTTGTTGTTGTTTTTGTCTTAACCATTTCTTTCTCAGAGTATGAGGTCAGTGTCACAGATCTCATCTACGTAGGAAAGCTCACAGGGATGAGCTCCTCAAAGAGATTCAGACCACTTTCTAAATCGATGAACCAGAAAAGGGAATTTCTGTTCTCCAGAGTTCTGACATCTCTGGTCTCAACAAATTATACAAGGCTGGTAGAAAAAAGAAATAAATAAAAAGGGTGGGAACAACTGTAAAAATGAGAAGGGATGTATGGATTTACCCATTTACCCCAAACAATGGGTTATTTTGGTATTATGTAAAATATGCTAGAATAAAAGAATCCTGTTACTTAAATTTATCATTGCAATTTTTGCATGCCTGGTTGACAATTGAAAATAGACTCTCTTCCCCTGACTCTCCCCTCCCACAGTTTGGCAGGTTAGTGCAATCGTTTCATTGGAATCATTGTTTTTCTCATCTGTCACGTTTTGTTATTTATTTAAATAAGGAGTAAGGAAATTCACATTGAAATTAAACATCTTGTTTTCTATGGATGAATGCCAGAAAAAAATTTTTCTTGGGAAGACTGACTACAAAACACAAAACAGTGTTTTTATATAATGTCTTTCCTATTTAATTTCACCATTTGACTAGTAACTGATTATGACTGAACCACTAGGCACATGCATTTGTAGAAAGTAATCACTTAGGTGTTTTGATGCACAATATGTCAAGAATAGAACTAATATTGATTGAAAGAGCTTGTGTCTCAAATATTGCATTTAGGATAATCATAACTTCAAATGTGAAGAGAAAAAAAGCTCTTGGATGAGAGAATGAAAATGTGTCTTGCACTATTGAAGGGATGTCCTCTCAGCCTTCTTCCCTGGACTTTTGCAGGATTACATGTTTAGCATGCTATGTGCTCCCTCAAACAGATTCCTGAGAAAATACTCAAACTTCAGACTATCCCCAAAGCACATGAGTTACTTTCTCTTTCTCAGTATCTCCTCTCTGAGGCCATCATTGGAGAGATAATTTAATGAATAAAGTTGATCATGTACCATTTCATGAAGAATAACAATTTTTGGAACAGTTAATGGAAGGGAGATGTTCTTGAACTCAGACACTCGTATGCCTATTAACCATGAAGATGTCCCTAGAAAGCCAATTGTGACATCACTGAAGGACAGCTACCTTTCTTTTTTTTTTTCTTTTTTTTTTTTTTCAGTGCAACTGGTCCAACTCCTCTCAAAGTAGTTCAGAACTAGTCTGCCCTACCTCAACCCAAAATAACCAAGAGGGCACACTGGAACAGAAGTGGGCAGGAGTGTAAACTCTAGCACATTCTTATTGCTGTATTAGTGTGAAGATCAGCACACCTCTACCACAACAGGACTGTTCCAGGACGTAGGTAGGAGTAGTGGTAATGAGCAAACAGACAATTGCACAATTAACAGAAAAGTAAAACATATGTGTCAGAATCTACAATAAACCTGTATCCAAAGGTGTCTCACAGGTCAGTGGTGTGCTGAACTCTGGGTTCTGTGGTAGAGTTCTGCAATGGACTTGTAGGCCACTGGCATGGGTAGGCTCATTTCCTGTCTGTTAAAGGGTGAACATGCTACACAGAGCTATCATGGTTTCTACTGAGTGACAGAATTCACAGAAGTTCCAGGTTATTCGTATCAGAATCACTCCTTGCACAAAGTTTGATGTAGATGAAGATAAAGTGGCTTCTTGGTCAATAATTGAAGTTTCTTCCTTTTAAAGTCAGTGGGTTTCTTGTATAGTTCTATTACAATGGGCCCAGGTTTAATTTCATCCATCTCCATGAACGCAAAACACTTGGTGCTGATAAACCTCTTTTTAGGCTTGTAGTGTTTGAATTCAAAGAAGATAGCTGCACCTTTGGTTAACTTTCCAACATGCTTCTGGAGCTCAATGTCCACATTAAAATGAACATATATATCTTCTTTTCTTGAGGCCACAGGAGTATCTTGCACTGGAGTTAAGTCTATGCCATTCAAATCCTTCACACTGACTGTAATATAGGGATCAATGCATTGCCCAGCATCCTTCAGACCAATTTTCTCAATCTGATAGTGAGTAAGGTCATTCCTGGCTCTGACCGCAACCTGGGTAACAAAGTACCAGGAACTCTAGCAGGAAAAGAATCTGGAGACCCTGCTCCAGCACCACCCTCTTCTTCATCCTCTTCAAATTCCAAATTCTCTTCTTCACCAGGTGCTAAAATTTTTCTTAATGGGACAGGCTGCACATCAAATGGAACTTCTTTATTATATGCAAGCATATTCTTTGGGATTGGCTCTAGCTTCCTCAGGTCCTCCAATTTAAATTCTTCTTGGGACCGTGCGGACTGTAAAGCTGCACTTCGCAGTTCCAAGCATGCTGCAATTTTGCCTACGGTTTTCTTTTGTTCTTCTGTGAATTCAGAATTGTTGTGCTGAGCCTGGACCTCCTTTTTGTAGATGTCTTGCTAATATCTGATACTCGTCTATCGCCTCCACCAGCTGGCCCCAGGAGTCGAAGTCGGCGCCTCTCGTAAAACTGGCGCCCCAGCGCTGCAGCAAACTCCGGGTCACCTCCGACATGGCCGGTCCCCACCCCGTCCCCCTCCCGCCCCGACCCCAGCGAGACCGGGCTCTAGGGCGCCATCCTTCCCGGGCCTGGCCCCGACATGAACAGGGCCAGGATAGGAACCGCTATGGTCAACCACCGCCACCCGCCGAGGAGCCGCCCAAGCCCATTTGCCTATAGCTACCTTTCTTGAAGCTGTGAAGTCTCTCTGAATGCTTGGCTTCCCTTCAATAGTCAAAAACCTTGTGAATTTTTAACACAAAATATCCTATCTTCTGTTCCAACCTATACATAAGTACCTGATTTAATTTTTTTATATATTGTTTACATCATATCAATTTCTACTCAACATCAAAAAAAAAAAAAAATCCATGACAGAGGAACTTGACTTAAGCATACAACAAGCAACGTCCACGACCCTCTGTTATTTTTGCACCATTACAAGATGAAAATCTTGTTTATTTTTATTTTTATTTTATTTATTTTATTTTTTTAGTTTTTCAAGGTAGGGTCTCACTGTAGCTCAGGCTGACCTGAAATTCACTCTGTAGTCTCAGGGTGGCCTTGAACTCATAGTGATCCTCCTACCTCTGCCTCCCGAGTGCTAGGATTAAAGGCATGTGCCACCACGCCCGGCTTAAATCTTGTTTATTTTTAATTTTATTTATATTTACAAGGAGACAGAGAGAGAGAGAAAGAGAGAGAGAATGGGCACACCAGCCACTGCAAATCAATTTCAGACACATGTGTATCTGGCTTATGTAGGTACTGGGAAACTGTACCTGGGTCGTTTGCCTTTGCAGGCAAGTGCCTTAACCACTAAGCCATCTCCATGCCCTGAAAACCTTGTTTTTATGAGAATGACTCCTCAGTCATTGTTCCTCAAAGATATTCCATCTTGCTGTTATTCCTTGAGGCTGGACTACCTGTTCTTGTCTGTCTAGTTTTCCTTCAGATCTAATTCCTTCATGATAGTCTCCCTCTGTGGCTCAATAACTAAGCAAACAGAATTGAAATCAAGCCTTCTCACGAGTCTGGCTCCTGAGGCCAAGTCTGGATGGAAACTAGTATATAAGAGTTAAGGGGAAAAAATTGAAAAAAAAAAAAGAGTTAAGGGGACTTCTCTTGCTGTTGGTATCTCTGGAGGAAAGGGAGAGCTCTGCTATGCAGGGGGAGAAGTAGAACTGCAGGTGGTCCCCTTGGAGGCATATTCTAGCAGTTCTACAGCTCAGCTGCTTTTTTCAGAGTGTTGGGATAAGTCCACCGTGTACCATACTAACCTCCAGATTAAATCTTGAAGGAAGCAGTTTCCTTCAATCAATGACAGTTTGTGGAGACACAGAGTTCTGAGGAGCCAGCACAGTCTGTTTGTTCCTGGGGTGAGCCACAGCACCCGCTGTAGACTGTGAGCTCACACTGGCCCTCTCATGGAGAGCTTTGTGATTACCCACAAGTTTTTTAAGTTTTTTTATCTTGACTATGTTCCTACAGCTTATTTCAAAAGAATAGACAAAATAGAATACTAGAGACATTCATAACAATAAATTAATCTATACATGTGATAATTTTCTAAATTCCAAAAGGGTTTTACATCCATAAGATATAGATGGCATCTGGCATTCTGAAAATACATGGAGAATTAATCTTAGTGAAATAATGTTTGATAATACAGCTTATATAAATCACCTGAGTTTCCTTATGCTGGTCAGCCTGTGTAATGTACCGGCTTTTGGGTCATGTCCCAGCTTTTTCTCTGGACAAGGACCCTGGTGGGCTTTGCATCTGAGAAGATGGAGAAATCACCCATAGTAAAGTGGCTGACCATATACCTGATCATAAGTAGGGCATGGGATAAGGTAGGTGAGGTCCTCCATACACAGTGGTTTGTTTGCTTGGGCATTTACCCAAAGGGGTTCATGGGGTCTTGGAGACACCTGCAGAGGGAATTAGCCATCATCCAGGCGTGTCAGTGGAGGGACAAGCTCGTGGAATAAAAACATCACTGTGAAGACGGGTAGCTTGGAGAGGGGTGAGGGAAGCTAACCAAACACCCTTCTTTTATGAGTCACTCTTTAAAGGTCTTGCTTAAATTTTTTGTTTGAAAAAATTGTGATTTAAAAGGTTCAAACAGCCTAGGGAAGTAAATCCATGCATACTTCCAACGTTAGTTAATATTTACTAAGAAATCATAGGTTACAACAAATTAAACTTTTTGGCTCTCTCTCTGTGCTTTTCTGGCCAGCCATGTTAGTGACTTTCCTACAGATAGTTTATAACTCTGTTTTTTTACTGCTCTAGAGCAACGAAAGTGTGAATCAGAACTCAAGGTCTGTGGCTCATAAGCCAGGGTCGTTGGAAAATGGACTTGACATTGGGGAATGGATCCATAAGAACCAGCACAGACTATCATGCCCACTAATCACTGACAAAGGTTAATTAGATTCCAACTTACTTGAGGTGAATCCTTTCGTATAAGCCTAGGGCACCCTCGGAGAAGGGCTTTCTAGTCCAAAACAATGTTTATTTTGGAGTCTGTCTCTCTCAGCTTTCACTTGTGACCTTAGGAATGAGCTCACAATTGGAAGCAAATCTGTCTTCTGTTTCTACTGTTAAATAATTACCTGCCCACTGCAAAACCACATAGGACTGACAGTGGCCTTGTCCCAAAGAGATTCTTTGTGGAGTTGTATTTATGACACTTTCAAGTTTAGGTTCAACTGCTGAGATGATCCAGTGAGGGGAGTTGAATTCACTGTGAACAGGTTTCCTGTGTGCAGCGTTGTTCCATTGCACGCTGATTTGGGGGAGTCACCCACCACAAACCTCTGTGACGACAGAGAAGTTGCACCGACTGATTTGGGTACCATGAATGTGTCTGACAGGCTTCTCCAGCTGAGGTCCCAAGACTCAACAGTGAACCTTGAAAGTTCTTTATGGGATCCTCTCCATGAATAATAGGAGGGGATTCCGAAGGTTTCACTGATTTAGAGAGTCTGATTTGCCACGTAGGCTTTTGTGGGTTTTAGTTAGTATTAATTGAATCATATTTGGAGGCTTGCGTGTTCAGAGTCATCAGAGACGTAGTGGTTTAGTCCTTTGCCAGTGGATTTCTGGAAAAGATTTCAACTTATCCGCATCAGAATGATGTTTCAGAAATCCACTTGATGAGTTGGAGAAGGCAGAAACAACCAATATTTATTCACTCATGGGTTCTATAATAAACTTTTGTTTGGCTCCAACCCAATGATTGCACATGACAGTTACTGATGCTTCCTAATGATTCAATGAAATCTGTTTTATGGATGAGAGACCGATTCAGAGAAGTCAAATACCCTAGAAATGGAAGGGTTAGCAAAAGAAGAACTGGAGATTTAAATTTAGTCATGACTTTACAAATAGCCAGAGCGTTCCATGAAGCATCACCCTCATTAATGTGTCATGCACTTGAGAACACAACCGCAGCTAATAGAAGCAGGCAATCCCTGTAGCCACGGAGAGAAAGACAATATATTGCTCTAGGAAAATATCTTCCTCCTTTTGGGTCAGTTACTGAACCACTCTCTCCCATATTTCCACCTCCTGTCCTCCTTCTTCCTACCACCCAGGATGTGTCATGAACTCCTAGAGCAGGCAACTGAGGTGACATCATTCTGAAAGCTCTCCTCAAGCATGCTTCTGACATCCTCTGGCTTTGAATATCCACAGAATATTTCCAAAGAGAAGATTTAAAAGAAGCAGACCTGGAGTTGCACAGAGGCAGGAAAGACATCCTTGAGGTCATTCTTTCTTTGTGCTACACTGATGTATTCTTTCCAGAGTGATAATAATCTTTTTTGAAATGCAGGTCTAAGACGGAAGGAATTTTTATCTGGAAGAGGAATATAAATCAGCTTTGACTGCCAGTTTCCACTGATGATTACTTTCCAGGCGGAATTCCTACAAATTCTTGATGCATGACCTCCAATGAAAAAATAAAACCCCTTTAAAAACTTGTTGAGAAATTCCAGATAACTTTCACAAGAGACTTAATTTTAGAGCGTTAACACAATCTTGGTTGGAAAGATAAAACTACAATGCAGTTATTTGGTGAAAGTCATTGCTTTACAATGAAGTCATTGGAGATAATTTTACTCTACTTATCCGGCCTCCCTTACTCCCCTCCACTCTCTCCTTTAAACTTGGGTCTTTTCCCCCCCAAATAATTTTATTATGCATTACTCAATGTACTCTGGATTCACCCTTATAAAAGAATAAAGTGTTTCAACAGATAACCATTTAGAGGCAGCCAATGTGAGTGTAAACCTACCAGGGTGAGCAAACATTGTTACAACTATTACATCTTAGTACTATGTACTATGCATTATCACATACACTTTGTTTTGGAAACCATAAAATAAGGGTAAGTAATTTTATATAATTCCAAGTAATGAGATGAGCAGCTTTTGAATGTCCTCATCACAAAGAAATGATAAACATTTGAGATGACAGATTGCCAGAATAGCCCAATTTGATTATTACACAATGTATAGATGTAGAGACATCATAGAAAGCCCTATAAAAATACATGATATCTGTCAATTAGAGATCTACTTTTTACAGCAACACATGAGAAATAATTGACTCAAAGATATCTGTGTGTATTTTTGCAAGAGATTGACTTAGGTGTGTGGAGGTGAAAGTAGACATGCTGGTATTTACCAAGGGCTCAAGAGGCTATGGGGTAGTGATATCCTTTCCTCATTGGACATCTGGGGACAGAAAAACAGAAAAGTGAAGTAACTGTCCACGGATTTTTAATTTTTAAATAGTGGTGTTGCAGCAATTCACACCCAAGAATGTCTGGCTGTAAAATTGATCTCCTCCCTCTACAGAGTGTCGCCCTCCCCAAACCTAGATGGGTCAGCATGGAGATGCAGCCACACATGCAGAAATGAATCAACAAGTGTTGGAGAGATGGGATAGTGGTTAAGGCACTCGCCTGTGAAGCCTAAGGACCCAGGTTCAATTCCCCAGTACCCACGTAAGCCAGGTGCACAAGGTGGCACACGCGTCTGGAATTCATATGCACTGGCATATGGCCCTAGCATGCACATTCTCCCTCTCTCAATCTCAATCTCTCTTTCTCTCTCTTATCTTAAATAAATATAAATTATTTTTTAAAAAATGAATCAATGATTCAGAATGGTTAGCAGGAAAGAATTTTTCACAGACCAACACTTTTCCTAAAATATTCACTTACTTGAAACTGATTGATTCATTTTACTTGATGCTAATTTTTCTTTTTTCTTGTCAAAACAAAACATGTCTCTGTATATATGTTCATGCATGCACATTCTCCAGGGTCTCATTCCACTCGAAATGAATGCCAGAAGCCATATTCCACTTTGGATATGGCTCTACTTGCATGGTGGAGGACTGAACCTCAAGGCAGCAGGCTTTATAAATAAAACACCTTTATCCATCTGTAACCATTTAGCCATCTTCAAACTGAAAGCTAATTTTTTATTATGTTTAAATACCATCACAGGAGATAATATGGTAAAATGATTTTACATTCTGAGGTACTTATATAAAGAAGCATGATTATCTTGTGAATAAGGTAGATATCTTTAATCTTAAATTTCCCTGTACCATTTAATTTTCTTTAGTTTTTATAAGATATGCATGGGCAGTGAGAAGAGAGGTTTATAAAATAAAATAATGGAGACAAGAGTGCTGCTTAGAGCTTGAGTGCATGCATAGCATGCTCAAGGCCCTGGGTCTAATCCTCAACACCAAATTTATTCATTAATCAGTCTTCAAAAAACAACAAGAAGAGGCATTGCAAGCACATGAGGTTCTTCATTATAAAGTTTTCTGGTTCTAGGGGACTTATAATAAGCTAGTGGTAGAAATTATATTTTACATTATTGCTGTCATTTTGTTTGAGTGTGTGTGCTACTGCATGTGTGTGGAGGTCATAGGACAACCTTGAGGTATTGGTCCTCATCCTTCAACTTGTTTGAAGCAAGGTCTCATTGTTTTGCCACTGGAAACACCATACTAGCTGGCCCATGAGTGTCAGGATTCTCCTGAGTGGGTCTCCTTTTGCCTTAGGTGCTTTGGGACTACAGGCTCATGTGTCACGTTGTACCCAGCTTTATGTGTATGCTGGGGATCCAAAATCCAAGTCAGCAAGCTTGCAGAGTAAGTGCCTTAATTAACTGAGCCATATTCTAGCCCCCAACCAAATTATATTTTGGATATTTAAGTGTTTGTTTTCTTTATCCAAAAATGTTCCCATTTTACTGGCTTGAGTAAAAGGAGTCTAAGTGGCTTGTTTTTAAGATAAAAATTCTAGCATATTAATTTTTCAGCAATAAAATTCTATAGTATAAATTACATTGCATAAATATTTTTGTTGAGCCTTATATTATTCAAAACAAGGACATAGAAAGAGTGACACATTCTTTCCGCAAAACATTCATAGTACTGTGAAAAAATAGGTACAAAAACATATAGTTATGGTAGGAGATGCTCAGGACCATGTCTGACATAGAAAACAACATATAACGATGCATTAGTTGGCTTCTAAATTCTTAGATATATGGAAAACATAGCTATATTGAATGAAAATTATATTAGATTAGGAAGTTGTGATGGTAGAGAATAGGGAAAGATACAGATATGTTTGTTCCGTCTAGAGCAACCATGCATTTTAAACTATGTAAATCTACACATGCTCCTAAAACAGAACAAGCAGCTAACATAGTGGCTCATATATTATGCCTTTAAATCTTGCTCAAGGATGTGGAAAGTGCAGGCACTTTTCTTGTGTCTAACATGTAGATGAACATCCATCATCAACTTAGGTGCCTCCCAGATATGTAATACAGCTTTGTACAGTAAGAGATCTTCAAGTTTTACAATTCTAACAAATCCTTCTAAACTCTTCTTTATTAAAAACAGAACTCTTTTTTTCTAAGTATTCAATATATTTTTCCATTTTCTTTTCTTTTTTGATATATGTTAAATAATGATTGTTTTACTCTTTTGTCACTTACAAAAGTAGCTAATTCTTCCTTTTTAAAATCTCTTAATGATCTTATAGTACCCATATTTGTTTTGCATAAAAATATAAAATCACAGCCAAGCATGGTGGCACACAACTTTAATCCCAGCACTCAAGATGCAGAGGTAGGAGGATCACTGTGAACTCACAGCCAGTGAGACTACGTAGTAAATTCCAGGTCAGCCTGGGCTAGAGCAAGACCCTACCTCGAAAAACAAACAAAAACAGTGAAAAAGATATAAGCAAAAAGATATAGAGACAGAAAGTGAGTGTGTGTGTGAGTATGTGTGTGTGTGTGTGTGTGTGTGTGTGCGCGCGCGCGCGCATGCGCGTGCGTGCGCACACGCATGCGCATGTATTTGGGACAGGGCTTCTCATCTGAAGTCAGAACATGGAGTGTAGGATGCATGACTAAAGAGAATGCTGTGTGTTCTTGATTTTCTCCCTGAGGTGATAAATAATTCCCACGTTGCTGCGCTCAGCCCTGGTTTCCCAGCCTTCCTGCATTGGCTTTTACCTCAGCTCAGAGTTGTTACAGTTGTCAGCTCATGGTGTTTCTCTTTCAATCCATTCAGATTTACTTTCCTAAATTAACACTTTCAAAGACCCATTTCACTTGTCTGGTGGTATAGAATACCACTAAAGGCGCTTAATGTACCCTAACAATAGCCGGTCAGTTTATCATGTAATCTCCTCCACACTGGGCAGTCCACAGCTGGGAGGCTCCTAACTAGTCCTCCTATTGGAGGAGCAAGTTCTCAGAATCAAAACCACCTGCCTCAAACCCCAGCTCCATCAGCATCGTTCGTGAGTCTGGAGAGCATTACCCCCTCGCTGAGAGCATCTGTTCGTCCGTGGAGATGATAAAGGCCTTGCCAGGACCATGGTGAAGGACAAATGAGGGTGAGAACATGTATCTCCTAGCTCCTGGCACACAGTGGGTCCTCAATATGATACAGTGTCCTTCCTCTCCAGTCAGCTTCTCCCTTTCCCACCTCCAGTCTTCACCTGAGATACCCATTTTCACACGTTTCTATTCTTGATGTTTTTACTCCTGTTTGAAGACCACCTAGGCTGCTGTACCTCATGGGAATCCCTCTACTTCCTGACCAGCTTATGTATTATATGGTTTTCTGCTAACAATTCACTGTTGATAAACCTCTGAGTTCTTTCTTGATACACTGTCTTATTTTCTCATTTTCCTCCTATATATAGTATCCTATAAAATATTGCTTTGTTTTCCAAAATAAACTATGGCTTGGCCTAAAATTATTCCATTCACTATATTGTCAATGCCAAAGCACAGAATGTGCCAAACCATGTTGAGTTGATTTTTTAAAATATTTTATCATCTTACATCTGCCCCAGAATCTTTGTAAGACAGAATTAATTGACCTGTCAATCCATCCATGTGTTTTCAACAAAATTGTTTTGGGTGTCAACTATATTCCTGGCACTGACCTTATTATTCAAGATATACCTATAAGCAAGAGAAACAAGCTCCCTGCTTTCACAAGTCACCTTAAGTTCTAGAGGGGAAAGCAGATGGTAGAGTGGATGGGAAAGAGTCCCTTAAGAGCCACAGGCACTCCCAGGGAAACCAAGCAGGATAGCAGGAGACAGTGACTGAGGAAGCAACTCTGTGCTTGGATTCTCAGGCCTTTTGGTCGTAGGACCAATGTCGTGCAGCTGCCAAGCGACAGATTCTTGCCGCTCAGTAGCACTGGCGGCAGCCTGTCATGTACCAGGCACAGGTCACAGAGGTGCAAGCTGTAAGATAAGCCTTCAGTGATGTAGTACAGCAATTCTCAGATGCCCTTTGGTCACCATATATTTATTCAGGTGAAATATCACAGGGAAGCCCATAACCCCTGGGTAGCTTCATAGTTCCATTGAAAAACGTTTGATGTAGTTTATATCCTTTACGAGCAAGGAAATGGGTAATGTGGAGGGTAGAGATGAATGATGAAAATTCAGATTTCAGACAGGTGTGAATTACAGCATGAGCAACTTAGGAAACCCTGTGGACTCATTTGGATATCACTTTCCTCTGCTTAAAAAAAGTTACCTTCAAAACTAGTTTCCAATCTAAGCATGTAATTTACTTCTCTATTTCCCTTTTTAAAAACTGTGTGTAGGAAGGGGATGGGCCGTGCATCTACCACCATGTGCATGTGGAGGTCTAAGGACAATCTCAGTGTTTGTCCTCTCCTTCCACCTTGCTCGAGGTAAGGTGAGTCTCCCTTATTGTTTGAGCCACTGGGTGTGTGCCAGTCTAGCTGGTCCCTAAGCTTCTGGAATCTCCTGGCTCTGCCTCCCGCGGCTATAGGCATGTTGGGACCACAGACATTTGAGTCATGTTCCATATGGCTGTGTATAGATTCTGGGAAATCAAATTTGTACCAGTAGGCTTGTGAACAAGTACTTTAACCACTGAACCATCTCCCTGCCCTTCTATTATCCTTTTTAAAAATGTCTACCTTATTTCCTAGTCTTCATTGAAAATAACTTTTAACTGGTGCCTAAAATTAAGCCAATAATAGGATAAAGATTTATGATTATTTTCAAAAATAAAAACCAAGCTTGCAGACTTTTCTTCAGCCTCGGCAATAAATTGTCTTTCTTCTCTTCCTGATCTGGTACTTTGGTGCTTCCTTCATGGTACTTTGCACACTTCCCTTTTAATATCCCTGTTATACCCTCTTCTCATTCTCAAACTATCTGTGAGCAGGAATACTACCTATATAATCTTTACGTTTCCAAGTGAAAGGTGTCATGTCAAAATGTAGTAGATGCTAAACACTAGACATTAAACAACTGTCACAGATTCTGGTTGTAATTCAAATAGGTACTGAAAATTACTTTCAGCATTGATAACAGCATTAGAATATGTGAGTAGCCTCCCTGAGTGGCAGTCTTGCCAACAAAAACGTTACATGAATGTGTAAGATCTGGTATGCCATCAAAATCAATTAGCATGATTTCATCATTGTGGCATCAATTTAATAAATGACTGGTAGGATAGTTAGAACAGTATGCTAGGGACTTCACTGGGGTTTTGAAGAGCTATAAAATAAGACCCACACCTTGAGCAAATTAGCAGTTTAAAGTAGGAAACAAGAGCCCACAAATACGAAGTCATATATAACTGAATTCTACATTGCGTAGTGAAAGTAAGTGAGGCAGAAATCCAAAGAGCCTTCACCAACAGCAGCTGAGGAGGGTAGAGAGGGCACCAGACCCTCGACAGCCACAAAGCACCAGGTACTACTTGAGGAGCCAAATATTCTATGCAGACCACTGAGGAATTAAAGACCAGTCTGCACGAGGTCACCACACAATGGTCCAGTCATAAGAATGAGGAACAAAATTGGCTCCATTGGAAAAAAAAAAATTATCAGGGAAGAGAGGCTTGGCTTGACATAGTACTGCAGATTTCAGAAATTCCAGTGTCAGATATTGTTCCTAAAGGAGAAACATGCCGAGAACTTGTGAGAATGCAAAATTGTCCTTGAGCATGAGGAAGTGAGCCAAAGACTCCCAGACGTTACTCACCAGCTCAGCCTAAGAACTTACAGTGCTCGCTGGTGCCACGTCACCTAGGGGACCAGCGTCTGTTCTAACAAGAACCCCCACTCAGTAAATTAAGAATGGGAAGAAAGAATTTCTGATATGGAGATGAAATATATAAGCACTATAAAGAAAGATTATAAGAGAAAAATGTTAAAGGGCTGAGAACACCAGGTAATGTGATTTGACATGAATCTCACACAATTAACCTATCAGGAGGGCTACTCACCAATTCCCTCTTAGAAAGGGAGGAAAGTTATACAAAGGGTAGAGGAAAGATACACAGATAACAACATAGGGAAGAATAATTCCTCCCTAAGACACTAGAAAAATTTTTTTATTTAGATATAAAGTTGGATGACACCATTGATAACTTTCCAAAATTACTCTGAAGCCTACAACTGTCAGGAAACACTAAAAATAATTTAGTGCATGTATCAAACTGATGTTCACAACACGCCTATGCAGAACATTAGCGCAGTGGCAAGCAATGGCATACAGCGCATTATTTGTTGAAAAGTCTAGAGTCTCTGCGTGGAAATTTTTTTTGTTTTATTTTGATTTATTTATTTGAGAGGGACACACAGAGAGAGAAAGAGGCAGAGAGAGAGAGAGAAAGAGAGAGAATAGATGCGCCAAGGCCTCCAGCCACTGCAAAGGAACTCCAGATTTGTGCGCCCCCTTGTGCATCTGGCCTATGTGGGTCCTGGGGAATGGAGCCTCGAACCGGGGTCCTTAGGCTTCACAGGCAAGCGCTTAACTGCTAAGCCATGTCTCCAGCCCATCTGCATGGAAATTTAATGACTACTTCCTATGTATTTTGCTATTCATTGGGTCCTCTTAAAATATACAAGACTGACTCCTCCACTGAGAAGAATATAAAATTGGAATGGAAATAACAATCAGTATGCATTCTTGGTAATAATTACTTCTTACTCCCAACGTCACCACCACCAACATCACCACGTCACAGTAATTTTCCTTTGCTTATGTAATACTTTATGCCATAACCCACAGGTTGTTATGGTGTTCTCCTGCTTTCAAACTAGAGACATTACGTTAGGCCAGATTATCTTCACACATGAAAAGTGACTTTACCTTTGGACACTTAAAGTTTTAGCCACTTCTTGTACCTTCTAATAGACAATGGAATTCTATACAGGTAACAATTCACAGTGGTCATACAGACATATAAATACATACTCATGAATTGTATCGTCTGATAGACACTTTGAGACATTTGGAAATTGCCTATAGGAAATAAGATGTATTTATTGGACTTTTAGTGTTACCAAAATTTTATCATCTAAAAACAATTTGAAGTTTGAAAGTAACCAAAATCAGTTGTGGGGTGTGATGGTTAATTTTATAAGTCAACTCACCTGAGTCATCGTGTCCAGATACTTCGAATCAAAAGTATCGTGAGTACACAAGTGAGGATGTCTCTAGATGGACTAACATTTGAATTGACAGGCTCAGGGAAGCAGCTCATCCTCCCTAATAAGCGTGGTATGTTGGTCACATTCCTCCTTGCTTCATCTGTCTACCTAAGGGTGGAGAACCCGGTGTTGGCTCCTGGTTCGGTCCACAGCCGCACGGACGCATGGCGGTGGAAGTGGCTCCGCCCATGCCTCAGAAGCTCACAGCAGCAGCTTCCCACTTCCTGGTGGATCAGGAAACAGGGGTCTCATGGTGGAATCTGAATTAGGTGTGAATTCGACGCCCACCTCTAATACCTTCCTGCAAACAGCTTGGACCCACCTCTTAAAGGTTCCACAGCCTCCCCTAAAACATACCACCCGTGGGAACCACTTCCAAACACAACATGTGAGTCTTTGGGCAACATTTCGCATTGAGACCAGAACAGTAGATTTCAGCCAATCAGTGGAAGGCCTCAATGAAATATAAAGTCTGAGTAAAAGATTACTAGCAAGCCAGGAAATCGGAGTTTACCTTTCTTCAAATTTGAACTAAAACATGGGCTCTTCCTGAGGACCTAGCCTGTTGGGCTAGCACTGAAATTATACATAGACTCTTCAGGATCTGCAACTTGCTGAAGGCAGAGCAGCCTCATGGTCTTTAAAATCTGTTCTTTATGATAACTAATATAGTTCTTGTTGGTTCTGTTTCTCTGGAGAGGCCAAGACCAGTGAGTATATTAATTGATAAGCTAAATAACCATGTATTTATATTCGTAGAGATACATAGGTAGATGAAAAATAGATCATACATCATTTTTCTTATAAGATCATCAACTGACCATAAGTTATTATAACTTATACTTATTTATTCATTTGTGTGTGTGTGTGTGTGTGTGTGTGTGTATGTATGCACATGCCAGAGTCTCTTGTCACAGGGAGCAAATAACCCATCAGTCTTTATATGAGAGGCAAGGGGATTGAATGCCAGGCCTGCAGACTTTACAAGCAAGCACCTTTAACCACTGAGCCATTTCCACAGCCCCTAAGATAATTTTAATATGGCAATATCAGGTTGGTCTTCAACTGTGGGCAAATGTGGCAGAAGCTGCAGTCTGTTCACAAAATACATCTTCCTCCTGGGAAAGCAGCTTAACTCCATCTTCCAGCTGCCTCAGTGTGACTGAACTGTGGTGGACACCACGGCTGGTGAAAGCCCACACAAGCTTCCTCTTGCTCTTTTCTGTTCTGTGGTAATTTCAGTCACAACCTGAAGATGATGATACAAGACACATGAAGAACGGAATCTAAATCGCTTTACCTACCTACTACTGAAGGAGCACAGGAGAAAGTTAGCTTTTCTTAGGCAGTTTCAGTTAGAGATTGAGGCCCAACAAGAACCAGAAGATGCCATCCCACATGCCATGTCACCCTGACACAAGAATGGAACTCTTGGCAGGAATGGAACGTATGTCTGATTGAGACTGATCTACAACTAGACTGCTGCCCACAGTCTAGCACGCTATCTAAGTAAAACGGCCGAGGTGGGCTGGCTGTGGGATCCACCCTCCAAATTTATAAGTTGGGTTTTCCCCTTGCATACCTGCGTCTGATGCTGCAGCCTTCTGGCCCTTCCTCTTTCTTGACACAGCCTCCTTGTGTGTTTGTGTGGGTGTGGGGGAGGGGTCTCTCTGGATTCCCTGTCCTCTCTGCTCAGACACAAGTGAGTCTGGCCTCTACCCATCCCCAGCTTGGCTTGGTTGGGGTGGGAGAATGTGATATTGTTTCTTGACCTGAACATTTCTGCTTGCCTCTGTTTTATAGTTTGAAGTAATTCCCCACTTTGAATACCTGTATGATTTTCCTCTGGTCTCCAAATCTACCACATGTTTACTTTCCTTACCCCAGATCCACCACATGGGTGCTCCACCAACTCTCGGCTTGCTACCTGTGTGTTTTCTCTAAACTCACGGTAACTAGTGTGTAACTCTCTTTACTACTCAGTTCTCATCTGAATATTTTCTCTGTGCTATTTTCCTTAAGTCACTACCATTTGCCCTTTTCACTTTCTTCCATGGGGAAACCCAGGGTGGATGCTGTGGGTGTTCCTCCTAAATCTCCTTACACGAGCTCCTACATTCAGTCCTCCACACGCTTGCAGCTTTACTTTAGTCTCTCGTTAAAGGCCACAGTTTCTCTTAAATCCCAATCTCCCTTAAATAAACCCCATAATTTGTGATTTCCCTCTAAATGAACAATAGTTCATAATTTTCCTTCTTGAATCTGTCTTTATTAATTCTTTATTAAAGCTAGGACAGAACCCAAAACTTGATGTTCATAAATTCTGAGGGACCCCTCCTGGACCCCAAAATCCTGCATCACTATGGAAAAGCTGATCAGGAAAATCCATTTTGCGCTTTACCTGAGTGAAGAATAACAAAACTTCTGTGTTGCTGGGTGATACCTGGGGAGTGTATCTCCCCTGTAAGCATGCCTAGGAGCTCGTGTTATCTAACCAGCACGCAGTGTCCCTGTAGTAAGGCAGAGGAAAGAATGTTAGGGACCAATATGTATGTGAATTTGTAATTGTTTTGTATTAAGATATCCGTTTCAAAACATAGAAGTCATGCATACCTTAGATGATTAGAACCTAGGCTACGTATTATGTAAGCAAAAAACAACCCTCTGTTCAAACACGTGGTGATTTGATTGGAAATCATATTCTTAGTTTTATATCCTTAGGATTATTTGTCAATTCTATGCCAATAACATTTTGTATTAATGAAATAAACGTTGTATTTAATAGGTACCTATAATTTGCTTTCTAACAGATAAAAACTGTCTGGGTGAGAAGATCTGAATTTAAGCCCTGGTTTTACCATTTAGTTGTGAAGTGACCTCTGACTCTTGTCTCATCCGCAAAGCTCCTGCGTTGTGTAGACCAAAGCGCAGCATATTCGAAGGTAGGGACCATGTTTACTTTTCCAAGGTAACACAAAGAGCAGGCCTATTTAAGAGGTGCTGACTAATAAACGGTTTTAGTCTCTTACTTTTTCACACACAGCCAACCCACTCCCTAGCTGAGGTCCCAGTGGCACTTTGTGTACCTTAACTTGGAGGAGCCCACAGAGGCTGGGCTTGAGTTCACAGATACATCACAGGTGAGCACTCAAGGATCCTGGAAGCAGGAACAAACACAGGGAAAGGGCAAGGCAGGCCCATGAGTAAACACAGTGGGAAGGCTGGAGGGTGCTGGAGCTGCCCTTATCTTGCTTTGTCCAAGCCTGGACTTCAAAGCACATTCAGTGATCCAGATCCACTAAGTGACTAAATACAAAGGCCAGGCTGTAAATTATGGAGTGGAGAAAAAAAATGAAATGATGATAAAGACTTCAAGGAAAAAGTGAAGTGAACTAGAGCCATTTCAGGGTTTTTCGTATTTCTGTAAGTATGTATTCCTTGGCCTTATCAAAAAAAGTAACAATATAGGGAAACAGTTAAAAGAATAAATTTTGGTGTCAAAAATGGTGGTTAGTCTCTCAGTTTAACCACCTGTGCTCTGTAGGGAGAGTGAATTCATATTAGCCTCCATTTCCTCATTAATACCATTTTATGTCTAAGGATGACTGAGCACGAGAAGGCTTGATTCAGGAAAAGCATCTGACTCAGTTCCTGGACCACAGTGAGAGATACCATGTGCTCCCTGCATTCGCCTTTGACTCATCCCTCAGTATCATTTTGATTTACCATTTTTGTTACCCAGCCTGCCGTCTTATCGTTATGTCAAGTACAAGCCAAGATCTGCTCCCCCGTTAGTGGTCTGTACTAAAGTTGTTTCTTTCTTCTTGGGCCTGGGCATGAACTTTGAGTGAGTCATAGGCTGGAAGAGAGGGAGCAGGAAGAGCAACGTATCTCCTTGAACTTTACTTATTCATTTTTCTTCTGAAGCACTTACTAAGCTACTATAAAATTAGAGGGTGTGATGGGAGAAGAAAGAGGAAGAGGTAAGTAAGGTGGTGCATTAGGCAGTAAACCATGAAGCATTGGGGAAGGTGCCAAACTAAGTGAGGTATCTTGAATAGTTAAGGAGACAGGCATATAACAGCACTCCAGGGAGGCAGAGAACACTGGAAAGATTTTAATGTATAATTTTATTATTGACAACTTCTTTAATTTCAGACAATAAGCCATGATAATTCCCTCCCCTCCCACACTTTCCTCTTCACAACTCCACTCTCCATCATAACCCCTCCCTCTCTCCATTAGTCTCTCTCTTATTTTGATGTCATCATCTTTCTGTCCTATCCTTTGGGAAGGGGGAGATGGGTGGCAGTTGGAGAAAGGGATGAAGGGATATGTTTCAGACTGAGTGGGAGGACAGCATGGATTAACTTGCCTGTCAGATTCTATTCAGAGCCCCAAGTATTACTTTACTGGCTGTCAATTAATTCCACCATTGGCCCGAGGATTTTGTTTCTCTCTTTCCTCTTCTCCCTCAAAACTGAAATCAAATAACACATCTCTTCTGAAGTTGTGAAGAAGTAAGGTCTTGTGGGAGGCTGTTTCCAATGAACAGCTGCCTGAGGAGGTACACTTAGGCAGGCCTCAAGCTGGGGGTGTCCCGGGGATACTGGCTCTACTTCTGAAGGATATCTTGCCAACTGGTTCATGTCATACCTTCAACAGTACCACATTGAGGTGAGCTTTCAGAGTATATCAGGAATTTATAATACTTGTTTATTCTATTTCCCTGTATAGAGTAGACACTCGATATATGCTGGTTCTAAGAATGCACGTTTTGGCATCTAGGAGTTTTCAGAAAGCTTTTGAATCAGTATTGTTAAAATATCCATAATACCCACACTGTGATTAAAGATATATATTATATGCTTAACAAGTAGATCCTAAGTATGTGGGTATGTTCATTATTTTATTGCAAAACTAATTTTGTGATTCATATGTATATCAAATTATTATACATTGTGTACCTCAAATATATACAGTTTTGTCAATTATACCTCAATAAAGACAAAAAATTAAGCACATGTAAAAATGAATTTTTAGTATGTCATATAATTTAACATAAATCATTTCATTTGATTATACATTTCCAACATTAGTCTAATATGCCTTTATTAATTCATTAAAGAGGATATTTGATTCTTCATACCTGGAAAGAGGTCTTGGCATCTTTACTTATACAAGTCCTGTAGGGTAGTGTTAAAATACTTCACTTGGTCCTCTGGAAATCAACATCTTCAAAGAAACATAAATAAGTGAATAATTACTGTATTGAAAACATCCATGTTTGTATCAGTGAGTCTATGTCTGCTTGGATAATGAATGAGTTGTGTAAGGCTTACTTTTTATAAATAGGGAAAACTTAGCACAACAGAAACCCTGACTCTCACTATGAACCTCAAATTCAGGTATATGACTTTTCATCTCTAAAATGTACTCATATTATTGCATAAATAACTTTTAAGAATAGTCAAAGTGAAACATCAAGAAAAATACATTTTAATTTTAACATCGCTTGGAATCATCCATTTTGACAAGTTAAAATTTTGTATGAAATTCAGGCCTTTTGGCTCATGAGGCATTGTATAGTTAGCAAAGAAAAAAAAAAGCGCACTTTCAGCCAAATTCACCTAGCAAACTTGTTATTTATAAGAAAAAAAGTTCCTCTTAACTCTCATAAAGTAATTCCCTAAGCGTTTTGCACATCAAATTGCTCTTATAGAATCAAATTTTGATGAGGTAAGTGTAAGGAATTTAGTAACATATGGATTAAATTTCCCTTAAAATGGACATCATTCTAAAATTGAAGAGAAAAAAATTCTTATAAAATATGAAAATATGTTTTGGTTTTCCTTGAACCCCCAAAACAATTTTAAAAATAGTTCAAGATGTTCAACAAATACCTGATATGACTGGGTTCATGC
The DNA here is from genome assembly GCA_036346955.1 of Dipus sagitta. Lineage (NCBI taxonomy): Eukaryota > Metazoa > Chordata > Mammalia > Rodentia > Dipodidae > Dipus > Dipus sagitta. Next base: position 319,187,784 of record CM070770.1, read on the forward strand.
AAATATAGTTCCTTGATATTAGCTGTGAAGAGTTAAGCTAATTATAAATATTACAGAAATATTTGCAGATATTGGCAAACGGTCGGAGACAAATGAAGAGAGAAACAAATTTTGAATATGTGCAGAATAAAAGAAAATTTCTATCATCAAAAAGTTAGGGAAAGATAATCATATACTCTACTAGATAATTAAATAATTTATAGCCATATATTTCAGAAGAAAATATTTAATAAAAAATGTAGATAGACAAATGTAAAATAAAACCTCTGACAATAGTAAAACAAAAAAACTAATAATTTGCAGGAAAATGGATGGATCTGGAAAGGATTATTTCAAGTGAGGTAACCCAGGCCCAGAAAGCCAAATGTCGCATGTTCTCTCTCGTATGTGGATCCTACCTATAGATGATTGGACTTCTGTGTGAGTAGGAAGAAAACTCAGTAGCAGAGGCCAGTAAGCTAGAAAGGTGATATAAAGGGAATAGAAAGGAAGTGAGGAGGTTACTTAATAGGATGGTATTGTATATATGTAAATAGAAGAATAGATTAATGGGGGTGAAAAGGCCTAAGTGAGGTCAGGGGAAGAGATTGAGTAAAGGAAAGGTGGAGGAAGGGCTAATCAAAATCTAAGAGGATATAAATAAATCATATGGTAACCTACTTTTTTGTACAATGGAACACTCAGGAGCCATAGACTGTTACTAGAATATTTTCAGTGCTAGGGATGGGATACCTTCCAGTGAATTGTTGGCCAAGGAGGTCCCTGATGCCCCCAAAACATTACAGGCCATTGCCGAGGCCTTTGGTTTCCCAGCAGGGATAGATGGCAACACCCTGTTGCTGAAGACTCCACATACTTGGGCTACAAGACCACTGAAAAATCCTGCTGGAAGTGAGCCAATAGCCTCCTCCATGTAGACCAGCTGACAGAAAGCTGGACGAAGCCATTCTGCATGCAGTTCAATGGGAGAGAGAGAAAAATCACCAGTGAAGATACTCAACAGTGGACACTGCAAGCCTTATATTTTGCCAGCCAGACCAAGTTGGCCAGAGGGTGATGCCCACCCTCTGCTCATTCCATCATTTTCACTGCCATCATGGAGCTTCCCCCTCAGGCCTGTAAGCCAAAATTAACCTCTTTTTTTTCCTGCAAGCTGCTCTTGGTCAGGTGATTTCTGTCAGAAATACAAACTTGACTGCAATATACCCTTATCTGGAATCCCAGCACTTGCGATGCAGAGGTAGGTAGAATCATGTGTTCAAGACCAGCCTGAACTATAGACTGAATTGCGAGTTCAAGATCATCCAGTTTGAAACATTGCTGCAAAAATACAAAACAAAACAAAAAATCCCTGCTGACCAAAAACTTCCTATTGGGCAGTACTGCCTAAAAGTTGCATCAATTTCTGATAGAGCCATAGGCTAGAGACCAAGTCTTTAGCTCTGGAGCCTTTTGGAACTTTACAGATTCAAACTGAAGCACTATTGGTGGCAGAAGCCATCATGAAGTGCCATGCTCCAGCCTCAGTATCACAAGACAGAACGCACAACGGTGACATTGATCCAGAGGCCAGAGCTCAATAAGCAGCATGCTTTAACCCTCCACTTACCCAGAGGACGGGACCATCCTCTTAGACACATACGGAAATTTTGTGAAGAATAAAATCTGTAGATTTTTTTTCTCTGTAAGATGCAACCATTCCTCACAAAACAAAACCTGTTACTCTTCCCCAAAAAGAAACCACAGAGTCCCAACAGTCACTGTTGTAATCCTTTAGCCGTGGATTCCTCTCCCCAGCCCCGTGTTTTCATCCATAAGCAACGGACACAGAGCCCCTCCCTGAGTGATGTAGTCTCCTTCTTAGCAGCATCTGTGAGCAAACCACAGTCTTGCCTGAGTACGATTTACTTTAAACAGGAAACTGTGTAAGGTCAAGCAATCCCACGATCATTATGTCAAGTAGTCATTATGTCAAATAATAATGAAGGAAAAGGGAGAAATTGATTAGCATATATGCTACACTCTATATTAGGCAAAGGAGGAAACTGGTCTACAATAGTATCTATTTCTCTGAGTGATTGTGATACCACTCTAGATTATAGTAATTTATTTTCTCCATTCCTAACCCAACGTTCCCCCCCACCCCGCTCAGATCCTTGCATAACTTTTTTGCCTTCTAAGATGATTTCAGTTCTCTTGGTCCTGCTGCCTCTTGGTTACTGTCATTTTTCATTAATTTTGTCATTGGCCATGGTAACAGGAAGCAGTGATTATATGGACATAATCCTTTCTGTCCCTCTGTGAAGCAATAATCCAATTCCCCTTTAAGCACTGGATCAAACACAAAAGCAAATAACAAGCTCCTTTATTCCTGTCGATTCTACTACCATGAAGAGCCCCAAATGGCGAACGTATCACCCAAACACGGAGGAAATGACAGCATGTGGAACGTGTGGGGGAGAAGTATGGTTCCCAAAAAGGTGGTGCTGGCCCAACAATGTGTAAGCTAAGCCTCATAGAAACTGAGGTATTTCAGAAAGGATGGGAACAGAGACAAAACAATAATAGGAATACTGGAAAACAAGTATAATAAATTTGAGTATGGTGGTGATGTACTGTTATTTTCCTAGCCCTCGGGAGGTTGAGACAGGTGGATTTCCAAAAGTTTCATGGTCAGCTACATGGTGACTTCCAGGCCAGACTCCACAATGGCCTAATCTCTCAAAAGCAAAGAAAGAGAAATGGAAGGGAGGAAGGAAGGAAGGAAGAAAAGAAGGAAGGAAGGAAGGAAGGAAGGAAGGAAGGAAGGAAGGAAGGAAGGAAGGAAGGAAGAAAATCCTGGAAAGAGAAAGGGAAATATTAGATTTCTGCAATTGCTTTTAACTTTCAAGTATAACAGTATTTATGGCAGTGTTTCTAACCTTGTGAGGATAAATGTACTCACCCACACATTCACACAATTTTTACAAGGCTGTGACTCAGGCCCCCTCGCCTTCTGAACATCTGCCCTGTTTTAGCAAACAGACGATGTTCCCAGGGATCATGGTACTGGCTGTTGAGTCCCTCTGTCCTCACTGCCAACCACGGCTGTATTTCTCCTGAGGGCTCTCTACCCCACCTTCTTCCCCAACGGGAGACCTCTCTTCTCTCACAAACCCACTTTCATTCTCCATCCTGCAAGAGAACGCATCTACGAAAGAGCTAAGCTATAAGGAAAGGACTTACCAGTTGTAAAATCCTTAAGCTCACTCTGTAGGTACCAGTTAGAGGCTCTGAATTATAACTTCTTCCTTTTGAAGGAATGAATGGGTCCATCATGTTTCCTATTCCCTTAAGACAAGTACACCCCACCCTGACAGAATGCTCCTTAATACTGCGTGGAACTGTAGCAGCTCCCCAAACAGCACTCACTACTGTTTTGTACAGCAGAAAACCTGTGATTCCTTAGCAATTGCACCTCTACCCAATAAAAAAAAGAACAAAGTCTGTGGCTCAGGGCCTCTGGGTCATCCTTCCCTGTTCCCCACTCCCACTTCCTGCACTTAATAAAAGCAGCAGCTAACATTTAATAGCATTTGGAAAACCATGAAGCCATCTCCTGGAGTTCTGTGGCGTGTTTTACATTATAGTGCTAGGATTACGAAAGAAAGGAAGGAGGCTAGTATCTGCCTCTAGTTCCAAAAAACTGGTTTCTTGACATCAGGAAGATACAGATGGTGACTGAAAGTCAACATGAGGCCCAAAATGTTCTCTTGCTCTCTCTTTTGCTGTGTGTGTGTTTGTTTATCTGCGTTTGTGTGTGCACATGTATGTATGTGTGTACACGTGTGTATGTATATGCGAGGTAAGTTGAGTAATTACAGAAAGAAAAAGGTCAGTAAATATGATTATCTTATTATAGCAAACTCATTGAGTTAACTAACATTTTATTGAACTATCTAAACATACACATAGTGACTGCTTAAAAATGGGAGAAGTCATTTCAGGCAGAGTGCTCAGAGCAGAGCTCCTTGGCTTATTTAACATGGAGTGTTTTCAAGCCAAGATGTTGTTCATTGGGTTTGTTAGAACACACAGGAGATCCGTTCCTAAACACACCAACCTTATTAACCATCACTGGACTCAGGCTATTTCCTATGGGAAATACAAAAATTTTTGTTTTCAATAAAACATATGGGCCAAATTAGAAAGTAAATAAACGAATACTTCTCAAGAATCCATGATAACACTTGCCGAGCAGTGGGTCAGGCCAGATTTAATCTAAAATCTTTCTGCTGCATGTAAATGATTATGTCATAGCATTTGTCTTTAATTACCTCTTTCCAAAGACTTGACTCATAATGTGTTTCTCGGTTAACCACAAACACTTGTTCTACAAGACTTGTCATATAGATTCACTCAACCCCTATTCCCACTCCTCCTTTGCTTGTTCTTTGCCTCATTATTAAGTCATAACTCCTGCAAAAAGAAATTCTGAGACATTGTCTAAACTATCCTCTCTGATGTTCTGAAGATTTCCATGCACAGAAAAATGGCACCTTTTCCACTTGACTCTCAAAGACCCTTAAAATGAGCTTCACGGTAGTGGAAATAGCAGTACGGTATCATCACAGCTTTGCACTTCCATGGCTATGTTCCTTTGAGAATTCCAATGAGCTCAAGAACATACGAAAATAATAAAGACAATGGGTTGTAGCTTATAATGAGTATAAGTCAATTAAGCAACCACATGCATGTGTTTTTGCTTCATCACTTCTCGCCTCACCTACTCCTGTAAGAAGCAGTGTGAATGCTGAGTTACCCCTGGAGGAGTGGAATCCACCACCTCCTTCAGCTCACTCAGCACATGCTGTTAATCCATCTAGTTTTAGCAGCAGCATTGGCTCCCCGGAGTGGTGGGTGCCATCTCTTCAAACTAACCCTGTGTAGTTTGGGATTATAAAATGTGGGGAAAATGCGGGAAATGATGTAATGCTAAAGGCATGTCCAGCGGGATTGGTTTTATTTTAAAGTTTAGTAGAAGGAAGCACTTAGGTGGTATATTTTGTGAATTTTATATGCTTTCTGATATTTAAATCTTAATGCTGCTTACCTGAAATTCCCAGTTGTGGCTTTTTGATGGTTTCTTAATTTTATTTATTTTGTTTTTGAAAAGTCAGAATAAAAACAGTTCTGTTAAAATAGAAATAGTTATATGATTTGGGAGGAAAAGGGTTAAAATGAAAATTTACCAGTTGCGATACTAGTATTGGAAGATTGGGTGACATTGATGGGGTCTCCAGGAAAGAGATAGATTGAGCATCTTTCAATTCTGTATCAGTTGTGTATTTCAGTAGTGATCATTATTACAGGCCATAGTCCAAACCCTTACTGGGATTCCTGGTTCTGGTTAGTGACTTAGGACATTGTGTTAACAGAGGAATTCCTTTTTGCCTATTAGATTCAAAATAGAACTGGTCACCTCATTGGAGGTTTTCCTTTACCACAGGACCTCATGCTGAGATTCTCAAGGTCTTACAACTTTGTCAGTGAGAAGATGCAAAGGAAGGATGAGACCTCTGAAAAAAGAACATGTCAGGGAGTCCTTTGCCTCCTCCAGCATTTCACACTGCTGGTTTTCCCTGTGCATATCTTAGGGGCCCCCATGGGTTGCCATCTATTGAGTGGACAGAAAGAAGGGAAAAAAACATGGAATCCATGTAAAATATTCAACATGGGAAGCAAAAACAAGAGCAGGGGAGTCCAAGATGTCTGCCAACCATTTAAGGATTACAAACCGCAAAATGGGATTTCACAACACAGCACCTTTCTCTGCATCTCATTCATAGGCTTGGTGGTTCTGAGTTATACTAGAAAGGCTTAGAAAGGCCATGACTTTCCCTGGGTGCTAAAGAGTGTGACACAACTCACTAGTATGGATAATTTGCTCTCCTGGCCCAAGCATTCAGCAAGGAAGAGAAGGAAAGGAATAAGGACCAGGAAAATTGAGACAAGGTGCATCCCAGGTGGTGAGGTGCTTGAAGTCCTGAAGAAGTGTAACACGAGGGCTGGAGGGATGGCTTAGAGGATAAGGCATTTGCCTGAAAAGCCAGAGGACCCAGGTTCAATTCTCTAGGACCCACATTAGCCAGATGCACAAGGGGGCACAGGCATCTGGAGATCGTTTGCAGTGGCTAGAGGTCCTGGTGCACTCCAGTTCTCTCTCCCTCTTTCTCTGTCAAATAAATAAAAATAAATAAATAGATAAATAATAAATGTAATATGAAGGTGGGGGAGAATCTCGGACCATAAGGAGGCAACATGGCACACTAGGTGCTTAGAAGGGAATACGGTTCTAAAAACACATTTCATCCAACAAACAATTTCATTAGAATTGGTGGTACAAATGGGCCTGGGGCTCCAGACAATGGGACTATTTCGTTGCTAATAACCTCTATACAAAGTCCCCTGGTGACAGGAAAATTGGCTTTTAATGCTCTCAGGACTAGTGTGTTTATCTGGTGGTTTCTATGTCCTGATCTGTCTGTAAATTGTATTTGAAAAGGCTTGTTCATACATGACCTGTTTTGCCCCATACACTTGTCCCTAGTTTCTACAACTCAGACCACCTTGAGCTCTTTCTGTATATTTCCTTCTTCAAGGAAGGAAAAAGTCTTGTAGGCTTCTTATGTCTGTTGATTCAGAATATACTTCTTATCTCAAAGGGAAGAAAAGAGCATACTCTGAGCCAGCTAGTGACCATGATCTAGGAGCAAGGATTCAGGTGAATTTAAGAAGCATGTTCTAACATGGAAACAGTTACAAAAACTGCTGTAGTCACAGAACAAAAGAAAGCCATACCTTTAAGAAGTAGACATCTCTACCTAGTCGGCAAAGGAGGATCTCTGTGAAGTTACCCAAGCCAGCAAAGGAACAAGGATAGAAGCATATGTGGAACAGGAAATCAAAAGATATCAGTTGTTGACCAAAGAAGTTCAGGAGACATTAAGTAAGTGATGAATCCAACTGAGAGTACACTCTAGATTGTTAGGAATAAAAACTTTTTAAAAAATACTTTTTACTTATTTATTTGCTTGAGCCAAGGAGAGACATAGAGAAAAGAACAAGCAAAGAGTATGGGTGCCAGGGCCTCTTGGTGCTATAAAGGAACTCCGCATGCATCCACCACTGTGTACATCCAGCTTTGCATGGTTACCAGGGAATCGAACCTGGGACATCAGTTGTTGCAAGCAAGAACCTTTAACTACTGAGGAATCTCTCCAGTCTAAAATAAAATAAAAAAAAATTTAAATTGGGGCTGAAACCAACTGCTCTCTGAGGGTGGGAATTCCTGCTTGGCATTGAAAACCTAATCAAAAGCCTATGGCTGGGGAGGTCATAAGCCCTAAGGGAGATAAAGGGACTACTACTGTTGTCTGGCTAAATGCATATAATATGTCCATCACACTGCCCTTTAAATATTTATGTTTAGGCCAATATATATATTTAATTATTTTGACAATTTCTATACGTACAGACAATAAACCGTGATATTTTCCTCCCCTCCCCCACTTCCCTGTCACAACTCGGCTCCCCATCATATCCCCTCCCTCTCTCCATTAGTCTCTGGTTTATTTTGTTGTCATCATCTTTTTCTCCTATTATGAGGGTCTTGTGAAGGTTTTGCTAGGCACTTTGATGTCAAGGCCAATTTTTGTCTGGACAGTTGCATTTTAAGGAGTGGTGCTCTTCCTTTGGCTCTTACATTCTTTCTGCCACCTCTTCTGCAATGGACCCTGAGCCTTTGAGGGTGTGATAGAGATATTTTAGTACTGGACACTCCTCCGTCACTTCTTCTCAGCACTTTGTTGACTTTTGGGTCATCCCAGTGGTCATCATCATTTGAAAGGAGCAGTTTCTCTAACCAAAAGTGAGAGTAGTATTAATATATGAATATGAACATTAAGTGTTTTCAGGGCAGTTTGGTGAGAATAATATATGCATTCAGCCAGATAAGAGCAGGCTTATACCCCTAAGGCTCATGACATCCCCTGCCATAGGCTTTTGATTAGGTTTTCAGTACCAGGCATGTATTCCCTCCCACAGAGTGGGCCTTCAGTCCAATTAGAGAGCAGTTGGTTTTCCCCAGAGCAGACATGCCACTATTGCACCTGTTCGGTAATTTGGCCTGTCTGGCCAAACTTAAGGTTTCCAGTGTCCACTGTTTTCACCACTGATGACTTCTGTCTCCCATAAGGCTGCATACAGTGCAGCTTTTTCCAGCTTTCAGTTGGCTGGTCTACAGGGAGAAGGTTTGTAGCTCAGCACCAGCTTGATTTTTCAGTGACCTTGCTGCCCAGACATGTGAAGTCTTCAGTGAAAGGGTCTTACCATCTGTTACTTATGGGAAACTAAGGTAGGCCAATATATTAATGCTATTTTCAGTCTTAGTTACAGATGCTTCTATTTTCAGATAGCAGTGACGACTGGGATGACTCAGAACTCACCAAAGTGCTGACATTTGACTGTCAGCACTAAGTGAGACATCTCTATCACATCCTCCATGACTCAGAGACCATTGTAGAGGAGGTGGTAGAAGGAATGTAAGAGCCAAAAGAAGGGGGGAACTGCATACAATGCTGTATTCCACACACAATATAGCCTTGATATTCATTACCTCACAGTGGCCAATGCTACCTACATAAGACCTGCATAATAGGAAGGAAAAATGATGACATCAAAACAGAAGAGACTTGTTGAAAGAAGGGATTCAGTGGAGGAGGCATTTGGGAGAAGGGAAAAAGAAGTGATGGAATGGGATTATGATCCTTGTATATTATCTATATTTATGGAAGTTGTCAATAAAACATTAAAAATTGGACTGAACAAGCCGGGCGCGGTGGCGCACACCTTTAATCCCAGCACTTGGGAGGCAGAGGTAGGAGGATCGCCGTGAGTTCAAGGCCACCCTGAGACTCCATAGTGAATTCCAGGTCAGCCTGGGCTAGAGGGAGACCCTATCTCGAAAAACCGAAAAAAACAAAACAAAACAAAAAAATTGGACTGAACAGGTAGAGTGAAGTAATAAATGGAATAAAGCAGAAGATACCTATTATAAGATGAGAATTAAAAGGACAATAGTGAAGAACTGAGTTGGGACAAAGTGAAATCTGGGGTTGCCTTGCAACCAACAGTCAGTTATAAAGTCTAGTGTTTCAGAAATTTGAATGCTAAGGTTCATCTCAAAAGAGAATTCTAAGATCACTTAAAGGACACTTTCACCTGAAAATAGAGGCAACGGAGGTAGGGGTTGGGGGAATAAGAAATGAGAAAGTCTCATGCAGTTGTTTTCTTGAATAGGAATTTGAGGGACCCCAGAATTAAAGGACACTTTCACCTGAAAATAGAGGCAACGGAGGTGGGGGCTGGAGGAATAAGAAATGAGAAAGTCTCATGCAGTTGTTTTCTTGAATAGGAATTTGAGGGACCCCAGAAGGTTGCATTAGGTGGCGTTACCTGAGGAGTGACTCTGAGATAAGAGTTAAAGCCCGTATCTGGTTTCATTGCAGGCCTCACAATTTCATTGTTGGTCTTACACTCCTGCGCTTTAATCTGGAAAAACGTATCCAAGATCTGAGATGTGACAGCCTAATGGTAGTAAGAGTGGTGAGGAATACCAGGTATGGTTTAGACCATAGGGATTTGAGGCATTTTGTGGTTAAGGATTATAATCAAACTCATTCTCCCAGTTGGACTGAAGAGATGGTAAATCATGGGAAGACTATGGTAGAAGTATATTTTCCCCACTGGTGTGACTTATGAAGTGGGTGTGGGAGAAGACTTCCTAACACAAAAGGCAATTCCATACAACAATTTGAAAGAACTTAGACCACGTGTAATCTAATTTTCCTGAGAACAATGGGACATTGACTCAGCTAGTTTATGTTTGTGTCATTAGTGTGGTAAGATGGTCCAGCCCTTACAAGATGATAGGAGCCCATAGAGATGCACAACTTCCAGGTAATGTAGAGAGCTTTGTAGACCCCTTGCATAATTTTAGATATGCATTAAGGGATATTGTACAATTGTAGGGAGTGGAAATCTCAAACCTGGACATTAATTATTTCATTTATTAAGATGTTAGTTACCATGTCAGCACCTTTGGGAAGATCCAAATGTTCATGAGGGTCCTCTGAGGCCAGTTAGCATAATGGCCTGGTGACTAGGACAAAACTGAGATCCCACAAGTGAAAAATGTTAGCTATTAGCTAGGCCAAGGAAGGAAAGCAGTTTGCTCTTGGAAAGGTAAAAGAATGTTTCTGTAATTAGTTGTCTATTTTTGAATGAAACCTCACTGGTGGGTGTTTTTCAAAACCCCAGATATATAACCTCAGTTTTCAAAAATTTTAAAGGTGAATCACTTTACACTTTTTTAAAATTTTGAGGTAGAGTTTCATTCTAGGCCAGGCTGGCCTGGAATTCACTATAGAGTCTCAGGGTGACCTCAAACTCATGGCGATCCTCCTTCCTCTTGCCTCCTGAGTGTTAATTTAAGGCATGTGCTACCACACCTGGTTCTGTGCACTTTTGAGGGAGGCAGAAAACTGAGCAAAATGACGGTATGGGAGACAGAAACAGGGAAGGTGGTATAGAAGAGTTACCCACACATTGCTAGGAAGTTCTAGGAGAGAGGGAGATCTGGGAGAAGTCTCAAGGTAAAGCTTATCCTGAGATGTGGAAACTGTCCTAGAATCCACAAAGAAGAACTGTCCAGGTGAGCTGTTGGGCTGACCTAGTGGGAGTGTCTGTCCTAGTAAAGACAAAAATGTCTAGTGAGGAAGGGCCAAGTAAAATAGACAACAATGCATCCTTAAGGTTAATCACCTCCTTAAGCTATAAAATACCATGTGAAAGTGTACTTGGGGGTTTCCCATTAAAGAGAGACTATTTTCTCCCAGTCAAGAATGACTCTTTTAATAGATTGTTTTTCTTTCATTCTTTTTTTTGGGGGGGGGGTTTCTTTTCTTTTTTTTTTTTTCTTTATTAGTTAGTTTTGTATTCAGCAAATACAGTCAGTTTGGTACCATTATTAGGCTCATCCATGACCTACCCCCTCCCCTTGGCCCCTCCTTGTTGAGGTATACGGGTCATGCATTGTAGAGTTAGCCCACAGTTATGGGTAAGCTAAATGTCTCTGCATATCATGACCCAACATGTGGCTCTGACATTCTTTCTGCCCCCTCTTCCGCAAAATTTCCCTGAGCCATGTTGGGTTCATTTTTGGTCTGCTTCAGTGATAAGGTGTTGGGGGCCTCTGAGGCTCTGGCTCTCTGATTTGGTAGGAGTTGATTTTTCTCTGTGCTGATCTCCTTCCCCCTTGTGCTGGTATCCGGTTCATCAGGAAAACAGCCCCCTTGCTTGTTTCTCCAATTTTTCTTAGTTTCAGCTGGGGCCCTTTTGTGGTATGATGGGGTGGCTCTCTCCTTAGGATCTACATCTATCTGAAAAAGAGACGCAGATTCTCTAATGGAGAGTAAGTTAGCACCAGGACAAATGAGATAACCCTTACTTTTGTTTTATAGACAATTTAATAGGTGTAGGCCCTCTTGTAGCCCACAATTGATGGTAGCTTGATATTGGAGAGCGGGCTTATGTTTGGATATGGTTCTGACTTGTTTCCCAGCTCCAGCTATGGGTCCCATGCCAGTGAGGGGATCAGTTAGCCGAATTGAGAGCAGTTGGTTCCCCACCATGGCTGTGTGCCACCACTGCACTTGTGTGGGCATCACAACAAGTTATTTGCTGCTAAGTAGGTTAGACCATGCGTTGCTTCGACAGATATTGGTCAATTTCCCCCAGTCACCCGTGTAGCACCTTCTGGCACTAGACGCGCTGACTGTCTGGGGACTGACTCTCTTCCAACTTTCAGCCATGCCGTTCTAATTTGCATGTCAGTCACATAAGGTGTCTTCAGCAGTAGGGTCTTACCACTAGCCTTTGGTGGGTCATCAAGTACTCTGACAGAAACCTGTCTGTCTTTTAGAAAACCTTGTAGGTCTCTCTGATCAAAAGCTCATTGTGGATGATAGCCCCATGCTGGTTCTGGGAGTTACAGGTCACTGCCCACTAAGAAAATGAGGAAAAAGATAACTAATATACAAGAGTTAGAGATAAGAGAGAGAGAGGGAGGGAGAGGGGAAGTGAGGGAGGGAAGATGTAGGAGATTAAGGTTAGTCTTGATCTTACCCTCTCCAGTGTCTTGTGGTTCAGGTGTTCCCTGTAAGGGCCTGGTGAAATTTTTGGTGCCACTGCTATTTTCTGCTCCCATTGCATGAGAGTGCCTTCCTGTGCAATGTTCCCTTTGGCTATTTCCTACTCCTGTCTCTTATTGCTGTGTAATAGACACTATCCTCAAGCATAAGGACAATGGTGCAGAGGAGAGATCATGGTGAGATCCCAGAACAATAATGTCATGGCTTTCCAACACCTAAAGTGTTGTGTTGTTCTTTCTTTCTTCTTTTCATCTTGCTAAGTTTGAGTATCCCCAAACTCATTCCATTTTTAACATGTTTATTTATCAATATCATCTTTGATTTTTTTATACTATGTATAGTTCATTGTATTTCTTATAGCACATAAGTTTTCATTAGTTACCTTCTGTTCATTTGACAGATCTATTCATGTAAATGTTTTCTATTGCCTTTTCCTCTGTGTCTTTACTGGTTATAACATTTCCTCTGTGTCTTCATTCCCTCACCCAATCATCACCATGATGGACAAAGAAATGAGAGAGGCTGGCCTTGGTTCCGCACTGAGCAGTTCTGGTCACAGAAAGTTCCTTAGCTCCACTTACTTAAATGAGGACTTTCCTTACATTGAAGACAAAATGACAAACATGGGAACTGCAAGATCCTACCATGATAATCTTACTGTATTCCCAATCCATGTTCTGTGATTCCAGAACTATAAAATATTGTGGTCACCATCATGCCCTTGCTTTTGCCATTAAGCTTACATTATAGACCAGAATTTCTGGGAAATGTCTTCTCTCTAGCTTAACTGGTCCCTGTGGTTCCCAACTGTGGTGTCATTAATCCTATAGGTATGTAAACAATTTTACATAGGAGAATGAATGTTTCTTCTTGACTAGATAAAACATTCCAAATAGCCACCTCTCTTTTGTCTTTTGGATGTGTGTTTTCCTTAGCACCCAACTTGGTTTTCTCTGGAATGTCAGGTAAACCTTCATTGTCAAGCTAGGGTGCCACCCATTTTTCCCCAACTAACTCTGGCAATGCTTACGAGGAGTGGGAAGAAGGGATCTGTGTCAAGGGGAAACCAAATGTCCAATTTTCTCCCTGTCAGCTATGACAACATGTAGCAAGAACTTGAACTTCAAAGGTTTTGACTGCTGCAGGAAGCTATATAATCTATGACATTCAAAGTGGGTTAACCATCTCCCCAAAAAGTATGTCAGTAATCTCCTCGCTGCTTCCATCCCCTCTGATTTATTACTGTGTCTTTTGACCTTCTTTCTCTCTTCATGAAAAGCATTAAGCTGCCATTTTACATAGCAGAGGCCAGCAGATAAATATTAAAATTTAATGTAGACCCTCATTTGGGACAAGTCTTAAAGATCTCTTGGGCATAAAGTGCTACAGAAGCATGTGGGTTTTGATATCCTTCAGTCATGTAAGGAGGAATAATGAAAGGACCATGTCCTAAGAGAAAAATTAAACTTTCCATAGACAGAACATAGCTGCATTTTAAGTAACCACTTGAAAGACATGACTGCTGTTTTGGCAAAAACTAGTAAGCCACACAAAATTAATTTCATGTTTCAATGACATTACTTTCAGGAATTTTATGTTGACATACGTATGGAGTAAGGGTTATATAGACAATATATCAATGTTCCTATACCAACACAAAGTATTTCAAATCTGAATAGAAACTCAGCTCTTTAAAATAGTCTTGTTCCATATAAAAAAGAATGAAGTTGTAATTTTCAGACTAATAGTCTAAATGTTAATTGCTTCTTGAACGAAGTTTAAATCAAATCCTTGGCACTCACCATAACTCCTGTGCTGAATCCAAGACACATGTCAACTTATTTCCAATCTCAGCTTCCATGTAGATAGTGATGCTTATATATGATTCATGCCAGCTGCTAAAAATAGCATAGTGTATGATTAGATTATGTGCTAAGCTACTAAAAGAGTATATAAATGCACACATACATTCAAAATATAATTATTTTTATGCAAAAAATATCCTCAGTCTTTAACTGGAGAAGGGAGAAATTACTGGCATTGGCCATTGACATTCCTGTGTGTCCCATAACATCTAAGAGATGTGCATTACCCAGACATAAGAGTGATGTCACTACCTGTGTCTACAAAGTGTCTACATCTGCGAGTGTCTTGGAATGCCTTGACTCCCTTCCAGTGGTGCCATGCCCTTCATTTCTTATTTGCTAGCTTGTCTCCAATCCTATCTAATTCGCAGAGTGGAGGAATATGGATACTCTTCAGGAGAGTCCCCTATCCTAATCTCAGAGCTCAGCATTTTCTCTTACATATACATCATTTTATGGGTGTATCCTTACATACATAAGCCTTAGCTTGCTTTTTAGCTTGTATGAGAAACAAATGCAACTTGTAAAGTACATATAATGTGACATTTAATTGGTAAAAGTAACTTTAGTAATAGAAACAAAGCTAGTTGTATTACATTTCACTGACTTTTGACATCAAGTCATAAAAATTATTATTTCCTTATTGTATTTGGAATCTAACAAAGGTCAAATGTCATTATGAACATGATGATTTTCTTTTCTTTTTTCTTGAGTCAGGGTTTTACTATGTATATAGCTCACCTGTTGCTCATTATATAGGCCAGGCTAGCTCAAACTTGCAGCAGTCCTCCTACCTCATCTTCCCAAATGCTGGGATTATACATCCATCAAGACATGCCTCTTGGATAGCAATATCATTTTTAATAGTCTAAACCATTGATTAATTTTTAGTCAATATTTGCAGTTAATGTGTGAATAAACTGATTCGAGTTCATTTGATTAAAGTATATCAGACCAAATCCTTCAAATGTCAACATGTTAGCATATTAGGTCAAATTCTGGTTAAAAAAAATAACTTGGAAAAAGAGGCTCATGCCATATCCAGCTTTGTACAAATAAGACTATTGTTTAGACTTACACTAAGTCTTATATGTTGGGTAATCCATTCGTATACAGTACTATTTGATGTTGTATGTGCCATGGAGGAACTCGAAGATCACTGTTTGTCCAAAAACCAAAGATAGAGACCTATGAGAACAGAGTTACAGGTCTTCTCCTGCCACAACATCCCTATGTGACATTGGCTTTCCCTGTTCGGTTTCTCTGAGCCTCTATTGAGTCTAGTGCACAATGGAGACATATGCTTCCTTATTAACTCATAATATTGAGGTGAGAAGGAAAGGCTGAGAATGGTCACAAGAATGTTTCAGGAAAAAGTAAACCATATTGCTGCTTTATGGGTCACTAGGAATTGAGATCCTGTCCACAACTTTCTGGAAAATAATAATAAAAATCTTAGCATCCATAATTGATAGAAAAAACAGTTGTTTTTTCTTCTGTTTAAATCAACAACTGAATGGGGTATGTGGTGTGCCAAATTTAAAAATAGATGCTGGTCTTCTACTTGCCTCTGGGCTCAAAAAAGTTAGGCTTGGCAATGAGTACTATTTGCATCTAATCCCAGTTCTGCTCTAGAGGCCTTCATAAGACTGTTTAGAAAAGTTTGGGGCACAGAACAGTCTTACAAAACAACATTTTGATCAGTTGGAGTAAATGAATTAGAAACATATGGATCAAATTTCCCTAAAAAAAAATGCATCAGGATTGAAAAATTAAGGAGAAAAAAAGCACTGGGATTTACTCAAATTTGTAAGGATTCACTTGGGAAACTTGACAATCCTAAGACCTCAAGCATTTTTGCAGCATGCATTAGCTTGACTTGGGCTCCATCGCCATTAACTTTGATGATGTTAACCAACTTCTCTCTTCCCAGGAACTTATGATTGTTAACATTTCTTTTTATAGGATTTTAAAGCTCTCACAAATATGCATGGAAAATCCAGCCTATCATAAATAACTCTTATGTGGGCTGATGAACAAAATGTTGGGCTTATGACAACTTGTATATAGCATCCCATAACTAGTAACTGTACTCACTTACTAGTAACTTATGGAAGTAGGAGTGCTCATTTCAGCTAATGCCACCACACAGTGTTAGCATCAGCACTGTTACTTGAAAGTCACATAAGTAGGGTAGTTGAATATTCCAGGTGCCAGATTTTTCTCTCATATGTAGTGGAACACTCAAATCACCTTAATCTGCTTGCATTTCTTTCTGTTGTTAGTAAGAAGCAATAACAGTTTGCTTAATGATACTCAATACACATGGGAACAGACCCAACCAACTGGGTCTGAGAGGGTAGGATAGAAATGGGTTGGATGATATTAATGTTTATTCCAGTTTCTTCTTATTACTCTTCCCACTGAACTTTTATCTAAATTATAACCTGATTCCTCCTTGCTCATAAATAGTCAGTGGATATTTAAACTATATGTATATATGTATATGTATATGCATATATATATATACATATATATATATATATATATATATATATATTTATTACACACACTATTTTTTATAACTCTAATTAGCTTTCCATTTACACCAAGGATCACTCTATGGGCCAGGGATGATTAAACTAAGTTGAACATATTAAAAAGGAGCAGCATCCACCCTGAATAAGCAAGTAAAGGAAACACACACACACACACACTCATACACACATACACTCACACACATTCACACACACACATACACTCACACACACACATACACACACACACACACACACACACCCAGGATGGAATTCAAAGACTGTTTAATCCTTCCTTTATGTTATGTTGATAAGAAATAAACAACTTGTATGATGGCTACATCACTTTCTAGGTTCAAACACTCCATGGTGTATCTGCTCATGATTTGAGAACACATGCCCAGACTCTATTACTTTGAAGAATATAGTATGTTAACTCTGGAAACACATATACTTGAAGTACGCCCACATTCAGAAATTGTTTTGGTGCTGACCTTTCACAAACTTCCTTCCTTCTTAGATTGTATTGATGTGGGTTATTCCATCTGCAACATGCCTCTATTTTCACAAAAGCTACACTTTTTTTTTTCTTACAAAGTCAGAGTTTATTAGTTTGGGTCAACTTGATAAATGGTAAGTTTCAGTATTAGACAGTGGGGTAATGTGTGTTTTATTTTGTTTTAATTCACCGCATTTATTATACTCTTCTGTCCTGACCATGCAGCCATTTTGTTATTAAAAATCTAATGAAAACAAAGTACACAAAGAACCATTGTTAATACACTCATCATTTTTTTTTCCTGTTAGGTGGACTTACAAGGACCTGTTTTTCTGGTCTGAGTATGAATGAAAAGTGGCCTGCTTTAAATTTATGTAGAACTTATAATAAAAATGAATCTTGCATTTATTTTAAGGGCAAATCTAAGTTGTGTGGATTCATAAGCCACTGCAATAAAAAGTTGATTGAAATCTGAGTCTTGACCTTTTCTCTGTAAGGAATATTTGACATCTTTCTAATAGATCTGTTTTACTAAAACATAGTTTTAAATTAAGGTCAGGTTGAATAAGAATAGTGGTATTTTCAATATGTTTTATTAGAACAATTTATATACCTACAACACATTTATTCAAAGTTATTACAATGCCCTTTTTTTCTTAAACAAGATTTTAAAAAATGTAACCTAATCATAGCTTTCTTTAAGTTAATAATTCTGAAAATCTTTACTGGGTCTTGATCTCCTCTTTATATCTGGATATCAATATTGAATCATCTTCAACTTTCATTGACCCACTGGTTGCTAAGAGACAATTCTCCATGGGTCTCTCTTGTGTTCATGTCTTATAAGCAGTCAAACTAACTTTGTTCTAGATGGTCTTCTCAAGTATGGCTGAATTTATAACATATACAGATGACCTTGGAAGACAGAGATAGTGAATCCAAATACAGCAAAGGCCACGCATGCTTAGGAATTACTAGGAAAAAATGTTGGGATTTCACAGCTCATGGCTTCTCTGTATATATATATATATATATATATTTGAGAAAGGGGGGAAGATAGAGACAGAGACAATGGGTGTGCCAGGGCCTCCAGCCATTGCAAATAAATTGCAGATACATGTGCCACCTTGTGCATCTGGTTTACATGGGTGCTGGAGAATCAAACCTGAGTCCTTAGGTTTCACAGGCAAGTGCCTTAAGCACAAGGCAATCTCTCCAGCCCAAGGGTTTCTCTTTTTCTCTTTTGTGACACAACTCATTACACATGCAGGCATTACCTGACTCTCTCTCTCTCTCTCTCTCTCTCTCTCTCTCTCTCTTTGTGTGTGTGTGTGTGTGTGTGTTGGGAGGAGGGGTAAAGTATGTGTGTGGTGAACCAAACCTAAGGACTTTTGCATGCCAGCCAAGCACTCTATTACTGTCACACTCTGAATAGCCCTATCTGGCTCTTTTTGCCACCTGTTAGACCCCAAGGAACCAGCATAGAAGGTGCAAATACTCTGTATCCTGCTGTTGTTGTAAGCAATAAAGTTGATTGTCATCTATCCAAGAGCCTCATACTCTTTGCCAGACTCCATGAAATTGACAGGCTAACTTGCTAGCTTCTAAGTAATGTGAAATCTCACATGTTTCACATTTGGCCCTAGGCTTGCATTTACTGATCTGTTCTTTCATTATAAATAGTCTTCTGATTTCTATGAATTGAGATTTCATAAAGACAACTGTCAAGTTAGAGTGAGAAATCGGGGTCAGGGAAATAGCTTGGTAAAGTGTTTGCAGCATGAGTAAGAGGACCTGAGTTTGGATCTCCAGCACCTGGTATTGTGGAGTATAAGAAATGCAGGAAAGAGAGGGTCATTGAATTTGCAACATAATCTTGTGTTTTGGAAATGGCCATGGGCAGTGTGCAGCAGGTTTGCTGGTTTGCCTGCATGGAGACATTATGAAGCCATGAGGATGAATCATGTGGATTCATTGCAGTGGAGACCCAGTGGAGATGCTGGGGACCACGAGATGGCAGCTAAGGAGAGCTGCTGGCCCCAGATGAAGTTTTCCAGGACTGTGAGTAGCCTAGGCTGAGGGTCAGAATTGGAATCCCAAAGCCTTTTTGCTGGTTAGAATTTTCATACTTCGAAATTCGTCACTAACTACAGTGTTGGACTTGGCTACAGAGTTTGATGTTTGCCCAGGTTGTTTTAAATCTTGTACTGTTTGAATATTTCTTTGCTATGCCCAATTCCATCTTTGCAGTGTGAATGTTTATTCTGTGCCATTATGGGTTTCAGGGGGATTTTTTAGTAGTATGGCTCAGTTAAAAGATCTTGGGATGTTTGAACATCATTAGGATCGATATAAACTATGGGGACTTTTTCTAAATTAATTAGTTATTTATTTGAGAGCGACAGACAGAGAGAGAAAGAGACAGACAGAGAGAGAGAGTGGGCGCACCAGGGCTTCTAGCCACTGCAAACAAACTCCAGACGCAAGCGCCCTCTTGTGCATCTGACTAACATGGGTCCTGGGGAATCGAGCCTTGAACTGGGGTCCTTAGGCTTCACAGGCAAGCACTCAACCACTAAGCCATCTCTCCAGCCCACTATGGGGACTTTTAAAGTTGGACTGAATGCATTGCATCTTACATCATGGGTGGTTCTCAGTTTATGGGGGCCAGGGGTGAAATGTGGTGGTTTGATTCAGGTGTCCCACATAAACTTAAGTGTTCTGAATGCTATGTTCCCAGCTGATGGAGATTTGGGAATTAACACCTCCTGGAGGCAATGCATTGTTGGGTGTGGTTCATGGTCTCCCTGGAGCCACTGTGCATCAGTTTCCCAGGGGTGTTCAGGCAACTGTAGAGCAGGTCTTGAGTGGCCGTAAGTGTGACAGGAAGAAACACTCTGGAGACAGCTTCAGAAAACAAGTCATTTATTTGTCAGGTGAATTGGTTTATAAGCATCTGTGAAAAAGTGTGAAGAGGTACAGGTCATAAGGGAATTGGTTAGTACAAAGGTCCTGCTGATGCCTAATTACCATGTAGTGACATCACGGGTGAGCGGGAAAGGGTCAAATGGCCTAAGTAGTGGAGGGAAAAGGTATAGAGTAGGGTCATAGGGGGATTGGCTGTGTGAAGTTTGCTGGCTGATACCTCATTAACATAAAGAGACATGCCAGGCAAGCAGCAAGAAGTCACGAGGCTCTAGGGAAAGTGAAACCTAAGTCTTATCAGGATATCCAGGCACCACAGGCTGGGGAAGGAAGCGGCCTCACCCCTGCTGTCTGGAGGTGAGATGTAGGCTTGGTGCAACCTTCAGGGGAGGGAGCCTGCTGGTCTCAAGGCGAAGTTATTGAGAACTAGGCCTGCTGCAAACCCCGGGGTCCAGGGCCCTTAGTCATGCCTGACAGCTCAGGCCTCCTTAAACCTTCAGTGGCCTGGGGACCTCAGCTGTGCCCTACATTTGGGGGTGGGCTTATAGGTATTATGGCCAGTGTCCTCTTGCCAGTGTCTGGTACACACTTCTGTTGCTATTGTCTGCCTGATGTTGGTGAGGAGGTAGTGTCCATCCTCTGTTCATACCATCATTTTCCCCTGTCATCATGGAGTTTTCCAAGTCTGTAAGCCAAAATAAACCTTTTTACCCACAAGCTGCTCTTGGTCAGGTGATTTCTGCCAGCAATGTGAACCTGACTGCAACAGTAAAGAGCTTCTGACCAAGGAACTCACTTCATAGCCAAGGAGGTACAGCAGTGGGCTCTTGGTCATGGAATTCACTGGTCTCACCATGTGTCCCACTACCCTGAAGCAGCTGGCTTGATACAATGGTGAAATAGCCCTTAAAAGAAACAACTACAGTGCCAACTAGGTGGCAATAGCTTGGAGGGCTGGCGGAGTGTCCTCTAGCAGGCTGTATATTCTCTGAGTCAGCATCCTATATATAGTACTT
Source organism: Dipus sagitta (assembly GCA_036346955.1). Classification (NCBI taxonomy): domain Eukaryota; kingdom Metazoa; phylum Chordata; class Mammalia; order Rodentia; family Dipodidae; genus Dipus; species Dipus sagitta. The sequence continues at coordinate 319,208,877 of CM070770.1, forward strand.
TTTCTCCTATAGCCAAGATTCACGGGTCCAGGAGTCAAGGGTGGAAATGGGAATGGTCCCACTTACCATCACCCCAAGTGCTCCATTAGCTAAATTTTTGCTTCCTGATCCTGCAACCTTATGCTCTGTTGGCCTAGAGGTCTTGGTGCCAGAGGGGGCAGTGCTTTTGTCAGGAGACACAAAGAACATTCCACTTAACTGAAAGCTAAGACTTCCCCCTGGCCACTTTGGGATCCTGATGCCCTTGAGTGAACAGGCTGAGAAAGGAGTTATAGTCTTAGCAGGGGTGATTGATCCAGACCACTAGCGGGAACTCAGACTGCTCCTCCACAATGGAGGTAAGAGTGCAGGAGATCTTGTATGGCTTCTCTTAGTGTTACCAAGCCCTGTTATCAAAGTCAAAGGACAACTGCAACAACCCAATAAAGGTAGTGTGATAAATGGCCCAGATCCTTCAGTAATGAAGGTATGGGTCACCCCTCCAGGTAAAGAACTAAGACCTGCTGAGGCGCTTGCTAAACGTGGAGGAAATACAGAATGAGTAGTAGAAGAAGGTAGTTACAAACACCAGCTAAGACCATGTGACCAGTTTCAGAAACGAGGACTGTGATTGCAATGTTTCTGTCCTACTTTGATACGGAGTATTTGTACATACCTACACAAATAAGAAGAGTATATCAGGAGCTCACTGTTGTTGAATTTATATTTGAACTATTATACTAGAGACTAAGCATTCCTCAATGAACCTTGCTTTATGTTGGGAAGAGTGTGTGTTTCTGGTTGTGCATGGGATAGTTGTACCATTTTAGGAGGAATTATGAGCTTATTAATCTTTTCATTTGGAAATTAATATGATGTAAGGAGATATGGTTTGGTATCAAATTGACAAGGGGTGGATTTGTGATGATTAAAGTGTTGTCAGCTTGATCTGTTCAGTCATCCACAGAAATCCCTTTTGGGTGGGTCTCCAAGATTGCTTCCAGGAAGGATTAACTAAAGGAGGAAGTCCTTCCCCCAGGGTGAGCCCATCTCCCCGAGTGGGCGGCCTCTCTCAGAGGGGAACTTTATACAAAGAAGCTCTAGTTGAAAAGATCCCTGTCCTTTCCTTCCACTTGGCTGCTGGAGCTGCTTGCTGCTTTCTAACGTGGATTGAAGACCAGTGCAGACTGAAGATCAGTGTCAACTGAAGACCAACATAGATCGAAACCTAGTGGCTCCTCAGGAAGCCTCCAGGCCTTCAGTGTCTGATCGGGACTGCTGAGGCATCTGGCCATGTGGACGGAATAGCTATTGGATTCCTTAATTCTCGGGCCTGCAACTGCTATTGGACTATGATAATCTAATCCAATAAATGCCCTTTTTAATATAATTCATTCTAGCAGTTCTATTCCTCTAGGGACCCCCTTACTAATAAATCAAGCCACATCTAACTGTGGCACTCTGAGTCCACAGACCAGAGGGTAAAGTTTGGAGAGATTTTATTATATTAAGAGAAGGAAAGAGAAGAAAGTAAGTACAAAGAGCTCCCACCATGAGGGAGGTGAGGGGAAGTAAAACCCACATGGGAATAGGGGTGGGAGGCTTACCAGGACCTGGCAGTTAGTTCAGGAGAGATGAACAGCCAGCAAAGAGATGCCTGTCCACCTGGTAAGCTCTACTTATAACCTTATTATGGTGGGCCTTACCTTCCAGCTCAGGTGAGCCAGAGTGAGGTCTGGACTAGGGGCTGCCTCCAGAAGAGACCAGCCATGAAGCTAAGTTTTAGGGCTGAGCTTAACCGACCACAATGCCAGGATCAGATTTAAATTCTAGGAAAGGGGAACTCCCTCCCAGGAGGGACTCTGGTTGTTTATGGAAAAACAGATCTAGGGAACTCCTTTAGTCAAGAGATAAGGAGAGGAAGGATAATTCTCTGATTTCTGGGAAAGTGAAGATTGCAAGGGAAGACTTAAGGATATTTCTTCTTTTAACTTTTGGGGCCCAGTTACCCTAAACTACCTAAAAAAGCTAACTGCCTCCCTCTCACTCTGTTCAAGCTATTTGGTGTCTGCTTTCTTAGCTTGATGGGAGACTTCCCTCAGTAGTATTTACATCTTTTGCATCTAGCTAAGTACATCATCAGAATTCATATTCTTATGGTTTTAAACAAGTCCATAACATAGAAGACTTTCTGCTTTTTGTCAGCACACCTACCATCTTCTGGGCATCAGTCCCAAACTCCCATTAGCTCTTAAATGTCACTCTCCCGTCCACATCCCCACCTCCGTGTGTCCAAGACCAGATCCTTCACATTTCTACCATGACCTTGCTCTATTTCTGAACTACAGACCCTCTAATGATGAGGTGGTTTCCACAAAGCAGCCATCGCAGACATCCTGGACTGCTCCACGCTACCTTCTCTGAGGAGTCAATCAGCAAGCACCTCCGTGCAATGCTGCCTTTGCCATGTTTCTGAAAGTCTGTTTTCCAAAGCTTCCTGTGCAGGAAACTTCTCCACCACATTCCGTACGCATGATGTCTAGCACTGAGATTTTTCCCAAAACCTCTTTTCCTTAGCATCTTCTGTCCATTGAAATCTTGCCCACATTACCCTGTATATGATCCTGAGCTCTACTTGAATGTCATCTTTCCCACAGTATCTTTCCAGATTACAACAGTCAGAGGTCATAACCCCCTTTAAAGCTCCTAATGTGTAAGGCTCAAAGTTCAATTAATAACAGGAGTATTTCCACTCATATTTACATGATGGGATTATGAAGTGCCTTCACATATCCATATCTCTCATGGGCTTATGGGTATGATATATTGACTCAGGCATTTAATCATCTCTTCTAGAACACAAACTCTCATGAGGTTATTTTTTTCCCCCTGCAGTGAATACATTCCACCTTCTGCAGAGCAGGCATTAATCAGAGACGGAAATGAACACACAGAATGAAGGTGGTTTTGCTGATATTCCTGGAAGAAGGTAGCCTGTGGCTGACTGCTTTACCCTTAAGAAGCATCTTATGCCATGGCCAGTAGTTTGGGGATTGGTGAAATTTTTAGCGGTGGGACATTGTTTGCTTTTAATTCATGAGTCAGCTCTGACTTTACCACAGGACAGGCAAGCTAGACATCTTGACAGTTGCTGTGAGGACAAAAATGGGGAAAAAAAACAAGAAAGTTTAGTAGAGTACAGGTAAGGAAAAAAATATATATACCTTAGAGGACAAGTTGGGCTCATGAGGAAGAAATAAAGAGCCAGGTATGCAGCGCCTTTGTTTCTTGCCATGTTTATTGAAGTTGTGCAGAAATGCCTCCCACCAGGGTGAGAAGGGCTCATCCCCAACCTCACAGCTATTTACAAGTGACCTGTGAGTCTTCATCTCTTCCTGAAAGGCCAGTGCTGGCTAACGTATAATGTAGTCATGTGTGGTGGTGCCATTCAGGTGTCCTCCCATAAACTTAGATGATCTGAATGCTAGGTTCCCAGCTGATGGAGATTTAGGAATTATCACCTCCTAGAGGCAGGGTACTGTTGGGGGCTGGCTTATGAGTGTAAAAGGCAGTTTTCCCTTGCCATTGTTTGGCACACTCTCCTGTTGCTGTTGTCTACCTGATGTTGGCCAGGAGGTGGTATCCACCCTCTGCTCATGCCATCATTTTCCCTGCCAGCATGAAGCTTCCCCTCAAGTCCGTAAGCCAAAATAAAACTATTATCCCACAAGCTGTTATTGGGGGTGATTTTTGCCAGCAAGGCCAACCTGAATGTAAAGCCATGGAAGGACGATGTTTGGAAATGAGTTATGAGCAGCTCAGACTTTTTTCACAATTGCGGTTGAATTCTGTCTCTTTTGAAAACAATTTAATTGACTATTTAAGTGGGATCACAGAACGCTGATCATGCCAATAATCTCAGAGGAGGTCACACATTGGTTGTGGAGGTGCCTGGGAAGGACACGGGTGCAGAGGGCCCTGTAGTTCATTCCCCTTCCTGCCTAGCCTCCCGGATCAAAACTGAGCACATGCACGCTGCTGGAATTGGTTTCTAAGACAAGGGCAGGTGAGAACGCAGGCACCTCAGCTTGATGTCCTTCCTTCGGTAAGCCCTGTTCAGTTGGGGAGGAGGGGCAGGGGCCTTTCACCTTCCCTTTGGCATGCTCCAGACACATAGGAGGTCAGTGCAGTTCAAAGGAAGAGGTTTCTGATGGGGATGGGAGGGCAAAGGAAGGCACAAAGGACATGACTACCACAGACTGCCAGGGCTAATTCTGATGACCTCGCAGTAGTGCTGTCCCTAGCTCCCTAGCCCTTCTTCCTTGTTCTTGCTCACTCACCATTTTCTTGTGTCATTCCCACAAAGACTCGTCCATCCTGGTTTGTATTTCTCACTTACTCTGGCCCAGGGGAAAAATGACCTTGAAAAAGTCTGGGGTATGGGGTTGGATGAGACCAGGTTACACCCTGTGAAAATCCACTGAAAGGGGTCTGGGAAGGGCTAGATGTGAAGTAGCCATTTGATACACAACCATGGAGACAAGAAACGATACGGCTACTGCAAGGAAAGACACTGTGAGGAATCCTGGCCCCCAGGGAATCCTGAGGAGACCCTGGGAAAGCAGGTTAGAGGGTGAGGCAGGGACACAGAGGTTAAAGCACTTGTGACCACAGTCACACACACAGGCTTCTTACAAATGGGTCAACCGAACTAAGAAAGGTCATGAAACAAAAGTTAACTGGAAGCTACAGACCTAGGCTCATACTAGAAGCGCCTGATCAGAGGGCTGACAGAAAGTGACCTGAAAATGGGGCAGGAGAGAAATTCTTAAGTCTGGGAAGGGGAGTCTGGAACATATGTTGGCTAGCACTAAGAGTATCTATTATTGTTATCTTTTATTAATTATTATTGTCTGAGGTTTGACAAGTTTTATCTATTTTAGGCTAGGTGTACTTTTAAACATTATATGCCCTTTGTCTGACCTTAATTTTATTTCCCATAATATTTCCCCCCCTTTTTCATCTTTTCTATTCTTTTCTTTTAATTGTATTCATTTATTTGCAAGGAGAGAGAGAATGGGTATTCCAGGCCTCTACCCACTGCAAATGAACTCCAGATGAATGCATCATGTTGTGCATCTGGCTTTATGTGTACTAGGGAATTAAACCCAGGTTGTTAGGTTTTGCAGACAAGTACTTTAACCACTAAGCCATCTCTCCAGCCCCCCTTCCATCTTTTTTTTAAATAAGAAATGTTTGGTTTTTAAAAATTTATTTATTTATTTATTTGAGAGAGGGAGGGAAAGTGAGAGAAGAGAGGAGGAGGGAGATAAAGAGTATAGGCATGCTAGGGCCTCCAGCCACTGCAAATGAGCTCCAGACGCATGTGCCATCTGTCCATCTGGCTTTATGTGGGTACCAGGGAATTGAACACAGATCCTTAGGCTTCACAGGCAAGTGCCTTAACTGCTAATCTATCTCTCCAGATGCCTTTCTGTATTTTATTCACAGTAGTTTTGTTGTTGTTGTTGTTGTTTTAAGAAAGTGAAAACAAACTTAATTGTCACTGCTGCAGCAAAAACTTTCCCTGAAAATTGGTAATCAGTAGTTCAGAGGTACTGGAAGCTTCCTCCCTGCTAGGAAGACGTCATAGTGCTGAAAGCTATTTTGTAGGCTGCTGGGAGAGAAGAGTCATCATCAAGCTTAACTAGTAGTAGACACTGTGAACTACACTACACAGCGGGCCAGTCAGGCAAGATGTGGCCAGCAGTGGAATACTGGCATGAGTCTTATGGAGGTAACCAACTTCACTTTGATTGGATTTTGGGCCCACTCATAAGGGGAGGGAATTTGTGCCTGATGCTAGAAAATGGGGGCTGGGGGATCCCTAGGACCTAAGAGGAAAACTACTACTGTTCTTTGGGTAAGTGTATATGTTGTATGCCCATGAAATTACTTTCTAAATATGTTTGTTTATGTCCATAAATTAGTGTTGCTCTTACCTTTGATTAGAATTTAATGACTGCTAAGGAGACACAAAACTTGAGAAAAAAGTGACTCTGGAATACTCAATGCTGAGTGAGAGACACATCCTTACTCCCTCTAAAGCTCATGCAACGATGTGAAAGATGAGCCAAGACGAATGTAAGAGCCAGAAGAAGCATGGTCATCGCACTCATGAACTCACAGTGACCGCCACTCACAGTTCTTTCCCTCCGCCACCGTCACCCTTGCTCTGAGGACCTGCGGGTTTTCAGACATCTTTCTTAAGGTTTGAGCATGGCGCCTGCTCTGACTTCTTCATGTCTCTTATTCCTATTCCTAGAGAAGCTGAAGCATGTGTGTATTTAAGTCACATTTTGTGTGACCTTTCCTGAGAAACAAAACAAAACTCCGTTCAGGTGCTCTTCAACTGGGCGGTGTGCGCCTCGCACTCCCTCCCTTCTCTGGTGTCTCCAGAAAAGCAGAGCGCTTGCTGCCTCGTCCTCCGTTCCCAGGGCTCCGTCCTGAGACCTTGAAGGATGTCCAGATTTTGTTTCTCACCAGAACACACATAAATACCCACCCCCAGCCCCAGCCCTCTGCCAGTTTTTGTTTTCCCTTCTTATTCACAGGGAAGAAAGAAAGAAAAAAAAAAAAAAAAAACATCTGGCTGCCAATAGATGTTGTGATCCATTAAACATTTGCACAACATAATTTATTTTTTCTAAGTAAGAGGTGTGGCTAGGATGATTCAAAGAAACCATTACCCGCTCCTCTCATGGTCTGCTGTCCCCACTGAGAAACTCGCAGATGCAGTTTTGCTGGAACAGCCTAGTTCCCTGGATGAAGCACATCCACTAAGTGCATGAAGTGTATTTTTCCTGCCTCTTCTTGTTTTCCACAAAACTCTCCAGGTTCCCCTTGATGCGCAGCTTTAAAAAAGTCATCAGATACTTGAGCACCCATTCCAAGAACAGCCAGAATAAAAGCACATGAAAAATTATATATCATTTGGCAAATACAACCGTTTATTCCCATGGAAAAGAAAAAAAACTAAAATAAGAAACCTAGGTTATTGCTCATCTGAGGGCCACGTGTGTCCCAAAGAGACTTTGTAGCAAATACGTGCTTCCTGTGCTCCAGGGGTGACCACTGTTCAACTGGCCAAGTTAGCAACTGGGAAAGTAAAGTTTACAGGGAGGCCTGTCCAGAAAGCAAATTGGCTCCGCTCATGTGTGTGCATGGTCCAGCTGGTGCCTCCCTGGACAGGAGCAAATCCCACCTCCAGGTGCCAGCCACACCCTCCGGGCCTTGGGCCAGTGGTGACTTCCGGCACCAGAGGCTGGAGGGCAGGGCACACTTGGAGAGGAGCGAGCGACCATGGTGAATGAGGTGAGAACTTGGCCAATGCGGGAGAAAAGCAGGCAGCCAAGGCTTGGTTGGGGTCAGCGCGTGTGGGTCTGTAAATCTCCTTCATGGATCATTAGTGCTGAAAGGAGTCCCTGGAGGTCAGTCAGTGGATTCCTCAGCTTCCCCGGGTCACTGCAACACATAGCCTTCCTTCCAGCTCAGACAGATTTGCTTTGTAAGAGGACTATGCTTTTGTCTTTCCTTCTTTCTTTCCCTCCCTCTGTCCCTCCTTGTTTCCTTCCTTCTCCTACTTTCCTTCTTCTTTTTATTCTAAATCTTCCAGTTCCACCTTGTATACTGACATACTCTGCTGATTAGGTCACTGAGGACAAATTTCAGGGAAGGAATAAAAGCTTCGGGCTTGGTTAAAGCACAGTCTGCAGCACTGTGTTAATTTTCAGCCATGGTCATTGTCTTGCGAACGTTCAGGAAAGCCAGAGGGAATGCATGACACTGTACAGTCTATTGATGTTCTTCGAAGAGCAACCTGTATTGACAAATTTATTCAATTAATAGTGATTGAATGCCTGCCATCTCCCGGGCTAGTTGTGGGTTCTGTCTGTACTGGCAAACGATACGAGCAGATCGCAGCCCTCGCCTCACGCATGTCGCCTCTCCCGCTGGTGGAGAACGGAGCACGGCACCCCTACGTACAAAGGCGTCCCCTAGCTCTGTCACTGCAGCTGCCGCTGCCTGTCACTGAGCTTTATGAGAGGTAATTATAGACTCACAGCAATGGACATGGGAGACAAAATCATTACTTATGTTTTATATGAGAATGCTGGGCTTTAGCTAGGTTAGATGATTTGCCTGGAGATCAGCTGCCTAAAAAAAAAAAAAAAAAGCTTGGTTTGGGGCTGTAGGGATGGCTTAATGGTTAAGGCACTTGCCTGCAAAGCCTTAGAACCCAGGTTCAATTCCCCAAAACCCACATAAGCCACATGGAATTTGTTTGCAGTAGCTTGGAGGCCCTGGCACACCCATTCTCTCTCTTTCTGTAATAAGTAAATAAAAATACTTTAAAAAAAAAAGTTTACTTGCCTCAGATCCTGACTCATAACTAGTAGACAGAAATACATGGAAATAATTGACCTAAAAGTCCCCTAGTTTCTAACCCTTTAGTTTAGCTCTCTTGAAAATGCTCCTTGAGAAATCCTCTTTAGAATCATTATAGATGTCTGGTTCATTCAGTTCCACATTTACTGAAAACCTACTGTGTTTTAGGAACTAATCTGGGGGCTGGTTGCCCTACTGGATGTGGACCCTGGCTTCACAAAACATTTGATACGACAAGAGAAAGGCATAGGACATACAACATGAATGCTGTAAGAGAGATGAGAGCAAGGTTAATGATCACAGGACATGGTCAGCCAAGCCCAGCCTGTGAGAGTCGAGAGAAGTTCCTCAAGGTTGTGAGCATCAGAGAAGAAGAATCTGTGTTCTTATGTGTTTATGCACACATATGGATGCATGCTTACATATCAAGGCTCAGTGTGTGCCTGTGTACATGTAGCTATGCTTGTACTTACATGTCCATGTATATGCGCCAAGTGTGTGTGCATACGTGCGTAGGGGGAGCAGTGTGACAACACGATAGAGAAACTGTTGAGAAGTGCTCTGGAGCAGTGGAGCCCTGAACCCATGTGATGCAGTGAAGGCATTTTGAGCAACGTATTTAAATCTCCATCTATGACTTTATTCTTCCCATCACTTTTACTCAAAGATTTAGGAACATTTTCCTTTACACTGAAAAAAAAAATAATAGGGAGAGCCAGACATGGTGGCTCACAACTATAATCCCAACACTTGGGAGGCAGAAACAGGTGGATTGCCATGAGCTCAAGATAGCCTGGGCTACAGAGTGAGACCCTGTCTCTCTCTCTCTCTCTCTCTCTCTCTCTCACACACACACACGCACACACACAAATAAAAATAATAGGAAGAGATGACATCACTTTGGAAATATCATTTTTTCCCTTTATTTGAGAGAGAGAGAAAGTGCATGTGTCAGGGCCTCTTACCAATGCAAAAGAACATCCAGACACAAAGGTCACTTTGTGCATCTGGCTTTATATGAATACTGGGGAATTAAACCTGGGCCATTGGGCTTTGCAAGCAAGTGACTTTAAACTCTGAGCCATCTCTATTCCCCCCAAATTTTTTTTGTTTACTTGAGTATGGGTATGCCAGGGCTTCTTGCCACTGAAAAGGAACTGTAGGTGCATGCACCCCTTCGTGCATCTGGCTTTATGTGGTTACTGAGGAGTCAAACCTTGGCCATCGAGCTTTGCAAGCAAGTGCCTTTAACGACTAAGCCATTTCTCCAGCCCTACTTTAGAAACACCTCTACTGGTACTTGGTTCACATAGCAACTGGAATTTGTTGGCAGGTGACTAGAGGTCATTCCGTTTTCCGAGGATGCCTTCCCTCCTTCTTCAGGGCCTCCAAGACTTAGGGTTCGAGTGACAGTGACTATGTATCAAAACCAAACAGTTGTCCAAGACAGAAGGCTCATACAGAACCTTCATCCTTCTTCCAGACAGTGTAAGTGATTACTACTAGCTTCTCCATGACTGGGGAGAGGAACTGAAAAGGCGTCTATTTTTTAAGTGACTCTCTTTGCAGTGGGTGCTGATGTCTTCAGTTCACATTGAATTCACAGGCTAAAGTCCGCTTGTGTGCCTGCCATGCTGTGTATGTTTTCAATCAGCTCTACAAGGCTCATGTTCTTTTTTTTTTTTTTTTTCAATGTCAAATCTTAACCTACACACAGTCTCATGAGGCACGAAGATGTCTAAGCCACAAGGCTGAGTTGTAGGACCTACTATCCATGTAATAATGGGATTGGCCACAGGGCGCATTTGGAAATAATCTTCAACCTCTGCATAGAGGCCGAGGGCAGGAAACAATAAAACTGTGTGCGAAACTATACCACCTCCTCCTTCTGCTCCCAGCATCGTGCACTGTGGGTGGAAAATGTATCCGCCCTGTACAGGAGTCAAGGAAATGTTACAAGATGCCTGAAGATAGCAAAGTGCACAGAGAAGCCAGGAGCATGAACCTCGGAGAATGAAATGGAAGGCACCAGGGGGACGGGGCCGGCCAGGCCACAACTGAGATGCACATGTTGGAGGGCTGAAAACATCTCACCAAACAAATAGACAAGGGAAATGCTCTCCTAAGTAGCATGCACTTAACCCAGGGAACTCGATGACAACACGGCTCTTCTGGAGCCAAGGAACTCTGTAACATTTGTCAGAGGCCTGGACACCGGCGAGTATGAATAACATCTGCAGCTCAGCTCAGTGGGCTGAAAGGCAGGAGGCTGACCCATCTGCTGGCCTTCGCCTCACAAACCGCCTCCGGCAGGGTGTTTCCAAGACGAGGAGGAGCCCAGTGGGCCAGGGGCCGTCTGATCAGCTGAACTGTTCTGATCAGCCACAGGTACAAATGAGACAGACCAGGTACCCTCTGCAGCCTCTGCTATGAGGACCTTGAGCCCTAAGGTGATCCTAGCATGTGAGTGCAGATGCCCAGAATGCTGTTACCCCCTTCTGTGCTGTCACCTGGGATCCCCAAATTCCTCCCATGAAAGTCTTTCAGACTGGACATTTCTGACAGCTATTCCACTAGGCTAGACATACCTAATCCTCAAATGGAATTATATATGTACATTTTCTCAGGACTTTTTCATTCGCAAATATCTTCCTACAGAAAGAACTTACCCATAGTTAATTGTTAGCATGGAAGGTCCATTCTTACTAACAATATAAGTGTAACTTAAAGGAAAGGGAATGATGGAAAAAGTGATAGAAATAGAAACTCTGAGGGCCATGCAGTCTCCCTTCAGCACTCTTGAAGGATCCTGTATTGTTAAAATAGCAACATCTGTCACAATGTGGTTTATGTCTGATGATAGCCAGGTAATTCACAGAGAATGCCCGTGTTGGTCACTCGATCTTCAGTCTACCCATTTTCTCGGGGGTTAAAGTCCTTGTAAGAGAAATACAGACACAGCAAAAAGTTGTTGCGAGCTGGGTGTGGTGGTGCACACCTTTAATCCCAGCACTTGGGAGCCTGAGGTAGGAGGATCGCCATGAATTTGAGGCCACCCTGAGAGTACATAGTGAATTCCAGCTCAGCCTGGCCTAGAGTGAGGCCCTACCTCAAAAAAAAAAAAAAAAAAAAAAAAGAAGAAGTTATTGCTGAGCTTGGCAAACTAGCAAGTCATGACTGTATTTTCTATTTTATCCCCAATGTCAGAAATTCTAAGAGTTTTAAAGCAAAACATTAGATGGTTTTGATATGCTAAGAGCTCTTTGGAAAAGCACAGATCACCCAGCTGGTCAAACAAACAATTATTTTGGAATTGAGTGAACAAGCCTTAGCTATGTCACTCACAGATAGGCCATTGGCCCAGAAGCATTATCTGGTGGCTGGATGTAAGCCATAGTATTTATCATCAACCAGACTTTCAGAAACATGGCAAAGAGTAACTTCCAATTTCCACTTGGGTGGAGTTTGCCAGAGTTCCATGACTTTAAAGAACTTCTAGTTATAATCCTACAATGGTAAAACATTTAATGTCCTATAAATTCTAATTCTGATGTCACTAACATTTCTTCAGCTTCTGAGAGTTACATACATCTTACTCAACAAAGGAATTGTAATGACAGAAATCTGTCTAGAATCTGACTCAACATTCTAGTCATGTAAAGAAACAAGAAACCATGACCCATAAATGAGAAATCTCAGTCAATAGAGATAGGCCAGGATATAAGAGAAAAAATTACATTAAAGAACAAAAGCCTTAAAGCCAGTATTGTGAATAGGTTTAAAGGCTTGAAGAAAAACATGAATATAATAAAGAGGAAAATAGTATCAGAAAACCTCTAGAACTGAAAGATACCATTTGAAAACTCAAAAAGTAGTGTATGTAGATGACACATTACACACCGACAAGGAAAGAGCAGTGAACTTCTAAACAGAGCAGAAGAAATAATGCAAACAAATACAGAGGGGGACAAAACTACACAGTCTGAAAGGAAATTATCCTATGATCTGCCCATGCAATAACTTCAAGTTTTCTGTCACACAGTCTCAGAAGCAAAGAAATAGAGGAAAAGTAGAGGATTTGTGAAGAAAACAGGTAACCAAATAATCCAAATTAGACTAAAGCAATGAAGGAAGCTCTGAGAAGAAGAATGAATCCAAAGCAAGATCCAATCAAAGAAGTCTGCCAAAGCTCCTGGAAATGAAAGAAGAGACGAGGAATGACATGGAAAGACGCAGAGAGGACCTCAGGCCAAGCACACATCCCCACCAGCGCCCATGCTCATGGCAAATAAAACATCCCTGATGCCCATCAATAGGTGAGTGGATAAGGAAATGTGGTAAACATATCCAATGGAATGTTATTCAACCACTAAAGAAAATAGAAATTATAACATCTGCAAGAAAATGGATGAAACTGGAAATTGTTATGTAAAGTGAAGTGAAATAACCTAGAATCCAAGGGGTCAAGACCTAGATATGTATACATACTTATCTATATAAAATATATGTTTATAATATATGTATATATTATATATTATGTATGTATGTATGTATGGGTATGGGAGGAATAGGACATCAAACTACAAAGGAGAATATATGAGAGAAGAAAAAGAAGTCCTAAGGAATGAGGGAGGGCAAAAAGAGGGTAACGTAATACATATGACGTGAAAGCAGATGGGGAGAGAGGGAGGAAGGGCCCTGGCAGAGGAGAGGGCAGAGGGACAGAAAGAGAACTAGAGAGGAGAATCACATGAACAAAGTATATGTGAAAATACCACAATGGAAAACATCATTCTGTATGCTAATAAAAAAATTTAAACTAGTAATAATTTTAAAAATTAACTATTATGAGGCTGGAGAGGTGGCTCATTGGTTAAGGCATTTGCCTACAAAGCTCCCCTGTTACTACTTTATGCCAGTTGCACAAAGTGGCACATGCATCTCGAGTTCATTTGCAGTGACTTGAGGCCCTGGCAAGCCCATTATCTCTCTGTTCATTCTCTGTCTCTCTTCTTGCAAATAAATAAATAAAATATTAAAAATACTATTATGTGCTGGGGAAAAAGACATGAATTGGCCTACACTTTTTAGGCAAATCAAAGTTGATATTGTTTGTGGTCACTAGATATAGACAACAAGAACTGTGAAAAAAAATGACAGAGCCAATTATAGACAGAGCACAAATTTGTACAAAGGAGCAAAGAGCACTAGATAGGATAAATGTTTACATTAAACCTAAAAGGCCACTTTACTTATTAAATTGAAGGAATATACTCAGCCATTCAAAGCCAAATTAATACTAATAATGTATTTTGTGAATTAAAAGTAGAATGTGTAAGGAGAGAACAAAGGACAGATGACTACAGCTAGACAACTACTGTTTAAAGGTTCTGACAATAAAGATGAGATTGTATGATGCTGTGAATGTAGAGTCTGGTAAGCTAATTACATCTTAGAAACCTAGTGCAAAGCCATCTTATGAATGGTCTGCAATGATGGAAATACCTCTGCTCCATGCAATGTGGTGTCCCTTGGACACATGCGGCCAGTGAGCACTTGACATGTGCATACTCTGTGTACAGAATTGAACTGAGAACAAAGGCACATGTGGCTAATGGCTAGTGCATTGGGCCACCTGGCCTACATAAGTACTAAAAACAAAACAGCATGGTATAAAAATCATACAAAGATACATTAGGTACTAAGTCAATAAAGAAGATAAAAGGGAAAACTAAAAGTATGCAAGCAATCCCTCCGAAGAGGAAACAACTAATAAAAAAGGAGAGTAATGAACAGAAGGGATCAAAAGCTTATCATGTTCACCATCACTTAAATATAAATCACGGAAGTGCTCCATTATTAGGTGGTGATTATTAGAGTGTACGAAAGAGTCAAGACTTATTGAACTGGTTATTATTATTTTTTTAAAAAAGAAAATTACCAGAGATAAAGAATCTTGTTAAATAAGAAAGGAATCAACCAAATGACAACAGTAAATATCTACAAATGAAAGTTCAGAATATTCCTTCTTAGAAGAGCACATAGAAAATTCACCAATATAGACCATCTGGTGTGCCATAAAATATGTCTCAATAAATTTAAAAGGATTGAAACCAGAGTATGTTTTCTGACCATGATGGTATTAATTTAGAAATCAAAACCAGAAAGATACCTGAAAACTCCCTAGATATTTGAAAGCTAAACTACGTACTTCTGAATAGACAAAGAAAAAAATTAGAACGAAAATTTTAGAATGTTTTGAATCAATGACAATGAAAATATTTCAAAATTTGTAAGACATGCTAATGTGATGCTCAGAATATTTTTATTTGAACTTATATTTTATCATACTTCCCTTTATACTCTTAAAAGATGATAGATACCAGGGTTTGAGAAATTGCTCAATGGTTAAGGCACTTGCCTACAAAGCCTAACGACTGAGGATCCATCTCCAGTATCCACATAAAGCCAGATGCACAAGGTGGTGCATGTGTCTGGAGTTCATTTGGAGTAGCTAGAGGTCCTAGTGTGCCTAACATCTATCTACCTCTCTTTCTCTCTCTCTGCCTCTCTCTCTCTCAAATACATAAATAAATACAATATTTTAAAAAGACGATAGATATCTATAATGGGCTTTGTTTCTGTTCATTATATCTGTCATTTTTATCCTAAAGGAAATTAAAACCTAAAAGTTTTAAACATGCAAATTATTTTAAAAATAAAATAAGAAACACATTTTCCAATTAAA
Organism: Dipus sagitta; assembly: GCA_036346955.1. Lineage (NCBI taxonomy): Eukaryota > Metazoa > Chordata > Mammalia > Rodentia > Dipodidae > Dipus > Dipus sagitta. Next base: position 319,224,052 of record CM070770.1, read on the forward strand.
TTACTTTTGTGCTTTATTAAATTTGCTTATTAAAATATTTAAATGTTTACAAATACACCTCTATATTCCAAAACATTAATAAGAATTGCATCATCTGTCTTTTTACAATCCTCTTTGATGTTCTGAAGTTCAAAATTGAAATTCTACTAGTACATGTGAAGAGGCATGGAATGAAAGAAATCCTATTTCTCCTTGTTCTCTTTGTTCTGAAACAGTAGCTATGATGTAGCATATTCCATCTGCTCCAGAGAACGCAATGGAGAACACGACCATCAGAGAAGAGAGTCTCAGAGCAGGGAAGATTGCTAAGTGGTCAAAGCACTTGCCACGCAAGTGTGAGTCCCAAGTCCCGACCCCCAGTGACCAGCCAGTGACGGTGATCTCGGTTCCTAGGGTGAGGAGAGAGGCAGAGATGGTGCTACTCCTGGAAGCTTCCGGCAACTAGTGTAATGAACCCGGGTGAACAAGACCCTGCTTCTAACGAGGCGGCAGGCGAGAACCAGCACCGAAAGTTGTCCTCTCATCTCCACTAGCATGCCTGCCCTCACATACGAAAGCATTCACAAATACGTTCACACACATGAGCATGCACACCTGCGTTCGCACACAGGAACATGCACACATGCATCATGCATTCACACACAGGAGCATGCATTCACAACAAAAAGAAATCAAAAGTAAAACCCAGCGCCTCCCTCTGTGCTCTGGGAGGAGAAGATGTTGGCTCTCTGGGTCAGCGTACTTCTGGGCTTTGGGGGTACACACATGGCAGCTTACTCTGACAGCAGAGATAGACTAGACGGGCCCAAACTCAATCCTCCCGGAAACTCTGAGGGTATTAAGTGGCTTTCTCGGTGGCATGACACGTCAGCAGGAAACAAAAAGAGTCCCAAATTTGGAAAGCATTAGCCACTTCACACAACTCAGAAAATAAGGATATATTTGCATCCGGAGAAACTTTATATCCTTCCTTAGGAAAGGGACAAGACAAATTCCTGACAAAGTCACTTTTAATACAATGCGATGCGCTCAGCTCCTTCTGTACAATTCCGGGTAATTACCCATCTTGCTCTGTGTGTCACAAGATTACGTCCAAGCGTTGCGCTGAGCTCAGCAGGGCAGCGGTGCCTGTCTGCGTGGGTCACAGCAGCCAAGCTCTTCACGGACACACAAAGCGAGCTGTGTTTTCTTATTTGAGGGATTTACTCCCTTTGACCACTGCCAGTCTTTCATCGGCCTCATTATGTGGGGGCCTTGAACTCCTTTAGAGCATGAAACAACCATTACATTGGCGATCAGACAAGCAGTTTTCTTGTGAACAATGGAGAAACAGAAGCGGATACTGCAGAATTCTCCCAGCATAACCTTTCACAAAGCTTTCCTTTCTTCTTAAAAATAACAACCCTCGCCTCATTTTATACTTGAGGGTCATTTGCTAAAACATGGGATGTGGATTTAATGATCCAATTTCTTAAAGTAAACATGGAGTGCATAACAAATAACATCCCTTGTACTTATGCAGAGAAGAAAAACATCTACAAACAGACACACAAAAGTCATGAAAATGTCACCAAAGGGACATAAACTGATTGTAAAGAAGAAAAAAAAATGCAAGCCCATGGCTTTCTACTGCACCTGGAATCAAAGCTATAGTTTCCACCTCGTGGCTGTCAAAAGCGGCTTTATTTCAGACTTCACACACAACACATAAAAATACTGGCCATGAAAAGTCCACACGACTGGGGCTTCCATGACCTCAGGATGTATGATCACGGGAGGGGAAGTACAGGCTATGGACACAGGCCAGCTGCGTCAAATTCTCTCCCTCTGAGGGCCAGCCATCGCTGCTTACCCAGGGTCTTATGAGTCACAGTCAGAGCTACCATGGCATCTGAAATAGCACAAGCCAGTAACTTTGCAAAGTCAGTCAGTATTGTTAACCTGACAGCATTGCTGAGAATGGGCTGTGGCCAGCCAGAGTGCTCACATAGCAACAAACTGCCAAACAGGTTTCGAGTCCCAAAGCTATGTGAAGTCCTTCTAAAAGGAGGGAGCCTTTAGAAGGGAGGTGGCATCCTTGCCTGACGGCCCTCCATGGTGGTAAAGTTTAATTACCCTTACTTATTAGTCTAGCATTTATTGATTAGGCCACCTCATCTCAGAGGTTGCATTCTTCTCTGCAGATTCCTAGGACTCAAAGGATTACCCTCATAATATTTATTGCAATTTGAGCTCACAGATATTGCTATAGTTGTTGGGCAAAGATTTGCTTGTATATAAGAACAAATAAATTGAGAGACAGGATCATAATTACCGTTCTTATTTTCATATTCTAGCTCCAACAAACAAATAAAGTTGTTAACTAATTGATTGATTTTCTTCCTCCTCCTCCCCCTTCTCCTCATCCATCTCCTTCTCTTCTTCTTCTTCTTTTGCCTTTTTGAAACAGGGTCTTACTATGATGGCCAGACTGGTCTGGAGCCCCCTGTGTAGCCCAAGATAGCCTTGAACTTATGATCTACTACTTCAGCCTGCCTGAGGTTGGGATTACAGATATTCACCATACCTGGACAATCATTTTACTTTGTTGTTGTTATTATTCAGACAATGTTTCATGTAACCCAGACTAGCCTTAAACTCTTTATGTAGCCAAGGATAACCTGATCCCCTTGATCCTCCTTGAACTCTTGATCCTCCTGCCTCCCAAGTGCTTGGCTTACAGGTATATAGCACTAACTCAACTAATTAATGTAAAATTTGGACTGACAAATAATAGCATCGAATGTGTTTATCATGTACAATATTATATTTGGAATATAAACTATATATATATATATTATACATATATATATATGTATATGTATACACACACACATATATATATGTATATATGTATATATGTATATATATTGTTTAAAGGTTAAATCTAGCTAACAATTGCATTAATGCACATGGTCATCATTTTCAAGGATACAACATATCACCATGAACTAGTCACTTTTCTATAACTATATGTATTTATTCCTCCTACTCATATCACTCTCTTCTGTCCTTAATCTCTCGAGGCACTGGTAAGCACCGTTCTACTCTCTGTCTCTGCAGGGTCACCTTTCTTAGATTCCACACAATGTTTGCTCAAACAATGAAAGTGCTAGAATAATAGGATTCCTATATGTAAATATGTGTATATGAATATGCACATGCAAGTTTCCACCTGACCCTGGCCCTCTCATCTTCCCAGGAAGGTATGACAAGTCTGTTTGCAGAAACATGATCCATGACGGCCTGCGTAAGGAATCTCTTGAAAAGTAACACCCCCTTGCCAGTGTTTGGGCTTTGGTACAGGGAATAAACTGCATTGTCACTAGAAAAGAAGCGAAATATTATTGCCATACAAAATGAGAAATTTATGGAAAGATAGAAGGGAAGTGTTCTAATCAGGAAGACTCCTTAAACAGGACAATGCTCATTTTTTTCAACAGAATATTCAAGAACCTGTTCCTCCCGTACCATCTTCACCCCGCATGCGCGTAGTCCAAGCAAATGTGCGCATGTGCACTCAGGCACGTACAAAGATTTTTCATGAAAAGATAAGCTGGCAAAGGGTCACCTTTACACAGGTTTAGACATAGCCCTCTCTTCTGGAAACCAGGGAGCAGGCTATAACTGACCCGTTATCTCTTCTCTTCTCCAGAAATGTAGACGTTTGAGAAGAGGAGGCAGAATGGATCATTTGGGTCTCTGAGACTTTTTCTGGGTTCCTAGTGGCATGATTTATGTGGCAGACGTTTTTCCTTTCTCTAAGGTGAACTTTCTTTCAAACCACCTATGCGAATGGCTTTTCTTTTCTTTTCTTTTTTTTTTTTTTTTTTTTTGCCACGATACATGTCTGCTGCCCACCTCAGGCCAGTTCACAGGGCTGAGAGCTCAGGGAATGTGGGAGTGGGCTCCACGCATCCGTTCTCTTGGCTCTTAAACCCAGGCTTTGGGCTTGTCACAGTCAGCAAGGTATTTGTAAAATACATGAGCAGCAAGATTTTCGGGGGGGGGGGCGGTCCAAGGAGCTTTCTCACTAAAGCCCTTTAACCCCTCACAATTGAAAAAAAAAATATTTTTTGATAGCACACAGTGACTCCAGGAGAAAGGTGTTACTGGAGGAAAATTGTGATTCACATTATTTATGACAACAGTTATGGAGAAAGAGCACTTGAGTCTGAGGGATTGAGCTTGGCAAGAGCCTCTAATTTTAAAAGCATTCTGTTTTGGCAAATCCAGGCTTTTAGGTCAATTTTTATGTTTCTGAGAAGTAAGATCATGCCCTCCTAAAACATTTAATCTCTCCTTCATTTAGAAGGATAAGCATGCATATTTTGCCCCTCTGTTTTGGCTAGTTTCCTCAAACCATTTACATACTGAGGGATATAAAACTGGAAGTTAATCCCCTTAAAATTTCCCCATTTTCTCTTATTTTGACAGATTAATAGAATGTTATAGCAGAAAGAAGATTTCAAGACCTTTTATATAAATTTTGTTCTGACATGCAGGGATGTAAAATGACTTCTCCAAGGTCACACAGAAGGAACTAATTTATATACTTCTGCTCCAAGTTCATGACTATTTCCATTAAAATAAGATACCATAGACATACAACACATACACACACAGTTTTCCATTCTACTCAATATTTATTTGTAGTACAATACATGACACTAGACATGTATGAATAGGATCAAAAATGATTTAAAAACTATGTGATGCTGAGAATGGAAATTTCAGGGGATGAGGGCATAGCTCAGGTGGTAGACTGCCTTGTATAAAGCCTTGAGTTAAATCCCCAGTATTGCATAAACTGAAGCAGGAGGATCAGTAGTTCAAGGTCATCCCCAGCTACATAGTTTCAGTCCAGAAGGAAGGAAGGAAAAAATGAAAGAAAGAAAGAAAGAAAGAAAGAAAGAAAGAAAGAAAGAAAGAAGAAGAAAGAAGGAAGGAAGGAAGGAAGGAAGGAAGGAAGGAAGGAAGGAAGGAAGAAAGGAAGAAAATAGGAAACAAAAAAAAAGGAAAGAAGAAAGGAGAGGGAAAAAAACAAAGTTTCAGTGGCCTGGGAGGTCAGCAACATATACACACGACTCACTTAACACCAGTGCTGGGTAAATCTTGTGTTTGTTTGTTTATTTTTTTGTTTTAAATCTACCTATTTAATTCAAGGTGTTGCAGTTCAGCTTCTTGTTGCTGGCACAAACACCTGACCAGAAGTAGTTTATGGAAGAAAATGTTCAGGCTTACAAATTCCATGGAAACATCATCAATGGTGTAAGAAGTTGGCTTCCTTCCATAGATACAAGCAGAGAGACACCACTAACAGCCAGTACCACAAAACCACCAGAGCTCCAACTGCTCTGAACACATCTAGTAGGGCTGGACTACAAGAGTCACCCCTAGCCACAGTGACAAACCTCTCTATCCCAGCAGGACTCCACCCAGGACTCAAGTTGCCAGCTCGATCTTAATAAAACATTTGAGTCTGTGGGGCCATATATTTAAACCACCACACAAGGTATGCTTGTTTTGCTAGGCTATAAAATTTATTTTTTGTTTGTGCATATGTGTGTGGCATGTGTGTTGGTTGATATCAGGTACATTGCTCCATTGTTCTTTATTTACAGAGGCACTCTCCTTGAGCCCAGAGCTAAGCAATGCTGCAGCTTAGACAGCTAGCTAGCTTGTCCCAGGGATCTCCTGTCTCAGCCTCCTGAGCACTGAGATTGTAGGTGAACTGTGGTAACAGTTCGGAGGCACTCAAGTGGGTGCTGGGAATCAAACTCCAGTCCTCAGGCTTGCAGAGTGAGTGCTTTATCCACTGGGCCACCTTCCAGCCAGAGAATTTTGATTTTTGAATATAATGAATAATGATTTCATGGATATGGAACTGGAATTCTGCAAAGAAGTTTTGGCAAGAGGGGGAAAATATATCAATAAAACTTTCTGTTGACATAGATTTTTCATTCCTATATCTATCTCATTCCTTTTCACTTCATGCCTGAACTGTCACAATGTTCTCTTGAGTCTAATGTTTTCTTCTTCCAATCTCTCATGTGTACTAAAGAACTGATTGATCTTCTTAAAATACAACTATGATGTCACTCTTCTAGTTAAAATAGAGCAAAACTTCACATTACTTGCACAGTATAATTTAGCTTTCCAGTAGAGACTCTGAACTGCCTGTATCACTTTTCTATGATACCAGTCATCACACCCTTTTACTCAGGCTGCATTTGTTCCAACCAAATGACTTTCCAGGTCTCTCATTCATCTGGGAATCTGGACTTTGATACCTCCCTCTGGGACATCCACTTCTTTCTACTGTGTCTCATGTGACAGGTATGTTGAACCTTCAAGGTTTTGTTTAGATGTTTTTTTTTTTGTTTTTTTTTTTTTGCAATATGTGAAATGTTCTCTGCCTTCTCTGACATGACAGACTACTTCTGCACCACTGACAAATGAGATTTATGGATTATCTCACCCCAGTCTCACAATTGAAGAAACATAGTTTTAGTTTTCTTTAACAAAGGAACAACCTGGCCTTCAAGATCTTATTTTTCCAATATGGCAGAGTTATTAAATGTCAGAAATCATAGCAAGCCTAATTGTTTGTGTTTTTTTTTTTTTGCCCTCAGTGTACTAATATAATTTGTCCCCTCTGAAACTCATGTTGAAATTTAGTCCCCATTATAACAGTGTTCAGAGGTGGTAGGGTTTTAAAAGCCAATTAGATTGTTAAGAGGAATCAGTGCAATTTTCTAGGACTGGTTTAGCTGTTGGCAAATGAAGCATTATCACTCAAGGTCATCTCTCCATGGTTTGTCTCCTCTGCACACGCCCGCTTGTCTACTTTTCCACTCAGTTGGGACAAAGTGTGGGGTCTTACCAGGGGTGGCTGCCTGATCTTTGAGCCTCTGGCTTCCAGAAGTATGAGCTAAATCAACTTCTTTTCTTCATAACTTCATAGTAAGAAACTAATGTCACTAAATTTATGTGTACACAGGCTAAAACCTCCGTATAACTCATAGTCACGTGGTCTATCTCCTACTGTTCTCAGGAATATCTGCTCTTAGCTTCCTACCTGCCTTTCCATAGTTCATGATTTGATTTTATATATACCTTAAATTGAAAAGCTAATGAGAAAAGTACAATAGAGCTGGAGTAAAACAGCAAAGGTTGCCCAGAAGATGGACAGAACAGTCTGAAAGAATTTGGAAGACATTCAATAGGAAGGTGATACTAGAATCCTGTTTTACAGGATGAGTACGTGATCATCTGCCAGACAAGATGGCAGAAGTCAGATGGGTCTTCATCTAAGAAATGTTCCACTAAATTTTAAAGGTGTACAAATATCTTCATGCATACAATTAATTTATAATCTTCAAATCCAGATTTAGCATTCTCCATGCTTATTTATGTTTCTGCAACATGACTTTTGCTTTTCTGATGGAGCTTCTAGGGACAAGTCCAGTACCTCAAACCTTCATACAAAGGGATGAAGAGAACCTGAATTTTTCAGAATGTGAATAAAGAGCCTTGGATCACTAGGAGTGGACCTATTTCATTTGACTGTCATTGTCAATTAATAACAGCTCTTCTCCTGGTGCGTCCACAAAGTCTAGATTTGGCAATGGTGCCAGAACACACCCCCTACTCTCTCTTCTTTACAATTTTCCACAATTCCAAAATTCCTTTCATGTTTAGTCATAAAAGAAGGAAAATCATATAAGTCAGAAGCACATATGTGACCATGATAAGTCAGAATCAGGGCCAATTCTTGCAAGGACAGCAATGCAAGTTTGACTTAAAAACTTCTCCTTTCTCTGAAAATGGTTAGCTTTACCTTGACAGCTTCTCTGGGAGCCTCAGCAATAATCAAGTGAGGCCATAAACTTGCAGCCAACAAGGTGAAGAGTATATATGATGATAGCTTTAAACTTCAGCCTATCTGGAGGCTAGGTGTGTTGACAACAAAAAAAAAATATTAAGATGATTGATTACATGTTAAATTTTAATCCAGATGTTTGATTTTGGGTACCAGACCTTATCTCAGTTCTTATTAGTCTTCCAACTCATAAGACCTATCCTAGACATTGCTGATTCAGCATGAGTCTGCTTCATTTTGTTGTAATGGGAGTGAACTATCAAGCCATCCATGTGGCCAATTTCCTACTTACTCATGCCTTATCTGTAAAGACAATATGTATATAGCTCACTAACCTGCCAGTGAGATGTCTTCTAAAATAAAACCTATGGCATATTGCATTTAACGACACATCTTTGTTGAGTTCTTAACCTGGGAAATGTTTTGGTTACACTTGGTTTTCTATTTTTTTTTTTTTTTTGTTTTGGGGATTGAAAAATATTTCCCAAAGGAGGAAGACATAGATGTCGTCATACTGGCAATATATCCAACAAGCTGAAGATGATTAAAACTCTCCATATGGTCTATAGTGATATAAATTGTCTTCAGGCACTTCCTGTGTGGATTTGTTCTTTCTAATTAAATTAAAACCTGATGTAATAACTATGTCTTTACACTTCTTTTTACTTTTCTTTCTACTTCCTTCTCTAGATCAGGTATCATTTATTTGGAAGCAAACAACAAAAAATAAAAACCTACTTCATCAGTCTTTCCCATGAAGGGAGTTTTCTTCGTGTCTTCTACCATTTAGTGTGAAGGGAGAGTGACTCCATGCCTGCATAATTCATGCCAATGATAATATGAAGGATGGAGGCTCTTCACATCTTCCTGTTCCCCCATCTTCAGTGTCAACTTCAGTTTCTGATAATTCCAAATACCCACTACAGGCAATATGTAGAAAAGATGGATTCTTCTCACTGCCATGTTTTGGTTTTATTTTAACAGGAAAGGAAGCCTTTCTTTATACCTGGCCACAGAAACTTTCTTTTGTGCCTGAATAGTCAGAACCACGCCTCTGCCCTATGGTGATGCCACAGGAAAGTCTCAGATGTCTGAGTCTATTGGGAGAGAAGTGGATCCCAAAGCAAAACATGGTGGGGGAAAGCCCTGTATGCAAAGGAAAAATGGGGATAGGACTATTGAAGAGACCAAGAACCGTGCGGAGAGCTACAAAGTGAGATCTTTAATCATGAAAAATATGGAGTAGAACTGCACCAGCCACATATCTAAGTCCTTTAGTATCTACATCATTTAAACAAAAATAGAATTTGGATGAAGTCCCTTGATAAATCAATTCTGTTTACTATCATGAACCAGACCACCAAAAACAAGTGCATCTCCCCACAAGAAGAGAGTGTGTGTTTCTTCTTTATGTCTACTCCATATAAGCTCCAAAAGGATTTGAGCAAGCTTGTTTAACTTTGAACAAGGGTTGGCATACAAATTTTCTAAATAATGAAATCCAATAAAATGGGACCATATCTTAAAGTAGTCCCCTTATTTTTATTTTATAGAACTCTCCCAAATAACAGACTCAGACATGTATGAAAGAGACCTGAGACAATAAAAATGACTACTTCAGACTTATAAATGGTGACATTCAGCATGTGTCCTTTTATGTTTAAAATGAAGGAGGGAAATAAAAGAGAATTCTAACACTCTTTATTCTAGCTGTGTAAAATGTTGTAACCTTGTATGTAAATGTTAGTGAAGACCTATGTACTGTAAAAACTTGGATGTTTGGATTGATCATAGGCCAGAACAGACCTAGAGTTATTCAATTCCTTGCAGCATGCCCTGGTCATATGCTATATCCAAATGCCTTCTTAGGTGCTAGGGATATAATCAAGTCCACACAAAGACAAAGACATCACATGTATAATATATACCCCATATAAAAGGAACCCTGAAAAACTGGTTTCTTAGCTCTTACTTTCCTTCCAGCACTGAGAAGAGGTGTTCATTGACTAGAATATATACCCCATACTTAAAGTGCCTTTCCATCAAGTATCCCTTCCTTATTCTTCAGAATACACTAGGTGTCTGGTTGAGGCTACTTAAAAATTTCCTCTGAAGTCACTTAGGGGAGGACTGATTATTTTGGACCAAGATAGGCAACGCCATGTAAATTTCTCCAAGGAAATGAGATTTGAGCCTATCATTGAAGGGAAAGTGATCCATGGGCTAGCAGAAAAAGGGAGGCTGATTCAAGCAGGGCCAAAGCATAAGTAATGGCAAGTGTGGCTGTGAGTCAGTGAGTCAGTGAGTCAGTCCTTACATGAGTCACATGTGTGTGTGTGTGGGGGGGGTCATGAAACCAGCAGGAATTCCCTTTGTGACTTGTGGAACTTAAAGGACATTAAGAGATCTAAGTGCAGATCTTCTGGCTATCCTTCAAAGGTCACTCATATTCCTCAGTATATAAAAAAAAAAATCCCCTGTCCTCCATCCACTTCTCTCCACTTTCCATTTTGCATGTTCTCCATCATCTCTCATTCCAGTGTCTGGGAGTGTCGTCTTGAGCCCTGGTTCGTTCTCTCCAGGTCATTTCTCTGTATCCCTCTCTCTTCACTCTGATGAACTGACTTCTTATCCCAGTTCCCAATTCTACATCATGAAAATTCAGAAGGAGAATGATGCCCTCAGAATTAGAGGAAGGAAGTGATATTAAGTGTCCTTTGTGTGGGAACGCTATGGAGCCACAAATTAAACATTTTGGGTGGTAACTTATAGAAGAACAAAAGGGCCTGATTCTTCAGGTGCCGCCAAGCAGCAGGGGAGGAGGGAAGGCTGAAGGTGAGATGGTGTGATTGGCTGGGGGCCATGCTGTGAAGGGTCTTGAGATGCTGCACACTCTTGAGAAAGCAGGAGGCCTCTCAGACCTCCATTTTAAAGAAGGAACAGCACAGCTGTGTGCAGTTCAGGAAAGCAATCCTGGACTGATCACTGAGAATCTGTGAGCCTTGCCATAACATTGTTCTAAAAGCAAAATAATTGGGCTATCTGTGGCACATAAACATCAGATTAGTCTCTTGTTTTACCCGTTATCCAATCCTTCTGATAGCTGAAGATGTGAGTCATCTGTTCCCGCACAGCTGCCAGATGTTGGGAGATATGATAGTGTCTAACTACCGCTGAACATGGGGATGAACCATCACACCTACTAGCTAACTCACCCTTTGACAATAAGCTAAAGGGATGAGAGAAGCCTCGACTGCTCACTTGCCCTGCAAGCATGTGGGAAAAATAATCAGTGGGCTCAGAGATGGTTCAGGGAGTAGGAGCTGAGTTTGATTCCCAGCATCCACATTAAAAGCTGGGCATGGCCCACATGCGTGTTACCCTGGTACTGGGATTAGGTAGAGACAGAGTCACTGGGCTCACTGGTCAGCCAGCCTAAAGGAAAAGTAGAGAGCCCCAGGTTCAGGGAAAGATTCTGGCTAGGGAAAAGCAATAGAGATGTCCGACATCCACCCCTGGCCTGTGCCAGCATGTATGTGGGACGTGTGTATCTGCACACACATGGGCATACGCCACACACACACACACACACACACACACACACACACGGAAACAATAAAGATGGCTGTCATATGTGACAGATGGGGGCTCACTATGGGATTTCTCCTTCAGAGTGAATGCAGGGCAAGCCTGGCTCCTGCTTACAGAGCTATTACCCCAGTCTCCTGTGTCTCTTGTTTTCTGTTGATTACATATACTCAGCAAAGCTTTAATCTAATTACGACTTTGCAGTGATTTCATGATAAGACAGTCCCAGGACTGTTTAGTGGTTCTTTATCTTTCTTCCCTCAGCCCCTCTGCCTCAACTCTCCTTCAGATGTTAGATCACAAAGCTCAGCAACAGTTGGAAGCTAACTACATTTTAACATAACACTTACATTCATGCTTCTGTTCACACTGTAAAAAGGTAATCTTTGAATGGTTTAAGCATCTGGATTCTATTACAGCCAAAGTAGAGCACTCAAAATGGAAGAGACTTTTTACATTTGTGTGGAATTCAGGCAGCTGCCTGAGCCACCCTTGGGCCTAGTTGTTTCAAAGAGATTTGCAACAGGCTTAAGTCAGAAATGATAAAATTGTCAAAAAAAAAAAAAAAGGCCTTTGGAATTTCTTTTGGAAGACAGCTAAAAAAATAAAACCAAACCAAACCTCCAAAAGGAAAAAGGAAGAGATTTCTGCCTGCAAATTTTTAATAATACAGTTTATTGGGTCAAACACTGAACTCCAAATAGTGCCTGCTGTGCATATCCAAGAAATGTTTCCACTTTTTTCCCTCAAATATAACATTGGTTTTATAGTCCTGCAGATTACAAATCACATGCTTCTTTTGTCGGGATATTAGATTTTTCTGCCATTTGTCCCACTTTATTTAAATAGTCCAATCCTTTGTGGTTTGGTCATTAAAATCCCACTGGCAGAGGGAGGCTGAAGCTTAACATTCTCCTGCTGTGCTAGCACCAAGTACACAAGCACTATTGACCATGTTTGCATTAGCTGTGGGGGACAATTTCTTCTAATGTACCCCCACAGCACATAGAGGTCCATTGGGGTGTCCAAGAAGAAGGTCACAACATCCAAACAGTGATGTCTATTCCAATGTGAAAGAGTTAACCAAGAAAAGCAACACACTCCTAGCTGATAGAGTCAACCGATCTCATTTAGAGGGTGCATGTCATAGGGAGGATGGTTAGCCAAAGAAAAAGCCATCATTCCTATAGGATGAGGGATAACATAGAAAAATAAAATGCTAGGGTCATAATCGAAGGAAGTTTAAAAGACAAACCACGGAATGGCAGAAATATCTGCAAATCATGTTTCTGACCAAAGAGGCTAGGGTCCATAATATATAGAGGACACCTACAACTAAACAACCATCAAAAATAAACAACATGACTAAAACATTGGCAAAGTGCTTGAACAGACACTTACAGATAAAAAGATATGCAAATGGACAATGAGCACCTGGAAAAGTGTTGAACATCTCTGGTCATAACAGCAATGCCAGTCACAGCAGGGAGACATCACTTCACAGACAAAAGGAGGGCCATTAGGGAGAAAAGAACTTCTAGAGGTTTTCAAGGATGTGCAGATATTGAGAGGTGCACACCCAGGAAACTCAGATCAATGTGCAATAATTTTTACCATCTCCCTCCAGAACAGTTTTGCAAATGGAAACTGTTCTCATTAAATGGTAACTAGTCCTTCCCCTGCCCTCTTGCCCTTGGTAACCACTACTCTACTTTGTATCTTAAAAGCTTTGACCCCCATACATACCCTGCATAAGAAGAATCAGAGGATATTTGTCCTTTAGTGTTTGGTTTATTTCTCTTAGCCTAATGTCTTTATGATTCCTCCATGTTGTTCCCCTGGTCAGAATCACTCCTTCCTTCGTTTTTTGCTTCATCATTAGTTCTTTCCTTCCCTCTGTCCCTTCCTTCCTTCTTTCTTTATTTCCTTCCTTTGTTCCTTCCTTCATTTGTTCATTCATTCCTTCCTTCCCTCCATTAGTTGCTTATTATGAATAGTGTTACTAGGAACATGCAAATATTTCTTTAAGATACTGCTTCACTTCTTTGGCTCCAATACTCAAAGGCACACAGATTCCAAAAGGTGTAGTCCACATGTTGGAAAACATTTTCTAAATCTTTGGACCCTGCTCTCCATATGATCTCTGTTTCTACTTTGCCATTATACCAAGAAAACAGAAATTGACAATAATACACTAACAGGGTATCTATGTCCCAGTAAAATACTATTTTTGAAAATAGGTGGTACACAGGATTTGACATAGGTCACTGAATTTTTGTATAGAGAATACATATATATATATGCTACAAAGGTCCAATAAAAAAGAACTAGTGGGGCTGGAGAGATTACTTAAGGGTTAAGGTGCTTGCCTGCAAAGCCAAGAGACCAAGGTTCAATTCCCCAGGACCCACAGAAGCTAGATGCACATGGTGGTACATGCATCTGGAGTTCATTTGCAGTGGCTAGAGGCCCTAGAACGCCCATTCGCTCTCTCTCTCTCTTTCTCTCTCAAAAAAAAATTTAAAAATATTAAAAACAGAACTACTAAAGAAAAGATAGCTGAGCATTCAGGAGGTCAAGAAATACAAGAAAGGTTATCCATGAGAAGTATGCACATGGAGGGAGATGAAGGTGTGCAGGGATGGAGACCTCCCTACAAAAGAGCCTGTGTATTCAGAGACCAAAAGCTAAATGTGGCCTCATGAGACTGATGAAGCCTTCTACTACTCTTGGAGCTTCCACAAGGCATAGTCAGAAGTGACAGGAAGAACAGTTGCAGTTGAATAGTACGCTCTCCCATGGGTGATACTCCCAAGGTACCTAGACTGTGCCTTAAACCACCAATAGTTCCAAACCTATCTAAACTCTCTTTTCTTATGCACTCATGCCAATGACAAAGTTCAGTTTATGAGCTAATCAGAGTATGAGACCAACTACAATAACAAAATAAAACAAATAAACAACATGATGTCATAAAAGTTATCAAAGACCTATGAATAGTTTGTAGAATTTTCCATTTAGTAGTTTTGGACTGTAGTTAATAGCGAGTAACTAAATGCTCACAAAGCAAAAACCACAAATGTCTATACTACTATATGAGCAAGGGTCTTTTGCCAGTGAAGACCCCTTGAGTTATAAAAATTGAAGGAGGTTGGAGGAGGTGAGGCTAGACAACATGTTTTAAATTACAACTTTTTGTGAGTTTTGGACTCATGTAGTAATAAGTAGTTTTGACAAATAAATGTCCAGTAATATCTTCACCAAGGAGGGAACCTGTTCTGTTCACCACTAAACATTGATCTGTGAATGGAAATACAAATTCTTAATGGAAACCATTTTTCCTCTTGTTTAGAAACCAGCTAACAATATAGAATACATTTCATTTTAGTACTCTGGCACACACAGTGAGTACATGTGCCCTAAGCTTTGAGCCTGACTATATTATTTGCTAGTAAATAACATAAATCCATTTGAAACACACATTTTCATGACTTTTGTCCCTAGTTCAGTATTTTTCAGACTTTGGATTGTCATCAATGCCACTGTTCCAAATTGGTGGCAACAAGTTCTGGAGACCGTGGGCCAAGGTATAACCCAAGAATAATCCGCCCACTTCTGGAGATAGTGAAGAGTGGAGGGGAAAGAGGCTCTCAGAGCACTGGTGCTTCAACCAGCTTGGACCATGTGTCCACTACCCACATGTGTGGGAAGCAAACTGGCTCTTCACTTGGGTGGCATTATCCAATCACCCTTTCCAAGGCTTTAGCAGTAGCTGGTGTGATTAACTGCAAACAGGAAATGAGGTTTTCCTACTCTGAAGCTACAACTTTAAGGGTATTCACAGGAGACTCAAGAGGATCTATTTCTTGTTCTCAGAATGTGTCATTAAAGTTACTCTTGGGAGTTTCAGAGCAAGATTGCATTTTTCTGTCTTATTTGTGACATCTAGTAGTTATAAAGGAAAAAAATGATGATGATGATAAAATGAGAGATCCCTTTAAATTCCTACTTACTATTTGGTTGCAATACAGCTGTCTGAGACTCAGTAAGTGGAAGTGAGCATGTGTCCATCAGACCAATTTCTTGCATACCACTTCTTTCAGGATACTGGGCTATACTCCTTCACTGAAAAGACCAGTTGTTACTTTGGGAAGAACAAAGGAAAGGATGCCCATGCTTGCAAGAGTCAGAGAACAGTCTCAATGTGCTGAGAGAAAGGCAGGATGAGACCAAACAGGTAATGACTGGCTGGCCACCATCCAATGGTCAGGGCAGTGAAGGGTACATGCAAGTCAATGCTGAGAACTGCACCAAGCTGTGGCCGAAAACGTTGGCAGCATTAGGATGCTTGGATCCTTCCACAAACTCTGTGACACAATTATCACTTTTAACATCCTTTCAAACAAAGAAACCCAGAGCCCTAAGCTCTATCATGTGCAAACTTTGGCGGCCAGCACAGTGCTGAATCTTAAGGAGTTTCATCCAGAGGTGTGACCAGTTATGTTCCTTGGCAGGTCACCTTGGAGAAGATATGAATACACATCCCCATGGCAGCCACAGTCATTCGCCAGAGTTCATGTTGATTATAAGAGCTACCTCTTATGAGATTTGATCCTCCACAAACATTATAGTCAGATGCCTCCCTCAAAAAGGTGAAAGAGACCAAAAGACAATGTAAATATTTATATGCTATATTATCTTTATATCAGGATGTAGATATTTTCTATGGGAGGCTTTAATTTATAGTGTGCTATATCCTGTGGTTATCTAGGGCACCTGTCACAATTACTCAGCTCTACCATTGGCATGAGAAATAAGCAAAATGAGAGTGACTGAGTTCTAATGAAACTTTGTTGACAAAAGCAGGCACCAGACTGATTTTACCCAGGAGTCATAGTTTTTCAACCTGTGTGTTATATAGCAAGAAACAGAACTCAACTCAGACAACACAACAAAATTAACAATCTGTAGGGAATTCAGACATGAGGTCCTTTAATCAGATTTATTAGTTCATTTGCAATATAATCTTTTGACTGTCACATAGACTCAGATAAGGTCTATAGTTTCTACCCAGGTGAAAATTCAGATATATACTCTTAATAAGATACAAATCAGAGAGTTTCCTCACATTCCTGACACATTCTTTTCTATTTCCAGGAAAACAGCCAGAGTGGGGCAAAAGTGACTTTGGATTCTGCTAAGTGTTCACCCTGGAGCTACTGGAAAAGGCAGGTAAGGAATTTGAAATAGGAAGCTGCCTTCTGGGCTGGAGAGATGACCTAGTGGTTAAAGGTATTTGCTTTCAAGCCTGCTGGGTCAGGTTTGATTCCTTGGTACCCATGTAAAGCTAGAAACACAGAGTGGCACATGTGTCTGGAGTTCATTTGCAGTGGCAAGAGGCCCTGCCATGCTAATACTTTCTGCTTCTGTTTCCCTCCTCTCTCCCTCCCTCTCTCTCTCTCCCCCTCTATCTCTCATAAATAAAAAAAGATTTTTAAAAAAGGAAGCCACCTTCCAAATCTATCCGAAGAGGAGCAAGAATTCTGTCCAAAAGTAGGATTAAATATGATTCATCAATCAGTCATTCAAATACTAATGAAGCCCTTCTTTGCTCCCAATCCTTTGCTGATGCTAAAGATTTTAAAACAAACATGAAAAGTCAGTATTATGGCCACATATGGCAGAAGTAATGCAGTAAAATTGGCAGTGACTGGCTGGTGGACATCCAAAAGCCATGGCAGGAAAGGGCACATCTGAGTTGGTGCTAGGAAAGTGAGCTGCGTGGACCCATGTGGATAACCCTCTCCTGAGAAGCCCCTGTTCTCTTTCTCCTGGGTCATGGTACACATATCTAGCCTCCACTTGCTTAGCTAACAAGGGATTTCTGCTTTTTGACAGAATACCAGTTTACTACGTGATCCTGTTGTGCCATGTTAATGCTCAGGAAAGGAAGCCTGAATTTATTCTGTCATCTTATAGAATGTTGCCCTGGTCTGATCGAGATTCTGGCTATTTATGGAACATATTTCCCTCAAAAAGTAGACAGGACCCTTCCATGCCAGGAAAAGAACTGGGAAAGCTCACTCGGGCTGATCACTCCTCAGACACTGAGACTCAAACTCATGGTGAAAGGACACTCTTCCCCATTCCAAGCGCTGTCTGAATTACCTTATGTTACAATAAGAGAATATTTATATAACACTACTTATCAATCATCTTATACCATGTAATGCTTAAAGCCATCTAGGAATAAAATTGTATAGGCAATTAATTTTCATTTTTAAAATGTGATTTTTGTAACTGACATTTATATCTAGCTACAAATTAGGGAAATAGAAAGTATGTTGCACAGGGAAAAAGACTTTATGAGAATGTGACCTGTGGATGCTAGAGGAGGGCTTGTGGCCCTCCACCTTTCCCTAAGGAGTTATTGGTATGTAATGTTGGCTGGAGGGAGTGGGAGACATGTTCTGCAGTGGTGCAGCCACTGGTGGGATCTATGCATGCAACCCTAATTAAATCCAGTAGATCACAACCACACAGAAGAATAAAAAAGACATCAAAATAGAAGAGGAACTCTTTGGGAAGAAAAAGGGGGTCAGTAGAAGGGGAATAGGCCAAGAAAACTTAATGTAATCAGAATACATTTACAAAACTTGTCAATACATGTTTAAAAATAAATGAAAATTTAAAATGTGACCAATGCTACACAAAATGGCACAAAATGTCCACCTAATTCAGCACAGTATTATTGCTGTCAGATCAGATAATAACTAATCTATATGATGATATTAAAACATAAGTGAAAATAGTAAACTACAAATAGACTTTTTAAAGCTTTTTATTTTACTTTATTTATTTATTTGTTTTGGTTTCTCTGAGGTAGGGTCTCACTCTAGCTCAGGCTGACATGGAATTCACTATGTAGTCTCAGGCTGGCCTTGAACTCATGGCCATCCTCCTACCTCTGCCTCCCGAGTGCTGGGATTAAAGGCATCCACCACCACTCCTGGCTAAAGCTTTTTATTTTTATTGGATTGTTGATGAAAGGACAGCAAAAACAAACAAACAAACAAAAAAAAAAAAAAACCCACAATAGCTCAGTACTAGGTTACACAGAAAATGGATCTTAGTTTCTGCCTTATCTTGTAACTGCTTTCAACTCTAAGAAAGCTTTGGATCATAGGCCATTCCCATCACAGTATATGCTCTTGTCTTTAAAGAGTATTTTTTCCTCAACTCAAAATTCAAGCCAATCTCTTGGGTCCTACGATGTGAGAAGAATCACATTCATGGGTAGTTTGAGGTGGAATTTCAAAATTCTGAAAGTGGGATTAAAGCAAGAGATTGCTTTTGAGTTGTGGGAAATGAGAGATGGAGCCGTGTCCCTGGCATGTTGGCTATCTGGCTGGTACCTGTACTGCCCACTTCAAATGTGTCATTGTATGACTGACTGTAAGTCTCTATAATGCACAGGATATCTCTGATGGACTTTTGACAAATCACTTGATTGTATTCCCTGATGCTCAAAGGATGACTCTAACTCACATGGTGAACAGATATACCCAGCCAGTAGTTCACCACAACATTAAATTGAAACTGACCTAAGGACCCAGGCAGAACATTTAATAGAAACACAAAGATCCATGAATGGCATAACTACAGAGTTTATTACTGCTCAAATGGTCTCAATTGTTCTTAGTAGCACATATCCCACTGACAAAACCAATGTGCACTTATTGTCAGATCCTCTCTTGCTGTTGGCACAGTAAGCGAGTGGAATATTCCACGTGAGCTTAATTTAGCATAGCTATAGCAACAGACAGACCCTGTGGCTTTGGACATGAGTAAAAAGAGAAGTGATTTATGATGTCATGTGTGTTTATGTATGATTCATAGTCTGTTAGAAGGACAGCATTTTCTTCAAGTAGAAAGGTTTCTTGGGGGTTTCTTTCCACCCTGCTCCTCTTCCTGCCAGCTTTTTCCTCTCTTTCCCTACTGTTTCCCCCACCCTTCACAGCCCACACATTTTACATGAACAACTTTCCCTTGAAAAGGACCCAAAACTCTGTGAAGAAGCAAGACAAGAGTTACAAATGGAAACATCCATCTTCATCTTGACCAGCAATTTCAGAACACTTCTGTGATTAGTTTATGGGAGAGAGGAAGAAAGTAAACCAGATGGAACTGGACAGAGAACCCTTCCTTAATCCTGTAATCGAATAACAAAGCTTTCAGTGGGTAAGAGGAACTGCTGGGACATGACACTTTTGCCAGTTTTTAAATATTCTTAAGACCTCCAGGTTAGATGGCAGAATAGAAGACACCTGTGGGTGACCTGGTGAAAGACAAGAGTCAAGATACAAACAAACATATGCCCTATTCCTATAATAGGAAGAGATGAAAAAGAAGTAAGCGTAGGTGGGATTTTATTCTGCAAAGAAGCATCCAGGAGCAGCTGCCAACCAGCCTCCAATGACTATCTGCTGCTCATCCCAGGCTCCAGTCAGGGGCAGCTTCCCAGGAGGTGCTCTCCCCTCGTGAGCATGAGATCCCTGAAGATCGCCAACTACAGAAGACTGAACAGGCTGCCCAGAAGAGACCAGGGGCTGGTCCCACCCTGCCTGGAAAGAAGGCTAGAGAGGCGCAGAGAGCACGCTGTGGAGATAGGTGGGAGTGTGGCATGGCAGCCTGATCCTGGAGTTAATAGTCTGAGAGGGTAACACCACCACCACTGAGGGGGAGAGCTAAAAGAACACAGGATGTGTACTGCCAAACTGGGCTTAGTGTCTATAGTGGTTTGAATCAGATCACCCCCTACACTCGGGTTCTGAATGCTTTGACCCCCAGCTGATGGTAGTTTCAGAGGTGGAGCCTTGCTGGAAGAGATGTGTCACTGGAGGCAGGCCTTGTGGTTTATTAACCCCCCAGTTTGCCCCTGCTAGTCGGCTCACTCTCCTGCTGCTGAGCAGAGGTAATGTCCAGCCTCTGCTCATGCCATGCTTTCCCTTGCCATCATGAAGCTTCCCCTCAAGACTGTAAGCCGAAATAATAATAATAATGATAATAATAATGATAATAATAATAATAATAATAAACAACTTTTCATCCCATCAGTCACTTTGGTTTGGGTGCTTTAACCCAGCAATGAGAAGGTGACTACAACAGTCTCTTACCAGGTATGGCTGGAAAAAACTTCTCAGTGTCAAGGCAAACACAGGCAGGGGGCCCTCATACAACCCCTCAGAGCTTCATTTGCGGAGAACTCCATGTGTATAAAGAATATCTACAAAGTACAGTAGTCTAAGTTGTAATTGGAAGGTGACTAGGGGTCTTGGAAACAGACAACCCTGGCAGAAACTGGGGTTCCCACATAAATATCCCTCTTGACAGGAAGAACACAGTGACTGAACTTGTCTGAATTATTGAGACTGGCAGCTCTCCCCATGTTTGCAAACACTGATAGAAAATGCAGTTGAGTAAGACAGAGAAACCACAACACCCGAACTCGAAAAAAACATTGCCTGAGGGTAATATAGCTTTAAGTTTATTTCTTCTATTTTAACATTTTTATTTTAATTAACTTTTATCTGTTTCATTTATACTTTTGTACTTTAATTGTCCCTTTATTTGGTTTAGTTTGTATCTCATCTGAATACTTTTGTGACTGTCATTTCTTTCTTTATACCTTCTCTCCAATATTTTGTCTACTATTTGTTATATCTTTAACTCATGCACTTTCCTACTCATTCATGTTTTACTCCTTCATTTCATTTACCCCATGTCCTCATTCCACCATATAATTGTTGATATCCCTAAACAACTCTAAAATATATTTTCCCCAATCAGTACTCAAGAGTAGCTGCCTCTGAACCTGATCAGGGTACAAGAGAAGTACACAGTGTATTCTGCTCCACATAATACTGAGATTGCTGCTAAACCAGCAAATCTATTCCTTCAATCAGCTTCCACTCTACTGAGCAGGGAGGACACATGTACAAATGAAAACATGGCTGGAGATATGGCTTAGTGATTAAGGCGCTTGCCTGCAAAGCCCAAGGACCCAGGTTCAATTCCTCAGAGACCAGATAAGCCAGATGCACAAGATGGCACATGTGTCTGAAGTTCACTTGCCATGGCTGGAGGCACGGACATGCCTATTCTCTCTCTCTCTCTCTCTCTCTCATAAATAAGTTAAATAAATAAAAATGAAAAAAAATAGTGCCTGGCGTGGTGGCACACGCCTTTAATCCCAGCACTCCAGGAGGCAGAGGTAGGAGGATTGCCAGGAGTTTGAGGCCACCCTGAGACTACATAGTGAATTCCAGGTCAGATTGGGCTAGGGTGAGACCCTACTTCAAAAAACTAAAAATTAATAAATACAAATAAAAATGGGAATAAGTGAAGACAGCTGACCATAATGCCATAAATACTTATGTAAATAAAACAGAGTAGAGAAAGAGAAAAATAAATAAATCAGGCTGACACGTCAATCCCAGTATATGCACAACTCAATATGGAACACAAAAATGTGAAGCAGAAAGCCACTGTGACACCTGCTCAAAATCACAACTCCCCAGTGTCAGAAATCAAAATGATGAAGTAGCTGAAATGTCATACAAACTCGGATCCTACTGTATGAAAGGCTCAGTAGTCAGAGAGAAAACTCAAATACAGATGAACAAAGTAATGTCCTGATCAATTCAGGACCTACATAAGAAAGCAAGCAACGTAGACAACATGGTCAGCTATTTAGAGGAGAATTCAAAATCATGGAGGAAAAAAGTTAGCAAGAGAATGAGACTTTTGAAAAGAAGCAAACAGAAATGATAAATACAAAAGTCAATCAAATAAAAACATAGTGTAAAGTATTATCCACAGACAAGACCAGCAAAAGAACAAATTTCAAGGATGGATGAGAAAATAATACATTCAGACATACATGAAGAAAAAATCTTGAGCTTGGCCAAAACTTCCATGAATCTCAGATATATTCAAGTGACCAAACCTAAAAATCTATGGGGTAGAAAAAGGAGGTAGATAAAATCTGAAGTATTAGTCTGTTCATTCAATAAATACAGCATTTTTCCAAACTAAAAGAAATAAATGAACATCCAAACCCAACAGGCTAGACCCCCAAATAGTCATGATGAGAAAAGAACTTTTCCGACATACCATAGTCAAGATGCCAAAAATACAAAGAAGCAGTGTTCAAAATTATAAAGGAAAAGCACCAACTTGCTTACTAAAGCAAGCATGCCCAATTAACATCAGATCTTTCATTAGCCAAGAAAGCATCATAGCACATACTTTAATCCTGGAAATAAATATCATCCAGTGAAGATTGCTATGCCTTCAAAATTTATCTCAGAACTATTGGAGAAATGAAAACATTCAGGGCAAGCACAAACAAAGGCAGCTTGTGATAACCAGGCCAGAACTGCAGAAAATACTTAAAGAAATGATATACACAGAGGAAGAAAAAGGATCATTCATGGGTGCACAGTGCAGAATACAAAAGAGGAGTAATTACCAAAGTTGTGCAGGAAAGAGTCTGCCATGTCCAACACAGAGAATCAGCAAACCCCATTTACTAACAGGGGAGAAGGAAAAGAACTAGCAATAATACATCTGACCAGAACATCAGCCAACAAAACCATAGGAAATGGCCAACATCTTTCAATAATAACCTTAAGGGCCAATGGCTCCAGCTCACTATTGAATAGATGCAGATTGGTTTACTGGATTAAAAAACAAAGAGTTGTTTCTTTCAAAAGATAAACAACATTGACAAACTCCTAGCCAAACTAACCAAAGGAAAGGGGAAAAAAACAAATTAATGAAACTAAAGATGAAAAGCAACAGTTGCAATAGACACCAATGAGATCCAGATCACTGAAACCTTATATTTCAAAACTCTGGAAAATCTAGAAGAAATGGATAAATTACTAAATACATCTACCCTACTAAAAGTAAATCAAGAAGATGAAAACAACTTACAAAGACCCATAAGAAGCAAAGAGACTGAAGCACCAAGAAGCACCCAGGACTGGACAGATGTACAACTGAATGCTACCAGATGTTTAAGGAATAGCTAACACCAGTACTTATCAAACTGGTTCACAGATTAGTAAGACAAGGAATACTATTAAACTCATTTTATGAAGCTAATATTACCCTGATATCAAAACTAGATTGGGACACAGCAAAAAGGAAAGAAAGAAAGAGAGAGAGGGAGGGAGGGAGAGAGGGATGGAAGGAGGGAGGGAGAGAGGGAGAGAGAGAGAGAAAGAGAGAGAGAAAGAAAGAAAGAAAGAAAGGAAGGAAGGAAGAAGGGAGGGAGGGAGGGAGGGAGGAAGGAACAGATGAGCAAAGCCATAAAAATTTTAAACCAAATACCTCAAAGCTACATTTAAGAATACATTAAAAAGATTCCATACCATGAACAAGTTGATTTTATTACAAGGTTGATTCAATAAATCAATAAAATGTAGACAAATTAAATCATTAGATGGTAATATAAAATATAAAGAGACAAGCACATTAATTATCACAATAGATCAGAAAAGGTACTTGATTAAATTCAACATCCCTTCATGATAAATGCTCTGAAGAAACTTGGAATGGAAGGAACATGTTTCAATATAATAAAGGTTATATATGACATACTGATATTGAACATTATATCAAACGTAGAGAAAAAGAGACACCCTCTTTACTCTTATTAAGTAGAGTGTTTAATATCTAAGCTAGAGCAGTTAAAATAAGAGAAAAATATAAAAGGGATATAGATGGAAAAGAAAACTAAATAAATAATATCTATTTTCAGAAGATCTATTCTTATACTTGGAAGAACCTAATGACAACACCAAAAACCTTTGAGAATTGATAAATACTTTCAGCAAAGTAGCATAAGACAAAATTGATACATAACACTCGGTAACTCTATAACCCCAATAATAACCAATAACAAATTTAGAAGAAATAAATTGGGAAAATGTTTCATTCACAACAGCTTCAAAACTAAATAAATAAACATGAATCAATGGTAAGACCCTATTGCTGAAGACTCCACATACATGGGCTGCTAGGTCATTGAGAAATCCTGCTGGAGCTGAGCTGAAAACCTTCTCTGTGTAATCCAGCTGACAGAAAGCTGGAAAAAGCTAATCTGCATGCAGTTATATGGGAGAGAGAGAAATCACCAATGGAGATAAACAACAGTGGGCACTGCAAGCCTTAAATTTGGCCAGCCAGGCCAAATGAGCCAATGGGTACATGGGGCAAACCAACAACTCTTTAATTTTACTGAAGGCCTGCTCCACAGGAGGGAATACATGCCTGATACTGAGAACCTATGACAGGGGAAGTCATGAGCCCTAGGGGTGTAATGTCTGCTGCTGTCTGGCTAAATGTATATGCCGTGCTCACCAAACTGCCCAGTGAGTGCTTCTCTTAAAGTCCATAAAACGTTTTAATGCTACTCTCACTTTTGGTTAGAGAAGCTTCTCTTTTCCGATGGTGGTGACCTTGGGATGACTCAGAAGGCACCATAGTGCTGAGATGAAGCGACAGAGGAGTACTCAACAATGAAGTATCTCTATCACACCTTCTAATGCTCAGGGTCCATTGCCAAAGAGGTGGGGTAAATAATATAAGAGCCAAAAGAAGGGTAGGACTACTTACAATGCACACTTCCAGACAAAAAAAATGGCCTGGATATCTATGACCTCACAGTGCCTAACACTAACTACACAAGACCATCAGGCAATAAAGCCTGCCTCCATATATTTAGGAAGATCAACATATTTTCCTGCATGATATCAGGTCACAATGCTATATTGTTAGAAATTACCAACAAAATATGTGCTAAGAATACCACCAGCTCCTGGAAAGTGAACACTTTTGAATGATCTGTTCCAAGTTCAACCATTTTTCTTCAAATTTCATTGTGTCATTTTTCCTTACTGCTATGTAGAATTCCATCATGTAGATATACCACATCTCGGTTATCCATTCATCTAATGATAGACATCTGGGTTGATTCCAGTTCTTAGGTATTATGAATTCAGCAGCAATAAACATGGTTGAGCAAATCTCTCTGAACTGAGGCATGGAGTTTTTAAGGAAAATGCCCAGTAAGGGAATAACTGGGTCTGTTGGTAACTCTATAGTCAATCTTCTTAGGAGTCTCCATATTGCTTTCCATAGTGGTTGTACCATCTTACATTCCCACCAACAATGGATGAGGGTTCCTATTTCTCTGCAACCTTGCCAACATTTATTTTCATTTGATTATTTAATGTTTGCTATCCTTATTGGGGTAAGGTGGAATCTCATAGTTGTTTTAATTAGCATTTCCCTGATGATTAAGGATGCTGAACATTTTCTTAAGTGTGCACTTACCATTTGTATTTCTTCCTCTGAGAACTCCCTGTTCAGTTATCTGCCCAGTTTGGTGAGTGGGTTGTTTGATTTTTTTATTGTTTAGGTTTTTGAGTCCTTTGTAGATTCTAGAAATCAGGCCTCTGTCAGTTGTATAGGCGGCAAAATTTTTCTCTCATTCTGTGGGTAATCTATTGGCTCTGCTTATTGTATGTTTGTCTGTGAAAACACTTTCCAGCTTCATGAGATCCCAATGGTTGAGTGATTGTTTAATTACCCAAGCTACTGGGGTTTTGTTCAAGAAGTCTTTTCCCACTCCTATATTGTGAAAAATTCCTCCTATTTTTGTTTTCTTCCAGTAGTAGCAGAGTTTCTGGTCTTATATTGAGATCTTTTATCCATTTGGACTTGATTTTTGTGCATGGCAAGATGTATGGATCCAGTTTCAATTTCTTGCATGTGGTTATCCAGTTTGTCCAGGACCATTTGTTGAACATGCTGTCTTTTTTCCAGTTTACATTATTAGGGCATTTGTCAAATATCAAGGAGCTGTAGTTACTTGACCCAAAGTCCAGGTCCTCGATTTTGTTCCATTGGTCTATGATCCTGTTTTATTTTATGCCTGTTTCGTGTTTTTATTTCATGTTGTTTTTGCTACTATGGCTTTGCAATACAGCTTTAGATCAGGTGTGATGATGCCTCCAGAGGTGTTTCTTTTGCTCAGGAATGCTTGGATATCAATGGCCTTTCACCATTCCATATGAATTTTGTGATTATTTTTTTCTATCTCTGTGAAGAAAAGCGTTGGGATTTTTATTGGTATTGCATTAAATCTGTATATTGCTTTTGATGAGATTGCCATCATCACAATGTTAATTCTGCCTATCCAGGAGCATGGAAGGTCTTTACATTTTCTCAAGTCCTCCTCAATTTCTTTCTTGAGTGCTTTTATGTTTTCATTATATAAGTCTTTCACATCCTTGATTAATGTTATTCTAAAGTATTTTGTTGTTGTTGTTGCTATTGAAAATGGGACAATGTCACTAATTTTTTTCTCTGTATCTTTGTCTTTTGCACATAGAAAGACAGCTGATTTTCTGCATTGATTTTGTATCCTGCTACTTTGCTGAAGGATTTATTCACCTTTAAGAGTTTTGAGATAGAGGTTCTCAGGCCACTTATATATAGAATCATGTCTTCTGTGAATATAGCTAGCTTAACCTCTTCCTTTCCAAATTGTATCCCTTTTATTTCTTTCTTCTGTCTTGTTACTTGAGCTAGGACTTCCAGTACTATGTTGAAGAGTAGAGGTGAGAGTGGACACCCCCTCTTATTCCTGATATTAATGGAAATTCCTTCAGTCTCTCCCCATTAACTATTATTTGGGCTTTAGGAGCTTTATATATAGTCTTTATTATGTTGAGATATAAACCACCCATGCCTAGTCTCTCCAATATTTTGATCATGAAGTGATGTCATGTTTTGTCAAAGGCCTTTTCTGCATCTATCGAAATGATCATGTGGTTTTTGTGTTTAAGCTTATTTATGTGGTGTATTACATTGACAGACTTCCATATGCTGAACCACCCCTGCATTCCTGGTATGAAGTCTACTTGATCAAGATGGATAATGCTTTTGATGTGTTGTTGAATTCAGTTTGAGAGGATTTTGTTCAGAATCTTTGCATGTAACTTTATCAGGGAAATAGGCCTATAGTTTTCTTTTCTTGTGGCATCTCTGCCTGGTTTAGGTATTAGGGTGATACTAGCTTCATAAAATGAGTTGAGGAGCTTTCCCTTTCTCCAATTATGTGGCACAGTTTGAGAAAAATTGGTTTTAGTTCTTCCATGAAGATTTGGTAGAATTCAGCTGAGAAGCCATCTAGTTCTAGATACTTCTTTTTGGGGAGATTTTTGATTACCTTTCCATTTCAATGGGTGTGACAGGTTTGTTTAGGAGATTAATCTGCTCAGAGTTTAGCTTTGGTAGGTAGTATGTGTCCAGGAATTCATCCATTTTTTTCTATATCATCCAGTTTCATGGAATAGAGGTATTTGAAATAAGTCCTGATTATTCTCCTAATTTCACTTATGTTGTTATAATCTCTCCTTTTTCATTTCTGATTTTGTTAATTTGAAGCACCTCTTTTTTTTTTCTTGCTTAATCAGATTGGCCAGGGGTTTATCAATCTTGTTCAGAGTCTTCTCAAGCCAAAGGTGTTTGATTATGATTTTTGGTCAAAACTACATGTAGCAAGGTTTGGTGGTGTACACCTGACATTCTCAGGAGGCTGAGTAAGGAGAATCATGAGTAAGGCCACTCTTGGCTACATAGTAAGGTTAAAGGCTGCCTGAACTACATAGCAAGACCATCTCTGAAAAGTACTGGTGATGTGGCTCAGTGGTAGGTCATTTGTGCAACAAAGAGGAAGAAAAAACCAGTTTGAAACATATTTTTGGAATTAAAAAATTCTGTGAACTAAAGCACTACATGTGGTAAGTTCAATATGGATCCATCAGTAATAAATATACCATCTATACATTTACATTTTCTGATCTATTTTCGTATCCTAAAGTGTGTCTGTTGTGTGTGTGTATGCATGTGTGTAAATGACAAATACAAAAGTCATACTTCTAAATAATATGACAAGGAGACATTCATTAGACATATAGATAGATAGATAGATAGATAGATAGATAGATAGATAGATAGATAGATAAATAGATAGATAGATAGACAGACAGACTAGTTAGTCTCTTTCCTGATCAGTTGGCTTAAAAACATAATCATTGGGGTTATATCAGAATGCTCTCCAGTCTCCTCTCTCTCTCTAGAGAGAGATGTTTTTAAGCCAACTGGTCAGGAAAGAGACTAACTAGTGTATCAATTTCCATTACTATAAAAAATAGAAATTTTAACCAAATTATAAACAGGAAAGGTTTATTTTGGCTCAAAGTTTTGGAGGTTTCACCTCATGATTGATTGTTCCTATTGGTTTCATTCTGTGGTCAGCTATCATGGGAGAAAGTGTGGGATGGAAAAAAAGTGACACTCACCCCATGACTGGGACAATATAGAAAGGAAAAGGAGACCAAACTCCCACAAAACATTTCAAAGGCATGTCCCAATGACGAGAAGACCTCTTAGGTCTCAGTTCTTAATATTTGTTCCACTTCCCAATGTTATCACACTGGGAACCAAGCCTTTTCTCATGGGCCTTTGTGGTGGTGAGGAAAGGTATATTCCAGAGCAAAACCACAGCACACAGTGACTCTTTCCCCTCACTCTCTGCTTGCATTACAAGACCACAGGAGCCTTTCCTTATCTAGGATTATCTGAGCTCTAAGACTTCACTGTCAACCTGGAAGATGGGCTTGTTTTATTAGTAATAGCAGGTAAAGGGCTCAGTGAAACTGTCTAGAACTCTGCTGTGGATTCTATTTTTTTAAATTTCCTTATTTGGGGGGGGGGGGGGGAGGTAGGATCTCACTCTAGCCCAGGCTGACCTGGAATTCACTATGTAGTCTCAGGGTGGCCTTGAACTCATGGTGATCCTCCTACCTCTCTCTGCCTCTAGAGTGCTGGGATTAAAGGTGTGCAATGCCTGGCCTGCTGGGGATTCTAAACATTCTAGCTCCAAACCAGATCAATCAGATCATTCTGGAAAAAAGGAAACAAAGCCATCCTTTCACTCTGTCTGGAGGGTCCCCCTGTCCTTAGACGTAGCACTGCTCCATACCCAGGAACCCCTTGACCTGGCTGCAGTAGGCTCAGGTCAGAGGTGGGGTGGACAGGTTCCACTTGCAGGCTGCCTCATGCAGCTCTTCCAGTCCCTTACCTGAGCTTGTGTTCCAAGGCCACCCTAAGGTGCGTGAGAGCTGGCCACATCCTGAGCACTTAGAGTTAGCACTATGCAAGGAATCTGGGAGCAATACATGATGAAGACACACGCTACTTTAAAGAGGTAGTGTCCGATTGCTAGAGCATAAGAGCCGGTCTCAGACTCCCAAATAACTTTTCATTCTCTGTGTTAAGGAGCAGTGTGGGCCCTGATGGGAAAGAGCAAAAGTTCCTTATTCTGCTTTGGTTTAATTTCTTTTTCTTCCTTTGTAAGCCTTAAGAAGAAGGAAAGAAGGATAAAATTGTTTGAAAAAATAAAAACAAGAGGGCAAAGAAACAAAGATAAACAGAGTGGAGAAGTAATTGTACACTATAATTTGCTCACAAAGAATTCTGTAAGCTGCCAACCTGTGTAAATTACACACATTTGGGAAAAGACCTCCAAGCAGAGTGAACTATAATTGCTTCATCTATTTTTTTTCTCCATCAGCTATTCTAACACTAGAACTATTGTACAGCTATATTATACAGACATACATTACCTCCACAGATAGCCTTTGAAACACACTGTCTTGCCCTCCTGTCACCTGTGTGGTTGGAGCCCTCTACTGGCCAGGAGGGACACCAAACGTGCAGTTTTCTGAACCACTGAAAGTGGAGAATTCACATTACCAATGGGCTGGAATAGGTAGTTAACAGGGCTTCAGGTGGACACTTCCACAATGCAAATGAAAATGAAATACTTTGAAGCCTGTGGCATATGAAAGTTGTCACCTAGCATTTCCATACTCCCAGAGTGTTACACACTGTGATTATTTTTTTGTCAAATCTTGGGATGGATGCACCAAACAAATGGCCATACTTTATCACTGAGAAGAACGAATTTTGCCCTAAGAGAAACAGACAAGCACAACTCTGGCACAAAACTAGCCATGCTGTATTGTAATGATCAGCATATTCCCCTGTTTTCTGAAGAGAAATTAGAAAATCCTTGAAACAATGCCAAGAATTATTTAGAAACATGCCCCCCCCCCCAAAATGTGTGTCTGTCTAATCAGCGTTCACTAGGGAGCTCTCTTCCCCACTAGCTGGTAATTTCCTGTTAGAGTCCTTGGTTATCTTCCTCCTGGACTGGGCCTTTCCATTTTGGATCAACTCGGGACTCTCTCCTAGGCCTCATCTTGTCAAACTTTGTACAACCCTAAGAATTTTCACGTACATCTGTCACTGTAAGTGCCGCCTGTGTAAAAAGTGTAAAAATGCACTTGAAGCCAAGCGTGGTGGCGCATGCCTTTAATCCCAGCACTCAGGAGGCAGAGGTAGGAGGATTGCCATGAGTTCGAGGCCACCCTGAGACTACATAGTGAATTCCAGGTCAACCTGGGCTAGAGTGAGACCCTAACTCGAGAAATAAAATGCACATGACACACTGCTATATGCTTTTATGAGCTCCAAAGCTACCAACTTGGCCTCTGGTCTTAGATGTCTCTGAGGAGGTCCATGTTCTTTACGAATAAAAGTGAAACCAACCCAACCTGCCCTGTCCCCTGTGCTCCTAATTAGAGCAGGTAGAATAACCTACAAATGTGTCCACCATTTGAGTTTTCCTCTTACCTTGGGATGCACTCACCACCAAGTCTACAAAGTCTACCCCTCAAATCTGCTTCACATCGACTCCCCTTCGTCTCCTGCAGCCATCTTTACAAGTGCAGCCTGAGCCACAGAAATTAATGAAATTCCCTTTGCAAAATACAGACCTAATCAAGCCTTTTCTCCACTTTAAACCTTCTGATGACTTTTATGATAAATTTCCAAATTCTTTTTATGGCTTCAAATTCCCATACAATCAGGCCCAGTGTCTCTTCTCTCTCTCCCCTATGCAAATGTGTCCAAGTACAACAACCTTGTACATTCCTTCCTGACCTGGGGTCTTCGTGCAGCTATTGCTGCCCGGCTGTCTCCCTACACTGAACTGACCTAGCTAATTAGTAATACAAATTAGTATTTTAAAACTGTAAGTCTCTACTTTGTTAAAACAAAATGTAGGTAGAAAGATATTCTGTGCACGTGTCCTTTTGCTAAAATTAAATAAAAGGGGAAAAATTAAGCAAAGACTGCCACAGAGAGAGGAAGCTGTCTCCCTTCGGCTATAACTGGTGTGTTTACACAGATGCTGTGCTCTGAGAGGTCATGCTTTGAGTTGATAAAGAAACTAAAATTTAAAAAGGACTTTTGATTAACTGATTAATCAAGTTGAAGCTGGGGCCTGTACAGATGAAATTTATCTAATTCTTGGTCCAAGTCTCGTGTGGTAAGCTTCAGTTTTCTGTAACTTCTATTTATCCAACATAAAGAGATTAACTCTCTTGAGGTCAGATTGTTTTTCCTGAGCAAGGTTGTCTTAAGCATCTGAAATATTATGCTAACCTTTGAGTTGAAAATAAATTCTTAGGTGCTTCAAGTCATGAACACTGGCTGGGATGAGTCATATGCCTATTGTGCTTCTCCATTTAATTCCATTTCCTCTTACTTGCACTGAAGATTGATTGTAGAGCCAAACAGTGTGTCCTACCACTGAGCCACAGCCCCTGTCCATCCAGCTTCATTTTAAGTGACATGATCACCCCGGCTTGTCTTCTTTGTTCATGCAGCTGCACAAATTGCTGCAACAATTAAGGAGTGGGGAGAAAACTGTTCCATATGCCTCTTTCTTAGAAGTATTTGGTAGTTAAGCTGGAAAAGTAGATTGGCTAGTGTCTGACTGATACATGGGCGTAGCCTGCCATCCTAACACTTTTTATCCCTCAAACAAACTTAGTGCCATTCTCTCTTAGAAAGCTTTTCAAATTTATATAGACCAGATCAGATAGTATTTATTCCATGCCCATGCAAACGTTATACACCCTCACTTAGTCAATTCTTGTAATGTCACTTTCCCAGACTGTGTACTCTGCTTCATGTCATGTCTACCTTGTTCGTTTGCTCATATCATAAATATCATATACTGTGATAGACATACCACAGACGCAAAAAATTGTGGTGAGTGAATAAGTGCAATGTTTCTTCAAGTAAATAGTTTTTTCTCACAAAACAATGCAATAAGAGGAAAACTTTCTGTTAGGAGTGTAGACTTTCTCAAAGACCTAAGAGCCAGTAATATATTGGAGTCAAACAATGACTGGAAAAGAATCATAAATGCCACCAGGAATAAATAAATTGCCATTCTCTCACACTACCACTATCACCACCACCACTACTACTGCTACTCTCTCCCACATGCAATTCTGCTTCTCTTTGTGTTCGTTTCATTCACACTTTCCTGTAGACTTGTTCCCCTGTTTTTCTAGGCCTAAGATAAGTGATATTATCTTCTATCTCTGTTATAGCCTTGGAATTTATGTTCATATGTTTTATGAGCTTGTAGAACCCAGTATTCTCATCTCAATTACAATCGAACAAAAGCAAGATTGCCTAACAGCAATGATTAGGACTAGCGGGGTTCAGATTATAATTGCTCATGCTGAAAATATGTCATAAAATAAATGTGATTTAGAGATCCATTTTACCCGCAAGGTGTGTGTGTAAAAATAAATTAAAGGTGAAGCAATAAATGCGATTAGTACCCCGAAAATGTACTATGATAGCATTTTTCATCTTGAATACTTCTGAAACATCAGACCATAAATTATTGTGTCAGTGAAAACAAAAAGAACAGGACATGGTGTTGCGTTCTCTGCAATCCTATTAAAGGGAGACCTAAAGGTTAGTAGGAAGTATTTACAAGCATATCTTTTAAAATAAAGTGTATTTATTATCATCTTTTATGCAAAATATCTAACCTTTTGCAGCTTCCCCTGGACTCCTTGTATGACTTGTGAATTCTTTGTGGTCCCATGAGCTAATATATTTACCTATTCAGTATTCAGTATCCTGCAAGGAAGTCATTCATCTTCCAAATCCATATAGCAGCTCATTTATGTTCATAGACCCAGTTTTTATTATTTTTATTTATTTACTTACACTACACTTTGCGCGGTGAGAGAGAGTGGGTGGTGGAGAGAGAGAGAGACTGATTAAGTAGGAACACACCAGGGCCTCTTGTCACCGCAAACAAACTCCAGAGGCATGCACCACTTGTGTGTCTGGCTTTATGTGGGTACAAGGGTATCGAACCCAGGCTGGCAGGCTTTGTAGGCAAGTGGCTTTAACTGATGGTTTATCTCCCCAGCCAATTCAGTTTTAGTGGTCAAATTGGAAACGTTATGGAGGTACATCTTCCAAAAGATTATGCAAGAGATGCTGAGATTTGTATTCCAAAACCCAAATCCATGCAGATAGGGAGCTTCTCTTTCTCTTCCTTACTGACTGTCCTGGAGTGCAGGAGTTGGGCATTTCCGCTGATCTCATCACTATCGGTGCAAACGCATTTCTACCCTCTTGTTAAATATATCTTTATCATGAAAGTAAGCTATATATGTGATTTTTCTGTGCAAATCGAGGTTAGATACATTACCAAATGAAAGATTGGAAAAATTGTATTTCACTCTTTTTTTTTTTTTGCCCTTGCTGTGTCTTTATACATGAAAGATACTTAAAAGTGGATATTCATGCCAGGTATTCGCATACTCAGACTTCTCAGACTTTGAACAAGTACAAAGTTCAGTATTTCATGCATTTCTTCTCTGGTTTCCAACTCAGCCATACTTGTGAGAATCGGGTAAAAGTGAAATTGTTTTGACCTACATTTAACACGAAGTGTTTTATTTTTCAAGTTATAATAAAGCTTAATATAAACAACCTGGATGAATGTAGATTAAAACTACTCAATGTCTTTGTAAAGTGACTAGAATATAATTCACATAGTACTATGTTAATATCTTGATTATAACTAAAAAATGTGTATATGTTTAATTACAAGGGAATCTGAGGGGCTGGGAAGATGGATCAGTGGGTAAGAGCACTTTCTGCATAAACATGAGGACTTGGGTTTAATCCCTAGCACCCATGTGAAAAGACAGATGTGAACATGCCTGCCTATAACCTCCCGTGCTGAGTGGGGTACAGACAAAGGGACCACTGAGACTCCCTGGCTAACCAGTATAACCAGGAAAATGATGACTTTCGGGTTCGGTGAGAGACTGTTTCTCAAGAAAGTAAGGCAGAAGATTGACTGAGGAGGACACCTGATGTCCTTTACTAGGTTTTAAAAGAGCAATTTAAAAGACTTAAACACTAGATATATTTCAAATTTGGAGTTTATTTCTCTATTATAAGTAAAGGCTACTAGAAATTATAATATAGATTTGATGATTATTATTTTTAAGTGAACTCACTAGAGTTTAGGCTGGAATATGTTTTTTAGTAGTTTTCATGTTTCAAGTTCCTTTAATCATGACATCAGCAAAGTCATTTACCATTTTCTCCCCTTTTCACATTGCCTTCAAGCTCTCAAGAACCAGTGATGGTCAGACAACTTATGCATTAATTTTAATGAAACTACAGTTCAATCAAATTGCTTTGTCACAAAATTAAGCAAAAATTTTGTGTAAGAATTATCAAATTCTAGACTGAATTATGACTTCTAAACATGACTGAACTGAAAAAGAATGCATCAAAACTACATAAAGGAAAGGCAGACAAGAGAGTTTATGTACTATTATTTTCCTTCCTTATATTTTTGGTAAGTGATAGAACCTAAAAATTTTACTAACAATAACTCCTGACATTTACATATGTATTGGGGATCATTTTATCTTTATTATCATCCATATCCATATGTACATAATTTTTCTGTCACAATTTTAGCTTCAATTTTCAAATCAAATTTCCTTGGATACTTATTTCCAGTTATCTCATGATTTTCTGTGAGCCTTATCTGTTATTATATCCAGGCTTTACTAGCTAAAAACAAAGTGAAATATTTTTTAATGTCCTCAAATAAAACTTTGATAAATTTTCATGCAACAACTTTGTCACAATATAAATGATTTTCAATAGTACCTAGGGGCTGGGTTACTTAGTGGTTAAGGTGCTTGCCTGTGAAGCCTAAGTACTCATGTTTGACTCCCCAGATGCCATGTAAGCCAGACACACAGTGATGCAAGTGAACAAGGTTGGATATACACACAAGGGGACACACACATCTGGAGTTCAATTGCAGTGAGTGGCCGGAGGCCCTGGTGGCCAATTCTTTTTCTCTCTCTCTCTCTCTCACACACACAGACACACACACAGGCACACATACACACACACACACACACACACACACACACACACACACTCATATTAAAAAGGAAAAGAACAAACAGTCTGTTGGGCTTGCCTCAAAAAGAAAAAGTATCTAGTACGTTAGTCTTTATGCAATTTTCCTGTGTTTGTGGCTACTGTTTGCACTATATTCACATATTTTCTGATCACTTAAGGTCTGTATGTACTCTGTGCATATATTACTATAGAGGAGATGTTTGGCTCTAAGAAAAGCAGTAGCCAATGAATGGAATGCATCATTGGCAGAGTTTCTTCCTTCTCAGGTGTCTACTCTCTGTTGGGAGAATTTTTTGTGGCCATTTAGAAAGTAGCTATTTGGTATCCCTCTCTACTTTATAGACCTCATGGCTGGCAAGCACAAAAGCTTATGCAAATAAGAGGTGAATACAAATTCTACATTGAATATTAAACAGATATTGAAATTGAGGTGAAGATTACCACCTCTTCAGTTGGGATGAGAGCTTGAACTATCTGGCTTCTGTTTCCCACCTCCAGCTCCAGGCTGAGATCATGGGAAATTCAACATCCACTAAATGGCACAGGGAGCAATGTTGAAATGAATAAATCAAGTTCATAACAGTATATGAAATATAACCAACCACATTCATAAAGATAGCTTACATGTGTTTCTGGAAATATAACCAAAGACATAAATAACAGTTACCTATAGACAATGTAAATGGGTTGCATCCTCTATGTAATATCTTTCCAAGCTAACTTTTTTTTTTATAGCATGAATGTGATGGTTAATACACATTGCCAATTTAAGTAGATTTAGAATCACTTAGGAGACACACCTTTGGAAATGTGGGTGTTACCAAAAAGGCTTAACTGAGATGGGAATATACTCCCTGAATGTGGGTGTCCAGAATCAAACAAAAAGGGGAAAAGAAGAAGTGATCTGAGCACCAGCATTCATCTCCCTCTGCTTCCTGATGACAGACACAATGTGACTACTGCTTCATTCCCCTGTCACCATTCCTTCCTTCTTATGTTGGGCAGTATTGAGAAATGTAATTAATACAGTGAATGTATCTTATTTGTATAATTTAAAGATAAAAATAGATTTACTAGGAATATATTATAGCTTTAACCATTGTCGTTTGAATACCTCAAAGTGACTTGTTCAAATTATGTGGACTTTATTCTATAAAAGAATGATAACCATAACATATCCTCTTTTATGGAATAAGATTGTTCTTTCAGTCATGAAACTGAGATTTATAATGCTTAAAAGCTCCTGAGTTAAAGAAAATGGCCTGTCCTTGGACTATCTCAAGTCATAGGCAAATTCCATTTATATGGACATGTGTTCTTTCCAGAGAACATGAATTCCACATGAACTTGTAAATGTAAAATTCTTAAATATGCGTGTGTATTAAGAGTATAAGCTCAGAGAGCACAAACTGTGTGTCTTCCATGCTTGGGTCCCTAAACCCAGGGCACAGTTATGAAAGGGTATTTTAAAAACATTAATTAATAAATTAATAAAATGAAATCTTATGTGTGAAAATACTGTATAAAATATAGCTATACTATACAAACAGCATTACTATTTTTCTTATGTAATCTAATAGGGAGCCAAGCATTTAGACCAAATCTCATTCCTAACTCCCTGTTTAAGTATACTTGACCCTTTCCTTTTCATAATAATCAGGCAAAGTATGTTTAATTTCATTCTTTCATTGCTGTACCTCAGGCAGCTGTCTCTCCAGCTTGTCCATTATGTACACACAAGGAACTGTATGCAGACAAACTCATCAGTGATAAACATAGCTCTAGCAAATAATGATCTTTGTTTCTGAAATTGGCAGAACTGAAAACTATG
This sequence comes from Dipus sagitta, assembly GCA_036346955.1. Taxonomy (NCBI): domain Eukaryota; kingdom Metazoa; phylum Chordata; class Mammalia; order Rodentia; family Dipodidae; genus Dipus; species Dipus sagitta. The sequence continues at coordinate 319,261,884 of CM070770.1, forward strand.
TCATGGCTAGGTGATTAAGATCGTATTCTGTCCATAAACCTCCATCTATGTGAAGGTGCTCACTAATCTGCCATCACCCTTCTTTCATAAACTGCTCCTAAATCAGCTTCCCAGCAAGATGGTCCTTAGGACCACAGGGTACCATGTTCCCCATCAGCTAGCTCATTGTAGTAAGGCTTTCTCTACCTCCTCCTTTTCTTTAGACTAATTGGCTTCTTTTGTGTAGCCAGCAGACGGGGTCTACATATATTAACAAGTACACAGGGTTCCCCAGAGTTGTCCGTTTACTCTGCTGACACTTCTGAAAGGTGTTCCTAAATAAATCCTGCTCTTTGAACCATGTCAGGCACTGTGATGAACTGTAGAAGAAACCGAACCCTGTATCAAGAAAATTAGTGTGTCTATCTGGTGGCTCTCATACACATCAATTGTGTATTTTGTGAGGGAAGTTCTCTCTGCCCAACACAGATCTTGGAATAGTCTTCTCAATAAAACACTGATTAACAAGAAAAACAAGCATGATTTCATTGATATGCACATTACACATATGCAAAGAGACATCCAAGGGATGAATAATTCTCAAGAGTAGATCTCAAAGGCATAGTTGAAATATCGTCACTCAGAGAAACAAAGGAAAAGAGTATGGAGAAATAACAAGGAGACATCCTTAGAATGAGATTTAGCTTATGAAAGTAATTTCTCTTGTTTTCAGAGATTCACAGGTTTCTCTGTTTATCAAAATAATCAGATAAAATTGTTCTTATGATAAAAAGCCTATCAAATGTTGAAGAGCAATCAATTGTATATAAGTATGACACTTGCTATACAATCTCACTAGGTCAACTATAGGGAAAGAATGGGTGGCACAAGCAAAATTATTTGAATTAATAGCACATTTTTTTGCAGGTTTACCTATATTGAAAAGCATTGAACTAGAAGTTAGAAGGTCTTAACAGTCTTATGATTTAGTTTATTATTCAGTTTAGTTACTTGACTTGATTTCCTCATTAGCAGCCTCTAAGTGCTGGATTAGACAATATCTAAAATTTGATCTTGTCCTGTATCATAAAACACTTAATTTATAGTTTCAAGATTTAATTTTGACTACTCAGCAATCCTGGCATATAAGTAGATATATATGCCTATTTACATTGTATAAATGATAAATATTGGTGTAAGGAAGGAGAAATGATTTCTAAAATATATAGCTCAAGTCATATCTTGATGCTTCTTATCAATTTTATCTTTCTCCTAAAGATTTGCAAACTGAGTTTTAAGGAGGAAGCCCAAGGCCCAGCAGCCCCAACATTCTAAACTTAGCCACTGTCCCAATCTGCCAACTAAAGAGATGAATAATGGTGTAGCCATATTGAGAAGAAGAGGACACGGGATCCAAGTGACCCCAAGCCCATAAGAGGGGCACACTCTGGAATGGCATAAGCCTGTAAGTGAAAAGAGACACATGTTATAAGTCCAAAAGTAGTGCCTTGATAAAGCCAAACACAAGAGCCAATGCCAGAAGGCATCCAGGAAAATAAATTGTATAGGATGTTATGTTTTCTTTTAAGCAGCTCCATGAGTATGAACTTGTAAGAATCATTTCTGGTGGAAGAGATTTATGTTGGCTATCTATGCATGTGGACCATTTCTTTATAATGTTTTAACTATGCTTGAAAAGGCTGACACAAGTGACTCCATTTTTGTTGTTAGCCTTGAGACAGGATCTCCCTATGCATCCCAGGTTGGCATTGGCCTGGACTTCAATTTCCCTGCTTTAGTTGGCTAAGCAAAAAAAAAAAGAGAGAGAAAGAAAGAAAGAAAGAAAGAAAGAAAGAAAGAAAGAAAGAAAGAAATCAGAGTCCACATTGGAATTATAGGTAACGGCTACAAGGAATTACTAAGAGTTATTTTTGGGGGGGGAATTATAATAGGATTTGAATCTCAAATACTTCATCTATCAAATAAATCATCTTTGCATTCATAATCAGGCCCACATATTCCAGCTTTCATGAAAAAGAAAAAAAAGTAGTCTTCAAGCTTTATTGAGGGATTAAATGAATTATTGCATGTAAAATACTTGCTCTAGAGTAGAGAGTGCTCAGTCAATTCCTTCTTATCCTACATTAAATGGTTGCCCATTACCTGGGATATGAGTGAGGGGTACAAACCCTTCTTCCTCAGTTACGAGATTTTTTTTTTGTTTTATTTGGGGTGAAGGGCCTTGTGCTAGCTCAGGCTGACCTGGAATTAGACTCAGGCTGGGCTTGATCTCACAAAATTCCCCTTAGCTCAGCTTCCCAAGTGCTGGGACCAAAGGCCTGGCAAGAGAAGATCTTAGAGCTGGGTCTGGTAACGCATGCTTGTAATCCTCTGATGAGTCATAACACTGTCAAATCTCGGAGTCCTATCAAAACTTTTGCTATTACTGGAGTTGTAGAACAAAAGTTCCAGCTCTAAGAACCCCAGAAAACTAGGCCTGGTCACCAATTAAAGAGCCCAGTAGTGGGGTCTGTTGGAAAGAAGAATGCATAAAGGGACTCGACTCCTTCAGGGAACTAGATGAGTTTTCGATTAAATACAGGAAGAGTTGAGGAAGGTGGTGAGAGGTATGAGTATTTAAACAGCCTTGGTCAAGGAGTGTCTGGTTGGTCATTATCTCAGATGATCCAAGGAGGCAAACCCATCCCATAAGATGATTACTCCTGCTTGGGAGTGATCTCACTATAGAGTAACCTGCATTGTGACTCTCTACTGTTCCTGGAATTCAAGGGGACTATAGGTTGAGGTAGTGACAGGAGACTTGGGCACCCAGTTGGGAGTCTGTAACAAGAAATTGTGAAAGCTGGCAGTCTGATAGCCATGTTACTTTTATATTTGTGCCCCCAGCCTTGAAGCGTGGTGAGACAGGTTAGGCATCAGCAGTCTTAGACAGACAGTGCTTGAGTTGTGGATATGCCTATACGGAGGTATGTGTTGTCCAGAGATTTAAGATAAAGGAAACAGACCCAAAAGGAGAGCAAGAAAGCCAGGCTTTTATCCTGTATTTTGTAACCTAAGTGAGGAGTCAGTGCTTTGTAGTGAAAGAAGATTTTCTATTGTAATGTCACTTGAGATGATGCAATAAACAGCACCAAATATACGAAGGAAGAGATTTCAAACTTGTAAACTGGAGAGCTTTCCTTTAATTCATAAAAAATAAAAATAATCCATCCATACTTACTTGTTTTTAAACTTCGCCATACCTACACCCAAGTGTTATTTGGGTTTGATTGTTTGATTGCTTGATTTTGTGTGTAGATATATGTTTGGTGTGCATGCATGTTCACATATGCATGGTTACATGTGTGTTTGCAGATATGTGTGCATATGTATAACATATTTGTGAAAGCCAGAGGAGGTGGAAATCGTATGTCCCCTTGTTCTCCTCCTTTAAAAAACTTATTCATGTACTTGTAAGCACCCAGGCAGGTATAGAATGTGTGCACTGGGGCCTTTTTCTGCCACTTTGTGCCTCCTGGCTTTATATGGGTACTGGGGAACTGAACTCTGTCTGTCTGAGCCATCTTTGCAGCCACACCTTATTTTTTGAGACAGGATCTCACAGTGCAGCTAGTGTTTACTGTTTCGCCTAGACTACCTACCCAGCAAGTCTCAGGGATAATCTTGCTCCTCCTCAGCACTGAGGCTTATAGGTGAATGTCACTGAATCCAGGTTTCAGATGGGTACTGGACCCCAAAATGACCTTCTTATGCTTACATGGCAAGTAATTTACCAACCAATCCATCTCCCCAATGTGATTAGTTATACTTTAATTAAATTTTAATTAAAATCTGCATTTATTTTGATATGTCCCACTGGTGAAGGTTGAGATAAGAAAGGGCCAGGCCCAGTGGAAACAGGGCATGCTCTGCAACAGGGCTTATAAAAGTTGGCTCCACAGTATGTAGGAAGAAATTCACACAAGAGGCAGTGACTCTTTGCACAAGGACTTTGAAAGGGCACTACAATCTAACAGCAATGGAAAGTTTGTAACAGTGGAATTCTTCTTATATAACAAGGTGATTGTGATCGTTAATCTTGTCAACTTGATTGGACTTTACCATGGAAACAAATCTCTGGACATGATTGAGGCAGTTTCTAGATTAGGTTAATTGAAGTGGAAAGACCTGCCCTAACTGTGTGGCACCATTCCAGCCATTGATGTCCCAAACTGAATAAAAAGAAGAGGGAACTGAATACAAGTGTCCATTTCTCTCTGCTTCCAGACTACGGATTCAATGTGGCCTGCCATCTCCTGCTCCTGTCCCCATACTTTCCCTTCTTCCATAGATCTTATCTCCTGGAAATGTAAGTCAAGTTAAATATTTGATCACAGTGACAAGAACTAGTACAGTGACCTATTTCTTTAAAATTATTTTTTTTAATTTATTTGCAAGGAGAGAGAAAGGGAGGGCATGGGAGAAATGAAATGGGCTCGCCAGGGTCTCTTGCCACTGGGGAAAATATGCTGACACTTGTGCTACTTGGTGTATCTGGCTTTATGTGGATACTGGGGAATCAAACCCTGGCCATCAGACTTTGACCACAAGCATCTTTAACCACTGAGCTACATCTCTAGCCCAGTGATCTATTTTTTTAAGTAAGTTTGTCTGTCCTCCTGCTATGTGATTTCCCCAAAGTCCCTTTGATCTCTACTCTCCGTGGGAAGGGACAGAAGTGGAAGAGAGTAGAACCAATCATAAGGCAACCACTCTCAAATGGATTTGTTTTATTTAACTTGTTGGGAGGGCTGAGAACTGGCTCTTGTAAGAAGGACTGGAAAACCTCCTTAGGATAGTTGAATACGCAGAATATGCAGAATATGAGGGCCTATAGGGGCTCATTGGCTTTAAGTCAGATCAGCCCTGACTCTCTACCGCTAAGCTTGCTGAACATATATATGTACCAGCAACTTCTATTTGCACCCCTAAATATCCAGAGAGACTTTCCAATGTGGCAGAGAGTAATGGTTGTAGTAAGGGAAATAATTTCTAGTTGTCAAATCCCACTAGTTCAGTCTTTCTTAAAACCAATGTGTTTGAGAAGATGCCTGTGTTCTCAGCATCAGGAAGACTCTCCCATTCCCTATAGAATTATTTGTTTCTCTGTGTTACAAAGAACAGTATGACTTTCATCCATCTTGAATCATCGTACTGGAGTATAAAATCCTCCAGGGTAGGAAATAAATGACATTATGGAGCACTTGTGTCTGGAAAGCCTCCTTTGTGTACACACCATAAATTCACATTAGAGGTTCCTATCTTGCCTTGTTGCAAACACGTTTCTAGTAAGGACAAAGCCTGTGCTTTACATTTAAGAATGCCTGAGCCCTTACAGAGTATTCAAAATTCACAATATTTGTGTAGTTCTGCATTAAAATCTCAAAAATGTTTATTTTGTTTCAACCCTTCCATCTTCCATATCAGATGTGCAGAAAAATCATTTGTATAGATTTATAGGATAAATGAATATCATCAATAAGAAACAATGAAGAATAATGTTTAATTTTCCTGGAAATACACTATGAATCCTCTCCTAACTATCTGTCTATCCATCCACCCGCCCATTCATCATCTACTTATGCCTACATTCAACATTTATTATATGGTTCTAGACACTTATCTACTCATTATCTATTCTATTATCTCTCAATCCACCCATCAGCCTGTCTGTCTGTATGTATGTATATCAACTAGCTATCTGTCTATCTATCTATCCTGCTGAGAAATTCCATTTGATTATAAAACACACCGTCTTATTTTCTACATCCTCAATATAAAGAAAAACTTCATTTTGTGTTCAATTACATATTTTGCATGATTTTAAGGAACAAATAACAAGTGCTATGTTTATTTCTTAAAAATAAACACTGTGTTTTCAAATTAAAAATTTTTGGGGTGAGCTATTTTGCCTTAGCCATTTATTCAGGTGCCTGAGAAAGTTTTCATTGTTTCTTTTTGCATAAATTGCTCTCATTTATCAACTTTTGATCTCCCTACTTTCTGCTCCTTTACATTACTACATTTGGTACACTTTAATAAGAATATCATGGATCCAAATATAAATAATGCATTAAAATATTAATAATTTGTTTTCTTTTCTTTTTTGACTTTTTTGAGGTACGGTCTTACTCTAGCTCAGGTTGGCCTGGAATTCACCATGTAGTCTCAGGGTGCCCTTGAACTCATGGCCATTCTCCTACCTCTGCCTCCCAAGTGCTGGGATTAAAGGCATGCATTTTAAGCCCCTCATTGCAGTGGCCTAGTGCTCTCTTCTTTTGGTTATTAATTTCTGCTTAGCCCTGACTCCTTCTAACAATAAGTATATTCATCTTTGCATCCATTAATTAATTTAGAGAGGAAAATTGGCATATATTTGCCATGAGATATTTCCAAAAATAATTATTTTATACTTGTTTATTTATAAGAATGCATTTCAGATTTAGTGACCAATTTTTTAGAATTGTCTTTGGCAAATACTCAAAATTTTCATGAATTTTTTTATGCCAAATGAAAATTACAAAAGGATTTATAACTTTTCTATATTGTTTTAGAAGGTATGCCACCAAAATATGTAAGATTTCATAGTTCTGGTCCTTGTATTTACTTCTAAGTAAACAGGTATTAACATGCGTAATTGCAATCTTAGTAAACCAACATAATGCTACTTGGACTATTGTGAATAGAATATATACTTTAAGTCAGTCTTGTTTTTCTGGAATTAATGATGGATTGGAATGGAATGATTTGTATTTTCAGTCCTATGCTGACCAGTGACTTTTGCATCTTTACATATTTGACAAAATGCCTGGTGGTCAATTGTTCAGAAATAAGGAAAATCTTACATGATTACATAAGCACATTGCCCTACAGTGTGGACCCCTACTGTATAGAAGGGCTTATTTTTTAAGAGAAATGTGCCCATTGGGTCTTTCTTGTACAATTCATCATACATTATTATGCAAAGTAAAAACTGGCAATAAAAAGCCTGGTTAGAAAAAAATGGAAAGAAAAATATAAAATTGGATTAATGTCAACTATTGAAATTCAACTTGTATTCTGTTATTTCCAAAGATCTGTTTGGAAAATATGAAATGCCAACATTTTATATAATGATGTCATTGCTATAAAAATAATCTTTAATTTTTTTTTATTTGAGTTAACTCTGTAATAGCTTAACTGAGGCATTTAAATTGAATCTCATGCAAAGAAAATCACTCAACATCTTAAATAGAACTTGACTATTTTATTTTATTCTGTAGTACCACATGAGTATCATAGAGAAACTAGAACCAGTTTCTCTAAACATGATTGATTTGAGAAATGTGAAGTTATCTTTCTCTATGGTAAACTGTCACATATAAAATCATAAACATATTTCATTAATATTAAATAAATAAATCAATTGAACCAATAAGTTGACTCCTGGTCACTGAGTGTTGTCATAACTTCCACATTACCATATGAAGGAAAACTTGTCAGGAACCAATATGAAAGCCTATGAAAAATAATAGCAATTTTCATTGTATACATTATTTGTAAGATGAAAAGGAGCACTCTGAATGGGGAGGAAGAGGTCCAATCAGATGGGAAAGGAGGGGGCCAAGAGATGATAATGGAAAGGGGAGAAAGACAAAATGTTGCATGTTTTTTTCATGTGTAGAATCCAGATTTAACTAAATCTAGTTTGCATGTGTGTGTGTGAGAGAGAGAGAGAGAGAGAAAGAGAGGAAAACAGCAAGGGGACTATTTGAGAGGAAGAAGGAGAGCAGTGAGAGAGAAGAGGGATGAAGAGAGAGGTGAAGGTGAGCAAGATGCAGCAGCATGTATTATGCAAAGGCCATCATGAAACCCATTATTGTGTATGGCTACTAAAAAGTTGACTAGGTAGTGATGAAAGAGGTGCTTTCTATTATTTGATCATCTAATGCAACCTGAATCCATATTAATTGAAGCAGTTAGTTCAAATTATTCTCATCCAATTCTAAAAAGGGAAAGGGAGTAAAGACAGAGGGAATAAAACCTATGGACATGATTTTCCTGTTGTTGGAGTGCAGACAAGGTCAGAGGACCAAAGGTGCTCACTGAAATCAGTCTTTTTCTAATGAAAGTTCTATTTCAAGAATAAGGGCATCTTGCTGGGAGTGGAGGAGACCATCATGGATTGAAGTCCATGTGATCATAAGAACTAGAAAGATACAATCTTGGGTGTGGACATGAATTTTGGACTTGTAACTATGAATCATATCAGTCATTGTAATCAGACATGGAGAGGAAGTAACAGTGTGTTCAACTCTCTTCTGGGTCTCTAATGTCTTCATCAGTTCAGGCTGCCATAATAAAATGCCATGAACTGGATGGATTAAACTATGGAAATGGAAATAAATTCCCTTACAGTTCTGGAAAGCTTAAAGCCCAATTGAAATATCAGTATGCTTTTATTCTGGTGAGGGCTCTCTTCCTGACCAGTAAAACATTGTCTTCTGGTTATGCATGAAAATTAACTCTCCTGCCATTTATAACTAGTTTACCTTGAAAATAAAGAGTATAGAACACTATAGTAGCACACACACACACACACACACACACACACACACACACACACACGGGACATGGCAATTGAAGCTGAGAGTTGTGTTCTACCAAAAAAAAAAAAAAAAATCTGGCAACATGAAGGTAAACCAGGAAAAGAATAAAGGAAGAGAATAGGCAGATGACATCGTGAGGGAAGACAGTAATGTGGCAGACAGCTTTAGCAGGTAATTTTCAGATGGGTGACCCAACTGGAAGGTCAAGGACCACCCAGTCACTAAGATAATGTGATGATATCCACTTTATTACATGTAAATTTTTGTCTGTGTGTGCCTGCTAGTATGTATTCAGACATATATATGTACACAAGTACATGTGTGTACATGTGTGTGTGGAGAGACCAGAAGACAACCTCAGATATTGTTCTTCAGACACTATCCCAGGTTTTTGAGGCAACTTTTCTCACTGTACTGGAACCAAGGAAGTGAGACTTGTCCAGTGAGTGCCAGGGATCTGCCTGTCTCCACCACCCCAGAGCTGAGTTTATGGTGTGCATCATTATACCTACCTTTCTTTACAGGGGAAGGAGGAGTCAAACTCAGGTTCTTATGCTTGCAAGCAAAACACTTTGCAAACTAGCCATTCCCCAGACCTGCATGTGCTTTTTCACATGAACACAGTGAGGCATCCTGGACACCATGCCTTTTTCAGCATTTCCTGCAGTACATTACTTCATAAATTGACAGTGAAAAACAGTTATATATAAAGTGGCAGAGTCATAGAACATTAAATATGAAAGGTGGTGTACAAATCGATAGAACTTTCCAACACTTGTTCATCTATTTAACTATCCTATATTTAATAAATTAAACTTTCCTAAGCAGGTCGCCACCAAACATTCTTCAACTGCTATGGGAAGACAAAAGATCTTACCCACATTTAGGTGCCAATGTAAACATTCCCATCACAAGGATTAAAGGTGTGTTTCTTTGCCCTTCTTATAACACTGAAAATAAAGGTCTGTGTTAATTAAATCTATGTCAAACTAATTTCTTTTGTTCTAGAGAAGTGTGACCATACAGTGACACCAAACACGTTTCCTAGGACATTACAGAGACTAATGTCAGTGACCTTGTGACCAAATAGGCAAGACTCTCTGTAGCAAACACAAATATAGACATTTGCTGTGAGGTGCATGCACCAAGTTCCAACAACAGTGTATCTTAGGCATAAATATTTCTTAGAAGAAAAGTGGTACATATCTATCAAACAGTCAGACATCTTCTGTATATGCACACACACATGCAAACACATGTATGCACAAATATATCTTTACTGCTTTTCATTTCTGAAACAGAAGAAATCTCCAAGGACCATTTTCTGAAACACTAAAATTCTCAAAAAGCTTCCCGGAACAGCACATTACTATAACTTGACACCATGTTTTAAATATTACCCAATAAACGTTTGCAAGGCAGCCATAAACCTTGCTTCTAATAGCAGGCTTCATGCTGTGCAGCAGAAGTGCAGAGGAAATGACTGGGCAGAACGCTCACATACAGTTTTCTGGGGCAAGGGCGGCATCAAAGAGCTGTGGCCGCCAGTTCATTATAGTTCCTCTGAGGAGGTTCAGAGCCTGAGCTGTCCCTAATTTCTTCCTCACTAGAGGACACTGGTTCCAATCCTAACAGCCTCTAACTATGGAAGCACTCAACAAGACTATGTTTGAGGTAGTTGGTGATGTTGGGTCATCTGGGTTGAGGAGCTCAATGTAAGAATGCCTGGCAAGCCCACTTACAATAAAACAGGGACCCTTCGGCTTATTTTTTGACAGTTCTATAGCCATTGAGACTGGGAAGCTGGGTTAATGCTCAGCTACAAAAGCCCATTTGAACCAGTTAAGCTTTGAGATATAAGAATTCTCTCCTCTTAAAAGGTCACAGGAGCATGTAGTTGTCTAGCAGATGTCTACCTTTTGAAGGGGGAAACTAAATTATTGTTACATAACTTTCTCTGCATAGTAACCAGGAACTCTTAACTGGGTTAAATTTGCTTAAAAAAAAAAAACCAGCTAACTGCAATATTGTCACCTATTTCAGAAGAATGAGCATGAGACTGAAGCAAAGTGATCTTTGCAGCTGGGGCATCTATCCACTTGAAGAATGCCAATGCCCCGTTAACTCTGAGTAGACTGTGTCAGTAGTCAGGTTAACAAGCTGACTACCTAAATGTACTTGAACGACTGCTTTCTGACAAGGCTCTACTTACATTTAGATATACTCAAAGTTCCTTTTTCCCCAGAGATTGTGCTATTCTGAAATCTAGCCGAAATGAGCATTACAGGGATTTTTAGATTTCCAAGATAAGAATAAAAATAGGAAAATTGGGGAGAATGAGGAACAGGAGTACAAGAGGAAAAGGAAGAAGATTAAGTTAGATTTTCAGTTGCTTCTCTGAAACTTCAGGCTGAATCTAGATTTTTATAATCTGTGCTCCTAGAGATTATGTGTTAGTTGTACCTAGCAACTGGTACAGTGTCAAGAACCTAGCTGGCATATAAATTGTTATTCTAAATGAAAAGTAAAACCAGCATTTACTATCATTTCACATGTATTGAGCACATTTGTTTCTTCAGTGAATGAGGATAGAAATGATAAGTCTAAGTGCTTAGAATAATAAGGGGCATATGTCTAACTGCCACTAACATGAAAATGATCTCAACTTAAAGAAGTGCCCCACAAAGTTGAGTCTGATATAGATAGGCATGGATCCAGAGGAATGGTGGCTGGTCTCTGAACAGTAATTTTTATCTTGCCTTAATGATGTCTTACATTGCAAAACTCACTACAGTTCATAATATCACTGGCCATCCAAAGCAACCCAAAGGAAAAAGAAAGTTGACAGATACGTTTAGTCTCTTTTATCAGCAAATCAAAACATTTTTCAGAAATATTTAACAGATTTCTGCTGTTATCATCTCAGCCAGAACTGTGAGACATGTTACCTCTGGTTCAACACGAAGTTATAAAAGCAAGGAAACAATGAGACTCCTAAGATGGTTCAGAGAAATACTGGTACTTTGGATTTATGTGCATTTTTTCTTCAAACAAATTCAGGCTTCTGTCACTAAGAAAAGAACTGGTTTAAAAATAAGTATTGAGTGAGCACTTAGAAATGTTCACCATAGATGGATCTAATACAACTATAGAAAAGATGTGAAAATTGTCACAACATTAACTGGCACACAGTAAGGACTCAATAAATGAGAAACATAGTTTATGCAATAACAGTAAACAAAGATAGCCAATAAATATTAACAAGGAACTTCAGAAATTATTTTGGGGAGTGTTTTGTTGCTGCAAATTGAACCCAGGGTCTTGCTCATACTAGGTTAGTGCTTACTCCTGAGTTACATCTCCAGCCATAAACACAAAATTTAAATGAGTTTGTACATATGTTAGCGTACCTAGCAAATCTGTAGATAATAAGGTGGTTTTTTTTTGTTCCTCAAAACTGTTAATTTTAAAACATGAGGGATGGGGGAATGTATCATACTTGACAGAGTACTTGCCTAGCATACACAAGGCCCTTGGATTGATCCCCAAAATCACTTAAGATAGGCATAGTAGAGCATTCCCATAATCCTAGAACTTGGTAAATAGAGGCAGAAGGACCAGAAATTCAATGTCATCGTTATCTACATAGTGAGTCTGAGGCCCAGAGATTGTGCTATTCTGAAATCTAGCCGAAATGAGCATTACAGGGATTTTTAGATTTCCAAGATAAGAATAAAAATAGGAATAGAATATATAAGCTCCTGTCTCAAATATATATATATATATATATATATATATATATATATATATATTAGGAATCCTTAGATATAACTTCATCCATTTTAGGAAAACAACTGAGAGGATAAATACGAAGCATGCATGTGTCCTGATCAGTATGAGTCACTAACAAACTCTTGTAGACTGGTAAACTGTGTGGCTTTAACAGCAAACATCTCTTTCTCACAATTCTGGAGGATGGGAAGTCAAGATCATGACTCTGACAGATATAATATCTGGTGGGACTCTTCAGGTTACAGATGGCTAACTTCTGTGTTCTCCAATGGCAGAAAGAGGAGTAGAAAGCTCCCTAGGGTGTCTATAAATAAGGGACAGTAATCCCTTTCCTGGGGACTCCACCCTAATGACTCAGTCACCTCCCAAAGACCCCACCATCCAGCACCCCATCACATTAGGGACTGGATTTCAACATAGGACTTTGGGTGGAGCACAAATATTGCGTCCATAACTTTATGCCAAGTACTAACACTTACTGCCTGGGGGTAGAGGAACTCAAGCAGATGTAATCCTATTGTCACTCCCACATAATGATGGGTACATTGCCTTAGAGGGACTAGAAAAGGAATAGGCATACTTACTTTGGATGAAAAGAAGGGATTTATATTCAGGCTCTTCCTCTTAATTGCCAAAAGTAATGAACTCCGTTATTCTAGTGCATTCTTGTGAGCTATTAGTCTATCTCAGACAAGCAACCTACTTTCAACTCCAAGATCTAGGTTATCTGAGAGTGAAATATTGTTGGGTTGATGTTAGGATCCTTCCTAACATTTGGAAGCTGGCAGTGGGTGTGCCTCAAGGAAACAGCTGTGCTTGTAAACAGAAAGCAAGGGACACTAAGAGCTTGTGTTGAGTGCATGAGGCATACTATTAAAGAAAGGTCCTACTTTAAAAACTGAATCCTATTTTCATTTTAAAGGAAAGGTAGTTGACAGCAGCATTCATACAATGATGAACAGAATAAACCTCATAGGACCTGGAGGTGCTGGAATAGCTTTCCTGAAGGGTATGCTTAAAAGGTGCTAGAGAAGAGGGCTAGAGGGATGGCCTGTTGGTTAAGGTGTTTGCCTGCAAAGCCAAAGGACCCATGTTTGATTCCCCAGGACCCACGTTAGCCAGATGAACAAGGAGGTGCAGGCATCTGGAATTTGTCTACAGTGGCTGGAGGCCCTGGCACTTCCATTCTCTCTCTCTCTCTCTCTCTCTCTCTCTCTCTCTCTCTCTCTCTCTCTTTCTCTGTCAAATAAATAAATAAATATATAAATAAATAAATAATATTTTTAAAAAGTGCTGGAGAAGGAATGTGAATGACAGTTAAGACTTCCAGAAGTTAGAAAGGGAAAATAATACCCTGCTTGGAGGGAAATATGTGAACAAGGAAGTAGTTATGGGAAGAAGTCTGGCATATATGCAAAACAGTAGCCGTATCTAGAAGATTCAGTCAGGGAATAATGGGGAATATCTGGAAAGGCAGGTTAGTTCCAGGAAGTGCAGGCTTTACTGAGAATTTTGGATTTCTGTCCTTCGGACAACAGCAAATCCTTGAGTTTAAATCCCAGTATGAAATGATGAAGCAGTATTTAATATGCTGGTAAGGTAGAGAAACATAAGACACTTTTAATACTTCAAATATGTAAAGGCCTGAACTTGGGACTTACAGTGGAGGGTATAAAGGCAGGAAAATATGTGAGCAATTATGTGTGGTTCCCCAAACAGCAGAGGCTTTTGCCACTGCTTTTGGTTCCTCACCAAAACTACATGGTGAGAACCTATTGCTGAAGATTCCACCTGCTTTAGTTGCAGAACATATTAAATCAAGCCGGAACTGAGCTGGAAGTCTCCTCCCTACTGGCTATTCATTATACTATTGGAAAGTGCTACACACCTACTTGGGAAGGAAAGGCAACATCAGTTTTATCCAGCTAAGCACCTTGTATGTTATATAAACAATCTGCCAGACAAGATGTGCCCCCTGGTACAATAGTACATGACTATTAAGAGAGTCATCATCTGATGGGATTTGAAGGCCATGCCTCACAATGGAATTCACTCCTAAAACTATAGAGTTGGTCAAAAGTCCATGACTGGAATAGTCAGTCATAGGCCCTATGGGAGAACATACTACTATTGTTGTGCTAAACAAACATGTTATCAAGCTGCCTTCTAGATTTATGCTTATGCCCATAGATTAATTCTGATGTCACTATTATTCATGGAAACTGTTTTTGTTGTTGTTGCTGTTGTTTGTTTGTTTTACAGAGAGTGGCAAAGTCAGACTCTCAAAGTGCTTAGAATAAGTGACTGTTCAGTCATGAATGAGACATTGGTAGTACCCACACCAAAGCATAGGAAGCAGCTCAGAAAAGGGAATGGATGGAACACAGGATCTGAAGATTGCAGAGGAGGGCAACGGGTTGCCATCTTTTGGACATGATACAGTCATTGCATCCAACAACTCACAGAAGCTGTGGTTATAATCACAGGACGTGTACAAGAAAGCACCCACCAACATCCTACAACGGATGAGGGAGAGGCTCTTGTAACTCCAAACCTGTCTGAGGAGCTATTGTCAGTTAATGGTTGTTGGGAGACAGAAGCAATTTTCTTCACTGGTAACTGTGAATGTGTAATACTAATAGTGCCTTAGCCTCCTGAGTAGCTGGGATGACAGACCTGTTCCACTAGGCCTGAATCCTTTATGTTTTCAACTTTTTCTGATACAAAAATTCTCCCTTCAGGAAGAAATCTTACAGGACAAGGGAGACTGAGAGAATAATGTAATACATGTGACATGAAAGCAAAATGGAAGATTACATGGCGGGAGAAAGGAAACCAGCCAGAGGTAGGGGGTGGGGCATGGGGGAAGAAAGTGTGTGGGGGGTATATGTTCTTATAATGGTATTTATTTCATTTAATGAGGTAAGCACACCTAAGTTTTCAGTAATTATGTAAGGATAAAAGTAATTGAAAAGACGATCATGTTGGAAAATAAATTACCAGTAAGAATGCTATATTTTCTTTTTCACCATGAATTAGATTGGCCAAATTCTGTGTTCACTGCCACGCTTCTAGCCAACAGGTATTGTCTACACACCTGACATGCAAGGCCTTTACGCTGAGACTCCAACTTATTTTGCTCACCTTTCCTTCCTCCACTTCTTGTCACAAACATCTTCCCCAGAAAATCAAGTCTTATGGTTATGTTCTAGAACTCTCCAGAGAACAACAAAATTAATTGGTAAATAGTTCAAACTATGTTTCTTCTATGCTAGTTATTTATAAATACTCATATTAATTTTAGGAAATAAATGAAGTATCGTGATTCTGCTTTTGTAGACATGGAAGGTTTAATGGAACCTTTAAAATTGTCATATATTTTGTGGCTTTTGCTTTGTTTGATTGAAGAAGGTATTGCTATTTTCAGTTAGCATTCTTCAGTGACAAGGGAAGGTACAGACAGTGTAGGATGTAAAACAAAGAAAGAAAAGTTAGAAAGAGAAAACAAATTGTCCTTAAAAGACTGAAATTGAGCTCTTTATTTCATCATTTTTGTTTTGGTAGTTCTGGGGATTATATCCAGGGCTTTGCGCATGTTAGGCAAATGCTCAACCCTTTTATAATAGAATTTCACTTACTTAACCAGGGCCTTGAACTTGAACTGTGCCAGGCTGGTATTAAATTTTGTAATCCTCCTGTCTTAGCTTCCCAGATATCTGGAATTACAAGTCTGTTCCATGAGAATTTGCTTGTAGGTAAGATTAATAATACATATGGATGAGTTTGCAATCAGTATTGCATATGATACTAGAGAAGTAAATTCTGGATTTTTTTTTGTTTTTATTTTTGTCTTAGCTTTTGTTTCTGTGTGTGTGTGTGTGTGTGTGTGCATGTGCGTGTATGTGTGTAAACACTCTTCTGCTTTGTTTCCTTGAGACAGATTTTCTCACTAAACTGGGAGCTTGTACCATTTTTCACCTAGACTGACTGACCAATGAGTCCCTATGATCATCCTTTTCCTGCCTACCTCAGTTAGTTCTGGGGTTACACACATGCATGGTAATGCATAGTTTTTTTTATGTGGGTGTTGTGGATAAAAGTCATCCCAAATGCTTTCCCAACAATGCTTTTATCCACTGAGCCATCTATCCATCCCAACCTTCCTATTTAATTTAATGGTTTTGATTTTTTTTTTCTGTTTGAATGTTGCCATTATTTCTTCCAACTCTTAACTCCATGACTTTGGGCATAACCACTCTGTGTGATCCTTTCTACCCATTTCAAATTGGGCAATCAAGGGTATATATTTCAATGAATCAATCACAGGGTTATAATTTCTAATATATATGAATGGTACACTACCACGCAGCTGCAAACATGACTCCTACTGTGCGGCAGAAGCTCCATTACTGTAGAAATATCTATGTCATTGCAATGTGGGAGACGTGCCTCAAAATGCCTCTAACATAAGTATAAAAAAGGGATTGATTTTTTTTCCAATTCATACAGAACTTCCTTTAATTAAAAGGCCCATCTAATAGAATGCTGTGAGTTTTCACTACTGTGCTGACACACAATAAGAAACTGTCCTTTGGGAGCCTGCCACTGAAGTTCAGTGTCACCAACACGAGCCAAACACAAAAGAAATACAGGCTCAACTAAGTCTCCATGCTGAGTTTACATTAAGCACCACCAAAGAGATAAATGCATTTTTGTGGTTTACTTCTTGAGACCTCTGGTATGATGAATTGGCTCATTACATTTCTTTCTTTCTTTCTATTTTTTTTTTTTTAAGGAACCTCAGTAGACATTATCCAGAGAACTTTTCAATCCATTCTATTTGTGATTGCATCTTTGTTTTCAAAGGAACTATTTTTGGAATTGCTGGCTTAGAGTTCCAGCTTTTGGTGTTGTCAAAATTAACTAGATGGAGATACTGGGCAGGATATAACTGAATCAGCTAATGGAACTCATGTGTGGAAGAAAACTACTTGACAAGAAAAGACGTGAAGGTCAAGAGGAAAATAAACCACTCTTGGGAATAATAATGAGATGTAGATTTGCCTTCATGCATTGGAATCTGTAGAGGTTTTATATCTATGATTCTTGAAAGGAAATTAAATTGTAATAAACCATGCTATCCTAAAATAGTAGCCATCTTCTTGTTTATTTTTAATTAAATTCCACCTAGATAAAGAGACACTCATCTTCTTTTATATGGGCTTTGCTAACTGCCACTGATCCATGCACCCGATAAACAAAACACCTTCCAGATTGGATCCATTTGGGACAGCTACTTTTAGAAGCAGTGTTTTAAGAATCAGATAACCCATAATATCTTTTGGTAGGGAATAAGAAACCTCTATTTATTTTGGTAAGTGAAATCGCCTTGGAGTCCTGAGAGTAAAGTTACTATGCGGAGGAGTTTTTAATCTCATTCTCTGAGAGTTCCAGCCCTCACACAACAAAAGAGCTGCCTGACTGGTGTCCTCTGAAAGGCTTTGTGACTGTCTACTTCCTACCCTTGAAACAAATCGCCAATGTACTCACAATTCTCACATTCATTCATTTATCCACTCATTCATTCATTCATTTGTTCTAGATGTGAGAAGTGATCACTTCTTTACAACCTAACTACAGTAGGAACCCTTTGGGTACAAAACACTACAATGTGTGTCTGACAAAACAAGGGATAACGTAGTAAGAACTGTGACTTGTAAATGAGGTAAGCCCCTACAAGCAAATATAGACGAGAAATATGAAGTTCACGGCCACCAGTACAGATTCAAATTCTTCTTAGAATCATTAGTACACCCACAGCACATGAGTACATTGTTGAATACTGAGGGAAGAATTGATTTAGAAAAAATTGGGTGAGACCCTCTCCCAACTAGAATATACAGGTTTTCTCTATCAACCTCTTCTATTTCTCCCACTATCACTGCATTTTCAGCAGACAGAGCTCCTGTCCAGGTGAATATTAGCAGCCTAAGGAACCAGAAAATAATGGCTTCAAGATACCAAAATCAGTGCGACCCACCCTAGGGTAGCAGTCTTAGAGCAAGCTGTCCAGACTGAAGCAAGGGGCAGAAATTTCTGGAAGAGAGGTTTCCACACAAAGAGTGAGCACTTAATAAAAACAGATGATCCATTCAAACATTGGAAAGGAACATGTATAAAAATCATGCAAGAGAAAGTATTAACAGTTACCACCTGAGTCCTGTGGTGAACAGATGTGTGTTACCATAATAAGCTATGTGTTTGTGTCAGTTTGCAAGAGTATTAAAACAAAGTAAGCCAAATGACTGTCTTAATGCAATAGAATTGTGTGGTTTCATCAATTTGATTAAGTAGTACAGTTGACAAAATCTCTGGATTTCTGTTTTTATCAGCTCTGCATTCTCCAGCCTGCAACAGTTCTGGGGCGTGAAAATCCAAAATGTCCTTCTACCCACTTTGCCATTACAAAAGAAAGAAGCCACAAATTAAAATCTAAAAGATACACAATCCTACTACTTTTTCTGCTTGTAAAATCTTTCTCTTTCAGCCAATAATATGTAATTCCATGGCAATGCCCCCCACTGAGATAGACCATGGATGGGTTCAGTGTTGGGCAAGTCCCTTTCATTTGTAAAAGATTAGAACAGAGCTCCTGTCTTGCAAAGCTATCCATATTTCCCATAGGCTCAATCAGAACTGCCCAGACCTCCCAGTACTGGCACCAAAGCATCCCAGGAGCTTTGACTCAGTCTTTGGTCAAAGATTAAAGTTTTTTTTTTTTTTTTTTTTTTTTTTTTTTTTTTTTTTTTTTTTTTTTTGTAAGGAGACTTTATTTTTCAGAGCAGTTTTAGATTCCCAGAAATATTTAGTGGAGAGCTGGAGAGATGACTCAGCAATTAAAAGCACTTGCTTACAAAGCCTGATGGCATAGGTTCGATTCCCCAGTACCCAATTAGAGTGTGATGTACGAAATGGCACATGCCATCTGGAGTTCATTTGTAGTGGCAAGATGCCCATTATGTTTCTCCCACTCCCTCAAAATTTCAAAGATATATATTCAGTGGAAAGTATATAGACTGCCCACGTACCTTGACCCCCTCTCATGCCTAGCCTCCTCCAGTGTTCATCAGGATCACCTCCTAAGCTGAGTAGTCCATTGATTTCCACTGATGAAATGGCACGGTCACATTATCACCACAGCCGAGACTTTACAGCCAGCTGCACACTTGGTGATATTGATTCCATGAGTTTATACAAATGAGTAGCAACATGGATGTGTAACAGGGTTCCAGGGGCTCAGAAAAGTCCTGAACCCCAAACACTAGGTTCATTTCTAATTTTAATCAATGAATCGAGTATAATTAGACTGAGGATAATTATTAAATTATTATAATTATCGAGGAAGATACAGAACCAAAGAAAGACACCCATGTAGCTTCAGAGCCCATGTAGAGGGTCTGGGAAATTCATGGAGAAAAAAAAAGAAAAGAAAGTTCAAAGAGCTCCTACCATGTGGGGATCAGGAGCAGGTAAAGAGCCCATGTGGAGAGTAAGGGCTGGAGGACAGCTGGAAGTTCAGGAGAGGTCAGGCAGTACAGAGAGTGTGCTCTCCCCTCACAAACATATTTGTAACCTTTCGGTGGCAGACCCTACCTTCTGGCTCAGGCAAGCCAGAGGGACAGCTGGTTGGTTAGGTCTGGGGGCTGTCTCAGGAAAAAAAACTAGCCATGATACCAAGTTCCAGGAGCTGAACATGACCAACCACAATGTTTAAACCCTAGGAAAGGCCTCTCTGCCAGGAGGGGCCCAGGTTGTTTGTGGAAAAACAGGTCTAGGGAACCAGTCAAGAGCTAAGAAGTCAGATCATCCTTTGATTTCTAGCAAGTGCAGACTGTCCTGTCATTTTACTTTCTGGGATCACCCTAACTACCTAAAAGAGTTTCCTGACTCCATCTCATTCCCCCTCTCCTGAGAAGATACTCTATCTACTGTTCGAGGAAATAGGACAATGATGACTGGTCAGTCTTTAACTGCTTCTGGATGAATCGGGGTATAGAAATATGGCAGTTAGAGAGTCTCTCTCAAAGAGTGGAACTATTCTAAAGGACCCCAAAAGTGCACTGATGGAGTGCAGGAAGCTAGTCCTGGGAGAGGAATATCAGGGAGAAAAATAAAAGCAAGGAGTTAATGAGGCGTGAACACACAGCAAAGTGGCCTCCTTCTGGGTTTCTCTTCTTGTGCACTTCTAGGCCTTGGGGAACATTTGACGGAACCAAGGGAGATGGAGTTGGGTTGTCTCAGCACCATCTGAGCATGAGCTGGTTTGGATTTCCTCCTAAAACTGTTCATCTAATGGCACAGTAGTGTCTGACGTGGCCTGAATCTGTTCCTGTATGGCTTATAAAACAGATGAGAATATAGCAGAGTTATCAGGAATATATACATAACGTTTAACCTGGATAATGGCAAATCTACCATATTTTGTATAGTAGCCTCCCAGACTGTGCCTTTTTAAATCTGTTCTGGGGGCAACCAGGGCCAAAGGTTGATACCATAGAGCCACTGGGTGCTGTTGGGGGTTGTACAATATACTTTTGGCCTCAGGACTTATTTAGTAGAAAACCATACTTATGGTTGGAGAATAATGATGGTACAAGTTAGAAAGGACTTACCACTGTTTCCACTATAGGAAAGTCTTGAACTAAGTGACCCTTGGTCAGAGTCATCCATACATAATTTTATATTTGAAAATAACCATCCTGACATCTGTGGTTGTTTTCCCTTTGTAATATTAGAACTATTAGAGAGGGGGACAACATACCTTGTTTGTTTCCCCTTTTGGGAAGCTCTTATGGTGTTACTTAACAGGCCATACTTATAATATTTGAGGTATCCTTTCATCTTTGGTCAAATATTTCTCCTTGAGTGTTTAAGACCAAGCAGGTAGCCAAAAGTTAAAGTCACAAATGGCTCTCCAAAGGACTGTAGGGACCTGGGAACAGCTCTATGGCTTCTCTAGTACTGGTGTTATCAATTAGGATGAGTTAGGGCTGTGCTGACCAAGTATTCTTCCTTCCTTTGAGAAAACAGGAGGACTGATTTTTCCTCAGTTGTGACTCTTCTGTTATGATTGTTTGTTTCTAGATTTCCATGTCCTCCCTGATCAGGAAGGTAGGTGACCTAACAAGAGACAAATGTAGAAATGTCCCATCATCTCTAGTGGCCTCATGACCTGGAATCAGGAGCCAAAATATTGACATATTTTAGCTCAATTGGCTTCTATGTAGGTTATTAATACCTTTAGAAGGAGGTTATACCATCCCTGAAGGATGTACATGTATAGCACATTTGATTAGTAAAACATATCCAGTTAAAGAATGACACAAATTCTTTAAATTATTTTGTCTAACCTCTAAGTTTAGTTGTCCTGTAGCAGCATATAAAGCAGGCATGTTTTATCCTTTAAATATCTAATAGCTATAAATACAGGCAGAACATGTAACTTGTCCTGAAAACAATATTGCTATTAACAAATCCAAACCAATTAATTTAACCTAGAAACTGTCAGGAAAAAGACAAGTAAGACAGTATAAAATCTTGTCATTTGTGTTTAGGAAAGGTCAGGCAGTAAAGAGAGTATGCCTTCCTCTCATAAACATATTTATAACCTTGTGGTGGTGGGCACTACCTCCTGGGTCAGGTGAGCCAAAGGGACAGCTGATTGATTAGGTCCAGGGGCTGTCTCAGGAAAAGGCTAGCCCTGACACCAAGTTCCATGGGCTGAACTTGACCCATCCACAATGTTTAAATCCTAGAAAAGACCTCTCTCCCAGAAGGGTCTCAGGTTGTTTGTGAAAAAACAGGCCTAGAGAACCAGGCAAGAGCTAAGAAGTCAGATCATACTTTGATTTATAGCAAGTGCAGACCGTCCTGCCATTTTACTTTCAGGGTTCACCCTACCTAAAAGAGCTACCTGACTCCCTCTCAGAGACACCATTGTTGATTAGACAGCTTCACTGTCCTACACATCCTCTTTGCTCCACCTGGTCATCTTTCTTCTGTCTCCTCTCATCTTATCTTTTTGTTTAGTTTAATTTTTATTTATTTGAGAGAGAAAGAGGCAGATAGAGAGAGAGAGAATGGGTATGCCAGTACCTTCAGCCACTGCATGTGAACTCCAGACACATGCACTACCTTGTGCATCTTGCTTATATACATCCTGGAGAATCAAACCTCGGTCCTTTACCTTTTACAGTCAAGTTCCTTAACCACTAAGCAATCTCTCCAGCCCTCATCTTAACCTTTTACTATCTCCCTCTTCGTGCTTTTTCCAGAATGTCATATGGCCAGTATATAGCCCCTGAAGACTACCTTGTCTCATTTAGTAATATGCATGTAAGTTTTCCTTCAGCATGCCTTTTGACACATTGTTAGGCTATTTCTTTTTAGCCCCGAGGAATATTGCATTATCTAGACATATCACAGCTTGTGTATCCATTCACCTGTTGAAGGATATCTTAGTTGCTTCCAAGATTTGGCAATTGGGACTAAAGCTGCTAAAAATATCTGTGTGGACACAAGTTTTCAACTCCTTTGAGTAAATACCAAGGGGCGTGATTGTAATTGCTGGACCATGTAGAAAGACAGTGTTTAGTTTTTTAAGAAACTGTCAAGCTCTCTTCCAACTGTTGGAGGATTTTAAAACAACACCAACCCCAGCTGGTCCTCAACCAAAACTCCAAGGCGTTCTCTTTGTTAGAGCCCTTGACCCAGAGATCAGTAGTCAGTTCTCAGTACTTAAGAACATGAGGACTAGGGTAGCTCCCAAGTGCTGCTAGGGCCAGATATTCAAAACACTGCGAGATTTGTGGGCTCAGCATTTCTTATCCTCATTTTCTCATTACAGGTAATGAAACAAAGAGGAAAACAACCTGGAGGATTGTTGCAGTGGTACCATTAGGGAACTGCCAGAAGGAAATGGGTGCTCTGTCAGCTTCCCAAGGCCTTTAAGTGGGACTCAGGTTTTGTCATTGCTATGCTGAGTTCTTGTAAGATTTACCAGTTAGGTTTGAAGCTATTTCAACACTATGAGTACTCAGTCCCCTTTTTTGGAAGAGGGACTGACCATCTCCATCCTTTCCTTGTTCTTTAGGATCTGCAGTAGTTAGGTAAAGCTTACATGGGGCAGAAGACCATATATGGGGCAGAAAGACAGGCCCCCTAAGGGTACAGGCCATCTGAGAAAAGACACTGACCTGGAGACTCTAAGAACAGACATTTTGAAGAACACATGAAAGTTACTACTCGCTATTAAAATTTCATTTGTTACCTCCAAAAGGCTTCAGAAAAGACTCATGAAAATTAAGAGAATTCAGAATTATAGTGTTCAAGATTTAATTTCACCAAATAAAAGGTTTGAAGAGATACTGCTAGGTAATCCAAGGTTATAATTTAAATATTTACTTTAATAATTTGCACTCTGCTTTGATTACAACCTCTACATTTTTGCAATATTGAGTAAAAACAATAGGAGTATTGCAAAATCAAGGGTATTCTCAATTTCCATATGCTTCTCAACTGATTTTGGAAACTGCTCTTGGCAAATAGAAAACCCCACCCATTCCCCTTAATATTGTAATCTACAATTTAGTTCAGAGCAGTTAAAGACTGATGATTTTGCAAATCCCTTGAGTAGTTAACCCATTGCCTATTTCTCAAGTAGTAACTTACTTTAAAATTTGGTAATATTGCCTATGAATGGGGGTGGGGCTTACAATTTTTTGCCTATAGAAGAGATACTGATATATCATGGAACATACATCTTGAGGGTGGAGTACAATAATAGAACCATGTGTATTTTTTCTTGCTCTGACATCTTTTTTCTTCTAAATGCAAAACCCAATAACAGTAAGTTCTGGAATTTATAGTACCTTCAGGAATTGGGTTTCATATAAGTAGCAGTGGCATGATCTCTCAAACAAGCAGAGTAACCTAAATCTGTTTTGAAATTTTGTACAACATAATTCTTTTCCTTTAGAAATACATCAAGTATTTCTAAATACAATCCACTTTAAGCAAGTACCCCTGGGAAATCTAAACTGGTTGTGAAATTTGGATTTTTAAATAAAAATTCAAGTGAGAAGTAAACAATTTACTTGGCCACTTGACGTAGCCAATAAACCAGAAAGGCTTCCCAATGTGCTCTGAGATTATTTCACAACTTGGTGAACAGGGTGTAACCTTTTAATAATAGTATTAACATAAAGGATTAAGACCATTTTATTAGCTGTTTGCAACATCT
The DNA here is from genome assembly GCA_036346955.1 of Dipus sagitta. Classification (NCBI taxonomy): domain Eukaryota; kingdom Metazoa; phylum Chordata; class Mammalia; order Rodentia; family Dipodidae; genus Dipus; species Dipus sagitta. Next base: position 319,286,604 of record CM070770.1, read on the forward strand.
ATTCAATCTAGTTATAGAACTATCAGAGGCAAGATGGCATTAAAAAAAAAAAAAAACTGTTTTCAGCTATTCTGTCCAGAGGGCAGGTAAATTCTTCTGGGAAGAGTCAGTGATGGAGCTATGTGAAAAAAAGAACACAAGTGAACAAAGATGCCACTTGAGCACTGTGAGGGAAAGCATTTGCTCCTGTAGCCATTTTCACAGCCAAAGCCATCAGTAAGCATTTGAGAAGGCCACTCAACTGCCTGCAGTCTCAGGCAGAAACTTCACAAGGTTGTTGAGTTTAAGGCATTTTCACTGTTGAAAGTGAACAGTGTTTATGCTGGACTTAAAAAGCTGCCTACATAATACTTCATCAATAAAACTCAAATTTAGGTCTTAACCCCAAAGAATGAGAAATACGTAGAGATTCTATGATTCTTAGATGCATATATTATTGTCATGGGGTATATGCATGGAAAATGGGAGATGAAGAAGGATAGGAATGAGAAAGAGAATGTCAGAATGAAATAATGGAAATCATTGAAACATTCTTTCCTAGAGGGAGGCTTGTCAAGACTCAAGAAGCCAATGAAACTTACAAAACACAGCAAGTTTTCTTCCTGATACTTCCCAAGTGTCAGGAGTTGTTGAAATGTCTAAGATTTAAAAGGCCCCTCCTCAAGACTATCTATGCAATAATACTTGCTGGAGGGGAGAGGGGAAGAAACTCACGAACCAGCTAAGCTACTCGCAAGTCGTGTGTGCAGTGAGCTCCAGAAATGAAGGTTTTGTGAGCTGCCACTGACACTGGGTGACATTTCTTTGGCTTTTTGTTAGTTCTCTACCTGAAGTAAGAGATATTTCTCAACCTCTTTATAGGAAGAATAACACAAAACATATTCAAAGTGATCAAAATAAAAGAGGAATGTTTTAAAAATGGAAAGCCCTTGAAAGTTAAGATTGCTTTTAATTTTATATAGATTATTTTTCACCAACCATTTATGCTTTATGCTACTCTTCCCCAGCAAAGATCTTCTCATGCCATCTAGGGTGGCAAAGGGTTTGCAACAGTCTCTTCTTCAGTGGTCACTCTGAGTCCTTAGTTAACGGTTAAATGACTTGGAGTGGATGAGCACAAGTTAGGAGTGATGTTGACCACACAGAACTGCCCACTTACGATTTCTTGCTCATAGTGAGCAAAAAATAGCACTCCCGTTTGGGAAATACTTATTAGTCCTATGGAATAGAGCAGAAGTCAGATGTTTTCTATAGAAACAAAAAATGTTTCAGATTGCTGGAACTTTGTTCCTGTCATTAGGGACTTTCTCTGTTCAGATCCTGGGCCCCAGCAGTCCTAACAAGCTCAAGACACTCATCTTCGTCTGACAGTTAAAAGGACAAGTTAGGGCTTGAGAGATGTCTCAGAGGTTAAGGCTTGCTTGCAAAGACTAACAATAAGAACTTGATTCCCCAGTATCCACAGAAAGCCAGATGCACCAAAGTGGTGTAAACATCTGGAACTCATTTGCAGTGGCTAGACACCCTGGTGTGCCCATTCTCTCTCTCTCTTTCTCTCTCTCTTCTGGCAAATAACTAAAAAATATTTTTTAAAAAAGGAAAAATAAGAGTGAAGCTGGAGACAGTAGAGTTATCAGTGTGGACACATTGAGACAATGAACAAATAATGTGGTCTGGTGACCTCCCAGTCCATCTTATAGGTTCTGACATAAAGTTTAGATTTCAGTGCAGGCAAACATCAAATTGTCCTCTGCATATTTATTTATGTTTGTACTCATAGGTGAGCGCTATTTTTATCTTGGGTAAGAGAACTTCTTTTGGCAAATGGCAGTGACTACTGGGGAGACTCAAAACATCAAAATGTTGAGAAGTGACAGTGGAGTGCTCATGACTAGATGAGACATCTCTATCACATTTTCCAAGGTTCAAAGAACATTCAAGATGGGTGGATGGAAAGAATGTAAGATCCACAAGATAGGGAGGAGTAGTTTCTAACACTGTCTTCCAGACATGAAGTGTCTGTTGCATTCCTGACCTTACAGTGACGTTTCTACCTACACAAGTCCTCCACAATATTGGGCCCATCAACATCTATGATGAAGGAGGGAATAAAATACAAAATACATCAGAATAGAAGAGTAATTACTTGGAAAGAAGGTATTCAATGGAAGGAAAACACTGGAAATGTAATAAAAGAAGGTAATGGGAGGGGTTATGATCAAATATATTATGTACATGTATTCAAATTGTCAATAAAGACTTTTAAAACTAATAAATAAATACAGGTCATGATGTAAAGAAAGATATAATAGTTACAAAGATAGTAAATGCCAACCAGTTACATAAAATAAGACTAAATCTGAAAAGAATTCATAAAAGAGCAAAATGTTGAAAGCCAAGATCAACTTAAGATCCTATCTATGGTATACAAAGAAAATTATTTTATATCTAGAAAAAAATATCTGGATGTGTACAAAGATAACAAAAATATGAACTAAGATTCCTTAATAGGATATAGAATTACAGAAATAAGGAAATTCTAGTAACTTAGAAATTTTAGTATCCATATGCCAAGTATTAGTCATAGTTAGTCACTCACTTTCCTGGTCAGCACTGATTTGCTCTCAGACATTGTAAAAATGCACTGTTTGATCTTGCATCTCCCTATTCCCCACAAGAAGCCATGAAGGTGCTTCATGCAGTTGGAAATTAGTTTGCAATTCAGGAGAGTTATTGACCATACTTTGAGAAAAAATAACCTAAAATGTTCACATCTTGATGTCTGTCACCATTCTCTACTTGCCTCTCCCTCTCTTAATGCCTCACCTACAGCACCCACATATACTATCCCTTGTTACCTTTAGGGTCAAGGCAAGTCCTCCTTCTGCCCTTACCACATAGTAGTAACCTCCCAATATCCATTTTCTCCAAGAATACCCATAGAACTGGGCTTGAGCCCTACCACTTCATTTCATCTTTGACATTCAACTTTGTGTTAGATTATCCATGGCCATACTTTATTCCCTAATAATCTCCTCAAAGAGGATGGATATCTATTATTCCATCTGCTATGGAATACTGTTTTCAACACTATAGTGAACATGGATATTAATCAAACACATAAATCAATGTCTCAGTTACATTTAGAACTTATCCCACCAAAGCTATATGTCATTCTCTAAGACCTAATTGAATGTTAATTGACTGAACAGCTTCATGTTGTTATTGATTTTTTTATATACTAACTATATTTCAATTATAAAATATCTTATATAATTTTACATAGAGTTTGTGGAGAAGTAATTGAGACAGTATTCAATCAGAGCCTCATAATAACCATGGAAGAAAGTGAGATAGTTAACCTCAGTTTTCAACTTAATTGGCTCTAGAATCTTCTAGAAGGTAATCTCTGTGTATGTTTGCAAGGGAATTTCTAGGTTAGGTTAATTCCATCCCTGTGTCTTGAACTGAGGAAAAGCCAGAAGAACACCAGCATTCATCTCTCTGCTTCCTAAGGATGGATTGAAGTTGACTAACTCTTCACTCTCCTGCTACCATGTGTTCCCCTGTCATGACAGACCGTATCCCCTAACACAAGCCATTATAAATCCTTCCTCCATCAAGTGGCTTCTTCTCAGGTATTTGGTCACAGTAACGAGAACGTAACTAACATATAGAGCCAAGCATGTTACCTACATGTGTGCAAAGTGCAGAGAGTTTAAGTGGCATTTCCAAGGTGGTGGATCAGTGGTGGGAAATACTGGCCCCTCAGCCACAGCGCAGAAGCTGAGGAGGTTCACTTCTATTAGTGGAAAGTTTCTCTCCTCACTGATTGGTCTGAAAAAACAACATGCGTTGTTTTTCTCATTCTGTGTAGTTGTAAGATCTGAAGAGGAGAACCTTCGCAAGATGCTTCCAAGGCTCTACCGAGACAATGAGCTGTGTGTCACCTATCAGCCATCACTGTGCCTCAGCAGCCAGGGCCTTTTGTTGGTGCCCCAGAGAATGTGGGCTTGAGAGGGAAGCAGAGAGGCTGAGGCAAAAGATGGAGCATACTGCTAATCCACCTGTCTGCATCTGTACTTCCAAACCACCTACCTGGCAGATCTGTCCAGAGAGGAAATTAGAAAAGGCTCTGCCCTCTGGCAGTTTATATTATCAGTGTTTTTTTTTTTTTCAGCAAAGAAATTGTTTCTCTCTTTTGTCCTTTCAGAACATTCAGCTTTCAAGTTAGTCCCTTGAGAATGTGCTACTCCCATGAGAGAACTTTCAGAGTCAGAAAAACAAAAATTGCGTAACTTTGTTTTTGCTTTTTTTTTTTTTGCAGACGTTTTAAAAATGGAAATGGTCACCGTTGTCACATGGCAGCAGCCACAAGGTTATTGAAATTAGAAACAGTAAGGTTTCTCAGTCCTGGGCATGCTTCTAAGACCTGTGCATATTTGACTGCAGTTACCAGAGCTACCCCACCAGGCAAGATCTGCATATCTTCTGATAAGGATGAAGAGTTAAATCTCAGAGAGGCTAATTTCCTTACCCAAGGCAATCCAGCTCGCAGACAGCACCACTGTGAGCCAAATCATTTCACTCTCCTATGTCCCAATTCCAACATAACACTGTATATCAGTTTTAAAAGTAATTGTTGGTTTTGTGTGAGAAAGTGTAGTTCATCCTCAAGTCCTTTAGTATTTCATATGTGGTCCTCTGGATTTCTCACTATTTCTGATCCTGTTAATAAGTGTCTTCGTTTTAATGTTGCCAAACTGACTCTCATGTGTCTCTCTGTAGCGTTTACAATCATCTCCTACAGTACAAAAAGGATGAACTCAAGTGGAAGGAAATATATCTCAGGCACTGTGGTGGTTTATTTTATAAACTTGACATCACCAAAATCAACTATGAGACAAATCTCTGGGCATCTCTGTGGCAGAATGTCTAGATAGGTTAAATGATATGAGGATGTCATCATTCCATGGGATGGAGTCCAAACTGAGTTAAAAAAAAAAAAAAAAAAAAGGGAAGGGAGCTAAATAGGAGCACTTGCCTCTCTATGTTCCTGGCTGCAGTTCTAATGTGACTAGCTACCTCAAACTTCTGCAGCCATGATAGACTATAACCTCAGTCTGTGAGCCCAAACAACCCTTTCCTTCATGTCCTCACTTTGCTAGGTATTTTATTCCAACAACATGTAAGGAAACAAAGATGCCATCAGGTTTGATACATTGCAAAGAAGGGATAGAGAAAAGACATAAATGTGAATTTTGTGGTTACCTCTTATAAAATGCCAGTTCGTCTGGTATAGATTTCTGAATTTAGAAACAGATGTTACAGCAGTGTTTGTTGTTGATGTAGCCATCCTGTACTGGCCAACTAAACACTGATTTCTGAAATACAAAGTTTTCTGTTAGCCAGGCATAGTGGCACACAACTTAAATCCCAGCACTCAGGGGGCTGAGGTAGGAGGATCACCATGAGTTTGAGGCTATCCAGAGACTGCATAGTGAATTCTAGGTCAGCCTGGGCTAGGGCAAGACTCTATCTTGAAAAACCAAAAAAGAATACAAAACAAAACAAAAAATCTCTGTTAGATTAAATAGCTGCTCGGCAGTCTGAAAATTTTAAAGTTAGGCATTTCTCAGCCATCCCTTCATCTCCGAACCTCTCCACACAGACATGACACTGGCTGGCTCTCAGTATCAATTTGCCATTGCTACAGCGGGTTGTACAGTGGTTGTAGGAGATGCTGTGAGCCACCACACTTACTCTTTTTCATGATCATTTCTTTCCCAAGCTAGAAAGAGCATCACAGTTGAAGCCTGTGTTCAGAAGCTGAGAAATTTTTGAGTGTTTTGGTTTTTCATTTAAATTTGACTTTAAGTTTGAAGCCAGAAATAGCCTATTTTCTTTCATTTAAGAAATCCCAGCAAAAACTTTGTGGCCCAGGACAGTTGCTAAACACTAATACAAACTCCTAAATGAGTCTTCCCTTAACCTGGGTCCTTAGGCAGGTATCAACTATAAATGGCTGTGACTGTGATGGGTCGGCCTGGGAACACACTTTCAAAGATTTCCAGACCTTCCTCTAGCTCTGTCTGTTAGAATACTTTTGGCTCCACTCTGAACGCCTCAAAACCATAAAGCAGATCTGAGAAAACTCCACATCTGCGCACAACTGATGAGATTCTTAACTGATTTTCCAAAGATCAGGAGCTTTGCAAAACCCAAACTCCGTGATGTCAACAACGTTGGATCTTCACTCTTGAAACCAGTGGGTATTCCATAGAAGATTTAATCCATGTGTTCCTGATCTACTTACAGTTATCTCATCAAAATGCCATTTGCATAAGTGTTTCCAAAGTCTCATGAACTCTCTCTTTTTTTTTTTCTTAATTCTCCAGTGGATTCTGGTGAGAGTCAAGTTTTGCCAGGGAAACACTACTCTTAAACTACTTTCCAAATTGAGAACTTTATAAATTTCAAGTCGCTACTTCAACTATGATGTAAATGTCTTTATTTTCAGCACAACATATTACCAAACATGTAGAAAAACACCCTTTCACAGACACAGAAGAGTTAATGGGACTAATTTTTTGCCAATCTTCCTGCTTCCTGGTTTTTTTTTGTTTGTTTGTTTGTTTGAGCAAGTTCTCACTATAGCCCAGTCTGACCCAGAATCCACTTTGTAGTTGGCCTTGAACTCACAGTGATCACCCTCCTAGCTCACCCTACCAAATGCTAGGATAAAACGCATGTGCCGCCAGGCCCACATAGGAACCTAGAATCTAAGAATATTAGATGACGTGCAAATACTCTTATAGCAGCTGAATATCTTGCAGTGGCTCCCTTTTATATCAAATTACTATTCATCATCTTAATATTCAACCTCTCCCAAAGAACTCTTCACCATCCCTGGTTACACATGAATTTTCCAAACTCATCTTCCAAGGTCAGATATATCTTTTTTGGTGCATGTTGGGGGAGGATGTGGGGTGTGTACCCACACATGTGTATAAGAGGGGAAACCAGACAATAACCTCTGGTGTCAGGGGGTCATTCCTCAGGAATGCTGTCCACCTTTTCTGAAACAGGATCTCTCATTGGTCTGGTGTGCACCAACTAGGGTAGACTGCCTGGCCACAGACCCCAGGGAATCTTGTTTCTCTACCTTGCCCATTGCTGGGATAGAACACATACATTGCCACACTGAGCTTATTTTACATGTTTTCTGGGGATTGAACTCAGGTCCTCATACAAGCAAAGCAAGCACTTTACTGACTGGACTAAAGTCCCAAATGTCTTTCTATTTTTATTTTTTATCCCACCTGGCAGCGTATTATTTTTATTTCTCCTCCAAAATGTGTCAATGGTTTGGCATAGCCTCGTTTCTTACATATGTGTCCACAACCAGGCAAAGGATATCCTAGCAGGAAGATTGAAAGTCATGTGTGGGCACCATGGTATTGGAGGGTCCATGCCAGTGGTTTCTTTGATACTCAGAAATCTGTTTTATCAGGAAGGAGATACTGTTTCTGAGGATTGCATCTACCTTAGAGAAAAAGAAAAACGGGATTTAAGGGGCTTGGAGAAATTTTCCAGGTTGTCCATCAGGCTTTTTATTTTTGATCACCAAACACTGTAGTAAGAAAAAGATGTAAAATGGGTGTTTGGTGAGTAGGTGACCTATATGATGCAAAGTCAGGTTATCGTATAACAGGCATTTAGAAACTGTGCTTGTTAAAATGCATTAACTCCTTACTTGGGCCTGTAAAGTCATCAAATGAATTTTTATGTCTGTCTCCTTTACGTGGGGTCAGACTCTTCCTTGGCTACCTAGGCATGATAATCAAGTCATCCCTTGTCTAACCGGCCCATCCTCCTTCCAGAATGAAGGCACAAAGAGAAGTTATTGTCCCAAACCTATAGCCCCTTGGATTCCAGGAAGAGAAAAATCTGCTATATTGTCCCCATGGTGAGGACAGTTATCCGTGACATCCAGGCTATACCGTAGAGCAGGGACCATCATCTCCTGAGAACCAGCTTGATCCCTTCAAGCAACAGAAACTTCACCAGATAGCATTGTACAGCCAGAACTGAAATAAAGATCTACTGGAACCATACTGTGGCCAAGACTACGTAATCATGCTCACCTCTTGCCCACACCCTGCAGCTGTCCTTTATTTAAACCTAAAGCTCATATCAATACTCCAAAGACAGACCTGGGGTGATGTTAGGTTGGGACAGGCTCCAAAGATGGAGTCACCATGGTTAACAGAATGGTGACAGAGGCATAAGGACGTAGATCATCCACATTCTTTAAGTAACCACCAGGTCATTATCCCCTCCTTGCCTAACAATGTCCCAGGTCATGGTTTCCTGCCCCCCTTATCTTATAAGTTATGTAGTCACTGTTCTGGTGTCACACCCTAGCTATTTTAAATGGTTAATATAATGATCTCCCTTAAAGGAACTTTTAAAAAATATTTATTTATTTATTTATGTATTTATTTGAAAGAGAGAGAGATACAGAAATATGCAGGGAGAGAGAGAGAGAAAAAAAAAGAGAAAGAGAACGGGTGTGCCAGGGCCTCCAGGCACTGAAAACAAACTCCAGATGTGGGTGCCCTCTTGTGCATTGTGGTCCTGGGGAGTGAAATCTTGGTCCTTTGGCTTTCCAGGCAAGCGCCTTAACTGCTAAGCAATCTCTCCAGCCCTAAAGGAACTTTTCTATTCAACTTAACACATGATTTCTTTATCCTTCCTCACCTTCCCCCCAACTAAAGAAGCCCTATAAAGCCTACTACCTGAAAACTCAGGTTGCCTGTGCTCCTGTCTTGAGAGTCAGCTCTGGTAGCTCCTGCTTTTCTCCAATAAAAGTGTTCATCTTTGCCTCAGAGTAGTTTGTGTGGTCTTGGTCACTACCAAACCTCACACATGACTGAACCCCTTATCTGTGTTCTTCTCACGGTGACCACACTCTTATCTCTGCTTTTCACCATTAAGTCTGTCACTGGTATATGGGGACAGGTGGCTGAGCTTAGCCCTTTGAAGCTTCTAGAGCCCAGCTTTAGCCCTAAACCCTGGTGATAACCTGTGTACCTGAACAGGAACTCTGTATATACATACTGTGAGAGTATCATATTAGGATGATCACTGAATGAACATTCCTATGCCTACTTTGGGGTTGTCCAAGGATCGTTTATGTACCCCAAGCTGAAAAAAGGAGTAGTAGAGTTCCCTGAACATACTTAATTTGAATTTTTTTCTTTCTTTCTTTCTTTCTTTCTTTCTTTTTTTTTTTTTTTTTTTTTTTTTTTTTCGTTTTTTCAAGGTAGGATCTCACTCTAGCCCAGGCTGACCTGGAATTCACTACATAGTCTCAGGGTGGCCTCAAACTCATAATGATCCTCCTACCTCTGCCTCCCAAGTGCTGAGATTGAAGGCATGTACCACCATGCCTGGGTCTTTCTTTCTTTTTCTTTTTCTTTTTCTTTCCTTTTTTTGGCTTTTGTTTTTATTTTTGAGACATCTTGCTATGTAACTCAATCTATCCTTGAACTCACAATCCTCAAGCTCACAATCCTCCTGCCTCAGACTCTATAGGGCTGAGATAACAGGCTAGAATGTCAACCCAATCTCAGCTCTTAATCTAAAGTCCTTAGCCCATTCATATGCATTGAGCAATGCTAGATGTTAACATTGTACAGCTTAATGGCAAATTTACTTTAAAAACAAACAAACAATGCCTACTCTCAAGAATCATGCAATCATTTTACACTTAGAAACATGGGTCCCTAGAATTAGAAGGAACCTGAAAAGCACAAGTTTCTTATGATTTAAATAAGAGAATTAAGGTCTAGAAGTCACAATGTGATTGCCTTCAGTCAAAACTCTTTCTAGAACTCGGGGCTGTTCACTCACTTCTGTGTTTCCCACTGAGTGATGTTTTGAAAGCTTACCTTGTCTAGTAGCTGGGTTTTTTTCCCTCCCTTGCCAGATCGCAAGTCTCGTCCAGACAGAGCAGTGTCTCATTTGTTCACATTCAGCCCACCCAAGTATGCTGTGCTTAACTAGACAGATTGAAGTCGTCAGTAAGTGCTTGTGGGATGAACAAGGAAGTAAATTCATGAATGAATAGGTTGTGTTAACATGAATGCTAAGTGGGTGAGCCAGGCTTGACCACCCACACTCCTTCCCATTCCAGACCTATGCCATGATTCCCTTTGCGTTGTGGCTTAGCAGTCAGTGTAAAGAAGATTTAAACTCTAAATTGGCTCAAAATGCTAATGCCAGCTATGCCCCCTTACAGGAGATGCAGTGCTCAAAGTCGGGGAGGTCACAGTTCCACACTCTAAACTGAAAGACTCTCCTCCAGCCCAAAAAGGAAAACAGGGTCTCCTTGAATTCATGACTGATGAACAAATATTGATTTAAGTCATCCATAAATCACAGAGAAACAATCAACCCATATCCTGACCCATAAACAACCCCCAACCACACTGAAAGTTCTGGGGCATTACACCCTCAGAAACCATACCCCCGGAATCATTTCTCAGAAAATACCTTCAATAACCCCCAGACTCCCACCCACACCTGCTCCTTTGATCTGTGTGTTTGTGAACTTCACCTCAGCTCTGGTCAGATGCACAGTGCCTCTAGTCCATACAGAGAGGCCTCTGTCCCTCGCTGTTTATTGTGTTTGCAATAAGTTGGTTTCCTTATGTCGCAGTTAAAGTCCCTTGTCTTCTCTTCAACTTTCCTTACATAAACACTTACGATTGTGCATATCTAAGAGAGCTTTTGGCAGTAGTCAATCTTTGGTGTGTGCATGTGTGTGTGCACATACACAGGAGGGATCCTGTGTGCAAGTGTATGTATGTGCAGGGGACAACCACAGATGTCACTCTTCAGGTGTCATGCACCTTTCTATTAAAAAAAAGGTCTATTGGGTGTTAGAGATGGCTCAGTGCCTGCTAAGCCTAAGGATGTGGGTTTGATTCCCTAGTACCCACATACAGACAGATGTACAAAGGTAAGCATGTATCTGTAGTTCATTTTCAGTGAGTAGAGGCCCTGGCACAACCATATTCTCTCTCTCTCATAAATAAGTTATGTGTGTGTGTGTGTGTGTGTGTGTGTGTATGGCATGGTCTCTCTGGCACAGAACCTGCTAATTGGGATAGCCAAGCTGTCCAGTGAGCTCCAGAAATCCACCTGCCTCCACTCCCTCAGTTCTAGGATTCTTGGCATGCACCACAACATCCTGCTTTTTTTGACGTGGGCTCTGGGGATCCAACTCCTCAGGCTTGCATGGCAAGTACTTTACCAACTGAGCCATCTCCTCAACCCAATAGTCAATCAGACAATTGTGTTCCAGAGATCCTTGAAGACTTTTGAATTGTCTTATTCAACATTGTACATTTTACCTAACAAAATGTTTTCCCTAAAATGGAATTGGAACTAGTAAAGAGGAAAGACTGGAATAGTGAATGGTTTGAATCCACACCATCAGGAAGCTGGGAGTCTGAGGTGACTGGCTTTAACTATTTGTGGAAAGGAGTGTAGGTTAATTTTATGTGTTGTCCAGGAGAACAGTACTAACATAATACTGAATCTATGTTACAGTCGCTAGAGAAACATGGATTTTGAATCAGCACAAAGCAGTTTTTTCCTTACAATGAGAGTTACTAACTACACACCAGGTGCTTCCTAACATGGAGCATGCCTTGCCTGTGACTGAAGATGTTGGGACAAAGGCCGCATGCCCTGCACTTGAGGGGACTTTCCTTGCCAGATGTTCTTTACTGGTACTGAAAACCTTGACATTCAGTGGTAAGTTGTCAAGATGCCTTACCTGGGTGAATTATTTCTTCTATATCTTCCTCAATGCTCACCTCCATCAGAAGTTTCTTAGCAATCCAAAACTGTCAATGGAAACAGAATTTCAGCAGATTATTAAATTATGTCTCCTCTCTTGCTTATACTGGAGAATTAATTTTACTGAACAGTGTGTATTATAACCCCCCTCCCAAGGCCTCCCCAGCCTAGTATGGCTTAGAGGCACTGAGGCATTACTCACCACATAGTGTCCTGCACCAGACCCTAGTTCTTGCTCCAGCACCTACAACTGGGATCATTTCTTAACCTCCCAGCCCTCATATTCCTAAGCTATAAAATGGGGCGATGATATTACCCATCCTGGTGAGGATACCGAGGAGGAGGAGGAGGGAAAGAAGGTCATAATGCACAAAAAGGCCTCATTAAACGTGGTGCCTGAGCACTTGCTCTCCCATTGTTACTGCTCAACCCTGCTGTTAATACAAAAGGCATTTTTCTTTGAGCTGCTTTAAAGAGACACTACAGTTTCCAGGCATTTCTTTCCTGGGGCTAGCTATGTGCAGATCCGACCCTGATGAGAAGGAAGAAACAACATTGGCAGTGAAGAGCCAATTTTGATATGAGGTAAGCTGAGCTGCAACCCCCTGCTGGCTTTTTGAAATGCAGATTAATCGATCTCTTTGATGTCTTCAGCCACTTCCAGTGAACTTCTCTCAACATATTATTTGCTTTCTTAACCACATCACTTTTCACTGAGTTCAACATTCCTGTAGGATTCAAAGGATCTTGGTGCATTCTTCCAGATGAATTCAGAAGGTAAGTCAAAGCAAGGGAAAAATATCTTTGACCAGGACCCAAGCCCTGACTGAGGGTACAAGGAGCTGGTGTGTGGTGTGTGTGTGTGTGTGTGTGTGTGTGTGTGTGTGTGTGTTAGAGGAGCTGACTCAAAGGACTGACAGTAAATCCAGCCTCAGGATTTCCGTGGGCCAGCTGCCTGATGAGCAACTCCAGCCAAGCAGCCCAGCCAGCTCCTTTGTCTGGGTAGGTGTGGATGGTGGCTTTGGGAGCTCCTGTGGGACAGGGGAGGGTCCACAGGAGTCAGAGAGTCTCTTTTGGAAAGCAAGAGTCAAGGGAGTCCCTTACCTTTAGTTTTTCCTAATGCTTCATTTAATGTCCTTGGTTGTGTTAGGGAGTTCCCAATAAACATAGGACAGTCTGCCTTCAAAAGTTAAGCACTTCAAAACTTCAGCACACAGAGTTTTTACTCCTTGTCAGCAGGTTACACAAGGTGGGCTTATGACTTATATACATGGGGAGCAAGAAACAACAGAAACCCAGAATCCCACTGCTCAAGAAAACTGTGCAGTGGCTAGAGTCCCACCTGTGCAAGCTCCACCTACACCTACACCTACATCTTGACTGAAGATCCCAGAAAGCAAAGCGCTGTCCTCCGGTGGGGGTGGGGGGGTGATAGACCTACTCCATTAACATGTAGATGGGCATCTCATTTGTAAATGCTGCTGAAACAAGGTCTCTTCTGACCAGTTCCTCCTTGGCCCTTTATGGTTTATTCCCAGTATAATCTACAACATTCATGACAGCCTCATGCAGGAAAAAGAGGAGGACTGGGTTGGTGCAAAGTTGACTGGAGAACTGTCCTATATCTAGATGCAAAATATCCCATTCCAGTGGATTTGTAACAAGGTACTAAGGGTTTAGGAAAGTTCTTGAACCCTAAAACCTAGGTTTGTGTCTACTTTTTAAAAACATTACTTTTAATTTTATCTTATTTATTTATTTATTTATTTATTATTATTTATTTGCGAGAAAGAGAGAGAGATAGCGACTGAGAAAGAGGCAGAGAATTAAAGAATGGGTGTTTCAGGGCCTGAGCCACTGCAAACGAACTCCAGATGCATGTGCCACCTTGTGCATCTATCTGGCTTACATGGGTCCTGGGGAATCAAATCTAGGTCCTTTGACTTTGCAGGCAAGAACCTTAACTGTGAAGCCATCTCTCCAGCCCCTTGTGTCTACTTTTGAGCAAGGAATTGAATAAACTAAGACTGAGAAGGATAATTATTAAATTATATTTATTTAGGGAAGTACAGAACAAAGGAAAGGAGAATGAATACACCCACATGGCTTGAAAGACCACGTGGTTGGCCTGAAAAACCCATGGGAAGGGCAGAAAAGAGCTTCTGCCATGTGGAGAAAGAGCCCCTGTGGCTCTCCCCTCACAAACGCATTGATCACCTTATGGGGGTGGGCCCCTACCTTCTGGCTCAGGTGAGCCAGGGGGACAGCTACCTGGTTAGGGCTAGGCCAGCCAAGTTCTGGGGTCTAAGCTTGACCAACCACAATGTTCGATTTAGATTTCAGTCCCAGGAGAGATCTCCCTCCCAGGAGCAGCCCAGGTTGTTTGGGGTAAAACAGGTCTAGGGAACTAGGCAAGAGATAAGAAATCAGATCATCCTTTTAGTCTTTAGCAAGTGCAGAGCCGACTGCAAGGATAGACCCAAAGGCATTCCTGTTTCTTACTGACAGGTGCCCAGTTACTCTAACTACCTAAAAGAGCTACCTGACGCCCTCTCAGACCTTCCAAACTTTCCCTCATACTATGTTGCCCATATATATGTGCATGTGTGTGTGTGTGTCTAGATAGATAGATAGATAGATATAGATAGATAGATAGATAGATAGATAGATAGATAGATAGATAGAGATAGATAGATAGATAGATAGATAGATAGATAGATAGATAGATATAGATATAGATATATAGATATATAGATATATAGATATATAGATATATAGATACATATATATATGTATATATTTTTATGCCATTTTTTATGCCACTCTTCTCTTGCTTACTATATTCCAGGCTCGTTAAGGATAGAAGCTATCTCTTATTCACTGTGTATCCCAAGCAACGTAAAATGTGCATCAGATACAGTACGTTAGCTTACTTAACTATAGTACATTCTTCTGAAAAAGAAAAGGCACATGGTGTATGGAAGAGAACAGAAAACTAGCACGACTATGCAGACTCATTTAGAACCAAGCCACACACTCCACCCCGCCTTCCCTGAGAAGACTCCCCAAATGAGATCTCTGAGCAGCTCTGTGTCATGAGGCAGAGCACACTTCGTATGACGGGTGCCATCATGAAGGCACTGGGCTTTTCTGTGGCAACCAGTGTCAGTTTCCAGGGTCTAGCAGCATGGCTGTCAGCCTAGGGCTTGAGCTTCTCCTCTTCCAGTTTTGGCAAACATCTGATGCCCTAGATCACATAGCTCTCACATAAGAATAGTCCAGTTGGCTTCTGCTAGTTGCAATTGAGCAGTAGCTCTGACTTTGGTCCTCATCAAGTGTTTATTTAAAGAATGTGTTGTGGCTCTGGGGAAATGGTTCGGTAATTAATAGCACTTGCCACTTAAGCTGAAGGGCCTCTCAGGGAAAGAGACAAGCAAGTTTGCCTCCCAGTGTGGGGGGACCACAGTAGACAGGTAGTTTTTGGAGGCAGATAGGGATGGCCCTTAAGGTATGGATCTTACAACCTGATGCCCACACTTATGATGCCTTTGCCCCACCTATCTCAGCTCGCCCCACCTGCTTCCGTTGCGGGATTCAACATCTGCATGCCTCACCCAATCAGATCTCTTAAGTGTCCACGCTGCCCAGGTGTGGATGGTGGATTCCTCTTTGGAACCCAGGCCAATTGCCTGGGACACTTGACACAAGTATTCCCACCTTGTCCTGAGCGCAGACTCAAAAACATATCTTGGGGGGGGGCACCAATAAGGGGCTTCTTATCATCTTCAACCCTTGAGCTGTGTACAACATACCTGAGTCTTTGCGCCAGTAAGATTAACCCTTTCCCCTCTACCTGGCTGCTGGGGTGGGAAGGGACACTCACTTTTTATACTTGCTTTTACTTTTTAATCTCTTTGAAAGTGCATGTCTTCTTAAGTCTCTTTTCATATATATATATATATATATATATATATATATATATATATATATATATATAATCTCAGATCCACGTTCTTTCACATGAGCTCCTGGACCACAAGGTGCATTTCCCCTCTCCCCACTTTACCTTCCCTTCCTCTTCCTCTGCCCTTTCCCTTCCTCACATCCCTGTGATATTTGAATAAAATGTGGTGATTTAAACATCATTTTCTTTAGTCTGGATTGCCAATCCTTTGGTTTATTAACAGACACAAACTCATGGCTTGGGGTTCCAAGGAGCACCCCAGCACCCCGTTTTAGATCAGCTCACCATTTCACCAGAACAGCTTTAAAAATCTGTAAAACTGTATGTAACCCTTGACTACCAGGGGCAGAGACCAGAGGATTGCAGGGGCCACTCCAGGTTGTGGGAAGACCCTGTCTCAGGAAAAAAGTACACAATGAGCATTAAGAGAATGACACCTAACATACTTCTATAGACTGCACACAGACACACACACACACACACACACACAAGAATGACTTATATCTTGGTTGTTTTAGATCCACTGCTGGTTTTCAGAGTAGATGATTCATTAATAAAGAAAAAAATTCCAAGAAATGCCTCCTAGATTACTAAAATGCAGTTTTAAAAAAAATCACCATTGGGCTGGAGAGATGGCTTAGCAGTTAAGTGCTTGCCTGTGAAGCCTAAGGACCTCGGTTCGAGACTTGATTCCCCAGGACCCACGTTAGCCAGAGGCACAAGGGGGCGCATGCATCTGGAGTTCGTTTGCAGTGGCTGGAGGCCCTGGCGCACCCATTCTGTCTCTTTCTCTCTATCTTCCTCTTTCTCTCTCTGTCACTTTCAAATAAATAAATTAATTAAAATAAAAACTCACCATTACATACCATCAGGAAAGAAAAGAGGCATCGATTTTTTTATTTGTTTAAAATCTTAACATTGTCTAGGAAAACCATAAAGTGACTTATTCATACACTTAGTTCCAGCTACAATCATTCACAACTGTACTTGTTTGCTAATAACAAATGACAATGCAAAACATAGCGTTCACCTCTAAGGTAATAAGAGATCATTTATTATGAGCCAAATGTGAGTGGCCCTGGCCCAAAAACTGATATGTAGTACCCCAAATAAGATGTTCCAACATTGAAACCGTGATATGAACTTTTATAGTCACGAAGAAATAAATTATGCTCATTTTTTTTTTTTTTTTTTGGTTTTTCAAGGTAGGGTCTTGCTGTAGCCTAGACTAACTTGGAATTCACTATGAAGACTCAGGCTGGCCTCGAACTCATTGCAGTCCTCCTACCTCTGCCTCCCAAGTGTTGGAATTAGAGGCACGCACCACCATGCCCAGCAAGGCATGTTCCAGATATACTTCGTGAGCGTATCAGGTGGCAGGATTTCAGCAAAGAGGAGACAACTCTGCTATCAGTTTCTGATGTTGTCTGATATCTTTCAGGTTGGTGGAAGGTAGTGGTTTGGGAAGTGATCCCACAGGCTTAACCTGCTACCAGAATGTTAGGTGAGATGTAGCTTGAGATAAATTGGTAACGGAACTCCAACTGTGCATCTCTCCACAATCAACAGAGTTCTAATCAGCCATGCAGAATCTTTAACATAAGTGTGGCTTCTCTTATTTTTTTGGTTGTGGGGGGGGAGGTCAGTTCATACAAATATCAAAACTTCAGATAAGAGCACTTAAGTCAATTCTCCATTCCGAAATAAAAGTTGCTATGAGGTTAGGGAGTACACGGAATTATTTGAGTGAGAAATTCCTTCAGTCCTCAGATTCGGTTCAGCAGCTTGACCTTTGAGAACATATATTTAAAGCGCTGTTTATTCTTTTAAATCCCATTAAAGGCCTTTGGAACCCTTGAGCTTCTCTGGATAAAACTAGACTTGGAGAGTCAACTTCAGCTTAAGCCTTTGAGACAAGGCTTGGCTCCTTCCTCGTGCGAATAAGCAAACAGGCAAAGGACCGTCTTCTGAATTTCTTGTGTGCCAAAATAGCCCTTGGAAGCCCAAGATCATCACATTTCTGTAGTTATTGTCTTCTTATAATTAAAGCTTCTAAGCCCAGGGTTCAGGCCTCTCTACGTGAGAAATCTCCATGTCCCCACACTGCCCCGGGCTTCTACAATCCTGTGCTTTTCAACTCTTAGGTGAAACGAGCAATACCATCCCAGTTAAGCAAGGATTCACTAGGCTTGCCAAGACCTTTCTGTGATGGATAGCAGTGTTGAAGGGTGAGAAGAGCTGTGGCCTAACAGGAGACTGAGAGACAGCTCACAGGGAAAGGGAAGATTAGCAAGCTCTTCCAACAATCATGAAGTCATCAGAGGTACTCGGTTGTAACTGAATGTACCCATGTCGTGGGAAAGCAGTAAGTCAATGCTGGCAGATCCTGGACCAGCCTGTCCAGACCCCATGCTCTCCTTCCTTTGGGAGAATTCACCCTTCTTTCTTTTGCTTTTCTATACCAGTTGTTTATTGAGCTCCCAGGGTCTACGTGGTAGGCAGTGGGTAGACAAAGACAGAGTGTCTGCTCATGATGCTTACAATCACCTGGGTTGGGACAGAACAACAAAAACAAAAACAAGATAAACAAGTAGAAATAAAACTGCAAATCCAAAGAAGTTGCTACAGGGAAGACTAGAATCTCTTGGTAAAAAGAAATAGCATGCACAGAGAGAGATACACTTATACGTTATTATTCTGAGTTACCTGTTTTTGAGAACTAGTGATGCTGGGAGAGGAGGGAGGAGGGTTTGTTCTGCTATTAAATGAAACAAGGATGGGATATGGACAAGATCTCCTCAGAATTCCTCTTCCTCCTTCTTTTTTATTTTTTGGGGGTGGGTTACTGTCATTTGTTTTGAAATTTTGCTGGCATATATTTAATTGTACATATTTCTAGGGTAAATGTAATATTATTATATATGTATACATTATACACTCAGGTGCATATAATGTATACATATATACATCAAATCAGATGGTATGTGTGCAGGTAGAACAGTATTTGGCCATAAAATAATCATTTTTAATGTGACAGATAAAAATCTCAACTAAACACTGTCTTCATGGCAAGAGGATGTGAGAATTAAGATAAAGGGTGGCTCTGAGAGTGGCCCAGAGTTTCCAACGTTACTGAAGACTCAGGAATTTTCCATCCTCTTTCTCTCCATCCTTACTATGTTGCAACTTTCTGCTTCAGTGTATTTTTAAAGATATTTTCCTAAACAAAATATTCTTTTCTACTAGCAGCTGTCAAATATAATTCAGCACTAAAATATACTTTACTGAAAAATTGTTATTAGCTTTTAATGTTATTACCTTTTATTTAATGTCGTCTCTTTAACAGACTTAGTCTGCCATGTTATCATCCTACAGTTTTGCCCAACACTGGGGATAAAACTCAGGGTCTCACCCATTCTAAGCAAGTATTCTGACACTGAGGTCTATCCCCAAACTCAACTTTTCCTTCTTGTATTAAAAAAATTGTATATTATTTTTGTATCTATTTAATAGTATCATGGACATCACAGTGCTCATGTTTGAGTGACCTTTATTTTTCTCAATAATGGCACCTGAGCCTAAGACTAGTGATGTAGATAATTTTACTTCCCTATAGGCTATAATTCTTCTATTAATTATTGATGAGCTCTTCTTTCCCTCATTGATAAACTTTGCTGCAGGCTCCACCTACTAAAGAGCTCAAATGCTGCAGTCCAAGAGGGACTCAAACCAGCACAGTGTGTATGGGTAAATATAATATACACTGAGTTCAGTTCTATCCGCAGTTCAGTCATCCACTGGAGATATTCAAACATAGACTTCATGGCTAAGTGGGAACTACTGTATCATTATCTTTATAAATATGTTTTGGGAAAAGAGTGAGAGTCATAATCTTTATCCATGAAAAAGACTATAAGAATATACCTTATTTTATTTAGGACCATGTCAAAATTCCAGGGCATATTGTCTACTCTTCTTAACATGCAGAGCTCACATGAAAGGCTAAAAGAAATCACTGTCAAGTCTTTCCTACTAAGGAGGAAAATGGCTGCATAGACTTCCAATGATTGTCAGGACCTTGTATTTAGACATTTTCCTAGCATCACCTAACACAACATTGCTCAGAATTCTGACTTTGCATCTAAATGTCTTACTTGCAAACAGATAAATTACAGTAAAATTATTCATACTATGATAGAATTCCTCACAACTCCTAAAAGTCAACAATCCTTCCTATGGCATTGACTCACATGTTGTTTCCAGATGATTAAATAATTATAAGAAGAAAATAAAGAAGGACAGTTGTTCTAAGCCTCCATTAACTACTTATCTATAAAAAACGAAATTATAAGGATGAAAAGTATTAATAAATTGGTGATTGCTGTGCCAGCTTATATCTTGCAGTTTTAATGTTGTGAGACAGAAAGCTAAGCCCCTGCTAATGCCATTAAGTGTTTGATGCTCCCATCCTGCCGGCACACTTGGGAAAGCCGACACCCTGTGCTCCTCAAGCCTTACTGCTCTTCGATGTTGCACTCCTTTGGACTCTATTGTACCTTTAAGCTCATTTCCCAACTACTCTCTTGTATGCCTTGATCTGTACCCTGTTCCCACCCACTCTTTCTCCATTTGACTGTCATACTCAACAAACTCAGGCCCCACAAGACAGACTGGACACGGGTGGCTCTGCGGGCACTCTTCCGTCTTAAGACAAGTTCACTATGTCCCTCGTCTTTCATATCCCTGTATACCGTGCACAAACCTCCACCAGAACACATGGAACGGTGTCCCAGGTAGATCTCACATGTCTTCAAGGTCACAATTGCCTTTCTCCTCCAGTAACCAATGTGCAGATGCTCAGTGGATCACTGCATTCCAACTTTTGCCTTCTCCACAATCTGCTACTCAATTGCTCCAGCCTACAACATTCTAGTCCCTCGGTCACAAATTGCCTGCAGAGCATTTATTGATGTCCTGTTTAGGTGACTGACACTTCTCATGGAAATGTACAGTCCTCAGTCCTTCATTTTTTAAGCTTCCTGCTAGATGTAACATAATGATCAGAGCAGTATAGACAAACCTAAGTTAGGAGTTCACAGTTAGTTAGTAAATGTTTGGGCCTTTCATGACAGATATATGTGATATGAGTTCAAGACTAGCCTGGGCTACAGAGTGAGATCCACGTTAGCTTGGACTAGAGTGAGACCATGCCTCAATAAAAAAGAAAAGAAGGAGAAAAGATAGGCTTTAAATAAAACATTTTAGGATAAGTGGATACTCATATAAAAATAATGTGGTTCTTCACACCATTATCCCATGTGAAACAGTTCAAAGACATAAGTGAAAACATTCTAAAAGATACAAGTACTTTAAAAAATGGATAAATTTCTCTTCCAACCTCCAAGTAGGTGGGCACTGATAGAAAGTCCTGCACCATGCACGGTCACTCCCCCGGGACTGCTTACAGGAAATCTAGGGCAGGTAACTTTGGATATTGGTGCTTTCGCCATTGCTTAAAGGGAGGATGGAAAGTAGGATTAATGATCTTTCAGTATTAGTGATTCCAATCATAACAGAAGTTTTACCTGCCCTATCCTAGATCCCAAAAGCAGAGAAATTCCAGTAACAGGACAGAATTCAAACACAGAATGGAAAGAATAGAAAATGTAGTAAAAAAAAAAAAAAAAAAAAAACAGCTGCCTTGGGCTGGGGAAATGGCTTAGCAGTTAAGATACTTGCCTGTGGAGCCTAAGGACCATGTTCAACTCTCCAGAACCCATGTAAGCTAGACACACAAGGTAATGCAAGTGCAGGTTCACACATGTGCACAAGGTGGTGCACATGTCTGGAGTTGGATTGCAGTGGCTAGAAACCCTGGTGCACCAATTCTCTCTCTCTCTCTCTCTCTCTCTCTCTCACACACACACACACACACACACACACACAACACACATATAAAAAAATTTGCAAGCCAGGCGTAGTGGCACATGCCTTTAATCCCAGCACTTGGGAGGCAGAGGTAGGAGGATCACTGTGAGTTCAAGGCCAGCCTCAGACTACATAATGAATTCCAGGCCAGCCTAGACTAGAGTGAGACCCTACCTTGAAAAACAAAACAAAACAAAATATTACAAAAAAACCTGCCTTTACTATCTGTAAAAGGATTACACACCCATCTCCCAAGACTTCTTGAGGAACAAAAGTAGAAATGTATCTATTAAACAGCACAAATGGTCACTCATCAGGCCTTCCTCCCTCCTTCCCTCCATCCCTTCCTGTCTGATTCCTGTCTGACTTCCTGTCTGGCTTTGATTGCGACCTCCTTTATTTCCCCCACTGTAATATTCTATTTACTGGAGAGACACAGAATAAATAAATATATTTTGAAATTAAGTTGTATTTTTATCCACACTCTCACAGCAAAAAGAACATTCCCTTCGCTATACATATTATATCTGTTTTTTTAGAAAATGATACCAGCATTTGTTTTGCTCTGATTTACATTGTTACTGGGGATGGAACCGAGAGCCACATGCATGCTAGGCAAGTTCTCCACCACTGAGCCACATTCTTAGCCCAGAAATTACCATTTGCAATTTTTTAAAAATTTTTATTTATTTGAGAGAGACAAACAGCCGACTAGGGTCTCTAACCACTACAAATGAACTCCGGGTACATACCCCACCATGTACATCTGGCTTATCTGGGTGTTGTGGAATCAAACTTGGGTTCTTAGGCTTCACAGGCAAGCACCTTAATAGCTAAGCCATTCTCCAGCCCAAGAAATTACTATGTGTAAATGCATGTTTGTCTTAACTTCAAGTGCCATGGTGAAGCATTCCCACCTGTTCCAATCCCCACTTCGGCACCAGTGTGACAAGGACACTTGTCCAATTCAGCAACTCTGTCCCATTCAAGTCTGTGAAGCTACTGGCATAATTCTCAGGAGAGGCCTGCCTTGGGTAGCAGCATCCGCTGGGAGCAAGGTGGCCCTCACTGTGAAGGCAGTGGGCTGGATTGACTCAACCAGGACTGACTGTCTCTTTTCTTCCTGTCTGCCCATTCATTCCTTCAGCCAGAGAGAAGGAACACTGTGTCATAAAGACAACCACAGCTGGGCCACCTCTCCCACCAACCATCTGTGTGGTAATTATGGAAGGGCCCATGGCCACCTCTCCCACCAACCGTCTGTGTGGTAATTATGGAAGGGCCCTGGGATATGGGACCTCATGACTAGAGGGAAATTTTGTGATTAATGATGAGTTTTATCTTTGGTCTTCAAAGATTACTCACACAGAAAATGAGCAAACTATAGGTCAGAAATCCTCCATCCCCAGCCATTTTCTGCTTTCAGGCAGGAATTCAGAGAACTCATCGCTGACCAGCTGTCAAAGACATTTCATTTACCCAATCAGTAGAAAAGTCTGTTTCATGGGACGCTAAGAAGAATGATTTAAAATACTGCTGTGCAGTTTCCCCAAAAAGTATTACTTAAAAATGTACAAGTGGAAAGTTTATCAGCTAAATAATCAATACTTTAGTTTTGAAGACAATTATTCTTTTCTTTCCTCTTATGAATCAGGTATTTTACAGACAGTTTTAAAAGTTTGACTGTGTAGCCGGGCGTGGTGGCGCACGCCTTTAAACCCAGCACTCGGGAGGCAGAGGTAGGAGGATCGCTGTGAGTTCGAGACCACCCTGAGACTACATAGTGAATCCCAGGTCAGCCTGGGCTAGAGTGAGACCCTACCTCGGAAAGCCAAAAAAAAAAAAAAAAAGTTTGACTGTGTAAAAGCGTGTGTGTGCGTGCCTGCATGTGAGTGCGTGTGTGTGTGTGTGTTTCTGGGAATTGATCCTGTAGTCTTCCTATATCTTATCCTCTTGTCTATTCTTTATTCAACAATTTAACAAATATTTGTTGAGAGTACTGTATATATAAGATACTGTGTATGGTTATAAGGATAAAAATACACAGTATAGGACTGGGGAGATTGATCAGTGGTTAAAGGTGCCTAGCAGCTTGTTTCATTCCCCAGTACCCATATAAAATCAGATGCATAAGTGCTACATATGTCTGGAGTTCATTTGTAGAAGCAAGAGGACTTGGTGTGTCAATTCTCTCTCTCTCACTCTCTCCGTCTCTCTCCTTGCAAGTAAATTAATTAAAATATTAAAATTACAAGGTACTCACAATGGTTTAATATTTTCCAACTTATTTAAGTAATTCTTTCATTTTTCATTTTTTAAAGAATATTTTATTTATTTATTTGAGAGAGGGGTAAAGGAATAGGCAGATAGAAATAGAATGGGCATGCTAGGGCCTCTGCAAACAAACTCGAGATGTTTGTGGTATCTGGCTTATCTGGGTATTGCGGAATTGAACCTGGGTTCTTAGCCTTCATAGGTAAGCGCCTTAACTGATAAACCATCTCTACAGCCCCTTATTTTTTATTTTAAAAAATTGCATGAGTAGTTTGTGAGATGTGGTGTTTACAGTGTGTGGTTTATGTGTGAAGCATGCATGTGTATGTGCAAACACATACACATGTAGAGTTCAGAGGAGACCACTGGGTGTCTATCTCTACCACTCACCTTCATGTTCCCTTAAGATGGAGTCTCTCACTGACCCCAGAGCTTGCTGTTTTTCTGGGCTCTGCTCCCCACAAGACTAGGGTTACAGACGAGCATGACCAGGTCCAGATGATTGCAAGAGTCCTAGGGAATTGAAGTCAGGCAGTCTCAGGCTCTCACATTGTGTGGTGAGTATTCTTACCCAGTGATCCATCTCCCCAGCCCCATTTTAGTAATTCTTATAATGTGATAATTATAGCTTTTTTCAAGATTAATTTACAACTTTATACATTCTTCTTTTTCAGTAGATAATGTGATATGCTTTGGCCATTGCTCATCAGGAAGGATAAGCACACATGGCTCAGGGAAATTTTGCGGAAGAGGGGGTGGAAAGAATGTCAGAGCCACGTGTTGGATCATGATATGCAGACATTTATCCTACCCATAACTGTGGGCTAACTCCACAATGCATGACCCATATACCTCAACAAGGAGGGGCCAAGGGGAGGGGGTAGGTAATGGATGAGCCTAGTAATGGTACCAAATTGACTGTATTCACTGAGTACAAAACTAATTAATAAAAAAAAAAGAAGGATAAATACAAGAAACACTAATAAATCTCTTGCTCCCATAGACACTCGCACCAATGGTACAACGAATGTAAAGCTTGAATGCATGCTCACAGCAGGCAAATGTCACATAGTTGCTTTATGTTTTGTGAAATCAAATAACTTGTGGAGAGCCGAGAGAGTGTGATCGCCATTACAAGATGGCGCTGACATCCGGCCTCGGTCCTGGTGAACAAGTAGAATAGCGCATGTGCAAGTGGTGAAAGCGCGCCAAGTCACTGCCCAGCCCGGGGCGTCATATGGGGTGATGAGCGCGCAGCCAATCAGCAGAGTACACGCCACCTAGGGGCTATATAAGCGGCGCCATTTCGGGGCTCTGGGTCTTCCTCTTTTCACCTGTTAACTGCAATAAACGCTTGCTGCAGAAGGATCCTGGTGTCCGTATGCGTTCTTGCTGGCGAGACGACTACGCGGGCTACAATAACTGCCATGACTTTCAGAATCCACACAGCCATTACCTAATTTCCTGTCCTCTTCACATGTCCTGGTAGGTAGGGCTAAGTTTATAGTACCTGATGTGTAGTTGAAAAACCTCAAACTTTCTCCAAACACCAGAAACATTTATCTGGCTCTCTTTCCCCACAGTCATCCACGCAATGTTCTTCAGCTGAATCCCACATCTGTTGATTGTAGGAGGAAAAAATTAAAAGGGCAAATACTGTTTGTAACCCTTTCCTTAATAAGGTCTTCTGCTTGACAATTCTGAGAGAGTCCCTATTGCATCATCTCACCAGTTGTGGCCTTTTATCTCCTAAAGGAAATGGTTGACCTCTCCGCAGGTAGAGCCCCTACATGGGTGCCAGAATATCTCCCAAGATCCTGCGTGACAAATTTCCCACTGATTGAAAAAGCAGATACTGTGCAAGGAAGGAAGACTTTCATGATGGTGAACTAAGCCTCTAGGGATATCACATAGTCCCTCCAGAATTTCATTCGCTAACAACTGGAGCTACAAAAATGGTGGAAAATGTAGGCTATCTTATTACTCTCCTTGATTTTTTTTTAAACTTGTCATTTAATAGTGAGTAAACTAAAACTTCACTTACTCAGAACATAAAGCACAATATGCTTTTAGACCATGACCTGAAAAGAAAACAAAAAATCTGAAAGCAAAGTCAAAGAAAGGCTTTTGGATTCATATGTATTCGAAATAACTTTAACCCTGACTCATGCTCTGCCTTATGTTTAATTATGTTTAATAGGAAGATCTGTCCCTATACTGTGATTTTATTTTATTAACAAGTTTCCATTTGTAACACTAGTTGGTCTTTCCACAAATTTGGGTTATTAGAAAGGACAAATAAAGGGAGAAAGTTATTGGATCAAATGTCTCTGTGTAAAAGATGTCCCTAACCTTGGACAGCATTGTCCCTCTTATAGTCCAAACAATGGAATTGGAATTAGGTGCTTCTGTAGATTTTTTCCTTTCATTTATTCTGTCTTCTTAATGTGCTTTTATTCAAATGGCGGGGGGATGAACAAACAAGGGGACTATAAACTTTAGGGAAACTTTAAAAGTTATTTTGGTGTCTATTACTACTGGATTTCAATAGTTTATAGTTGTTTTAACCTTGTTACTTGGTTAGCATACCCCAGCATGATTTACTGGAGAAGGGAGTGTGATGGCTAATTTCTACTGTCAACTTGATTAAATCAGGAACCAAGTAGGAGGCACGTTGTAGGCAGATCTGTGAGGGCAATTCAAGGAAGGATTCACTGAGAAGGGAAGACCTACTCCCGAAGCGGGCAGCCCTCCCAGTGGCATACTCTACAGAAAGAAGTTCAAGGAAGAAGCAGCCCTTTCTCCCTGCCAGGGGTTGTGGCTCACTGGTGAACACATCTGCCCTGTTGCTGCCGTGCTTTGTGGGCATCAGAACTCGGCTTCCTCGGATTTCCAGGATGTGCTGACGACTGACAGCTCCAGGAATCCTCCAGGCCTCATGAGCTGAGCAGCTACCTGGTTCTCAGCTTCTCCAGCCTGCAGACTGTCACCGTTGGACTGTCCAGCCTGTATTGTGAAAGCCTAGGTAAGAAATCTATTTATAGTATACATTCATTCTGTCCATTCTGCTCCTCTAGAGAACCCTGACTAACACAGAGAGGCATGTGAGTAATAAAATAAGCAAATCTGGGTAAATAGATGTCACCCTGACCTTCAGTTCGGCTGGTGCCGTCCTCAAAGGCAGCAAAGAAGCTTTTAGACAATGGGAAAAAAAACAAATAGGTGAAACTGAGAAAGAAACAGGTAATTGGAAGGTTTGGTGCAGATACAACAAAGAAACAGAAAGATTCTAACTTATCTTGTGGTGCTGAGTGACCCATTTCTGCTTGTGGCCCAGATTTCATGACCAAGTCAGCCCATGCCCCAAGTACATACCTGTTCCCCTCAGACTCATCTTTCAAATGAATGTGACGCTTGGGCTACTATGCATGCCACCGGGCTTTTGAATATATTAATGAACTTCACCCAGCTAAAGCAGTGTGTGGTCTGGTCCCTGCTGAAGTGAGGGTCTCTATGATCTAGTCCCTGCTCAGGCGGGGACACCTGAGGATGGGATGCTCAGCTATTGCTATTCTTTTTCATAGCTGTAGAGTCCTCTTTGGCCAGAGGGACTCAGCCTTGATCTTTGGCTCAATGATTCTAAGGTACACTGTGGAAAATTCATTGTTTATTGACTTTAAAGGAGCCACAAATGCAGACCAATGGGAAAAATAATACAGGACTCTCAAGATTCGCCAGGCAGAAGCGGCCACATTGCTGATGAACTAGCATTCACGCTGTCCTCAGAGGTTACTGGCGGGAGGCTCTAAGTTACAGGAAACCTTTCGGCCTCTGCTGGTTATTTATAGAGGTGTTTATAGGATTCTTCCACAACTTGAGGGAGGAAAATCAAACAAATGTCACCTCCTATTATCATGGCAACAGAGTTCCACTCTGGAAATAAAAGTTAGAGCCTTAGCCCATTAACTGGTCAACCAATCCACCAGTGCCTTTATAGTTTAGCAATTCTCTTACATTTAAAAAACTTCAATTTTACCCCTGTGGAGTTTTCTGCGATTTGGTCCTCCTTCATTTGCACCCTTTGTCACCTTTCCACACTGGATTGATGTCATAATAATGAACTTCAAGTGCAGACTCACCTCACTCATAGTTCTTTCTCTCCTTGCTTTACTTCTTGTCCTTACCTCACCTTTCACAAATACTCATACAAACCTACAATGTGCAGGCATTGTTCTAAGACCTTGATTCCTCAAACAACCCTGGTGTGTGCTTACAGCGTACAGTCCCATTTTACAGATGAGCAAACTTCACGGATGACTCGCTGTCCTAGTCGTCCATGCATGGCCTTATTTCTTCATTTACTCATCTTCAGTCATTAGATGGCTGAGCAGTTAAAGTTACTTGCTTTCAAAGCCTGATGGCCAAGGTTCAATTCCCCAGTAGCCATGTAAAGCCAGACACATAAAGTAGTACATGTGTCTAGAGTTTGGTTACAGAGGCAGGAGGCTGTGGCATGCTCATTTTATTTCTTTCTCCCTCTCTCTAAAATTAAATAAATATTTTTAAAATTCATAAAAAAATAAGTAAGAACCATGCCAACCCAAGAATGAGAACATGAATGGTACATCCGTGGACCCATGATCCCGCCTGTGCAGTTACCCTGCTATGCCACTCACACTTGCTGAAGTTTGATGTAGACTCTTGCTGGTTTAAAATATAATTTCAGCACATGTATACATTTGATTAAGTTGTTTCTGTTAGTTTCATAATCTGAGTATTATTATAAAGAACATCATGGGTTTTTCCTCATGAAGTGATAGCTTGCTATCACTCAGCATCATATTATCACCTGCAGCCATAATTCATTCATTCCACTACTGTAACACTTTCTAAGATAGATGGTTTCTTTATCTGTCTCCCTGTTGAGAGGTTTTGACTGTCGTTGTTACTTTAAAAGTCCACACAGCCATTTGTTGCTTTGTCTTGACCTAGTTTCCTGTTCTCCTCCTGGGCCCTGGTAGACGGGGCTAAGTCTACACACCTTACGTGTAGTTATAAAACCTCAGTCGTTTTCTAACATCAGAAATATTTGTTTGGCCCTCCTGCCCCAGTCATCTATGCATCATGTGAGTGTGTTCATATGTTTTTCAATGTACCAATCTAAAAATTCCATTTTTGATATGAACACTTTGAAAGCTATCATTTCATAAAGTATGCTGCTATTTAAAAGACAGCATCAACTACTGGTACAGGTAGTTTATCAATTTATATAAGCATCAGCAATACATTAAAAATCTTACATGGAAATGTGGCAGTTTTATATCACTTAACTTCTTCATTCTTGTCAAGAAACTGAATAAGTTGTGATATCCGCTGTTGTGCTGATTTACAGGACTACAGTGCAATCAGGCTGTTGTCAATCTGCTACTAGTTGCATGTGGCTCTTCTTGTCTACGTCTGCTTGTAGGTCTTTTTTTTTTTTTTCTATTGAGCTGTTCACCTTTTCTTAGCATGTTAGAGGAGTCATTACATGTTCTTTTTTACGAAAATTTTTATTTATTTGCACTCAGAGAGACAGAGAGAGAAAGAGAGAGAGCAGAGATGGCAGGGCCTCCTGTCACTGCAAATGTGCTCCAGATGCATGCACCACTGTGCGCATGTGGCTTCACATGGGTACTGGAGAATCAAACTCAGGCCTTTAGGCTTTGCAAGCGAGTACCTTAACCACTGAGCAACCTCTCCAGCTCCATTATATGTTCTTGACAGTGAGCCTTCATCAATTATATGCTGTAAATGCGTTTTTCTCAGTAATTTCTTTTTTTTTGACCCCCTTTAAGAATTCTTCTGAGGGGCAGAATTTCTTAATTTTAATAAAAGTCACAATCATAAATCTTTCCTTTAATGGTTTGCACCTTTTGTGCCCATTTAAGAAATCCTTCTCGGCCCAACATTGGAAAGATATCCACCTATATTTTTCTACTAAGTGTTTTAAAATTTGCTTCTGACATTTAAGTCCCTAATCCATCTGGAGTTGATTTTGGGGTATGGTGTAAGGGTGGAATCCAAATTCTTTTTTTTTTTTTTTTCCAAATAGACAACCGATTTTTCCAGCTCCTTTTATTGAATAATCCCTCTGAAATGCCAGGCCACCTCTGCCCTCATTAAAGCTCCACATAGGCACAGAGCTATTTCTGGGCTATTCTATTCCCCTGGTTCATTGGTCCACACCTGCAGAGCAGAATTTTAGTAACCGATCAAGAGTTAAAGTCAAAAGAACTTGTTATTTATAACTAGGGGAACTTGAGCATGTCACCTGACCATTTTGTTCAATTTTCTCTAAACACATGGTAACAATAACTACCTCATAAGGACACCGTAAAGATGAAAGGATCTCTGTGAAAATGTTGGGTAGGTAACCTACGAAATTCTATAAAATCCTCTGTGTTGTGCTATTTGTTTTCTAAATGTTCTCCAAGTGGTTTTCGCTTTGCTTTGTTTTGTTTTAGAAATATTTTGGCTATTAGTAATGAAAACCTGACTCGCACCGGCTTTGAAAATAAAGTTTAATGGCCCACGTAACGTAAACATTCCGGAGGTGGAGCCCGCCGTAGGTGAGGCTAGAAAACTAGAAAGAAAACTCCTCTGTCCCATTTCCCTGACTCCGGCAGTGCTCCTTTACGATGAGAGCAGACCTTGGGGCTGCATGTGGCCGAGATCACACCCAGCCTTGGAACGGGGCTTTCCAAGTGCTACCACAGAAGAGCAAGGGAACGCCTACCCAGACATGTGGGACTCAGCGCTCTGTTTCATGGACCTTGTTCAAGGCACCTGCTTGGTCCCCATCCAACCACTTGCCTGACAGGATGGAACAGGAGTTGTGAGCAGAAGCCTGGAAATCTGGTTACTATTTCTAAGAAAGAAGAGAATATTTGGGAGTGAAGCACCCATAACAGCCATTGCATTTTATTTTGATTTTTAACAGAATAACATCCCTGTAAGGTCATAGATTAAGAATTATGGAAGAACTTACAGTGAGAGGAGCAATAGTCCCTCTAACTAACCCGTCTCACCCCTGGAGAGAAATTCTCTTACCACTGTTGGCTTGGGCTTTCCTAGTGGCTATTGTAATTTTCGAAACAGGATATTAGATCTGCTTCTTTATTTGAATCTACCTTACAGTATGTTATTATGCAATGTATTTATGATTTATGTATTTGATTCTCCATTCTCAGTATTCACTCTTTGAGTTCCAATATGTCATTATTTTAAAATAATTTATGGTTTACCATTGTTATTTTAAATATTTAAACTTACGTTTCCTTACTCAGTTATTCTATTTATATATTTAATTATGTTTACTTTATGCTGCTGGTCCTTGAACCTGGAGCCTTACACAAACCAGGCAAGAGCTCTGACAATCAGCTACACTCTAGCTCTATCTTTTTTTTAAAATTTGATTTAATTTTTATTTTTAGAGCGAGTAAGCAAGAGGAAGAGAGAGGGAGACAATTGGTGTACCAGGGACTCAGCCACTGCAATCGCACTCAGACTCTTGCGCCACCTAGTGGGAATGTGAGACCTTGCATTTGCCTCACCTTTGTGCTAAACCATCTCTCCAGCACTCTTTTTTTTTTTTTATAACTTGTTTGTAGCAACAAAAAAACCATATATACTAATATACTACCAGGTGATGGTTTAATATATTTGTATATTGTACAATTTTTGCATGTGTATATGTGGTGGGTGTGTGTGTGTGCATAGGCTATAGGACAATGTTGAGTGATGTCCAGAACTTAAAAATTCAGATAGACAAGCGAGCCCTAAGGATCTCCTATATCTGCCCCCAGCACTGGGATTATAGTGTGTACCACCACACCCAGCATTTTATGTGGATGCTGGGGATCTGAACTCAGATCCTCACCTTGTGCAACAAGCACTCTACCCATTAAGCAATCTGCTAGCCCTCATTGTATAATTTTAAGCCAAGTTAAACACATCTATCTCCTCAAACACCCATCATTTTTTCATAGTGAAAACATCTAATTCTCTTTCATTTAGCTCTTTGAGATATACAGTACATAACTCCTCCATTTTCATTAATTACTATCTCAACCTTTTCCTGGAAGAACTCCCATGATAATTTCCTCCTCGTACCCCTTCACCTTCCCTTTCTGTCAAGTACATTTTGAGTTTTCATTGTCAATATTGGGGACATTCAAATTCTGTCCTCTGACAACAGAACTCCCGTGCTTGATACATGTTGTAAGTTATATTTGCATAAACTGGTCATTAGGAGTCTTAAATTTTGTACTAAAGTAATACTTTTTTTGTGGTAGCTCTAATGCTGTTTGAAATAGACCCCTACACTACTTACTAAAAATAAAGTGCTCCCTTGTACCACATAGAATCTAAATTACTGTGTTTTCAATTGGACTTTCATGATCTATGATTTGTGACACAACTTTCTATTACAGACCCCATTTCTCATGAAATTTCCAGCTATCCAAGCTTTGTCTTCCCATTCTTCTCTCGCATATAATTCTTTTTTTCCTTCTCTCTCAATAAATGTCTGCCTTGGTTTTATGAACTCTCTTACATTAAACTGAATGCTTTCTCTCTCTCTCTCTCTCTCTCTCTCTCTCTCTCTCTCTCTCTTTTATAGAACAATGTTAGAGCTGCCTCACTCTGTGTACCATGAATGCTGTCTTCCATTCTTATTGCTTCACAGTATCTTAAGTATGATTAACAGGCAAACAATGATCTTCTTTTCCTGTAAGAAAGTGTCTGGTTCTGTGCTCATTTCTTACTGATATTGTATTAATTACTTATTTATTTGTTTATTTATTTTGTTGATTTGGGTTTTTTTATTTGTTTTACTGCAGTGTTGGCAATTAAACCTAGGGCCTTTCACATGCTAGGCAAGTGTTCTGCCCACAGAGCTAATCCCCAGTCTGGTACATGGGTTTAGAACATTAAGGAAGTAGTCTCCATTTTCCTGTGACAGCCCATGGTTCCTGAGAAGAATATCACTGTGATCCTATATTATGCTCATGCCTTCTCTTCAGATGTAATAAACATTCCTCTATCTATTATAATTTCATTAGAGATTTTTATATTGTTGATTTTAAATTCATTTTACTTAACAGTAAAAGTGAGTCTTCAAGCTGAGTGTTCTCAAGAATCTCTTGTGATTGCTTGGAAACTAAACAACCATATTCATGCATGTTTTGGGCATCATATGTAGTTGAGATTTGGGCTAGTTGAGTTGAATAGACTCTTGGTTTTGCTTTATTTAATTGTTTTATTTTATTTTGTTTACCCATACATCAGAAAGATACACTCACCTTAATTGTCTTTAGATGTACATTCAGAGGGCAAGACCTCAGGTATCAGTATCTGAGGTTAATGCTCCCAGACCTCAAGTATCAAATAGTTCTTCCTGTTCCGGAACCTTCTGTAAGTAGGATCCATACGGTACAGTCTTTTATTTGTTTGGTTTCTTTAAATCTATGAATATCCTTAAGAATATTAGCCAGACACCGTTTTTCAATACTGTAGACTATTCTAGCTT
Organism: Dipus sagitta; assembly: GCA_036346955.1. Classification (NCBI taxonomy): domain Eukaryota; kingdom Metazoa; phylum Chordata; class Mammalia; order Rodentia; family Dipodidae; genus Dipus; species Dipus sagitta. Next base: position 319,320,215 of record CM070770.1, read on the forward strand.
GCATAACTTATTAATGGGCTCCTCTGTAGATGGTCATGTGAGTTGTTTAAAGTTTGGGGTCATTATCAAAGATGAAAAGTCTGTTCTTTCTTGTATATTTTTTAAATATTTTTTTCTTATGAGAAAGATAAAGGAGACACACACACACACACACACACACACAGAGAGAGAGAGAGAGAGAGAGAGAGAGAGAGAGGGAGGGAGGGGGGAGAGAGAGAATAAGTGCACATGCCGGGGTATCTTGCCACTATAAATGAACTCCAGATGCTTGTGTCTCTTTGCGCATCTATTTGGCTTTACATGGTTACCTGGGCCATCAGTTCTGCAACCAAGAGTCTTTAAATTGTTGAGCCATCCCCTTAGCCTCATTGTTGTACATTTTTGTGGGGAGGGGAGATGTTTTGAGGTAGAGTCTCATTCTAGCTCAGGCTGACCTGGAATTTATTACATAATCGCAGAGTGGCCTCGAACTCATGGTGATCCTCCTACCTCTGCCTCCCAAGTGCTGGGAATAAAGGCATGCGCTACAACGCCCGGCACATTATTGTACACTTTTGATGGACAACATTATGAATCTCTTTTAGGTGTGTCAAAGTGGAATTGTTGGATCATTTTGTCATTAACATTATAATGTCATTAACATTATAAGAAACTGTCAACTTTTTCCAAGGCGGCAGTACCACTGTGCACTCCCGTCTGTGAGAATCCCAGTTGTTCCATAGACTCACCAACATGTGGTACTCTCCATCTCTTTAATTTTAGCCCTTCCAGTGGGTGTAAATGGTATTTTATTATGGTTTTAATTTGCATTTTTCTGACGAGTAATGATGTGGAGCATTTTTTCATGTGTATGGAACTTTGGATATCCTCTTTTAGAAAAGGTTTCCTACAGTGTTTTGTGCATTTCAAAACTGAATTATATATATTTCCCTATTGAGGTTTTCTGTATTTTAGACAAATTCTTTTAGATATATGTATTATTAATCCCTTCTTGCATTTTATGACTTGCTTTAAACTGTCTCAAGGGTATTTTGTGTCAATAAAAATCTTTTAGTTGGGCTGGAGAGATGGCTCCACAGTTAAGATGCTTACCTCCAGAGCCTCACCACCCAGGTTCAATTCCCCAGTACGCATGTAAGCCAGACGTACAAAGTGGTGCATGGATCTGGAGTTCGTTTGCAGTGGCTGAAGGCCCTGGCATACCCATACTCTCTCTGTCTCTGTCTGAATGTATGTATGTATCTCTTTATTTACAAATATATATATATATATGTGTGTGTGTGTGTATATATATAGAGGGGGGGTCTTTATGTTTACAGATATACAAGGTTTTGGTCTTTAAGAAATTTTGAGCTGGTAGTATAGCAGAATGATAAAGTGTTTTCCTAACATGTGGTTTGATCAAACCATGTAACTCAATCCCCAATACCACTAAAATAAATAAATAAATAAATAAATAAATAAATAAATAAAATTGAGAGAAAGGAATCTTTCTTCACTCCCATGTTCATGAATAAATATATTCACCTGTATTTTCCTCTAAAAGCTTTGGATTTTGAACTTTCTTATTTAGGTTGACAATAAACAGTGAATTAATTTCTGCATGTGCTATGACCTCAGTTTGGATAGTATAGGTTTGTTTCTCCATGCTAAGAGTCTGCTGCTCCAGCATTGTGTTTGTGGGAAAGGTGCTCTCTCACTCCAGCTTTGCTGTCAGTATAGTACCTGCATCTGTGTGGTTCTCTCTGGAATCTATGCTGGCCCACCTATCTGTTTGTCTACCTCTATGTAATATCACAGTTCCCCTATTCCTGTTTTTACTGAGACCTAAAATCTGGTTGACAGATGGGTGTAATAGTGTACAACCTGCAAGCCCAGAGCTTGAGAAGCTAAGGCAGGAAGATGAGCCAACCTGGGCTCCACAGTGAGTTTGAGACCAACCTTGGGCACATAAGAAGTCCGAGACCAACCTGAAACACATGGTCAATTTGGGACCAGCCTGACTTGGTCCCAAATTGGTCTCAGCTATATAATGAGACTCTGTAAAATGTCTGGAAAAAAATCTGATCAAATGTTGAATTTTTTTCCTTTCAAAATTGCCAACTTGTTTTGGAAATTTTAGGTTTTAAATTTATTTGCATATATATTTTAGAGCCAGTTTAGCAATTTCTACCAAAAATATTGCTATTTGATTGGGATTGTATTGAATCCCCAGTTCAATGTGAGTAGATTTGATATCTTTGCAAAACTGACTTTTAAATCCACAAGTATGGCATATTTCTGACAATCTCCAATTATGTTAGACATACTTGTTTCCTTTTAGTATCATTTTATAGTTTCATGTCTTATAAGTTTTATTTGATTTCTCCCTAGGCATTTATTAATTTTGCTTCTTTTAAAATTGCATTAACAAATTGTTATTTGTCTTCCTTGTATATCAACACTGAATATTGAGATTTTGTTCAGTGTTCTCACTGGCTTTGCCCACTGTTGCATTTGTTTGTTAGTCATGTTTCTCTTCTGGATGTTCAATAGTTCCAACAAACTCATCTGGGAACTGGCCTTTTTATGCCTTTTGTATTTTGTCTCATATGTATTCTTTTTTCTGCCTCTTGGGCTTATTTCCTAAACTTTTTCCATGAACTTTTAGCTTCTGTTTAGCAATTCTTTCTCATTCTCTAATTTAAAAGAAATAACTTGCACTCACTTTGTGGGTACAATGAAATTTCAAATCAGTCAAGTTAGGTTATTTTTATTTTGCTTTTGTCTTCTAAGTTATTTCTTTATTCTCTAACGTTAGGCTTTCTGCTTTTTTTGAAAACTTTCCTTTTCATGCAATTTCCCTCAGATACTTAGCAATCCCTAGTTATATTCATATTTAAGAAATAACTGGTCTGGAGAGATGGCTCAGCAGTTAAGGTGCTTGCCTACAAAGCCCAACTGGGGTTCAATTCCCTAGTACCGCCTTAAACCCAGGAGCACAAAGGCACATGCATCTGGAGTTCAGTTGCAGTGGCTAGAGGCCTTGGCATGCCCTTACTATCTCTCTATATATATCTATCTCTCTGCTTTCAAGTAAATAAATAAAACACTTGTAAAAAAGAAATAACTGCTTATCCAACAGAACCTGCTCTATTGTGTGTCTCTGCTTCCTTTGGTCTGCTTCTTGTATAAGAAACTGGTTGTTAGCATGAGACAGAACAGAAGGTGTCAGGCACTGACTTCCCCTATGGTAGTGAGGAGAAAAACAGTGTCAAGATGCTGCCTGTTCTCATTGCAAGAATACAGCAACATGAACTGATGTCTACAAAGCCAATATCTGCACCAGCCATGTTTCAAACATCTTCATTTGACATCACTATAGAAGAAATGGCCACATGTGAAAAAGGAATAGCAGCCTGTGCTGGGATGTAATCAAAGCATCAGATAAAGTCACAAGTGATAGGAGTCTGTGGCAAAATGCTAGGGACTGAATTGCAAGTGTCCATAAAATTTACATGTCGAAGTCCAGACCCACTATATGCGTATTGAGACCAATAAGGAGGTAATTGTCTGGGGAAATAGCTTAATTGGTAAAATGCTGCCTCACAAGCACAAGGACCTCAGCTCAGTCCCCAAAAATGTCAGACATAGTAGCACTTGTCTAGAATCCCAGTGCTGGGGAGGTGGAGACAGGAGAATTCCTGGAACTTGCTGGCTAGCTCATCTAACCCAACCGGTGAGTTCCAGGCCAATGAGTGTCTTTGTCCCAAACAGAGGTGGATGAAAGCTGAAAGTGACACTCAAGTTTTTCCTGTGGCCTCCACATGCAGAGACACGCATGTACACACATGTACACACATGTACACACACACACTCCCACTCCCACACGTTTTTTAAAAAGAGGTAATTGAGGTTCATTAGGGTCTTCAGGGTGACCTCTGATCTCAGAATCTGTGTCATGATAAAAGACATCCTCTCTCATTCTTCTTCTTCTCTATGAGGACACAGCAAAAAGACAGCCATCTGGAAGCCAGGAAAAGAGACAAAATCCCACTGAAACCTTAATAATGCATTTTCTGGCCTCCAGAATTGAGAGATAGTAAATTCATGGGTTTTCTTTTTCTTAAAGAAAAATGGCAGCCTGCCATTCCAGGTCAGGAAGGGTGTGGCAACTATTGCTTAAGAATCACTCTAGAGCCGGGCATGGTGGCGCATGCCTTTAATCCCAGCACTCGGGAGGCAGAGGTAGGAGGATCGCCGAGAGTTCGAGGCCACCCTGAGATTCCATAGTGAATTCCAGGTCAGCCTGAGCTAGAGTGAGACCCTACCTCGGAAAACCAAAAAAAAAAAAAAAAAAAAAAAGAATCACTCTAGTTTGTTCTTCCTGTCTTACAGTTTGATTCTGACAAACACATGTACCCCTGACTCTATAAAGCTCCCATGAATCATGCATACACAGTGGCTTTTCCATGCACCCTCTTTCCTCACGTGTGCCTAGCCACTGTTCTCACATATGTGCATCTGCTACCTGGGTCTCACCATTGTCTTATTGCCTTACTCACTCTGCCTTTATGTTTATTTTTATATGAACAAAAGTAAATATGAGTGTATGCTTATACACATACAAGCATATATGCATTTATATAATATGCATGTTTTCCTGTGTAAAATTACACAATACACACTGTTGTCAGTGCCTCGTTGTTGGGATAAACATCCAACCAAATACAGCTTATGGGAGGAAGGTGTTTAGTTCAGGCTTACAGAGTCCAGGGGAACACTGTCAATGGTGAAAGAGGCTGACTCCCTTTTATACATCCAATCAGTGAGACACCACCAACAAACAGCACCACAAAACATAAGCAGCTACCAACAGCCAGACCTTAAGCTATTTACTCCATACCTTTGGGCTGGACCCCAAGATCTGATCCCAGTAACATCTCTTACCCAATAGGACTCTGCCCACTGGAGACTCAAAATTCAAGCCTGAGTTTATGGGGCCATATATTCAAACTGCCACACATTTATTTACCTTATCATGTTTTTCTAGGTAAAAATATGCATGTACACACAAGAAATATTCATGAAATATGTGTTTATGAGTTAATGTATGTATTTATGTTCAGTTAGGCATCACTGAAAAAGGAGGACATATTCTAAAAATGCAATGTTATGTCATTTTTGCCATTTTTCAAACATCACTAAGTGTATATGTGCAAACCTAGCCTAGAAATCTAGGCTATATGGCATATCCTATTGCTGCTAGGACCACAATAAACAAAATATCACTGACAAGCACAAAAGAAAAGTATACAATCAAGAGACTCAATAAACATGAGATCTATGTTATGAGACTTCTGCTGGTATATTAGCAGTTTTATGGTAGATGTGTTTATTTTTAAGAAGTAAAGGATTACATTTAAAAAGTCATACAAACTATAGTTATCAAGTACAAAGACCAACAATCCTGTTGCTTATTATTATCAACTACTAAGTACTATACATAAATACATACATGAACTATGGGACATGAAGCTCTGCTATCTACTGTGTAGTATGAGGTGGAGCCCTTGGCCTCTGACCCACAAGTCTGTCTTCTACTAGAATTTATGAAACCATGTCTGGATAACTTGCTGGGTTGCAAATGTAAGGGATTTGAACAACATACCAAGATTTAGTGTTAGTTGAACCCATTCATTCTACTTGCTCAGCTCTGGTTGTCATCATGAGGCTTGACCTGGATAGTTTGTTGGCACACACCTATAATGTTATCACTGTGGAGGGGCAGGAGGATCAGGAGTTCAAGGTCATTCTCAGTTGATTAGTGAGTTCAAAGCCAGGTTGGAATACCTGAGATTCTGTCTCAAAAAAAAAATCTTTAATATTTTTATTTACTTGTAAGGAGAGAAGATAATATGGGCATACTAGAATCTCCTGCCACCATAAACAAACTCTAGATGCATGTGCTACTTTGTACATCTGACTTTATGTGGAAACTGGGGAATCAAACCTAGGCTTGAAGGCTTTGCAAGCAAGTGACTTTAGCCATCGAGCCATCTCCCCAGCCTCTACCTTATATTGTTTTAAAGTAAATATGTTAAAGAGATGGCTTATCATGTGCCTATACACTGCTTTTTACAGTCACTCCAGAGTATTCAGAATGATGAGAAATAATATCTAATCTACAATTGTTTGTTAAAATTCCACATAAGTGCTATAAACTTAAGATCATATACCCAGAAAAACAAATACAATCTGTTAAAAATCATCTTTGGGGCTGGAGTGATGGCTTAGTGGTTAAGGCTCTTATCTGCACAGCCAAAGGATCCAGGTTCAATTCCCTAGGACCCAGATAAGCCAGATACCCAAGGTGGTATATGAGTCTGGAGTTCATTTGCAGTGGGTGGAGGCCTTGGTGCACTAATTGTCTCTCCCTCTCCCACCCCTCACATCTGCCTCTTTATCTCTGTTTCTCTCAAGTAAGTAAATTAAAAAATTAATTACTTTAAAAAATTATCTTGGGCTGGAAGGAGTGAAGTTGTGCACAGAGAAATAGCTTTAAAAAATTATATTTGTGACTTTTTAGGCTGGAGAGATGGCTTAGGCATTAAGCGCTTGCCTGTGAAGCCTACAGACCCCGCTTTGAGGCTCAATTCCCCAGGACCCATGTTAGACAGATGCACGAGGGGGCGCACGCGTCTGGACTTTGTTTGCAGTGGCTGGAAGCCCTGACACGCCCATTCTCTCTCTGTTTTTCTCTCTCTCTCTTCCTCCTTCTCTCTGTCTGTCACTCTCAGATAAATAAACAAAAATAAACAAAAAAATTACGTTTTTTACTTTTCTATGAGGTTTCACAAGTATCACTTCAATCTATACGCTGATGCTTACAACTGGCTGAAATTATTAGTATGTGGGGAAAATTACTGGAAGCATAGGAAAAATAATACAAATAAAAAATTTAATATGTTAACAGGGTTTGGCTGAGTGAAGGGAATAATTTGTGGTGACATTTCTCTATAGTTCACATTTCTTATATGTATAGTTTTATAACATAAAAATAAAACCCTTAGCTTTGAGATTGGGGTTGCTAAGGAGAGGTAAACACGAAGTACCAACTCGGGATGAAAGAGTTTTCTAAACCTAGGTCTAGAGAATGCAATGGGTAGTGTAGACAAAGGCTAAATTTCTATGGCATCTTACTTTCTAGCACTCAGATGAAAAGGAGTGTTTACAATATTGACCTAAAGGCTCTGAAACTTTTCAGACATCAAAGAAAGGCTCACCTCTGTTTACTGCATGGACTTTGCTAAGAGCAGTTTATAAGGATCATTCCAACAGTGTTGAAATGAGAATAATTTACTGACTAACCTGCAATTAGCCAGAACTTGAAGTTAACCCAAGTATTCTATTCCCTTAAAATTTTGTAATTACATCTTCCTGGTGTCTCAGGCTCACCTCCCTAGAATTTCCTGGCAATGTGTTGTTCTAAACACTAAATCACTAAAACATAGCTCAGTGATTCAAAGATATAACAAGAATCCCAACTTCTTGCTGTACTTTAAGTAACACTATAAGGTATGTCAGTTTATAAACCTGGAGGGAACACATACATCCCAGTATCTTGAGCTCACTGAGCTACAATTCTACCATCTTTTCAGAATTCTTATTTTGTTTAAAATTAATTTACTTTACTAAAAGCAGAAGCAATATTCTTAGAAATCTGTTTCATCAAAAATCGTAATTTACAAGACACAGGAGAGGAGAGCAGGAGAAAAAAGGTTCTTCTGTGAGAACATCCCCATTCAGAAGTAGAGGTGAGATACAAGCAGAGTGAGCCATGAAGAGGCACAGAAACAAGTCACAAAGGGACCTTCACATGTAAGATATAAACGCCGGAAGGAATCAAAAAATAGGAATTTAAACTATGCTGGTTTATAATAAAGACCCCAGCTTGAGACTGAAAGAGATTCAGATGTGTCTGGGGACATCTGGCAAAAGGGCAGTGTCAGCCCCAGAAACTTGTTTGAGTGAAGGCTGAGGAGATTTCTGGGAGAGAACTGGTCCTTAGAGGGGAAGTAACCAGGAAGGATGAGGGTGACTCAGTTAAAAAGCCTTAGTCATAGGATAAAGTAGATGATTCTTAACACAGCAACAGTGAGGTTCATCCCCAGCTTAACCCCCTGCTGGGCTTAATCTGTGTATCACAGAAAGTTAATTTTGAATTATATGATTTACTTCATTGTATAAGCAATGCTACTTTGGAATTCCCCCCTAGAATTTAACAGAAAGAGGCCCCCCAGTGCCTTCACAGCTGTGGTATCCTGAGCACTGGTGCCATGCTTCCAACATGCCTTGCCAAGACCTTGAGAGTGATCAGTCAGCAGGAAGTGCCATGCCCATGGCATGGTGGGAGAGGCAGGTCTCAACAGTGAAGTCCAGGCAGCCCTTGTGGCAAGCTTTTATACCCAGCTCAACATTGGCAGCTACCAGTAGAAGGTCTGCAAAGCAACAAAACCTTAAGCAAAACTTGCTAATATTACCACAGATGAAATGTGGGTGACATGCATGGTTGAGTGGCAATGATTCAACTTAAGAAGTTCTGTGTCCAGCAACATGAGATGAAACTTACTTGTGGCCATACTGTTACTGCGATACAGGACAAGATAACCTGTATACAAGCTTTTAGCATACAAAAGTGTGAGGTGGTCATTTGTGAGTCATGTGTGTGTATGTGTGTGTGTGCATATTGGGCTCACACATGCCACGGCATACATGTGGCGATCAGAGGACAATCTTTGGTGTCAATCCTTGCCTTCTATTTTATTTTGAGGCAGTATTTCAATTCACTACTGTGTTTCCTGGGCTAGCTGGCTCACAAGCCTACAGGGATTCTCCTGTCTCTCCCTCACATCTCACTGTAGGAACACTTCTGATTACAGACACTCGCACAATTGCACTGTGATTTATGTGGGTTGTAGAGATCTGAACTCAAGTTGTCATCCTTGTCTGCCAAGTACTTCATTCACTAAGCTTTCACCAGCCCAATTCATAAATCCTTAATATTTGTCTAACTTACAAAAGGCTATGTGGAGGGGGGAGATCTTGAGACGTGTGTTATCCAATTAGTTCTCAATGAATTAAAGTATAAAAAATGTCTGCACCACATTCAGTTGTGATATTTCGTAATAGGTTCATAGTGGAACCAAAATGACATGTGAAAAAAAACAGTGTCTTATACTGAAAACTGAGTCCAAAGCCTATGGCTTGGAAAGACATGGGCCCTAGAGGAAAGCTGCCACGATTCTTTGGCTAAATGGATTTATTGGGCCTATCAAATTGCTTTCTAAATGTATATGTTTATGCCTATTGATTCATCCTCTTCTCTCACTTTTGGATAGAGGAGCTTGCTTTTAGCTGGTAGTGAATTCCAGAGAGACTCAAGGCTGGGGGAGAAAGACTGGAGTTCTCTCTGTCACACGTGCCCACCAGGGCTCAGGGCACATGGCAGAGGAAGTGGTGAAAAGATTAGTCCTGCTCTCACTGCTAGCTAGAGAAGCTTCTCTATGGAGATGGCAGCAGACAATGAGCCTCAAAGCTCATCAAAGCTGAAAAACAAGCTGTCAAGAGCACTAAAGGAAACTTCTCCTCTGTCCTCCAAGACCCAGAGAACACTGAAAAAGAGGAGGCAGAATGAATATAAGAGCCCCAAGTTGGGAAGGCATTCTGGCGGCACTGTCCTCTTAACTCGAACTGACTGCTGCATTCATGGCCTTACAGTGGTTGTTGTTACCACCCAAAAACTGCGCAATTCTGAGCCCATGGAAGACCAAGGGGACAAAAGGAATGAGACCACGAAACAGAGGAAGGACTACCTTGAAGGAGGAGAGTTGTTACTCGAATAGGGCTGGGGGAAGGGGACCAAATGTGATAGAGCATGAGCAAATTACTGTATGTTCATATATTTAGTTCCCAATAAAATTTTAAAATAAATAAATGTTACTTCAGTATATACACACTCATTTCTTTCCTTATTTTGCTTCTTTAAAAACTATTTTTATTTATTTATTTGAGAGAGACATAATGAGGCAGACAGAGGGACAGAGAGAATGGGCCCGGCCAAGGCCTCCAGCCACTGCAAACGAACATGTGCCCCCGTGTGCCGCTTGCTTATGTGGGTTCTGGGGAATCGAACCAAGGTCCTTTGGCTTTGCAGGCAAACGCCTGAAACACTAAACCATCTCTCCAGCCCCTTATTTTGATTTTTTTATGAGGCAGGCTCCCATGTAGTACAAGTCAGCTTTCATCTCACTATGCAGCCAAAGAGAACCTGGAAATCCTGATTCCCTTGCCTCCATCTCCCAAGAGTTTATATTACTGACTCGCACCACCACACCCAGCTCATACACACATATATTTCTGTTTGGAAATGTCACTCCTTGGATTTGTTTCTGATACAACTTGTTAAAAATTAGAAGCAGCATCAGAATTAAATTCATAACAGAGGAAGTTTGCACAATCTTGTTTTTCTCTTAGGAATCGATGAAGAAAACATGGCGGGAAATGACGAAGCCAGGAAGGCAAACCGGAAGCAAGAGGCAGGAGGCGAGGTGAGGAATGAAAATGGGCGAGGAGGGAGAGGAGAAAGGCAGAGCGACCTTCGGGGAGTCACAGCATGGGGCCGGCGAGCGGCGCTGCACCGAGCGCACACTGCACCCGAGGCTCATCCATTTTAACTGGGGCGGTTTGCTGACAGGGGCAGATGGAAACAGGAATAATATTTGTCGAGCCATCTGTGTCTCTACTACCCTGACTATTGTTTTCTCTTTTCAGCCTAACCTGCCTGTTTCTTTGACCAAAACAGACAGCGCGATTTGTACATGTCAACACAAGCTTTCAGCTGAGCTCAAGGTTCAGAAGTGAGTCACCACCCTGAGAAGCCCAGAGCCTAGCCTTCTTTTTCTAAATTAGAATGGGATGGCCCCTGTTTACACTTTGGTTAAACAGAAGCACATGGCTGCAGTCTTTGCATGGGGGGACTTGCTGCAGAATAGCAGCAGTCCAGCCCCGTCACAGAAGGGGTGCCATGGCTGCTGAGGGACACTGGATGACGCCCCCCCTTCATGGGTTCAGTCTTCCCTAGAAATCTGTATATGGAAAGAGAGGAAGAGGAGAGGAGAGGAGAGGAGAGGGGAAGAGAGGGGAGGAGAGCAGAGGAGAGGAGAGGGGAGGGAGGGGGAGGGGAGGGGAGAGGAGAAGAGAGCAGAGCAGAGGAGTGGGAGAAAAGGGAGGGGAGGAGAGGGGAGAGCAGAACAGGAAAGGGGAGGGGGAAGGAAGGAAGTGGAGAGAGAAGGGAAGGGAAAAGATTTCTTTGGCCTTGAACATGCTGCCTCTACTTCCCACCTAACCCTCATTGCTGGTATCAGAGCATTTCATGTTCATGTTGAGCCTGACATCCTCACAGAGGATGGGTAAGTGGTTCTCTTTCATTTGTTGAGGAAAAGAACAATAGACCTATTTCTGGACAGTGATGGTAGGTCAGTCAGCCTGTGCTCATTAATGACACGTGATGATCAAACTGGAAATTCACTTAAGGAAATTCACTTAAGCTTCTCTAGCAAGCTTCTGTCTCCTCTTGTGTTCACTTTGAGGGCCCACTTAGGTCAGATTGCCTACAGGACACCTTTCTTGATCTCTCCCCACCCACTTGAAATGCAGCATCACATTTCCAAAGAACATTAAGTTAAACTAAAGGCAGAAGGATGATGGGGAGCACTGAGTAAGGGGGAGAAGAGTTGGAAGTCATCATTAGCAGCTATGAAAAATATAGAGGGGACACTATATTTAGTATTTCCATAGAAGGTGTTACAGGGTGATGGGAGGTAACTATAGGAAGACAGAGCGATGCTAAAAAGTCCTACCAGGATGGAGACGGCACAGGCCATGATCAGAAATCAGCTCAGTGCTATTGCTTTGATGCTGTAAAGTTCATCCCTCCAGATCTGATGCTTCTGTTGGTATTGATTTCCTAGTGGGATGGAAAGGAAGATGATGAAGCAAGGAAGAGTACCCGTGCCCTGCACAGGTGACATCTTCTTCCCTCTTCCCCAGACAGTGTGCCTTGTCCCCTACTTGAAGTGTGTTCTTCTTGCTAAGGCTCCAGCACCACTGTCACCCTAGATGAAGTTCCATGACTCTACTTTTACTTTAAAGTATAAACAAGACGTAATTGTCTTCATATTTTAAATCAGTACATAGCTAGCTTGTATCTGTGCCTACTTCTGTCAATATCTGTGATACACATATGGTCAGGAAGGATTGTGGGATGAATCTTTTCACTTTCTACTTCCCTACTCTTTTGACCGAGCTATCAAATTTGTTATGAAACCATGTTGAGTCCTCAGTATATAAGAAGAAGGGAGTAAAGTGTGCTGTCTGGAAGCAAGTGTTTGTAAAGAAAATGGCAGGCCAATTCCTGAAGACCCAAGGCAAAAGAAGATTCAGTTGGCAAAGGGCATCATCCTGGTCCAAGACATAGTTATTGAGCTTCATATGAGACAGACGGTCTTAGACTAAGGAACCAGTCTGTTGTGGCCACCCTCACTCCCAGGAGTTTCTGTTAACACTTCATTGCTTCCCTGCCTCCCAGCCTCACTCATTCCCTATATGAAACCACAAAGAGAATCACCAATTTAGAAAAAAGAGAGAGCCCCAGTGATTCTATTATTTCAGAGGAAGGCTAATCCAAAGCCTTCCAGATTCAGCACCTGATTGAATTCTTGCAATAATAACCCAGATAAAACTAAAACTGGTTTGTATTACCTGTTCTGTCCCCATCCAGTTATAGCAACTCCAGCTTATGAATCATGTTGGGAATTGCCCTAGGTCACGCAGGTGGTGAGAATATAGCCTAGCCTTCTGCCACCAAAGGTAGCTTTGGTTCCCCCATGTCTTTCTGCATCTTGGGTCATCCCAGACAGTTCTATGTTATGAAAAGCACATAATGGGCCTAACAGACTTCTGTGAACTGAACTGACCTGGGCAATTAACCATGAGGCATCATTTAATTTTATTGGAAAAAATTGTTCTGGGTACTAAACAACTGATTTACATACAACATTCTAGTACACAGCACATTTGAAACTGAGGACTGCCTGTACTAAGTTCCCAGTGTCTAAGGATAGAAAGATAGTCCCTTTATTTTTCCTGCTCTGCTTTTGGAAACTACCAACAAGGGTGCCAATTAGCACCAGATGGGACAGGGACTGTGTGATGTGGAGCTCTGACCACTGGGAACTGGAATATGTCCACTAATGCATTAAGCAATCGAAGAGCCAGAAGTTGGGCAGGCTTCAAGTTTGGCACCGTGTAGAGTTCTGATGTGTGAAGGCCTGACTTTATACCTAGAATCTTCCCATGAGGAACATCAAGGGGACAGCGGGGGTCAACCTAAGAGACCCTCTAAACCATACAGGTCACCCTTTTCCTGCATCCTTTCTCACTTTAAACTTGAAAAATATCTCCATGGAAAAACTTGAGGTATGAATAACTGCCTTGCAACTTGGATTGTGGATATGTAAATTCTTCCTCAGCTGCCTTTACATTTCTGGATCTCTTGATTTTTGAAATCATTACTTTGCATATGTAAAAAAAATATTCAAGCATGGACTGAAATTTGATAGGTTAATTCAGACTTAAGTGGCAGGTGTGTGCTGAAAGCAGATCAGCTCAGAAATTCCTGTGGATATTTTCCAGCTACATATTTCTCCTCATCTAGGTAGCAAGGTACCCTCAATGTCATGTACCTTTATCTTGTTGAGTACTGTGACCTTCCTCACATATAATTCACCACTTGTTCAAAGGCAATGATTTCTGTCACTTGAAAGACAACTAAACACCATACCAAAGGGAAAAAAAAAAAAAAACAGTTTTGCCTCAGCTTGATCCAAACTGTAATAGGTACAAGCATTAACAGGATTGATCTAAGTTAGGTCCATACATAAAATGAACAGTAATGTGAAAAGTACTTCACAACATTTTTCTCATTATGGTACATATCAAAAACAATATTTTAATAGCTCATAGACCTAAAATAATAGGTCAGACATCTCACAGGCAAAGGAAAACAACGGAGCGCTGTGGGAACGCTGAGCCCGCCCAGCCCAGCCCACCCGGGTTCTGAGCGAATCAGCACCACGGCACACCTGAAACCTCTCTGCAGTAGTTAGACTCCTTGCTGTGACCCAGCGCCTGGTAGCGGCAGCTTAAGGAAGGCAAGGGTTTATTCTGACTTACAGTCTGGACTGGATGCTTTACATGATGGTGGGCAAAGCACCACGGAAGGAGCATGAATCAGGGCTCATTGTACTGCAGCCGGGGCCAAGAAGCAGAGGGTGAACAGGAAGTGGGGCCAGGCTAGCAAGCCTCACAGGCTGTTCTCTGTAACCCACCTCCTCCAGCAAGGCTCTACCTCAGAAAAGTTCTACAACTTTCCAAAACAGCACCACCAGCACTCAGCACTGAGCGTTCAAACACATGAGCCTATATGGGGCGTTCCACACGCAAACCACAGCGCCGCCTATAGCACATCAATGCTTCACCACCTACCTCTGGGTGGGCCAGTTTGGAAGGTCTTAATGAATTAAGGATGGTCCGGGGGCTTCATGGCGACTTGTCAGTGTGATTTTAATGTTGCAGCTACACCATATGTTGACATCAGAGGAGTATTCTCTTTGTCCACAGCATTGAGAAGGCAAATAAAACTGGGGTGACAATCGTCTCAGTGTCACCTAAACTGAGGGGGCCTTCCGTGACATGAACTTCCAGGGCTTGGTAGAACAGTTGATCTCCCATGTATTTGACTCTCTACCTAATACTTACTAAAATCCTCTATTAACCCCTAACATAATTCCCATTGAAATCCTCTATTAAGGAAACAAAAACGAGGAGACGCAGTTTATGCTTCTATAGTCTCGAATATGGTGGCCTTCCTTGGCCACTGGAACCAGAGGCAGAACACCCACAAATGCATCGTCAGACTTCAGGTCATCTATGATTTATAAACGAGAAGTCGATGACTTTTCTCATGAAATGTTTTCCTTTGTACAGTTGTCATTGCCAGTTCCAAGAGGAAATAGTGGGCAGAAATCAAGTGGCATGACTGAATGCTAAACAAATGACTCGTGCAAAGGCTTCATTGGAAACATTCAGATGCATGACCACACCGGTCTGACATGACTGCCTCTTGCCTGAGAACCTCATAAACGTGGCCTCTAGGCTATACTTTGTCTCAGCAGCTGCTGGTCCTTTAATTTAATTATAAGCTACAATGAGCTTCTTAAAGAAGCAACGTGTGTCCCGAACGGTGTCCAGGGGACACTCTGTTCACAAATTTTAAGACAGTCAGCACTGTTGGAATTACATGTTCTAATACGAGATGGGTGGACTGGTGTGGGAGAAATAAGAGCCACCACCCGCCTCCTCCCCCACCCAGAGTTAAACCAAAATTGTTTTTGAGGTTCAGAAATATTCACATGACAGCTTTCTATGTTTGGCTAGGGCAAACTAAAATTGAATGCCAAGAGAATGATTAACCTTCTATCTGTCATGCTAGGACAGATGCCACAGGGCCTAAGAGACAGCACAGCCTGGTTTCTTACCCTCAAGTAGAGCTACTGTTTCATGCTAAAGTTTGTGCCTTACTGCGTGTGCATCAAATCAGGTTTACATGGAAGGAGAGATAAATAAGAGAAAACCTTTGCCCATGAGTCACATGCTAACCATACCTAGAGGGAAAAGCTATCTAAGAACTCCACTGTCACAAAAAACAGCATAAACTTAAAACAGTAAACATGCATAAAATTAAAATAGTAAATGTGTGAAAACAGAATGAGAGGAAGAACTGCCATGTGCACTGGTAGCATCCAGAAGGGTAGTGATGCAAAGTTCACCCTGATGGTGCAAGGACAAAAATCTGGAGCTCTCAAACCAGACAGGCCGTCTTTCCTTTAGCCTTCACCCACCAAGACACAAACCCCTTACTTCCCGAATCTATGACCAACAGGAACTCCCTTTCCTCAATGAACAGTGGCCTGAATGCATGGATTCCACCTCATAGATGAGCTCTGTGACTCTAAATATTATTTAGCTTCTCTAGCCAGGTGTGGTAGTGCACACCTTTAATCCCAGCACTCAGGAGGCAGAGGTAGGAGAATCGCCTTGAGTTACAGGCTACCCTGAGACTACATAGTGAATTTCAGGTCAGCCTTGGATACAGCAAGACTCTACCTCGAGAAACCAAACAACAACAACAAAAAATAGTTAGCTTCTCTAAACTCACTTCCTGTACTATAAAAAGACATTAGTAACAAAATACATTTATTATTATAGAAAAGTGAAATGAGGTAATGTAATTGATATGTATGGGAGATAGATTTTGACAACCCCCTAAAAAATGGTCAGGAGGAACTTAGTGCATATCTTACACTTAAAATTTATTATACTAGAATGATTTGTATCTTATGTGTGGTGTGTAACAGCCCCAACAACTCATCTTCCTCCTCCTTTTTTCTTCTTCCTCCTCACTTCTTTTTATTATTAGAGACATCAGGAAACCTTTTTAAAACTAAGGCCAAGTAAAATCAGATCCACAGTTTTAGTGTAGATGTCTTGCTATGCGGGAGATGGGCAGAGGTGCTTCTGAAAGAAGGGAAGAAGACAAGGAAGAATGTGGACAGCTGTATTCCCAGGAACAAAAAGTGCAAATACTGTTCAGAAGAGACTGAGTTTTAATGCTGATCTCCCAGTGGAAACCAGCTCCTGTCTTTCCACTGCATGCCTTCCACAGTATCTTTGGGCATGGATATTTGGTCAAATGTGAAAATGTTCAGAGTCCACACCAAAATACCCCTTATAATTATGCAACTCCATTCTGCTAGAGAAATTTTTCAGGGGGAATGCTGTATGGTTTCTGCAACTTATGCCCACATTTTTGCACATGTTAATGATATAGCTGTTATGACTTTTCCCCTTCTGAATAAACTCAGATACTAATTTGAAATTCTAATATGGGGAAGCCAATCTGGGCACAGTCCAGCTCATAGGTTGGATATGATATCTTCAAAAGCCAAGTCTCCACCCCTCTTCCTTTAGCCATCTTTTCCACCACTTATTTTTCTTGCCATTAATATATTTTCCTAGGGCTTGGGTGTAGTTCCATGGTAGAGTATCTGCCAAGCATTGCTAGATCCTGAGTTTGATTCCCAACAGTGCAAAAAATAAAAATAAAAAAGAAATCTTAATACCTAGTTTTTTTTTTCTTTTTATATACAAATATTTTAAGCAGCTATAGCTTGGTTGAGAACTCAAAAAGCACAGAAGATAGAAAGAGCAAAAACTCAAGTACCACCCTTCTTCTCTCCTTTACTGGCTCATGTGTCATTTCTTCTCCAAGTCTCTAATCAGTTACAAATACGTTCTACCTAATTTCTGTTGCACTGGAAGGAGACCAGCACCCAGAATGCATTGCTAGGTGTGACCTAGAAACTTCAGGGGTTGAGACACCCTGCTGAGTGATATGTAGATAAGTAACAAGTCACATACATCTCAATCAAACCATGTTTTTAAGTGCTTACATCAATTTCCTTGTACTGGGTGAGTCAATTATAAAGACTCCAGGTCTGTCATGTTTGGTGGATATGGTGGTTTGATTCAGGTGTCCCCCATAAACATAGGTGTTCTGAATGCTAGGTTCCCTGCTGATAGAAATTTGGGGATTAACACCTCTTAGAAGCAGTGTATTGTTGGGGGTGGGCTTATAGGTATTATAGCCAGTGTCCCCTTGCCAGTGTTTGGTACACTCTCCTGTTGCTATTGTCCACCTGATGTTGGCCAGGGGGTGATGTCCAACCTCTGCTCATGTCGTCATTTTTCCCTGCCATCATGGAGCTTCCCCCTTGAGCCTGTAAGCCAAAATAAACCTCTTTTTTTCCACAAGCTGTTCTTGGTTGGGTGATTTCTACCAGCAATGCGGACCTGATTGCAACGGTGGAATAGCACTACATTTATTTATTTATTTATTTATTTATTTATTCTCTTTTTAGTCAAGAAGAAAAATGTCATGAGCTTTAGCAAACATACCTTATTCTGTTACTGGCTCCCATTTTCCAAGAGTGTTCTCTAAATTTTGACAGTGAATAATTCCACACACAGGTTGTGTGGTTGTTATAGAGTGTCTTTATTTTGTGGGGAGGATTCAAGGTAGGGTCTCATTCTAGCTCAGGCTGATCTGGAATTCACCATGTAGTCTCAGGGTGGCCTCGAACTCACAGTGATCCTCCTACCTCTGCCTCCCGAGGGCTGGGATTAAAGGCATGTGCCGTCACACCTGGCTGGGTCTATTATTTTAATGAAAAGCTAGAGTATCTTTTCTGATAACTCTTAAAGACATAACTAATGAATGAAACACACATATAAAGAAAGTAACATGTTCATTCATTCATTCATTCATTTATTCAAGAGTAGTTTTTAAAAAATTCCTGCCATGACTATATAGGCCATGGAAATATAGTGAGGGGGGAATTGAAAGCCAAAATCTTCCATATCATTAATTTTACAACTTTCTGTGAGGAGAGAAATAGCAGATGCAACAATAAGTTCGATTATATAGCATCTTTGGGAAAAGTGACTTAGACAGAAGGTCCTGGGTGAGAAGACTGCAAGTTGATAGAGAATATTTGTGACTATTTGAGAATGCAATATTGAAAAAAGAAATAGGAGAAGCAAAGGAGGAAGGCAAAAGGACTCTGTCAGGTTACTTCTCCAGGTGAAAACTCTCACACCCATGCACAGCGCGTGGTTGTGAGGCAGTGCCAGCCCCCCAGCCACAGTACCTCACCACATTTTCTCAGTCTGTGTGGAGTATGGAAAACAGTTCTGCCACAGCACTTGAAAATCAAGCAGATAAAACATGTGCAAATAAAACATGACTCGGTTTCCTTTAGGCCCAGGAAAGTTTGATATTGAGTGAGATGTGTTCTCTGATTTTAGAGTTGACAGGCAGAAGGCAAAAACCATAACATATTCACTACAGTGGCCATTATTAAACACACTGAGTTTGTTTTCCATTGTAATATATGGGATATACCCAGAGATATTTGCTTTTGAAAAAAAGTGAAATATATTCTATAAACATCATGTAAGTTATGATATAAAGTTACATTTTATAGGCAATTTTATTGGTCATATTTCCATCAGCCAAAAATCTCAGGTGCTGAGCTTGGTGGAAAAATAAGCTACTGTCTGTAGAATTTTCAATAAAACAGTCAATAGAAGCTGATGTTAAAGAAAAATTGACATTAAAAACTAATATTATTTTAGAGACTATTTTTTTAGCTTTATTCACATTAGACCACTTTAGAGGTTTATTTCTCTCAAAGGATTTAAATATTTTCCAAAATGTCAATTTGGTCTTTAAAGTTGGGTTCAAATTAGTATTGAAAAAAAAGTGATTTCTAATTAATTTTAATCACATCTCTACTTGACATTTACATTAATGGTGGTAGGAAGGGATTCTTGAATCACCGACTGAGGGAAAGCTTGCATTTTCAAAGGAGGCTATAAGTCAAACTGACATAGTCAACTCTTTCCAAAACACAGAAGAAGAATAAATGGTGGTTGATTAAACTGGGCTTTAGGCTGAATGATAACTTCAGAGAGCTGACATCCGATCACTGAGCTCACCTATCCAAATAAACGTAGAATTAGTTGGTCTGTTTTTCTTTCATTATATTTGAAGCTAGGAAAATCTAGATGGAAAAACCGCAACTTTGTTTTTTTCCACTGAAATGAGCTAGTTTTCTGTGCTCCTTTTTACTATGCTTAAACAAAATGCTAGTTTTACATTTTAAATGTACACGCATGCACACATATCCACACTTGCTCAACCCAAGGGCAGATAAAGTTTAACCTTTGTAGCCACCCTAGCTGGAAGCTAGGTGGTAGCAGGGCCTGTTGTCCTCACAATGAGATCAAAAGGCTTCTTAGGCCCTTCTGAGTCCAAGTTCTGAAACTGTCCATAAGAACTGGCTCTTTGGCAATTGGTCCCCCATGTGCCCATGACCAACCATTTTACTTTTGGTATAGTCATCACCAGGACTGCTCCGTGCTCAACATCACTGTGCCATAAGAATAAAATGAGACAGGCAGAACAGGAAAGAAGATGGCAAAGTATGCTAACTGAACCCGTAACATCTTTCTAGTGAAAGAGAGTTAAGAAAAGATCGCGGCACATCCAATAGCACACATTCCCATTTATGTAGACCAAATATACTGCAGGCTGGGGTAACTCTGGGCTGGGCTAGAGGCCTGCAGAATCTAAGGTCAGCGTGTATTGCTTTAGGCAACTATTAATATAACTTGTAAAAATGTTACATGAAAAGGCACTGATCTTCCTCCACCCCAACACAGACTCTAGTCACAGAAATAACCACTGCTAACTAAACTACAACAGAACGATCGTAGGATATGGATTTTCTATGTCTTTACATGGTAGATACATGTGTGTGAGAGGTATGGGTACATATATAACAAAGAAGATACAGAAGTATGTATATATAGTATTGAAACTTAGGTATAATTAATATGTATTTAAGCATGTTATGAGTATATAGGGAACACATTTACATACCTAGTGATAATATTATTTAAAATTGACTATTTCATATTTTAAAATATTCTTATTCTCATGTATCCTAGGCTGGCCTTGAACTCACTATTAGTCAACGCTGACTTTGAACTTCTGATCCTCCTGTCTTCACCTCCTTAGTGCTAGCTAGGATTATGCGTGCACACCACCATGACAACTTTATATATTGCTAAGAATTGAACCCAGGATTTCATGCATACTAGGTAGGTATTATACAATTAGAGCTATATCAACAGCCCTGAAACATTCTTACATGAGTTTTGGGGACTTCTGGGCTGCATTATGATTGAGGGAAAGGGAGAAGAGTTCTAAGACCAAATGGAGAAGTTGGGCTTTCTCCCATGGAGAAGGGATGGATAAATGAACACCAAGGAAGTTTCAGGCCTGGAGAGATGGCTTAGCAGTTAAGGTGCTTGCCTACAAAAGCCAAAGGACCCATGCTCAACTCCCCAGATCCCACATAAGCAAGATGCACAAGGTGACACATGTGCAAGGTCGCACAGGTGCACAAGGTGATGCATGCGTCTGGAGTTAGATAACAGTGGCTGAAGGCCCTGGCACACAAATTTCTCTCTCTCTCTTCTCTCTCTCTCTCTCATTAAGAAAATCCAATCTGTTGTGGATGCCTTAAAAAAAAAAGAAGAATGTTTCAAAGGATACAATTTCTTTCTCAAGGGATAGCAAATGAAAGCAGATATTAAGGAGAAGAACAAGAGCTAAAACTGTGGAATGAAGATGCTGTGGGGGGCATAGACTGGTCACCAAGGACAAGGACCTCAGGATGCCAGGAACTGAAGAACTACACGGCAAGCTGAGGAGAACACAGAAGACAGGAGCAGGTGGGCAGCTGTCTGATATATGAGCCAGGGGAGGAGCTGAGACAATCTCCCCATTTCTGAAATTTGCTAGAGGAAAGGCTCACTCAGGGATAGAGGAATCCTTGGGTCATACATGACATGTATAATTTTATACTTTATAATCCCAGATCCGTTTGACATTACATTGTAGGCTGTAGGGAGAATTCTTTTATTTCAATATTTTTTTATTGATTTATTTGAGAGAGAGAGAGAGATACAGAAATAGGCAGGTAGACAGAGAGAATGGGCACTCCAGGGCTTCCAGCCACTGCAAACAAACTCCAGACGCGTGCGCCCCCTTGTGCATCTGGCTAACATGGGTCCTGGTGAATCGAGCCTCCAACCAGGGTCCTTAGGCTTCACAGGCAAGCACTTAACCGCTCAGCCATCTCTCCAGCCCAAAGGAGAATTCTTTTTGACTTTACTTCCTAAACTTGCATGTAAACATGGTTAAATTTTCAGAAATTATATAAACCAGTCATTAAACACAGGCACTATGGGAAATCAAGGTTTATAAATTTTCAAATAAGCACATTTTATTAAACAAAAAGGCCATGTATTTTCAAAGCACATACTGCCTACTTAACTTGCTGTTGCTAGGCCCTTGCTCCTAGGTACATCAAGGACACACTCTAAATGTCTTTCTCCCCAACCTTCTCTTGGTTGCCACACAGTCATGTTGCAGGCAGCCAGAAGAGAAACATGAACAGCATAAAGAAAAGTCACTTAGTGCAATTTAGAGCTTTCTTTCCATGGCTGATTATCTAGACCACCAGTTCTCATTCAGGTGCAGATTTTCTCCTTAAATGCCCAATGTCTGGGGAAATTTGGGCTGTTCTAACTGACATATAGTTAAGATCTAGCAGGTAAAGACTAGATGCTATCAAATATTCTATAACTCACAGGATAATCTCCCTTAATAAAGAATCCCTCATCCCAAATGATCATAGTACCAGTGGTCTAGAAATAATCAATTTACGTGGTGATGGCAATCATGCTGACTCAATGTAAAGTACTATGCCTGTGCCTCTTACACTGGCCTGTGTTGGCCCTTTACGTTCCCTGCTGTGTTCTCACAGGCAATCTTAACCAGTCACCTGCTTTCAGAATTCTCTAAGCAAAGGCAGGTATCCGCCTTTTCTTCTCTTAAATCTCCATGTTTGAAATCATGTCTCCTCTGTCATCGTTCACTGTGACCTCTCACATATGACCCGTGATTCTTCAGGCTGTTCCTGGAACTCTTTTTATTTGTTTGTTTGTTTGTTTGTTTGAGAGAGAGAGAGAGAGAAATAGGCAGAGAGAGAGACAATGGACACGCCAGAGCCTCCAGCCACTGCAAACAAACTCCAGATGCATGCACCCCCTTGTGCATCTGGCTTACGTGGGCCCTGGGGAATTGAACCTGGGTCCTTTGGCTTTGCAGGCAAAGCACCTGAATCTCTAAGCCATCTCTCCAGCCTTTGTCCCTGGAACTCTTATGACTTCTTCTTGGTCAGAAAAGCAATAGTTGTGTTCCCTTCTATAACCTCCTTCCAAAGATATCCTTCACTAGTCATCTCAGCCTCTTATATGGGATGGGAATACTGCATGGGCTGAGACATGGGTCTAATATCCCATTGTCTTTGTAAACTGTGTTGATAATATGCATTTTTTTAAATCTCACATTCTCAGATTTGGGGCTTCAACTGGAACTTTCAATACTAGGAAAATGTCTAGCCCTGAAACAAGTATAGGCACTTGGAGAGTCTCATTGCAGGAGAATGACATAAGGTCATTCTATACACAAGTATCTGATGCTTAGCACGAAACTGTGATGGACCATAAATTGGGCCTTTATGGTTGTACCTCTCAACCTAAGAGGGTCCCATGTGACTAGAAACCAATCAATGCTCCAAAAGGATTCTCTGGCTTCTCATACTCAGGCATAAGAATTCTATGTAGATAGAAGACTCATGGATAGAAAGAAGGCCATTTATAGGTTGTTATATATGGGACAATTTAGGTCAATAGATATAGTGATTATCACCAGAGGATGGTGACTCCCCTCAATTTGTAAGGACTTCACACTGCTAGAGGCCTGACCTTGGGTGACATATTATATGAAGTGGCATTCCCTTGACTTCTGTCATTGATTGCTGTAGAAATTCAGTCAGGGACTCACGCCCTACCTCAGTTTGCATAGAGATGCCCAACATCAAACAACACTGGCTTTACTTTGTTTTGTTTTGAGAACACTAAGTATGGTTATTTGCACAAATTTGTTAAAGGGCAGCAGAATCAGTTGATCCAAATTGTAGAGAATGAAATGAATAGATTTGAAAACCCCACATTCATGAAACAAGTCAACAGTCTGAGAGAATGAAAACCAGAGCTAAACAAGGAAAGATGTTCCTCTTCCTTGTATCCAAAAACTTAAATAGCTCATTCTTTCCTTTCATGATACACTCCTTGAAGTAGCCTTTGCTGACTGCCGGAGAGAGAGAGAGAGCACTCTGTTAGAGGTACTCAGACTTGAGTCTCTGATTTACTAAAGCATCAAGCACCAGGGATTACCATTCTATAAGCATTTCCTTATATATTTTTAAAAATAGTTCATGAAGAACATATACTCTAGAAATATGTAATAGAAGTGGCTTCAAAACACAAACTATAAGTTGGGAACTAAAAAAGGCATCCCATGTTAAAATATTTTCTAAAACTTTCAGACATGATAGAAATGTGCAACCACAAGACATTATAACTTAAATACTAATTTATTCCTTGCTTTGATAACCAATAGGGGCCCACCAGCAATATACATCTCCTCTCAAGTGGTAATTGTGCAATTTTTGCCTCTTATATAAATGCTTTCCTTGGCCTTCCTCTGAAGGTATAAGAAAGCTAGAGGAATTTGTGGAAGCTAAAAGGGGGTATATTTAAAATCCATACAACAAATGCATCTTATCATCCATTCAAGAAAGGAATAAGTATGAAATATTATTCTGCCATAAAAAGAAATGAGAGATTAATAAGACTACAACATATATGAACTACTAAACAACACCCATATCATAAAAGCCACTTATGGTATGATTCTAGCCATATGAAATATCGAGAACAGAGAAATTCATAGAGACAAAATACAGTTGGTTGTTGTCAGGGGCCAGGAGCAGAGGGAGAACCTACTTAATGCAGTGGTGGAAGTGTTTTGGAACTAGATAGCGCTTGTGGTTGACCAACACTGCAAATGTACTGCACCATTAAGTTGCTCGCTTTAAAATGGCCACTTTAGACATAAAACGTGGCAAGGGGAAATGAGTGCTCGCAGAATTTCTGAGTTTTCCCAGCCCTAAAGCTATTTCATCCCGCACACAGGGACCAGTTCTCTCGCTGGAAACACAGCGACAGCAATACAGTCAAGGCTTAGACTAACTCAGCTCAGGACTCCTCGTTGGAACTGTGCTACTTTGATGTGACCTCCAGAGCTTTCAGAACAAGTGCCTAGAAAAGCTTTCTATGTGACCTGCGGTTCCTTCATGAGCTTCCCAGACAGTCCTCTCTGACCTCCGCTGATCTCACTGCGGCTTCCTCGTACTCTCATTATGTGCTTTGTTCATTGTGACATGCCTTCCTTCCTCACTCATGCCAGCGTCACTCATCCAGAGCAGACTTCCCTCAGTCGTTGTGGTAAGCAGAGGACCAGACCTAAGGGAACCAGGAGACAGAGGAGAATAAAGCAGGGGTTACAGTGGAGGCATCCCAGATGAAGCTGGATGCTGTCACAGATCAGAAGTCACTAGTTTAATTACAGAAAATTTACCAGAGGCAAAATTTCTTCAATTTCATTTCTCACCACGATTCTGCAGGAAACATAGCCTGATTATTAGGTATTAAAGTCCTTGGTGTTCAGCCCTTCAATGCCCTTTTCTTATGAAATGGTTGCTGCTTAAGTCATACTGATTTTCCTATGCTTCATCTTTTCTCACTCAGTGCTTCGGACATAATCGGCACATTTTCTAAATAAACAAATGTGAAGCAAGTAAAAAATGAACAAATTGTTGCTGTGGTTTGTTGCTTAGGCCTCCACCTATACTAGCGATCCTCAGACTTGTGAAATTCTATCTTTCTTGGCACATTCCCAAGTCCTAATCACACCGTGAGGCTTAGAATATCCTGAGGAGGAAATGAGTGACGAGTGAGCCAATGATGTCAGGATAACTTTCCAGGAGAACTCAGAGTCCGTCCAAGTCACTATCAGCTGCTGTGAGCATAATGTATTCAAGTGTAAGTCTACTCAGAAGCTGGGTAAAGATGCCTGTTACATCAGCACGACCCTCACACCCTAACAACTGGGGACTTCCATGTCAGAAGTTCAGTCCCCTCAGAGACACTCCCTGCAGTGGATCCGAGGTTCTGCCACCAACTGTGACTTCCTGCTACCACAAATAATGACCTGCATGTGGCTGCCGGTTACAGTGTCAGCCATGGTGGCAGTCAGAATTTGTAGTATCTCTCTGCCTGTCACACAACCACCTCGCCCACACGTTCCCTACTAAGAAGCAGCAGCTACCCAACTCTATAGGAGTTTCTCAATAAACCTCGCAGGAAGCACAAGGGTGTCATGGGAAGAGTTCAGGGTGAGAGCCAAGATTCTGTGGATCCTACTTCCCAAAATCCTTTAACAACTCTTGGAAGACTGAGCGGGATGAAAGTACATGACTTCACAGCTACATAATTTTTCTGGGGATTATGAAGCTATTCCCTATCCACTACTGCAGGAAGTTACTGTAATGGCAAGAAGTTAAATAGAAAATGCCCCGAAATAGAACAAATAAAATAAAGTAAAATAAAATTATGCAACTCGCTGAATTGACCTAACCTCTTTGCATTTTAGATTCTATACAGAGTGAAGAGGCATCTATCTACACACATACGGCTTGGGTGTTGAATTAAACATAATTTAACGGTCCAAATAGAACATTACAGTAATTCAACATGTGACTTTCATTTTCTAAAATGTCTTATCATTCCATTTGCCTGAAACACCCATGCTCAGTGTAGCTATCAGTAAATAAATAGTCCCAATATGGTACCTGAAGTAAAAAAAGGTAAAAAAAAAAAAAAAAAAAAACAATTAGAGGACATTTCACCATGTGCCACCAGCATGGAGAAGAGAAGCCGTCTGCCTGGTGCTTACTCACTCCCATGGAAGTCAGTCTACACAGGGGGAGATTAATGGCTTTCTCAGATGAAGGAGCTGGACAGCCTGGTAAGCTCGTTTCATTGGCACTTAATTAAAAATGTCAGAGTCAAGAACCGAGCTGCTGTGCCACCCTAGGTCAGAAAGGTGTCCCCTCTTCCATAGCCTGTCTACCAACCAGAGAGAGAACAGGCACCTCTGACTTCCTCAGTCTTGACCCTTGGGATTTAAAGCCAATACGAGCCCTGGGACATGCCAGTCTGGCACTCAAAGCAGTGTGAAGGTAACTTAAGAAACACATGCAGAGAAAAGAGAAAAAAAAAATGAAGTTGGAAAGCCATCAAAGACACCGGAGAGGGCATTCTGTGGCCAGGCAGAAAATGATAAAAGATCCTGGGTTTTATGTGCTCAGGAGAAGTGAACCGCACTGTGATTACAAAGCCATAATGAAAGCCTGGCTCAAGCACCCTTCTGCCTGTGAGCGCAATTTCTCAGAGGGAGACTGGATTCATAGGAAAGGTGATTTGTTTGGGATTTTGCCCCCATACTGTAAGAATAGCTTAGGCATTAGGTATTCCTAATTTGTTATAACTTGTGAGCAACTGGCGAAGTTGGCAAGTGTAAAGAGGCTGGGACTGCATTGGAGTCTAATAAAATCCCTAATAAAAGTTTTAAACTAGTTCACACATCTGCAGTCTAATGGGGGGTATTACGTAATACATACTGTGGCTGCACAGCCCCACCCCATTGTGCTGCACGCCTTGCAGAATGAGGGTGGGGAGGGTATGGGTGCAACATTCCCCAGGGCAGAACTTACTACTGGGTAGAGAACTAAACCATCTTCAGAAGAACCTCATGGGGACAGATTTTAAGAAACAACCAATTCTCTTGGGTGTTCATAATTAGCACTTGCAAAAGTTCTTCCAGGGGGTCCAAAGCATGAGTCTTCAATATACATATATCTTCTTCAGGAGACAAAAAAAAAAAAAAAAAATACCAATGCTTGACATTTTAGTGCCTCTGTGCAAAAATAATCAACTCTGCTCCAGGGACCCCAGCAGAGGTTCAAAGAGCCCACCCTCCTCAGGGTTAGGACTGCACGCTTTCCCTGCAGAGTAGAGGAAGAAGAAACAGGGAGCCAGGGAGCAGAGAGGGGGGAAGCCCATGCTTTTATTTTATTTTATTTTTTACATATTTCGAAAATTAATCTAGAACCTTAGGAAAATACAAAAGGCAGAATTTTTTTTAAAAAATAGAATTTTTAACAAAACCTTTAAAGCATTATAAATTGTTGATATTAAATGCAGAAATAATCCATCTTGTTCCATTCCAGAATAAGTATTATATTTTCCTAAGAGAAAGTGTTTGGGCTATGAGCTGACATTTGAATGTGTTTAATTAGGTGAGTGTAAAGGTTACTTGAGCATGGTGCATAAACCTGTCCAGCATAAGGGCCACATCATTGGCTGTGTCCCAAGAGAGGGTGCTGGTGGCACTTTGGGGCTAACAGTAGCGTCCTTGAATGCCTGTAGCCACCTCTGAGAGTATAGATCAACCCAGCTCTCACAATCTGGTCACACATTTATATTAAAAGGGAGAAAAGCGTAATGGGGGTCAATGATGAGAGAAAACATGGTATCAACACATGATGTTTCCATACAAAATATGCTGTTAATAATAATTATTATTATTAAAAAATAAATGCACATTGAATTTTTTTTTAAAGGTGGGGGGGGGAGAAAAGTTACCTTCTGGGATTTTTCCAGCGCTTCAAATAGCCTCCCTTCTCTCAGCTCATCAAGCTAAAAATGCTTTCCTTTGTTAACTTTCAGCCGCCCTTACCTTCCAGACTAAGGAGATTTGAAACCCCTCTCCCCAGGTCACAGACGATACAAAGGACTTTTCAGTTCACCATATTTTCCTGAAAGAAAATCTCTCTGTCTCATAAAAACAGGCCCCAAACTGACAAAAGCATGGGATGGGGAGGGGGAGCAAGTAGGAGTGAGCGGAGACAATTTCCCCTTCAACCCTGTCACCGGCTCCTGAGAACCTCCAGGTGTTCTGTGCCAGGTGATTAATGTCAGATGATGCACTCCAGGCAATTAGCAAACTGGCTTGCCTTATTCCAACAAGGAGAGTCTTTGCAGCCGATTCGTGGTCCTAAGAATGAATGTGCTGGCCTAGTGTTTGGAAATGTGCTTTAGACAGAGAGAGGAACGTGTTCTCCCTCCGTCAAGGGCATCTATTCTCCTTCTGCCAGCCCCACCCCACCCCTCCATGAATTAAGAAGCACTGTTAAATTTAAACCAGCGAAATTCTGTGAACTCCACTTTAAAATCCGGGTTATGGGGCTGGGGAGTTAGCTCCGTGGATAAAGCACTTGCCACTCAAGCCCGAGTACCCAAGTTTGATCCCCAAAGCCCATGTAAAAAGCTCCACAGAGGGCTTCTGTGACCCCAGCACAAGATATGAGAAGCAGAGACGGGAGAGTTTCCCAGTTCATGTGAGCACTGCAAAGCCAGAGCCAGAGAGAAATATCCTACTTCAAATTAAGGAGAAAGATATAAACTAAATCAAAAGTTGTCCTACAACTTCCACAGGCATACAGAAACACACATGACCACACACACACACACACACACACACACACTGATAATAAATAAATCTGGATTCTACAGTCGTTGCATTTTTTTCTCTGTTGCTAATCAGGACAGCTAGAGTTTTTTGAACTGAACTAGTAAGTTGGCTCCTGACAATGTCATAGAATCCTAGACCATTGCTTCTTCTGTCACATTTTTCTTTGTCCTGCTAGCACCCCAGGTTATTTGCAGTCTCGTTTGTTCTAACTCATCGTCCGGACATCTAAGATACTGGTTTCTGGTGGTTTGGAAGAAGCCCCTTCGAGGTCCAGGGCCTTCACTGATGAACTACATCTGGAGTAGCCACACATGTGAACTAAGACAATTTCAAATGGGTGTGTGGGAGTCACATTGTTTGAATAGTGGCAGGGTTCAGTGAGGGTCTTACACGTGGGTAGTGGGACAGTTAAGGTTCATATTCAAGTCTGCCTGATTCTAGGACATACACAGACCACATGTTCGTCATGATACCCTCCTTACTAGCAACCTATACCAGACCCAGAACTTCTGACTCTGTGCTTGTAAAACAGGAAAACTGTTAGATAAAGGGTTTCCTGGCCTTCCCTAACTACAGCTTAGAGCCACAACCCATTCATCTCCATTAGACATTGTGATGGTTAAGGTGTTGTCAACATGATCTGTTTAGTAATCCACACAAATCCCTTTTGGGTGGGTCTCCGAGGTTGCTTCCAGGAAGGAGTAACTGAAGGAGGAAGTCCCTCCCCCAGAGTGAGCCCTTCCCCCAGAGCAGGCCACCCAGCTCAGAGGGGAACTTCATATAAGGAAACTCTGGGTGAAAAGAGCCCCTTCCTTCCTCCCTTGCACTTGGCTTTCAGAGCTGCTCGCCACTGCCTTCCAGCATGGATTGAAGACCAGCGTGGACTGAAGACCAGCATCAACTGAAGACCCGCGTGGATCGAAACCCAGCGGCTCCTCAGGAAGCCTCCAGGCCTTCCAGTGCCATCTGCAGTGCCGGGTCGGGACTGCTGAGGCATCTGGCCACGTGGACTGAGCAGCTACCAGGTTCCTTGATTCTTGGGCCTGAAACTACTATTGGACTACCATTAGCTAATCCAATAAATTCCTTTTTTAAAATAATTTGTTCTAGCAGTTCTGTTCCTCTAGAGAACCCTGACTAATACAGCCATCTTCTGGTTAAAAATGCACACATATGTGCCTTGGAGACATGGGGTCCACAGTAGAGGGAGTGAGCAGGTTTCTCAAGAAAGAGGTGTGACCACTCCACAAGTGAGAGTTGAGCAAAGAAGAAAGACTAGAATAGAGGAGCCAAGCCAGGCAGGAAGTGAAGCACAGCAGAGACCTTCTGGGTCTCTTGGACAGAAATTAATATTTATGTTAAAATGCCACCTTCTGTAATAGAAAACATTTCATTGTCATTATCAAGAACAGGATTGGGGATTGGTACTTCTGGCATCTCCAGCCAAATAAAACTTTACTGTGTCTTGTTAACTATTATTTTTTAGAGGAAATAAAAACTCAGAAAATAATTTTAAATACTCTTTAAAATTATGTGTGCCTGTGTTTGTGTGGATGTGGATTGTGCATTTGGGTGCATGCATGCTGTAGCTCACGTGTAGAGGACCGAGGACAATTGTCCGGTGTTTGTTTTCTCCTTCCACTTTGCTCGAGACAGCTAAATGCAATTCCATTCCCTCTCTAGCAGTTATGCCTTCGGAACGATCGTCTGGAAGCCGCAGCTCTCATTCACCTGTAAATTGTGAGAATGTCAAAGTGAGGAAAATATTTGGGACAACTTCTCTATTTTAAATTACACATTTTTCTTTCTTTTTGAATCTTTAATTCTCCTATATATTTAATTAGATAATGCAGTACCCCACATTACCATTTGTGAACATGCATTGTTTTATGGAAATTTTGAATGAGTAAGGAGCAAACCTTCTTGACAGCTGCTTCTTAAGGAAGAAAGATGTTTTCACAGAAGAACAGTGTGTCTAACACCTCCTGCAGGCAGGGCTGCACATCAGCAGCGTTTGGCTCCCTCCCCGTGTCTAGCATTCGTGGGCAGTGCACGGCCTCTGACGCCTTGAGCTTGCTGCTGAAGGATGGCTCACGGTCAACTCACGATCACTCCTTCACGCAGGTCCCTTCAATGAAATGTCCCCAAGAAACATATCACAAAACTGCCATGGCCTTTCTCCATGGGGTGTGGGCAGTTCCACCCCTCCAGCTCTGCTGCTGGCAGCCCTCTTTTGGGCAGAATCGACTCTAAGCCAGCAGCTGTCCTTGGCAGCCATGCCGTAGTCCTGGGGTCTCCAAAATCCTGGGGTCTCACCAAAGCCAACAGTTCATCTTCAGAGCTTCATACAATGGCCTTAGGGGTCTCCTTGCAGAAACTTTAAACCTGCCTCATGCTGCCCAGCCTCAGTGACTCTCTGGAACTACAGTGTGACCCATGACTATCTACTGCATGTTTGACGCCTGCAAAACAGCAACATGTGATGCTGCTGCCAAGATATTCTGCTAAGTCAGGATGAAGCCTCTTGAGGAGCTGGGAGTTCATTCCTCCTTCAGGTCTGCTTTCCTTCAAAAGAATTTGCATTCCTACTAGCCGGAGCTATGACACTGAAAAGGGCTGCCCCTGTGACACACTTCCTCAAGCAGGACGACACCTCCACAAAGTTCCACAAACCATCTGTTGGGGGTTAAGTATTCACACAACAGGGATACAGGGGACATTTCACATTCAACCATCAAAATTACACAGGCTTTTTGCAACAGTTTGGAAAACGGTGCCACCAAGAAAAATTTCACTAATAGAATTTGTGCTTCTGACACTGATATTTGAGTTAGTCTTATTAGTAGTTATTCCGTTGGACAATTGAATTAAATATATCTTTATCTCTGAAGTCAAAATATAAGCAAAGTAAATTTTAAAATGTAAGAAAAGTAAAATTAAGTTTTACAGTTTGTCCATGAACAAAAAAAACTACCAAAATGTTTTTCCTCTCAAAGTTTTTTATATATATAATGAAGTAACAAAATCATCAATGTTACAGAAAATTTTACAAACAGACATCCTAATAAAGTTGTCACAGACATGTCCCATATCCAAGGACTCTTGTCCCTAGAAGATTTACAATCTTTTAATCGAGAAAAATCAACAAATGCTACCAAGTAGTACA
This sequence comes from Dipus sagitta, assembly GCA_036346955.1. NCBI lineage: Eukaryota > Metazoa > Chordata > Mammalia > Rodentia > Dipodidae > Dipus > Dipus sagitta. Next base: position 319,352,737 of record CM070770.1, read on the forward strand.
AATGATTGCAAAATGTGGTAAGCTACACAATACTGGTGAAAAGCTTATCTTGCTAGTGGTAAAAATTTACTAGAATGATGATGGAAAAGATGCAAATAAAATTAATCTTTGCTTTTCTATTGAGCAAATTTATAGTTTCAGGAAGAACTGATAAGGAGGATAATGGCATAGAAAATGAATCATGCAATGAGTGGCAGCAAGCAGTTTTATGACAAGGATGAAAGCATCCTGAATGAGACAGGAGCCCTATGCTCACATAGAGGAGATCTGCAGGGGAAAATAAGAACCCTAAAGAAATTCATATTTTCAAAATTTTTCAAGGATGTCAATAGTTAGAACTTTCAAACATTATCAAACACAAGCAAATTCATTTATAATATAATTGTTTATACCACAGATAATGGAACCAGTTTCAACATGTCAACAGTAAGATTTTATCAACTTAAGGTGTCACCATGTGTATGTGGCACTTTCTCATTGCTGGGACTAACTCCCTACCAGAAGCAACACAACGCAGGAAGGTCTTATTTTGGCTTAAAATTCAAGGTTACAGTGCACCATGGTAGGGAAGGCATGGAAGCATTAGTGGGAAGTTGAGGCAGCTGGTCACATTCAGTTCATAGTGAGGAAACAGAGAGAGTATGAAAGCTAGGACTCAGCTTCCATTGTCCTTTTTATACAGTTCCAGTCCCTCGCCTGTGGAATGGTGCTCTCCACAGTGAAGGTGGGTCTTCCCAGCTCAGTTATCCTAATCAAGATAATCCCTCTTAAGTATTGAGGAAAAATAATAATAATCCCTCACTGACATGCCCAGACACTGACCTGATCTATATAATCCCACACAGGCATGTTCAAAAGCTTGTTTCATAAGTGATTCTAGGTCCTGCCAGGCTGATAATTAACATAAACTATCAAACATTGTTTTCACAGCTCATTCTATTTTTCCTTAACTAGTAAGCAAGACTGCTAGTGAAATATCTCACAATTTAATCAATATATTTAATCAATATTTTAGTCCCCAAATTAGTAAAATTAAGGACAATCCTCTTAGAAATTTATTAGAAACATATGGAATACTATCCAACATAATAAACTTTTCTGAGAAACAAGATGACTCCTCAGAGAAACTATTCATAAATATCATGTCTAATATTTGACACTCTTGTAGAAGTATTTTATTTAATCATTGATAAATTAGTAATAAATTCAATACCAACACTAAATTATTGGAAATTATGGACTTGTTTTTTAAGAGATATTTGTAAAGGTAAATGAGTTGATCATTGAGATATAAGAACATTTTTAGATCAATCACATAAATATTGCTATTATCAAAGAAGCCAGAGAAGCTAAGATTACTTTTTTTTCTGTAATTATAGTTTGCTTTCTATTTTCTTTTCTTTTTTTTCTCCATTTTTATTAATATTTTCCATGAGCTAAGATTGCTTTTAAAGTAACTTTGTCACTAAGCATTTTCTTTATTCTTTTTTTAGCTATTGGACAAGGCTCAGTGTAATATGATGTGGAAGTATATTATTCTCATATTGATACTACCAAAAGATGAGATGAAAAACCTGAGTGAATTTGCATTAATGGTTGAGTAAGGTTCATCTTTTTGAAATGGAAAAGGAGGGCTAGAGATATAGTTTAGCAATTAAGGTGTTTGCCTGCAAAGCCTAACGGCTTGGGTTCAATTCCCTAGTACCCATGTAAAGGTAGATACACTGGTGCCTGTATCTGGAGTTTGTTTGCAGCAACTGGAGACCCTAGTGGGCCAATTATTGCCCTCCTCTCTCACTTTTTGCTTGCAAATAAATAAATAAGAATTTTTTAATGGAAAAGGAAGAAGTGAAGAAATGGCTCAGCATTTGCTGCACAAGCCTGATGTAATGACCAGTGTTTGGATCCTCACAACTTTTGTAAACCCAGATGCAAGTAGCACAGGCATTTGCAGTACCAATGCATTTATGATATTGGAAGGCAGAGTCAGAAAAATCTAGAAGGTCCTGGGCCAGGTAGTATGGTTTCAAAGCAGCAAACAGCGAGAGTGACCCTGACTCAAGCAAGAGAGAAGGTGAGGAATGAGGCTGTCCTCCATGTCTACACATGTGCCATGACATGTGTGCACGTGCGCACACACACACACACACACATACACACACACCATACAGAGAGAGAGAGAGAAAGAGAAATGGAAAAAAGAGTAGTTTGGCCAATATCTGCCAAGAATTACCTGTGGGAGGGAGGAAGAATGGAAAGAGGCCAAAAATTTAATCACTATCACCATGAAGTTGTGATTTCAAGTTCATGTATTTCAGGAAGAACTTATTAGAACTCATTAGAGCATGTCCAACTTCTTGTGTAGTGTGAGTTTCAGTGCTATGTCACGTCACAGTTTCTGCAAAGAATAGTTACTATAAATATATTACAGTCATCACTGGAAAAAAAGCTTTCAAACACTTCAAAAGGAAGATATATGTTTTAACAAACTTTATGTCAAGTGTTAGTATCAAATTGGTGGTGCTACATGAATAATATAATTATGTTTAAAAGATTCACTTAAAACATTTCATATTATTATTCAGTATGTGTAATATATATGTGTCCTCACTCAATGATTTTAAAAATGTGTGTTGCACAAAGTACACATTTCTCTTGTTTTGGTTACCTAATCTTTCCTGACAAATGCAGCATTTATTCAGCCAGGTGTTAGAATCATTATATTTCTGGTGTTTTGACATGACATGACTATAGACATCTTGAATTGTAACCACCATGATTGTCCCCAAATAATCCTGGGTGATTTTTTTCTAGTTTCCCAGCACACTATAAATAGCAAACCCATTAGAGTAGAACAGTGTGCCATTAGTGTCAAGAATGTGCCTGACATCTTCTGATATTAGCTTGAGATAAACCAGATTCATTCCAACTTGGATGAAGTCACTTTCGTCCTTACCACTTTATAAGCTCCCAAGTTGCCAGGATCCACGGGTGTTCCTGCCTTCCAGAGCCTAATAAATTGTTCTCTGCCTGAATCTGGGCCTTTCTATCTGGCTCTTTGGTCTCACAGCAACTTGGGGCCAGGTTGCTCCAAAACAGTAGTTCATGTTTATAAGAAATTAGCATCTTCAAGCTACTCCTGTCCATCCTCATGCAATGTTGTATTCACTTTGCAAGTAACATCTGAAGCTTTCAACAGTGTTTTTTTAAATTTCTCCATCCTGTGAAATGTTACCTACTTTGTTTCAAATGGTCACTAATAAGTAGAGTAACTGAAAAAATGAGATGAAAATCATAAACGTTGCTTCATATTTACCATTTCTGGAGCTCTTAATTCCATTATGGAGGTCTAATTTCTAAGAGATATTTTCCTTCAGCCTACAGAATTTCCTTTAACATTACTTATAATGCATCACAAAAATTCTCCCAGGTTAGGATGGTGTGAAAAATATCTTTATTTCATTCTCATTGTTTTAATATTTTATTTACTTATTTGAGAGAGATATATAAGAGAGAGAGAGAGAGAGAGAGAGAGAGAGAGAGAGCATGGCATACCAGGGCCTCTTGATACTGCAAACAAACTCCAGATGCATGAGCCACTTTGTACATCTGGCTTTATAGGAATTCTGAGGAATCAAACCTGGACCATCAGGCTTTGCTGGCAAAGCACCTTTAACTGTTGAGCCATCTCCCCAGTCCTCGTTTTCATTTTTTGAAGGATTTTTTTTTAATGACTTACAATTTTTGTTTAAGAGGCTTGCTTTCTATCCAGTATTTTTAAAATGCTAGTGCTTATCTTCCATTTATATCGTCCTGGATAAACCTGACAGTAATTATTATCTCTGTTGCTCACATATACTGGGCCCTGTCCCTATTCCCCCTCCTCACTGGCTACTTATGAAATTTTCGGCAATTGTTTTCATGAATTTCATTCTACCACATCTCTTTGTGATTTCCTTTGCACTTGTCCTATTTGATTGGGGTTCTTGGGCCAGTGTTTTTGCAGTTGGCACCATTAGAAAAAAAGATTGAGCCTCATAATTTCAAATGTTTTTCTATTCTTTCCTTTCATTTTCCTCCCTACTTACACATTTATTAGATTTATTTACATGCATTATTGGTTTTCACATTATCATGGAAAATCCGAGAACCTGCTTTATCTTTCTCTCGTGCCTTTCTCCCTGTGCTTCGATGTGGATGACTTCACTTGTTCTAGCTCCTTGATCTTTTCCCCTGTGGTGCCTATTTCCTGAAACCCACCCCAAGAAATCTTCCTTTCTCAGGCTTTGTTCTTCATTCTAGAAGTTTCACTTGGCTCCTTACACTTCTCTCCTGTGTTAATTTTTTAAGCAAATGTCCCCACATGGCAATAGTTCTACCAGTTCTGAGTCTGTTTCTAGCCAACATATTTTCCCTCCCATTTGGGGGGAAGAGGAAGTTTCCTGGTTCTTCTTATATCAAGAATGCATGGCTGGTCTGATCTTAATGCTTCCCTTTAGAGAATGTTGCAGCAACTGTTGCAGCAATGGTTGAATTACTTGTGGATTACCCTGGCTCATTTGAATCTTAGTACTGAGCTTGATTAGGTAGAGCCTTGAATCACTAATTTGGGCAGACTCATTAGACACAGTTCTGTTGAGCTGTCCACATAACACTCTCAATAAGTGTGAGCACACTGCGTTCACTTTTCCCAGGGGTATTCATGCCCCAGTAGGTGTTCAGCCTCTAGTTCTGAGGTACATGTTCTTTCCACAATAATTGCTTTTCTCAAGCTCCATGGAGTTCCTTCGTGGACTTCATAAGACATTTAATGTAGATGAATAGAGATTTCTATCTTATTTCCTACTCTTTCTTTCTCACGCCATGTAAATCCCACTCCTACAGTTTCTCTTAGCTCTGATCTCTGTCTCTTCTATTTACATTATTGCTTTACTGCCACTGTCTGGGTTTCAGAACATGTATCTAGAGCATTTGTGTCCAAACTTTACAGATTGTAACACTGTATTGTCAGTTACCACTTCACATCCAAGAGCACCTATTAAAAAATTCTCTCTAAAATAATAATGGTTATCCCATTTATCTGGTGCTAACTTCACTCTCCATTGGAGAACTCGCTTCTCTTTTTCAGATGTACACAGATCCTGAGGAGAGAGTCAGCCTATCACACCTCCCCAGGGCCCCAGCTGAAACCAAGAGTAGTTGGGGAACAGAGCAAGAGTGCTACTTTCTTGGTGAACCTGGTACCAGCACAAGGATGAAGGAGATTGACACAGGGAACACTCAACTCCTACCGAACCAGAGCTCCAGAGACACAGAGGCTCCCAAGACCTCATCACTGAAGTAGACCTAAAACAAACCTAATAGGGCTCAAGGAAATTTGTGGAAGAGGGGGCGGAAAGATTGTTAGAGCCACATGTTGGGACATTATGCACAGAGACATTGCCTCTTACCCAGAACTGATGGCTGCCCTCATAATGCACTACCCACAAACCCCAACTAGGATGGTCCTTGAAGAAGGGGGAGGACAGGGAGGAGGCTAACGATGGTACCAACATGGCTGTTTACATACTACATACCTAACAAATAAAAATTTTTTTGCCTAAAAATTAAAGCAAACAAGCAAAATCTATATAAATAAAAATCACAAGTATCTCATCATGTCATAAAAAGTTCATGATTGCATGTTGGGCAACATCCATGGCTACACTCAGCCTCATAGCGGTCAGGAAGCCCCTCCCTGGTTTTCCTGCTCTCAGAAATACCATCTTGTGCTGGCTCTTGTCCCAAATCTAAGGACACAGGTTTCACATATTTTGATCAGATAAACATGGATTTACCACAGGGAGATTCTTCCCAAACTAGTTCCTCAGTTGTGACTAGAAGTGTGACTTGGCAATTAATTTGAATCTTTCTTTTGTACTGTTCACAGAAGCACATCATAAAAGTGTTATACAGTCTCCTGTATATATTACATCTTTTACCCAATCCACCTTTTATTTCCCACCAGCTGACAAAATATTTGGTTGTCTTAATAAATACCAGAAACTACATACTTCCCAACCTGTGGCAGGATTTTGAAATAGAAGATATGGTATTTGTTGTTGTTGTTTTGTTTTTGTGCTGCCCTGTCTTATTCTGCCCTGGGTCTTCTACACTAATTGCTTTGTCCTTCCACTTATGAGTAAGACACAGCTCATTTATTGCACTTCCTGATTTTCTTCACTTTTTGGTCTCAGATTTCCTTAGTGTGCTATTACAATTCCCATTATGGTAATTTTTATCTTCCCTTTATGTATATTTTGTGCATGTGTGGTATGTGCACTGTGTTGTGGACTGGTAGTGGTGGTGTGTATGTGTATGTGTGTGGTACATGTGTAGTATGTGTGGTGTGTGCATGTAGATATGGCAATGTAGCACCCTGTGTACCCCCCATCACTAATACCTGTCTTTCCTTGCAACCACATCTCTTACTGATTCAGGAGCTTCCTGTTTAAAAACCCCAGCAATTTTCCAGGCTTCATTCCTCCACTAGACTATGGTTACAGAAGTGTGTGGCCAGGCCAAGATGTGTACATGGGTATAGAACTTCAAACTCAGTGGTCTCAGGACCTTATGCTTGAATGAGATGTGTGCACTTACTTGCTGAGCCATCTCTTCAGGACTGTTTCCTTTATTATATATCAATGGGTCTAGATTGTAATAAATTACCTGAACACTACTTTTTATTCAGTGCCGCTTACAGCTTTGCTATTTTATTTTTGGGTTAGGTATATTGGTTATTTTTTAGCACTGCGATCAAAATAATACAAACAATTTAAGGAAGGAAGGATCGATCTTGGCTCAGAGTTTCAGAGAGATTCACCCATGTTGATCAGCTTCATGTTCTTGGACAGAACATCATGGCATTGCGGGTATGTTGGAAAAGTTTCTTACTCTCATAACAGACAGGAAGCAGAGAGTGAAAGAGAGGACTAGGGACTAGACATAACCATCAAAGGTCCACCTCCAGAGACCTGCTGCCTCCAGGCAAGCCTCACTTCTCAGTGTTCCCACAAACCCCCAAAAGTGTGCCAATACCCATGTATCATTCAGTAGGAGACATTTCCTATTCAAACCATAGCCGCTGGAAATGGTTTATCTTCTTATTCACTGAAAACCCAAATTTACTCATTGTAAATTTAGGCAAACTATCTGACTACATCACTGAAGAGTCAAGAATATGAAACTTGTGTATATTTTATTCACAATACCATCCCTTGTTGCTAGAATGATAGACTAAGAGGAAATGGTAAATACGTGTGCATTAAATTCATGGAGGGAGGTTTGCCAATAGATTAAGAAAGGGAAGTAAATAAAATGTGACCTTGGGCTGGCCCAAATATGCGGGAGCTCAGAAGAAGAAAATACCAGAAGTGATCACAGCAGATCACTTGGAGGAAAGGCCTGCTAAATCATGCCACACAAAGCAGGCAGACACAGAGGCTGATGAAATACAAGATTAGGGAAAGAGCAACAGGGCCCACGTGGAGAATCACCTAGCATGTTAGAAGGATTAGGAACAAAGTCCCTTAGCTATCAAGTTCAGGTGAAGTTGAAGCTAAGGACATCGTAGGCAACAACCATAAAGTTCAAGTCTGAAACCACATGAAGATGCCTTAGGAAAATTATTTTAGCTTCAGTGTGTAAGAATCTGATGTCAGGAGACAGAACTTGACACGCAGAACATTCTCCATATCAAATGCCCACCAAATATGTAAACCATAATAAAACCACCTTTGGAAACCAGTAAACTTCAGAATGACTTTTATTTTTAATAACCTCCCCTGCAATGAGGGGATATATGAGGTGGTTTTCATGTCACAGAAGTTTAGTGGTGTAGGAGACCTAGATACAATGCATGAACTCAATGAACAGTCATGGGGCTGTGGAGATCACTCAGTCAGCAAAGGGCTCGCCTGGCGAGAATGAGGACCTGGGTTGTTCCCCAGAAGCCATGTAGAAAGAGCCAGATGTGGAGGCATGCACGCATAATGACAGCTCTGGAGAGGCAGAGACAGGCGGATCCCTGGGGTCCTCTGATCAGCTCCTCTAGCCTAGTTGGCAAGTTCCAGGCCAGTGAGAGACCTTATCTCAGAAAGGTGGGTGTCACCTGAGAATGACACTTGAGGTAGTCTTCTGGCCTCCACAAGTACACACACACACACACACACACACACACACACACACACACACATACACATAGGTGCCTGCACACACAAAAACTAATTAATGATCTAATGGGAGAATAAGGGATCATTTTGGTGATGTGGATATTTTCTTTGTGAAGGCTTTTGATAACATTCCTGGGATGTGGATGAAGTCAGTTATTTTAAGTGTCCAGAAATCCATTCTCAGAGACTTTCTGACATAGGTGAGAAGACTCAGGGTGACTTTTGTTACTAACAAGAAAAGTTCTGCTAGGACACAATGAGTGCAAGAGGAATGTAGCCAAGTTGTGTGCGCTGGGTTTGGTCTTCAAGATTCTTTATCATCTCTTCTCAGTAACAAGTCTGATTTTTTTTTTTTTCATCTGCTCAGGGTAATTAATCCCCTAGTCTGCAGTCACCTGTCTAGAAATAAATTTTAAACCATGGAGATGACTTCTACACACTTCCCCAGGAGGCCCAGCTTTATCCCACACTCTTAAGCATGGTGTCCACAGCAACAGCTACACGATTTGCTCACCCCAAAGCACACACTGCAAGAACGAACCCCTTTCCTCAGACCCAAGCTGAGAGGATAAACCGAGGCTATAGAGTGGATTAGAATTTGCATTTCTCAGGGGAGACAGCGTGCCTGGTACTCCTGTGGTGTACAGCACTGGGCTCCCGGGTGACCCCACAGTGGTCCATTGTGGGCTTCTGAGTCCCTCCCACCCTATCAAAATAACTTACCAGTTCATGGCCAAAGATTAAAACTGCCACTCCATGAAACAACTTCAGTGTTCCTCCCCAGATACTTATTTGCTTAAGCATCCTTCCAGAATATCGCACCAGCCAGGCTTCCAGGCAGTGCTTCAAATGTGCAAAGTCACTAAGCTTTCATCTCTATTTTGATTAAGCCCCAGTTTCTACCTCTAATTGGAGTATGATTTTTTATTTTCTCTCTTTCTCCTATAAGTCATGCTTTTATTCCAGTTGGTATCTCCTGTCTTAGAGATAATCACCAGGTACAAGGCCTCTTCTCTGTGGAAAATGATTTTACTTCTTTAAAAAAAAAAAAAAGAAAAGAAACTCAGCTTGAGGGATGGCTCAGTGGTTAAGCACTTTCCTATGAAGCCTAAGGGCCCTGGTTCGAGGCTCGATTCCCCAGGACCCACATAAGCCAGATGCACAAGGGGGTGCACATGTCTGGAGTTTGTTTGCAGTGGCTGGAGGCCCTGGCTCGCCCATTCTGTACCTGCCTCTTTCTCTCTTGGTCTGTCTGTTGCTCTCAAATAAATAAATAAATAAAATTTAAGAAAAAGAAACTGGCTGGAAAGATTGCTCAGCAGTTAAAAGACAGTTGCTTTCAAAGCCTAACAGCCTGGGTTCCATTCCTTAGTACCCACCTAAAGCCAGATGCACAAAATGATGAATGCATATTGAGTCTGTCTGCAGTGGCAGGAAGCACTGACACTCTCTCTCTCTCTCTCTCTCTCTCTCTCTCTCTCTCTCTCTCTCTCTCTCCTCTTCTCTCCTTTCTCTCTCTCTCCCCTTAGAAATAAAATAAAAAATATTTTTAAAAATGAAGCTGTATATATAAAAACTAAACACTGAGTGGGCAAGTGAAAACAACGAAGATCCTGTAAGCCATATATTCTAAATTACAAAACTATCAAAAGTTTCTCAAGCACATGTTATAGTATCTGATACTTTCATTGCTTGTCTTATTGTCTTTTTTAGTACCTACCCCTGCCCAACTTACAAACACAGAAACTGAGCCTTACACGATTTAACTTGCCTAAGAAAATGAGTGCATGATGAGGAAGGGGCTTGTGGTAGTTTGAATGTGATAGTTAAATGTATGGCCCCATAGACACAGGTGTTTGATTAAAATTGAGTTTGCAACTTCAGCCCCTAGCAGGCAGATCCCTTCAAAAGGAAGCTTGTCATTGGGAGATGGATCTTGGAGTCCAGCCCAAAGGTGTGTTTGTAGGCAGATCTGAGTCCAGCCCTGCTAGTCCAGAGCAGTTGGAGTTATCATTATTTGTGCTTACTGGTGATGCAGGCTGTTTGGCTCTTTCTGCTTAGATCTATGAAAGGACACCAGCTTCTTCCACCATTGATGGAGTTCCCCTGGACTCTGTGAGCCTCAAATAAACCACTTCCCTCCATAAGCTGTGTCTGGTTGGATGTCTGTTCCAGCATTGAAGAACTGACTACAATAGAGCTCAAAATTAAATTATTGTTTTTAAACATTACACATACTTTTAAGTACAATGATTGGTCCTTCTATAATCTGAGTTCTAATCATATCTCCTAACACCAGTACCTTAAAAGAAGTTGTCATCATCTATTAAACAGGTGGGATGATGTTTGATTGCAAGAAACATCAAATAAAATCTAAATGACTTAACATATTGGGGTAGGTTTGCTGTCTGTGGGTTCTGTAGCTAAACAATGTCATCAAGGATCTCTTGTTCTTCTTGTCTACCCACCATTCTAGCAGGAAGGTGAGACATCTCAGAAGTATTCAGTGCCTGCCAGACCACCAGAAGACGGATCCGCGCTCTCATCAGGAATAAGGGCAGGAGGCTGGAGCCAACGGTACCTCTAGGAAATCTCAGCAAGTTCTTCCTTTATCCTCTGTCTTAGATCTGTGCCAGATGGCACCCCTAGCTGTGAAGAAAGCTGCAAAAGCAAGAAATACTTTTGGCAATCTCTGAAAGTGCTAATAAGTAAGAAAGAGGATCGGTCCCTCAAAGCATGTGTCTAATGTAAACGTTCCTAAGATGGCGTCAGGGGCTGGGCAGATGGTTCAGTAAGTAAAATGTTAGCCAAGCAAGCATAAGGCCCTGAGTTCATATCCCTGGCCCCCACATAAACGCACTGCATGTCTGTAATCCCCGAACTCTAGAGGCAGACACAGGGAATGCTTGGGGGCAATCTGACTACCATCTGGTGTACTGTAGGTTTGGTGAGAGACCCTATCTCGAGAAAATAATGCAGGGAGTGATAGAGGGAGATACCTGGCTTCAACCTCTGGCACATGTGCACCCACACACAAGTGAACACACATACACACGTGTATGGCGCCAGTCAGATTTAGTTATTAGAACAAAAATATTAAGGAATGTGCAGCTGAAACAACAGATATTTATGTATCACAGTTCATGAGGCTGGGAAGTCCAGGATCAAGGTGCCAGCCATGGCGGTTCCTGCTGAAGCTCCATTTCTTGGTTTGCAGGAATGAAGGTGGATACCTGGTCATGTAGAGGAGGTTGTTTGTGGCTCTTCCTCTTTGCGGAAGGTATTAACCTCATCGTGGCAGCACTGACAAACACTGCTGCACCGAGGAGTGTAGGGTCCTGACCTGTGAATGTGAAGGGGAGGGGCCACAGAATCCACCTCCCGGCAGAAGGGATGCTGTGTTCTATGCATTATGGCTTTTACTAACTGCTAATGGAAGTCTTAGAAAGCTTTCATTTTTGAGAGACATGGTCTTGTAAAAAGGAATATCTTTCATTTTGTTAACAAGTACTAACAAGGGTCTATGTTCAGTCGCTAAGTTAAGTGTAAGCAGTCCATACCCAGGTCTCTTATAAAGTCTGAAGAAGATTAAGATTCATCTGCAAGGGCTGGGTTGATGTTTGGTGGTTCGGAGTGCTCCCTGGGCAAGCATGAGGGCCTGTGGGGGTCTAAGACTGCCAGAGTGCAAGTCTCCAGATCCCATCTAAAGCAGCCGGGTGTGGCTGTGTGCACCCGTCACCCCAGTCCAGCAGAGAACAGAGACGCTCATGAGTGTTGCCAGCTCCAGAGGTAGTTAAAAGGGGAGTCCAGTTCAAAAACAAGACCTAGTGGCAGCACAATGGAGCAGTTATCTAACGTTCTTCCCTGGCATCCACAGGTGAGCAACTCCTGTGAAGATGAGCACAGGGGGCACCACAAGGGCACATACAGGTGCAAACACCACACACATACACATACACCTGCACACACACACACAGGCAAAAGTATTAAAAAGCAAATACCTATACAGTATCAAATGACATGTGCTATGAAAGAACAACAAGCAAAATTCAATGCCTTTAGCACAGAGAAATTAATTTTCACTGGGGAAAATGTTTTGCTACAGAAAGAAATAAGTACCTATTTTGTAGAGTAGAAATAGAACCTACAATGAATGGCTGTCTTCTAATAAAACTTCAGCTACTATGGTAACCATATATAATAGACTTTTTTTTAAAGGCACGGTATAAACACAAGAAAGTACTGGGTGAACAAGAATGGTGCTTAAGTCATGAGGCATTTGTCACAATAAGAATCCATGCCCTGGCATTCCCACAGGTCTCCATGAATGTGGGTGTTCTTGATAATGTCTAATGTTTACTTAGCATCATTGAGAACCAGTGGGATCTTCCTCTCTCTCAATCATTTCATCAGCTTGAGATTCTGCTGTGGTTGAGGTCTGAAAACTGCCTTGTGTGTTGAAGAAACACATCACATTTTAATTGTGTTGGAGACAGAGAGACTCAATGAGGGAGACTAATTAAGAAACATAAATAAACCAAGAGTTCTGTTTTACCTCACATCATATCATTATGGTTCACAATGAGCTGCTGAGGTATTATGAGTCAAAGAAGTGGCCAAGTCCCCTTATTTAGGAGCCACACTAAGGGCTATATGGAGCATTTAAAGTGAAGTATTGCAGCAATTATGATATTATAATTATTTTATTATATATTAGGGTCATCATAAAAGCACTATTTATGGAGCATATAGTATTGCTCTGTCCATAACCCATGAACACATTGTGGGCATTTGTAAAATGCATAACTGTCACACTGGTCTATGAAATGAATAGTCTTATTACTTCCATTTTGTAAGTGGACAGAATAAGCATGAGGAGTTCAAGTGACACACGCACTTGCAGTGACTTTGTCATTGTTGGGACGAAATATCCACAGAAGCAGCTTTTGTGAGGACAGGGTTTATTTTGGCTTACAGGCTCAAGGGGAAGTTTCATCGTTGCTGAGAAAGCATGGTGAAAGCAAGAAGCTGGTTCACATCATCATGTATCAACAGCAGAGTGAGCTAGTCCTGAACACCCGATGGGCTGGATTAATAAACCTCAAGTCTCCTCCGCCCCCAGGGCCACACCTCCTCCAGAGAGGCTCCACCTCCCAAACTGTGACCAGTCAGGGACCGAGTATACAAAACACACGAAATTATGGAGGGCATTTTACATCCAAACCACCACAGTACCCAGGCTTATTATGCCCCTGTCTCTCTGGTAATCCAACAAGCACTAATAGCCATTAAGTGATGGACCCTGTTTAATCATAAGGTATCAAACACCCATAGCCATGTTAACCAATGTGTAAACTGATATTTCTATGACCCAAGGAAGATAATAGAACTATTATTTCAAAAAAATACTGGCAGATTCTAGCTCCACAAAAAATTAACTTGGAAACAAGAAATTAAATGCAAACATGCATGATATAAAATCTTCAAATGTACATTGAAAACTGTCATTCAATTAGATCCATGCAATCATGAGCACAGCTAATGATGCTGTATATTTTTGTTTGTTTTCATCTTAAAAACCTTACCATGAGGGGCTTGGAAGGTTATTTGACAGCTAAAAGCACCTTCTTGCAAAGCCTGCATGCCCAGGTTCAATTCCCAAGCCACCAATGTAAGCTGAACATTAAAAGTGGCACAAGTGTCTGGTCTTCATCTGCAGTACAAGAAGACCTGGCACTGCCCCCCGCAACACATGTGTAAATTCATAATTTAGAAAACTTAATAATGACAGTAATGGTGCTAAATGCCTGCCAATGTCAAAGTTGGCAAGTGGGTTCTGTAAAAGCCAGCAAGTAACTATTTTCATCTTGGCAGGTCATTAAACTCTATCACAATTACTCAACTCTGGCATTGTAGCCAAAAACAGTCACAGAAAATATAAAAATGAATGAGCATAGCTATGTTCCCATAAAGCTTTATTTACAATGCAGACAGCATAGTCTTAGACCATGATCCAAAGTTCGCCAATCCTGATATATAAGGGCTAAAATAATCATATTTTATTACAGAAACTCTAAAAGAGTACTAATAAAAATAGTACTTTCTCTTTAAGCTATTTTATTGACAATTTTTTCACCTTGTAACCAATAAAGCCTACCTTTATTTCTTTTAATTTATTTTTATTTATTTATTTATTTATGTTTTTTTTATTAAGTAGAAACTTTGTATGAACATATATGTTGACACCATCATTTCCCTCCTCCCTGTCCCCATTCCACTGAGCGCCCTCCTCATTGGGATTTCTGTAGTCACCATGGAGTTGTAGGTTATGAGTTGTGGAAGCATCAGTCAGTCATTGTGGGATGGGCGGGGGATGCCTCTGGATATTCCCTCCTACCCTGTGGATTTTACATCCTTTCTGTCCCCTCTTTAGCAAAATTCCCTGAACCTTAATGAGTGTGTTTTAAGTCTACATTAGTGTTGAGCTCTCAACAGCTTCTGGATTTCTGCTTTGGTGAGTTTTGCGTATCCTCAGTGTCCGCCTCCATCACCCTGGCCCAGGTTGTCAGGCTCGCCTTGGAACCAGCACTCTATTCATCCTGCCAGTTCTCTGTGGTGTCACCTGGTCCCCAGGTGCTATGGGAGGGATGGTTCTTCACCTCCTGGGGAGTCAGCTATCCTTGTCTTATTGATAGATTTTGGTTCTCGCTGCTTTCTGAAGAAGAAAAACAGAAACAGATTCTCCAGTGGAGAGTGAGATCAGGAGAGGCTAACAGGGATAACCATTGTTAATTTAGAGAGATTTTGATGGGAGTTGCCTCCCATTTGGACAAAGATTGGTGGGAGTTTCTCATTGGATCCATAATCTTAGTCTCCATAGAACTCTGACTTAGTTCAAAGTTCCAGCTATGAGTTCCTTTCCACTCTGTGGATCTCATAGCCAATCAGAGAACCATCGGCTACCCACCTCCAGTGTGTACCACTATTGCACAGGTATGTACCTGTCAGGCTGCTTCCTTTCATACAGCAGTGGCCCCTGCTTGCTCACAGCATTGTTGTCCACTTTCCCCTAGCAGCTCAGGTAGCACTTTTCAGCACTGTAAGAGCTAACCATCTGGGAATTGTCTTTCTTCCAGATTCAGCCAGATCTTTTGATTTTCTGCATTGGCAGCATGTAGTGTTTTCAGCAACAGGTTCTTACCTCTTACCTCAGGCAGGTAATTAAGTGTTAGTGACAATTTTATGCATGTACATAATGTATTTTGATGATAATGCCTTCCAATTATCTTGGTCCCACCCCCTGTTCCTCCAATGAATTCCTTCTTCCCAGCTAGTTCTCTTTCTACTTTGGTGTTTATTTTTACCCCCTTTGTGTGTGCTTGTGACCCACTAAGTTTAGTTAGAATAACCTTCAGGAGTTCAGGTTGGGGCATATTTACCAGAGCACATGGATCTTACAGGTAGATACACCACTACAGAGAATGCCTTTTACCTCTTCAGCTATGATGGTCAATGTGAGGCCATGAATGTGATAGGCATATCATGCCTGTAAGGTGGCATTCTACCTCATCCTCTGGTTCCTGTTCTTTCCACTCCACTCTCTTTTCCAAAACATTGTTCAGTGAGCTTTGGAGGGAGTGGCATAGAATGTCCATTTAGTGGCCAGAACTCCGCAGTCACTTATTCTCAGTACTTTGATGAGTTTTGAGTCTCATCAGTAGTCACTGCCATTTGTAAAACACTTTTCTAACTGATCTATGAGCATACATATCTAGAGAGTAACTTGATAGGCACACAACATATCCACTTAGCTGAACAATAGTACTAGCATTCTTCTTAGGGACAATAACCTCCCTAACCATAAGCTACTGATTTTTGGTATCAGCTATGACTCCCACCCATGGATCAGGGCTCTTTAAGCAGTACTTGAATCTCATGTTTACAAAGTCAGCTAGGCTTTTATTTTCACATAGAGTTCTATTCAATGATTGAGGGAAATGTGCAAATGGGTCCTATGATAAATGATAAACATAATTTATAAGAATGACTAAACATGGGAAGGTATCTCAGAGGTAACATTAGTGCTCAATGTGATGCTTAGAAGGACCTTACTGGAACTCAGTATCAATCACCAGTCTATACAGATTGAATGGCCTCTTGGTGTGAAAGCCATGTTAGAGAAATACAAGCATTGAAGAGAAAGCAAATGAAAGAAACCATTACACAATTGAAGTTATTTAATGTGTAATAAATGATTGTGTAATTATTTCAACACAGCAACCATGTCTAACTATAGAAAAGAAGAAAATAGAATAGTCTGTATTAGGATTTGTAACTATCTGAAATTATGAAATGGATGCATGTGATATCTTTTAAAACATTTTATTGATAACTTCTGTACATATAAATAATATAGCATGAACTAAATCCACTCCCACCAACCCCCCATCTCCCCACCCAAAATCCTCTCCCCAGAGAGTCCCTTCTTCTTTGCATCTAGTCTCTTCTATTTTGATTTCATCATTTCTCCTCCTACTATGCATGTCATGTGTATGTCAGGTATTGTCAGCCATTGTGAGGTCATGAGTGCCTTAGTTACTCTGTGTGTGGAAGACAGTATTGTAAACACTCTGTCCCTTCCTTCCTTCAGGTCTTACTTTTTTTTTTCTGCCACCTCTTCTGCAATTGTCCCTGAGCCTTGGAGGGTGTGATAGATGGAATCACTTAGTTTTGAATACTCCACTGTTACTTTTTCTCAGCACTTTGATGAATTTTGAATCTCCCCAGTGGTCATCAGTATTTGAAAAGAGAAGCTTCTCTAACCAAAAGTGAGAGCAGTATTAATATAGGAGCTTAAACACAACTATTTAATATATCCATGTAGCCAGGTAACAGTAATAGTTTCCCCCTTGGCTTATGACCTCCACAGCCATAAGCTTTTGATAGGTTTTCAGGACCAGGCAGGAATTCCCTCCCTTATAAAATCCAATCAGAAGACAGTTTCCTCCACAACAGACATGCTATAATTTCGCCAACTGGTGCATTGGCCTGGCTGGCTAGCCATAAAACTTGCAAGGCACACTGCTGGTTAAAACCATTTATGAAGCTGAGCATGGTGGTGCACACCTTTTATCCCAGCACTTGGAAGGCAGAGGTAGGAGGATTGCTGCAAGTTGGAGGCCACACTGAGACCGCGTAGTGAATTCCAGGGCAGCCTGGGCTAGAGCAAGACCTTACCTCAGAAAAAAGAAAAAATATCATTGGTGATTTTTTTTTTTTCTCCCTCAACAGGCTACATAGTTCTTTCCAGCACTCTGATAGCTAGCCAACAAGGAGGCTTCTAGTTCAGCTCCAGCTTGATTTCTCAGTGACCTACAGCCTAAGCAATAGGGTCTTACCATCTAGTTCTGGTGGGTAAACAAGTCTTGACAATAGTATGATGTTTGGGCAGCAACAGGGACCTCCATGACCACAACTCACTAGAAGACACCCCACCCCGACACTGGTATTTTCTTATAAGAATCCATGGCTTCTGGGAACAGCATTATCCATCTCCATATGTATCTGCTCTCTCTCTCTCTTTTATTTATTTTATTTGTTTATTTATTTGTTTTTTCGAGGTAGGGTTTCACTCTAGCACAGGCTGACTTGGAATTCACTATGTACTCTCAAGTTAGCCTTGAACCATGGTGATCCTCCTACCACTGCCTCCTGAGTGTTGGAGGTGTGTGCCACCACACCAGGCTCCTCTTTTGTTAACATGTATGCTACTCAGATAGTGAAAAATAGTTTTCCATATGGCTTATTCATAACATCTTTAAATTTGTGTAACTGTCCTCATGCCCTGTCTTCTATCACTTCTGCTGACCCCACTTCGACCATTTTACCTCTGGTATTCTGCCCCCCCTTACATATCTATTATACCCTCCCTTTAAGCCCTCCCCTCTCCTCCCTTCCTCATGGCCACTTTATATAACTTCTTGAAATTACAGTCCTTTTCTTCCTGTTGTTTTATAAAGAAGATACAGAAATGCCTGTTTATGTGTGTATGTCCTACATATGCACATGTGTACAAAATTGCTTATTATCTATTCTATATGTTTACATATATGTATGTATGTATGTTATAAACACACACACATACACACATGCACATATATATGTGGCAGATATGTGTGTGCTGTGCATAGCGCTCATGGACTTCATTAGTGCATTTCCCATTGCAAGATCCTGAGATAATCAACTTACAAAGAAGAACAGGTCACTTTGCACACAGCATTGGAGGTTCCCATAATCAACTGCTTCCAGAGTTTTGGGTCTGTGAAAATCCAGCACAATGCTGTGGCAGTGTGGTAGAGAAGAATCTCATTTTGTGGAAAACCTGAGGTTCCACAATCCTTTTTGAGAGGAACACTCCAATGACCTAAGGATCTTCTACAAGGCTCCACCTTCTAGAAGTTCCATTATCTCCCAGTAGTACTACCCACCCACCACCCTTGGAACCAAGTCTTTAACATGGATTTGGGTCTTTTGGGAGAAGCTGTGTGCTGGTCTGCTGCTTGTGCGCTGTGAATTCGTTTCCTACTTCAAGTAACTTCATTAAGGAAAGAAGAGGAGCCAAACATGACTTGTGGCAACTGAATACATGCTTGACTTGGGGTCTTTTAAATTAGAGCTGGTAATGTTTTGTGGGTTTTGACCTTTGGGCTTTATTTCATTTTGTGCAATACTAGGGATGGAACACAGCTTTTGGAGTGTGGATTTGAAACCCTTTGGCACATTTGCAGCACCAATTGTGTCTGCCTCTCTTTTGATGTGGCTTGGTTGGTAAACTTATTACCCAGAAAAGCCTGGGTTTCAAATCCATCCCTCTGGAGTCCTCCCTAAGTTTAAGTCCATCAAATCAGTTTCTTTGGAGCTCCTGTAAATGTATAGTGCTTAATGGATAAATCTGAGATCAAACATGAATTAAAATAAAGATGAACAAACTTGAACAAACTTGTCTGCTTCAAAAAAAAAAAAAAAAAAAAAAAAAAAAAAAAAAAAAAAAAAAAAACATGGATTTGAAGATTGGCATTCAGGACCCAAACTATAATACATCCTTTGTATATAAGGTATATATACTTTATGTAGTGATGACAAATATTTCCATATCATTCATCTTATTAAATCTTCTCAACAAGGGATAGTTCAAAGGCTGGGAAGATGGCTCAGTGAATAAAGTTCTTGCTGTACAAGCATAACGAGCTAAGCTGAGATCCCACATAACACATAAACACCGGGTATGGAAGCACACACTTGTAATCCTAGTCCTGGAGGATCTGTAGGGCTTTCTGGGTAGCTAGTCCAGCCTAATTGGTGACCTCTGGGCTCACTCTGAGAACTCGTCTCAGAAGATAAGGTGGACAGCAAGCGAGGAAGACACCTGATGTCAACATCTGGCCTCTGTACACACATGTACACACAACCTCACAAACACTGTGTCCACGTACACATGATCACACATATGCACATGCACGCACAACCTCACAAAGACTGTGTCCACGTACACATGATCACACATACGCACATGCACGCACAACCTCACAAAGACTGTGTCCACGTACACATGATCACACATATGCACATGCATGCACAACCTCACAAACACTGTATCCACGTATACATGATCACACATACACACATGCATGCACAACCTCACAAACACTGTGTCCACATACACATGATCACAAACCTCACAAACAGCGTGTCCACATACACATGATCACACATACGCACATGCACACACAACTACATAAACACTGTGTCCACATGCACATGATCACACATAGGCACATGCACACACACTGCACACACATACACCTGCAAAAAAAAAAGGTAGTTCAAAAAATAACAACTTTGGTGAAGATAATAGTGGATAGGTTTGCCACAGATGCACCAGTGTAACTGTGCCTACATCTATCTGTCCTCCCCCAGCCCACTCTCAACTTGCTATGTTCCTAATCATTTATCTTCTCTCAGATGTGGAAAAGCCATCAAACTGGTAAACAAGACGTTCACAAGCATGCATAAAACATATGCAATATTTGGTGGCCAAGCCTTTCCATTAGGCCATCATGGGACTTAATAAATCAACAGAAAGCACTTACTGAAGCATTTTCATGGGTCCAGTGGAATTCTAAGCAAATATCAGGCTTAAGAATGAAAAGTCAGTTATATTTTCAACGTAATCTAACGTTCAAAGAAGTGTAAAAGATGCTTAAGTGTTAATATTTTATGTTTCCCCACTCTCAGCAGTAAATGCAGCCCATTAAAAAGAATGCTAAGCCAGAGCTGTTAGGGCTGGCATGGAACCAAGGAAACACTGAGCCTTCACAGAAGGGGGCTAATTGCTACACGAAGAGGTAATTTATTAAGGAACACTGTAGCCCTGTATATTCCCCAATGTGAGGCTGAGTGGCAAAATCTTATGTGAATATTACATTTGATAACCAAGGCCTTTTCTATGGTAGACTTCAGAGCTGGCTTAGCTAAACAAAAAAAAAAAAGGGAGGTAGAAGAGAGAAAGAAAAAAAAAAATTCCAACACCATTTTTCTCCATGGCTCCCATAAACCTTTACTTGGTGCCCTCCAGTCTGTTGGCCCCACCACCAGGAAAGTGTGTTACTCCATAAACTTCTTGGTGGCTGATGAGGACGTCTCATATAATGATCAACTTGAAGGCCGGCTTCTACTGTTCTTTATTTATCCAAATCTGCTGCTTCAGGGTTCTGAGGGTCAAGCCTTGGGGTCTCCATTTGTCACACAGTCATGCTTTTGAAACCTTATCACACACAACTAGACTTCAAGTTCAAACCAGTATCCTGTGGCTTATTAAACTGGAGTGTGCAGAAAAGAGTGGCTCCACACGTCCCTTGCCTAATGTCTACCTCTTGGCATAGACTGGTTCTGTACCCAATGAGTGCCTTGTTCTGTGCTGAGCTCATGATTTTGTCAGCAGTCGGGATTCAAGGAGCAAGCAGAGTCCCAAGCAAGTGGGTGTGGAGGATGACCTGAGTAGTAACAGAGAAGATTATGGCTCTCTTGGTTGCCCTGATCACAAAATCAGGAGACTGGAGGTGAAGGAGCCATACCACTTTCTCATTCTAAATATCTCTAATGGAAAATTGTCATTGTCAAAAAAAATTCCCTTGGAGCATAGAACAGAAGAGAAGCAAGAGTTTCTACAAAATGACTCATTTTGATTCTTTCCAGCTTTTTCTTCTGTAAAGCGTGGTCCCCCACCTATCTTTGGTGACACCCTTCATAAAAAGTGTTTATGGGATGTTCATATTGCTCCTGGGCACTGAGCTGGGACGGCTGCCAGCAAAGACAAAGGAATATACAGCCCAACCCTGTGAGTGATCAGCACCATCAGAGAGACAAGAAAATACTGCATAGGAAACAAAGAACAATTGTAAGGGAACTGCAGTCAGTGAAGGCAGAGAGAAAGTGGGGCCATCTCCACAGGTCATGATTCATCTCCCATGCTGCCTCTCCTGGTTTTCATTTCCTCCTCTCTCACCCCTTTTCTTTCTATTATATAATGGCCTCTTCTTCCCTCTGATTTTCAGATGCCCAAAGCCATGGACCTTCTTCACTCACTTGCTACCGTGCACCCTTGCATAGCTTCATGATGAAAATTATACCATATTCTTGTAATCATTCCCATAAGCACCCCATTTCTTCACTGTCAGCCATCTAGGTGTTGAGAGACAAATTTGCCAATGAAACTAGTTTACACTGAGTGCTAAGTGACCTAAGCATCACTCATCTTTACTTCCTCCTCCTTCTTCATATACATCTTTTAGATTATATTTAATTTTCCAGGAGTGTGTGTGTGTGTGTGTGTGTGTGTGTGTGTGTGTGTGTGTGCCATAGCACATGTGTGGAGGTCAGAGGACAACGTCAGGTGTTGGTCTTTAACTCATATCTTGTTTGACACAGAATCTTTCTTGTTCTAATCACTGATCTGCAAGTTTCATGATTCTCTTGAATTCACCTTTACATATAACTTTATGTGGGTTTTGGGGATATGAATTCCAGTCATCAGGTTTGCACAGCAAAGTGCTTTTAACCACATCTCCCCAGCCTCACAGACTCAGAATGTTCTGCTCCATCATATGACTACCTACATCCTGAACATGTATCAGATGGTTGAGCCAGCCTAAATCAAGAAAGAGGGACAAGAGAGGTGTGTTGGTTTGAATGCCAAATGTTCTCCATGGACTCCTGGGCTTAAGTTCTTAATCCACAAGTGGTGATTCGGTTTGGTAAGTTTGTGGAATCTTGCTGGGGAAAGTGTGTCATTGGGGGTGGGGGGGTAGCCAGGCCCCATATGTAGTTCTCTCTCTCTCTCTCTCCTTCCTTCTTGCTGATGTGATGCCAGATGGCCTCTATCCTCAAGAAGGAATTTATTTTTATTTTTTAATCATTTTTATTTTTATTTATTTATAATAAAGAAGAGGTAGAGAGAGAAAGGGAGGGAAAAGGAGAGAACAGGAGCACCAGGGCCTCCAGCTACTGCAAACTCTAGATGTATGTGCCACCCTGTGCATCTGGCTTACATGGGTCCTACGGAATCAAACCTGGGTCCTTTGGCTTTGCCAGCAAGTGCCTTAACTGCTAAGCCATTTCTCTAGCCCAGCCGCTATCCTCTAGAACTGTCAGCCAAAACAAACCCTTTCCTAAGTTTAAATACAAGAGATTTCTCTCTTAGCCTGAGCAGCTGAACCTCCTGTTGCTCCTTCCCACATTCCAGGCTCTGTGCTTCTTCTTACCTCTGTTTTGCTGCTGTACCTGCCGTGTGGCTTATGATGAGAGCGAGAGGAAACCACTCTTCCTACAAAGCAAGGTAGCAACGTACCCCAGGCCAAGCAAGCATGACGCTCGCTGTCTTCCAGACCCGGGATCCACCTGGCAAATCCCAAGAAAACAAAAGGCAGAATGGTTCTGGTTGGAAAAGAGAAGAGAGAAACGTGGCTGCCCCCTACCCAAGGTGCAAACGCAGGGGCATCTTTTCTTTTCTATCTCCATTTGGAACTCCAGATTCTTGTCTAGGATAAATATGAGTAAATTCAGCATGTTAAATTCTACATGAAAAGTGTAAATGAGGAAGGTGGTTCAGTGGTTAAAGATGCTTGCCTTTGAGCTCGCCAGCCTGAGTTTAATTCCCCAGCTCCCAAGCAGCACACACATCTGTGATTCTCAATGTGCCAGTGGCAATTGTAGGCAGGGCCAAGAGAATCCAGAAGCTTATAGGTCAGCTAGACTGGAACATGCTGCAGCAAAACAAATGAGACCCTGTCTCCAGAAGGTAGAGGAGAGGACAAATACTACTGAGGAACACATGTACCACCCCCACCCACATACATCATGCACACACATATAAGGTTTTTTAAAAGGAAAAAAAAAAGCCTATAAACAAAAGCAACTTTCAAGACTTTCCAGATTTTTGATTTTTCACTGGCTTGGATTCTCTTACCTCACAGGTGCCTCATTGTTGGACAACACTCAGAGCTTCCCCTATTCTGGGTTAGTTTTCACTCAGCTTCACAAGCTAGGCAGATGTGGAAGTCATTCAAATCATTGCTAACTTATAAGACAAAATGTAACGTGTACATATGTAAATAACATCCACACGTAGGACTCGTACACAGAGCACACAGAATACCACACATACACAAACAATACATGCACACTTCCAGACTTCCAGGAGTTAATCTTTATTTATTTATTTATTTTATCTAACATCTAATGAAAGCTTATGTTGTTGGTTCTTACTCTCTTCAAGTATTCCACTGAGTGTCTTATCTCTTCAGTCTTTATCTTGGGATTTATCTAAAAGGAATTATCTGGATCATCAAAGTCAACACCCTTTTTCTTTCTTCATCCTTGTTTTCAATTTTCTTTCTAAGGAATTGGAAAGAAACATGGGCAGAGGAGGAGTAAATTGGACCACGGAGCTGTATATGTCACTTGGACCACAGCCAGGCACATGTGAAGATCTTCCTTTGCCAAAAACACACGAGGGACCTCTGAAGCAATCAAGCATTGCCACGTGTGTGTGAGAGCTAACATCTTGAACACAATGGAAATCTTAACTCAATTATCCTCTGCTCTTCTACACTCCGAGCGAGCTGACCCGCAGGAGCTTGGGACTCGGAGCCAGAAGCTGTTCATGTCCTTCTTGTCCATGAGCTGCATGGACACCTCCCTGCTCCTAAAGGGGCTTAGTGAGGAGGGATGAGTGTTTGTCCCTTACACCATGAAACCATGGGGAAATTGAGAAGTTGAAGCAGGAAAACAATAGAAGAAAAAAATAAAAAGCTAAATAGCACAGAGACTCCAATCTGGAAGAAAAGCTAGAGTAGCAGAAGAAATCACAAGAGAAATTCGACAGAGGTCAAGTTCTTTTTTTTTTTTTTTTTTTTTTTTGATCCAGTTCTCTTGGGGGTGGGGGCACTGATGAAATACCTAGGCACTGGTTCCCCCAAAATGGGGACTTTATTTGTAAAATAGAAGGATTTATTTTGCCCTCAGTATGTGTTCTCTTATAGGAAGGTGAACTACCTCCTGCCTCTCCCACATGTGAGTATTCTAGCTAAAACGCACATTATTCATTTCCTTCATCTGATATGAAAAGAATTAGAGAAAGTATTCCCCAGTAGGTTTGCTCACATTTATTATAGTGGCCCAGGTCATTTTCCATAAAAAATGAGTAGCTCTCAGCAGGGAAAAAATATGTATAGAATGTGCTGATCTTGAATACAGAGTATTTATGTTTTATCACCCATCGGTCTTACAGAGCTGAATTTTCCCTTGGGGCACACTGTTAATATTTCAGCCTCTGCCTATGTTAAGTGGAAACAAAGCAAGTTTGAGTAGGTAAATACAGTGCTGTCATTCTTCCCAGCACAATACAGATGCCATATATTCTACTAGGATTACTCTGAAAACTGAGAGCTTTTTACAAGATGTGGCAACATTATGCAAATGATTAATTCCAGTTAAATCCTTTTAAGCACTATGTGTTACTCAGGGGTCTTTAGATTACAAGTGACAGAAACCTGACTCACAGTAGCTGAGAGGGAGTTTACTGGTAGAGCCTGAAACATCTTAAGGGATCAAATGAAGTGTTGAATAACCAATTCACTAGGAAGAGAAGGATGCTGGCAGCCCTCAAGTGTAACTCGCATCTCAAACCAGGGCCTGCTTTCTGGGCCTCTTATCTTTCTATTCTCTAGATGTTGGCTTCTTTTTGCTCTTGCCTCAAATTTCATCCACAGAGCAGGACTCATGGCCCCTGGCCAGTCATAAGCAACATACTCCACAGCTCTAGTCTGTCACTCACTCCCAGGACCAAAGTCCGTAAGCCAAGGAATAATTCAATGCTCACCTTGGGCTAGCAGAAGATGCTCTGTGCTGGTGCTTGGAACGTCTTCACTGTGTAAGCAATACTTCGTGTGGGGGGTGGGGACATTCTTCTCCCCCAGTTCAGCAGAGAGAGCAGTATCACCAGTCATCGAGGGGGCAGGAGATGAGCGGGGGAGTCGTGGCCACACTGCCTGTGAGCTCAGACCTTAAGACAAATCACCCACCTTTCTGAATGTGAGTATATGCTTTAAAGCGAGGAAGAGATGCCAGATATGGTAGCACATACCTGTAACCTCAGCAATGGGGAGGCTAGAGCAAAAGGGTTATGAGTTCAAGGTCAGTCTGAGATACACAGCCAGACCCTGTCTGTAGAAACTAAAACCTAGGCAGGGATCACACTGGTGGCGTGCTTCCCTGTCATGTTCAGAGCCCTGGGCTCCATTCCTAGCACCACCACCACAACAACAAAATACAGAACAAATTTAAGAAATAATAAAATGGGGGAAAGAAGTCCTTTCTCAAAAGAAGTAGATGCAACAATGTGGCTGTGTCTTGGATTTATTACCCTGAATGAATGAAACTGAAAGTGAGTTGGGACGTATCATTTACCCTGGAACTACCCCATAGCCATGGAAACTCAATTAGAGATTATCTTAGCTTCATGACAGAGGGTGCCATGTGAATAAAAAATGAAAGGCATGAGCAATCTTTCTAGGAAAATGAACATATACTATATCTTTAATCAGGTGGGGCTACATGAATATGCACATTTATTATGTCTTTGACCCACTTATAATGTCAGCATTTTATTTCATGCAGGCTAAATCTCAAAAAAAAAAAAAAAAAGTTGAATTCCCTTTTAAAGTGTACATTTCTCAGAAGTTTGAGGTGGGACAGGGCCTACCAAACACGTGGGAACGTAAGATGACTCACACGCTACTGTTTCTGCTTCTACTCAGTGGTCTCTGGTTAGTGTGTTCAGCTAAGGCTGGATGCTGCTGTAACTACACGTAGGTCAGACCCAACCTCATTAATTCCTCTGAACAGGTCTTCTCTTTGTTGTTCCCGTTTCAGAAGTCCAACCAGCTAAATCCTATGAGACATGGCTTTTAAAGCTATGCCAACCTGTGGTGTCACTTTTACCCATTTGCACTCCTGAGAGGCACAACTGGCAGCAGGGACGGAGTTCACATAGCACATGAGATACCACTGAGGACTGCTCTCCCTGCAGCACATCAGGGCTTCTGGGCTTGGTGAGTCTCACTGGCTATGTGTTTCAGTTATTTATTGCTGCTTAATAAACTGCCGCAAAACATAGGGTTTAAGACAGCAGTGATTTATCTCTCTCATGACTCTGTGGGTTGGCTGAACTTAGTTGGGCCCTTTCTACTGGTGTCAGCTGGGGTCAACCACGTGGCTGCATTCAGCTAGGAGCTCAGAGAGGACGGAACACCCAAGACCATGGACTCACATATTTGGCACGGAGGCCAGAGTGGCTGGGATGGCTGGGAACTGGCTGAGCCTCTCTCGCTGTACATGCACTAGTCTTAACACAGGCTTCTTTCAGCCACGGCTATATACCAAGGCCATGAGGACAGAAGTTCCAAGTCCTGCAAGTTCTGGCAACAGAATCAACAGAAAATCACTTCCATCACACTGTGCTGGTCACAGTGTCATGAGGTCATCTCTAATTCAAGAGGTGGGGAATCGGACTGCACCGTTATGGGAAGCACGCCATCCGTGCAGGGCGTGGGAAGCATAGTAGAAAGGCGTCTATCTCAACAGCCTACCCCATACTGACCTTCAGTCCTTATTCCCAGCATAAAGAAGTTCAAGATCAATGTGCCAGAAAAAAATGGGATAACTCAAAATGAGTTATTTATTTGTCCATGTGTGCATTCACTCAAATAGTAAGTATTAAGAACCCATTATGTGCTGGACACCTGGTGTGATGGGCATACCACACAAAACCTTCCATAAAGCAGTGTTTTGAGCTGAAGGTCAGCATGAGGTCAACAGTGATTTCATCGTATCAGATGAAGAGCTCCCATCTCCCTACATTTGAGGAACAGACCACGAAAATTATCTCATATTCCCTTAGCCAGATATTAGTCTTCTTTTTTCTTTTCAGAGAAGACCAGAAACAGTAAATAAATATAGACTAACCAATGTCCATAGAACTTAAGACAAGATGTCTTTTGACTGATGGATGGAGTTTCTTCTTATCCCATCAAGCATTCCATTACGGTCATCTACCCAACCCATTCTACAGAAATAAGGCTTTGCTATCTGCTGCCTTCGGGTGTACATAAATAGTCTCTTGGTATCTTCTTGGAAGCTTAATGTAGCTTCTGCCACCCCCCCACCCCCACTCTGTCATCACAAGCTGAAAGTCTTAACTGAGGTTGACTTAGCCCTGAGGAAAAATAGGACTGGGAATAAGAAGGAAGCCCCTAAAAGGAGACAAAGAGAGAATGTCCTTTTTTTTTTTCCTCTTCTTTAAAAACTTTGGGTGGACACATCATGTGTTAGCACCATCATTTCCCTCCTCCCTGCCCGCATTCCACTCAGGGCCCTCCTCAGTGGGGTCACAGCTGTTCATCTTGGGGGTATGGGTTATGAGTTGTGAGAGCAGCAGTCAGTTATTGCAGTAGGCGGGGGACCCTGCATCTGTATATCCCCCCCCCCACCTTACGGCTGCTGCATTCTTTTTGCCCCCTCTTCTGCCAAATTCCCTGAGCCTTGGTGGATGTGCTTATGTTTGATTTTGAATGTGTAGTGCCCTTGCTGACCTTGCTAGAGGTGCCGGCTCTCCCAAGTCACCATTTGACAGACCTCTTGCCCCGGCTTGCTTCCTTGGAAGCAGACATGGCTCTTCCTTCCATGTTCTTTCCTCAGGCCAGACCTTTAGGATTCTGGGATCCAATCCCTTCAGGATCCAGTGAATCACAAAAGGATGTTGGAGTCTGACAGCCAGCCTGCTGTGTGACCTCTTTAAGAGACATGACATTTTGATTCTCAGCAAGTGATCTCAAAGTCATGAGCTCTAACGAAGGGGACAGAGGATGAGGAAGATACTCCAAAGTAAGCTGCCATCCTAGTGCCCTTCCACTCTTAGCACACGACAGAGTTTATCTGCACGTCAAATACATTTAGCTGTTGCAAAAAAACTCCTCTTAGTTTCTTCTGGAAACCTTTTTGTTTTTAATGCTTGGTCAATGGATGTCAAGAGACCAATCAGAAGAGAGCACTTAAGTCCTTGTGGAAGCAGGCCACTGAAACACCCTCATTTGTGTGAGGCCACTCTACTGAATGTTGGGTTCCGGGAATTGATCGAATCCAAGAGCTTAAGGGAGAGATGAGGTCAAGGTCACCGCAGCACTGCAAGGCTGGGATTCAGCTAGCTGCTGGTGTGTGGGTCTCTTTTAACGACGTGCAGTAGAGTAATAAAGAGAACATGCTACATTTTGGAAAATGAAAGCCCAGTACTGGGAGTCTCTTGGGTGGAGCGTGTTAACCCTCTCCTGTGCCAGGAGTGGGACCTCTGAGGCTTCTCGTGGAAATTGTAATATTTGTGTATTCAAAAATAGATAGACAGGCAAATCTTAGAAGCTGAATGAGAATGAGTCACTTGGGTTTGGTACCTCACAGGCTTATAAACAACTTCTTGGGCATTACAGGACGAGAAATGTCCTCAGGTGAGCTCTGATGATATGGTTTCCAATTTTGGTGACTGTGGCAGAATTCACTTCTCTGGAACTTTGTTTCCTCTGTTGTAACACCAATAGCTAGTGTCTGTCTGGCTCATAGTCAGTGCTCCATAGATGTTCCTCACTAGTATGTGAGTATTCTCATACTTACTAGGACACGTGAGTAACTAAGGATGTTCTAAGTGCCATGCTTGCTGAGCATAGGAGAAGCTGGATGGACATGCTGAAAATGATGCGGGCAAGGCACTGCTTCTCCCTGCATTGAATCATACCTTGCCTTTCATGGTTACACCAGCAGATTCAATACAATCACTTGGTTATGTTGGCTAGGTTTGGTATCTCTGTGCACATACAACTACCAGTGAGCTGTAAAAGCCCAATACCATGCAGACAATTAGGAGAAGGTAGCCTGATCTCCTGTACATCTTGTGTTTTTTGTTTTGTTTTGTTTTGTTTCGTTTCGTTTTGCTTTTCGAGGTAGGGTCTTGCTCTAGCCCAGACTGACCTGAAATTCACTCTGCATTCTGAAGGTAGCCTCGAACTCATGGTGATCCTCGTGCCTCTGCCTCCCAAGTGCTGGAACTAAAAGTTGGTGCCACCACGCCCAGCCTCTTATACCACTTTTAAGCATAGGGGTCTGTGAGTAAAACTTTCAGGGAACTATCCATAGTATGCCTAAATCTTCAATAGACACTTCTTTTACACAAGGCTTTCTGGGTTTCCAATGACAAATAGCAGAACTTTTCCTCCTCTCTCTCTGCCTCTCTCTGGAGTGTCAGTTCTATAGATCCCAGGCGTGGACAGCTGTGTGTCCTTGCTAATCAGCCCAGTTATTCTTAAATCTTAATGAGTCCTCTATATTTCATAGATTACTGCTCAGCCAGAAGTGTGTATAAAAGTACACCAAATCTGTAATACATAAAATACAAACCAGGGCTGAAGAGATGGCTTAATAGTTAAGGCACTTGCCTGCAAAGCTAACAACCTGGGTGACCCAGGTTCGATTCCCCAATACCCATTAAAGCCAGATGCACAAAGTGGCACAGACAGCTGAAGTTCATTTGCAGTGGCTGGAAGCCCTAGTCAACTCTCTCTCTCTTGCTCTCTCCCTCCCTCCCTCTGTCTCCTTGTCTCTCTTCTCTCTATCCCTCTCTGCTTGCAAATAAATTAAAAAATAAATAAATAAAATATACAAACCCACAGGTTGAAGCAGCATAAACTGCCAAGGAGTCCCAGCAGAAGTGCGGGAGAAGGGTTAGAACCTAACCCTTGTGAGAACGCATCCAAAGCTGAAAGCTTGGCATTATTTGTCCACTCTGAATGAAAATGGTAGGTATTTTCAGGAGGGATCCAAAGGCATGCTCAACAACATTGACACTGATCCCATAGGCAATTTCCTCAAACTGTACCAAGTCCCACTGTCCTTATGGATGAAAAAGAATAAACATCCCTGTCAATGAAAACCTCAAGAGAAGTAAGCATGGCGCTGTGAAGCAGTAACAAGGTATATTAAGACGCCAGTCAACGACTTGCTCATTACTTACTAAAACAGTTCTTTGCAGTTAAAACTTTCTTGTTTGGAATATTTCAGCTATATAATTAAAATGATCTTTTTTCTCAGCTTCTCCTGAACCACTTGGATAACAAACTTTATTTCTTACATATATTTGTGCTCAGACCTCCTCTACATATTTAGGATAAAGTAAAGAGCCCCTTGGTACCATAAAACTTAATGAAAATGGTAAATAATAAAAAAGTAACAAGGGTGATGGTGATAGACACTGAGGATACTCAAAACATACCAAAGCAGGAAGAAATATGTTGCTGAAAGCTCAACATTAAAGTAGACTTAAAATGAACCCACCAAGGATCAGGGAATTTTGTGGAAGAGGGGGCAAAAAGACTGCAAGAGCCACAGGGTAGGAGGGAATATCCAAAGGCATTGCATCCCCCCATAATGACTTACTGCTGTTCTCACAACTCATAACCTGCAACTCCATGGTGAATACCCACAATCCCACTGAAGAGGGCCCTCAGTGGAATGGGGGCAGGGAGGAGGAAAGTGATGGTATCAACACATGATCATCCACATAAATGAGTGAATTATATGACATGTGAATTATGTATCAATAAACTGATAATGAAGTCAAATTTAAGTTAATAAAAAGTAACAAAACTAACATATACTTTGATTTCCGTTAATGCCATGAATAAAGGGACACAAAGCTAAGGGAAGCACAAATATTACTGGGGATAGTCAGGGGAGGCCAGATGGAGCTCTTCCTTCTGGAGCATCATGATGGGGTTAAATGAGGTCCCTTTTCAGTCATAACCTCAGGCTCAGTCCGGGTGTGGTGCTACATGGCTGTAATCCCAGCACTGAAAAGGCTGAGACGGGAGGATCAGGAAATCAATGCCAGCTTTGGCTACATAACATCACCCCTGTGTCAACATGCGTTCATGCAGGAACTCTGGAGATAGCTCCTTGGGTAAAGTGCTTGCCTTGCAAGCATACAGACCTGAGTTTGATATTCAGAGCCTATGCAAAATGCCAGGCATGGGATGCTTATCTGTAATCCCAGTGCTGGAAAGGCAGAGAGAACAGCTATCTGGCCAGCCAGTGTAGCCTAATTGGTGAGCTCAAGACCAATGCAAAACTCTGTCTTGAAAGGAGGTAGATTGCATTCCTGAGGATGACACCCAAGGGTGTTCTCTGGCCTCCACATGCACATGTGCCTGTACACACACCTATGCCCACACACATAAAAACATGTATATGCACATATCACACACATGAAGCAATACATCATATATACATGTATATATATATATATATATATACATACACACACACACACATACACACACTATTGTTGCAGTCAGGTATTGCATTGCTGGGAGAAATCACCCAACCAAGAGCAGCTTGTGGGAAAAAGAGGTTTATTTTGGCTTACAGGCTCAAGGGGAAGCTCTATGGTGGCAGGGGAAAATAATGGCACGAGCAGAGGGTGGACATCACCCCCTGGCCAACATAAGGTGGGCAATAGCAACAGGAGAGTGTGCCAAACACTGGCAAGAAGAAGCTTGCTATAACACCCATAAGCCTGCCTCCAACAATGTACTCCCTTCAGGAGGCATTATTTCCCAAATCTCCATCAGCTGGGATCCTAGCATTCAAAACACCTAAGTTTATGGGGGTCACCTGAATCAAACCACCACAACTATACACACACACACACACACACACACACACACACACACACACACACGTATATATGAAGCAGAAATGAGGAGTATTGGCTTTCCTGAGAGCTCGCACTGAGGCATCTAGGTTATTCTTTGAAGTTTCTGTCAGCCCCATGGCAAACTTGCCTTCTATGTATCTCCACGACACTCACTGCCTCTGAATAAATGAGAACTAGCCAGAAGAAAACAGTGAGGGCACTTTAAAGGCTTTGCCATTCCTCGATTTACACAGTCAGTATAAATAGATGGCTTTAAAAGGTGAGTCCAAAAGACCCAAAAAGGTAGAAAAATAGAGAAGCTAAATATAAATGACTAAAAAGAGAACTGTTCCTGTAATTTTAGGTTTAAAATGCGAGGCTGAGTAATCAGGGAAAGTATTTTTACTGCCTTGTCAATATTTTTGCTGGAAGCTTGGCTAAATCGTCCATCTTTAGATCTGGAGTGTGCGTGCCTAATAGGTTTACGTGTCTCTGACCACACAATAACTCCATCCCCAAGAAATAGAGCAAACAGGAACCCTGTGGTTTTAGCTTTCCCCACAGATAAATAAACACATGGGTGTATATTTACAAAAAAAAAAAAAAAGCAGGTTCAGTGGTATAGGATGAACAATTTGGGTCCCTTTGTGAGGTGTCCCCTTCTCCTAGAATCCTTCATCTCTGCTTGCCTGGGGTGATCCATTCATATTTTGTGTTTTATTTGTACACTCTTCTGATGTAGCACTGTCCAGGAGCCATTCCAGAAAACCCAAGAGCGCTTGGTCATTTTCTTAAATTGAGTCCTTATTGACGTACCTTGTTGGTAAAAAGACCACTGGCTTTCATCTCTTCTGAATATTTGGCCAGAAGCAGCAGGTCAAAATACTAAACAGATGGCCTGAAGAGATGGCTTAGCAGTTAAGGTGCTTGCCTGTGAAGCCTAAGTACCTAGATTCAATTCCCCAGTAAGCCAGACGCACAACGGTGGCACATGCATCTAGCATTCATTTGCAGTGGCTAAAGGCCTTGGTATGTCCATTCTCTCTCTCTGCCTCTTCCTCTGCTCCTCTCTCTTGCTCTCTTTCTCCCTCCCTCTCTCAAATAAATAAACAAAATATTTTTTTTTAAAATACTGAATAGAGTTTAAAAGGAGAAACACTATCTTGGTCATCAAGTACCTGCAATCTCACTTCTACCTGTCTCTACGTCTTCTGAGGCCTTTGCCCAAAGCCCTGCTGCTCAATCCAGGGGAACAGCTAGTAGTTTTGCTGGGCCAGTGGCTCAGTGTCCAAGTGGGACATATCTCTGCTGGCTGCTCTATTAGATCCCATGATCCTTCAGTTTAGTGTAGACTCATCACCTAACTGATAGACACACACACCTCATAGATCAGTGATTACTTGATGCTGGGTGGAAAGTAGGTGTTGGGAATAGTCAGAGGAAGCAAGCAGCACATCGCTTATTCATACAACACCCTGAAGGCCAAGGATGCGATGTGTGCTTTCCTGTCAGGCATGACTAATGGAGCCTCAGCCTGGACCTGGCCACTGTGCAGCCAGCTGAGCTAACAGAGAGGAAGGTTCCTTGGCTTTGCCAAAAAGCTCCAATGTAGACTGACATCTCCATTTATCTGATAGCTTCTGGCTGAAAAGATTTGAAAGATCACTTGGACACTGGAAGCTCATAATTTTACCCCTTAGGGGGAAACTATTTCCTATAAGGAAAAAATGTTACTCTTCCAGATTACTTGGCAACTTTACTTCATCGAGATGCCAAAACTTAAGTCAAAAATGAAAAATAAAACAGTCATCTTCAGGCAACTAAAAGCAAATGGAAAGTTGATTATAAGAAATTATGTAGATTATAAATATCAAACATTTTAAGAAGATATTATATTAATCTATTCTTGATGGACCCAATAGAGTTTATCATGGATAAGCTGGCATATACTAAAGACATACACACAGAGACCAACATCAAAGGGACTTGAGACAGGTTTGGAAGATGGCTCAGGGGATAAAGTGCTTGTCGTACAAGCATAAGGACCTGAGTTCTATATCCAGCATTCACATCAAGCTGGGTTTGATGGCATGCACCTATAATTTGAGCACTGGGGACATGGAGAAAGGAATCCTTAGGGATCGTTGGTTAACTAGCAAGCTGGATCAGTGAGCTCCAGAGCAAGAGACCCTGTCTCAAACATAAATTGGAGAGTGACAAAGGAAGACAGTCAACATTGATCTCTAGCCTTCACAAACATACACGCACATGCACACCTCCATACATACATGTGCCCACACACATATGTGGGCCTAAATTGACATCACATATAGACACACACAGAGAAAACATGGACATATGATACCTATTTGCATTAATCCATTGATATTTTTGAACAGTAAAATGTCAGTAAAAATGAGCAAATAAATAATCAGCTGAGTGGGCTTTTGTTTCTGTCATGTTGATACAGTCTTGTCTTAATTCTTGACTAGAACTATTTCAGATGGCTACACTGTATACTGGTCTGTTCTCACCCTTTGACACGTCCATGGCATGTCTTCCTCTAGGAAAGCAGTACACAGTAAGCAGACTAACACAAGAACATTTTTTCCCAGAGCCTTGAGTCTGGTCCTGTTTATCTTTCTACAACAACGGAAACAGATGTATTTTTTGTGCTTGCGACTTCCCAGATGGGTCACTCTGAGATGCTGTCTAGCGCTCAGAGCAGTTGCTGGTGTTTAGAGTGGAGAAGGCTTTGCCAAGTGAGCGACTTGACACATCGCAGTTTCTGGATCCTGCGTTCACCCTCAGAGGCAGATGCTCGGGGGCTTCACTAGGGGACTTGTTGTGCTCATGGCTCTTGGCAAACTGGATGCCTACCTGAGGATAGGGCTCCTGGGAGCCCAGACTGACCACAGAGGTGGGCCTCAAAATCAGTGATGGATGAAACTGCTAACACCCAGGCCATCAAGGGGTCAGAACTGATCCTGAGATACTGCATGAGTCTTGATGTCATGTAAAGGCTGTAATATCCCTGGTTATGGAACACTTGAGCCAGACATAGATGAAAGTAAGAAAACCCTGGCACAACCAAACTAACACTACCAGAGGCGCCTGTTTGGAAAGGAGTGTTTTCATTCCCCTAGAGTATAGAATCTTTTCACCCACTGCACCCTTATCCAGAAAGTGATGAATCTTATATGCACCCCTCTCTACAGCACAATGCTGAGCCACAGAAATACTAGAAGGACTTTCCATTTAGAGATGGATTCAACCCTTATAATAAGAGAAAGAGAGGCCTTTTTTCATTTGCACACACAACATTCAGCAAAACAGGTCACAAATACAAAAGAATAAAAACCAGAGCATTTCCTTAGGCATTAAACTAAACCATCAGTAACAGAAAGACTCCTCTTAAGTTCTTCAAACATTTGGAAATTAAATAACACACATATAAATAATCATGATTCAGCAGAGAAGGCTTGAAGGAAACTTTGAAAGATTTTTAAGCTATGAAAACATATTCAATTATAATATAGGAAAATTTATTGTGTAGTGGTAATAAAATCAGTATAATATGCTGACATAAGGAGTGAAGAGCTATCACGTCTGACCTCCTAGACACTGAGGGAATAATACATAAATGCTGAAAGTGAGCCTGGAGTGGTGGCGCACGCCTTTAATCCCAGCGGTTGGGAGGCAGATGTAGGAGGATCACCGTGAGTTCAAGGCCACCCTGAGGCTACATAGTGAATTCCAGGTCAGCCTGGGCTCAAGTGAGACTCTACCTCGAAAAACAAAAAACAAACAAACAAAAAATGCTGAAAATAATTTTATGCCTATAATTCAAGTTAAGATAAAATAGACTAATAGCTTTGAAATACAAACTACTGAAACTCATCTAGGGAGAAAGAACTGAATACTTCTACCTGCATCACAGCAATAAAATTCTGTAGGTAAAAACCTACACACAGGGTTCAGTGTGTAAGAGTGCTGACTGTGCAGGCATGAGGACATGAGTTTGATCCCATCACCCGTGTGAAAAGACCACTGTGGCCTCACACGGCTTTAAACCCTGTAACTGAAGGGAACAGAGGCAGGATGATCGCTGGGGTTCCATGCTCACTCAGTCTAACCAGAAAACAGCGAGCCCAGGTTTAGTGTGAGACTGTCCCAGGGAAACAGAGGAACAATAGAGGACACCTGGTGTCCTCTGGGCTCCACACAGGTACACACAGTGGACACATGCATCTGCACAAACAAGTGCACACACCACATGCACACAAAGCCCACAAAACAACCTTATATACAAGGAAAGCTTCAAGTGGGATTTAGTTCACTTGTGAACTCATCAAAACATTGAAGCGGAAATACTACTGATCCTAAAGAAACTCTTTGGAAAACAAGGGAAAGAAAGGCACTCCAACTCTTTTTGATAACAAAACCAAAAGGTATTACAAGAAAAGGACAAGCCAGTAAATATAGACACAAAATTCCTCAAGAAATATTAATAACATAGGGCTGGAGATATGGCTTAGTGGTTAAGGGGCTTGTCTGAAAAGCCAAAGGACTCAGGTTTGATCCCCCAGGACCCACATAATCCAGATGCACAAGGTGCGTGCATCTGGAATTTATTTGCAGCAGCTGAAGGCCCTAGCATGTCCATTCTCTCCCCTTCCCTCTTTCTGTCTCTCAAATAAATAAAATAATGTTTAAAAAGAAATATTAGTAACAAAATACAGAAAGAGATAAAACACCATGTCAGAAACAAATACGTTTTTATTCTTAGAAATATAAGGGTGGTTTTGCATCTGAGAATCACTCAGTATAACTCATTCTGGTTAAATTTCATTTTATTCCATTTTATGTTATTGTACTTTGCAGGTATTATAGCATTTTAAAACTGAAGATCTGGGCTGGAGAGATGGATTAGCGGTTATGGCATTTGCCTGCAAAGCCAAAGGACCTTAGTTCAATTTCCCAGGACCCAAGTAAGCCAGATACACAAGGGGGTGCATGCATCTGGAGTTCATTTACAGTGGCTGGAAGCCCTGGTGTGCCCATTCTCTCTCTCTCTCTTCTTCTCTCTCTCTCTCTCTCTCCCTCTGTCTCTCTCTCCCTCTTTCCCTCTCTCAAATAAATAAATAAAAACTAAAAAAAAACAAAAAGAAACTGAAGATCTGTGATGACCTTT
Organism: Dipus sagitta; assembly: GCA_036346955.1. Classification (NCBI taxonomy): domain Eukaryota; kingdom Metazoa; phylum Chordata; class Mammalia; order Rodentia; family Dipodidae; genus Dipus; species Dipus sagitta. The sequence continues at coordinate 319,390,490 of CM070770.1, forward strand.
CATCACACAAGTCTGTTGGTGGCACTTTCTCAAAGGCATTTTCTCACTTCATGTCTCTGTGTCACATCATAGTAATTTTCATGATAGTCTTACCACTTCTATTGTTTTCTATTACGGTGATTTTCAATTGATGCTGAAAATGTAATTGTTTCATTCATCCAGAGAAGCACTCACAAGAGATACCAATATGTGAATGCTGTGTGGGTTCTCACTGCTACACAGACAGGTGGCCCCCTTCTTTGTTCTTATTTCTCAGATTTCTCTAGTTCCTGAAGTTAAGCTACTTAATAACCCTACAATAGTTCCTGAGCTCAAGTGAAGAGTCTCATGTCTCTCACTTGAAACTGAAGACTAGAAATAATTAAGCCCAGTAAGGAAGACACACCAGTTTATGAGAGATGCTAAGAGCCAGACATCTTGTGCCAGTTAGCCTGTTGCAAAGGCAAAGTTCTAACAGGAAATTATAGGAACTAAAATGTTAACAACTACCTGGTTACTGATCAGGGTGGCAATGACAAAGACAAGCCAACACAAGAGGATTGACTGTAATTCTGGAAGAAGTTCTGCTCCTGGTTCAATGCTGTCAAGCAGTTTCTCATGCTCCAGAGAAGTATTTCATGAGAGGAAGAGTCAATGTGCAACCTCACGATCTTCTTACTTTAAGAATCACCTCCTTGCAGGGTGTGGCGGTGCAAGCCTTTAATCCCAGCACTTGGGAGGCAGAGGGAGGAGGATCACTGTGAGTTCAAGGCCACCCTGAGACAACAAAGTGAATTCCAGATAAGCCTGGGCTAGAGTGAGACCCTACCTCAAAAAAAAAAAAAAAAATAGAATTACCTCTGTTTTTCCCTCTCTCTGCTTGGACCTGTGAAGGCAAGCCAGCTTCTTCTGCCATTATAGAACTAACCCTGGATCTGTAAGCTTCCAATAAATTCCCTTCCTCCATACCACTGCTTGTCTGGAGATTCATCCCAGTGATGTGAGACTGTCTAATACAGAATTGGTACCAGAAGGCGGGGATGTGGCTGGGGTGAATCTGACTATGTGTATTTTGATCTTTTGGAAACTTTGCTTTGGAAGAATGGGCATAGATGTGGTACTTGCAATGGAACACCCCTTCTAGAGTAGTAAGCCAAGTATTATGGACTATACTAATAAGAGTTTGAAAATGCTAAGTACAGAGAGAATTGTATTTGGGGGCTTGGGTTATGAATATTCTAAGGGGATGTCTGAGGAAAGACTATGATAGACATGTGTTGCAGTCAGGTTCACATTGCTGGCAGAAACCACCCGACCAAGAGCAGCTTGTGGGGAAAAAAAGGGGTTTATTTTGGCTTACAGACTCAAGGGGAAGCTCTGTGATGGCAGGGGAAAATGATGGTATGAACAGAGAGTGGAAATCACTACCTGTCCAACATAAGGTGGACCATAGCAACAGGAGAGTGTTCCAAACACTGTCAAGGTGAAACTGACCATAATACCCATAAGCCCACCTCCAACAATACACTGCCTCCAGGAGGTGTTAATTACCAAATCTCTATCGGCTGGGAACCTAGCATTCAGAACATCTAAGTTTATGGGGACACCTGAATCAAACCACCTCAACATGTAAACTCTTTTGGAAAAGTTGACTGGAATGGAACCTGCTTTTCAAGGTTAAGATATTTTGTCCCTGAATGAAGAGTATGGCTGTGTCCTGCACAGCTGGTGTTTATGTTGGAAGCATGGAAAGTGTATGGAGTGGTCATGAAATGCACATGGATCAAGGAGCTGCTACTGAGATGCAGCATATAGGCAGGGCGTGATGACCCTCACGAATAGGCTGGAAGAGCCTTTGGGAGATGGACCATGGTTTGCATGGAAACCTGAAGATATTTTGGATATACCAGGACTGTGCAAGGCTACCATGGAGACTGTTACCTTGGGATGGACATTTTCCCTGGCTAAACCAGAGTGGTGGAATTGCAAAATCTGGAGACTGTCAGTCACTGGTTATGATATCTGACATGAACTACAAATGTTTTGATATTTGCTTGATAGTTATTGAGTTTGCATTGTACCATTCTCTCCTTGTTATGCCTTATAGCAGCTAAAAATGTTTAGTTGGTGCCTTTATATGTTGAAAGTATATAATTTGCTCAATTTTACAGGACTCACAGCTAAGAGACAATCTTACATTTCAGATGAGACTTGGGACTTTGGAACTACCTTAAATTGGCTAAGATTGTGAGGACCTTTGAATTTGACAATATACAATGTGAGATGGTTATGAATCTATCAGGGGACAGGGGTGCAATGTGATAGTCTGAATGGATGGCCCCAATATATTCAGGATCTTATTAAAGTTTGTAATTTAGATCTGTAGCCACCTGGCTAGAGGAGGTGTCACTGTCAGTAGATCCTAGGGACCAGCCCTATGGGTAGATTTGGAATTCCAGCCTAAAGATATGCAAAGTGCTTGAGCTTTTCCTGTACTTCCAAAAGAGTGCTTATTTGCTTTCTGGTCCTGGGATTTTTTTCTCTCTGCTTAAACCTGAGAAAGCAGGCCAGCTTCTTCTGCCATTATGGAACTTCCCCTGCATCTGTAAGCTTCCAATAAATTCCCTTCTTCCATTTAAAAAAAATGAAATTACCTCTGTCACTCCAGCTTTCAACAACTGTCACCCTGTCCAGTCAGCAGCTATTAGCATGAAGCAAGACCTTCCATCAACAAAATGATTATGACTCACCCAAGGCTCTGTTGATCATTAGTATTTTCAGAAATTTCACAGCAAGGTTTTTTAAACTAAACATATAAAGTCTGCCTCAAACATGCAGACACCATGCTATTTTGCACACTTAATAGGCTATAGTGTAAACATCATTTACCCATAATGACCCACTTGTAGCAAGGTTCCACCTCCTAAGGGTTCCACTGCCTTCCCAAAATCTGCCACCAGCTAGAACTAAGTGTTCAAACATGTAAGCCTATGGAAGACATTTCAATTCCAAACCATGACAAATCTCAACACATAACCACAGTCTGTATTTCATATATTAAAAGCAGGAAGAGGGCTGGAGACATACCTTAGCAGTTAAGTTGCTTGCCTGTAAAGCATAAGAACTCATGTTCAAATCTCTAGGTCCCACATAGTCAGATGCAGTGACACAAGCATGCACTGTCTCCCATGCGCCACAAGGGAGCGTAAGTATCTGGAGTTTGTTCACAGTGGCATGCCTATTCACCTAGCATGCCCATTCTCTTTCTCTTTCTTTCTCTCTCTCTTCCTCTCTCTCTCTTCCTCTCTCTCTCTCTCTCTCTCTCTCTCTCTCTCAAAAACAAACAAACAAAAAAAAACAGGGAGAGTTTAAAGTTAAAAAATTTGGCAATACCACCTTAAGATGCAAATCTCAGAATAAGCTAAAATGTGCAAGATATATAGAATCAAAACAGAAATTCACTGGTCAAAGAAATGAAATGTTTCAGTAAGTGGAGAAGTACATTTTGTTTATAAATTTGAGTCAATATACTATAACTTCTTTCATGATTAATCTCTAGATTTAGTGCAATTCTAGTGACCTATTACAGGTATATCAAGCCAATTCTAAAATGTGTCCATACATAAAAGCAAAAAAGTAGAATAGCAAAAACACGCTTTTAATAAAAGAACTTGGGACTGGGGAAACAGCTCAGTCAGCGAAGTGCTGGCCTTATAAAAATGAAGACCTGAGTTTGATTCCCAATTTACATGTAAACTTTTCAGGCATGGTGGTGTGTGTCTGTAACCCTAATCCTAGAGAGATGGAGGCAGTAGGATCTCTGGATTTTACTGGCCAGCCAATCTAGCCTAATAAGCAGGTTCCCTATTCCAAAAAGGCAGATGACATTCCAGAGGAATCACACCTGAGGCTGTCCTGTGGCCACCACAGACACATGCACAGATAGGCACATACACCTGCACACACATGAACACACACACACACACACAGGAACTAAATTAAAATTCTCTATTCAGTATTCAGACTTATTTCAAGGTCACTGCAGGCCAATAGCCCTCACAAACAGGCACAAAATCCTCAACAAGGGTATTAGAAATTTAGTCCTCTGATATAATAAAAGGTTAATATAACAAAATCAAGTGTTATTTGTCTTATAAATATAAGTTTCCAGAAGTTGAAATAGCACAATATTAGTGAAAAGCTCAGCATATATGCAACATCTCATAGGTTGAAATCAGAGCATCAGCTGAACTGCATGCATTTCTGAAAAGTCTGAGGAACAATCTATCTGCAAGATCACACAGCTGCTGGAAGAATGCAGCATCTGACAGTTGTAGAACCCAGGCTCCCTTTGGCTTTTGGCTCCGAGAATCCAGCCGAAATCCTTCTCAGATGGGACTCTCCATCTTCCAACTAGCAAGAGCATTTCAAGTCCTCAAATGCTCAAATCTTTTGGAATTGCTCTTTTTCTACCAGCTGGAGAAAATACTCTACTTTTAAAGAGCTCTGGAAAATACCACTTTGTCTGAATACTCCCGGGCTAAACACACACACACACATACACACACACACACACACACACACACACACACACACATGCAGACACACAGAACTGCACAAAATCACAGTACTGTAGTTAGTGAATTAGATTGGGTCTACACACGTATCCTCTCTCTAAGCCTGTAACTCAGCATCTTTGGAATAACCTGAGTGACTTCTATGAAACCCTCTCTGCACTATAGACTAACATAGGGGAAGGTGTTTATTTCACCAGTCAGAGACAGGGGGTTAGGGTGGGCCATGTTAGAGTCCTGCCTACCCCATGACATGTAGGAAAAAAAATCTTAAGCTACGCTTTAAACTTTACACAAAAATAAACTCAAAACTAGGCTTTGGGCTCAATACCCAGCACTGCAATAAATAAATGAATAAATAAAATCACTTACCTAAGTAGTACCTATAATGACAAAATTTATTTTATTTTTTAAAGAGAAATGAGTTAGGCAATGAGTTTTACATAGTATACGAAAGCACAGTTTATTTAATCATGTACTTTTTAATTGAAAACTGTTATGAAATACAACACACTTAAATAAATAAAACCACAGCATGAATAAGTACTTGAAACTCACCTTTATGACAAAGAATTTCCTTAAATACTATATTTTTAAAAGATCTTTGAATTCGACAGGGACGTGAACCTGTGGTGGTTTGATTAAGGTGTCCCCAGGTGTACAGATGTTCTGAACGCTAGGTCCCCTGCTAGTGGCAATTTGGGAATTGGAGCCTCCTGGATGTGGTGTATTCTTAGGGACAGGCTGATGGGTGTTATAGCCAGCTTGCCCCTGTCAGTGTTTGACACATTCTCCAGCTGCTGTTGTCCACGTGATGTTGTCCAGGAGCTGATGTCCACCCTCTGCTCTGCCATCATTTTCCTCTACTATCATGGAGCCTCCCCTCAAGTTTATAAGCCTTTCCTATCACAAGCTGCTCGTGGCCAAGTTCTACATGCCAGCAATGAGAAGTGGTGACTGCAACAGAACCCAGCTGAAAGTGCACAACAATTATAACCATGCACTTCGCCAAAGTGGACATGTGGATGGTAAATCGGTATTATTGTTAATCATGAAATTCAATTGCAATGGAAGCTGCAATAAGATATGACCATGCACCTGTACGAATGGCTATTTTTAAATGAATGACAACATTGAATATTTGCAAAGATATAAAGCAACGAGAATTCTTGTGTTGCTAAGGAGAATATTAAATAGTACAGTATATGTGCCACTTTGACAGTTTCCTTAGAACATTATACATGAATATTTCATAATCCAAGTCAGAATAAATTAAAAAAATATGTAAATGTCTATAGTAGTTTACACATGATCACTTTATATGCCAAGCAGCCCTCATGTCTTTGCAACTGGTGTGTAAACAACATGACAGTCACACCACAAAATACTGCTCTACATTAAGAAGGAACAAAGTTCCCATTCCTGCAATCACATGGACGAATTGTCAAATGCACATTACTAAATGAAAAACAACAGATGTAAATTTCTTCTAGGAAAATCTGTATAATTCCATTAATAACCATTCTGGACAATACAGAACCCTAGGGAAAGAAAGTAAGTTCATGGTTTTCTGAGGCAGAGAATGTGACATGTGGTTGGTTAGAACAAGGCAGCAGAGATAAAGTTAAGGTTTATAAAGCTGTTTTGTATCATGACTATTAAGGAAAATATGGAACTATATTTTGTAAGAGCTTGTAGAACTGTATCCCACAAAGAACAAACTGTACTACATGTAAATTTTAAAACATCAACTAAAGGCGGATTTAAAATAGAATACAAACTTAATGAATAAACATAACTATTACAAATGAATAGCATAATCCCACTAAAATTCTTAGAAAGTGAGAAATTAATCTGAATTACTTTGTAAAATGGTGTTTTGCTTGGCTACCATATGGCCAAAAGACTAAAAGAACTATACAACATTATAGTGAAGTAAGTAAACTTACTTCTCTCATGGGAGTGAGTCAGAAATTCTGAAACTACTTTGTGTTTGTACTGTGGTTGAACAGATAAATAAACACATTGGAGATAATGAGAGCCAGAATTCCCACTGTGGGAAAAGAAGTAACAAATAAAAATAAGGAAGGTGGTAATGAGCACTGTTGTGTTGGACTGAAATTAGAAGGACAAGTATCAATTCCCGCTTTTAAATACAAATAAGCATGCAGAAATAAATGTGGTCATGCACATGATTTAGTATACATGTATATTTATTATTTTTTTCTCTACTGATAAGGTCTGGAACTAGTTAGACACTGTAACCATGAGGATACAGTTCAATAATAAAATGGAAGTCATTGAAGGAGTGGTTGATTTCAGGGATCCTTGGAGAGATGGTTGATTCCAGAGCTGTCAGGAACAACACAAAAATTAACCATGAGCTTGCATGCTGTCAGAACATGAAGAAATGGTTCCTATGGACAGAGGTATGTCAAAGGCATCAAGAGTCAACTCAAAGATCCACTATAGCCTGCAGGAGGGATGGCTTTGCAGGTTAAGGCATTTGTCTGCAAAGCCAAATGACCCAGATTCAATTCCCCAGGACCCACAGTTAGCCAGATGCACAAGGGGATGCATGCATCTGGAGTTTGTCTGCAGTGGCTGGAGTTCCTGGCGCACCCATTTTCTTTCTCTTTCCCTCTTTCTCTAATAAATAAATCAATAAATAAAAATAAAACAGAAAAAGATCCACTATAGAATAATTTAAGTAACACAATACATAACAATTACATTATAACTAATAAATCTTAATAAATATCCATGAGTCTGTATTGATGCTATAGCTAATTGAATAAATAAATAAGAAAAATCATCTTTCTGTCTTCTTGATAGAAAGGTTCCAATTAGTATATGTCATTTGTGATTCTTTCAGAGTAAAGTAATGGTACCTTTGTATAATTTGAAATAAAAGCACTTAAAATTTCTAAATTATCGCTTTATAACATTCTTAGTTTCAACACTTGACTTAATTTTGTGATAGTTTTATATTAAAATAGTCTTTTTCCCCATTGTGCCACCATTCATTCAAGCAACATTTATTCTTAAAATTCATTTGAAGTAAAAATAACTAAATTGACTTTTATATCGCTGTAGTCAGATATGTTAAAATGTACATTTAAGTGGTTGTGCCATGTACAGACATATTTCTTGCATATATATGTTACATGTTCATGAGATTGCTTATCTACTAGTCTAGTCACCTCATCTTGTGGTTAATATGAAAACTTGAAAGCTATTAAAATATTGTCTGGTCAGGGATTTACAACCCTTCACTTTGGACAGTGCTTAGACAGACTTCCCAAAGTCCATTCAGGTCCCCATTGTTGTTTTTGCTGTATTTTTACAATTTTATTCTTTTCATTTTGTACATTTCTGCTAGTCTATTTTTTCATGAAAGTGACATATAAACTAAGTAGTTTGGAAATTGTAAGAAATTTTATTGTGTTGCTGTGGATGTGACAGTATGTTTATAACTTACTAATATATGAATTGATATTAAGTATGTCTTCTACATTTCCTTCTTGATGTGACATAGTAGTGTTCTGTTTTCATTTTGTTCTTTCTCTGTATCTTATTAAAACAGCAAAGAGTTATAAAAAAAAAAGGTTCCAATTAATAAAATAGAAGCCATGAAAATCACCAGTAGATATGCAAACTAATACTAAAATTACTTCATGACCATTGGTGAAGTGAAACAGAATACAATCTCTAAGATTACAGCAGAAAAATGCATAGTTTTATAATGGAGAATCCCGTCATATATGACCTGAACCCAAGACACTTGGTTAATATCACTACCAATAAAACATATTTGTCTTATATACTCCCCAGAATAGACCACCGATGACACTTGCTTTTCTGGTATTCTTTCTGGAAATATATAACCTCAGTCTAATCATGAGAAAATGTAAGGTTAATCCAAATATAGAAAAAATATTCAAAAATTGAGCTGGAGAGATGGCTCGGCAGTTAGAGGTGCTTGCTTGCAAAGCTTGCTTGCTGACAGCCTACATTTTCACTAAGTAGCACATGCATCTGGAGTTGTTTGTTGTGGCAGGAAGCCCTGGCATATTGTTGCAGTCAGGTTCACATTGCTGGCAGAAATTACCCAACCAAGAGCATCTTGTGGGGAAAAGATTTATTTTGGTTTACACGCTCAAGGAGAAGCTCCACAATGGCAGGGGGAAATGATGGCATAAGCAGAGGGTGGACATCACTCCCTGGCCCACATAAGGTGGACAACAGGAACAGGAGAGTGTGCCAAACACTAGAAAGGGGGAACTGGTAATAATACCCATAAGCCCAACCCCAACAATACACCACCTCCAGGAGGCTTTAATTCCAACTGGGGACACCTGAATCAAACCACCACATTCCTCCCCATGCCCCCTAAACTGATACCAATACATGATGTAAAATGCAATATATTCATCCAACTATAAAAGTACCCATAGTTTTTTATCAATTCCAATGGTGTTCATATATAACCATAGTCCAAGATCTTTTAACTGAGCCATAATACCAAAATTAAAAAAAAATCCCCCCAAAATCATAATGGCACAGAATAAACACTCACACTGCAAAAGATGGCATTGGGCATAGCAAAGAAATATTCAGCCAAAACAAGATTTAAAACAGGGGAAACATCACACTCTGTAGCTTCAAGTCCAACAACTCTAGCCAGTGACAAATCTCCAAGTCCGATAATTCTAACCAGCAACAAGTTTCTAAAGTTCCAATTCCACCCCTCCAGCTAGACTACTCACAGTCCTGTAAATTTTCATGTGGGGCCAGCAGCTATCATTGGCAGCCATCTCACAGTCCCTGCATCTCCACTGGAACCCACGGTTCATCCTCATGGCTCCATGGGGTCTCCATGCAGGCATCCAGCAAACCTGCTTCACACTGCCTATGGCCATTTCCAAACCACAAGACCGTGTTGCAAACTCTATGACCGACCCTCTCTTTCCTGCATTTCTTATACTCCACAATACCAAGTAGGATGCAATTTGTTAATGCCGGGGGGGGGAATAAAGCAAACTTTGAAGAACAGGACACTCCTTGAGCACTCAGGCCCCTTCAAAAGAGTCCACATTCTTCCTGTTGCCCTAGTGCAGGTCGGCTGGCCCAATCTCAAGGGTTGTAATCTCTCAATTGTAGCTGAATGGGAAGCAGTTCACCCAAAGATCTTTTTTTTTTTTTTTTTTTTTCTGTGTGATATCCCTCTGCTCACACCAGTCCATTTCTATGTAAAGCAACCCTGCACAACTTCTCAGGACACAGGCATAACAGCAAGCTTCTCACACAAACTGCTAGCCCAGTCCAAGCAAAGCTCTTTCTCACCCTCATAAGCCAAACCTCACAGTCCACAGTTCTTACTGCATTCAGGTCTTTCAAGTCTGACCAGAAGAGACCATCAAGCTTTACTTACAGCACTACAAGGCATCTTTTAGGCCAAGATTTCAAATCCTTCCATATTCCTCTTGAAAATCAGCTCCAAAAGGCCAAAACCACACAGTCAGGTATCTAGCAGCAATCCCACTCCTTGGTACCACTTTATTGTTGTAGTCAGGTTTGCATTGCTGGTAGAAATCACCCAACCAAGAGAAGCTTGTGGGAAAAAGAGGCTTATTTTGGCTTATAGGCTTGAGGAGAAGCTCCAAAATGGCAGGGGAAAACAATGGCATGAGCAGAGGGTGGACATCAACCCCTGGCCCACATAGGTGGACAACAGGAACAGGAAAGTGTACCAAACTCTAGCATGGGAAAACTGGCTATAATGCCCATAAGCCCAGCCCCCAACAATACACCACTTCCAGGAGGTTTTAATTTCCAATTGCCAGAACACCTAAGTTTATGGGGACACCTGAATCAAACCACCATACATGCTCATACTCACTCTGTCTGCTTCTTGATTTCTAAGACTAAAGAGATAATCAAAACTTCCCCCAAAAGAAAAGTCCAAGACCAGATGGCTTCTCAGTTGAATTCTATCAAACTTTCATAGAAGAACTGAAAACAATTTTTCTTAAACTATTCCACATAATCAGAGACCAGGGAATCCTCCCGACTCCTTTTACAAAGCTAGCATCACTCTAATACCATAACCAGACAGAGATGCAACAAGAAAATTATAGGCCTATATCCCTACTGAACTTAGATGCAAAGATCCTGAATAAAATCCTTGCAAACAGAATACTTCAATACATCAAAAGCATTATCCACCTTGATCAAGTAGGGATCCCAGGGATGCAGGGATGGTTTAACATATGGAAATCAGTCAACATAATACACCACACAAATAAACTGAACCATAAGAACCACATGATCATCTCAATTGATGCAGAGAAGGCCTTTGACAAAATACATCACTTCATGATCAAAACACTGGAAAGTTTAGGGCATGGAGGGTTTATATCTCAACACAATAAAAGCTATATATAAATCTCCTAAAGCCCAAATAATACTAATGAGGAAAAATTCAAGGAGTTCCCACTGAGGTCTGGATCAAGACAGGGGTGCCCACTCTCGCCACTGTTCTTCAACATAGTACTGGAAGTACTAGCCCAAGCAATAAGACAGAAGAAAGAAACAAAAGGGATTCAAATTTGAAAGGAAGAAGTCAAGTTAGCCCTATTTGCAGATGACATGATCCTACATATAAGTGACCTGAAAGTCTCCATCCCCAAAATTCTAAAGGTGATTAAGTCCATCAGCAAAGTGGCATGATACAAAATCAATGCACAAAAACCAGTAGCTTTTCCATATGCAAATGACAAATATACACAAAAATAAATCAGTGAGGCTGTCGCATTTTCAATAGCAACAAAAATATAAGTACCTTGGAATAGCAGTAATGAAGGATGTGAAAGAACTATATAATGAAAACATAAAAGCACTCAAGAAAGAAACAGTGGAGGACTTGAGAAGATGGAAAGACCTCCCCCATGCTCCTGGATAGGTAAAATTAATATTGTGAAAATGACAATTCTACCAAAAGTAATATACAGATTTAACACAATACCAATAAAAATACCAGCATCATTCTTCACAGAGATTGAAAAAAATGATCTCAAAATTCATATGGAATGGCAGAAGGCCTTAGATATTCAAATATATCCTCAGCAAAAGAAACACCTCTGGTGGTATCACAATACCTGATCTAAAGCTATATTACAAATCCATAGTGACAAAAACATTGTGGTACTGGAACAAAAACAGAAACATAGACCAGTGGAAAAGAATTGAAGAGCCCAGACCTTAGGGCAAGCAACTACAGCTGCTTGATCTTTGACAAGTTGCCAGTAATGTAGTCTGGATAAAAGACAGCACCTTCAACAAATGGTGTTGGACAAACTGGATGACAAGATGTAGAAAAATGAAATTAGACCCACTCATTTTGCCATACACAAAAATCAAGTCTAAATAGGTTAAAGACTTCAATATAAGACCTGAAACTCTTCAACTACTGGAAGAAAAAATAGGAAGTACTCTCTATGTAGGACTGGGAAAAGATTTCCTGAACCAAATCCCAGTAGCCAAGGAAACTAAACAAGCACTCAACCAATGGGATCTTATGAAGCTAAAAATATTTTGCACAGACAAACATACCATATGCAGAGCCAATAGATAACCCACTGAATGGGAGAAAATCTTTGCCAGCTATACCACTAACAGACTCCTAATATCTAGAATCTGCAAAGAACTCAAAAAAAAAAATAACAATAAAAAAATCAAACAACCCACTTCAAAAGTAGGGCATAGAACTAAATAGGGAGATCTCAGAGGAAGAATCACAAATGGCAAACACATGCTTAAGAAAATGTTCAACATCCCTAAGCACTAGGGAAATGCAAATTAAAACATCTATAGATTCCACCTTACCCCATTAAAAATCAAATGAAAACAAATGTTGGTGAGGCTGTGGAGAAATAGGAACCCTGTCTGGTAGGAATGTAAGCTGGTACAACCACTGTGGAAATCAATTTGGAGCTTCCTGGAAAGGATCAATATTGACTTACCAACAGACCCTGTTATTCCTTTACTGGGCATTTACCCTAAAAGCTCCATATCTCTGTTCAGAAATATTTGCTCAGCCATGTTTATAGATGCTCAATTCATAATAGCTAAAAACTGGAATCAACCCAGGTGCCCATCATTAGATGAATGGATAACCAAAATGTGGTATATCTACACAGTGGAATTCTACTCAACAGTAAGAAAAAAATGACACATCGAAATCTGTCGAAAAATGGTTGAACTTGGAATAGATCATTCTAAGTGAACTCACACAATCACAGATAGACAACAGTCATATGATCTCACTCATCTGCACTTCCCAACTTGGATCAGCCCAAGTTTGCTGACATAACTAAATAACACCTTGAGGCTTGAACAATAGGGAGGGTAGGGCCTGGGGGAAGGGAAAGGGTGGAGGGGGGACACAAAAGTGAACCCAATTTGAATGGGTACCATAGAATTCTGTATCCTCAAAGTTAGACTAAAAGGTGGAAACCTCAAGAGGACCTTAGAGAGAGCACCTGAATCAAAGGGCTCTGCAGAGAGTGAGATGAAACCTAACCTTAAAGTTCTCCTGTGTCTCTTTCTTCTCTGGCTCTTTCTTTTTCCTTTTCCCTTGGCACTGGCCTGTAATTCCTTGTACCAGGATGTGGTCTACATCCACAATGAGCTGTTGATCAGAGAAACCTACTAGATCTCCCAAAACCAACAAAACAGACTTCTGTTAGAGCACTTGATTACCCACCAGAGGTTAATAATAAGACCCTACTGCTAAAGACACCAAACACTGTTGGCACAGACCATGAAGAGACCTGGTTGGAATCCAGAGGAGAGCCAGTCCCCAGACAACTAGCCCATCTAGTGCTTGAAGGCACTACATGAGCTACCAGGGGAAAAGTGGGCAACATCTATCCAAGCAACTCAAAGTCTAAGCAACTCAGAAGCAAACAACATGACATAATGTTCACACAAGTGCAATACTGGCACACAGCCATGTTGGGTAACCATCTGATCTTGGATTGGCTAATATACCCACTCAGTGGAAAGGAAACCATATCTGGAACTGGGAAACTAGTCAGAATTATATCCAGATAATGATTCTGCTTTCCATTGTCATGCTCCCACTAACCTTAGACTAAGCAAGTATTTAAACCCCTTTTATTCTCTCTAAATTAATAATGGTAATCCCATTTAACTGGCACTGACTTCACTATCTGTTGGAGAATCTCCTTCTCTTATTCAGATGAGAACTGGAACTGAGGAGATAAACGACCAGTAGACTCACCCCAACCCCAGCTGAAACCACAGAGGAATTGGGAAAATGGGCAAAATGCTTCTTTCTTAGCTAAGCTGATATCAGCACAAGTGTGATGGAAAAAGATACTGAGGACACTAAACACCTACCAAACCAGAGATCCAGAGGCTCCTAAGCACTCATCACTGAAGTAGACTTAAAATGTTCCCAGCATCACTCAAGGAATTTTGTGGAAGAGGGAGCAGAAATATTGTTAGAGCCAAAAGTTGGGATATTTTGCACAGAGACATTGCCTTCCCCTACCTTCAATGCATGACCCACAGTCCCTATGGGGTTGACCTGCATTCCCAATGAGGAAGGCCTCTTCAAAAAAGGGGCAGGGAGGAGGGAAAGGATGGTACCAACATGTAATGTTTACATACAAAATATGTCCATATCTAATAATAAAAATAAATAATTTTTAAAAAAATAATGGGATCTTGGTGCTGGAGAGATTGCTCAGTGGTTAAGGCACTTGCCAGCAAATCCAAAAGAGTCATGTTAGATTCCCCAGTACCCATATAAAGCCAAATGCACAAGGTAGCACATGTGTCTAGAGTCCATTTGTAGTGGCTGGAGGCCCTGGTGCACCCATTCTTTCTCTATTTATACATACTTACATACATACAAACATACATACATATGTGCATATCTGCCTGTCTCTTTAAAATAAGTAAATATAATATTAAAAACTAAAAAAAGAGTTTAAAAAGAGAAAAAAATCTTGAAATTCGTTGGTTGGTTAGGGATCTGTTACAGTCAACTTTGCATTTCTGACATAAAACACCCAACCTAGAGAAGCTGGTGGGAATAAAGGGTTTGTTTTGGTTTATAGACTTGATGGGGAGTTCCATGATGGCAGGGGAAAACAAAGACATGAGCAGAGTGTTGACATCACAACCTGCCCAATATCAGGTGGACAATAAAAACAGGAGAGGGGGCTAAACACCGGCATGGAGAAACTGGCTATAACACCCATAAGCCTGCCCCCAACAATACACCACTTCCAGGGTGTTCCAGTTCCCAAATTGCCACCATCTTGTGACCAAGAATTTAGAACGCATAAGTTTATGGGATCCACCTTAATCAAACCACCACATTCTGCCCTTGGCCACCATAAACTGATAACCATCCATGATCTAAAATACAATGTATTCCGTCCAACTTTAAAAGTCCATATAGTTTTATCAAACCTAATGATGTTCAAACATCCCCATAGTAAGGTCTTTTAACTGATCCATAATACAAATAATAATAATAACAATAATAATGATAATAATGGCACAGATTAAACATTCACACTGCAAAAGATGGCACTGTGCATGGCAAAGAAATATTCAACAAATACAAGATTTTAAACAAACAGGGTAAATATCAAATTCTGTAGCTCCCAGTCTGACAACTTGAATCAATAACAAGTCTCCAAGTTGATAATTCTAACCAGTAAAGAGTCTCTGGAATTCCAATTTCGCTTCTCCAGATAGTCTATTCACAGTCTGGGATAACTTCATCTGGTGCTGGCTGCTCTCCATGGCAGCCATCCCATAGCCCTGGCCTCTCCACTGGGTCTGAAACTGCAACCCAGTTCATTATCATGGCTCCATTGGGCCTCCTTGCAAGTCATCCAACAAAATGCCTCTTTTATACTGCTTGCCTGTGGCCATTTCCAAAGTATAAAACTGTGTTGCAAATTGAATGACCCTTATGTCCTGCATTTGTTATGCTCTGTAATACCAGGTGGGCTACCAAGGGGAAATAAAGTAGACTTTGAAGAATATGACACTCCTTCAACTTTCAGGCCCCTTCAAGAGTCTGCATTCTTTCTGTTGTCCCAATGCAAGTCAGATGACCCAATCTCAATGTCTTAATATCTCAAACAATTACAGCTGAATGGGCAGAAGCTCCAGCCCAAATATTTGATTTCTGTGCCATATCCCTCTGCTCACACTAACCTATTTCTATGCAATGCATCCCTGCACTAGTTCTCAGGAACACAGGCATAACAGCAAGCCTCTCACACAAACTGCTTCTAGCCAAGTCCCAATAGAGATCTTTCTCACCCTCATAAGCCAAACAACACAGTCAATAGTTCTTACTGCATTCAGGTCTTTCAACTCTGACCAGAATGGTCTATCAAACTGTACCTACAGCACTGCAAGGCTTCTCTTAGGCTAAGGTTTCAAATTCATCCACGTTCCCCCTGCAAAGAAGTTCCAAAAGGCCAAAGCCACAGAATCAGGTTTCTATCAGAAACAACCCCACTCTTGATACCAATTTTATTGTTGCAATAAACTTCACATTGCTGACAGAAAACACCTAACCAAGAGCAGCATGAAGGAGGAGAGGCAATGAGAGAGTGTGCCAAACACTAGCAAGGGAAAGGTGGCTATAACACCCATAAGCCTGCCTCCAACCACACTCTTCCCCCAAGATGCTCCAGTTCCCAAACTGGCACCAGCTGGAGACCTAGCATTCTGAAAACATGCATTTACAGGGGACACCTACAGCAAACCGCGATAGGATCTTATCCTGGGTTATTTATTTGGGTAGGGCGAAGAAAAACACAAGGATTGTTGGAAGAGGGAGCCAGGAGGACCAGAGTTAGATCAGAAGAGAGGAAGCTGACAGTGTAAGAAAGTAAAGAAACACTGGAAGACACAGGACAGTGAGCTAAGGAATAAAGCTGGCTTCTAGAAATTGGAAAATATGAGGAAATCAATGCTTCCTTTTGGCCTCCAGAAGGAACACTGGACTGATGACACCCATCTGCACGCGTAAGGCAATAGGTATACGGTGTACAAACCACTGTGCGCTACTTTGTTACAGCAGCAGCAAGCCACAAATGCTGCTCATGTTTCTCCAGCTCCACAGCTTCTCCCGTGACTGAGGAGTGCAGATTCCATAGTCAGACGGTCAGGATTTGAGCTACAGCTCTGCCATGTAACTCCTGAAGAAAGGCCATACAGGCTTCCTGTGCCTCTGCTCTCTCCTCTGTGCAGAAGGATATTATGGTATGGATATAAATACTAAGATTCAGTGAGTTGTAATATTTAAAAGAGAGTGATGCTAGGCATGTCGTCAGGATCTTGTAAGTACTTGTGTGAGCACTGGGACCTTTTTAATACTCCCCCTTCCTTCTCTTACTCCTATAATTTCTCATTCAAGAGAAGCAAGGATGGAATATTGAAACATAAAAGGGTTTGATTATAATCTGATTATAATCCTGTAAGAGATTTCCACTGCAATTCAAATTAAATCCAAAATTCTAACCAGGATCCACTAGCCCTGGCATGACTTATCACCTGACTCTGTCCTCGCAGTGCCCCTCTCTGCTGCCCATACCAGAGGATCACACTGCACTTCACTCTTCTTCTCAGATGCATGAGACTTGTTTCTTTCCTGGGGTCTTTGAGTGGGCTGCTCCCTGATTTCAATACCACTTCCTTCACATGGGCAGCTGCTTCTCAAAACTCACTCAGTCTCCTCCTTTACAACACCTTTTCTCATCATTCATCCATGCTCTTATTACATCATATCTCTTCTATGAAAAGAGCCTACTATTAGATGCTCAGTACTCAGTGCTATACCTAACATACTATTGATGATGTTTACAAAATGGATGAAGATATGATGTATGTGTGAGTTTTTGTTGTTATTTGTTTGTGTTTATTGAGGTTTTTGAGCCATGATCTCCCTTTTTAGCCCAGGCTAGTCTCAAATACATGATCCTTCTGCCTCACCCACTCTAATGCTCAGATTACAAGTATAAACCACCATACCTAAGTTATTGGCATGTGATGGGGTACGTAGCATGGCTTCAGGTTGCAGAGATCAATTCCCAGACCAGACACAGTTTATGGGAGAAAGAAGGGATTTCTTTGAAGCTTACAGATCCATGGGGAGCTCCATAATGGCAGAGGCTGGCCCCCTTTCACAGGCCTGAGCAGAGGGAGAAACCAACTCCATCACCAGCAGAAGCAAACACACTTCAGAAACTCCAGGCAGAACTCAGGCACTTTGCATATCTTTACACTGGAATTCCAGATCCACCTCCACACCTTAGGGCTGGACCCTGGGATCCACCCACAGTGACACCTCCTCCAGCCCCTTGATTAAATTAAAACTGTAATAAAATCTGGAGTATATTGAGACCATCCAGTCAAACGACCACCCGGTATGAAGTATCATATTGTTGGGCCTCATGCACTTAATGAATTATATCATGCAGCTGTAAATCATCCCTGTCAACAGAAAGGCTTATCTAAATGCAAATAATTTCTCCCTGTGATGAGGTCCCTGGCCTTTAACAAGTTTCTCTGGAGACAGTTTCCACAAAGTTGCTTAAAACTGTGCCTTAATTTCAGCCAAATATATTTAACCTCTAAGACTCATCCTGTCTAAACTTTAATTCAATTGTTCTTATCTCAAATCATTATAAACAGTGCAATCTATGATAGCTACATGAGGTTAGTACTATTTGTCAGAGCTTAGCCCTCCAGTCGCTCACAGGGAGCTTCTATTTCTGGAATATGCAACGGGCACAGACATCTTATCAAAGGAGAGAGTAGAACAATGGTTACCATTTGCTGGAGAAGGGGGGAGTGGGAGAGGTTAGTCAAGAAGAAGCAAGTTATGTTTGGGCGAAATAACTTCTGAGGCTCGAGTGCATAGTAGGGTGACTATGTGATGATTATGGAAGTCACATTTGTTAGAGGAGAGGAGTTGTATGTTTCACCACAAAGGAAGGGTACATGTTTGAGATGGCAGAAGTAGTTTTTACCCTGATGGGATTATTCATGAGATATGCATGTCTTGAAACTTTCCGACATACCCCACAGATGTGTGCTATGACTCTGTATTAATTTTTAAACAGAAGGGAGAATTGAGACCTGATAGCAAAAGGAAAGGGGACCTCATCAGCTTTTCAGAAGCTCTTAGGATCTGCCAGCATAGTGTTGGGCTGGTGGAACGTGGGCGTCAGCTGGCATGACTCTGAGACCTCTCCTTCCACGTTCATTTTCCCTATCTTGTAAATGAGGATACGCACAAGAAGGCCTTTCTCAGTCTCTATCTCAGTAAAGACTTTCCAGAGCCTTCGCTTAAAATATAAGATAATTTTGTGAGCTGAAGAGTGCATTTTTATGTCTGCCATACGTCTTTCACTGAGGTGCTAGCTGGCTACCAAGCTTGGAGTGTAGCTTGGAGAGAAGATGTGATAACTACTCTGTAGCCATTTGTTTTTGATATGACAAAATGCAACACTGGGATTTAGGATTAATAGGAGTAAACAGATTCCTGGAGGGCTCCTTTTCTTCCTCAGGACACCCATGTGTAACCCTGGGGAGGCCTTGTGGACCTTACAAGTGCATACCTGGCATATCAACTGACAGCCAGAGAGTGCCCGTGTTACTCAGAAGGAAAGATGGTATATCTGATAATCTGCAAGAACAAAGACTCCAGTTACTTTACCACTCTTGCCTGAGGGTCTGGAATTAATTGCGTTTCTTTATACCCCATCTAATTTTACAAACTTATACTCTCCATGGCAGTGTACTAATTTACCACCTCATCTGAGATAAGACCTTGCCAAACACTAATAACATTTAGAAAATGCTGTCAGACCACTGAGTCTAAGCCCCTTGCCTTCCATCCCTCACCACACACATCTACATGGCTCACTCTGGCCGTAAGGCAGGGACAACCAGTCTCAGAGGACATGAAAACACCAGCATGACCTGGTGCCTCAGAAGGTCACTTCTACAACATGAACAGCTTATTGTCCAGAAAACCTCATGTATCTGCTCCAGCATCTGTCAAAATAGGTGACTGGGAAGAAAGAATTGACCTGCTTTTCACAAAGGAATTCCAGGATATTCGCCACATGTGCATTGACCGCATGCTTGCTGTGTGAAGAGACTGCTGTCAGTCGCCCTCCCCTCCAATCTGACGTTTTACTGAGCTTAGTTTCAGTTACCTACTGTCAACCTGAGACTATATTAACTTTAAAAATTCTTAAAATTTCAGAAATAAAATATTCATAAGTTTTAAACTTACATGCTGTCCTAAGTACCATGATGTGTTCTCAAGTGTACTGCTCAGCCATACCCAGAACTTCAGTCACGCCATTCTCCAGTGGATCCTTTCTGAATGAATGACTCCCCCATGAGTCACTTAGAAGTTGACTTGGTTATCAGATCAATTAGCATAACATTGCAATGATTACATTCAAGTAACTCTTACATCATAGCCTAACAGTACATGACTCACCTCACTTCATCATTATCAAATGGGTATTGTACTATCTTATAAGGAAAAGGGTAAGGACAGTACAATAAGATACTTTGAGAGAGAGAGAGAACATATTCACATGATTTCTACAAAAAGCACATTGGTATCATTGTTATACTCATGTTTTTATTAATCCCTTACTAGGCCCAATCTATAAGTTAAAATGCATTATAAATATGTAGGAGTTAACACCATAGCATATGTAGAGCTTGATGCTATATAGGGTTTTGGGCATCCAGAAGAGGTTTTGGAAGGCATCCCCACGGATAAAAGGGTATTAGTGCTTATAGGTTACTTCCCTTCAATTAAGGGACAAAGAGAAAAATAGGAAGTTACATTTGAAATGATCATAGAAATATCCAGTTTGCAGGTCTAAAGAGGAAAATTGGTACTACCATGTGTGGGGGCTAGGGGACTAAGGGTTTGGATGTTTAATTCAGTTGTGTAATGAATTTATTAAGTCCTGCTCTATTCTAAGGATGAAGCATATGGGTTCAGTGGACGAAGACTTAAACTGCATCATGGTGTGTTACACATCACAGAGACCTAGAGCAAGAATGTCAGGGCAAAGGTAGAAAAATCATAGTCATTGATATCACTAGTCTAGCTTCTCTAGGCAATCAAGTAGCATGTCCCTACCCTTTGAGCTGGCCTGGTGTGCGTGTGCAGAGTATGTGCGAGCATGTGAGTGTTGTGTATGGGTGTGGAGTACAGAACAAAGCAAACCCAGAGGTATGTTTCCCTTTGGGCTCAGATTCCATTTGTAGATACAATTATTTGTTTAACATAGTTACACCATATTATGTTACAGTCTATGATTTATTAGCAAAAGCATTCTTTTTAAATTTCACTTTCCCAAGCAGTGATCGTTTCTTGACATGTTTCATTACTGAGAAATGACATAGACATTTGTTATATTCTCAGACAATAAAATATTACTCTGCTCAAATACCTTCATGGAATATTAAACAAAATGAATGCTGTTCCCTTTGTGTGTTTATCATATCATATTAAAAGTAGAACATGGCTCTTATGTTTTCTTTCCTCACAGACGAGACATTGAAAGAGTGAGTTTAGTTTATCTTCATCCAAATGGCTTTACTTAGCTACATCCAAGGCCTCCAAAGATTGCTATAATATCATGTCAATTATCCAACTCTTCAGAGGTCATTTCTAACGTACCTTTCTTTCAAATAGTCGTGAGGAAGAAATAACCAAAAATTCTCCTACAAACTTGCTCCTTATCCCAACCCGAGACTAAGTTTCAGACAATGATGAAAATACCAAGGAATGGGGCATGATCCAATGTGAAGACTAAAGAATCCATCATCACAGAAACTGGCTGTGGAGAATCCTGGTAAATATATCGTACATAGTTAGCAGCCCACACACTAGATCTTTCCATGAGCACATAAACACCATATGAAACATTTATTACCACTATGAAATACCAAGAACCATTATCCAGGGTGAGTGAGACTTTCATATTCACAGAGTGGTTTGAGTCCACCATAACTACACTGGTAAATGCATTCCTTTTAGACAGGTTTTTCTAGTGCTACTGATTTTGTGCATGAAAGAGCTAATTACAGAAGATAATAAATCATCTTTGAGTTTAAACATATGTATTACACATAAAGTTTGTGTTTTATTTTTTTCAGAGCTGTGTTGATAGTTGAGCTGAATCTCTTTGATGTCTTAGTTTCTCCAGCAATTACCTTCTCCCTGCTGGGGCAAGCAGTTGTGGAAGAAGGGGGTTTACGTAGGCTCACAGTTTGAAGGGGAACTTTCATCATGGCAGCCAAAAGCACAATGCCAGCAGACAGCCACATCCACAAGCAAGAAGGAGGGAGTAAGCTGGCTCTGGCAGGGAAGGCTGGACCACAAAACCCCAAGGCTCGCACATCTCCTCCACCAAGGCTCTACTTCCAAAAGTAGAATAAGTCAGGGGGTTAATCACAAAGACATGTGGATATGGGGGAAAGTTTTCACTCAAACCACCACAACAGCTGTCACATAGAGAATCAACATTAAACTGAGGAGAACTTTTATAAACACCAAAAATTTTAGAGAAGGAAAATCTGCGAACAGTTTTGAAATGACTGTAGGAAATTAGTGAAGCAACCAAAGCAGTCATTACCTCAAGGTCACATGATGTAAATTCTGCGCTCGTCTTTGTTACTACTTTATTTGAACTCAGATCTGTGAGTTAACTGCTCTGTGGTGATTTTCCAGTATTGCTCAAGGTAGAATATAGTTGTTCTCTCTACTGTCAAATGTGTTTGGAAGAATAAAATGAAAGTATGAGTCCAGCAAAACGCAACCAATGCAAGTCAGTTGAACAGCATTTGACTCCCCAGAAAGCCAGAGCCTTGGGTTAACACTTTGTTGAACTCTCTCTGAATTTCACCTTGAACTTGTTCTTGGTAAATGGAGTCCTATGGGAGAGTGCAGATGGAGCAGAATGGATGTGGCAGGCCTGAGCACACACAGGCAGGCTCCTGCCTCTGGAATGATGGGCAGTGGGCATCATTAGTGACTGAGCTGCCACAGCCTGGGAGGCTTTGGTGCTCAGGCTCTAAACTCCATCAGTAAATCATCTTTTCTTGTTTAAAACTCAGGGGGAAATGTTCTTAGAGATACTGAGATAAGAAGATTCATAAGAATGCTTTTGCATTATGGCCTATCAGAGAATTATTAAATTCTTCAATGATTTCAGACTATCCCATTTTGAAAACATCTGCAATATTGTAAAGCAAGTATGTACAGACCTGAAATAGAGTCTCAATTTAGCGACCAACTCATTTGACAAAAAAGACACTATTATATACAGCCATGGAAAAATTATTAATAAGGAAGATGATTTTGAAATTAATGCTTTTGTATTATAAAGAAATTCATGAACAGATTTCTGAATTGTCTATAGGTTATGTATTGCCTTAGGCTTCTGGAATGACCACAGGTTACAGTAAAGGTTAACAAAAGCAATAAATCACTATTGTGTACCCTGTTATTTAAATTAAATTCAGGCTTATATAATATTGACTTAGATAAAGAGTTAAATCTTTTTAGAAAATAGTTCTGATTCTAGGTGTTATGTAGCAAATTCTCCTAATCCTAGCATCTAGGATGCTGAGGCAAGAGGATTATAAATTTAAGGCTACATGGTGAGACCCTACCTCAAAAAAATGTTCTGCTGCAGCCATTTACTCTAGATGTACCAACTAGTATGCTGTTGAAATAATGTCTCAGACATTTATCTAAACAGGGTTTGGTGGGGCATGCCTACAATCCCAGGACTCTGGAGGGTGAAGCAGGAAAATCACAAACCCAAGGCCAGCCTGTGTTTCATATAAATAAAATTAAAAAGGAAAAAAATGTATCTCAATGTTCTCACAGCTATAAAATACTACCAGGCACTCCAGTAGCAGTTACGTAAGCAGAAAGGTCTCTTTTAAAACTGAGTTTTGTTGAGAATTATTTGCAATCTTGTATTCACTGAGAGGAATGACACTGTTTTCAGTATCAACTGAAAAATGAAATTGCTAAAAAATATAAATGTAAGCTTTCAACAAACCTAGTCAGGGGCTGGAGAGATGGCTTGGTGGTTAAGGTACTTGCTTAGAAGCCTGATGTCCCAGGTTCAAATCCTAAGTACCCAAGTAAAGCCAGATGCACAAAGTGGTGCATGCATTTGGAGTTTGTTTGAAGTGGTAGGAGATCGAGGTATGCTCAGTCTCTCTCTTTCTTTCTCTCTCCTTACAAATAATAAATAAATAAATAAATTTTAAAACTCGAGTCAGAAAAATAATTGTATGCTTAGTCAAGATATCACATGTATAGTTTTTATAGTTTTATAATGCCAGTGTATTTTGCATTTTTGTAACTTCATTGTATTATGTGCCACTGCTAGTCAAGTTAGACTTTATAAGTAACCATTTGTTTGCAGAAGAAAACCTTTTTTTGGTATACCTTTTATTTTGGCAACTTTAATGATTTCTTTCCTAATTTTTAAACAAGGAGTCCTGCATTTTCATTTTGCAGTTAACCCTACAAATTATCCACCCAGCCCTGAATATCACACACAGTTCACATTTTCACTACAAATTTACTGAGTGGGTATTTAACCAGTGTGAGCCTCATTTTTCTTTAAACATTTAGAGCTTATTCATT
The DNA here is from genome assembly GCA_036346955.1 of Dipus sagitta. NCBI lineage: Eukaryota > Metazoa > Chordata > Mammalia > Rodentia > Dipodidae > Dipus > Dipus sagitta. Next base: position 319,414,820 of record CM070770.1, read on the forward strand.
CATGTATTTCATTAGCTAGTTTTGCTTAGTGGACATATGTTTCTCGGTATTTGACAGATAAAGTCTAATTGGTGTGTCAGTGTGCATCTGGCCGGTGTGTACATCTGACGAACCTCTGTCAGGGATGAAATCTTTCCCAGGTCTGGGAATTGACAGTGCCTCTGCCTGGTCTCCCAGTATGCTAGTGACATGCTATGACGACATGACAATGACACTTGAAGATGGAGTTTTATAGACCAGCAAGTAAGAAAGCAGTTTTCTATTATACATTCTCAGAGAAAGTTGTTTTCTTACCAACAGCCCACACAGGAAAAGACAAACTCTTTTCCACTTCCTTCTCATGAGCATTTCTTCCTAGCGCCCACTGTCACCAGTGAAACACCTTTCAAACATCCCAGCTCTCCATCTTGTCCAGATACAAGGTCTTGCCCAGAATCCTGTATTTACTTGACCTAAATGGTCCAAACTGGAATACAGCTCATAAATATTCAGCAATTCCAGTGGCAGTGGCCTCAGTGTCTCCTCACCTCCTGGTTCTCATTTTCCACTTCAGTTTGGTCCCTGGTAATTGCCAGGTACTTTATGCAATAGAGAGAGATAAGACTGGTGCTAGTTTACATGCCATTTGGAAATGCCTTCTCTAGACTCCCCCTACCTGGCCTGCTGCCAAGAAGAGAACAGTGGACTTCTATTTCCTATTATGCAAAACGACGATGCCGTGTTGGTGTTGGCCTATGACAGTTCACGCCTTCAGCCTTCCTCTCAGTGTTTGTTGGAGGGTCATGGGCTGACCACACACTTCAAGCTGCTAAAGAAAGCCCGATGGATAAGGCACAGAAGTCACAGTCCAGTTAGAAATACAATATCAGAGTTACAATTAAAATGCCATCACAGTGAGAGAGAATAGAAGCAAGGTACAAAGGGAGTGTTTTCTCACAAATCCTAAGGTAGAGAGGGACGCAGGCCTACAAGAACACAGATGCCAACCTGCCCTAGCAAGATGAGAAGGCAACTCCAGGCTGGCTCAAGATGACGACCAGGACCAGCTTCCTCATTCAACTTCCTTCTAGGAAATCTCGTTGCCAGCTCTGTTTCATTTTTTTCTGAGTGTACACTCTCCTCCTTGACCCACTAATGAAAGTCCTCCACACACATTTAGACTTAACCACTGAAACTCATCCTAATAGGATACCTAATTTATATCTCCAAAGGCTAGAAGAAAGCCTGACCCAAGTTGCCAAGCAGATGACTGCTCAGGACCCCTCTCAGCTTGGAAGCTTTGCTGTTTGGCTTCCCTAAAATAAATCTTTCTTGACTTACACTTCTGTGTGTCTACGCTTTGCGAATTCATTGAGTCCCAATACAAGTGCTCCAGAGCCACTGGCTTGGGGAGTTCTGTGATCATTGAGTGTCTGGAATGCGAGCAAAGCACCATTACTCTTAAACAAGCCAACAATCGGGTGGTTCCCATGCTTGGACGCAGGAGTGGGTTACTGGAGCTGCACAGCAAGAATCCCTGGTAAGCTGTTTGAGAAGGCAAAGAAGAATTTAAATGAGTGTAGGATCAGGAGGTAGAGGAGGGGTACTCATGCTGGAGGGGAGAAATTAATAACAAAATGCCCTGTAGGTATCTCTTGTAAAAGGAGAGATGTGAAAAAGGGTGTGGTGGAAATTGCAGATAATATGTAAGGAAGCAGTCCTAGGCTAGTGACCTTTTATACAATGTATTTCACAGATCCATAAAGATTGGAATTGAATACCTACTAGGTTCTTCTGACTCAATAACTTATCTTTAACATAGCCTAAAGTAACTTTTGAACTTAATATTTTTTAACTTTTATTGATAACTTCTGTTCATGCAGACAATATGCCAATCCCAAATCTCCCTTCCACTGAATACCTTTTTCTTTCTCTCTTCTATTTTGATGGTATCATTTTCCTCCTCCTATTATGCAAGTCTTGTGTAAGTAGCATCAGTCACTATGAGGTCAAGGATCACACGGCCACTTTGTGTGTAGAAGGCAGGATTGCAAAGCACTTTCCCTTCCTTTACTGCTTACATTATTTCCACCACCTCTTCTACACTGCCCCTGAGCCTTGGAAGGTGTGATAGAGTACTCTCACTTAGAGCTGAACACTCCACTGTAACTCTTCTCATCACTTTGGTGAGCCTTGCGTTTCCCCAGTGGTCACCAGCATCTGAAAATAGAATCTTCTCTAACTGAAAGTGAAAGCAGCATTAATATGTGGACAAAAACATAAGTGTTTATAGGGCTATTTGGTGAGCATGATGTAACCATTTAACCATACAACAGTAGTAGTTCCTTCCCTAGGACCTCCCCAGCAATATTTTTTGGGTTTTTTTTAAAAAAAAATTCTTATTTTTATTTATTTATTTGACAGAGAGAAAGAACAGGCATGCCAGGGCCTCCAGCCACTGCAAATGAACTCCAGATATATGCACCACCTTGTGCATCTGGCTAACATGGGTCCTGGGGAATGGTACTTGGGTCCTTCAGCTTTGCAGGCAAAGGCCTTAACTGCTAAGCCATCCCTGCAGCCCAGCAGTAGGTTTTTGATTAGGTTTCAGAACCAGGCATGAATTCCCTCCTGTGGAGCAGGCATCCGGTCTAATCAGATAGCAATTTGTTTCCCCCATAAAAGACATGCCCCCATTGTTGGTATATTTGGCCTGGCTGGCTAGCCATAAAGCCTTCAGAGCAGATTTTATTTCTTGATTACATATTTCAGAGCATCATAAGCTTTAAACAGTTTCAGTAATAAAAGTTACAGCAGATGAAAAATTACAAATTTTCTTCAGACAAAAGAATAGTATAATTCTGGTGAAAATCAACTTCTTTATCCAGAGTAGAGTAGTAATGAGGCCCCTTGGTCAAGAGAAATATTCTCACTCCATTTCCTTTATCTGTGAAATTAGGTAAGAGAACCATTTTCTGAGACCCACCACTACTCAAATTTCTTTTCCTTTCCATATGTCTTTTAGAGGTTGAAGAGATGGCTCAGCTGCTAAGGCACTTGATTTCAAAGTCTAATGACCCTGTTTCGATCTCCTAGTACTCATGTAAAGCCGGATGCACAAAGTGGCACATCCATCTGGAGTTCATTTGCAATGGCTAGAGGCTCTGCCTAAATTGTTCTCTCATATATATAATATATATATGTACATATATATAATTAACTATAATTATATATATATCATATATTATATACTTTACATTTTACTAATATTATATTTATTTTTATATATTACTACATAATATATAACTTTATGATATATAATTATATGTAATAATATTGCATATTATATATATTATATATTTACTTATATATATATAATTATATATATAATTAACATGCTTAATATGTATTTTCCACTTTCCTTCACATCACTCATGTTCTAGTTAAGAAGGAATACCTTATTCTCAGGACCAGCCTTTGCTGAATTGGCTTGAAATTCTATTTAGCTGTTTGAGCCCACTGCTGGTGAGCTACACATTCAATATGAAATGGTTAGCCATGCTATGTAATTAGAAAACACTGTTATTACATGTAAATTGCTATCTATTTTGTGTAATTCTTTTCTTATTCAAATATAACACACTTATGTTAAGGTTTATATGGGTGCAATTTTTGTGTAGATTTCTGTATATAGCCATTTGAAACTAAAATTATGAGAACTCATCTCAACCTAACTGAAATTTCAACTTTTCATCTTCTAGTAATCTGAACACCAAATTACAATGTGTTTAAAAATTACATGAAGTAATGTACTAGTGAACTGTGAGATTTTCAATTTTGAAGGTTTGGCTGGATGTCTTTAAATACCAACATTACGATATTTGTAATTCTGTTTAAATATTTAATCATAGACATTATAATCAAATAAATATGTAATCTTAAACTTCATGAGCAGTCATTCTTCTGAGTAAAAATCTCTACTCCAAGGACACTAGTGACTATTTAAAAAGGTTCATATCCTGACCAACTTCTGAGGCTTTGATAATTATCCTACTACATGACCGAATCTCAGAATCATATTTAGAACAATGAATGTTAAATTGCACCCTTACTAGTGAAATTTAAATATATCCAAGATGCAGAGATTGAATAATATAGTTTATGGAATTAAAAGTACTTAAGATATTAGACTGAAAATTATACAAATATTTTGAATTCAATCTTCACTATGTAAGAACCTTGCCAGATCCAAATTAACCCCAAGGAATACTGATGGGGATCTTTTTATAAATGAATAAAACCATAACTTTATAGTATAAAATGAACATATTGGTAAGATTTTGACTCATTAATTAATGAGAAAACCAGGAAGCACATTACAATTTGTTCAAAGGAGATTTCAAAGACCAGGCAAATATTTATGCTGTTGATGCTGAAATGAATTTCTTTGTTAGGTTTCTTGCACTAAGAAGAAACGAAATAAGTTCTCAATATAGAACTCATTTGTATACATATTGATAAGAAACATCTGTATTACTATCAATTCTTATTTTTGTTACTCTTTGAGATAACATCTCATTCTGTAGCCCATGCTGTTGTAAGCTCACTATGTAGACCAAGGTAGCCTTGAACTCATTGCACTCTACCAGCCTCAGTAGTGCTAGGGCTTCAAGTGTGAGCCACCCCACTCAGCTTGCCATCAATTTTCTAGAAGCTAATTTACACATGCAAAATTGTAAGATAGCTCAAAGACAATGAAAGACTTAAAACCCCATAAAAACTAATAACCAGGGATGAGGAGATAGAGGCTCAGTGGGTCAAGTGCTTACCATATAAGCACTACGACTAGAGTTCAGGTCCCCAGTACTCACATGAGATATCAGGTATATTGATGTATGCTTGTAAGGCAAGCACTAGGGAGGCAGAGACAGAATCCCTGGACCTCCCTGGCTAGCTAGTCTAGCCCAGTCAGTGTGCTCTAGATTCAGCCAGAGACTCCCATCTCAGAGTAAGGAGAAGATCAGTGACAGAGGAAGGCATCCAGTGTTAACCTCTGGCCTCTACATGCATGTGTACACACACACACATACAAACATGCTTACATACACACATGCTCTCCATACCCACACACAATGCATGCATTCACATGCAAAAAGAATCTAATACTCAGAATGCATATCTCCCAAACAATGCATGTTGCCCTTCTGAAAACACCTACTTTGATTCATGTAAAAATATTTCACAGCTTTCCTCATAATAGTCCTATACCCAACCGTGGGCCTATGAGGATTCCTTGTGAAGAGATAATAGAAGCCCTCTTCTAGAAGTCTGACCCCTTCTGCTCGTGATGACCATGCTTGCAGGATGCTGCTCAGAGAAGCTAAGACGGAGGCAGTTCTGCGCTGAGCTCTGAGGGCTGAAGGGATGGCATCTTTCCTTACCCATCAAGAGGGTCACTGTGGACATCCCCATAACAGAAGACAGGCTAGCAAGAGAAGAACAGAAACAACCTTATTTCATCAAAGTTTTTACATGGCCCAGAGCCTGTAGAAAAGAAGGCACAGAAAATACTTTGCATTTATAAGCCTGGGCTTGATGGACAATGGACAGCCATGCCTACAAGTGACCAGAGAAACAAATGCAATCTAACAGTACAGATGGGGAAACCCAGGTTCTCCATGACCTCTCTGGGTAGTGTTTCTTCTTTGCAGCTGTGGGTAAGAGCCCTCTAGACAAGGGTCTTCAAGTGGAGAAGAGGGCAGAATTTCCTTCCTAGCACTTGCCGCTTGTGATAGTTCGCAGAACGTGGCCACGGTGCCGTGCCGTAAGGTATCCTTTGCTGCACTCTAAATGGAGCCCACAGTACAGATCACACTGCACTGTCCTTGCTTTTGCAGAAGTGTTTGTCAGGAGCTTCCTACACCTGTGTGGCACTTACCAGAGGCAAATTTAGCTGTGATCTTGAGGCTTCGATGGAACCTATCAACTGCAAACATTTGGGGCCCTTACCTTTTTTTTTTTTTCTTTCTACCAAAACGAACCTAAGAGTTGTGTATATTGAAATTAACAGGTAAGTTTGCAACAGGTATGAGCCGCCTTTGGGAGAGGACTGTTTTATCTACTTATTGAAAGTAAGAAGCAATATTTGTTAAAGACTTTTCCAGACCTACGGCAGAGGTCAGCGTGGCTTATACTTCACCCCTGGAAGGACACTGCCCTTGATATGACCCCTTCAACCCACAGTCAAAGAACCAGAAAACTAATCATCCTTCCTTACCTACTGCCACCCTGTCCCCTGCCCTGCTCTGTCCGTCCTCATGCCAGCCCACCTTTCTGCTGTGTCCAGTGGGAGTGTAAACGGAAGAAGAGAAGGGCAGATATGGAGCCTATGTATTTATTAGAGAGAGAGAGAAAAAAATAGGCATTGCAGGCCTCTAGCCACTGCAAACTAACTCTAGACACAGGTGTCACTATGGGCATTTGGCATATGTAGGTACTAGGGAATCAAACCTGGGTCCTTAGGTTTCATAGGCAAGTGCCTTAACTGCTAAGCTCCTCTTAACTCAAGCCCCTCTGAGGAAATATTTCAGGCTCTTTTTGTTTTTGAGGTAGGGTCTCAGTCTAGCCCAGGCTGACCTGGAATTCACTATGTCATCTTAGGGTGGCCTCGAACTTGCAGCAATCCTCCTACCTCTGCCTCCCAAGTGCTGGGATTAAAGGCATGCTAGGCTCTTTTTTTTTTAGTAAGATTATCTTGGGGCTCTAAGATCCTTGGGTACATCATCATATAAACTCAGATGACTGGCAGGTAAGCGCCAGGCTGCTTACCCAGCTTGGCTTGAGAACTGGCTTCCCTACACCCCCCAGTGAACTCTTGAGAGCTGGCCTCTGAAAAGGAGGTAAAACAAAGACTACGCCATATGGTTCGTCTTTTCAGTAATTGCATTTTCAAATGTAATCCTATACACTTTTTCCCCCTTAAATAAAGTCTTGTTTAAAACCAAATGTTGCTCCGTTAACACAGAGTAGGCAAATGGGAGTCCACACATGGATATTGAGATATTCAGTGGTTTCATGGTTTTGAAAAGTTTGAATTAACATGCCGTACTGCGGCCTCTCAGAGAGCAAGGCTGTGCAAAGGGAAAGTCGTTAAGGATCAGCCTGTGTCTTCCACATGGACAAGCTCGCAGGCCACACTCAGCTGCAAATTCAGCTGTTTCGTTTTCTTTTTTCTGTTTTCTTTTCCTTTCTTTCTTTCTTTCTTTCTTTCTTTCTTTCTTTTTTTTTCTGAGAGGATAGGGAATTGTACACTGAAACATATCCCAAATGTACATAATTGAAAAGCATATCTCCAGGCCTGAAGAAGGAGATCTACCTATAGATTCTTCCCTTAAGAAGAAGGTTCAGTGTCCTTGTTTTTAATGTCACTGCAAGGGCAAAACACAGGATTTTTATTAAGGAGTTTTAAAACAGTGAATGTGACCAACAGTGTTTATGAGTGATCACATTTCAAAGCCAGCTTCTGATGACAATAAGAAGTTATCATCACACCTTACGAAATGCCTGGGTTTTCTGTCCACGTGTCAGACAACATGTTATTCCTACTTGGGGTCACCTTTGCGAATGTCCCTTCACACAAACCCAGAGGGCTGCAGAGCGGTGGTCTGTGGTCAGGCCCTGGGGGTGGCTGAAAGGTAGAAAGGTCACCCACAGGCAGGAACATGGCAGGCCATGCTTCTGTTTGCTCTTCCTACACTTACCCCCCTTCTTCTCGAATTAGGTGGTAAGTTCAGCTTAAGCCACCATTTCCCACGCTTCTCAGCATGCAGGGTTTTGGGTACAGAATTAGGTTGGAGACATGGCAAAGTTTCAAGTAAAGGAGGCCATTTTCATGCATATGTCCCTACTGAAAGGCCTGGCTATGGTAGGAGTCTGTGCCTAAGGCCTCCTGTTGGTCATAGCCCAAGGTCAGTGTCAAACCACCCAACCCAGCCTATCCAGAGGCAATGGAGAACAGCTTTCTGAGGCACCTTTGCCACAGTCATGACAAGTCCCTGTGGGGGCCCTCAACTCCCTCTGCTTCAGTCACACTGAAGAGCACCTAATGCCTTGTGTTACGTGACTTTCTGTCTGAAACTCTTAGAATGTGTTTCCTGTACTGCACTCCAACCAACAAGAGAGATCACAGGTCACTAGATGATGATCAACTGCAGAAGATAGGCAGCCAGTCTGAAAACTGATAAACTTCAGAATTAGAAGGGATTGCATCTACTAACCTTCACACGACCCTATCCTCCTTTTTTTAAAAATGGGAAGACCTGGAGAAGCTGTGTGGATTGAAATTAAATAAATTGAGGAATTGAAATTAAATGGATTGAGGTAATGTGGTACAAAAGGCAAAAGAGAAAAAAAAAAAAGTGTGTGTTTGAATCTTAAAGCTGTCACCAATCAACCATATGGCATTAACTTCTCCAAGCCTCAGTGTCCTTTTCTGTAAAATGACGGTACAAGGGAGTGGACTATAGTGGCATCCAGAAACTCATGGCTCTTCTCCTATCCTTTATTCTTTTATTCATAGACACATGGTGTACATGGCTGACCACCAGAAACAGAAATATAGGAAAGAAACAAGCTCTTAAAGTAGTCTCAGGTTCAAGGTCACTTCTGGTCTGTGGCAAATAGTACAAGAGCTGGGAAAATCTGGAAGGTGACACAAGAGTGGGGAGGAATATCCAACAGGGGGAAACATAGTGGAAGATGGACACTGAGGACTGGAAACCCAACCTATCAGGCTTCCTGTGGTTGATTCTTGGCTCTCTAACTGCAGGACAGGATGTTTCTGGCTTCCTGTCACCCTTTCTCACAACCTTGCTCCATGTTCAAGTTATAGAGGTCCCCACTGACCCCTTAGAGGTATCAGAAGTGGCCCCAGACTCCGTCATCACATCTCAGGAGGGTGAGCAGCTGTGCTCCAAGGCCCAGTTCACTGTGGGAGAGAAACGGAGACTAGGGTGGAAGATGGGATGCAGGTCCTTAGAAGAAACCTATATGGTGGCTAACATCACCATCACAGGGCAAGTGGGAGTAAAGCAACAGTCTCAGAAGATTCATCAGGTTGAGGTTGGTAATACCCACATATGATGGTGTGGACAGGAAAAAGACTACCTGTTAGTTATGGGTCTTCTAGGACCCAAAGTTGAGGTCCTATTCAATGCCTGCTGAAGGCTCAAAGTGAAAACTATAGGGCAGGTCAATACAAACCATGAAGGAAGAGTAAAAAAAAAAATATCTCACTGGCACTTACTGGTACAGCAGCATCAATATACATCTCGGTCTACAGTAGTCACTAAAATAATATGGAATCCTTAGAGTAGTTCAGGAAGACTGCCTGTGGACCAAAGAGACAAGGAGTCAGGATGGCATCAGGCAGCTTCAGCAGTTGGTTCAGGGGGCTGCTGCTGCTCTGGCATGCTTAAAAACATGTGTGAATTCAGAGGGGAAGATGAAGAGCAGACTTGCTTCCCTGAATAGAGAAGAAAAGAAGTGATAGCCAGCATAAGTCTCCCCATACTTAATCCTGCTGGAAAAAAAAAAAAAATCAAACAACACACTAGACTGTGCCTAACAGACCTTTTGCAGTAGTAACCTTTTGCTCATTCCCAAGGTTGTAACAAAGGAAGAAAGAAGTGAACAAGGAGGGACACTACTTTGAAGTACCACTTTAGTGGCAATAGTGTGAGTTTCCATCTGATTTTATTATCTTGTGTGTACCCACATCTAAATGCATCTAACACATGTGAAAAGACCCTTACCGACTGGGGCTAACTCTCACTGCACACCCTGTGGTAGTCCCGACATAGCTGCATGGTTTTTGCATATCCCCATGGATTTGCATGTCCATTCATCCCTTCCTCTAAGCATGGCTCCTTAAGGTGCCGCTTACAAACATTAAAGCAGATTCAAACCCTCAGTTTCTCTCTCCCTCCATTTCTGTACATGCTTCCATGGTCCCAGAAGAAGGATGTGGAAAAGGAGTCCACATGCATAGCACCTCTTCCATCTTCACTGCCTGCTCTGATTGCCATTAGCCCCTCTTGCTAGGCAGATCTCTCAATCTGCGTGTCAAAACTCACACACATGTTCATTGTGGATGTTATACAAACAGATCTGGAGTATATTAAAGAGTTTATTTAGAAGTATGAAATAAATAAACAAAGTAACACTTGGTAATAAAGCAAGTGTTCCCAGAGAAAATAAATGACCTCATCCTTCATTGTCTCAGTCAAATGGTACAAGTAAAAGCAAGAGTGAATTTATTTAACTTTCTTAACAATCAAGAGAGAAATAAATCAAATAATCAGGATAATTATAACTATTGTCATCAGTATTGCACATTTGTGTCACTGGAAGTAGGTCCTATATATTTCTCTTTCAAACTCTGTCTATCTTTGGCTTGTTGTTTAAATTCCCCCTCATTCGTTTATGCAGGATCTAATGTAAGCCAGACACTGGACTAGACACAGTAGCTGTAGCAACAAGTGACCCAAATAAGGTCCATATTTGTTAGTTATTTCCTCTCAGTTGAAACATTCCCTTAAGAAGACTCTGGAAGCATGACTCTATAATTTTACAAGGTTCAGCTAGCTCCTGAAACTTAAGGATCCACAAACCCACTTCCCAACATTGTATAGGCAGTTACCTTTCCTGTGGAGAAGAGATTCTCTTCCAGTCCGCAGGCTGAGCAGGGGAGCTCCTGGGATGCAGCTTGGTGTAGTTGCCCATGTTGGGGTTGGCTTCAGCAACACAGCTGTCTGTGAGTTAACCACGCTCCTGCAAGTAATACTTTACCAATGCCAAAATAAGTAACCCCAATAAACTAATCTAGTCTCAAAAATAAAGTTGGAAGAATCATTTCTTTTGGTCTGTGGTCAACACCTTATGTGGAATAGAGAGACACACTCCTTCATGACCTCTCGGGAAAAGACATGCAACAGTCCCTGACCTCACAGAGGTTATGTTCCATGGAGAAATAAACATGTCAACATGGGCACAGTGTAAGGGCACCTACACGTCAACATAAGAAAGTATAGTAAGGTGATGGGATACACAGTAACTGGAACAAGGTGGGTCAACGTTAGATAAGTGTTAAGGGAGGCTCACTAGGGAGACTATTGAACAATGACCTTGTTAGTTATTGAGAAAAAGGCAAGAAAGAAAAAAAATGCCAAGGACAGAGGTGCAAAGAAGAAAGGACATAAGTTATGGTGAGGAGTAGGGAGAGCAGATGGGAAGGAGATCAGAGACATAAGCCGGACCTAGACCACCCAGTGTCCTGTGGGTCAGGGGAACACCTTAGATGTTGTCACCACCACCCTGCTGAGTCAGCAACTGCCTGTCAAACAGGCAAAATCAGAAGTAGGCCTGCAAGTTCTTTTTATTAATTAGAAGTAATATTAAACAATGATATGCAATGTTTTAATTAAATAGATAGGCTCAAATACTGAATCTAAAAAATATGCATACATTTGCATGTTTACTCTAGAAAGCTAGTTTGGAGTTTATAGGGTTTTACCACTAAAAGGTATACAGTATACCACCAGGTACTCGACACACTGAATAATCCTTCTGAAACATCTATCTCCACCCACAGGAAGTGAGACCTTTCTTTGCAATACTAAGTACCAGCCTCTTCATTTCAAACCCTGGCTGACGAGAAGTTAAGCATTTGGAAAACTCCTTAAGTATCTTCATCTTATAAAGCCAGCAAAGATTCACTCATGGCTTTTCTTTTTTTGCTAGATCTAGAGCATGGGTCTGAAGAGAACTCACATGATTTTTGGACACTGTAATCCTTTCCAGCCCCTGGAGACAGGGAGGAAGAGTCAATATGGTACCAAAAAAGTAAGCTGAAGCAAATTATGCAATGGCTTAATAGAAAACCCACCATGTGCTGAAATGTTCGCCCTTTTTTAAAATTTATGAACAGTACTTCCTTACGTGTTCCACACCCACATCTCTCGGGGATTCCAAACTGGCTCACAGAGCTGCATCATTCATGAATTAATGTTTTCCTTCACCACCAAAGCTATGAAGGCTGCGTCTCCATCCCACTGATACAAAGGAATTCCAACAATGCCTACTCACCCCAGTTTTGAAGTAAAATGGATGTCCTCCATTTACCTCCACATAGGAGATGGAGCACGAGTGTCTGAGAAAGTATACCAGCTCACAGATGAATACCTCCAGGAGCCTCCCACAGGCTCCCCTCTTAAACATAGCAATGTCTTATCCCACTGCCTGGATAGGATAGCTTTAAATCATCTTTGGGGAGAACATCCTTCTGTGGAACCACAGACAATCGATCACATACTCTCTCTAGACTTCACATTAATCACACACAAGAAAAACATAAACAGGAGGAGGAACAAAGCACTATGAGCAAAGATGTTCATTGAAACATTAAATATAGTGGTGAAAATTAGGGAAAAAAAACCTTAGCTTCCAAAATACTAAAACCACAACAATATTTTACTGGACTTGATCACAACAAATGGTCCTTATATAGCATATCAATTCAAAAAATATTTGCAAGCTATTCTGTTGAAAAGAAGAGTAGCTTATTTTTTTATTTATTGTCCACCCTATTTTAAATTTGTTATTAGTAGATACAAAGTGTTCATCTTTCTTGCTCATAATGCTTGCGTACCATTCTGTAACAATCAACTCAGGGTACTTAAGTTACTCATCACCTCAAACATCTATCATTTCATTGTGACGAGATAATTCAAAATCCTTTCTTCTATTTTGAATTACACAATACAATAATTTTCCTTATAATCTCATTTTGTATAATAGAAAACCTGAATTTATTTCTCATATTCAGCTATGACCCATTAACCAATCTCTTTTTATTCTCTCCTTGCCCTCCCAAGGTAATCACTATTTTGCTCCGTACTGTGATCTCAGCTCTTTGGGGATCCACATATGAATTAACCCATATAGTATTCATCTTTCTGTTTCTGGATAATTTCATTTAGCATCATGATCTCTTGATCCATGCGTGTTGCTCCAAATGATGGAATTTCATTCATTTTATGACTAAATCGAATTTTGCTTTCATCACATTTTCTTTATGCATTCACCCATTTATGGATATCTGGGTTGATTCTATGTCCTGGCTATTTTGAGTAATATTCTAGGAAACATAGACATGGTATCTCTTCAATGCACTGACTTCATTTCATTTGGGTATATACCCCATAGTGGAACTCCTGGATCATATGGTAATTCTGTTTTTAATTTTTTGAGACAGCACCTCCTGTATCAGGAAGGATTCCCTAGAGGACCGGAACCAAAAGAATGTGTGAATGCATATTTCTATAATCTCCCTGGAGAGTTGCCCATATGGAATCCATGTTAGAAGAGCAAAGAGGCTGGAGTCTGATGTCAGCAAAGGGTGGCAGGAACAGCAGCAGCGGACACACTTGCTCAGAAGCAAAGCAGGCAGGTGCATGCTGTTTGCTCCTCCAACCCCACTTTACAGTGAAGCTGCCTGCTGGGAGGTGCTGACCAGTGTAAGGACAGATCCTCACTTAGTCATCTCTGAAAACGCCTCACAGACATGCCAAGGTGTCTCCCAGGTGATTCTAAATCCCATCAAGTTGACAATCGAGACCAACCATCATATCTATAGCCATGGCTTTTTTTATATAGTGGTAATCTCATGGCTATGAAAATCTACATTCCAAAGCTTAAATAGGTTAGGTGGCTTCCATGGGGTTACACAGGTAATGTGTGTGAGACCTAGCATGAAAGAATGGAACAACCACAGTTTGGAGACAGGCAGGATTATTTTTGAATATTAGCACTGCCACCATCTGTCGTTATATTTTATGAAGATTGTTAATCAATGTCATTTTCTCATAAACATAGCAGGATGGTTGAGATATGATTAAAGAGCCAGACAGCAGACAGTGTTGCCTAGCATGGAACTATGATATGGAATCCCAGTTTCTTTTCTCTCCTAATTGATAATCACACAATCTTTTTACTAAGTGAGCATGTCAGCTCTACCATCAATGAAACTAGTCACCACGGAATTGTACTTTGTCTGCCTAGTCAGGGGTCATTCTTTGCAACATAGCATTGACTTCTGAACTTCTTGTCTCTTTAAATCTGAAACAGTTGTTGGTGCCTGCACTGAGCTAGTGTCAGAAAATATTGCACCTATTTTCATGTTTGTGTATGTTTGGAGTTTTTTTTTTTTTTTTTGAGTGACCTGAGGCAAAGGATAGTAAGTGGCAAACAAGACTTAGAAATTAAAGGTAATAAATTGCCTGAAAAAGAGTTCCAGGATTTTCTCTCCTTGAGCTATTTGTTTATATTGCCAAGAGTTGTAACAAACCAGGGACTTTCTCCTCTCCCCAGGGAACAAATGTTGCTTTCATCCTCAGGAAGAAAGCAAAGACAGCTGGGCTACTGCTCCTACATGAGCTCCAACATTCAGAAGTTCAGTTCCTCCTTCCCCTCCTTAAGTACATATGACATCTGCATTCCCCCTGTTATCCCAAGGGAGAAATGGGGAATGGCAAACTGGCACATAGTCTGTAAGTGCACAGTATGTCTCACACATAGAAACCTTGCATCTACTCATAAGTAAGTGTGAATAAACAATATGACCCCTTAGATCTCATTTCTTACCCATGGGAGTCTGAGCTCTTTCATCCCTTTTCTGCTTGAAAGACCCTAGGTCACTGTCACCTACAGAGTCCCATCAAATGAACTTATGCATAAGGAGCTCAAATTTGATCTTAGTTCCCACCATAACAAAGGCAGAATTGAATAGAAAAGAGAAATCTGGTTGTCTTCAGAACCAGAGTTGACATCTTAAACTGGATCTTAAATTTGTATTTAGAGAAGATGGAGAAAATCCAGGTTGGTGGAAAGCAGAGTGAGAGAGGCTCACTAAACAGCCAGCCACCACTACCCACCACAAAGCAGCTCTTGACTGCTGTGTCCACCCAAGAACACACAAGGGTCTCTCAGCAGCCCATTTACTCTTTTTTTTTTTTTTTTTTTTTTTTTTTTTAGGTAGGGTCTCACTCTAGCTCAGGCTGACCTGGAATTCACTATGTAGTCTCAGGGTGGCCTCGAACTCACAGCAATCGTTTTCAGTGGCTGGAGGCCCTGGAGCACCCATTCTCTCTCCCTTTCTCTCTCTCTCTCTCTCTCTTTCCCTCTCTCCACCCCCCTCTTTCTCTCTCTCTCTCAAATAAATAAAATATATTTTAAAAATACTTAAGCACTAAGTTGCATGTGTGCGTGTGTATGTGTGTGTGTTAATAGAAGGAAAGGTTTTATTTCAAGCTCACAGGTTAGAGGGGAAGCTTTACTACGGTAGGGAAGGCATGGCAGGACAGGCAGGCAGCCTGCTCACCTTCACACCGCAGGAGTGCGGAGGACGTGGCAAGAGAGAGCTAGCTAGCACTGGCAAGTGGGTTGGACTGTAAAATCCCAAGGACCACCCGCAGTGACAAGTCACCTCCAACGAGGCTCCACCTCCTAAATGCTCGACCACCTAGGGACTGAGTAGGAGGTTTCATCACAAGCTCTTGAGCCTATGAGGAACATTTCATGTTGAAACCATCACAGGCACCTTCTCTAGGAAGAATAGTGAGGTGTGTTTTTTGTTGGCTTTGAATTGTGTTTTTCTGAGACAATGTCTTACCATATAGCCTAGTCTGGCCTTGAACTCAGGATCTTCCTGCCTGGCTTCCTGAGTGCTGGGACTGCCACTGTGCCCAGCTAAAAACTGTGTTCTACACCTTGTTCATCACCTGATAAAAGTGGAGGTGGGGAAGGAGTTTAACAAAACACCAGTTTGTCTAAACTGTGGCAAGAGTCTCCTAACTGAGATCTCATCTTCCTTGATACTGATCCAGGGATCACGTGCACAGTTATTTAATAGAGCAACATTGCTCAATGTAAAAATCTCTCAGTAACCCCTTCTGCCAGTACTGAGTTAAAGTTAAAGAGAAACATTTGCTCTACTTTTAAAGAGTGGAATGTAACTCTTATCAGACTGTTCTGCCCTAAATTTCAATCAATGTCATGAGCCAAAAAACATCACTAATAATTAAGTACCTTTAGGTAAGACAATGACAAAAATTAACTCCCTAAACAGTGGAAAGTATCTCGTCCCCGGTGGCTTCTCTCTGCATGATGACATCAAGCCTACGTGCACAGAATGACTTCAGGGGATAACTGACCAGATTGCCAGGGACCCTTCCTATTGCTTTTCTTTTACAGGTAGCAACAGAAAATATCAGCACCCTGGCACCCTGAGGCATAAGTAAGTCTTAAAAGAATCAGTAGACATTATTTACTAGAAAAGGCTTTGAGGGCTGGGGATTTTGCTTAGTGGGTAAGAGCACTCGTGACACAAACATGAGGTCCAAAGACTTCCCAAGTTCAATTCCCCAGAACCCACATAAAAATCTGGGTGTGGCCACACATGCCCAGTCTGTGGCAGGGATGTGGGGAGGACCAGAGACTCCCTTAGGCTTGCTGACTAAAAACCAAAAGGCAGCTTCATGCTGAATGGCAAACCCCAACTCCAAGAAGCACGTGGGTGAGTAAAAGGGGAGAGCAGACGAGGTTGTCCTCCGGTCTCTGTACCCATGCGGGCCCTGCAGACACATGTGCAGATGCTGCATTCCCATCACATCATGCACCACACCACACATACTCTACACACACCCCAACACATAGGCTTTGGGTTGACAGGAATGATCACTTCTGCCTCTAGGGCTGAGAAATTTTCAGGGAGCAGGGGACAGGCAGAGGGTCACCATTTCCACTGATTTTGATCTCCTTACAGACTCAGCCTCTGCTAAGGCCAAGGCATCCTGGGACCCACCTCCATCCTCTGGGGCTATGAAATCACAGCAGCCTGTAGATCCCACCAAGCTCACTTGACAGGAGTATCCAGGCAGCTCTCACTCTATCCTGGGCAAAAAAAAAAAAAAGCACATAAAGGATGGATTAGACTTTCCATTAGTAACTAGACACATCTCTGCTCGACCATATATGCCCACTGCTTTACTTTCAAAGTGTATAGTGCCAGCCCATTCCATCTGCCTCTCCCAATCTTAGACAAGCGTGTAGTATGTGAGCATGGGCCGAGACTTTGTTGTTGTTGTTGTTGTTGCTGCTGCTGTTGTTGTTGTTGATTGCTATAGAAGTCTAACATTCCCTTCCCACCCAGAGTGGCCTGTTAATAGAACAGGGCTAAATTTTAGAGAATTACTCTACCGTATGGAAGTTGCAAATGAAGACTATTGAAAGCAGAAAGAGCAATGCTCTGGTGTGTCATAGTTTCAAATTCACTCATTTTTCATACAGATGTGAGAAAATCAAGGAACAGGAGGTCAGCAGGTCTATGGAGGCAAGGCTATTCCTCTCCAAAAAGCCCACTGCCTCCCAGGGCAGCATCTAATCACCACAGTACTATCAACAATTGGGCCTGTGATTCTCTTCCAAATAGTTGTTGTTCTAAGACAAGGATGGGGGAGAAATTTTCAGGTGTCTGTTCTGTATGTAGATGTTTGAGTTTCAAAAGCTACTCAATCTTTTTCTTTTTTTTTTTTTTGCAGACAAGTTCATCATGAGAGGTAGGTGTAATAGAGCCTCAACTCCTCTTTCTGAGGGAGAGAAAGAGCTGCTTTTAACCCCAAGGTTTGTTTCCATTTTTATGGCAGATACGCTACTGGAAAATGGTTGAGTCAAATGGCCCACTGGGACAGATGTCTTTATAAAGAAAACATGTTGCCAGGCTCTAAGAAATAGAAGGGCAGAAAAGGATCTAGGTATTAACTACTACTGCCCAGTGCTTAAATCTTATTCTATCTGTCTATTTCTCTCCCTTCTTCCTTCCCTTCCTTTTTTCTTTTCTTTTTATTTTGTTTTAAATATATACAGCCCAGTTCAATAAAAGTTTGTTACCTGGAAGTTCTTTATTGAGCACTTGTCTTCATTGTTCTAAAGACTTTTCCAGTATCTTCAGGCCCCTTCCTGGCCTTTGTCTTCATGGACTGTCAGAGGCCTGCAACCCTAATCACAGTTACCAAACCCTTTGTTAGCCAAAAATTCATCCCAAATCATCAGCTACTGAAACCCTCTGAATGAGACTAGCATGCATACTCATCCTCAGGTTATCTGCAGCCTTGACAAGCATCCAGTATTCATTCATATGGAATGACTAATTTAAAATGCATGGCGAGATAGTGACGTTTTGTGACTGCATTCTGAATTCCCTAAGTGCCAAGCAAATCCACAACCGGCAGCTTGGAAGAGTTATAGGGTCTCCTCCCCCACCACACACACACTTAGAGATTATCATACTAGTGCATAATACTAGTCCTTCAAAGATGGGTCAGAGCCACCCATTTTGTCCAGTGCTTAGAATTACAAGCACTGTGACCATAATTTGCTTCAGCTCCCGCAATCTTTAAGAACTTTATCTGCTGGCATATATAAGGCAACAACCTTATCAAACCAGCATGTGCTTCTTTCTCTGCGTGTGTGTGCATGTGTCTGGAGAGTATGCCCGAGGTGGGTGTGATGTGTGGTGCACTTGCATGTAGAGGCCAGAAGGGGATGTTGCACTTCCTTCTCTTACTATTCATCCACATATGGCTTGAGACAGGGTCTCTCCCTCAACCCAGAGCTGCTGTCTATCAGCAAGCCCCAGTGATTCTCCAGATTCCCTCATCCCTGATTGCTGTGGCCAGAACCCAGCTTTAATGTGTGTCCTGGGGAGTCACACCTGACAGTCTTCACCCAAGAGGCCCTCACGCTGAAGCAGCAGGTGATCTTAACCACTGAGCCACTGCCCACGCTCACTTCTTTCTGTGTCTTATTTCAGTGCAAGCTATGGCATGAGGCGCTGGAGCTCGACTCCCCTTCCTGGGTCTGAACATTAAGCACCCAATGAGCTTCTCTGTTCGTCCTCAAAGCGAGGTCTGGTCCATGAAAGCCCTGTTCTCATACTTGAGAGCTGGATAATTTTTTGACCACCATGAGCTGCCTATAATCCTGGGACAGACTTTTCAAAGGGTGCCATTCATTACCTCACAAATCCTCCAGTATGTCTGCCTTGGGTTTATTAGTTCAGTGAAATTTTGATGGATTTAAAAATATATATAAGTGACTGCAGTTAAATGTCTGTGCAGCTCTCACCCACATAGGAACTAAAAAAAAAAAAAAAAAAATGAGCAGGCCACGGGAATAAAGAAATGAGCAGGCCCAAGTGCTGTGGAGACGAACACACCCCATGGGCTTTGTTTGGTGGGTGACAGTTTCACTCTTGGAAGCCTGGCTACTCTTGGATATGCTTGAAATTTTTCTTATACTATACAATAACTTTGCATTTAGAAAGTTCTGGCAAAGTGGCTTCTTCATACTTTATGCCTCTATAACTGCCTCTAAAGAAGGCAGGCATCTTAGGGTAGGAATAAAAGATACAAAGTTTAGTCACAGCAAAGTAGACAGATTTGTGAATTTTCTGATGAATTTTTGTCCCGATAACCTTGACCATGTAATGAATACCAAGCCACTGATAACATGCTTGTGGACAGTCATCATATTAGAAAATGAAAAAAAGAAGAGAGGTTAAAGAAAGTGAAAATGACAGAAGAAATTAAGGGGAAGAGAGAAAAAAATTCAAGTGATGAATAAGAAAGTTATGCTTACATTATAAAGTTGTTCAGAGCTCGCAGTTTCCTAGCTTCAGACTCTATCGTAAATGCCCTGAACTTGGGGCAAGGGGAATGTCATATGGATTATCTTAACTTCCAAGATGGTGTGGCCTAGTCAGGTTAAAACTGATATTTAACTTGCTAACACTGACAGAAACCTCAGAAAACTTCCAGTTCATTCATCACACATTGTAACATGAAGAAACAGTGACTAAGAGAAATAAAGTAAGCTTTCAAAGATCTCTCAGCTGATGAGACCCTTCCAAGCCTAAATCTAGATCTTTCTTTTAACTCGTCTGCATGTTTTTCTTTCTTAATTGTTGATGTACCTTTAGCAGGCTCCCACAGTTTCTAGGCACTCCCCTCCTATCTGTTTCCTGCCCTCTCCTGTTATATGCTTACAAAATAGGAGTTCTCCACCAGTTAGAATAGGTTGTCAAGAAATAGCAAAGAGTATGGATGAACAACCAAATGCTTGCAAATTTAAAGCAAAAATGTGAATACTGGGTGTCTGTGTGATGTCCCCCCCCCCAGCACCAGTATGTGTTTCATTGTGACTTTCAGACAACCCCTGGCAGAGGTCACCAGCTGTCACCAATATGAATCACCAGTCATAGCATAGCACACACTCAGCTGTGTGAATCCACTCTATGAAAAGAGATAAACTCTAGGGTTGATGGCCCTGCCTAATAAATTCAGAACTTTTTGAAACAATCCTGATCTTGTCAACTCAATGGGGAAACAGCCATTTCTTTTGTTGGAATTTTTTGAGTCAGGTGGCTTTTTTCATGCCATGTAACAGATACCTAACCACTTCCAGTTCAGTTTTTCCCCTCTTGGACACTAGTCCTCTTACCCTCCCCACCTACCAATGTTCTCACAAAATACACTCTTTACCTTTTGTTTCCACCATCTGCTTAAATACAAAGTTCACTAAGTTGCTGTAAAAGACCAATGTGAAATAGTGAAAACACTTTTGTCCTAATTTTTAAAGGAAATTTACTAAATGCAGCATGCTGTCGTTCATATAAACATCACATTCATTTGCTAACAAGCCATGAGAACATAAGTTGAGTCATTTTCTTCATGCTAAGAATGGGTTTACAGGAAGCTAGATGTATGCTAGAAATGTAATGTTTAATAACAGCAAAATCAAAGCTGAGTGCTATTCCCGAAATCCCAGAGAATGAGTCAGGAGAATCATTTGAGCCCAAGAATTCAGTGCCAGCCTGTACAACATACAGAGACTCTGTGTCTAAAAATGATAACAACAATAATAGATTAAAAAGTCCAGGCTAAAAAGTATGAAGGCATTTATGACTGCTATGTAGTAGAAACCTCAGTTTAAAAGGCGAAGGAAGGACTTTCTAATGAAATAGAGTACTACACTATTACTTCAATGGAAGTCGGATGCCCATCTATCCATACTCCTAACAGGAATTCTTTAAAGAAAAGCTGGGCCAGGACTTGCTGAACACCTTCTAACTGCCTCCAGAGAGGACTGTGGAAAACCTCTCTGAAGGTAGAGAGACAGGAAATACTATCTGGGTTTGGAATGGATCAAAATTAATTGATCATCCGGGCATGGTGGTGCACACCTTTAATCCCAGTACTCAGGAGGCAGAGGTAGGAGGATGGCCAAGAGTTCGAGGCCACCCTGAGAATACATAGTGAATTCCAGGTCAGCCAGAGCTAGGATGAGACCCTACCTTGGAAAACCAGAACAAAACAAAACAAAAAGTCTAACTGATCAATACAGAGACAAAAGACAGTCAACAGTGGTACAATCCAAGTGCGTTAGTGAGAGTTTCCTAGAGGAGCAGAGTGGATGGATGTATATCTTCCAAAAGGGATTCACTATTAGCTATGTGACTCAGTCTGGGTAGGGCAACACTGGCTGTCTGAAGGCTGGAGATGCTGAGAATCTGAGTAGCTGCTCAGTCCACAAAGCTGAATGTTCCACTCTCACAAAGGTGAGCAACAAAAATGGACTATTTTTTCCTTCTGACCTCTTTATTCCTGGGCTGACTCTTAAAGAGCAGACCCTGCTCTGGGGGAGGATCTACCACCTCAAGTTAATCCTTCCTAGAAATATTCTCATAGCCTAACCCGAGTCATGCCTCTTACGTGATTCCTTGATTCCTGATCCAGTCTATTTGAAATCAAGGTTCACCAAGTCTCTCTGTAGCTCACAGTAAACACTTTAAACAAAACAAATCTCTAAAGATCATCTACAATAGATAGGTAAAGCTATTCCATAACATACCAACAATTCATTTGGTTTTTTGAGCGCCTGAGCAGAGTTGAAATGTGAATATCCCTATTCATGACTTTTACTTCAAAAGTAGATTAAGTAAGCTAGAAAAGAGATATAAAGGGAAGGGAGGGGGTACTTAATAGGATGTATTGTATATATGTAAATAGAAGAATAGATTAATGAGGGTGAAAAGGCCCAAGTGAGGTCAGGGGAAGAAATTGAGTAAAGGAAAGGTGGAGGGAGGGCTAATCAAAATCTAAGAGAATATAAATAAATCATATGAAAACCTATTTTTTTGGACAATGGAGCACTCAGGAGCCATAGATTGTTGCTAGAAAATTGTCAGTGCCAGGGATGGGATACCTTCCAGTGAGTTGTTGGCCTGGGAGATCCCTGATGCTCCCAAAACACTACAGACTGTTGCTAAGACTCTTGGTTTCCCACCAGGAATAGATGGTAAGACCCTATTGCTGAAGACTCCACATACTTGGGCTGCAAGGCCACTGAGGAATCCTGCTGGAACTGAGCTGATAACCTCCTCCATGTAGACCAGCTGACAGAAAGCTGGAAAAAGCCATTCTGCATGCAGTTCAATGGGAGAGAGAGAAATCACCAGTGAAGATACCAAGCAGCAGACACTGCAAGCCTTATATTTTGCCAGCCAGGCCAAATGAGCCAACAGGTGCAATAGTGGCATGTCTGTCATGGTGAAAACCAACTGCGCTCTAATTGGACTGTAGGCCTGCTCCATGGGAGGGAATACATCCCTCATACTGAAAACTTAAAACAGGGGTAGTAATGAGACCTAGGGGTGTAATATCTGCTGCTGTCTGGCTAAATGTATATACTATGCTCATCTAACTGCCAAGCAAGCACTTCTCTTAATGGTCATACCCATATATTATTGCTACTCTCTCTTTTGGTAGAGAACCTTCTCTTTTCAGTTGGCAATGACTTTGGGATGACTCAGAAGGCATCATGGTGCTGGAAAGAAGTAACAGGAGTGCTCATCACTGCAATATCTCTATCACACCTTCCAAGGCTCACGGTCCATTGTGGAAGAGGTGGTGGAAAGAACCTAAGAGCCAAAGGAAGGGTAGGACTCCTTACAACGTGCTCCTCCAGACACAAAATGACCTGGATATCCATGACCTCATAGTGCCTGACACTACCTACACAAGACCATCATAATAGGAGGAAAAGATGATGACATCAAAATAAAAGAGAGACTAATTGAGAGGGGGAGGGGATGTGATAAAGAATGAAATTTCAAAGGGGAAAGTCAGGGGATGGAGGACGTTACCATGGGATATTGTTTACAATCATGGAAGTTGTTAATAAAAAATCTTAAATAAATAAATAAAGCTATTAAAAATTAGATTAAACAATATGCTTACTTCACAGAGGTTCTATTATTTACTTTTATGTTGCTGTGACCAATACCAACTGAAACAAAGAAAGAAAGGTCAACTTTGGCTGATGGTTTCAAGGGATTCCAGACCATCACAGCAGGGAAGTCATGGCGAACTGGCTCTATCAGTGGCCTCAGGGGTGTGTGACAGTGGACCAGTAAGCAGAGTGGTTAGAACCAAGGGCTAGGCTGTAACATTCAATGGCCCCACCCCTAATGACCCACTTTACCAGTTAGGCCCCATCTTTTAAAGATTTCTCCCAAAACTGTGGAACAATTGTTCAAATCATGAGCCTGTGGGAGGCATTTCATATTCAACCACAAAATTAGGAGGTCAACATTACATGTGTGCAAGCTTCTGGGCAGACCAGCTAACATAATGAGTGATCAATAAGTGCTAGCTTTTATTGTATTTATAATTGCTATTGAAATTTTCAGCCTTTTCTTGAACATTCCTTGATTTTGCTTCAGTGGATACACACAGGCCCTCAGAGCTCCCTCGAGGGGTGCAACACACTCTGAAGCACTGCAGAGGCTGTGCTACTGACCAGCGTCACTCAAATCACCAATGCCCCTGAAAAAAAAAAGTGTCCTTTGGTATGACCTGTGTGTATTAAGTTAAAAGGAAGTATCAGCAAATTTAAGGACCCAAAAGGCTATTCTTTTTCTTAAGAGAGCAAATAAAATGTGTAGGTAGAAGGTAAGGGGAGTAAATAGAAATGGGGCAAGAGAGACTTTGTACAGAGTCTTTTGCATCTAGCTAACAGAGCCAGGGGAGGGAATGTTTCCTTGCAATTTGTGGAGTCTTCCAGCTGGCTTGAAAAAATAGAGAATTTAGGACCAAAACATTTGGTGAGTGTCCTAATGAAAGAAATGAAGCAATAGCTGCTCTGGCGTTTTGTAAGCAAAATGTCTCAGCTGAATTCCAGAAAGAAGCTGCTCTCAGCCTATTCCGTATTCATGGATCCCCAGGCCCAGAGTAGGATGACTCTCTCCCTCACCCTACCAGAATGAGAGCAGCAGCATACGCAGAGGTACGTCGTTCACGAGTGACCCCCGAGAAGCAGAAATAAATATTTTATATATATATATATATATATATATATATATATATATATATATATACCTAAAAACATAGAGAGTAACAACTTGGTCAAAAGCAAATGTGTCAATGTCCAGTTGGTTTCCATTCAGGACCACTGCAAGAGAAGTCAGGCATGAAGGCACATAGCTGTAAACTCAGGAAGTGGAGACAAGATGACCACAAATTTGAGGCCAGCCAATGCTCCATGGCAAGAACCTTTCCTCACAAGAAGAAAAGAAGAAGGAGGAAGAGGAGGAAAGAAAGGAGAATCCATGCAAAAAAAAAAAAAAAAAAAGCGAGACGTGGTTGTCCATGCTTATCATCCCAGCACTGGGGAAGTGGAGATAGGAGGATCCTTGGGGCTCACTAGCAGCCAGTCTAGCCTCCTTGGTGTGTGTTCCAGGCCAATGAGAGACCCTGTCTCAAAATATAGATAGATAGATAGATAGATAGATAGATAGATAGATGCCTGAGGAATGAACCTGAGGTTGTTTACTAGCCACCACACATACACATGCATATGTATGCCCGTATGTGTACGTACCTACACACACACAAGCAGACACATACACAAACACAGAATTTTAAGAAAAAAGATTAGTTTCAGCAAAAAAGAAAAAACAAAGTCCTGTCTGGCACTAGAAGGAGCTACTAGAGTAGAAGTCCCATATGTCCTGACATCTTGGCAGGCCGGGCAAGGATATGCAAATACACTGTAAGCAGCGTCTTAATGGGCAGGTCATCATTTTGTTATGAGCTCACCTGAAGCGTTTTTTTTTTTTTTGTTTTTTTTCAGAAGGTAGAAGCAGACACCCTTTGACTGCCCAGCTTATTAGCTTAGGAGCTGAAGATCACTATGGCTTCATTCAACATAGCTGTACATTTTTAAAAGGAATTATAAAGTATCTCAGATAACTAAAGAAGTTTTAGTTCTCAGAAGTGGCTTTTTCAGTAAAGGAGAAGAAAGTGGAAGGAGCTCGGAAGGGCTGTCAACTTTTTTTTTATTCTGATTTTTGAACCACGTCATCCGAAATGATGTTTTCAATTATTCCCGCTCTTAAATTGAATTTTGCCTGAAAATAAATATACCACACCACTTTTAGTGCGAACACCCCGTAAAAAGCACTGAGAATGTGGAATCAATTTTTAGATCGTGCAGAGACCATACCAGATCACACCACTCCTTTTATTGTTCTGTTTTATTAGTTTTTTGTTGTTATTTTATTTGTTAGGTTTTTGGTTTTGTTTTGAGACAGGCACTGGCATAACTCAAGCTCGCTTCAAATCTGCTATGCAGCCAAGACTGACCTTGAACTTCCTAATCTTCTTGTTCATTAGCACTGGGATTACTGAGATATGCCACCATACCCAGCTCACCACTCCATTTTGTATGTGTGGTGGTGATATTGTGTGTATATGTGTGTGTGTGTGTGCAGATGTGCTCACAGGCACACAGATACCAAAGGAAGGCATCAGGTATCCTGCACCTATCGCCCATCTGAGTATTTTCCTTGAGGCTGATTCTCTTTGTAAACACAAAGCTGTGGTTTTCACGAGCCCCAGAGATTCTCTGCTCCCAAAGGACTAGGGTTACAGACATGTATGGCTGTGCTAAGCTGTTTATGTGGGTCCTAAACACTTGAAAGCAAGCAGTCTCGGGCCTTCTCAGACCCTCATGCTTACAACAAGCACTCTACCCGCTGACCCATCTCCCCATTCCACCTTTGAAAACATACACACAGCGTGCAGTCCTCTTCGAGAGAAGTTCTTCATTATTACTTTCTCCTACCACCAATGTTAACCCGAATCCACCTTCCTCGGTGTTGATGGCGTAGTTGCCTCATTTATCTATACTCATGCATGTTCTTTTTTTTTTTTTTCGAGGTAGGGTCTCACTCTAGCCCAGGCTGACCTGGAATTCACTATGGAGTCTCAGGGTGGCCCCGAACTCACGGCGATCCTCCTACCTCTGCCTCCCAAGTGCTGGGATTAAAGGCGTGCGCCACCACGCCTGGCTTATGCTTGTTCTTTTTTCACTTAATATTTTTTCTCTTTTATGTCTCTTGTAGATTGGACCCAACCTTGTGCCTTACTAAGTGCCCAGAAACACATGGTATTCTCCATTGCCATACAGCATCTGGCTGTCCAGATTCTTTAGTTTTATTTCAGCCCATATGCAAGTAGACCAGAGGTGTGTTCTGTGGTTACTTTCTACTTTTCTGTCACCTGTAGTTAATGTTTGCCTTCTTTTCTCTCTCTGTCTGTCTCTCTGTCTCTCTCTCCTCCTT
Source organism: Dipus sagitta (assembly GCA_036346955.1). Lineage (NCBI taxonomy): Eukaryota > Metazoa > Chordata > Mammalia > Rodentia > Dipodidae > Dipus > Dipus sagitta. The sequence continues at coordinate 319,441,596 of CM070770.1, forward strand.
ATTATAGAGAAGGGAAGGGTAGAGGCAGAAATATTCTTGGCCTGGTGAAAGTGGAACATGCTGGTCCATTGTCAGAGGTAAGAAGGCAGCCTGAGGGGTGTTATGAGAAAGGACCCAGAGATGAGGCTTAGCAGAAGGAAGATTAGTACCTGTGAGAACAGGCCTAAGAAGATCTCAGGACATGTGTGGTGGAATAAGTCACCACAGTCGCTAAGCAGGATCTGCGGCAGCTCACCCTTCCACGTGGCTCTCAGGCCATCTTGACGGTATTAACGGGGGTGGGGGGGGCCTGGATGCTCAACTCCACCCTGCAGCTCTCGGCGCCATGCATCTAGCAAGAGCCAGAACTCAGCTCTGGCGTAGAGGGGGAGGAAACGCCCGCTGTGGTCTCTTGCAGAAGTCTGCCACTTTCCTCACTTGACTATAAGGAGGAGTGCAGTCTGCAAGCGAGTCTCCATCTGTAAGTCGTGCAAATAATTTGACTTCCACCCAGATTCCCTGGCAACTTATAGCCAATCACTACCCTCCGTTATTATAGAACAAAAACACAGGAATTTGCCATCTGCCCTAGTATATTTTCTTGAATTCAGTCATTTCTTTCCAGGCATTTCTTTTTGTGGGGTGGTTTCCATAACTTTGGAGAGTGTCCCTCACGTTGTTTCAGATGGCTGGGCCTTCCCTCCATAGACTTTTCTCCAGCGCCAGGCAAAGGAAGACATGCTAGAAAGCTCTGCTTATACAACTTTATTTGACATCTATGACACATACCAAAAACCTCACATTTCACAATGCAGGCCTTTTTTGAACAGCTTTATGTTTCAAACACAATACAGCATTCAAAGAGCATGTGATCATCTGACCACCTCCCTGCACCCAAGGGGACAGTTAAAACTGGATGGGGAAGAAACAAAATGGATTCACATAACAGCATCAAATCCAGGGCCTCCTTTCCACTCCTTTCTTCTCCCTCCTGTGTTCTCTGGGGTGGCCAGGCCAATACCCACAGCTGTACACTTCACCAAGACTCCCAGGGACTGTGGGAAAAACCCCTCCTTTGATCTGGGAATAAGTGCATTGAAAGCGGTCTCTACTCCAGCAGGGTTGTGACAGAATGACCATTATCTCAGATGAGATAATGAATGAGAAACTACTTTGTGAACCATAAAACCCTAACTGTTGGTGATTGGTTTATTATCCTTGGTAATTTATTTGTTAGTATTGTTATTTCTACTAGTAAGATGAATGACCAAGCTCCTGGCTTTAGAGTCTCAATGTAGGCGACAGTGACTTAGAAGAGCTTGATATGAGGAGTTACAAAAAAGAAAGAAAGAAAGAAGGAAGAAAGAAAGAAAGAAAGAAAGAAAGAAGAAAGAAAGAAAGAAAGACAAGAGGAAGAGAAAGAGAAGCCTAGAGCTTCAGTGTACCAGTCTCCAGAGTGAGTGGTTTTCACAAGGGCCCACCAGGATCCTAGCTGACTCTGAAAGTAACTTTCCCTGCTGATAACATAGGCATGGATTGGAATCTGGAGGGCACCTACGAATTGGGCCGGGGCCACATGGATAGTGATAGACATAATGGACGAAGAGAGAAAGCTCTTCTGAGAATGGCAGCGGGCCAGGGACCTGGGAAAGGTCAAGGCTCCAAAGCCCCAGGCCGAAGGAATCCCAAGCTCTTCCAGGTCTTTCCGCAGCACTGGCCTTCTCTCACATGGCTGGATTTTCTCACACGTGCCGTTTTGTTACATGTCACTTGTGAGTAGGAGAGGGAGCGTTCCTGCCTTCCTCTTCCATTGATTTCTTTCACATGTGCAGGCCCGATGCCTCTTTCTTCATGAACACCTCTCTTGCTAGGCTGACGTGCCCGTGCCCTTTTTTATCATGGACAGTGTGCGCATCAGCCTATTTTCACGCTCTCCATGATAATGTGCAGGGCCCTTTGTTGCTTGGGGCTCTGGTTTTCACTGTAAAGATCATCTCTAGGGCTAGAAAAATGGCCTAAGGACTTGGCTGTCTTCCTCCTCATGGTATTTTCACAGACCCATCCCCCTAAATTTTCCCAATAAACTCCTTATAACTAGGAATCACCCTCCCCCAACACACACACACACACACACACACACACGAAAAGAAAAAAGAAGGGGGAAAAAAGATTATGATTCAAGTGAAAATCTGAGTAAGCAAATGTAGCTGGCAGTCAGAGGCATGGAAAGTTGTGTCTGCAGCCAGAGGTGGTTACCCATAATTCTCCACAGACAACTCCACACCGCCACGGCGGTGGGTTCAGATGTGTAGAAGGGGAAGCACTAGGGAATTTCTACTCTTGAGTGTTTTTCAATAAATAAGTCTGTTTATATTCCAGCGGCACAGACTGCCAACTGCTTTCTCAACCAGGACTTTCAAAAGAAAAAAAGAGAGAGAGAGAGAGAGAGAGAATAATTTATAATGATCAAAGATAAACTAAAATATTAGTCTGGAAGAAATACAACTTCAGGTTTAGAAGCTGGTTTTATGAGACAGATAATCCCCCCTTCTTTTTTCCAGGACTATAAATGCATTTTATTTTATTTTTTTGCCCCAGCCCTAGGGTTGCTACAAAGACTGCACATGAGGAAGATTATTCCATTCCTTTTCCAGGGGGTACTTGGCAATTACATTTTGCAGACCCACCTTGTGCTATTTAGAAGCCCAACTTGGGAACGCCCTGGCAGCTGCTGCTTGTCAGCGGCTCTGATCTTTTACGTTTCCAGGCTAACGAAGAGCCAGCCCTTCTCTATCTGGGGACAATCTAAGTTTGGTCAGTGTCTGTTATTATGAGTCTTGTGCTCATGACCAACAATTCTCACAGAGAGCAGATAGGATTCTAGTTGTTTAAGACTTAGAGAAAGACTACTTTCTGTGTCAATTAGAATATAAAACTTGATACTAGAGCACTCAGATTGAAGTTGTGGCTGTTCTGAAATATGTCCAATACAAACAAGAAACCTGGCTTACAACGTTCTGCTGAAATCTCTCCTTTCCACTTCAGATGGTTCTAGATGTTACCATTCCAAAAGAGGACAGAGAAGCCATCCACTCAGGTGTTTAGCTTCCTTTATATGCTCTCTGCATCATGAAAACAAATTCATGAAGATATTTTATTTGTCAGGCACATTTTTTTGAGACAAGCCCAACAGACTGGCCTTTTTTATGAGAAAGAGAGAGAGCAAGAGCAAGAGAGAGAGAAAGAGGGAGAGAGAACTGGTGCACCGGGGCCTCCAGTCACTGTAATCAAACACCAGATGCATGTGCCACCTTGGGCGCATGTGTGTCCTTGCACATGCATCACCTGGGGAGTTGAACATGGGTCCTTAGGCTTTGCAGGCAAACACCTTAAGCACTGAGCAATCTCTCCAACCCAGACACATTTTTTTTAATTCCACATAGAAACAACATAATTGCATTCTATGATAAGCATTATAGTAATTTAACTTAGATGATCTATCCTGTTGACAAGAAGAAAATCCCCAGTGTTCATTAACCACTAATATGTTAAAAATAAGCACAACTAAGAAGCATGAATGTAGAAATAGGAAGGTGATATTTCATCATATGCAAAATTGCCTGACTCTAAGAAAAGCAAGGAAGGCCCTACACATGGCTCATAAGCAAAATGGTGCATACCAGGCCCTAAAATGCTGATCCAAATATACAGCAGAGATCTTGTCACATTACAAAGAACACATGCAATCCAAATTCTGCCTTCCTCATTCAATTTGGAAACAATACATGCATCAAAGACTCTTTAGACCACAGAGATTTAACACAAGGCAAACATATGATATAGAATTTCCTTGGTCATGGAGATGAGTTTGTCTTTGCAATCTTAAGCCCCAAGTTTGGGACCCAGTTATAGCACTGACTAGAAGTATGTTTACTATAACTTACCTTACATTTCTAAGCCAACTTTTATCCTCATCAAATGGGGATAATCATAAACAATGTCCAGCTGACTTCTCATTAGGATGAAATGAGTATCATTTTATGCCATGCATGTAAAGTAATTAAAACACCAGGCACTGAGCAATCAGTCAATGCAGGCCAACCATCATGGATCTTCCCTGTCCTTTCCCTTATTGTGTATTGATCTTCTGCAGCCAACATTAAGTATCACTTAAAGGGGACAAGGATATTTCTGAGAAAAATCATCTAAGAACAGCCAAATAAGTAGAGAGCACTGACAGAGTTCAAGAGAACCCACTCGTTTATGTGCGAGACAAGTAAATATCCGGTTTTCTGTAGTTCTAAAGGGATCTTTAGGAAATACATTTGGTCCTTGTCCCCAGTTTCTGGATCAGCGCTTTAACAACTTCCTGAGTGGTAAGAGAGTATTTTGTCATTTATGTTTATGTACATGCATGAGGAGACTGGAGATGAATATCCTAGATAGCCTCAGGATAGCTGCTCATCAGAAACCCCGTTGGAGGGTTAGCATTTTTAGTACTAGTTACCAGCTTGGATATGGGAAACACCACACAAACTCAGAGAGAGAGAGAGAGAGTCAAAAGAGTTGTGAGTTGAGGCTGGGGAGATGGTCCATGAATAATGCATTTGCCACATAAGCATACCCACGTAAAAGCTGGATGCTGCGGTGGGTGACTATAACCCCAACACACTTACAGTGAGAAGGGAAGTGAAGACAAGAGAATCTCCCAGAAGATCACAAGTTAGCTAGCCTGGAGACCCTGCCTCAAACCAGAGAGATGGTGAAGTCCAACAATACAAGGTGTCCTCTGACTTCCATGTGCATATGCATACACACACACATACACACACACACACCATACCTAGAGTAACAATTTCTCAGACTAGGAAACAAGGCTTTTATTTCTGACCCTCATACATATCTGTGAACAATTCCATTTAAGTGTCCAAGAGGGATAGCAACTTGGTGACCCAGAGTATTGAAAATCTGCCCCCTGTCAGTAAAGGTATTTTTAATATAAAGAAAGCCTAAACTTCCTTCCCTCTCCTCAAAATGGCAGGTCTGCTATTGGCCTCAGCATGTGTGATGCTGCCTTGGAAGGGTCTTCCAAGAACAAAGACAAGCTCCCAGGGTCTTTTGCTTGGTAGAGAACCATGCCACCAACAGATTTTGAGACCAACACTTTCAAGTTAGAATGGTTAGCCAAACTAACAGGGAGAATTCTAGAAGGATTATCAGAGCATTCCATATATAGTCTTTTGAGGCAAGCAGATTTGGCCTGAATCTTGGGTGGCAGCATCTACTAGCTTTGTGATGTGGAACACATTAGTTCATCTCTCCTAGCCTGTGCCCCAACCTAGGGATCCCCATTGTTCTGGACAAGGCCAAGTCTATAACAGTGACTTGCTGGCATTTGGAAATAGCTGTCCTATCTTACCATGAAGGCACTAGTCCAAACTGAATTTATGGTCACTCCATTCTTCTGTCAAATGAAAATAAGTCACAAAGTGACAAAATAAATTACAAAGGCTGATCATAATGTATAATAACTGTTACCACAATACCTTACACACAGAAAATGATCAGTAAAAATGCATCATCTTTATCTACTTACTTTGGATATTCATCATCTAGTATACTAACCTTACACAATTACTGAGGCACTTGAAATGTGACTATTTCAAATTAAAGTGGCTACCAGTGAAAGTGCAACAAATTTTGAAGATTAGACAAAGAAAGACTAAAAGGACTCTTCAATAATTTTTATGCTAATGAAATGTCCAAATTATATTTTGGGTATATTTGTGTAAATAGAATGTTTGTAAAATCAGTGTGGAGGTTCTTGATTCAGCTAAAAATAGATTTGCCATATGATCCAGCTATAGCACTCCTAGGCATATATCTAATTACTCTTCTCACTACCTTAGAGATACTTGCATAACCATGTTTATTGCTGCTCTATTCACAATAGCTAATAAATGGAACCAGCCTAAATGTCCATCCACAGATGAATGGATAATAAAGAAATGGTACATCTACACAGTGGAGTTCTATTCGGTGGCTAAAAAAATGAAATTATGAAATTTGAAAAGGAAATGGGTGGATCTGGAAAGGATTATACTAAGTGAGGTAACCCAGGCCCAGAAAGCCAAATGTCACATGTTCTCTCTCATATGTGGATCCTAGCTACAAATGTATAGACTTATGTGTGATCTGGAACCAAAAATTGGTAGCAGTGGCCCATAAGCTACAAAAAGGCTATGAGGGAGGGAGGAGAGGGAAGGTCTTAAGGGATATTGTATATATGTAAGTGAAAGAACAGATTACAGGGAGGGGAAAGGCCTAAGCGAGATCAGGGGAAGAGACTGTACAAAAGAAAGATGGGGGGGGGGTCAGTCAAAATTCAAGATATTCTGAATAAGACATACAAAATCTACTTTCTTGAATAATAGCACATCCAGAAGCCATAGATTGTTACTAGAGAATTTTCAGTGCCAGGGATTGGATACCTTCCAGTGAGTTGTTGGCCAAGGAGGTCTCTGTTGTCTCCAAAACATTATAGGCTATTGCCAAGGCACTTGGTGTCCCATGAGAAAAGAGATGTTAAGACCCTATTGCTGAAGACTTCACATACCTGAGTGGCAAAGTCACTGAGAAATCAAGCTGGTGCTGAGCAAAAAACCTTCTCCCTGTAGCCCAGCCAACTTAACACTGAAAAGAGCTGCCCTGTATGCAGCCTTATAGGAGACAGAAGTCATCAGCAGTGAAAACAGTGGACATTGGAAGCCTCAAGTTTGGCCAGACAGGCCAAATGACTGAACAAGTGCAGTAGTGGCATGTCTGCTCTGGGGGAAACCAACTGCTCCCTAATTGAACTGAAGGAGGAAATACATGCCTGGTGCTGAAAACCTAATCAAAAGCTATGGCAGGGGAGGTCATGAGCCTTAGGGGTATAAAGCCTGCTCTTGTCTGGATAAATGCATATATTACTCTCACCAAATTGCCCTGAAAACACTACACTTAATGTTCATACTCATATATTAATGCTACTCTCACTTCTGCTAGAGAAGCTTCTCTTTTCAGATGGCAATGACCCCTGGGATGACCCAAAAGGCAACATAGTGCTGAGAAGAAGGGATGGAGGAGTGTCCAGCACTGAAGCATCTCACACCCTCCAAGGCTCAGGGTCCATTGCAGAAGAGGTGGCGGAAAGAATGTAAGAGCCAAAGAAGGGTACCACCCCTTACATACAATTGTCCAGACAGAATTTGGCCTCAATATCCAAGACATCACAGTGCCTAGTAATACCTACACAAGACCCTCATAATAAGGGGAAAAGATGATGACATCAAATTAAAAGAATAATGGAGGGGGGTGGATATGACAGGGAGCAGAGTTATGGAGGGGAAGGTGGGGAGGGGAGGGAAATACCATGGTTTGTTGTCTGTAAGTATAGAAGTTGTCAATAAAAATATATATATATTTTAAAGTGAAATTCTTTTTTATTTTTTATTTTTTGGTTTTTCAAAGCAGGGTCTCACTCTAGCCCAGGCTGACCTGGAATTCACTCTGTATTCTCAGAGTGGCCTCAAACTCTCAACAATCCTCCCACCTCTGCCTCCCAAGTACTAGGATTAAAGGCATACACCACCACACCCAGCTGCTCATTGTTTTCTTTTTACAGTTTATTAGTGTGACTATTTAAAGAAAAAAGTGAACTTGGGAATTAGAGGTGTACTTTAGTGGTAGAGTATATTTAGCTTGCTTAAGACCCTAAATTCAATCTAAACACCAAAACACATTTTAAAAATGAAAATTTATAAATAATGTGCCACTGTATATATAGCATGCTCTGTATTTTTATTGGGCAATGGAATCTAGATAATATGTTTGTGTATCATCTACCCCAACACCTCATCCAACAGCCAGCACCCCACAAACTCTTCCCACTAAAACTCCCCCTTCCAAATCTAAAGGCAAGGAATGAATGTACCAGGGTTCGGAAGATAGCTCAGTCAGTGAAGTGCTTGCCACAGACATGAGAACCTGAGTTTCATTCCCAATACACACATAAATGCTGGTTGTGGTATCATTTGTCTGTAATCCCAGTGTTGGGGAGGCAGAAACAGAGTCCTAGAGTCCACTGGCCAGTAAGTACAGCCTCAATGGAAAAGTCCAGGCTAGTAGGAGATCCCGTCTCAAAAAGACAGATGGCAGGCACCAAAAGAAGCAAAACCCAAGGTTATGCTTTAGCTTCCTCACACACACACACATTCGTGAGCACTCGTGCACACACAGAACTGGCATACACACACACACATACACACACACACATACACACACACACACACACGAGTAGTAAAACGGAATGAATATGTTCGCCAATGTATTTTAATATTTTTTTCTGGAAATTTAAAGTTCAAAGGGCAATAGGTTCAGGGATAGGATAAAATCGACCTTCATTGTAACTCGTGGGCATAGTTTCTCCTCAGTGATAGGAACACTGACCTTGGGTGCCTTGGGAAAGCTAAAGGATCTGGGCCAACACTGGAAAACGTCCATGTTGGCTGGCAGAAAGGAGCATGTTTTGCCAGAAAAGATATTGCAATCTCTCTCAATCAGATTTGCTAATTCCCAAGAATGTTTGTGAAACACCTCAGCCTCCAACTGGGATCCCATGGAGCACAAGGCCTTTCCAAGTATCACCAATGCTATTTCTACAAAACGTGCTCTCAATTTACAAAAAGTTCCAGCCTTGTGGACATATCTTCTGTGGGAAACAGCCTGATTATCAGAGATGCCCTGAATATACATATATATATATATATATATTTGGGTTGGACAACAATGTTTAGGGAGAATTTACTGTAAACCACAATAAATTTAATCAACAAGTTTACCTATATAAGCTACTTGAAAGACACAAATACTCAATTAAGAAAACACTAACAATTTGGAATTTTTTTTACACTGTTATAAGATGCTTAGTATTCAATAAGAAGAAAAACGGAAAAGGGGATGGAATCCAATCAACACAGTCAATATTTAGAAAAAACAGGCTAGAAACCACCACCTCGGAGCTGATACTTGGTTAAACATTGATAAGTCTGCTGTGCAGGGTCTGGGCCTATTACTGATATTGAAACTCATGTTGGTGCCTAGACATTTCTCTTCTCAATATTCTCTACTTGATGTTTTACAAATTGCAAATGGCAACTCACAAGCTCTGTAGTAACTGTAATAATATAAAATGAATGTGATATTCATATTTTTAAACATGTTTCTAGCTTAGAAGAACCAAGTGATTGTAACCCTTATAGACAGAACTCCCTGTCAATTCTGTCACAGAGGAAAAACTGTTCTGTTTTAGCACCACCCAAATGAGCTTTAGTCAATAAGTGGTGTTCCTGCCATTTCTTCCAGGTGCTTAGGCACTCTGCAGACATGAATGTTGACATTGCTCCCCACTAGAGTACCATCTTTCCTGACAGCCAGTCCTATAGTTTGGAAGGAAGACAAGGGCAGACAGAGAAGCATGTGCTGGATAAACCTAATCTTAATGCGTTCCATGCGATGCTTTGTGTCTGAGCCCCACCAGCTCTCATCGGCTACCTCCTCCACCCACCTCACTCCACAGTCACATAACTCTCTTCTCTTTGATAAAGAGCCAGCAGCCTGGGAGAAGCTGTAGCTTAGAACAATAGCACCTGAGGTGGAAGCAGAACCACTCAGGCTCTCACTTTCCCTCTCTAACCACAACAATCGGAGGAGACTTCGGCCTGAGAAATGTATGGCCTACTAAATGGTACCCAGATGGCCATCACCGCCATACCCCAGCTCATCCATCTTCGGGACACACCCAGCAGCTGAGGAGGACTGAGAAGTCGAGTTGGCAGAGCTCTCAGAGCACCTCTGGTGCCTTCTGCATTCTGTGTCCATTATCGTTCCTGTCAGCTGTGTTCTCACCTTCACGCTATGGGGGCGCTGACAAAGAAACCCGCTGCCTGCAGACCAGTGGTGAATAATAGCTCCAGGCCCAGAATGCCTAATACCTAGTGTATGCGGGTGGGGCAGGGGCTGGCTGAGGGAGGGAAGACTTTGGTCACATTACTTAGGTAAGAAGATACTCCTGTGGCAAGGACCTTGGATGTACCCAACAAGCATCTGAGTTTGCATACCTGTTCTCTTAATTAAATCCGAAGAACTCATGTGTACAGCATTGCAGAATGCATTGTTCAAACAGATTTGATCCCTGCCCAAGGGGTTTTCAAGCCACTGACCACTTTGAACCTAATTAGAAAAAGCAGGGGACACTGGAGACATTTAATAAAAGGCTGCTTCGAGTTGCTCCTTCATCTTCATGACCTGGGATTTATAAGGGAATTTCACTGGCTTTGTAGCAATGTAAAATAAATAGACATTAGATGATGACAGGGAAAACAAAATTGCTGCCAAAGCTAAAAAGAGTTTGGCAAAGGAAGAAAGAACTACTACATTGTCGGTCATTATTTACTCTACAAACCTTTTCATAAAGCATAGAGAAGAGATACGTAGGCATAATGGGCCCTTGCTAAAAGATGAAAAGCGCTTGCTAGAGTTTACATTATCCCCTGACTAAGGCCATGAGGTGTCCCTGTAGTTACACAATCCTATTGTTCTAGTCAACCACTCAGGCCAACTGCACAGCCCTGCTCTGGAACATTCAGAGGCTGAAATAAAGAGTCCACACATTCCCAAGAACTGCAGAGACTGTAACAGATGGAAATAACTAATTAATTTGTTAATCCTTTCTGACGGCCATGGTCTACTGTGTATTTTTCTGGCCAGTTAATGATTCTTTAACCCTAAATGCTAACACGTAAGTAAGCATAGTTACTAACGCACCAGCTCCCAGCCACACACTCAGCTGCTCATTATTTGACGTAGCAGAAGGAGGGCTTTGCTCTGTGTGGGTGGTGGTGAGGTTCGGGAGTTAGTGAAACACTGTGACCTGGAAGACTTCCATATCATCACGCTTCTCAGAAATGGTTCACTTCTCCATCGTGCAGAAGTCGTCTCTAACGTTGCATATGAACAACAATGGAAAGCTATTGTGAGTTGATAATATGGAAATACCTTTATATACTGCAGAGTGCCCACATTATCAACATGATAACTACAAACCATATCAAAGAAGCAGACAAAAAGATGTGGAGGCCCAAGGGACATTATTTAGTAATGCTAATCAGTGATCTGTTCTTCAGCTAGACTGTGTTTTCCTCATTAAAACAACAGGTAAGGGCTGGAGATTGCTCAGCAGTTAAGGTGCTGGCTTCAGACCAAAGTTCAATTCCCCAGTACCCACATAAAGCCAGATGCACAAAGTGCGGCATGCATCTGGAGCACGTTTACAGTGGCTACAGGCCCTGGCCTGCCCATTGTCTCTGCCTGTCTCTCTTCTATCTCTCTCTGCTTGCAAACAAAAAAATAATAAAAAAAACATACATATATTTTTAAAAAGACAGTAAGCTTGCAGATAGCTTTTCAAATGTATATGTGCATCAGGTGCAGAAAGTGAAAACAAATATGTCCTTGTAACATTTGAGAAATAAGGCGAAATAAGTCCAAGAAGTGTGTCCAGAAGAACACATCAGAGACCACCAAGGGGCTTGGGTTGTAGCTCAGTGGGAGAGTGTGTGCCTAACATGCTGCAGGCCATCCCCAACATCTGAAGAAAATAAATAGAGATCATGGTAGCAAGAAGAGTATGTTGATCCCATGAGTGTAAAATAACCCCCCACTTAAGTAGGATGGTCTGAAAGTCAGGGGCTCTGATTATCTCACCTCCAAAGCAGGGTGGGGCCACGTAAAGTCCACTCACTGGAAGAGCCCCACCTCCACCCTACCTCTGAGCAACCTGCCGGGTCTGGAGCACTCGGTCCATCTGAACGATCACGTCCTTATCAGGAAAATCAGGGAACTGACACTCCCACCTCACAATGTTACATGTGCAAAAACAGAATGATGAAACTATGGGAAGGAATTCTGGAAGCTGCAAAGCTCCATAAAATATGTGACTTATTTTATTCTAATAAAGAGTCAGCATGCAGTAGATGAATCAGTTTCAAAGATCATGAAAAACTGTGGAGTGCTGCAACGGCCCAGAATGTTCCTTCATCTTTCTGTGGGGTTAAGAAGGGAGCTCAGAAGGAGGCAGTACCTCCCTCTGCCATTAACATGAGTCCCCGTTATAATATTCAGCTGAAGAGATGGCAAGATTAGAATTTTCATAATTTCACATATGTGATTATTTGAAATGGGTATTTTTCAGCAGTTACTGCAGCCCATTATGCCTTTCTGCTTCCTCACCAGAAGTTGGCTAAGAGATAGGATGCTTCCATTAAAAATAACAGTTGACTTCATGGATTTTCATGATATAGATGGAGTAGCACAATAAAGGGATAAGGGGATACAGTTTGTGGAGCTGACTGGATATGCCACCAATTAAAGAAACACGACCCTCACTTCAAGACACCTGGTTTATGCTTAATTATTACAACATATTGTCTTGTCTTCTATAAAATAATTATAATAAATATAATAATCCTTACTATATGTAATATGTCTGATAGTCATATGAGCTGTGGTGGCCCTTGTATAACCTTTCCAACTACACACAGCAGCTCTGAGATTGTCAGTCTTACCCAGCGGTTCTGAGACAGACAGTCTTACCCTTTATGCCTTTATCTGTGTACTTCTCTTTCTACAGAACTTATTAGATACTATTTAGAATTGATACAATATCAATATTGACAAAAGATATCACTAATGCCCAATGTGAATTTCAGTGGCAATAGAAAGGCTAAACCACAGAGCAGATTTATAAATGTTTAAACACAAACATGGGCTCACAAGCTTTGTTTTCCACAATATTTTTAATGTAGCTAGTTCACTTACAAATTTTATACCTACATTTAAATACGTGTACTTGGTGTCTGAGTATTGTATATGCAACAAATCTACTTTTTATAAAAGGACTTCATAAGTTTTAAACTATTACAATGTTCTAGTCTTTTACTGTATAAGCATCCTATTAAATTATAAATGGATTTTTGAGAATCTGGTCTGTTGAAATAATATCCTTTAAACCCGCTTGTATTGTTTGTTGCTTCACCATTATTGTAAACAAATCTTAGAGGGTTTTAGTAATGTAAGTCATCCAAATACACAATAAAAGGAAACTTTTAAAAAATACAGTCATGTAAAGGAATACTAAGAAGTCATCATAATGATGAGGCTTAGGAAATAAAGAAGCTAAAATAGCATGTGCATGACATGTTAGCTCAAAGAGATAATGGTAAGACATAGGTAGACAGATGTCCATAATGACCAGCAGAATAAAATCAGAATGGCACATAGCACCATCTTGGTGGTGATTTGGGGCTGGCTTTAAAATGGTGATTTTCCTTCTCCCATTCAGACAGTTTTGATTTTGCTGAACTTACATAATAGTCACAAATTGCTCAGCTCAGATTTCTGTTGGAAAAGTTGTGCTGGGAAGTTCTACCTGCTACAAACAACTGTGTTGGAGGAGGGACTCTGAGGAACCTGGAGAAATATTCAATGGCAGTGTAAGTGGGCAGCAGTCACCATATTCACACTAGCAGAGGACTCTGGAATTTGAGGCTTATTTGCTTTCTGTAAGCAGCAGGTAGATATCTCTTACATATTAGTTGAGGTCTTCAATCATTTCACCCTAGGTAATAGAAGGAAAGGGATTTTTTCACCTGTGGGTTAAGGCTGGATATGAAGTACCCAACAGAAGGCGAACAGTTGAAATCACATCCATTCTCTCTGGGGATGGCAGCCCAGCTCAAACACACTTCTCTACACTCTCACTTCTCTGCATTCTCTTTACACCTAAGCCCATGTGTGCAAATCAAGCCTGCTGTGTTCCTTAATTCACTTCCAATTATGGGGATGCAAAGATGAGTGAGACCTTGCTAGTGTTAACTCTAAACTGTCCCACACAGGCTCCAGTGTTTGACCAAGCTTATGGCAATGTTTTGAAAGGTTGTGAAACCGAGATAGAGGAAGGGAATTGCTAGAGAGCCAGCCCCATAGGATATAGCCATTCCTGCCTTCTGTTCCCACCTTTTCTCTTTCTTTCTCTCTAGTTTTCTCTCATTCTCTCTTCTCTCCTCTGCCATTCTTTTCCCTCTGTTTTTCTTTCCTTCCAGATCTTCCCAGGTGTGAGCTAATTTCTAGCACCATGTCTTCCCTACCATGACAGACTTGATCCTTTGAAACCATGAGCCAAAATAACTCCTTCTTCCCTTAAATTGCTTTCTGTGAGGCATTTGATCCCAGTGACAGGAACGTGACTAATACAGACCCAGCCCTTCCTCAAACCGCCTCCTACACCCCCCACCCTGGGTTGACAAGCTGCTGTGTCTTTAGACACAGGGGAGTTCAACCAAGAGAATTAGTCACAGGACTGACCGCTCAGAAAACATCCACTCATTTCACTCAACTCAGTGAATGGTCCTTTTCAAATCGTGATTATATTTTATACAGGGAAGCCACTATGAGGACCACTGAAAATTAGTCATCTTCTTCACAGGAGTCACTGAAGAAAATCTTCTTAAGGCATTGGGGGCAAAACAACTATTCTCAGCCTATGAATGAATGTGAAACCGAGTGCGTCCACAGCCATGCAGATGTCACTCTGGAGACCTACCAAGAAGCAGATATGGTCACAGTAATGGGGGGAGATGGCGAGGTAGAAAGCAGCAAGGAGCAGAGACAGCCTGAGTGGTGACAGGAAGCCGGGCCCAGGGCGTAAGCACACATAGAAGAGCGTGCATGGTCGGGAACAAAGGGCAATTGTCGGTGGTTTATTAATTGAAAATAAATGCTCTCTTCCCTGTGAAATGGCTTAGTAGTGAAAACCCAAACCCATGACAAAAGCCCACGCACAGTCAGCAGAGAAACCTCCGCTTTGAAAACTGTGCCAGGAAGGAGAAAGCGTAGACTGGAATTGCTTTCTGGCTCCCTCCAATCAATAAACCACCAATGGGCTCCCAAGAATCCGAATAATGGATCAACTTTCTCCCCCCTCCCGCTCCCTCACTCCTTCCTCCATGTCACCCTCCACTCTTCTCCTATGTGCGTTGACGAGTGGTCAGGGAGTACCTGGGAACTGCAATGTTTTGGCTCATCTTTCTTATAAGGCAACTACTGCCTGGAAAAAAAATTAATTCCACATATCACATACCAAAGAACAAAGGGGCTCGCTCTGAGACAGGAATAAAAACAGAACTGTAGTTTATGAGGCACTTTCTTCCTGTTGTTGAATAAATATGGTCAGCATTCACAGTAGTGTATGTGCAAATAAAAATGGCTTTACAGCAGGACAGATTTTCTTATATATTTTATTCCCAAGCCCAGCCTGCAATTGCTAATATACACATTTAATGTGGTTGCTGATACAATGACTCAATTCTATGGGAATAAATTTTAAATTTGCTTCTGGCTAAACGTTAAATGGGTGTGACTGAGTGTTCTGCGGGACACAGATACTGCCCTGAAGCTCCTAGATCTGACCCCAGAGCATTATTTCATGACATAGTAATTAGGAAAACAAAAACATTGCTTTACTATGGCTTCACTTGTCCATGAAACACCGCAGTGCTGGCTCAGGCAAAAGTCCTATATATGCAGTGCACACTGCGGGATGGATTCCTCCAACTTCTCTCTTCTAGGTGGGAAAAATGTGTGCCTTGGGGTTAGTTCAGGTCACTGAGATACGTTGTTGAGATGATATCTGTTCATAAGTGGTGTCTAAATGTGCAAGAAAAGACACTGTCCTCCCTCGTTATAGCTTCTTTGTGTACTAAGGATGAACCTGGGGAGTAGCTCAGGTACAAACCTATTCCAAGGTCAAAGAAAGCACAGTGAAGCAGTGGAAATGAAGCCCAGCCAGGAAGCCTTCTATTCTGCTCAATGTTGGAAAACTGGATGGTAAGAAATTTATTTTCCAACCAAGTGTTTGGCAGCTCTGGAAATGCTGTCTGGGTTACTACAGAGCAACGAAGGGACAAAATTTTGGTTCCTACAGTCCATTTGTCAGTTCCATGTTAGTTCTAATCTCCTACCTTTGCAAATCTATAATGACACCACTGGATTTTTAGTCTGAGAATCTCTCAACTGCAGGGAGCCGAAAGGTAGATTTTTGCTTCCATATTTGCTACCATTATTTGAGCTACTTCCATTCCTGCTCCCCCAGTGCTAACAGAGAACAACATAAATCCTTTCAGGGAAGTTGCGGGTCTGGTTGGTGGTTTTATGAAGATGAAAGGACTTGTAAGTAGCAATATGAAAGGGAAAATAGAGCCAGGGTAGGAGACAGAATAAAGGAGAACAGGAGCAATGGCAAGGACACCGGAGAGACTACAGCCTCCAGCCAGTCCAGGTAGTTTGCCACAGTTCAGCTCATGTCTCCCTCTGCACGTTATTATGAAGACAAATGTGCCATGTTCAATGCTAAAATGAAAGTGGTTTTAAAGATGACTTTAGAAACTTCAAAAACAAATTATCCCACTCTCACATTCTTTAGCCATAAGTAACATTCACTTTTGGTTTAAAAAGAATAGATTTTAAACATAAGAGAGTAATCTCCTCAAATACATGCAAAGCTCAAACTTTTAAATCCTCTGGATCCTAAAAAGAAAGGAAGGGGGGTTAAACAACATGAAAAATTGTTCCAACAGCTGTTTCTAGACAGAGGCCCCTAAGGAGAGAATCTCATGGTGTCACTTAACCAGATGTCACACTGGAAGAAAGTGAACATTCCCACAGATGGGATGCTCCTGGGAGGTGGGAGGAGTCAGGGGGTTGTGGTTTCTTTAAGCAGAGATTGGAAAAGGGTTAGAGGGTTAGGCCTTAGCCTGCGAATAGCTGAAGTGCCTGGAGTGGCGATTCCAAATCCTACGGTAGTTCCATTGTACTAGTCTCCAGGGTGAAGGTGAATCCGAAGAGTGAACATGGCAGATCCGGGCATTTTATGCTCTCTAATGTGTGCCAGCATTACCTGTGATAGGCTGAGATTGTGCGCTCTCTCCCTCTCTCTCTCTCTCTCTCTCTTTCTCTCTCTCTCACACACACATTTTGACGGCTGCCTGCTGCTTAAGCAAAACCCTGGGTTTCCTAACAGCCAATGCCCAGGTGCCAGCATATCACTCTAGACAAGTTGACGTAAAATAGATTTTCCCGGGTTAGGACGAGGGGAACTGGTGTCAGGACAGCATTCCACCTTCCGCAAAGACAAACTTTTATCATCCAGGAAGGGGAGAGAGAAGAGCTGACACAGGGGTTCAGCTTGCCCGCTCATTCTACTTGCTTTTAAGTCCCCAGTTGTGGTGACAGCCCCATATCAAAGCATTGTTGTTTATGGGGGCCGTCTGTATCTAACTATGCACAATTACAGTTGGGATCAACCCACTATATTAAAAAAAAAAAGATGGAAAAAATGAACCACAAAAGAAACTATTTGGGCAGAGAAATGTTGATGGAAGCAAACCAGGAAAATGCATCCTGGATGGAAATTTCCATAGTGTTAAAAACAATCTGGAAAAGTGGGTGGAGAAGAGGTTCAGGGAAAAAAAAAAAAAAAAAATATATATATATATATATATATATATATATATATATATATGTATATCATGACTCCTAATCATGCCTACCAATAAAATTCAGCTAATAGAATACAGATCCAATTTTCTATTTAGGTTTGCACTTCGATATGTGAGCATTTCAGACTCAGCCGTTTCCTGTCAGCTATGCCTGGCTCAGGTGCACTCGCCTTGGCTTGGGCACTTCCTGCGTCTTTGGGAGCAGAACAGAAGTGCAAAATAGGAGTCAGAATGACCTTTGTGTTTCTCAGAACCTACAGTTGTCCATGGGGGGTAACGCTGTGGAATGAAAATAAGGCATAGCCAGGGGTTTACTTTGACAGCATGAATGGGGCATCTTTCTTGAATCTCACTGGGTTGGAACGGCTGGCAATGAGGCATGAATTAGAACTACCACGGATGACTAACACTAATCCCTTATCTGAGATGTGTGAGATTTAGGGTAGATCTTACCATCATGTTGAAAACTGGTGGGAAAAGTGAAAACTTTACATAATTAACTGCTTCTCCAGTTTCTGTAACGCTAGAATGAGTTGATGTTGCAGATCTCCAGACTTGTCAAGTTAAAGAGCTTTCTGAAAACTTCAGTTTACAGAGATGGGGAGGGGATCTGCATATAAATTACCAGTTCAAAAGTTGGAGAGATTGCTCAGTGGGTAAGGTGCTTGCCTTGCAAACATAAGGCTCTGAGTTTGGATCGGCAGAACCCACATAAAAATGCTGCTCATGTTGGCATGTACCTGTCATCCCAGAACTCATAAGCAGAGGTTGAAGGATCCCTGGAGCTGGCTGGTTAGCTAATCTATCTGAATCAGTAAGTCCCAGGTTCAATGAGAAACCTTGTCTCAATAAATAAGATGGACGAGCTATTGAGGAAACCACCTGACATTGATCTCTGATCTTCACATGCACATGCTTGTTCCCACATACACACATGTATGCCCACATACATATGAACATGCACACATTCACATACGTATCACACATGTACATACAAAGAATTACAAATCTAGTGCATTAAAGAGCATCTTTTAAGGCTGGGGAAATTGCTCAGTGGTTAAAGGCACTTGCTGGCAAAGCCTGCTGGCCTGGTTTCAATTCCCAATACCTACCTAAAGCCAGATGCACAAAGTCATGCATAAGTCTGGAGTTTGTTTGCAACAGTAAGCAGTCCTGGCATGTCTATGTGCTCACTCTTGCTCACTGTCTCTCTCTGTTTCTCTCTGTCTTCCCTCTTTTCGCTTTCTCCCTCCTAAATAGATAAAAGTCAGTATTAAAATAAGAGCATCCTTTAGTTCAGAGCAATGTGAAATTAGAGTCAGCAATGTGTAAGTGGGCAGAGTATTTGAGGTCTTGCCCTCCTGTACATTTAAAGAAACAGAACAAACTACTAAATGAGCTTAAACCCACAACAGACCAAGGTAAATAGCTCAGTGGGTAAGAGCACTTGCCCCCCAGGCATGAGGGCCTGAGAGGGCTTAAGACTACTGGAGTTCAACCCCCAACTCCCATGTAAAAAGCTGGGCATGGGCTGGAGGGGTTGCTTAGTGGTTAAGGTGCTTTCTAGGTTCAATTCCAGTACCATATAAATCCAGATGCACAAGGTGGCACATGTGTCTGTAGTTCATTTGCACTGGCTAAAAGCCCTGACATACCCATTCTCTCTATCTGCCTCTCTCTCTCTCTCTCTCTCTCTCTCTCTCTCTCTCTCTCTCATAAATAACTAAGTATGGCCATACATGGCCATAACCTCAGTCCTGCACAGGATGTAAACAGTAGATTTGCTAGGGTTTGCTGGTCAGCCAGTCTGACTGAATAGAGCAGCTTGGGGTTCAGTGAGAGACTCCATCTTAGGGAAACATGTGAAGAGATACAGAGGAAGACACCTGACATTCTCCTCTGGCCTCCCCACACATGTGCACAGGGCATGTGCAACTGCATACACAGTTGCATACACCAAATATACAGACACTAGACTACACATTCCACACAGATAAAATAAATAAATGTATCCACAACATCTGAATTTTTCCAGAGCCATCTCTTAAAATGTGAGAGAATGTTTAGGACAAAGGGAACTGAATTCATCTTTCTTCTCCGCTCCATCCTGGCACTTTATCTACACTGAATTGTGTGAGATTTTCCATCCCAGCAGGAAAAGTACTAGAACTTGTAATACTATGTTTCTTTAGAGGTAGGGTAACATTCCAGCCCAGGCTGACCTAGAACTCACTCTGTTGTCCCAGGTTGGCCTTGAACTCATAGTGATCCTCCTACCTATGCCTCTTGAGTGCTGGGATTAAAGGTGTGTGCTATCACAGCTGGCTAGAACCTGTGATACTGAGTGGGACACCTGAAAAATAAGATAACCCCACCATGAAGTTCTTCTCTGGTAAGAGAGATGAAGGCCTTGCCTAATTTCTTCATTTAAACCACTGTCCATTAAGAAAATCCAACCATTGTTAATAATAGAAAAAAAATGCGGAATAAATCAACTTTGAAGTAATAGTGAATATTTTTCACTCTATTCTAGCTCAGTTATTTGGAAGGGATAGATGTTTTAAGTTGTCTAAGCTTCTCCTTTAAGAAGCACGACTTGTCTTCCATCCTGGGCACTGTCACTGCATACATGCTGGTTGTCTATGTACATAGAGCAAACACATTCTAGATAGAATCCCACACTTCATTAATAAATCATGTCTCACGGAATGCTTCATTCTTCTACTTGTGCTAAGGTGATACTACCTTCAGAGTAGACGTGGTAGACGTGTCTGCCACACTGGATGGTCCCTTCAGAGCACCAAACTCAGTAGGCCTGCTTCCTTCCCCCAGGTTCTGATTCCCACCATGCATCACCATCCACCCATTCCATTAATTTTTGAACACCTACTTGGTATTGCACCAGGCACCAAAGTGCAAAAGCTCTTAAGAGCTTTGTTTCTGTGGGGAAAAACACTTGTACTCTGTAAGCATTTCCCCTTCTGCTTAAAAACTCAATTGATTGATGATTTTATGCCTGTATTTAAACATTTCCAAATTCTAGCTGAGTGTGGCATCCCTGGAGCTAACACTCTTGCTTTACATCTTTGTGTAGAGTGGGCATGCTGTTATCCATCCTGACTTTTGTCTATTTGTTTTGTTTTTGTTGATGTTTATTTATTTATAGTGTTGGGGATGGGACCCAGAGCTTCCTGTTTGCTAGACAAACACTCTGTCATTGAGCTACAACCCTAGTCCTCCATTACCTTCTATGTCTTTGTCCCTAATGACCATAAGTCAGGAGACAGCAAAGATTCGGCCTTACTTGATATCGGTCAGTGCAGTGCAAAGCCTGGGAGTGCATCTCAGGAATATTTGGGGTTAGTGGAAAGCTGTAAGAGAGTCAGGTTTACTTTTTCTTTAAGCCTCAGGTTCTATATTCATGTAACTCAGTGAGCAAAAGCCTAGCTGTTTCCAAATTGTTCTGATTCCATTCTCAGTGATGTGTGTCTGCTCAAATCCATGCTGGCTTGCTGTCACGCTGCCCCCTAACCCATGCCATGCCCCAACAGGAGGTGCACGCAACAGCATGGAGGGGCCAAGCAAATTCGAAACAGCCCATTGCCCATTAACAAACAACAATGAAACAGGAAATAACAAAGCGCGATCCTTGAATTAGTACTTCAGCAAAAATACTCAAGAGTTTTTCCACAGTCTGTAAATTTCTCCAGCTGTGTTTGCATGGTTTATGAAATTGAAAGAGGCAAGCTCAAGAGACAAATGAAAACCTCGGATCTGGTCAGAGATGATTTTATAGCAAAGGTGTTTGGTTATAACAGCAGTGTCTACAGATACACATGGAGCTGTAAGCCAAGCTCTACTGAAAATACAAATAGTTTACCTTATACATTGTCCTCCCAGAGGGGTTAGGACTGGCATATATCAAAGCACAGATCGACCTAGAGAATGAGGTCTGTTTTATGGCTGCATTTTACCAGGAGAGGATGAGAGTATAATATTTTATTATGAAACAACTAATAGAAGGAACAGAAGCCCACATGGAGATGGCCGTACTGTGGAAGGAGATGAACAGTGGAGGAGGAGTGCCATCTCTTGGCTATTGGAAGTTTTGACATTCCCCGAGTACAAATGATTTCTGGCTTAGTGAATGTGGAACTTTGCAGATGAATTCAACGAAATTGCTGGTTCTTTCCAGATATCTCTGGGTTCAATATTTCCTGGAATGAGACTTCCTAGCCCAAATGGTTGAAGTGAGGTAACACTGCTCCCAGAAGGACCATAGCATAACTAAGAAATCAGGAGAATGCTGAAAAACAGGGTCCATTTTTAAATCACAATGCATTCCTGGTTGGGTTGGCACAGGAGGAATGAATAGAGTCTGGTTGATCTAACACAGTATTTAGAGTCTAATAGCCCTAAACTCACCCAAGCTATGGCATTTGTGGAGAGATTTATGGCACCTGGTTAGATACATGTGGAGTTTTTCAGAGAAATAAGCATGAATGTACTACAAATAGCATGCAGACATTGATGAATGTCATAAAGGCTCCACACCTTGAAAAAAAATCTAAAACTAGCCACATTGGTGCCCACTAAGTGTAGTAAAATGGAAAGATTTTAGAAACCGAGAATTGACCAAAGGCAAGGGTACCAGGCTATGGAAGAGCCCAGTGAAAAAGAGTCCCAACCCCCCTGGGGTGGCTTGAATAAAAATGCCCCTTACAAGCTAATGTGTTTGAACATTTGATCCCCACCTGTTTGGGAAGGTTGTGGAACCTTTCTTTAGGAGGTATATATTTGCCAGACAAAGTATGTCACTAGGGGGGTGTGCCTTGAGGTGTTACAGTCTTTATTTTCTGCCTCTCTCTTTCCCTTCCTCCCTCCCTCCTGTCTGCTGCCCATGTGATGCTGGCTTCCTGATCCAGCCATGCTCCCCCCCACCCCACCGAGAGACGCTATCCTCTGGAACTATAAGCCAAACCTATCTTTTTTTTTCCTTTCATATGCTGTTCCTGGCCAAGTATGTTGTCTCAGCAATGGGAAGATAACTGATACATCCACCTCCGTACAGAGCATAGACAGTTAAAAGACACAATATTTTAAGTCTTCCCTTTGGCAGCTTTTCATGAAAAGTAGCTTTGTAAAAAGAAGCAGTGTGTTATCAAGGTTCTACTGCTCAAGAGCAAACAGAGCTCAGGGTTCTTGTAATCAATCCTTACAGAGCCTTCCTTGTCCTGTGCCTATAAAGTAAAACAGGGGACACAAAATAACACCAGCCTAAAATGCCTGTCCTTGCTATCCTGTAAGGAAGCTGTCAAAAACAGGAGAATGGCTAGAGTGATTTCTTAGTGGTTAAGGCACTTTCCTATGAAGCCTAAGGACTCAGGTTCAATTCTCCAGGTCCCACGTAAGCCAGTTGCACAAGGTGGTACATGCATCTAGAGTTACTTTGCTGTGACTAGATGCCCTGGCATGCCCATTCTCACTCTCTCTCTGTCTCAAATTTTTAAAAAAGACACAGTAGAACGTCCAAGAGTCAAGCACAAGAAAATGGAATTGAGTGTTATGATATAGAGATGCTCAGTATACACACCCCCCAAAAAATAATCACAGGCTGAGAGATAACTCAGGGGTAAAGTGCTTGCCACATAAGCATGAGGACCTGAATTCAGATGCCCCAGTACCCATGTAAAACTACCACATTAAAGTGTGATCTTGCTGGACATGATGGTGCATGCTGTCAATCCCAGCACCTGGGAGGCAGAGGTAGGATGATCACTGTGAATTAGAGACCACACTGAGACTACATAGTGAATTCCATGTCAGACTGGGCTCGAGTGAAACCATTCCTCCGAAAGCCAAAATAAATAAATAAAGAGTGTGGTCTTGTATAGCTATAATCCCAGCACTGGGGAGGCAGATACAGAGGATCTACAGTGCTTACTGGCTAGTTAGTCTAGCCAGACTGTGAAACTCTGTCTCAAAAATTTAGGAGGAGGGATGGAGAGATTGTTTAGTGGTTAAGGTGCTTGCCTGTAAAGCCTAAGGACCCATGTTCTAATCTCCAGATCCCAAGTTAGCCAGGTGCACAAAGGTGAGGCAAGTGCAAGGTTGCACATGCCCACTAAGCAGAGCAAGCATCTGGAGTTAGATTGCAGTGGCTGAGGTTCTGGCATTCCAAATCTCTATCTCTCCCTCTCTCAAAAAAAAAAATATATATAGGAGGAAAACAACTGAAGAAGACACCTATTTCTAACCTTCTCATACATCTCCCCCCCACCACACACACACTCATACACACACTCACACACATGGACACTACACACCAAAAACATACGAAAAAGTAATATCTTAATTTCTAATCACAAGCACTCAGCATTCTTTTGGGGTTTTGTGGCTTATTCAAAGATTTATTTTATTTTATTTTATTGATTTGAGAGAGAGAGAGAGAGAGAGAGAAAGGCAGATAGAGAGAGTGAATGGGCATGCCAGGACCTTCAGCTGCTGCAAACGAACTCCAGATGCATGTACCACCTTGTGCATCTGGCTTATATGGGTCCTGGGGAATCAAACCTGGGTCTTTAGCTTTGTAGGCAAGCACCTTAACTGCTAAGTTATCCCTCCAGCCTCCTATTTAAAGATTTTTATCTTAATTATACCTCTCAATTGAATATGGAGGATAGATAAGGTAGTACCATCACCATTTAGCCACTTGAAAGACCTATTTGGACAAGTTAAAAGTACTGACTTTGAGCCCTAAAATTTCTGCACTTGGAATCCAGTTTGGGTGGACTTTTGTTGTCAGTATTACTTTTTTGTTTTGTTTTGTTTTTTGAGACAAGATCTCAAAATGTAACTTAGGCTGGCCTTGAAATGGTGACCCTCCTGCCTCCACGGGGATTACAGACTATGTCACCACACCCAATCATATGTCAGTATTTTTATTTTATACTATTTACAACTCCTGCAAAAGTCAAACAAGACCAAAGTGAATTTTCTCAGGTATAGCTAAAATAGATGGTTGAAAGGAGACTCAACCCAACTGAAACCAATTTTTTGTTAACACTCTCGTTTTTGTTATTTTTCCAGAAAAATAAAGTGCTAAGGATAGAAGATCAAAGAACAATTGAGTCACAGCCACATGCTAGGAACCAATGCCAAGGGTTTTTTTTTTTTTTTTTCTTTTGGATGGGACTTCGTTCAGCATCTAAAACATAACAAACTAATTATTAAAATTTTATTCAATTCTACTTTTCAAACTGATAAATTTTGTTCCAGCTGAAAATATGCACTGCAGAAAAACTATGAAACATCATAGTGTTATTATTGTCTTCTGAGAGAACAAACTTCACCTAGGGAGGATTATGAAGCTGTACACCAAACGTGCTAGGTAAGAATTTCAAGTAAGTGCAGATTGTGGGTCACAATGCAAGCCTGCTTTCCACAAGACTGATGTAAGGCTCCAGTTTTATGATCAAAAGAGCAGTTTTAAAATAAGTTACTGCAAAAAAAAAAAAAAAACTCAGGAAAAAAGTAATAGCAAGTTTAACAACTAAGGTATAGAATTATGAATTATTTCATTTTTTTTGGAAAGTAAGCATGCTATTATGAAGTATCTCAAAGCCACAATATCAAGAACAGGAGAAAAGGTGGTTGAAGAAAATTACCAATTACTTCATCTCTAAATTTAAAGGAGTCCTGCTGCTGCTGGTATCAGGAGGTTAATATAGCCATCAGGGTAGTCATTCTCAGGAAACGGGCATATCGCCAGTTGGAACTGACATTCATGATATAATAATGGTTTTCGGGCTTGCTAGCTAATTTGAGCTTGGCTCTAATTTTTTTTTAAAGAAATATCTTATTTGTTTTAGAACACTTTTAGCATAAAAAATATAATGATAACAGCATACCTAATCTTCCCAAAAACCAATACGTTACATTGGTGGGGTAGATATGTTTTACTAAATCATACTTTATTTAGAAGTCCTTACTTTTCCCCTGCTATCTTTTTGAGTTCCGTATCAATCTAGACTCACATAACATTCACTTGTCACATATCCTTAGGCTTCTCTTGACTGGAAACATTTCTCAGACTTTCCTTGTTTTCTTTATTTGTTTGTTTGTTTTAGTTTTCTCATTACTTTGTATTTCTCTGACAATTTTATATATGTATACAATGCATTTTGATTCTCCCACTTACCCTCTCTCTTCCCCTTTCCCCTTAAAACCTTTCTTCTCCCCATTAGATGTCCATCCAACTTTCACGTCTTGTGTATCTTTAGGGGCCAGAATGAATACAAGAGCAAGGGGATAATGAGTAGAGCTGTAGACGTTCCTTATCTTTAATGATTTTGACAGTTTTGAGGAGGGCTGGTCACATGTTTTTGACATCCCTCAGCTATGAGTTCTCTCTCATCTGATTATACCAGGTCATGGGCTTGGGAGAGAAAGTCACAGAGAAAAGACACCATTTCCATCACATCACATCACACCAAGGGCAGCTACCCTCACTGTGGCCTACAACTGAGAAGGCTGACCTTGAACCCCAGGCTGAGGGAGCGCTTGCCACTCTCCCCTGCTTCACAGAGCTCTCCTCCCTCCTCTCTCTCCCTGCTGCTCACTTTGGAAGAAAAACACTGTGAGGAGCCCAGGCCTGAGGAGTTAGGGGTCTCGTTCTCTCTCCTTGAAAGAAGATTCAGCTTCAACATAAACTGTCTGAAATTCCTTTGCAAAGGCCGTTGTCCCTCCTCCCACTCCGCGTGCGCACACGCTCGCTCTGCCGGTCACCGTGTATGTGTGCTCTTCTGGCTTCACTCCACAGTGCAGGCTTTGACTTTGGCTTTGGGTTGGTGGGTTTTGTTGATGTTTCAGTACTTCCTTACGTTCTGTCACAACACAATGCTTCAGGCCCACATTTTTCATCTCCTGCTGCTGAGGTTCCACATGCCCACCCCCCAAGCATTTAAATGTATACCTTATTTTTAATATAGTTTTATTTATTTATTTGAGAGGGAGAGAGAGTATATTGCACCAGTGCCTCTTGCCACTACAAATGAACTCCAGATGTATGTGTCACGTTGTGTATCTGGCTTTATGTTGATACTGGGGAATCGAAACCAGGCTGGCAGGCTTTGCAAGCAAGGGCCTTTAACCCACCTCCCCAGTCCAAGGAGTGTGTTTCCTACGAGGCAACGACCTCCCTGCAGTGCCTTTCTGCCTTCTGACATGTGGTAACAGAGTATCTTACAAGACCCCAGCTCTCAGTTTTGGAGTTAGCCTCTCCTGAAGTATGAGCCAGTGTGTGTGTGTTCACTGTAAATTACCCAGTCCAAGTGTTCTGTTAGAGCAGCCCAGCATGAGCTAAAAGAGAAGAATCATTAGTGCGTTGCTACCCCAATATCTGAGTGTGTGGAAGTGACCTTGGAACCATGCGAGATTAACAGACTCCAGGAGCAGGCTAGGAATAAAATAAATACATAAACTAAATTTCCATCAAAATATCATTAAAGTCAATTCTGGTGAGAGCAAGGCATCTCCATCCTGGCCATATCAAAAATTTCAAAAGCTTGTTTGGGAGAGAAAGTCAAGGATGGTCCAAAGAACTTTTACTATAGATTAATGTGGGCAGAAGGCAACCAGGGGCTATTCATCAAGACAGTGGGAGAGCATTCTCAAGGACATTTCACAGGCCTTTGAGGCATGCTGGGATGACATTGAGGGTGAAGATTCCAGAGACGTAGCTCCAAGCATTCATCACTTCAGCATTTGCGCACCATCTGCGCCCTGCACTGCCTCTGGGGCCTGCTCCCTGCACACCATCCCAGAGCCCCTCAGCCTCCCCAGACCCTCTGCAGATGAGGTCCAACCAGGCCCAGGTACAGCTCCTGAGGCTGTTGGGGGGCACAAGCAATAAACCTTGGCTCTGACTGTACAGCTGTGCAGAGCTCTTGAGCAGGGGAAGTGTGGCTACCTCCACTTATATGTTAAAGGATGCTTGGGCAGTCTGGTGACAGCCCAGGCAGAAATCCACTGTGGGGACAATGCTACTACCAAAAAAGCCACCACTAAGACAATTCTCAGTGGACCTGCAAAGCTGGGGTCACTGCAAAAACTCCAGAATGTGGGAACCACCATTGTACATCCTTAGCTTATGTTATGGTTTCAAATTAATGCTCATCTGCTCATGTGTTTGAATAAGTTGGTCCTCAGCTAGAGGTGCTATTTGAGAAGGCTGAGTAACCTTTAGGAGGAAGGGAATTGCTGGAGAAGAAGGCCACTGTATATGGGCCTTGTAGCTTGATAGCCCAGCCCCACATCTGGTGTGCTGTCTGATCCCTGACGGCTCAGGCAGTGTGACAACCACTTCGTGTTCCTTGCCCATGCCTTCACCTCCATGATGGACTGCAGATTCAATGCAGAGTCAGCCCTTCCTCCACTAAGTTACTTTTTTTTTTCTTGAGCTATTTGGTAGAACTTATTAGAGTCAAGTACAGCACACTGTCAAGAATAGCCAAAGAGACCATTGTGCCAACCTGCACATTACACAGGTTTATGGTTACCCTGTAAAATCTCAAGAACAGATAGGTTTTCACGAGGCCTTTGTCCTGTCCATTGATTGACATGCCTGTTTGGATGTCTTTCACAAGAAGGAGCAATGGAGTGTCTTTGTTCTTTGTCAAAAAGCCTCTTGCTACACAGCAGTCTTGTAAGGTTTAGGTTCCTGGAACCAAGTTTAGATAGTTAGCCATAAAGGGTCTTTGGGGCAAGTTCAGGATGTCATTTCTCCAGTCAGAAATATGACTCAAGTCCCATTCTTCTGACCAGTAATTAAAGTCTTGCTGCCGCAGTATTTTGTTTTGCAGGCTGTTTACTGTGAGGGAGTTCTCCTGCCCCATTCTCCAAGCCTGCTAATATCTAACTAACTACCTAACACTGGGGCTTTGGACTCCTTCCCACACCCTGGTGTGTCCAGGAAATCACACATACAAGAGGAGAAGGAAGGATTATTCGAGATCATTATGATTGAATCTTGTTGAGGTTTGCATTTTCTTGGGATCAGTACCCCTCTCTTCTCACCTATTTCTCCTTTGTGAAGTGGGAATGGCTGCCCTATTCCTCCACATCATTGCATTTGAAGAGCACTAAGAAATGGCTTACAGATGGGGAGGAATCTGCGAGGACCCGACCTCCACTACCTTCACTACTGCCTAGATCTGAGTTAGAGACCCCAGAGCAGGAGCACGCCTGACATGTGCAGGGAACAGAAATGAGAGCAGTGAGCCTGGACAAGGTCATGAGTGTAACAGCCCAGCGCAGCGTGGCAAGAGGCGGGCAGGAGGTGCACGTCCCATGGTGTGAGTGAGTCATTTTGAGGGCTTTTGTTCTAAGAACTATGGGAGAGGGGCACTGGGTGATTTACAGCTTCCCAGCCAGTAATAAATGTCAACTGCCATTGGTAATGATGCCTCTATCGATTTCACTTGAACCTGCACCAGGGATCATGAAAAGCGCAATTTGGCCCCAAACCAAAGAACACAAGCAAGAAGGGGCTCTGCACCCCCCAGCATGGCTATGGCGGAATGCAGTATAGTCAGCTCTGTGATAACTGAAGGCAGGCTAGGGAGCCTCTTCTGCTGGCAAATTCCAAGGTGCTGTCCTGAAAAAGATCTGAGACACAGAAAAACATCCAAAACATTCCCCCAGCTCGTCCTTGGGCTACCCAGGAAGGAGGTTCTGTCATCAGCCTTATCAATAGAGTGTTTGTTAAACTGATCTGAAGATGAAGTGACAGTATCAGGCAAGGGAGGAAAGCCCCTTGAGGGTACTGAGTAACTTCTCCACCACGCTGCAGCTAGGAACTCAGGGTGACAGTGACTCCAGCCAGCCTCGCACCCGCTTTTGTTCACGTTTCTCCTGTTCCTCCTCTTGGCTTCATTCTTTCCCTCTTGCTTCACCTTAGGTATTTCCAGGACTCCCCAATAAACAATTACTGAAAGTTAAGAAGAGTCTAAAGCCCATGATGTGCTACAAAGCCTGCCGTAAATTCCGAAGTAGGGTTGAGTTTCTCTCTCCTCAGCATGTCCTGCTTCTCTCCGTCTCTCTTGGGATGTTCTGAGAAAGTCATGAGTTGCTAAAGAGGAGAAATTCAAGTTATCCCCCCCATGCAGGAGCTGTGTGACCTGAGCTGCTCAGGGTTCTCATCCTCTTAGCCTCACACTCTGTAACTACACAACTTGAAGAAGGGGGAAGACATCTGCCTCAAAGGTATCTGCACTTCAAATAAAGAATGCAACATGCAGACCAATGGGAGAGAGAGAAATCACCAGTGAGGATACTCCACAGTGGACACTGCAAGCCTTATATTTGGCCAACCAGGCCAAATGAGCCAACAGGTGCAATAATGGCATGTCTCTTATGGGGGAAACCAACTGCCCTCTAATTGGACTGGAGGCCTGCTCCATGGGAGGGAATACATCCCTGATACTGAAAACTTAAAACAGGGGTAGTCGTGAGCCCTAGGGGTGTAACGTCTGCTGCTGTCTGACTAAATGTATATACTATGTTTATCAAATGCCCAGTAAGCACTTCTCTCAATGTTCGTACCCATATATTAATGCTACTCTCACTTGTTCATTAGAGAACTTTCTCTTTTCAGATGGCAGTGACCTTGGGATGACTCAGAAGGCATCAGTGTGCTGAGAAGAAGTGACAGAGGAGTACTCAGCACTGAAATATCTCTATCACTCCTTCCAAGGCTCAGGGTTCATTGTGGAAGAGGTGGCAGAAAGAATGTAAGAGCCAAAGTTAGGGTAGGACTTCTTACAACATGCTCCTCCAGACACAAAATGGCCTGGATATCCATGACCTCACAATGCTTGACACTATCTACACAAGACCATCATAATAGGAGGAAAAGATGATGACATCAAAATAAAAGAGAGACTGATTGCAAGGGGGGAGGGGATACGATGGAGAGTGGAGTTTCAAAGGGGAAAGTATGGGGGAGGGAGGGAATTACCATGGGATATTGTTTACAATCATGGAAGTTGTTAATTATAAAAAGTGAAAATAAATTTTAAAAATTTTAAAAAAAGAACGCAACATGTCCAGAACATTGCATTGCTTTAACTTTTACCCTGCTTGCCTTCCTCTGTTTCATGGCAGCATAAGATATGTGGTGTAGATGCTGTCTTGTTCATGGCTGAAGCTCCTTGGAAATCTAGCCGACTTGTGCTCATGAGGTTCACTCACGGTGAGCTGGATTAGTGGATGCGTGAAGTTTACAACCTCACCTCTTCCGCGTTTAAGGGAAAACGCACACCCACGCACCTGCTCACATGCTGCATCTTCACGGCTTCTTCACTAATGCTGAAACTCTCCACAGCTCAGTCGTCAACACAGGCTCAATTAATGTTGACTGACTGACTGAAAGCTCAGACTCTTGGAGAGAGAGAGAGGGAGAGAGACAGAGAGAGAGAACCACTAGACTCAACCATTACCTCCTGAGACTACTGAGCCCACTGCCTTAGATCACATTGGGGGTTACTAGGAAAAGCCAAATATTCAATTTGCTCTGTTGTCAAAGACATGCCTATTTTACCAGGCCTCACACTGGGTCGTACGTGCACAACATTGTGTTCTTCTCAACACCTTTGTTGTTTTAGAGGGGAAATCGGTGTGCTTATTGTAAAAGGAACAAAGCCCAAATGATGGATGACCTCTGCTGAGAGAATGGCTACTCTGCAGCCATTTGATTCCTCTCTTGAAGGTTTCTGAAGGTGGGGATGGTTGTGTGGAAGACATGGTGAAACAGAGGCTGCCCAGGACTGCCTGCCTCCAGGCCCTGGTGTGCAGCTCACAGCAGGTGGACACCTCTTGTGGAAACCACTGTTTCTACATTGACATGGAAAGAGATAGGTCTCTGAGAGCAGATGATGCCTAGAGAGAGGACTGAGAAGCAGTTCAGGAAAAAAAAAAATAACAAGTCCTCCTGGATACGTGAAAGTATCTGGATCTGATGGCTATGCGTCAGCTCCGTTCAGGGCTCAACCTACGAAGCTGTGATGCCACCTGACAAAGAGCACCCAGTCCCAAGATCTCTCCAGGAGGAAATGCGGGCAGCTGCACTTGGCACTGGGGAAAGGTTGCCTGCCTTTGCCATGGTGGGAGGCCCTCAGAACTCCCCAATGACCATGCTTCTTTGGGAAAGTTCTTGGGAAGCACTAATGCGTGTTTGAGTGATGAAGCCAAGGAAAGTAGTGGTCAGACTGGGGCATGGAGGTAGCGGCCTTGCATGTACTCTCTTCCTCTGAGCTGGCATTGCCATTAGAAGCAGAGGTAAGCCAGCAAGCAAGATCTGCCTGGGTCTCTCTTGTCTGGGTCTCATTGACTGCCATGGTTGAGTTGGAGTGTCCCTCAAAATTCCATATGTTACAGGTATGGTCCTCAGAGGTGATGGGGCCTTATGGAAGGATGTGAGGACATAAGGAGGGCATGCCATTGAAGGAGATATTGGGACCCCAGATTGTTCCTGCCTTTCTTCCATCCTAGCCACCACGAGGTGACCAGGCTCCCTTTTCCATAAACTCTTACCCTGATGGATTATGCCACCAGAGGCACAAATGACCTGAGCCCAAAACCTCGGAAACTGTGAGCCAAAATAAGCTTTGGTTCCATGAGTTGCTTATCTCAGGTATTTTGTCATCACAATAAAAAGCTAACACATTGAACAATAGAGTTAAAAAAAATTGATCCAGGAAGGAAGCCAGAAGGTATGTATGTGGTGGGGGAGGGGTGGAGGGCATTCTTTTTAGACCAGTAGAGCTCTTGCTATTGCCACTTGAGAAACATGCTAAAGTTATTTGCCCTCATAAACAATAAAATCAGATATCTAGGGGTCAGTTCAGGCATTAATAGGTTTTGTGTATGTGTATGTGTGTGTGTGTGTGTGTGTGTGTGTGTGTGATATGCATGTGTGTGTGCACATACACATATGTGCACATGTGTGGGAAAGCCAAAGGTCAATGTTGATGTCTTCCTCAGTCACTCTCCACCATATTCACTGAGATAGGGTCTTTCTCTAAACCAAGAGCTCACTAGCTCAGCTAAACTGGCTAACCAGTGAGCCCCAGGGGTCTTTCTGTCCCTATCTCCCCAGCTCTGGGATTACAAGTGCATGCCAGCATGCCCACTGGGTTTTGAGGATCTCAAATCAGGGTCTTCATGTTTGCATCTCCCACTGACCCGTCTCCCCAGCCCATGAGTCAGCAGTTCTTAAAACTCTCCAGGTGATTTCTGAGTGCAGCCAAGTTTGATAGACGATATTTCAGACGACTGGCATCTAACAGGAGGACAGAGGCAGCAGAATAAAGCCAGCCTCTGCACGAGCTTCCTCAGCACCGGGCCCACAGCCTCTGGAAGCCAAGTCTACAGAATCTCTTACTGCTGAGCTCACACACATGTGTTGGCTCATATCCCACCTCTTCTAATGCTGCCTGGAGGGCAAAGTGCTCCTGTGAGTGATTTCTGAAGTGTACCAAGTCAGCATGCATAACCAAAAGGTTTCGGACACATCAGCTGACGTAATTCCAGTTCAAGACAAAGAACCTTAATGAGAACCAACTAGAATTAGTCTCTGCTCAATTTACGAGGACAAAAGACAATGACAGCACAACCACCCACGTGAGCCTCAGATGGCAAAGGTTTGTACAGCCTAGGCTCAATTGTTTTAAGGAGAACAGGAAGTATTTATTTAGGATTATAGGCAGCTGCTTCCAGGGTTCAGCTGGGGATGTTGGGAGATGTAATTAAGGGACTTGTGTGTGGGGGGGGGATCCACAGAGACACCAGGGGTTCGGGAGACTGGGGAGAAGTTGTTTACATAGGGTTTTTACGCGGGGGCAGCTGAGTGTTAACAATCACTTAGAAGCAGAAGAGGATAAATACACGGACTAATTAGAAGATGACTCAGGTTGCAAGATCAAATACAGGTGGAACCCCATTACAGCCTACACCGTGGGTCTGCAAAATCGTGTGCTGAGTGATTGCACTATAATGAGCACCTGCCAGAAACCATCACGGGTATAGCCCTATCTTTGCTCATGGCTCTCCCTCTCCTCCTCTTTTAGAAAAGAACATTCCCTTCTAAAACAGAAGCATTCGGGAAGGTGTGGCAGCTAGGTTTATAATCACTGTGAAACATGGGACAGAGCTGTCAGAAATAAAGCAAGGAGCTATGTAAATAATGAACAGAAAGGACAGTTCTTTGTGCACTGTAATCATATGCAATTTGAATTGTCTTAGCAAGATTTTAAAAGAAAAGAAACACCTTTGTAGTCCCACCCCATACTGTTTATACAAGCATTGAGCATTTATTTCCCATCATACCTGTCACCTGAACCAGATTTAAAGGGACCAAAGAAGACAGCATTTCTTTTATCCATCTTTTGTGGTCCTGTGTTCACAGTAGGTAAGCAGTGAGTGAACTTCAAATATGGTGGTCCAGAGTCTCTGAAGAGAGAAGATTTCTTTTTCTGACAACCATTTCCTCTCCTGCTGCTTGAACAGTGCTGGAAGGAATCAGTGTGGCTTTTGCACGTAACTGTTAGGAAAAAGCTACAATGCACTAGAACTTCAAGATACTGGAATTTTTACTACCTCTTTGTCTGCTTTGCATGCAGCATACAGAAAAATAGCCTAATCTAATCCAGAAATAAAGGGGGGGGGCAATCACCTGCATCTGGAGCTCAGGTCCTGTTATGTCATGCCTTGTTTAGATGCCCTGTGACTGGGCTACCAAAAACATGACAGTCATTCTGAAACACTACCCCTGAAGTGATTTTTGTTCAATCATCCTTCACTGAGTTATATCAAAAACAGCTCAACTCTCTGTTATAATTAAAATGTCATGACAGTGTCCCCCAGATATACTCTTCTTCCTTCACTTCCTTGTTAATCTGCAGCACAGCGAGCTATCACACGCATGAGGGAGATCTGCCTCCAGAACAGCCACTCACCACAGGAAGGCAATCCAAGTTCAGTTTACTGAAACTAAATGAAACTGGCAATCCTATCCCTAGGGCATGACAGCTCCGCTCACATGTTCAGTGTCACAGCAGATGGGTGCTACTATATTGGGCGACACACAGTGTTCCTATCCACATATAAAGCTGCTATGAAAAAAACATAATAGGGCAGACAGATTGCTCAGTAATTTAAGTTGCTTGCTTGCAAAGCCTGATGGCCTGGGTTCGATTCCCCAGTACCCATGTAAAGCTAGCTGCACCGAGTTGTGCATACATCTGCAGATCGTTTGCACTGGCAGGAGGCTCTGGCACACCTATACTCACTCTCTCTTTCTCACATAAAAACGTGAAAATATTTTTTTAAAAAAGAAGAAAGAAAAGAAAGAAAGAAAGAAAGAAAGACAGACAGACAGACAGACAGACAGACAGACAAGCATCAAGCATAATGGACCCCTGGAGAAGAAAAGGAAGCTTTGTCTTAGCAAACAGACAAGATGGCCCTGTCTACCTATTTTACCAGTATTCTCATAATGAGATGTCTTCAGTAAATGTATGCATGGTTTTATTAGAGAACGCCAATAAACTTAAAATTTAGTTTTATACCAAATATCATTCAACAAAACCCATAATGTGAGGCTGCTGACATGGCTCATAGATAAGAAAATGTGCTGTGAATGTACGAGGACCTGACTTCAAACCCAAGCACCCACGTCAAAGCTGGGCATGGCCACATGTGCCTGTAACTCTTGATCTAAGTGGAGAGGAGACAGGAGATCATTGGGGCTCCCTGGTTAGCCAGTCTAACTGAAAATGAACAAGCTTTAGATTCAGTGAGAGAGCCTTTCAGGGAAATGAGATGGAAGAGTAATAGGGGCAGACACCTGATGGCCTCCCCTCACCTCTGTACATACATGCATGAGATACATGCATCTTCACACACATGTGTATACACTGCGCATGCACACATCCCCTGCACTTCACACATATTAACTTGTAAATGTTTAGAACCTTCCTGTAACTAGAGAACTGTTAGTCAATGTCAAACCAAATTTGGTAGTATCTAAAGTAATTAGAGTCATTTCAGTCCCAAGTGCTTCTTAATCCAAAATTTCATATGCACAAATAAGGTACTGCTTGAAGCCAATATTTTTAAGTTTCTCCCATGAGCCGGGTTTAAAGCATAACCGTATGCTTTATGCTTTATTGCATTTAATCCTCCCAACAACTCCATCTACATTTTATAGGTGAGGAAATGGGCTCCAGAGGATGAAGTTTCTTGCCCATTATTGGGTTGGACAACTACCCTGGATCAAGGGGCTGTTCTGAAAACATAGCAGACAGACTCAGATAACTAGTCATAGCATGGGATCCAAAACCAATTTCAAAACAAAATGCCAACTGAAGTCATTCTAGCCCCAAAATTGAAGTGTACATACACACACAAAAAGTCACAAGTGGTTATATGATAAAGATGTCACTCCCTCACATCTCTCATCATGTCATATTTCTTTCTTTCCACTGCTCCTACTTACCACTGGATCACAAATGCAATCTGAAGATTTAGAGCCTATGTACGCAATCTGATTTTCTGTTTTTGTTCATTCCCTGTTCCCAGTTTTCCTCCTACATAAATTCAGCTATGTGTTGACATTCCTGTCATTAAAACAATCCCAGTGGGTTTCAGGAGTTTGTTTACTGGTTTGGCAAAAGATATTGTTTACTGGTTTGGCACCTCTTCTGATACAATCCAACATTTGTGACTCATTCTCTCATAGGACTTGGCTTTTCCTGGGAAAGACTCAGGTGAGTACATTTTCCAGTTCATTTCACCTCCATGTTCTTTGCCTGCTGTGTGTATAATAAAGATGACCACTCTCTTCAAAGTGCAAACGCCATCGGAATCATCTGGAAACTGGAAGAAGCAAATTCATAAGCTCCACTCCACACCTTCAGACGCTGAATGGCCAAGAGTACAGGCCAGCAATCTACGTTTTAACAAGTCACAGAGGAGATCTTGGGTGTATAGTAAGGGTTAAGAAGCCCTGCGCTGTACTAGACCTCCTGTAGTGCCCAGACATTGCTGAACATGTGAGTCACCTGAGAAAAGGCTGAGAGTATAGCTTAGTCATGCATGCCTTATATATGCACAGTGCCAGGATGCACTCCCAGCACATACACACATGCACATGTGGATATATACAAACATATATACAAAGACAAATAAATAAGTCAGAATATGAGACTTCCTGGGTTATCATTTTTCCACCCTTCCCAGATTATTATAATATACAACCCATGTTGATAATTGTAGCAATAAAGGTAGAAAGCTTCTGGAAATTATATACTAAGTCCCAGCCTATGGAAAATACTGCACAGATGAACGGAGTAATTTCTAACAAATTTTCCAAATTTATTGTTGTATTACTTTCTCTTTTCATTGATTTCACTTAATACCTGACAAGAAATAACTTAAGGAAGGAAGCGTTTGTTTTGGCTTACAGTTTTAAGAGATTACAGTCCATCATAGTAGAGACACCAGGACAGCAAGAGCAAGAGGCCACTGGCCACACTGTAGCCACAGTCAGGAATCAGAGAGGATGAACAGGAAGTGGAGCTAGGCTATACTACTTCAAGACCTGTCCCCAGTGAGCCACTTCCTCCAGCAAAGTTCCACCTCTTAAAAGTTCCACAACCTTCCCAAACAGCACCACAAGCTGGGACTGAGTGTTCAAACCCATGAGCCTATGGGGAACATTTTACAAACCATAATTGTCTTTTGGAATGACTGTACAAAATTTTGAAATTTTAGTTAAATAGAAGTCACTTCCAGGAGGTAGGCAAGTACCTACATGCAAATTTTATATTCATAACAACGTTCCAGGCCTTACCACAACTAAAGGAACCAGCACCAATATAAGCAGGGTGATATTTTCTTCCTAAGGTCAAATTAGAGGACGAGGGTAAGTTGGCAATCCTAGGAATGGCTTTTCGATATCTGGTTTCTATTACTCTAATTACGGAATGTGATGATTGTCCATTTGCTATTAATATTTCTGCAGCTCTGTGATTTGTGGCCAGACATTGAAGTTGACTTGATGGTGTGGTGATTCTGAGTACAGCCAAATGATCAGAGATAAAGGAAAAGTGTTGAAATGGGGCATTTTTTGCAGCACTGAGAGCATTGCTCTCCTTGGCAGTCGTGAGCGATGGCGTAACTACGAGAGCCCATGGCTATGATTTTAAGCCCAACCATTTTGACAGGATTTGACTTAGCTAATAATTGGCCAGTTCATACATCCCATCAGCTTGAGGTTTAACTTGATGAAAACAAATTTGATCAATTCTGTTCTCCCAATTGGCTGCTTTGCTTGTTTGTTTATTTTCTATCCTGAAGGACCATATGCTTCTAATCATAACTTAAGAGATAATACAAACGTCACCAAAATTAATTTTATCCCTAAGGAGACATTGCAACTTTGTGTGATGGCTTTCATACTAAAAATCACATTTATCAACAAGCAAGCTGGAGACCTGAGATTTATTGCCTCTTCAAAGTCAAGAAACAATGGAAATCATGTAAACTGAAAGATGCCTTAGCCAATAGCCTTCTGATCCTAAAAGAGAAAATTATAGATTATAATGGTGAAAATCCAGCTAAAAGAGTTTTACCACCTATATTTTATCTGTTTCATGCCACTGTGACAAAATAACTGGCATAATAAACTTATGAGGAAGAAAGGTTTATTTTAGCTCATAGTTTCAGAGGTACTATTCCATGATCTGTTGGTCATATTGCTTTCAATTCAAGCATGTTGTAAGACAATACATCATACCAGGACTCATGTGGCAGAAAAGCCAACCATGTCATGGCAGCTGGGAAGCAGAAGAGAAAAGTAAGAGAGAGACAGGGCCCCAATAGCACTTTCAAGGGCCAATCTCCAATGATCTAACTTCCTTCACTAAGCCTGACTTCTTCAAGATTTCAATATGTGACCTAAACTTGGACACTTGGGTCTTTAGGGGACATTACAAGTCTCAACTTTAGAGCCATCCATGTAAACAAGCATAGCCTCAGTGTCTACAGTCATAGAAGGAGACGAGACATGAGAAATGCATAAAAGAATTCATTAGAAACAGCACCATACAATCTGGGTTAAAAGACCATATCTTCCATCATGGCCAGGAGAACCTCACATCTTAAGGCCTAACATTTTATGACATGTCCTGAAGGCACTTGTTGCAGTAAGGTTAGCATTGGCAGAAAATACCTGACAAAGAGCATCTTATGAGAAAAAAAAAGTGGCTAGTTTGCCTTATAGATTTTATGGGAAGCTCCATGATGGCAATGAAAAATGATGACACGAGCAGAGGGTGGACATCACCTCCTGGCCAACATCAGATAGACAATAGCAAAAGGAGAGTGTGCCAAACACTGGCAAGAGGAAGCTTGCTATAACACCCATAAGCCCACCCCCAATAATATGCTGCCTCCAGGAGGCTTTAATTCCCAAATTACCATCAGCTGGGGACATGGATCTAAGTTTATGGGGACACCTGAATCAAACCACCACAGAACTCTGCATATAGGATTTCTTTCTGTCTTCTTGAATAGAAAGGCAGTCATACTTTAGAACAGTGCAATGGTCAAACTTGACTGTCAAATTATTTGGACTCAAAACCAGCATGGGAACACATCTCCAGGTATGCCTATGAAGGTGTTTGCATAGACTTTTAACTAAAAAGAGAAGTTCTGCCCTGAATGTATGTGGTACCATCCAAGGGCAGAGGTCCCAGACTAAATAATAAGAGGAAAGCAAGGGGTTAGATATCTGGCTCAGTGGGTAAGAGCACTTCCCATGAGTGCCCAAGGGAGCCTGAGACCATCTGAATCTGATTCGTAAGAACCAACATAAATAGCTTAGAATGGTCATGAACCTCTGTGACCCAGTCCCATAGGAAGAGACTGGAGGATCTCTGGGGCTCATGAAAACTGCAAGCTCCTGAATCAGTTAGAGATTCCCTCTCAACGAAAAATGCAAATGAGCCATTGAATGGGATCACCTAATATTCCCCTCTGGCCTCTGTACACTAATCTACCTGTACACAAACACACACGCACAGGCATATGCCACATACACAACACACCATGCGTACCCCCCGCACACACACACACAGTGAAAGAACACCACCGTTCATCTCTCTGCTTCCTGACACAATGTGACCTCGTGCTTTGGTTCCCTTGCTCTCCCATCTATGATGAACCATATTCCTTAAACTGAAAGTCAAAATAACCCTCCCTCCCGTCAGTTGCTTCTTCTCCAGTGTTTGGTCACAGCAATAAGACAAGTGGCTGATGTAAGCAGAAGGCACCTGCCCCTGCAGGGTCTGCCCAGTGCTTAAAAAAAAAGAAGGGGGATTCATGGAAGATAAGAAAAACTTCACATCACAGCATCTTTTACCTTTCTTGGATGTGGACATATCTCACTCTAATTGAAACGCCATCATTTACAGCACATTCAGCAAGGCACAAGCAGGAGGGCTGCTGGCTTCTGAACATCTGAATACATAAGTGTCCTTCGTGCTCAAGAGCGTTCCACAGGGAATCAAACCACCTCATCTGTCCAGACATTTTAAAAGATGAGCGCCCATTCTTAGACATTCAAAGAGTAGGAATTACCTTATAGGACAGAGAATAAATACCTTTACCCATATTTTTAGGTAAATGAGTACAGGCAATTCTACCTGACAGGGAGACTGAGCTAGTGCAGGATACACATCTTAAATGTTACACTGAGACAGCATTGAAAATATGAGCTTAGCCTGAGCCCACCTTCTTTTCTGACCTTGAATCTCACACACATACCCCTAAGCTTGGACTTGGCCACTCACAAAGCTGAACACTAAATCCCTCCCACCTGCCCATCAGCCTCTGTGGCTCCCTGCCACCACTAGGCTGAACAACCATTGCCAGGAGGGCAAGCATGGGGGTGGGGTGCAGTTTGAACAGTGAATGTCTAGTGTGAAGAGGCTCTGGGAGGATTTGTCCTTTGGTGGAGTACTGTTTCCATGACAGACTCCTCTAAAGGATGGGCCCCAGTCGCTGGGGTGTGGGAATACACTGCCCGCTCTTTCTCCAGCAAATGTTCTTCCAGGCTGATTGAACTCTTCAAAGGCCAGGGTGCTCATCACTGCATGGGTGTGCTAGTACACAGTAAGGGTCACAAACTTAAAACAGCTACGACAGTGAACAAGTAACATAAACGAATGAAAGAAGCCGATGCAGGTCCAAAGAAACTTGTGGGGAATGTGGTGAGCTGGAAAGTACATATCCTTTCCAAAGGAAACAGCCTCCAGCCCAGGGCGTCTGAGCTCAGTGTTGCTGGGTCTTTCAATTAAAAAGAAAAAGAAAAAAAAAAAACAGAAATCTAAAACATTCTATGTACAATTTCTTCATGCTTAAATATTGGCAACTAATTCAAAACTTGATTTGAACACCCTTTGAGACAAAAAAAAAAAAAAAAAAAAAACCTTCTGTGAATGGGTTTTTAGCTTTTGAGCTACCAGTGTGTAGTCCCTGAAAACAGCCTTGTGCATGAGGCTGTGGTAAGATGTGCATGCTTCCTTGAGAATCCACATGTCTGAAGCAATAGAGTCACCAACGCTCTTTTATATATCATATTATGAAGCAAGACTACGTTTCCCCAAATATCTCCTCTTTGAGACCACACAGCCAGAATGCATTCAGCTGCTTGCTTCTACGGTAGGTAGGGCTTCT
Source organism: Dipus sagitta (assembly GCA_036346955.1). Classification (NCBI taxonomy): domain Eukaryota; kingdom Metazoa; phylum Chordata; class Mammalia; order Rodentia; family Dipodidae; genus Dipus; species Dipus sagitta. The sequence continues at coordinate 319,483,028 of CM070770.1, forward strand.
AAACCCCGGAGGGTCACAACCGCCAACTTCCTTCTTCATAAGTGGCCCAACACAATGAGCAAAAGGCCTCAGAGATAATGGTCTCTTCTTGCAGGGAACTGTTGTTTGTTTGTTTGTTTGCTTGCTTGCTTTAAAAAAAAAAAAAAGCTATCTTATTATTTATTTTGAGAGAGAAAGAGAAAGAATGGGCAAGCCAGGGCCTGCAGCCACTGGGAAAGAACTCCAGACACGTGAACCCCCTTGTGCGCACGTGCGATCTGCTTGCGTCACCATGCATCTGTCTACTGGGGAGCTGGAGAGTCGAACGTGAGTACTTAGGCTTCGCAGGCAAGAGCCTTAACTGCTAAGCCATCTCTCCAGCCTGGGAACTGTTTTTTATTAGTCCAGAACAGTCAGTGACGACTCAATCATCAAGCTTCTCGTACAGGGCTGGCGATTGCAGGAAGTGGATGGGAGGCGAACTCGGGGAACAGCCATCCTGATTGTAGTCCGAGTGTGAAATGAAGTGTGGATGTGATCTGCTGTCAGAGAGGCAGATGGAGGCAGCGGCCCTACTCCACAGCAGAGGTGGGACGTAATGGATCATCCTGGCTGGCCTGCAACTGATTAGCCGTGGTGCAGCTCCGTGCAGTCTTAATTGATTGATTTGAGCTTGTGGTCACAAAACGAATGTCGGCTCCAGCTTATCTGTAATTATCAGTAATCGGAACCAGACCTCTCTCCCCTTAATAGGGCTGGGCTTCTCCAGCGCGCCTGACTTTTTTTTTCCTTTTCAGACTTTGGGTAACCACCACCTAATAGCTTTTCACTGCCCTAACAGGATACCTGGTGAGCATCGAGAAAAGGACTCTGGGGGATCCAGTGTAAAAGGTAACAAGAATGCTGCTCATTCATTAGCTTAATAGTGTGGCTATTTGGAGTTCAAGACAGTCTGAAATAAATAGGAGGTCTCTCGTTCAGTCTATTATAGGCAGAGCTGAGTGAAGGATTAAATCAGAATTCCGGTAATTCTAGGTCAGACCTCTTTTTTAACATTAAAAAAAAAAAATCTCGACACTAATTAGAGGCTGAAACTATTTCTAGGAGTCAGAATGTCCCTGGAGTGGGTAAGGCAATGCTATCTGACCAACAGACCACCCACCCAAATCAGAAGCCAAAGTTACTCATGACTTCTGTTTCTCCTCACAGTTTCTCGTTCCCACCACAGCCAACCAGCAAAGCGTGTTTGGGCCATCTTTTAAATAGGTGTGCTTTTAGAACAAGTGCCCTGGAGTCAGGGAGACCTGGTTTCAAATCTCCCTGTCATTGTTTCTGAGTTGCGAGACTTTGTGCAAGTAATTCCTTTTCCTCAGTCCCAACACAGTGACTGTACCAATTTTGAAGGACATGAACCAATGTTACATGACGTGGTGTTTGGCAGTGGTATGTATAGGATGCTCTTTTCATCCCACCAGACAAAACCCAGAGCAATGACTCCTGTGGCTACATAAACGAGGATACATGAAGGGGTGAACAGGAAGGGGTGAAAAGAAGGAAGAGGAAAAGAAAAAGAGGAGAGGAGAGGAAAGGGGAAGTGGAGTAAAAGGAGAGAAGAGGAGGAGAGCAATGGAGAGAAGTGACATTGGGGATAGCTACCTCCTTTTCCTCTCAAGCCTGTAAATTCCCATGCTGCCCCTTGGGGGGCACCTGTGTCTGTAGTACCACCTCTGGAAGCTACAGGGACGTGATGAGAGCCCCAGCCCTGCAAAGCGGAAACCAGCCCAGCGTGCTAGGTGGCCTCTCATTTCTGACCTCTTCCGAGCATGCTTTGTCACTGACCCCAGAGGTGCTTCTTTCAAAACATCTGTCTGACACTCTGTGAGAAAGCAGACTTGTGGCTCCATCTACTTAGAAGATGGGCCTCTTCCATGATCCTGAGGGAGTGGAACGCAAACTGTCTATTAGAAATGAGAAAACCAGGTTTCAGAGAAGTCTAAAGGGGGGGGGCGGGGGTGAGTTGGCTCTAAGTTACACAATAAAGCCAGGATCCTCTGACCCAAAGTCTAGGTTACTTAACCACAGAAAGTGGTCTCGTCCCCTTTTTCTGAAAAACTTGCCGTTACTGGTGATGCTTTCTCTGGGCCTGGTCTATACGTTCCCCTGAGGCTGGAAATGGAGCCCAGGACTGCACATATACAGACAAGGGCCTCACCACTAAGCAGCGCCCAACCCTGGTATTCCTTCTCTTTTCCAAGAGGAGGAAATGCTGGTGTTCTGAAGAAGAGCTCTCTTTGTCTCACTTTGCCTCACTTCTGTTTTTCTAATCTCACCCAGAAGCCAGTGGCCAATGGTTAGGAATGCTCTCCTCACCACTGGCCTGACACTGCATGGTATTTGTTTGCGTGTGTGTGCATGAACTTGGAGGCCAGAGAGCAACCTCAGGTTTCAATCCTCAGGTGCCATCCATCTTTCTTTTTGAGACAGTTTCTCACTGGCCTGGAACTCACCAAATAGGTGAGATTGGCCAGCCAGTGAGCCCCTGGGATCAGCCTGTCTCATCCTCCCGGAGATTACGACCATGTGCCACCAGAGTCTGCTTCTGAAAGATATCTTTGACTCTGAGATATTCAGAATGGACAGAGGAAAGACAGAGACATGCAGTACAGATGAGAACTGGGCCTAGGATAAGACAGTAACTGGAACATTGGCCCCTTGCCTTCCGGTGTTCATGAACACAGCTTCCACAGTGGCCAGGACTTGGGTTAGTCCTGGAGATGCTGTACTTAGAAAAGTACATTTGCCGTTATCCTACAGCTCCAGCCTCGCAGAAGAGGATGGAAAATAATGAGAAAGAAATAGATAAATGCATGTCAGGTTTTTAAAATATTTTTGTTTATTTTTATTTATTTGAGAGCGACAGAGAGAGAAAGAGGCAGAGAGAGAGAAAGGAGAGAGAGAATGGACATGCCAGGGCCTCCAGCCACTGCAAACAAACTCCAGACGCATACGCCCCCTTGTGCATCTGGCTAACGAGGGTCCTGGGGAATTAACCTCGAACCGAGATCCTTAGGCTTCACAGGCAAGCGCTTAACCGCTAAGCCATCTCTCCAGCCCACATGTCAGGTTTTAACAATATCTTGCAAAACTAAAGCAGGGTAAAAGATAAGAGAAATTAGGGAATGGTCTGTTTCCTAGTTAGTGTACAAGTGATGGGTTTCACTGTGACACTCTCCTATTCATATATCCCTGTACCCTGCTCATATTTGCCTGTCCTTCATTCTCCTCTGTGTCCCTTCCTGTCCCACTGCTGAACTCTTTCTTCCTCCATGTTTTCATATGCAGTGGTCTAGTAAATGCTTAAATGACAAGTGACATTTAAGAAGATCTCAGACAAGCGAGAGAGCAAGTTCAAATCCTGAGGTAGGAGCACATGAGGTATGCATGGAGAATGGCAATACTGAATCCAGGGGAAGCAGAGGAGTAGGAGTGAAGATCCAGGCCAAGGTGGCATTTGAATCAGATGCCTCTACCCCCTCCCCCCCCATAAACTCATGTGTTCTGAATGCTTGGTCCCCAGATGACGGGAGGTAGAGCCTTGCTGGTGCAGGTGTGTCCCTGGAGGTGGACCATGCCGCACAGTGAGATCGGCTCACTCTCCTGCTGTTCTTTTCCACCTGCCGTGGCAGAGGTGATGTCCAACCTCTGTAGTGCCATCTTTCCCCTGCTATCATGAAGTTTCCAAGGATTCCGTAAGCCAAAATAAATCCTTTCCCCCCATCAGCTGCTTTTTTGTTGTTGTTTTGGGGTGGGTTTTTGTTTGTTTGTTTGTTTGTTTGTTTTGTTTTGGTTATGATCAGCTGCTTTTGGTTGGGTGTTTTGTCCCAGCAATGAGAAAGTGACAACAACTATTTTGTACTTTACTCTGAGGGGCTCTCTGTAGAGAATTTAAAGAGGCAGACAGTTTTGAAAGGCCTGTTTTGGCTACTCAGAGGGCCAAGATGGAGGCAGCGGCGAAGCAGCTTTCACAGTATGTCAAACAAGAGATCGCAATGGCTCCGCCAGAGCAGGCAGTGACACCAGTGACGGTGACCATGACAAGCTATTCTGCTCAGGCAGACTCATGAGCAGCTGGGCCACTTCCACTGACACACTCAACCTCTGTCCTGGGCCTGTTCTGACTTTTGTAGCATGAAGATAACACGACCAAGTTCCTGAATCCGTTTTGGGAGATGCTCTGTATGAAGGCTGTTTCATGCTCTTGGTTCCTTTGTGACTGGAGACCAAGTCTGCAACCTTATGCACAATCTCATTGCGCATATATTTAGTGACAAAGGAGAGCAATAAAGCACCTCATCGTCTGAGTAGCAAAAAAATTTAAATTGGGAGGGCTGGGGAAATGGCTTAGCAGTTAAGGTGTTTGCCTATGAAGCCAAAGGACCCCAGTTCGATTTCCCAGGATCCACATAAGCCAGATGCACAAGGGGGCACATGCATCTGGAGTTCATTTGCAGTGGCTAGAGGCCCTGAGATGCCCATTCTGTCTTTCTTTTTGCCTCTTCCTCTCTCTCTCTCTCTTTCTCAAATAAATAAATAAATAAATAAAATATTTTTAAAGCCTTTAAAAAATTGAAAAATAAATTGGAGTCTTCCTGAAAGATTATTTACAGTCATTTGCCTTGTCCTTTAAAAGAAACAACCAGGGATGGAGAGATAGCTGAACGGTTAAAGCACTTGCCTGTGAAGCCTAAGGACCCATGTTCAACTCTCCAGATCCCACATAAGCCAGATGCACAAAGGTGAGGCATGCCCACTAGGTGATGCAAGCATCTAGAGTTCAATTGCAAGGGCTAAGGCCCTGGCATGCCAATTCTCTCTCTTTCTCTCACTGAAAAAAAAAAAACTGGTTACTATAAATATGTCTGCCAGTGTGTATTGTCTACTAGGCTTCAGCATGAATATTGAGTGAAGTAAGGGTGAAGAGATAAGAGAAAGTTTAGCTTGTAGAATAAAACATGGGTGCATTTGTAAAAGCATCTTCCCAGAGGCCGTGACTATGGAATGAGATGACAGAGCATTCCCAGTGCCTTTGCATTTTTTTACGTTTTTCAGATCAACATGATGATAAGGATGCTTCCAGAGCACTTATTCCTATACCCATCAGCAAGGAGAATTCAAATCTCTGAGATGAAAAGCCACACAAAGAAGGGAAATGAGTATAAGGGATAAAATAATTTTTTAAATGATGCCTCAACCTGTGGATCTTAAAAATTCTGTGGGTGCCACCTGTAAACATGACACTTCAAATAGAGGGCAATTTATTCAAATTAATGTAATTATGAAATTTGATTAAATTGTTTATGTTCTATGCAATGATAGCAACAGATTCACAGAGCTGAAAATGTTAACATACACTGTGTATGCCTTGTACAAAATGCTTGGGCCCGGAAGTGTTTCAGATTTTAGATATTGGAAGATCCTGGGTGGTTAGATATATACATAAATACTGTATACATATATACTTTGTCTTGCTGCTGAGACTGGCATCTTCACATAAAACTTCATTTATGTTTCCCATAATCCTTGAGTACACTGCCTAGAGATGTTCTCTCAGAATATCTGTTTTGACTACTTCCTATCATGAGATTACTGTAGAATTTCCACTTGTGTGCCTCGCCTATCTCTAAAAGTTTTGGAGTTTGGGGCACATTGCCTTTGAGGACTTTGAATTTGGGGTGTATTTAAGAATTACGATTTATACAGTATAGTGATAGCCCTCAAACAAGGGTTGCCTGACAGCGAAGAAAGCTCCAAGGGCCAGCCCCATGGTGTGACAGTCTTCCAGTGGAGGACGATTCCAGGAAGCTCCTCTGGAAGCAGGAGCCACTGATGGGTGCACGGAGCAAAGCAGAACCAATGAACCTGGCTTGAGCTTCTTACACCCTGCTGGTAACACACATTTGTTTTTGCTGGGTCCTCAGTCCAGAGGGCAGTCTGAGAGGTCTAGACGAAATCATGTGTAAACCATCAGTCTCATGGCTATCAATAAGTCAGGCTGACAGCAAAGACACGTGACCCCAGAATACCCCAGAGCCCTGAAAACCAGCAGCACTGCTGAGGCCCCGTGCCTTCTTCCTCTGGAAGCTCAGTGCACCTTCTGTGTTCCATCTGGGCTCTGTGTGCATTGGGCAGAATAATTACGTCCTGCACACGGCAGGGTGGAATGAAGAAAAGGGAGCCCTGCCTCTCTCAGATGTAGAGCACAAGGTCTGGAAGAAAACCATTTTCACTGCCAGCTCATCTCCACTCAGCACAAGACTGGTACATTATCAGGCTTGGTGTCTCTACCTTTTTTCACAGCCTCTATTGTTTTTGTAATTAACTTTTTGGTCAGTGTAGCAGACAGATGCAGGTTCGCTGAGATGAACTTCCAGACCAGGCACAGTTATGGAGGAAGGGACTTATTGAAGCTTACAGATCCAGGGGAAGTTCCATAATGCAGAAGAAGCTGGCCTGCCTTCACAGGACCAAACACAGAGAGAGAAGAACAAGCCTAAAAGTCAAAAGCCACAGCACAGCACACTTCAGGAACTCCCCCTAGGCACACTTTGCATATCCTTAGATTGAAATCTCAAACCTACCACCACACCTTAAGATCCGCCCAGTGACACAGCCTCCAGCCAGGTGGCTGCAGATGCAAACTACAAACTAATAAAACACTGAATAGATTGAGGACCATCTATTCAAACAATCACAAACAAAGAAATCGGCTTATTTACACACACACACACACACACACACACATGTGCACATATATATACCATTATATATCGATCTTATCTGACCCCCACTGTTTCCCCCTTTCTTCCCTACCCCCCCTTAGTCTTTTTCTGCTTTTATGACACATATATTCTTTTGTCCTCTCTTGTTTCTCTTCTCCACCTTTTAGACCTCTTCCCACTCTCATAGGCCTCTTTTCTACCTTCATGTCAAACGATGATAGATATACAGGCAGGCGGATACATACAAACATGCATCCATACATGATAGCTGATAAATGGATACACACATTCATTCATGTATATAAGTTTAAATCTAGGTTCTGCATATGAAAAAAAATATGGCATTTGCCTTCCTAGCGTGGCTTATTTCATTTAGCATAACCATCTCCAGTTCCATCTATTTTGCTACAAATGTTCATTCTGTTCCTCTATCTCAGCATGGGGAGGAAGCAAGCAGACACAGAAAATCACATGATCCTGCTACACAGATTCAGAGAATGGGACTCAGAAATCCCAGGGACTTGCTTTACTCTATCACACTAAAGCAAACCAATTTATGAAAGTCCTTCCTCCTCATGAACCTTATGCCTCTCACCTGAGCACTGGGCCAGCACCTTGTCCTTTCCCTCACTGATTTCTAGACCATGGCTTGAGCCCCTCTCTAACTCACGCACTTGTGCCAGTCAGGCCGGAAGTGTCCTTTCCTTAGCAGATGCTGCCCTATGCAGTGAAAGCTTGGTGCATTTTGCCATGGGCGCAATGCTCTCAAGTTGGTACATACAGTCATTGGCATGGCCAGACAACTGTGTGGCAGGCAGCATGAAGCCATTTCCACTTTCATGGCTTGCCTCAGTTTAAGCTAAGGATGTCATAACCTGAGGACACATCCTCGTTTTCATTCTGTCCATTCCCATCAAGGACACGTGGAGACAGTTCTGATTTCACCCTTGAAAACAGGTTTATTCTGGCTGGTGCGCTTGCATCCTAAATGCAGGTGGACATCAAATATTTCCAGCTCTCTTTTGAAAAACAAGTGTATTTTTTTCTCTCCACTGACAACCCTGTGTTAGCCTGTGGATCTCATTCCTAGACTTCAGAAACAGATTTTCAATCTGTTTCTATTTTAAATTCTTACACTTCTAGGCCTTCCAACACAACAAGAATCAAATTTCTTGGCCACCATCTTTAATCACGTTAATCCCTTTCTCAGAATATTGCATGTGCTTAAAACAGAAAATTCCCAAGTCTCCATGCTCGTTACTAGTGTTAACCAGACAGAAATCACTCCAGTCTTACAAAGAGCTGGCATGGGCTGGGCAGCCCAACTGAAGACCTGACATGGAGTTTACTATTTTGTATGTTTACAGGGCTTTATAGAGCTTTCTCTTGGGATCAACACCCATAAGGAGGGGGGGGGAAGGAGTTATAATCAAGTAGGAAGGAGCAGAAGTCAAGTTGGGGTTCAGACGTGACCATTTTAGCCAACTCCCTGGAAAGCTTCAGATCTCTACATCCCATCAGACTTGACCTACATAAAGCTAAAATGGCAGTCCATTAATCATTGTGCATGGGCCACCCACAGAATGACATGATCGTGAATAAGGTAGCTCTTCTCAGCTAAGACATGAGTGTAAAGGCGAAGCACCAGGGCCCCTCTGTCCACAGCAATGCCCCCAGCCCCACAGAACATGCCCTTTCCTGAAGGGGACTGGAATCACTACTCTTGTCACTTGGACCCAATTCTTCATGTACAGTTGGAGAGAAGCTCACCCACCATTCTGGGGGGCATCTCTTCCCAGAGAAAAAGCAAGAGAATGAATTCTGGACCCTTACTCTAAGCCTAGAGCTGGGCTACCACAAATCCTTATGTTCTCCTCAGTATCCACCTAGCTTCTGCTCCTATTCACCTGGGTCTAGTGGCTTTTCCAGGGCATGCGGTAAACACTCATCTGAGCTCCCAACCTGTTTCTGGTTATCACAGGACACACACTTTTCTCTTCTCAGTTCTTTCAAATGTTTTCTATCCAGAATCTCTTATCAGCTCTCAGCCCAAACTCTCCTAATCCATCTTAGTCCTTCTGTTCCCATGATGCATGACTACACAGCTCCACTCAGCCTCGTTAATCAAGTTTCTCTCCCTAGGCTTGCTACAATTTCTTCTCCCAACCTGCTCTCCTCTACTTTGAGTATTCATGGGGCTCTAGGAAACAACTTGAGAGATAATGATTCTGCTCAGAAAGTAGAGAAGAAAATGGCATGGGAAAGATGGGAAAATAACCCGGAAAGTAAAGGATTGCCTTCAGAAACCTGCGCAGCTGGCTGAGAAGTGACTGGCTCACTTGCAGTGAGCCCTGAGTTTGGCTATCCTAGTCCCACTTCCTGTTCACTCTCTGCTTCCTGGTGGTGGGTTTTGTCTTTCTCTGCTCTAATATTTCCTTGCTTTGTTACCACTCTTCCTTTTGAATAGTATTAAAAGTATATAATTTACTTTTTGAATTTTACTGAGCTATATATTTAAGATGTTGCCTTGAATATCAAAAGAAGATTTGGACTTTTGAGCAGTGTTGTGACTGTTAAAGACTATGAGGACTTTGGAAATTGGACTGAATGCATTTTTCATCATAAGATGGCTTTGAGCCTATAGGATCCAGGGAGGAATGTTGTGATTTGAATTTAAAATGTCCTCCATAGGCTCATATTTTGTAACATTTGGTCTCCAGCTGTTAGTGGCTGTTTGGGAAGGTTGTAGAATCTTTAGGAAGCAAATCCTTGCTGGAGCAAGTGAGTAACTTTGCATGGGCCTTGAAATTTTACAGTCCAGCTCATTCGAGGCTCACTCTGCTTCCAGGTTGTGAATGCACTGTGATTCACGAGCCTTCTTCTCCTGCTGCCGTGATTCCAATCATGATAGAAAATATCCCATAAAAATTGTAAGCCAGAATAAACCCTTCCTTCACCTAGATAATTTACTACAGCAATGATAAAGTAACTAATGGAACCTGGGCAAGACTATCATTCTATCTCAGGAGCTGGTGCGCGCTCTCTCTCTCTCTTCTCTCTCTCTCTCTCTCTCTCCGTATCTTTCTCTCCTTCTCTATCCTTTATCCTTCTCTCTTCTCTCCTCTCCCCATCCTCCTTCCTCATTTGATCTTTCAGGGAAAGGCAGGTGTGAGAAGGAGGGAGGGTTGAAAAGCAAGAGGAAGTTGTACAGCTTGATCAGTTCTCTACAGAAGCCAGTAGGGTCCCAAAGAGCAACCACCAAGGATTTGAGCTCTGAGTACAGCAAAATGCACAAACTTGTAGGTAAATTCTCTCACTGTGTCACAGCTTAGGATGACAGCCTGTGAGGGACTGTGAATGATAACCACCTAGCTAAGCTGCTCTCAGATTTCTTGGCCTCAGAAAGTACATGAGATAATAAATGTCTGGGGTGTTTTTTAAGCTGTTAAGTGTTGGAGTAATTTTTCTCACAGCACTAGATAATTCAATCAAAGGCACTCATCTTGTAAAGCATATATATCATAACAATCAAAAAGATTATCCTAAAATTACACATGGAAGAGTATATTTCACAATGGTTGTTAAAACAGTTACAGAATATTAGTCAGCCTGAGACTACGTAGTGAATACCAGGTCAGCCTGAGCTAGAGGGAAACCCTATCTCAGAAAAAGAAAAGAAAAAATTAAAAAAGAAAGGCCAGAGAAACAGCTTAGCAGTTAAGGCATTTGCTTGTGAAGCCTAAGAACGCAGATTTGATTCCCCAGTAGCCATGTAAGCCAGATGCACAATTTGGTACATGTGTCTGGAGTTTGTTTGCAGTGGCTGGAGGCCCTGATGTGCCCATTCTCTCTCTATCTCTGCCTCCCTCCCCCTCTCCCCCCTCTCTGAAAATAAATGAAGTATTAAAAAATCAACAAAAATAATATTAAATATACCTTTAAAAATGAAGCAGGTTTTTAACTTGTTTACCATATTTTTTGGAAAAAAAATTACTGAAACTGTTTCCACAGTATAAAGAAATTGAGTAGATAAGTAACCAGTGAATAAATTTCAATATAAACTTGAATGCCTATTACTATTTGTAATTGCCCTTTCACAAAAAGATGTAGCTTTATTTAATTAAATAAAGTGTTTCTCCAATGGTTAAGGTAAAGCCTATACTTTTTTTCCTGTGTATGTGTGTGAGATGTGGTTTATATATGTGTGGCACATGCACATGCGTGTGCCCATGCATTGCCCCATGCAGTTGCCTGTGGTAGGGTACATACTCCTATGGAGGAGAATATCTGATATACTGTTCTATCACTCTTCTACCCAGTCTTTTTTTTTTTTTTTGCCAGAGTAGCTTATTGATTTGTCTACAAGCTCTGGAGTTTCTCTGGTCTCTACTACTCTACGGGACTGGGGTCACAGATGCACATGGTGATGCCCACCCAGCTGTCTATATGGGTGCTAGGGTTCAAACTCCAGCAGTCTCTCAGGCCTCCTTAGGCCCTTAGACTTGAACACAAAGTTCTTTTAATCACTGAACCATCTCCTCAGCCCAGAAGCATCTACTTTGACACTAAAGAAAATTAAGACAAGGGATAAGTAAATCAATCTTAACATGACAACTTGATAGTGTAACTTAATCACTAACCCTTACCAAGATAAATATAAGCTGTAGTTATAAAAATATATGCAGTCTTTATAATAAAATTTTGAAGCCGGGCATGGCAACACAGGCCTGTTTACAAACATTCAAGAAACAGAAGTTGGAAGACCTTGAGTTCAAAATCATCACAAGGTTAAATTCACACAAGTTATATAGATTTTATAAATAAATAATAGTGGGTCACTTAGATGTGCATATTTTTATGCAAGAGGACAAAAGTGAGAGAGAATTGGAATGCCAGGGCCTCCAGCCACTGTAATCACACTGCCGATGTGTGTACCACCTAGTGCACATGTGTAAACTTGAGCACTTGTATCACCTTACCTCTGGCTTATGTGGGACCTGGAGAGTCAAACGTGAGTCCTAAGGCTTGACAGGCAAGATCCTTAACTGCTAAGCCATCTCTCTAGCCCAGATATGCATATTTTTAAATAAAATTAACTTTATCAGCATATCATGAAAGTCAATTCCAGTTGCATATCTAAAAGTGAAATGTGTGAAAGAAAAGCAAAAGATAGTCCAAGAATATAACAAAGATCTTTTAGACCAAGACTTTAGGATAGGTGAAAAAAAATCATAAATAGGCCCCCAAATGGATGACAATCAGAAAATATTGATGCATTTGACATTAAAATTTAATGCCAAGAGCTATAACCCCAGGTGAGAGTCTTGTGATTCCCCCCCTCCCCTCTCTACTGTGGAGTACCAGTAGCTCGATTACCATGGCCATATACCTGGTTATTGTTATATTGTTCTGCTCCAAAGTTGTCATGGCTACTTTGACAAAGCCTAGCATCATATTATGCATGGAGGAAAAATCCTATCACAACAGATACCTTCAGGGGAGTGCCCTCAAGGCCTCAGCACCCATGTATCGAGAGCAGCAGAGACAGTTTACACTACTGGCACCCCACATCAGAGGCTGAACTCAGTTGCTGAAGCTAAACTTGGACCACAGTGATCCTCAGGGCCCACACTAGGAGTATAAGCAGCTGACTCCCCTTCCCTGCCTCCATTGCTTGGTGGAGCATGATGGGAATTTGGGGCCACTGGACCCTTGGCCAAGCCTGAACTCAGAAAAGAATAGAGCCTCAGTAACCCACAGGCACAGCTCTAATGGTAAAGTGATCTAAACTTAATCTATACCATTCATTATCTTCCCACCCCCATGGAGCAAGGGACTCACTGCTACCTTGAGAAGAGCATGTCAGAATTTGGAATGTGGTGAAGCTTCAGGATAGAAGCAACAGACTCCAGTACTGAGGAGATGGGAACAGACGGTAGGGTCAGGGAGTCTGAAGCCAAGAGATTGTCAACGCCTGCCCCCTCACCAAGCCATAGTGGGGAAGAGCTGTATAGATCACAGGAAGCTTGTGACAGAACTTGGATGGTATCCTGATGGACAAAACTAAGGTAAACACAGGGGCTGGCTTGCCCCCAACCAGGAAGAAAAATTCAGTGAGAATATTACAACTGTTACAGACTGTTAAATATAAGACCTAGTTCAGATCATTTGTGTGCATACATTTTTAATCTTTTATTTTTTTATTTTATTTTCTAGCTTCATATACTTGCAAATATTTCTATTTTTTAATTGTTTTTCTTTTTTTTTCTTCTTTTTTTTGGTTTTTCAAAGTAGGGTCTCACTGTAGCCCAGGCTGACCTGGAATTTACCATGTAATCTCAGGGTGGTCTGGAACTCACAATGATCCTCCTACCTCTGCCTCCCGAGTGCTAGGATTAAAGGCATGCGTCACCACACCTGGCTTATTTTTTTTATATTCTTTAATTTTTTAATACAATTAACACTTTTGTAACTTAAATGTTCAATTTCAATTGATATGCTATAACTTACATCTTGCTGGAAATGGCTCTTGTGTCTGTCCTTTATTTCAGATCTACTATACATAAATGTTTCCTCTATTTCTTTTCACTCCTCTACCCTGTGTTCTTTCCTTCATGTTTTCACTTCACCCCCACTCACCACCCTTTCTTGCCTTTCCCACTCTCCCTTCACTTCACAACTTAAATACTAAATATTGATAACCATAGCCCACCCCCAATTAGGAGCCTAGTAACTGTCTCCAAACCTAGATATGTCTGCTGAGAGTAGAGCCTACAGGACATGCTGCTAAGTAGCAGATAAGGTCAAGACAAAATGACGCCAGAGGGTTAACCACGGGAGTTTGACCTGAAAGGTTGGGTGCTATTAGCTGAGATGGGAACTGCTGTCCATTAAAATTAAAATTAAAATACATTCCCTCAATCATGTTATAAGCACCTGAGCCAAGAATCAGGTTCAGATTACTCTTATGTTCCAGTGATTTGGCTTAATGAACTGGATGATGTCTACTGAAGTGTTTATTGACATAAGTCTCCCTTTGAACTCTACCCTCCTGGATAGCAGGAACTTGGTGCTACCTAATACCTAATTATAGGAGTCAAAGGCACAAGAACAATGCTTTTTTGAGAACATTTGTTACAAGATGTGGCATGTCTACCAGACTCCATATTTTTCCAAGTCACTTTACTGATTCACCAATATGGTTCTTTTGGAAAGCCATGGGAGCTGCCTTGGATTCTGCTATGAAAGTTTGAACTCTCAGGGGGCTGTGAATGCTCTCTCCCATGAAATGTAAGGGTAACTTAACTAACCTGTGTATGTGGCCAGAAGCACATGCTAGTGACTAATGTATACTTCTGGAGAGAACGTATATGCTAGAGATTAATGTGTACTTGTGGAGAAAAGGTATGTGCTAGTGAGTAACATTGCTTGTGGAGAGAAGGTATGTGCTAGTGAGTAACATGTGCTTGTGCAGAGAAGGTATGTGCTAGTGAGTAGCATGTGCTTGTGCAGAGAAGGTATGTGCTAGTGAGTAATGTGCTTGAGGAGAGAAAGTATGTGCTAGGGACTACCTGTACTTGTGGAGGGAAACACATGCTAGAGATGGTCCTGGAGCCATGTTGTCTTGATGAGTGAATCAAACCAAGGAATAGCTCATCAGCTACCACATGGCATTATGTACTGGTTGCCAGGAGAAACACCCACGCTTAGTGTTAGTTTCTTATAACTTACAGGTAAAGCCTAACACTGATTTCCATTCAGTCTAGGTCTAATTCATGAGCCACATGGTTCTATAACTTTACCATCAGGGGATTTAATTAAGCCAAACACTACAAATTCTTATGGGTCAGAGAGGGATGATCATTGTTATGGTTTCAACCTGAAATGCCTTTTACAGTTTCCTTTTGAATGTCTATTTGGGGAGGTTTTAGAACCTTTAGGAAGTGGCCTACCTAGCAGAAATAAGGGGTGGGCTTTTGAAGGTTATGGCTGGTACCTGGTTCCAAAACCCTTTCTGACTTCTAGTCTGCTGTGGTCTGAAGAGTCTATGTCACATACAACCACCTACATGAATGCTGCCTACCTTCCTCCATAATGATGGGCTGGGGTTCTCTCAAACTCTAAACCAAAGTAAATCTTTCCTTTCCACTTTCTGTCAGGTAATTTGGCCATAGTGATAGAAACTAATAATAATTTTTCTATAGCTTTCACACATTACAAATGTTTGTGGATATATTTGAGGGTGTGCAGTCTGAAGTTCCTGAAAACAGAGACTGAAGGATGGAAACACTAGTTATGTGAATGAATCTCAACATGTTCAGACAACTTATGAACTCAATTAAATCACTAGACCAAATTTGTCACTCTGCTGCCTACAACTAGGTCACTGGATGAGATGTATGAAGCAACTGCTTTATGTCTTTAGAAAGCAGGCCAAGCACTTCAAGTGCAGAGAATTAAAAAATTCAATCTACACATATTCTCTGCTGTAGGCACTTCCTAGACTGAGGTACCACAGATGATCTGGTTGTAGGCTCCTAGACTCAGGTACCACAGATGATCTGGTTGTAGGCACTTCCTAGACTGTGGCAACACAGAGATGATCTGGTTGTAGGCACTTCCTAGACTGTGGTAACAGAGATGATCTGGTTGTAGGCACTTCCTAGACTGAGGTAACAGAGATGATCAGGTTGTAGGCACTTCCTAGACTATGGTAACACAGAGATGATCTGGTTGTAGGCACTTCCTGGACTGTGCTACCACAAATGATCTGGTTGTAACACTTCCTAGACTGTAGTAACAGAGATGATCAGGTTGTAGGCACTTCCTAGACTATGGTAACACAGAGATGATCTGGTTCTAGGCACTTCCTAGACTGTAGTAACAGAGATGATCTGGTTCTAGGCACTTCCTAGACTGAGGTACCACAGATGGTCTGGTTGTAGGCACTTCCTAGGCTGAGGTACCACAGATGATCTGGTTGTAGGCACTTCCTAGACTGTGGCAACACAGAAATGGAAGCCAGCAGAGCACATTTATCTCACTGGATAGGAGGCAGATGTCAGTGTTCATGCGAGCTGAGAGAACCAGGGTGAAAGAACTCTAGAAATTGACACAGTGGTTACCTTTAATCCTTCAGTGGGCTACCTATGCATCATATTGAACTCTGAGTTTAGGAAACACCTGCGGGGAAACACTAGCTGGAAGTTGAGTTTCTTCCAGATAGTCTAGGGAGACATCCATTGCTGGAAATTGTGAATATTGCCTAGAGCTCTGTGAAGACACAGCCCTCAAGAAAATGTCAGACTCCCCCTAAGAAATCATTAAAAGTAAGCTTCAAAAGGATCAGCGTATCCTCAATGAACTTAACTCTGCCCAAACAAACCAGTTTCTGAAAGAAGACTACAAAATTCAGGTTTTTAAGAGTATAACACTTATAATGCCTAGCATACAAATAAAAATGTTGCAATGAAAAGAATCAGGAAGATATTAATACAAAACAAATAGAAAAATAATTCAATGTAAACAGATGAAGCAAGATAGAGATAAGGGAATTAGCAGATAAGAATTTTAAGATAGCTCCCATAAATTATGTACAATATACTAAAAAAATCTGAACACATTTTCTATACCAAGCTAGACATAGAAAACCAAAAAGATGACTCTGAAAAACAATAAAATTGATAAATTCTTAATAAGATATAAAATCAAAAGATGAAATGCAAATTACTAATACCATGAAGGAGGAGGGAATATTACTACAGAACCTACAGATATTAAGATCTTAAGAAAAAAATGCTCTGAATCATTTTGCACACATAAATTTGAAAACCTGGATGAAATGGACCAATTTCCCAGAAAAACACAACCTACCACAAATTCACCTAATATAAAATAGATCATTTGAATAGACCCTTAACTATTAAGGAAATTAAATTTGTAATCTGAAAACTTCCAAAAGCAAATTTCTAAGCCCAGAAGGTCTTGCTAGAGAATTTTGCCAAATGTCTCAGAAGAATTAACAGCAATTTTCAATAATGCCTTTCAGAAAGTAGATGGAAATGAAACATTTTCTTGTGCATTTTTATGAAGTGAATATTATCCATATATCAAACCATATAAAGGTACTATGATAAAACTGTGGGTTGATATTGCTTAGGAATACAAATTGCCAAATTATCATCAATTCAAATGTTCAGAAACAGAAGAATCAATAAAGTGTTGTATAGCCATAGAATTGAACATCACTCAACAATAAAAGTAACAACACAGCAGTGCTCTACCAGACACATCAATGAATCTCAATATGTGAATACAGAAACTGTACAGAAGAGAGTGCATATTAGACAACTGTAACTATGCAAAGTTCTAGAAGAATTTTTTAGAGGTAAAGTGGGATATAGATAAATATACAATTAGTATGCATTAATAATTCTTAATTTTTATTTTCATTTACTTACTTAGGAGAGAGATACAGATTGATAGATAGAGAAAGAGAGAGAGAGAGAGAGAATGAACATGCCAGGGCCTCAAATCACTGCAAAAGAACTCCATACATATGAGCCATCTTGTGAATCTGGCTTATGTGGGTCCTGGGGAATTGAACCTGGGTCCTTTGGCTTTGCAAGCAAATACCTTAAACACTAAGTCATTGCTCCAGCCCCATTAATTAGTTTTCTATTAGTTTATTTTATTGTTTATATTAAGAACATATTTTGTATGGATGCATCATGCATTAATACCAACTTTTCCCTCTTATGTGCCCCCATTAATACAACGTTTTAGATAAGTAAATCAAATTTTTAAAGTGGGATGCAGATGGAAACTGACTCCAAAGAGACTTGGAAGTTTGAGGTACAGAAGTGGTCTCTGTCTGAATTGTGGTGGTATGGGTTACACAGGAACATGTAATAGCTAAAACTCACCCACTTGGAACATATGTTGTATGTAAATCTTATCTCAATAAGATTGATGAAAAATAAACACCCAACTAATAAAATTAGCATCCAACCAACATATGTACTTAGCAACGTATTGTTATAAAGTCTGTTAAATCCAAGATAATTCATGTATGACCATAACTGGAGACTAATTTTAAAAATATGATACCACTGACTCTTCAATAAACAAGCTTATAGGTCAGTGCCCACTAAGAAAATGAGGAAAAAGATAACTAATATACAAGAGTTGGAGATAAGAGAGAGAGAGAGAGAGAGAGAGGGAGAGGGGAAGTGAGGGAGGGAAGATATAGAAGATTAAGGTTAGTCTTGATCTTACCCTCTCCAGTGTCTTGTGGTTCAGGTGTTCCCTGTAAGGGCCTGCTGAAGGATCAGCCATTTGGTCTGTCTTTTAGTAAGTAGAAAATTATGGTACCATTGCCGTTTGGGTCTAGATTTGTGTTTCCCACCCCTTTGGTGCCCTCCCCTCCCTCCCCTTCCATCCTAGTGTCTAGTCTCGGAGATGCTTGCTGGGTATGTAAGGTATCTTGGGTAGATTCAGGTTAGGTGCTGTAGATGAGTGAGACTATGTGGTGATGTTTTTTCTGTGATTGGGTAAGTTCACTGAGAATGATCTGTTCCAGGTTCAACCATTTTTCCTCAAATTTCATTGTGTCATTTTTTCTTACTGCTGTATAGAATTCCATTGTGTAGATATACCACATCTTAGTTATCCATTCTTCTAGTGATGGACATCTGGGTTGATTCCAGCTCTTAGCTATTACAAATTGAGCTGCTATAAACATGGTTGAGCAAATCTCTCTAGCCTGTGGTTTGAAGGTTTTAGGGTAGATGCCCAGTAAGGGAATAACTGGGTCTGTTGGTATCTCTATACTCAGCTTTTTCAGAAGTCTCCATATTGCTTTCCAAAGTGGTTGTACCATCCTACATTCCCACCAACAGTGGATGAGTGTTCCTACTT
The DNA here is from genome assembly GCA_036346955.1 of Dipus sagitta. Lineage (NCBI taxonomy): Eukaryota > Metazoa > Chordata > Mammalia > Rodentia > Dipodidae > Dipus > Dipus sagitta. The sequence goes on from CM070770.1 coordinate 319,501,705, forward strand.
CTCCACATCCTTGCCAGCATTTATTTTTATTTGATTTTTTGATGCTTGCTATCCTTATTGGTGGAATCTCATAGTTGTTTTAATTTGCATTTCTCTGATGATTAGGGATGATGAACATTTTCTTAAGTGTATGTTTGCCATTTCTATTTCTTTCTCTGTGAACTGCCTGTTCAGCTCTTTGCCCCATTTTGTGAGTGGGGTGTTTATGTGGAAAATAAAACCATAAACAGAATTTTTTTTAAATGTACCCTTCTTGTTTATAACACTTGTGTTGCAGGAAGGAAGGTGGGTACTCCACAGACAGCAGCTGGGGATTACCAGTTCCTTACCTCAGGAAAATCATAGGTTTGTTTTCATTCAAGGGTTCAAATTAGAACCCTTCCAAGAATTTTTTTTTATGCATGTGGTCAGAAGAGGAGGTTCCTCTTGGGAGTTTGGCATGTGGGGAGATTTCAAGATATGCAGGAGAGGTGGGGGAGAGCCAGTTCTTAAACCCAAGAAAGGAAACTTCAAGAAGACTATTTTAGAAGGGAAGCCAGTTATACATCCTACAGAGATGTCAGGGTATGTCCATAAAACAAGAAAAATCCATAAAAGGGTCTCACTGCTTGACAAGGGAGGTAAGACACAAGAACACGCTGCGGACACTTCCCTCCCTTGGAAACAGCGTGCGTGCAGTCAGGGCTTGTTATGGAGGCCAATTACCTCATTCTTGCTGGGTCTGAGGTCACCATCCCATATGTTCTGGTCAAAAAACATTTCAAAAATCAGATTTTTTTCTTTGCAAAAAAAAAAAGCAATAAAGAAACATTACAAACTGTAGAACCCAGTAATCTTTAAATGCCAAAAATATGAGTATGTTTTCACTAACTTTCTATATTTTTCAAATATTGTTTTATAAATATTACTTTGCAATGGAAAAATACACCGGGCATATCATTATGGTCTGTGTTTAATGAAAAAAAAAAAATGAAGGAACAACAAATTGTTCTGCTGTAGCCTCCTAACTTCTATAAATTTCTTTTGCTTTTGCAAGAAAATTACTGCATATTCTAGTCTTTTCTATTAATAAGCACGATGAGCCTTCCTATGCCACAAGCTATTTTATGCCTGCTGGTGCATTTTCCATTGCACGTGTCCAATCCATCAATGCTACCTCCTACGCACTGCAAGCTACCCAGACCACAGCCACCTGGAGAAATGGAAAGGCGCCTTCTCTGATTTTACCCACCTAGGAAGGAATTCTTTCTGCTTTATCACAGCCTGATATGTTCCAGGCATTGGTGCCCAATGAACTGCTACTTGGAAGAAAGACCACGTTTTCCAAAGAAGCATAGGAAATACAACGGGGAATAAAAAACATGCAACTAAATGAATGTCATTTCCTCCTCAGATGAGGTTAATTTTTTAAACAGGTGACAATTTAAGATGATCCTTGTTGAGCATACAAAGCAGCCATCGTCCATGGCCCTACTCTTTTAAGAAAGCTACTTTCATGATCTCTTTACATCTTTTTGAAGGCTAATGAGTTCAAATGAATGCCAGCATACTGTCACGCCAAAATTCAAACAGATGTGCTCAGAAGTGGAGTGTAGGTTGGAAGTCTAAAATATTTTTTTTCCCTTCTAAATAAGTCATCGTGGAAGAATTATCCTCGAAAGTGTAAGTGAAAAGCCTTTGCTACCCAAGCCTGACAACCCTACCTTAAATCCCTAGAGCCCATATATAAAGCCAGAAGCAGTAGGGTACTTTTCGGTGATCACAACATGCCTGTAGCCACAGGACACAGAGACAGGGGAATACCAAACTTTGTGCACCTTGTGCTAGCAGCAGTGAACAATAAGAGAGACCCTATCTCAAACAGGTGGAACGAGAAGATCAACACCCCAAGGTGGTCCTCTGCCATGGCACGTGTGTGCGCATTACATACACATATGTCTCACATGCACAAACACTTAGGATTTTAGGCCAGCCACCCTGTGGTGACACGAGCTACCTCCATGTTTGAGACAGTTCTCTCCTTTGTTTTAAATGACTTTCAAGAGCCTCTTTTGCACTCTATTTTGTTTGCAAACTTTCCACATATTTCTTAGCTCAGTGGAGATGCAGTAACTGTTTGGGAACCCAGAAGCGGAAGTTCCTCCCTGATCTGAACAATTTTTCTCACATTCGTGCGGAGAGCCAGAATCGCACGAGCAAATGCTTCCTCACCCCGTGCAATGACTGTGTAAGGGGATTGCATGTGCAGTCGCTCCAGTCCGTACATGCTAAATGAGTATGCTGAGCATGGATTCTAGGTTCGAACAGGGCGCCGAGGAGACACGCTTGTCAGGGAGAAGGAAATGACGACTTGTCAAATTGCTCCCCTGTACCAGGCGCTTGAGACCCACTCTGTCCTCACTGTTCCTGGCGGCCTCAGAGCAGCTGCAGCATCAGAGCCTGTCAGACATATTAAACATCTTGGACATTCTCCAGGCTCACCCTTTAACAAGGTCCTTAGCATAGCTTTATACCATTTAACCTTCAGCAAAATCCTGGTGACAGATGGCATCATCTCTGTTTCACATTCAGGGTCCAGAGAAGCACATAAAAGTCATAAGAATGAGTTGCAAGAAAGGCTGGATTTGGGCTTATTTTAAAGTGCCTCCACCAGCTTAAAGTGAGGAGGCACGGGATCCCATTAATCCATGATTAATGCCTGTATCAGTTACTTTCTCATTGTTGGAACAAGATACCAGACCAGCAAGTAGCTTATGTAAACAAGGAGTTTAATTTTGCTTACAGCACAGAGCGCGCAGTGCATCACGGAGAGAGCACAGCAGGAGCAGGAAGCCCACGTCACACCAGCAGGGAGGAAAGAGCAAGCACAGATCATGGGGCAAGGTCCTAGCATCTCAAGCCCACCCCGTCCCAGTGACCCACACTTTTCAGCAAGTCGCTACCTCCTAAAGGTTCTATACCCTTCCTAAGTAGCACCACTTTGCTGAGGACCAAGTGTTCCAACACATGAGCTGAAGGGCCATTCTTGTCAAACCATTACAATGTCTGATTGGCATCTACACATCTATACACATAGGTTATCCTATTTGAGCTTTATTTTCCCTTTGTTTTGGTTTATTTTATGGAATTACTACAAAACAAAGGAAAGCAATGTATGCTAAAGCACTTTGTATAGTATATAGACTGGCCAAGACTAAAACATTACTGGAATCACACACATAACTCTTTCTCACTCCATTTCAGCAAGATTTATTTAGGTCAGGAACAAAACACCCCCTGATGCTAAGAGCCCCCACAGAGCTCAGTGAGAGGTTGAGTAGTCTGTGTGGTTTAACTGATTAGGCAAGCCTTAGCCCAGCACCTACCTCAAGGAGTCAACGGTCTAATGTTAAAGGATGCTGGTGAGTCCCTAAGAAAGCGGTCTCATTGGTAATGAGGGGACAGATAATTTCCTCCTCAGCTCTATCTACAGCTAGGAGCTGTCAATGTCCTCTACATCTTAAGGAACAGAGCTCATTTGCCCCCTTCTCATCTTTTGGAGGAAAACTTCATCTGGACAAGAAGTCTACCATGACTCCCCACATACATTCTGCCAGCTTTTCAGATTAAAGCAAGACTATGTTTGGGTATTGTCATGCTAGGTACTAAACTGGGTCACACATTTCAATTATGTATCTTGGGGTTCAAACTGACTTGTGGAGTCTTGATCATCTAAAAGTGTCTGAAAAGTTAGGAACCTCCTCAAGATTTCAACAAAAATTTAGGAGGAAACTAATCATAGAGATGGTTTAAAGAGATAATGAGAAAAAAATAATAATATAATTAGATGACCATGCTATACAGAGAATTGATCATTTGACAGCCTGGTTACACTGTTTTTAGTATCTTAAAAACCAGCACTAGATCAAAAGGGATTATGTTTCCAAAGCAAAGTATGTTTTTTAAGGAAAAGGTCACAATAAAGAGGTTAATACAGATAGGACAGCTTTCCCAAAAGTCCCTGTTCTTATCCTCTTTCAAAACCCCCAAATGAATTCTAACTCACCTTCAGATAGCTGCTAGTCATGCACAGGGATGATGAAGCTTCCCACCATGAAGGGAGCTTAGTCCCACTTTTCTGTAGGAAATCATAGGTCTTTTGAGGGATGGAAAATCATCTTTCCTTTACAGCCAAACACTAACATTGCAAGGCATGGAAGGCAACAGAATGGCCTCTCCAAACCTCACATAAATGCCCAGATTTATTTTGCTAGTCAGTGTGGGGAAAGCTGGAGCAGAAGTTTGGGGAGATCCAGAAAGTCAGGCAGAAGCTGGGACCTTGGACATATGAACAAAGGCACTGCCTGGTAACTCTACATAGCCATTCATGGGTGGTTGAAGTACCAGGCACTGCCTGGTAACTCTACATAGCCATGCATGGGTGACTGAGGTACCAGGAGCTGCCTGATAGTTCTACATAGCATGGGTGGCTGGGGTACCAGACCATGCCTGGTAACTCTACATAGCCATGCATGGGTGGCTGAGGTACCAGGCGCTGCCTGATAACTCTACATAGCCACGCATGGGTGGCTGAGGTACTAGGCCGTCACTGTGTGCATGGGGGTGGGGAGGGGAGAGAGATGCAACAGATGCAGTTTGACCTAAGGGTTGATTCTCTATCTGTGAATAGACTCTCCATTCAAACACAGGGATGGCCATATTTCCACACTGCACATCTCCATCTCCTCCCTATCTTCTGATTCCAGCCCTACTCTCAAGCCTGCTCCTAACCATCCAAAGGTCCAAAACTGGACTTTCAAAGTGCCCATATTATTGTACCGCATTTACAGCTCACTGATTTCACAACTGTCAGGTAAACTAAGGGTCCTTTAGGCATCTCCACAGTCTCTGACAACCCAACTCCTGGCTAAATCATCTCATCAATGTCGTCCTACCCTCAAACCAGCCAGAGATCAGTGTCCAGGCACATCTATTAATGATTGCCTTAATTCAGGGTTTTCCAAATTTTTTAGTAAGAGTCATTTGAAATGCTTGTTAAAATGCCAGTGTCTCAGTCTTACTATAGACCTACCCCCTCTGAACCTCCAGGACAGGAATCTTGACATAGTGTTTTAATCAAGCCCTACAAGGGAAATACCATCTGACAACTGTGGAGTAAACTCTAGGAAAGCATTAGACTCTGGCCACCTAGTGCGTAAGATTATCCCAGAACCAAGGGCCAGTGAAATTCCCTGAGCATAAATGGCCTGTCCTCCATAAACACGAAGTTTATCATGTGACTTTTTTTTTTTTTTCGAGGTAGGCTCTAACTCTAGCCCAGGCTGACCTGGAATTCACTATGTAGTCTCAGGGTGGCCTTGAACTCAGAGCAAGCCTCCTACTTCTGCCTATCAAGTGCTGGGATTAAAGGCGTGCGCCACCATGCCCGACCTTCACAAAGTTTTTCAAATAACACCCAATACAGTTGTACAGTACAATACGCAATTGATATACAATGAAATGTTAAGTAAACAATTTAATGAGAAAACACATATGTATCTAATAGAAAAGCAGAACATTGAAGAGTAGGGGAGACATGCAGTTAAAAGTGGCAGATGACTTGCCCCATAATATGGATAATGCCTGGGTGGTCCAAGAAGCCCCTCACCAGGCATGGAATTAGTGGACACCTGCATTTGTATTGCTCAGACTCCTGAACCATGAAAAATATCTGTTGTTCATCAGCCACTGTGGCTGAATGTTTCAAGATAGTAAATTCAAACCCCATTGAATGGGCTTACAGATAAGTGCCAGGTCACAGGAAAAATTAATGTCATAATGCAGCATTCTTGTAATTAAGAAAATATGGAAGAAGCTTGGTGTAATAGTGCATGCTTGTAATGCCAGTACTTAGGATGCTGAGGTAGAAATGTGAGTTTTAGACCAACCTGGTCTACAGGGTGAAACTCTGTCAAGAAAGAAAAGAAAGAAGGAAGGAAGGAAAGAAAGAGAGAGAAAGAAGAAAGGAAGGAAAGAAGAAAGAAGGGAAGGAAAGAGGGAGGGAAGGATGGAGAGAGAGAAGGAAGGTAAGGGAGGGGAGAGGAGGGGAGGAGAGGGCAGAGCAAGGAAGAGAAGGGAAGGGAAGGGAAGGGAAGGGAGGAAGAAAGGGGAAGAAGGCAGGAAGAAAGGAAGGAGGGAGGGAGGGAGGGAAGGAAGGAGAAAAGAGAAAAGGAGGGAGGGGAGAATATGAAAAAAGCCAGGAAATTTGTTTATTAAAGAATCTATTCAATAACAGAGACTGAGTCTCCTTGGACTTATTAATAAGTTAAGAACTCAATAAGAGGGGAAATTATAGATAAGATTTGAGTGGGACCAGCCATAATATACTTCAAAGGATGAGTTAGTAAAGTCTCCTTTGAAGGTAAAATTGGAGTGAGCCTCACATACAGTGGCATGCACATGTTATTATATCCCAGCTTTAAAGATTAGATCGATACATGGGTCCAAAAGCCATTGGTTTCTACAAGCCTCCTCCTTTCCTCCAGTATAAAAGAAACCATCCAATATATTAAGTTGTTCCTGTATCTTTATCAATTATTACCAAGGTAATTTTCTAGAATGACAATTTAGAAGTATTGAAGAAACAGAAATTTTAAAATCCAGGAATATTTTACAGCTGCGAGAACACAGAAAAGAAAGATTATCACTAAATTGTACAGATTAGCTTTGAACTTCTGATCCTCCTATCTAGTCATCCAAAGTAGTTGAGACTATATGTAGGTCATGGCCATCAGGCCCATCGACTCATGAGTTTGCTATGTCTATGTTGATTTATGTCATACAATTCATACGTAACTTCTACAGCACAGGCAAGAAGACCAAAGAGAGGAAAACAACACTATGTTAGGTTCATCAAAGCTTCCAGATGTAAGAAAGGAACAGGATAACAAAAAAGACAGAAAACTAGGAAGCTTACAAGACATAACCATTTTTCCATTCATGTTTAAACCATGTGAACTTGAGCAGAAATGTAACTCATGTGATACTGATTCATTTACACTATAATCATCAAAATATTGTTTCCCAGGAGCAATTTTATGTCCGCAAAAATTTTTGAACTTTTTAGAAAAAGATTTTTAATCCATTTTTTTTCTGTTAAAAACAGGAAGCTTCAGTTGCCAACTGTCAACTGACTCAATCAGGAAGAAAAAGTTGGTATTTCCTTCGAATTTTCAAGACTATGAATGTTAGTAGGTTTTCACTGTAACAATTCAGCTCCCCAGTGCCACAAAGAAAGGATATTCACCCATGTGAGTGGGTCAATTTCCATGGGTGTTACTACAAGCAAACCTCACCCAAGTCAAGTTCTTGCCCATGTCCCTTACATTTTCACAGTGATCATGCTCCCTTCCTCTTCCTCTTCTGATGGTTTTTCTCCCTTTCCACTATTACTTCCACAATGAAATATGTTTGATATTTATAGCAGGCTCTGATCTGCTACATTTTGTTAACAAGGACTTTGGTGAAGATACAGGCAGTTCAGTTCAGGTGCTGATCAAGAATGAGAAAGGGGGCTAAATAGATAGCTTAGTGGTTAAGGTGCTTGCCTGTGATGCTTAGGAACTCATCGTTGACTCTCCAGATCCCACATAAGCCAGATGCACAAAGGTGAGGCAAGTGCAAGGTTGCACATGCTCACCAGATGGTGCAAGCATCTAGAGTTCGATTTCAGTGGCTGAGGTCCTAGCATGCCAATTTTATCTCTCTCTCCAAAAAAAGTTTTAAAAATAAAAAAAGTATAAGAAAGAATTGAAGTCATAAGAAAAAGCCAAAGTCCTTTCTGTAGTTATCAGATATGAGTGTGTGTGTTTGTATGTACATGAGTGTATGGATAAATGATAAATAACAGAAAGAAAGATAGATGATAGACAGATGATGATGATGATAGATACATGATAGATAGTGAGAGAGAGAGAGAGAGAAGGTGTGGAAAGCAAGGGAAATTGAAGCAACAGGAGGAAGGAGAGCTATAAGAGAAGAAAAGAGAAAAAGAAAAGGGTAGAAGGAGGGAGAAAGAAAAGCAGAGAGAAAGGAACAGAAAAGGGTACAGTTTTTTTTTTTTCAGAAAAGTCATGCTTTAACTAGAACTTAAGCAAACTAAAAGGCTTTTCAATGGGAAGAAATCTAGATGGGCAATGACAAATATCTAAATATCCTCATATAATAAGGATATAAATCACTGAGCCTAAAGATAAGAAGACTAGAGAAGTGACAGCACTCTTCTAAAAGTCAGAAGTCCATGGAACGACTGCCAACACATTCTATACTCAAGTTTAACCACAACCAGTGGGTTAGACAATCCCCGAATCTATGTGGTTCTAAGACTCTGTGATTTTGTCCACCATGTTCCATCCAACAGGCCATTTAGAAGCATACAAGTAGTAACAACTGGCTTGGTAAGTCCTAATATAAAGTTTTCAACTTCAAGAAATGGTGATGTCTTTCACATCATGTTCACATAGTATGATGTCTTTCTCCCACTCTGGCTCATTAAAAAGAGATGCCTGGGCTGGAGAGATGGCTTGACAGTTAAGCGCTTGCCTGTGAAGCCTAAGGACACCGGTTCAAGGCTAGATTTCCCAGGACCCACGTTAACCAGATGCACAAGGGGGCACACATGTCTGGAGTTCGTTTGCAGTGGCTGGAGGCCCTGGTGGGCCCATTCTCTCTCTCTCTCTCTCTCTCTCTCTCTCTCTCTCTCTCTCTCTCTCTCTCTCCTCCCCCTTTCTCTCTGTGTCTGTCATTCCCAAATAAATAATCAAAAATGAACAAAAATTTTTAAAAAAGATAATGACCATTGATATGTTGCCCCTGTAAGATTAGAAGACATGAAGACATTTGTACCTGAACGTGAAGCTTATCAATTCCTCTCCACACAACTACATTCCCCCAGGTCTTTTTAAAAATGGCTAATAACCAATCCCTCTTCTCCTCCTTTCAGGATTTTTGAATCTTGAATTGAGTAGAAAGAAATAGGAAATGGATTTGATGGTGGAAGAACAAGAGTCATGGTTTCTCGTGACATTTAAGAAAATGGGAAGGCAGGATAAGGTTTTTTTTAAGTAGCTGTTCTAAAGGTTGAGCTTTTGGCCACCTTCTCTTGCAGCACAGCCACTAACAGCTGTGACATAAGGGGTTCCAAAGCACAGAGCTGGGTGTCTGAATGGCAGGCTAAGAGAATGTCTGATGGTAAGCCTTCCCTGGGGGCTCCATCCAAAATACTTCATTTGGGAAAACAAAGACAGAAAAGTCAATTAACTTTAAAAGATAAAAAAAGGATGGAAATTCATTTTTTTTTTCTGTTTCAGTTTACCACTGTGAGAACTGAAAAGACTCCACTTCCAAGAAAACTATTAATTTTTACAGTGTCAGCAGGCTTTTTATAAACTGCATTTTTATGATACTATGCTTGGTGTTGGAAACATTTTATACTTGAGAGGAAAGTCTGAGCTTTTGCAAAGTGGAGGAACAGTATTTAAACCATTTGATCTATTTTTGAAAGCACTGTATTTAAACCTACAGAACTGTCTTTGAAAGACTTTTAATAGCTCTTTCGACAAGATATCTCATTCAGTACAGCATCCTACCCTGCCCGTCCTTTATGTCACTGCCCACCCTATTTTGTGCACTCCAACACACACCTGTATATCAACAGACATCCCTCAAACCCACATGAATTACTCTGCTGGCTCCATGTCATCTTGAAAGAGAAGAATAATTGATATAATGAAAGGGATGGGAAAGAATTCATACTAGGATGGGGGGAGGGACCTGCAGAAAGCATGGCCTGATCATAGCTCTTAAGACCACTGAGATCAAAAGAAAATAAATTATCAGATGCTTAAGTATGCATCTTCCATGTCCACAGAGAACCAGCAGAAGGAAGTATGTTTAATTCCATCCAGAGTCTTTGACACTAGACCAAAAAAAAAAAAAAAAAAAAAAAGTAGGTCTTTTCAAGGTTTAAATGAAAAAGAAGTGACATGATCTATCCTGCAAGGTTTTTGAACATCTTTTCCTGCAGAGATCCCATGGGGAAAAAGTCGCCCTTCATCTTAAATGATCCAAATAAAGATGGCATACATGCATATTCACACACCACACAAGCAAAAACATGATAATATGGCAGATGCTATAAGCACCAAAGAAAGAAGAGAAAGGGGCAGAGACAAGCCATCTCCAGACTGGAAAACTGCGAAAAGTCCCTCATGCAGGAGCTGGATTGGGACAAAGTTTGGAAATTGGAATATCTATCATAGCTAAATTTCTCCCTGGCTTCTTAAATTAGCCATCCTTCTCCTTCTCCTCTGTAATGTTCACTGAGAATACCTACAAGCCTCCAGTAATGTTTCATTTGTAAACAATTTGTCTTATTTCTAAATTTAAAAACTTTTAAAAAATATATTTTTTGAGGCAAGCCAAACATACTGGCCATTTTTTTATATGAGAGAGCAAGAGTGTGAGAGAGAGAGAGGAGAGAAAGAGAGAGAGAGACTTGGCAAGCCAGGGCCTCAGCCACTTCAATCAAACTCCATATTTGTGCACCCCTGGTTCACATGTGTGACCTTGCACACTTGTGTCACTTTGTGTGCCTGGTTTACATGGGACCTGGATAATCAAACATGAGTCCTTAAGCTTTGCAGGCTAGCACCTTAATTCCAGAACCATTTCTCTAGCCCTAAGTTTAAATACTTTTATGCCAACTGAATTTGTTTTTACAGTTTAGTTAAATATTATATAAGCTCATGAAAATGAAAAAAAGGCCATTTTAGGTAAAATGAGTTAGTCAGTGTATTAGTTCCTTTACTTGTTACAGTGACCAGCTTAGCTGCTTAAGAAAAGGGTTTCTTTTATAACTATTTTTATATATTTTATTTTGTTTATTTATTTATTTGAGAAGAGAGAAGGCATACAGAGAGAAAGAGAGAGAGCGAGAATGGGCATGCTGGGTCCTCCGGCCACTGTAAACAAACTCCAGACGCATGCACCACCTTGTGCATCTGGCTTACGTGGGTCCTGGGGAATTGAACTGAGGTCCTTTGGCTTTGCAAGCAAGTGCCTTAACTGCTAAGCCATATCTCCAGCCCTATACCTTATTTTTATTTATTTATTTGAGAAACAGAAAGAAGCAGAGAGAGAGAATGGGCATGCCATTCGAACTCCAGATGCATGCACCACCTTGTGCATCTGGCTTATGTGAGTCCTGGGGCATCAAACCACGGTCCTTTGCCTTTGCAGGCAAGGGCCTTAAGTGCTATCTCTCCAGCCCCCAAGAAAGGGTTCTTATTCTGGTTTACCATTTCAAGGGTCTGCATTCTATCATGACAAGGAAGGTGTGTTAGCAGAAGCAAGAGACTAGCTGGTCACATTGCAACTATAATCAGGAAGCAGAAAGTGAACAGTGAGCGGGGCCAGGTTATAAAGTCTCAAGTCTCATTTCTACTTCTAGACCCACTGCTTCCAGCAAGGCTCCAGCTATAATCTGAATAGGGGCTGGGATAATATGATTTTTTTAATCCCTAATAAAGACTGGGTCTGCCACTTAATGGCCTAGCACATTCTTGTTGTTTTAGAAGCCCTGAATTCTATCTCCAGCACGTTGAAAGATAATCCTTAATCAGTTAGCAATGCAGTCAATCCAAAAGCATGTGTGGAAGAAAGACCATGGTGTCTGGTATTTGCAGAGCAGACATGCACAGATGAGTTGATAGCATTGTTTCATGTTTGATATGGCTACAGACTGAAAATATTGCTTTCTTTATAATAATGGCACACCTGACATAACTGAAAAGCAACCATTTTCATGTGGTTTTCAGTAAGATTTGGGGGCATTTAGTACGTCACTGTGTGGGCAGCTACTACCTCACCTCATTCTTCACCCCAGCATAAAACCTTATATCCATTAAGAATCTATGCCAGGCTGGGGAAATGGCTTAGCGGTTAAGGCGTTTGCCTGCAAAGCCTAAGGACTCCAGTTCAATTCCCCAGGACCCAAGTAAGCCAGATGCACAAGGCGGCGCATGCGTCTGGAGTTCGTTTACAGTGGCTAGAGGCCCTGGCATGCCCATTCTCTCTTTCTCTCTGCCTCTTCCTCTCTCTCTCTCTCTCTCAAATAAATAAATAAATAAATAAAATATTTTTTTAAAAAGGAATTTATACCTATCCCCCACCACATCCTTGCCAATTACAAATCTACTTTCATTTCTATGGAAAATGATTGCCTTTTTAAAGCTGGTCTTATGCCATTTTTGTTTGTGTATGTTTGAATTATTGTCATTAAAATAATTTATACTTAAAAAACTTGAGATCAAGCCGGGCGTGGTGGCGCACGCCTTTAATCCCAGCACTCGGGAGGCAGAGGTAGGAGGATCGCCGAAAGTTCGAGGCCACCCTGAGACTACAGAGTGAGTTCCAGGTCAGCCTGAGCTAGAGTGAGACCCTACCTCGAAAAACCAAAAAAAAAAAAAAAAAAAAAACTTGAGATCAGGTCTGAAGAGATGGCTTAGCAGTTAAGGTGCTTGCCTGCCTAAGGACCCAGGTTCAACTCCCAAGAACCCACATAAGCCAGACACACAAGGTGATGCATGTGCATAAGGCCACACATGCACACAAGGTGGCCCTAGAATGCCAATTCTCTATCTATCTATCTATCTATCTATCTATCTATCTATCTATCTACCTATCTATCTCTCTCTCTCTTGCTCATTGTTGCAGTCCGGTTCGCATTGCTAGTAAAAAATCACCCAACCAAGAGCAGCTTCTGGGAAAAAGAGATTTATTTTGGCTTATAGGCTCAAGGGGAAGCTCCACAATGGTAGAGGGAAAGGATAGCATGAGCAAAGGGTGGACATCACCCCCTGGCCAACATAAGGCAGACAATAGCAACAGGAGAGTGTGCCAAACACTGCCACAGGGCTATAACACCCATAAGCCCGCCCCCAACAATACACTCCCTCCAGGAGGCATTAATTCCCAAATATCCATCAGCTGGGAACCTAGCATTCAGAACACCTAAGTTTATGGGGGACACCTGAATCAAACCACCTCACTCATAAAAAAAAAAAAAAACTGAGATAATCTCTGAAAAGAGGAAAGGTTTATTTTGGCTTGACGTTTCAGTCCATGGTAAGTAGGCCCCATTGCTTTTAACAGTGAATTATGGGAAGAACACATGGAGGGGCTGTTTACCTTATGACTGAAAGTAAGAAAGAGAAAGGAAGATTTAAGCATCCCACAACTCAGTGACCTAAGACCTCCTACCAGGTCCCACCTCTTAAAGATCCACCACCTCCTAATAGCACCAAACTGAGCACCAGGACTGTCACACATGGGCTGTGGGAGTCGCTCTAGATCCAGGCAGTAACACATGCTTTGAGCACAGTTGATAGACATAAGCTGCTTGAAAATGACTCTCCATTTGACCACTGAGAAAATAACTAAATATTATGTTGAAATTTGAGGAATTCTGTGTATAGGTTGCTTGATGAATATTTTTCTGTTCTTCATCCCCTTTAAGGAAACCCAGTGAGGGCTGGAGGGATGGCTTAGCAGTTAAGGAATTTGCCTGCAAAGCCAATGGACCCAGGTTCAATTGCCCAGGACCTACGTTAGCCAGATGCACAAGGGGCGAATACATCTGGAATTAGTTTGCAGTGGCTGGTGGCCCTGACTGGCCCATTCTCTGTCTCTCTCTCTCTCTCTCTCTCTGGCTCTCTCTCTCTCTCTCTCTTTTCCTCTTTCTCTGTCAAATAAATATTTAAAAAAGAAAAGAAATCCAGTTGGAAATCATGACTCAAAGAAGACAACATGAGCTCTATCTCATCCTTGGACTCATACTAAGAAAACATAAATTAGCCTTGCCCGTAAAAGTATTTAAAAGTTATTATGTGTTCACTTATATGTTTTTATTATAGAAATAAAGAAGTTAAAATATATGTTTCACATTTAATAATTCTCTGCTTTACATCACTTAATTAATCTGTCAACTGCTTTCCTCATAGCACTGATTAATAGTGATATTGCAGAGTCAGGGTCCCAAATCACTAGACCAGAGGAGTGAGATCGTGTGTTCCAGCATTGCCTATTCACTGGAAACTGGTCAAGACAATTCCTTGTCTGGCCCATTTCTTTTCCAAAATGTAACTGCAGTCAACTACATCTCCCTACAGCCCCCTCCAGACTTCTCATTCATCCTATGGTGCCAGTTTCAAAGAGTCCTGCATGTATTGCAAGCTCATAACACTCATTCATTATCTGGCAATTACGTGCACATTTTTACTCTTTCAGCACAATGGGGCCCCTGCAGCCCCAAAGCTAGTCTTATAGTATCTTGAGTGCTTGTTCTTAAGAGGAATATGTAGCTTAAGTTTTATCTTTACTTGGTTTGAAATATAATAGAAAGTAAGGCATATGTGGAGGGAGAGGAAGACAGTTGCTAGAAATGAAGAAATAAAAGACATGGTTAGGAGGGAGCATTAACTTTGGGCAAAGACAAATCTCTGATGCTTTTGGCACATGCCACAAGAATGTGATAAGGTCTTTTTACAGAGAGATAAGATTTGCAACAGCAACAAAAAACACTGCTAAATCCTTACCTGGGAATGCGATGCTTCTTAAGTATAAGTAAGTTGAGAAGGATTCTAAATGCAAGATGGGCGCCCTGAATTGGATCCTGGGTGTAAACCAGGTTTTTGTGTAAAAGCTGACAAAATCTCAGCAAATTCAGTAGTCTAATTACTTGCAATGTACCAAGGTTCATTTCTTGGTTTTAAGAAATATACTAGGATTGCTAACGATGTTAAAGCTAGGAAAAATCTATGCATGGGATATATGGGAACTCTTTGAAGTATTTTGGTAAAACTTAGAGCTGTATGAAATTATTACACACTCAAAATAAATGAGAAGCACAAAATTTGGCAGAGACATGCAGGTAAAGAGTTTCAGCTTGGGAGTAGGGGAGTGAGAGGGAAATGAAGAGGAGACAGAGGTATAAAGACAAATAGGGACATCTAGGCAAAGAGGGAAGGTGAGAGACGGGCAGAAAAGTCATGAATATGTTGTAAAGAATTGTAATTTGTGTTGGGTTTTTCTTTACTTCTGTTTTAGTCTTGTTAGTCATATTAAGGCCCCATAGATGTTGTCTCCTGGAAGGTGGATGTGAGCCCTAAACAGCTTTTAGCTAAAACCCCACACTGTAACCCAAGCAGATCTTCCCCACCCACTGCATAAAGCACCACAGGAAGGAGAGAAATTCTGCAATATATACAACATTTCTATAAAATCAAGATTTACTAATCAAGGATATCCCATGCTGTTATCCTTGTCCAAGCACTCGTTAAGGAAAATTATTTTTCCAGAAAAATTGGAACTCCTAGTCGCCCCCTAACTCCTTGTTTGAGTTTTCTCTGAAAAGTTTCTTTTTGCTTAAAAAGCCTGTTGCCCTTGTATTGGGAGATTACCACATTGAAGCCCAGGAGACTAAATGTTCAGTTTATTCTCTTGCTGGCAAAGCCCTAAATCCTGTGACAATAATCAGTGTGCGATCCTGCTATTGGATGACTCCCTTCTGGGAAACCTAGATTACCCTTAATCCCATAAGTTTTCCTAAAATTTAATAGAACCAAATTGAAGCCTGCAAAGTCGCAGGGTCATTAGCTCAGGAAGACAATGGTCAAGCAGCCACCCAAAGGAAAAGTATAGAACATAGATCTTCCACTGAAGATCAAGGGATATTGACCGATGGATTTCTGTTAGTCTTTTGCACACAAAATATCATAAACATTCATGGTCTTTTTCACTGTCTTACCCTTTTATATCTGAATCTCTTCTGCTGCCAAGAAGCTAGTCAGATACTACCAAGCTTGGAGGTCATTAAGAATGAACCCCTCCCTCATAATAGCTAGTAAAACTACCAACAGAAACTTCAGGACTCTGATTACTGGTCAAAAGAATAGGATCTGTGTTCCATGCTCTGGGTAGATACAAAGCATTCTAACCTGCCCAAAGAAAACATAAGATTGCTAACTAGCAGGAAATCCTCTGTTAAATAAACAAATAATAAATAAGTGGCATAATGTTGAGTCCTTTCTTGAGCTAATATAAATGAGCCCATCAATCACATGGGCAGGAAAACTTCCCTAGTAAAACCTGTCTGTCCTAAATACTTTAAGAGATGGCCATGAAAACACTGCATCCTAGCCACTAGGCCACCCCAGTATCCACATGACATGCTGGGCATGGAAGCATATGAGGGGTGGAGATGTGAATCTCCCTGGAGCTCACTGGCCAGCTAGTGTAGCTAAGTGGTGAACTCCAAGTTACTAAAAGATGTTGTGGATGGTATATCTGAGGACTAATACCCAAGTTTGTCCCCTAGCCTCCACTTGCACCTGCACATACATGTGTGCACAAACAATACACACACACACAAACAAATGCACACATAGGTGATAAATAGATGATAGATGATTGACAGATGGAGATATGTGTATGTGTGTGTGTGTGAATCACAAATACACACACCAAAACATGTATACTGTGGTGTTTCTGGTCATCATTTAATCTCAGCCATGATTTCATCTGCAAAGATCCTTTTGACTATGACTCACTCTCATTCCTTGTGGATGCTTCATTTTGCGTGGTAACACTCTGTCTTCTGCAGTTTGTGTTTCTCATCTGAATTCTTTATTATATTTTTATTTATATATCTGAAAGAGAGAGAGAATGGGCATGCCAGGACCTCCAGCCACTGGAAACAAACTCTAGACGCATACACACCACCTTGTGCATCTGGCTTACTTGGGGGTTCAGGGGAATGAAATGTGGG
Source organism: Dipus sagitta (assembly GCA_036346955.1). Lineage (NCBI taxonomy): Eukaryota > Metazoa > Chordata > Mammalia > Rodentia > Dipodidae > Dipus > Dipus sagitta. The sequence continues at coordinate 319,518,569 of CM070770.1, forward strand.
TGAATTGACTTTGCAGGCAAGCTTCTTACCTGCTAAACCATCTCTCTATCCCTAACCTGAATTTTTTTAAATCTTCTTTATCACAAGTATTAAGGAGGCTATATTGAGAAATCGGGAGTGCTTCCACTAAGAGTGACTAGACCCTAAATAGTGGTAATAGGAAAGAAAGATCTTTAAAGAAAACAATCTTTAGGCCCTACATGAAATACAGTTACTTTGTGAACTATTTTTCATCTCACTGCATTATAACTAATCATATCATATATTCTATATGATTGGTTTAATTGAATGTAAAAGGATGAAGTGAAAAGTGAATTCAAGTGTTCAAGTTTAGCTCCCATCCAATCTTTCACTATTTGGGCACCTAGCCTCAAGAGTGAAGTGAGTATAATAAGTAGATATCAATCCGAAGAGTTAGGGACAGAACGGCTCCTCTTAAGGCCATTGTCATCCACAAATTAATATTGACCATGGGCTGAAACTGTGGGAGCTTCATAGGATGAATCATGGACCACACCAACTGCCAATTGGTGAGAGGTGCCATTTCTCTGGGGTAGGACAGCAAGAAAGACACAAGATAGATATTCTTAATCTTGAGGAAGCCACAGCCAAAGCTATAGAATTTGTAACATACAATATTGATTTAAGGTTCCAGTCTCAGTACATTCACTTCAAAGGAACTGAGGAAGCCTGTGGAGCTCCAACTCCAATCTGCAACATTACTGAAGACTTTTAAAACTCTTAGGGAAGTGTGTGAACCACAAAAGAAATGCTGTCACTGCACCTGATGTGCAGAACGTTTATGTAATTGCTTCTTCACTGGAAATGAAAGCAGTGATTAATGACCACATGTCACCAGGCCCCAGAGAGCCATAAAAGGAGAAGGGAAATGGGCGAAAGAGAAAAAAGAAACACGAAAGAAAAATATCACTTTCCAATGCCTTCAGAAGTGTGTTCCTCCCTCGGGAAAGTTTGCCTCTAACTTTCAAGGAGGCTTCGGTGGCGACAGGAACCCCAGTTAAACGGACCTGTTCCCAGGGGCACTCACCTGTGCTAACTTAATGAGTTACCCACCTCCCGAAAGCAACTGCAGGTCCCACTCCTTTCAGAGTCCAGAAGGGTAATAGGCAGGGTTAATCCCATCCCTAAGGGCAAAATAAAATTTGAGGTGAGTGCTCAGCTACAGAGAAGAAAAGAAACCACTCTATTACCTGAGCAGGTGGAGTCCAAGCGTCCCAGGCTGGAAATCGAGCTTGAAATGCAATATAGTCAATGCCTTTTTCTACTCAAAAACATTAGAAAGAAAAATCATATGATCCCCAAATTATATCCCTCTGAGAAAGTAGTTCTCTACATTAGGAACACCATTGTTCAAAAAACTGCCTGTGAGACCCACACCTTCTGAGCAACACCACCTTGTAATGAGGTTCACGGGTTCTTACATTCTTGCGTGCCCTTGAGTGGTATCCAACACCAGCCTGCCTAAGATGAGATTCCATGCAGGACTAAACCATTATGGGACAAGGCATTTAGGTCCATAAACCTGCTACCTCAGCTTCCTGTACACCAGAAGGAGTTAAAAAAAACCAAAGTTGATAGAGAATAATGAATTTATTTATAGTTTGAAGATGCAGTTGTGGGGGGGGTTAATTTCCTCCCCACCATGCCTGTGGCCATCTTATTGTGTCTAGGAAACCATGAGACATGAGACAAGGATCAGGACAGATGACATTCAGCCATGAGACAGGCTTTCTTTCCTGAGAAGGTGGGGACCTGGGCCAGGTTGTTCCATATCTCCATGCTCTGTTACTGAGACAGATTCTTATTCAAGTCTGGGCTTTAAAAAAACAAGGTCTTAATGCTTCCCCATATTTGAAAAAGAGGAGTCTCAGGAGGGTAGTGGATATAAGATCCCCACCCATCCCAGGCCTGCAGAGTTCTTTGTCTCCTTGGGCCATTCCTTTGGTAGGTATAGAAGGGAGGCCTTCTGTACTTTTCTTTAGGAGTCAGCTTCAAGCTGCTTTCCTGGGTGCCTGTCTAAATGTACTAATTTTTCAGGTGAAGAAAGGCAATATTCTGATAGCTGAAGGAAGGGGCCTTTGTGTCGCTGATTTTATTATTTCCTCTCCCCGTCAGGGCTTTTTTCATAATATCACAGTTAAAATCAAAGAAATTTTCTGACATTTGTTTAAAAATCAGAGGACAAAACAGCCACTGATCAGTAGTAATCATATATAATCAAAAGGCCACTATTTCAATCATTTTATGCTCTACAGTCACTTAACCAATCTATTCAACTAGAAAAGCTTTAGCAATCATTGAATCTAGTTTTGAATCCATTCAGTTAAGTTACTTCACTTAAATATTGGGTAAATTTAATGTAAGCAAAAGGCACCTTGTTTGTTAAGGGGAAAGTTGTGTTGGGAAACAATTTTAATGATTTACTCTCTATAGCTGTATTCACAGTACAGTGGCAAAATTAAGCAGCTTCCATAAAAACCATACAGCCCACAAACCCAAAAGGTTACTATTTGGCTTTTTTTTTTCACAAAATAACTTTTAATACTTTGTGTCTGGGTAGCAGCATCTTGTACTGTGACATTCCTATATATACATGAGCATTTTATCCAAGTACAATTGTTAAAAGCAGAGTAACGTAACCAATTGCCTATACAAAAGTAAATAGACACTGTACATTATTTTTCTTCTTGATTCATTTTTGCTGCATAGTAAATTGCAAGTACATGTCAGTATTATGATACTGATTCATAGAATACACTTTGAACTGTGAGGTATGGCAACTCTCCATGAGAGAGCTTAACATGTACACCTCAAAATTTTGAGTGATTTTTTTTTTTAGTTGCCATGGGTGGGAAAAACAAAGAAAATCTAGCACTCAAGACCCTAGAATCTTATTTCTCAAAAAAAAAAAAAAAAAAAAAAACAGGATGGTGGCACACACCTTTAATCCCAGCACTAGGGAGGCAGAGGTAGGAGTATCACTGTGAGTTTGAGGCCACCCTGAGACTACATAGTGAATTCCAGGTCAGCCTAAACTAGAGTGAAACCATACCTCAAAAAAAAAAAAAAAAAAAAAAAAAAGAAAGTAATTCTAAGCTATCATTTCTTTACTGGAGTGCTGTTTAACAGACAAAGGTAATGAAAATACTGAAATGAAGCTATGTTTGTTTTCGAATTGAGGATTAAAATAGTTATTTAAAAAATCCATCTGTAATTTTCTTTTTTTGTTCTGTCTTTACCTGGTTTTGATATTAGGGTGATGTTGGCATCATAGAAGGAGTTTTGTAGAATTCCTTATTTTTGTACTTTATGGAAAAGTTTAAGAAGCATTGGTGTTAGTTCTTCCATGAAGGTCTGGTAAAATTCACCAGTGAATCCATCTGGGCCTGGACATTTTTTAGTTGGGAGATTTTTTTTTTTTATTCACAGTCCTCCACTACCACAAATTATGCAGTTGCATTCCCGCATTTGGGGAAATCGCAGGGGTTACCACATCTGGAGTGCAATGGATAAGCCTTGCCCCGGGAAAACCACCTTCGTGATCATGGTATCTCCCCCACCAGATAAGTATAGTTGGGAGATTTTTGATAACTGCTTGGATCTCCATACTTGTTATAGGTCTATTTAAGTAGTTAATCTCATCTTGATTTAATTTAGGTAGGTCATATAAATCAAGGAAATCACCCATTTCTTTCAGATTTTCAAACTTAGTGAAGTATATGTTCTTATAGTGTGTCCCTATGATTTTTTGAATTTCTCTCGTATCTGTTGTGATGTTGCCTTTTTCATCTCTAATTTTATTAATTTTTGTCTCTTCTCTCTTTCTTTTGGTCAGATTTGCTAAAGGTTTATCAATCTTGTTTATCCTTTCAAAGAACCAATTCTTTGTTTAATTGATTCTTTGGATTGTTCCTTTGGTTTCTATTTCATTAATTTCTGCTCTAAACTTTATTATTTCTTCCTGTCGACTGATTTTTGATTTGCCTTGTTCTTCTTTTTCCAAGGCTTTAAGGTGAAGCATTAAATTGTTTACTTGCAACCTTTCTAATTTTTTGGACTTCTGTGTAAGTAGGAAGAAAACTCAGTAGCATAGGCCAGTAAGCTAGAAAGGAGATATAAAGGAATAGAAAGGGAGGGAAGGGGGACTTAATAGGATGGTATTGTATATATGTAAATAGGAGAATAGATTAATGAGGGTGAAAAGGCCCAAGTGAGGTCAGGGAAAGAGACTGAATAAAGGAAAAGTGGAGGGAAGGCTAATCAAAATCTAAGAGGATATAAATGAGTCATATGGTAACCTACTTTTTTGGCCAATGGAACATACAGGAGCCATAGATTGTTACTAGCAAATTTTCAGTGCCAGGGATGGGATACCTTCCAGTGAGTTGTTGGCCAGTGAGGTCCCTGATACCCCCAAAACATTACAGGTCATTGCCAAGGCCCTTGGTTTCCCGCCAGGAATAGATGGTAAGACCCTATTGTTGAAGACTCCACATACTTGGGCTGCAAGGTCACTAAGAAATCCCACTGGAGCTGAGCTGAAAACTTCCTCCATGTAGACCAGCTGGCAGAAAGATGGAAAAAGCCACACTGCATGCAGTTCAATGACAGAGAGAGAAATCACCAATAAAGATACTCAACAGTGGACACTGCAAGCCTTATATTTGGCCATATATAGTAGCCTTATATTTTCTTACAAAGGACATGCCGAATGAGCCAATGGATGCAATAGTGGCACGTCTGTTATGGGGGAAATCCAACCGCCCTGTAATTTGACTGGAGGACCACTCCATGGGAGGGAATACATCCCTGATACTGAAAACCTACAACAGTGATAGTCATGAGCTCTGGGGGTGTAATGTCTGCTGGTGTCTGGCTAAATGTATGTACTGTATTCACCAAACTGCCCAGTAAGCACTTCTCTTAATGTTCATACCCATATATTAATACTACTCTCACTTTAAGTTAGAGAACCTTCTCTTTTCAGATGGCAGTGGCCTTGGGATGACTCAGAAGGCACCATGGTGCTGAGGAGAAGCGACAGATGAGTGTTCAGCACTGAAATATCTCTATCACACCTTCCATGGCTCAGTGTCCATTGCGGAAGAGGTGGCAGAAAAAATGTAAGAGCCAAAGTTAGGGTAGGACTTCTTACAACATGCTCCTCCAGACATAAAATGGCTTGGATATCCATGACCTCACAGTGCCTGACACTACCTACACAAGACCATCATAACAGGAGGAAAAGCTCATGACATCAAAATAAAAGAGAGACTAATTGAGAAGGGGGGGATATGATGGACAATGGAGTTTCAAAGGGGCAAATGGGGAGCAGAGAGGGAATTACCATGGGATATTGTTTACAATTATGGAAGTTGTCAATAAAAAATAAAAAGAAAAAAAGAGGGAAAAAAAGAAAAAAGAAAAAAAAATCTACCATTTACTTTACACCAAGTTGAGATCCTAATGTACACATCTCTAATTCAAGATTTAGTTAATGATTTCTGATTCACTTGAAGTACCATGATTAGTAACCTTGTATTTTCTTCCAAAGGTCATGCTTAACATTTTGTTACATTACTTCTAAACACATATTAAGCACAAAAATCCCCCTAAAATGAACAGTCTGCCCTAGAAGTTAGGTGGTTGAAAGTTGGTAGCATTTCCACCAGAGGGTAAGTTCAAATCAACGAAGTTAACTATTATCTAAACATGTAACAGACCTGAACTTAAAGCGAACCAAGTAACTAAAATTAGATAATACTGCCATTACATCTTGAATATCTTCAGTATGTTTTATACTTTCAAAGTGGACAGTAATGAGGTTCCCTATGTTTTAATGCAATTTCACTTTAAATTAACTTGCTTACACCTGATATCACCTCATATTGGGATTCTGGGCTCATCTTTACCAGAACAAAAAAAAAAAAAAAGAAAATGAAAGATGCATACACAGTGGTAAGCAAAGTGGGAGAACATATTAAGAAATGGTGAATCTCCAGGGGAGGAAGTCGGCAAAAGGACGTTCTGTATCTCAAACAGCACAGGTGGGCAGATGACGGGGCTTTATCTCATGGGCTTTCTGGCTCATGGGTATAGCATGGGCTTTCTGAGGCATGTTCTATCTGTTGCATGTAATTCTACGTATAACTTCATGCATGACATGTCTTGTTAGCATCTTAAATCTACACCCAGGGCTATATATTTTAGCATTGTAATGAACTGGCCACAAGTCACCCCTGAATACTCTGGAGTACCTCTGTACCTGCTCCAATAGCTCAGCCCAGTTTTAATCAGCCTTAGCCACTGCAGTTTTCCCAGCATTCCACTTAGCCAACTTGTTTTATGCATATGCTAATTTTACAAGATCTTCTGTACAGCCTTCTGGATCTCACTCTCCTGCCTCGACTAGAATAAACTGTAACTTGTTCTTTAAAACAAGTTGTGTTGATCCTGAAACTGAGGAGAATATGCTTTAAAGAATACTCTCCTCTGAATGGGCCTGAACAAGACGTGGATGCACAGCTCTGAGTGTCCTTTTGAGTGAGGGGCAGTTCCTCTTGTTGTTAGGGTCTCGCTCTGGCCTCCTCTCAGCTGCTAAGTTCTTGTGCTCTCTGTCACATCGATTCCGATGAGACAGAGTGTGTGCTATAGAAGATAGGGAATTCATTCCAGAGTAACAGGAGACACACGAAAAGATGCCAAAGGGTCCATTGATAAGGAAAAGACTCATCAAGTGTGTGTGGACAGCGGCCAGAGCGACCATTGTGCTGATGTACATGTTGAGACAGCCTTGATTATGCTATTTCTTAACGTCTCTGTAACAGACAGCTTTTTTTGCCTTTCCAAGTGATTGACAGGTGTATTTTGATTAACTCTCAAGAGTGGGGACAATAAATGTCTTTTTGTTCTTTCCAGAAGCTCTCTTGCTAGGTTGTGATCTTACAACCTTCTGGCACTTCAAAAAGGCATGCCTCCACCCAGAGTAACAGATATGACTCAGGTCCCATTCTTTTGACCAAAAAGTCATATAGCAGAATAGGTTAAAAATAATTAAAGAAAGATAAGATAAAATCTATAAAAAATAATCACACTTTATTTACCAGGAGAAATTTCTTGTCCTTGATGGGCCTCCACAAATCCCTGCTACCTCCACCTTCCTTCCTCGTATGCAGCATTTTAATTTTCTTTTTCTTATTTATTTATTTATTTGGATCTTTTGAGGTAGGGTCTCATTCTAGCCCAGGCTGAACTACTATATAGTCTTAGGGTGGCCTCCAATTCATAGTGACCCTCCTACCTCTGCCTCCCAAGTACTAGGACTAAAAGCATCATTTTAAATTTTAGTGAAGGGCAATTGTGGTGTTTTGTTTTTCCTTCTTTCATATGATATTTAAAATTCTAAGAAGAGTAACTGCTACACTTCCCCTTTCTTTACCTATCCGTTTAGCACTTCCAAAATCAGTGCATTACCAAGCACACTTGAGGTGGGGCTCAACGCTGATTGTGAGGGTGGAGCCCATCCTCCATGAACACGCCACGAATTGCCTCTTTGGAGCAAGCATGAAGTCTGAGGACTTGCAGTGTTTGCATGCAGTCGGTTAATTTTATGCTGGGATACATGGCTCTGGCATGCAGAATGTTTAAAGACATCCCAATTTGCTTTCATGGTTGTGTGTTTTCCTACAGAACTAAGCAAAAATCTTATTGAATTATTTTCATGTATTTAGAAGCCTGTGGAAAGGACATGATGGTTTTTAATGATTGTGCTTTAAATTTTCAAGGGAAAGTAAAAGGAATTATATGCTAGCTCTTTCAACACGCTCCCCTGGGGGACAAGCATCCTAATTGACTCTCCGGTTTGACTCAAAAGCATTTTATGTGTCTCTCTATATTATCTGTTCAGCTAAGAGAGACTGATGAAAAATGAATAAAATTAACTCTGTTCCAGTTCAATAGTTTCTTTTTCAGTTGTTTTTACTTTACTTCATCATGTCACTTGGCCTCAGTTACCCCAGTCATGGGAGCTTTGTCCGAGCTGGATCCCCTTCACTCTAATCCCCAAAGCCTCATATCCTGTTTTTCACTCATTCTCCTGATTTTAGCAGATGTTGTCTATTAATGTGTCTGAGAACTTAGGATGTTTCAATTATGGCCCAAAGAAACAAGCCATTTTCGCTCTTTGTGTTTTCACAAAAATCACTGTTCATGTGTTGTAAGACTAAGGCTATCAAAATAAATAAATTGCAAATTGTAAATCATGGAATGAGCAGGCTATGCAGATTCCATGGGTCAGAAAGCAGTATGCTACCATGGTCCCTCTTTACTTTCACAACTTCCAAGTCTCACTTGATCCAGGCAAAGCTCCTTGTCTTTGAAAATCTGCCATTCAGCTGACCTCCCTTCTTTGGGTATCAAAACGGAGTAAGTCAGGAGCTAAGCTCATGATGCGTATTGTGTACGTGGAGAAGGGGAAAGCAGGTGTCTGGGCTGGGTTGGTGCTGCTCAGCTGGGGAAGGCTGGGACGGTGAAGCTAGGTGAGGGACGGTGAGCCCTGATTACCATGCTGTTATTGCCAAAGCCATGAAGAGCCAGTGAGAATGTTTAACTAGTCAGGATAACAAATGAATGAATTGCCATTCATTTCTCATTATGTAACTTGACTTCAAATGTTATTTGAGAGGTTAGTCCTTACTGTTATCTAGCAGTTGAATTATATTTAAAAAAAAAAACCCACCTTGTTTGATTTCAACTTTCAACATAGCAAACCAAACATGCTTGCAAAATGTGTAAAACGATGAGGGTTTATAATTATCATCATATTCTTCATCATGATCCAGGTTATGCCATCAAATTCAGTTCACTGGAACACAAATGGTCTGGGTTTGATTGCTGGGTCCACTAACAGTGTACCCTACCTCAGCTTCATCCTGCATTCAACAAAGGGACATTAAAACAATGTAGTGCCGGGCTAAGGAGACGACTAAGTAGGGAAGAGCCCTTTCCAGGCAAGAACGATGGCCTAAGAACTGACTCACCCTGAGTGCTGCTCTCCGGCACCACAGAAATAGATAGGTTTGGCCACAGTCCCAAGGGGAACAAAGGCAGGAGGATCTCTGGGACACTGCTTGGCCAGGTTGACTGAAAACGGCAGCTTCAGGTTGGGTGAGAGATTGTGTCTCAAGGAAACACACAGATGAGCAATCCCGGGAGACACCAACATTCTCAAGGAGTGCACACAACTTTACACAGTGGTATACACAACACACACCATGCCACACATACTACACATACACATACAAAACAATACTCATTTTACACTTACTAAACAATAGTTAAGGCAAGAATGGAGCAAGATAATTCATGCAAAATACTCAATACAAAGCCTGACACATGATAAAAGATACAGGTTAGGGTTTTAGTCATCATTTTCAATAGGTTTCAGTGGAATGTTCGATGCGTATGCAAGACAGAACTACAATTTACGGTACTGTAGTGGTGTAGGCAGAGGAAATTTTCTGATTGGCCCTGGCCTTTCTTGGTTTGTTGAGTGCAGCACAGAGCTGCTGCTCCACAGATACCCGTCCCTGCTTTCAACAAACAGGTCTTGAGCACCTAAGCCATGCCCCAGAACATGCCAGCCCATCTTGACATTAAACAATGAAGTGTCGAAAGTGCTGAGAAAATACATCACAGGGGACTGGAGAAATGGCTTAATGGTTAAAGGTGCTAGCTTGCACAGCCTGACAGCCTGGGTTTAATTCCCTACTTAAAGCCAGATGCACAAAGGGACAAATGCATCTGGAGTTTGTTTGCAGTGGCAGGAGACCTTGGTGTCTGGACGTGCTCTCTCTCTCTCTCTCTCTCTCTGCAAATAAATAAATAAATTTTCTAAAAAATCATTGCAGGGTTAACTTGATCACTTCAGGAGGGCCAGAGAAGGATTCCTGGAGGAAATGATGTCTAAGATGGACACTTGAAATGAGAAAAGGAGTTGGCCATTTCGTTAAAGACAACAAGATGTGGGAAATCTTGATGGTAAAGAAGATCACAGAAACCCATAAGCTGAAAGAGATTCAGTGCAGCCAGAGAGCAGAATGTGCTGCTGTGGGCAGAGGTAAGAGTTGGTCCATGCCAGAGCCCTCAGTGCAGCTGGTGCATGGTGACACTATTCTAGAGGCAATGGCAAACAACTAAAGGGTTTCAAGCAAAGCAGGGTGAGATGATGGCCTTTGCATAAGAGAGAAATGTGGGACAAACAAAACCACCCTTGCAGTAGAGAGTGGCATTGCCTAGCTGAGAAATGATGGTGGCCTCTATCTTAAAGCCTGGCATCAAGCCTTGAAGGTGGTGCAGAGTTCAAGAAATCTGGGATGAGGAACTGAAGAATTGGTAGTCCAACAGAAAATGGGGAAGGACTAAAAGTCCACATTCTTCTTATCTCTGAATCCCAGTTGTGTTCGGTGATCCAAGAACCACAGTGATCCAATGTATAACTTCTGCATCTAACAGGGATGAAAGGAAAAGTAAGTTAAGGAATGTGCTAGCCTTCTTTCCCATCCCACAGCCCCAATCTGCCTTCTAAGTAATCTTCATCCTCCTTTCCCACGAACGCACCGAAAAGCACTAGCAGTTAAAGGGAAAGAGAACGCCTCATTGCAGCTGACCCTAAGTGAACCAGGAAGTGGGTGAAGGAAGCAGGAAATGGCTGGGTTCATGAAAATTCTGGAAAGCTTGATATGGTTTTGGGGACATATTTAGGGGTGCAATGAAGTAGAAGGGATACTAAGAATGAAAGAAATTCAGAAAAGCATTTTAAGTAGTTTTCTTTTGTCACAAGTGATGCGATCACATAAAAGTATCCTACAACTTCAATCAAGTTTCAACTATTGTAAATTCAAGGGAGACATTTTGTTGGAAGGCAGCATCATAACAAATGGAGCCACAAGCTCCATCAGCCACATAAAGGTTGTCTATGTCTCCAGGAGGTCTCTGCAGCACCTGAAAGATCCACTTACAGAAATGGCTGTGTACAGCTCTTGCCAAGGAGGAAAGAAAAGAGAGGGAAAAGAAGACATTTTCTTTACTATCAAATTCATGAGATATAAGGTTTAAAAAATGATAGATACTCATCTATTCATTCCAGTTTTTCTTAGTCAATAATATTTAATAGGAAAGGTCTTGGGAAAGATAATGAAAATGAATCCCAAGAAGAGAGGAAGACCCAGAAAGGAAAGGAAAGGAAGAGATGGTTCACTCATCATCTGCTCAGACAGCACAGCAGACATTTGTGTTCTGTTGCCCTTCAAAACAATTCACATAAATTAATCAACCAAAGTTTGGAAGGTAAATGAAATAATGTAACCGACTGAGAGATCTAAACCACAAAAATGAGAGAAAAATTCTGCTTTACTTGGCAAAAAATTTCATTGTGATGTGTAATAAATCCCAATTGTTTTGACCATTTATTATCAGAATGCAATTACTTGAAGCAAACCATCACTCAAGCTATTTGAAAGCAAGGAATGTTTGGGAACACAAAGTAGGACAAGGACTGTATGACCAGGTCATTGGGATGGGTGAAGATATGTGGCACGAAGGGAACTCTGCAAAACTGTGTCTTTGAGTCTACAGTTTAAATTTCTATTGTTTGCATAGGAGAATTAGGGTTTAGGGTGTGTTGTCATTTTTCTTCTAAGCACAATAATGAATCTGTCCCAGAGCAAATGTTCTATCCATCTCTTATTCAGGAATACAGAATTGGACATCAATGAGAATGCTGAACACAGTTCTCATGCAGCCACCCAACTGAAAGACTGTGTTTTCATTCTAGACCCAGACTATGTGAAAAAGGAAAATTGGATGTGAGAAAGAATTATATTTAGATACTGGATCTTCAGTGAGCAAGCACATCTATGGAAAAGCTGAGATGCTCTATTTTTAAATCTTAACAGCCAGCCATAAAGGAAAATCAATTTCGAATATGCATCATTGGAATAAAGTTCCTTCAATTTGTTCCATACGCTAAGCACCAGTTACCAACTCCACTCTGTTTGGCAGCTCCCATCAGAATGCCACAGCGAGACACTTACACTATCCCACAAGTATCAAAACAATAGGGTGTGTGGTCTTACTTAATCAGCAGGACATGCCAGCACATGAACACAGAGAACTCTTTCCCTCCCAGGGTCCTCTGAAGAAAGATGGAAAGAAGAGATGTATGGAAAAAATGGGATGTGATCCCTGCACCATCACAGCCCTGGAGCTGTCAGAAAACCAAACTCTGGAGCAACTATTAACTGCTGAATGCAAGCATCTACAAGGAAGATGTGGGTGAATCACTGTCTGAATGTTCCAGAAGGAGCAATGTGTTCTCTCCAGGTCCCTGCTGCCCACAGAGAAAACTACAAACAACGACAAGGTCACTATGATTTCACTCCATTTTTATTTATAAATCATTATCTAACCTTTGTGAGGCAAAGATGGCAAATAAGTCATCACTTTCTTAATATTTTGTTCATTTTTATTTATTTATTTGAGTGCAACACAGAGAGAAAGAGACAGAGAGAGAGAGAGAGAGAGAGAATGGGCACACCAGGGCTTCCAGCCACTGCAAACGAATTCCAGACAGGTGCACCCCCTTGTGCATCTTGCTAACGTGGATCCTGGGGAATGGAGCCTAGAACCAGGGTCCTTAGGCTTCACAGGCAAGCATTTAACCGCCAAGCCATCTCTACAGCCCATAAGTCATAATTTTTATAAATAAGTGGGCTGAATAATGCAAGCCATCCTTCCACAAATCTTCTAGTTTGTTAATGATCATCCCAATCCAGAAATCCAAAATCCCAGTTGAATACATATCCTTTTAAATTGTAGAGTTTCCTACTGGCACACCTCCATGCTAAGCGATGGTAGAGTTTCTCAGCCTTGATACTATTGGCATTTTGCATCAGATCTTTGTTGGGAGGTTGCAGAAAGAATCCATCCTGTGTGTTTGTGTGGGGGGGAGGGGTAACAGGATCCCTGCCTCTAACCACTAAATTTCAATAATATTTCTGCAGTTGTGATAACCTAAAATACCTCCAGACATTGCCAAAAGTTCCCTGGAGGGCAGAATTACCCAGTTGAGACTCGCTAGGCTACAGCAACATAAAATTACCTCTTCCAGGGGCCAGAAAGAATGTCAGAGCCACATGTTGGGTCATGATACACAGAGACATTTCCTCCTACCCATAACTGAGGGCTAACCCCACAGTGCATGACCCATATACACCAACAAGGAGGAGCCAGGGGGAAGGGGGAAGGCAGGGAGGAGGCTAATAATGGTACCAACTTGACTGTATTCACTGAGTACAAAACTAATTAAAAATAAATTAATTAATTTAAAAAATTGTGATTTAATTTAAAAAAAAGCTTTTTCTAGAAACACAGTCACACTCTTAATACTTTCATACTATGTGTCAGAACATAAACCCCTGCTACAAACCTCTAATTGTGAAGTTTAGCAGTGATGTAAGTCATTTCCTTGGCAGCCATTAGACAATGCAATGGAGCCTTCTCCTACAAATACCTGTCACTGCATTATTAAGCCTAAGAGCAACCAAACACTGACAGCTTGCATGTCTGTTAGAAGATAAGAAAATGTGAATCATCACATAATCAGTCACTAGCCACTGCTGATTGCCACACTACATGGATATCCTCTGAAGGCTGATATCCACCTATCTCACCATGGAATATGCAGATGATATGTGAGCTGCAAGTTTGTTGGGGAATCACTGAGTTGTGGGCGCTTCGAGATTTATAGTCACCACTCAAGAAAATATGGGTTATTAATGAATGAGGACCCACTTATAATTGCCCATGAAAGTCACATGCAAATTCAAATCAGTGAGTCTAAACATCTGCAGCAAATGAACCTTTTCGAAATTATCTTCCACACTAATCAAGTACTTGGAAAAGCCTCTTCATAATTCACAAGTTACATGTACATAATTACACCAGGAATATATAATCTTCTGCTTTCAATATCTTAAGTCTTAATCCATAGCATCTTTGAAAAATTGGAACGGATATGGTCGTTGAATATATGAATACCACAGGTCCATCAGGTAGACAACCTCACATGAAGATAACGGATGAAGCCTACTGAGGGCTGGCTTCTGACACCCTCATTATGGACACAGAATGTAAGAAATGCCACTCAAGATAGGGCCAAGGGTCTTCCTGGAATTACACCACCATAGAACATAGTAGGAGAGGGCCTTATTTATTGAAACAATACAAACAGAAGTTTCAAGGGCTAACCAAAACCCATGACATCTTGATATTAAAAGAAATCATTCATCCAGAACTTGAAGTTCTCTTCCTGGAATACTTACTGCAAGGAACAAACTTTCTGGGACTGAAAATCAGAGTAGACTAATACTTTTTGGAGAAGTAACATGGTACGTTGTCTTGATTCATATAATATTTTGGAATATAAGGTTTACCTCTGAGTGATTACTCAATGTAAATTTATCTCCATTCCTAGAAAAAGAATGGTAAGTGATGGTATGGGGTCATACTTGAAAAGAACATCTCCTAGCAGCCATGGTTCCTGGTAACCCTCAGTAAGAAAGCATTCTGATCTTCTAACAGACGCTACAGCTGTTGCCACAGTAGAACTGAGAAAATGGCAAAACGCTTACCAACATCATCACCATCCCTTCCACAGCTCACCACAAGTTTGCAATAAACACAGGGCTTACCTAGCAAGTAATAATTCAAGAGCCTCTTCAGATTGTAAATGGTATAAATTACAGTGGATGGGATTTGGGGGATGATTCATTTGGTAAAGTGCTTGCTATGCAATTTTGAGGACTTGAGTTCAGATCCCCGGTACCCATGAAAAAAAATGTAGCACGTGATGTCACGTGCCTGTTATCCCAGTGTTGTGGAGATAGAGATGGGTAGATCCCTGGGGCTTACTGGCTAGCTAGTCTAGCCAACAGTTGAATTCTAGGTTCAGTGAAAGACCTTATCTCCAAAAGAAAGGTCTAGATTGATTAAAGAAAACAGTGGCCTCTTACCTCCACACACATGTGCACATTTGTGCACATACACCTGTGCACACACATTGTCCACACACATTGATCACAAATGCATGTATGCCCACACATATAAACATGTAAAACTAAATAAAAACTTCTAAAGAAATTACAATGGATAGTTCTAAACTCAATAAAGAACTGTTTCAGTCCTGTTGAACTTAGAAATTATTAGCTAATATAAAATATTGCAGCTTAGGGGCTGGAAAGAAGCCTTAGTGGTTAAAGTGCTTGCCTGCAAAGCCTAAAGACTCAGGTTCATTTTCTTCAGGTCGCACATAAGCCAGATGCACAAGGTAGTGCATGCATCTGTAGTTCATTTGGAGAGCCCTAGTATACCCATTCTCTCTCTCTCTCTCTCTCTCTCTCTCTCTCTCTCTCTCTCTTTCTCTCTTCTCCCTCCCTCCCCCTCTCTCTATCTCTTTCTGCCTCAAATAAAAATAAATTTTAAAAAATTGAAAAATGTATTAGCGCTTAGTCTATTAGAATGAAAAATTTGACCTTGAGGGAAAATAAAATATATAATGTATTTTAAAGTAGGAAATGTTGTGTTTCTATCATAGTTTAATAGTCCCAACATAACCTTAAATAAATGTCACTCTGCTAATAAAAATGTTGTAACCAGATTGGCAATGATAGCTGAGAAGTCCTCTAATCTTAAATGATTTACCTTCATAGAGAAAAACGTGGATACAAATGCATTAATTTGGTGTTGTACATTTGCCCTAAGCACATTTTGTAAAGAAAAGTTATTTATACATGGAAAAGCAATAACGTAGTCAGAAGAAAGCTCCTGTGTGTTTTGCAATTGAAGAGATACTTGCAGAGCTCTAACTTGCCAGTATAACAAGCAGATTTTAAAATTTTAAATAGCAGAGATTATAAAGTCCACATGTTGGCTGACCTGTTTGTTGTCCTTCTGGGAAGAACAAGGAAAATTGAGGGCTGCAGAGGGGTGAGGTTACAGTAGGTGGGTCACGGGGTGTTGGATTTTTACTTGGTTGTTTTCATAGTTCATTAAGTCAGAACTGATAGAATCCTGCAGACAGTGCCGGAAACATCTTTCTGGCAGTTCTGAACAGCAATCGCTTTGACCAAGAACTGTCCCAGGACACAATCATGGAAATCACATAGGATCAGAGGCTTGGAGGTGAGGTGAAGTGAAACTTTAAATACCTTTACATCATACTAACTATAAAGACTACCATAGAAATCTGGACATCACCTTGATAAATACTTTGGGACCCTTCTTCAAAAAAAAAAAAAAAAAGAGAAAAAGAGCTAGAGAGATGGCTCAGCCATTAAGAGGTACTTACCTGGATTTGATTCCCCAGGACACACATAAATCCAGATCCACAAAGTGGCACATGCATCTGGAGTTAGTTTGCAGTAGCTAGAGGCCCCAGCATGCCCATTCTCTCTCTCTCTCTCTCTCTCTCTCTCTTCTCTCTCTCTTTCTCTCTCTCCTTTCAAATAAATAAATAAACTGTTAATAAACTGTTAAGAAAGGAAGGGAGACTGCTGGGTGTGGCAGCGCATGCTTTTAATCCCAGCAATCGGGAGGCAGAGGCAGGAGGATTGCCAAGAGTTTAAGGCCACCCTGAGACTACATAGTGAATTCCAGGTCAGCCTGAGCTAGAGTGAGACCCTACCTCAAAAAACCAAAAAAAAAAAAAAAAAAAGAAGAAGAAGAAGAAGAAGGGAAGGGAGGAAAGAAGGAAGAGAGGGAGGGAAGGAAGAAAGAAGGGAAGGAGGGAAAGGAGAAACCATTTGTTCCCACCACAAAGAACACAGAGGAATTACTTATCAACTGAGACAGCACTTTTTTGAAGTATTATTGAAATACAACTACTTGCCTTGCAGGTTTTTATTTTATATAAGATGACTATGTTTTAACGATGTATATTTTCATGAAACCAATACCACTGTCAAGACAATAAATACCAAACATTTGTCCCCAAACATTTGCCTGTGTGTCTTTGTAATTCTTCCCCCAGTCCATCCCCCACTAGCCCCATCTTCAGATAACTAAACCTTGGCTTTCTGTCCATGTAGATTAGTTGACATTTTCTGAAATTTTACATAACTGAAATAATACAAGGAGGAGAAAGAGGAACTGACTGGTTCCTTTCCATGAGTATAATCTGAGTTAGTCCATTTTGCGTATAAATCAGCAGTTCATTTCTTTTCATTGCTAAATATTATCAAGCATAAGGAAACACCACAATTTGTTGATCCATTCACCCATTTGTTGGCCATTTGAGTTTACTTTAGTTGTGAACTATGATTTTTTTTTTTTTTTTGCTGTCTATTGAAACAAAATCCAAACAAGATCAATGCCTAACTATAATTCTGACTATATATTTAAGCTAGAAAATAGCTATAAAAAGGAACTTCTACTTAATATTTTGGTTATACTAAACTCTGGGTTATACTTAAAAGCATGCCCTCAAGAAGAACTTGATGACTTAGATTGTGGCTGTTTCCTGACCTTGAAGAGAGCGGTGTTTCAATCTAACGGGGCACCAAAGTCTCAAGGAGAAGATTCTACGAGCATCTCTGATTTGTTGTGTATATAGACTTCTTGGATTTGATTCTAGTAGTTATGACAGCCTTATCAAGAATGCCTCTTTCACAAGTTCAGGTTCATATATGCTCCTTGAGAACACAGACAAAGCTACATATGTTCAGAGTCCAGCACACTTCAGTGGCACCGCAGGCTTCCAGGAAACGCTTCTTGAATAAACACAAATATTGAAATGAATTTTATTGCAAGACTGCATGAACTGGCCTTTAAAAGTCTGCAGCTGGGGCTGGGCAGTGGGCTGAGTGAGTAAAGTATCCTGAACTCGCATCCCCAGCAGCCGTATCAAAGCGAGGTGTGGTGGCCTATGCCTGTATTCACAGCACTGAAGAGGTGAAGGCAGACGGATCCTTGAGGCTTTCAGGGTACTTTGACTCACCAAACGGGTGAGTGCCAGGTTCAGGGAAAGTCCCTGTTTCAGAAAACAAGGTGGATAATGATTGAGGAAGACACCTGACATGGACCTCAGCCTTCCACATACGTATGCACACTCATGCACACACATGTGCATCCCCACATGCAAACATGCATGCATGCCACACACATACTCATGCAAAACAAAAGCCAAAGCTCCGATTTTTCACAGCAGTAACTAGGAAGAAGAGAAGAAACTCACTTAGAAATCAAGTTTCCTGACCCATTTGTTACTTTGCTCAAGAATCCACCCTTTACTAGATATTGTCTCTACTTTCATCTGCAAAGAATTTGAGCGAGTTGAGGGAATGGTTGAGTGAGTAAGAGCACTTTCCGCACAAGCATGACGGCTTGAGATGGCCAGAGTTCAACCCCAAGGACTGGCTTAAACAGCGGGGCATGACCGCACACACCTTTAACCCCAGACCCCTGGGGAGCAGAGACTGGAGAATCACTGAGGATCACAGATCAGCCAGTGTGACTGAAAATCAGCTCTGGGTCAGTGACAGGCTTGAGACACTTGGTCTCAAAGGAATGGAAAAGAGCAGAAAAGACACAGGTGTCTCTGTCTGGCCTTCCACTGTGTGTGCTCAAGGTGTGTGCATGTACACACTCATACGTACGCCCCACCACATATACCACTATGTACACATACTTGCCACACCACATACTCATGCAATTTAAAAACTTAATGATAGTTGTACTGTGCCCTAGAAATGAGCAGTTATAATTTAATTCACCTGAGCTAGGGAGATGACTCAGTGGTTAAAGACACTGGCTTGCAACGTCTGCCAGCCGGGGTTCCATTGCCCAGTACCCACATAAAGCCAGTAGCACATGCATCTGCAATTCATTTGCAGCAGCAAGAGGCCCTGGTGTGCTCCCTTTCTTTCCCTCTCTCCCTGCAAGCACATAATAAATTTTTTAAAGTTTTAAAGGAAATTCTTTTACTGTTACTTGATGGCAGACTAGATACACAATAGAAAGATGGCTTGAGGGCTGGAGAAATGGATTAGTGGCTAAGCACTTGCCTATGAAGCCTAAGGACCCTGGTTAGAGACTCGATTCCCCAGGACCCACGTTAGCCAGATGCACAAGGGGGCACACGCGTCTGGAGTTCGTTTGCAGTGGCTGGAGGCCCTGGCGCGCCCATTCTTTCTATCTCTCTCCCTCTTTCTCTGTCACTCTCAAATAAATAAATAAATAATTAAAAAAAAAGAAAGATGGCTTAAACCCAGTCTCTCCTTTTTTTTTTTTTTTCTTTGTCTTCCTGGCAACCTACAAACAAGACTTTTGGGCTCCCAAAATACTGTGGTGCAAAGTCACTTAGTGTAGAGAATTCATTGCATCTGAAATAAGTTTTATCATCATTTCATTCAGAATAATTATCTTAAAAACTGATACTCATGTCATGTGTAAAATGAGAATAATAAAGCTTATGTTCAGGGTTTGGTGAGGATGCTGAACAGATATGGATATAAAATGCAGAGTGCAGTGATCAGCAAAAGACAAGACAACCAGCAGTCAGGACAAATCCTGAGGAGTGGGTCCTACAGGGGACAAACTTTGAAAGGCTAAATCCTGAATCAGAGAAAGACAAGAGTTAGCATCAGAAGAACTGGAATTTCCTTTTTGGTTTTACTATTTCTTTATTCTGCCATCTTTAATACTTTATGAAATGTTGAACTTCAGTAGCTCCTTGTGTAAGACCATGACAGTAAGATAGCCTCTAAGCCACTTGACAGGAGCGGACCAATCATGTTCGACTAGTATTTGACATAGCAGGATTCATTTTAGGTCTCCTCACTAAATATATACATACATACATATATATATATATATATGTATATATATATATATATATATATGCGTGTGTGTGTGTGTGTATTTGACAATATTGTTTTATAATATTTTTCACCTGTATTTTAAATATACAGAAATGCTCCTAACTTTCCAAGGCTGTGTCATTAGTTTGTTGAAAGTCAAACTTCATCCATGACTCCAGTCAGCACTAATGCAGCTACCAAGAATTCAATTCTTGCACCCTCTGGGGAGAACAGCTCCGCTCCTCTGGCCAACCAACCAGAAGTCATGCTCTCAGCCGAGCTTCCGCCTCCTGCCGCCACCATCTAGTTCCCTTGGCCTGACTGTCTTGGCTAGTCCTCTGCACGTCCATTCCTTCCTCACTCATCTTCAGACCTGGAATTTTCTCTCCCTTGAAATATTTATTTTGTTAAAGCAAACCAAAGGATCTTCAAGGTCACCCAAATAGCAGGTGCTTGTTTTTGACAAGAATGTTTCTTTGATTTTTTAAGGACATTGCTCAGACACCAGAAATACAAATGATGGCAGAGCTGAGCATGGGTCTGTGTGATTCCACTGGGTTCTGGTTACCAGTAGAACCTACAGGAGGAGCACAGACCTGCGTGGCTCATTAACGCTCCGCTCCCCCAGGGCTGAGAAGAAGCACCCTCCGTGTAGGAAGACTGGTCATGCAGAAATGAATCCTTCCTCTGTGTGACCACTGTGAGCAAAATGCAATTCAAGCTGAAGTCCCAAAACTAAGAAATGAACAGTAAGATTTATATAATGGATAAAAAACAAAGCTGCCCTTTTACATTAGTAAGTTAGACACCAAGACCAAAGAAGACACTGGGTAAATTGGGAATGGTCTCTAATGCATGCACCAAAATTTTAAGTGCTGTGAATTTTTTTTTTAATGCACATATAGCTGGCACAAAAAAGATGGCCTCTAACATTCTCTCCAAGCAACTGCTAGTCAAATAATTCTTGAGTACCTGGCAACTATCTCCTGTTCCTAATTGATTCCTGGCCTCTTCTTAGAAAGTAATAAGCTCTAAAGTTTATCACTCATCTCTTCCAGTCCTTTCCACAGTGCCCACCATGATCCTAGCAATGTGTTGGTAGAACCTGAGTGAGAGCTAGGTGGCATAATAGTATCCTACATAAAGTAATGCTAGAGCTGGGTGTGGTGGCGCACGCCTTTAATCCCAGCACTCGGGAGGCAGAGGTAGGAGGATCACCATGAGTTTGAGGCCACCCTGAGACTACATAGTGAATTCCAGGTCAGCCTGGGCTAGACTGAGACCCTACCTCAAAAAAAAGTATTGCTATACTAATATTCTAAACCAATTTGTATTTGAGGTGTCATAATATTCAACACACACACACACACACACACACACACACACACAGTTTATCTGTGTGATTCCATGGTGTTTTGGTTACCAGCACAACATACAGGAAGAGCACAGACCCGCTTGGCTCCCAGTGGCTGAGGAGAAAGCATCCACAACACAGGAAGACCAGTCATGCAAAACTGAATCCTTCCAGCTGTTGTTGGAGGAGAGAGTTGGCTGCCAAGGTCTCTTGCTGCTGCAGACAAATACCAGAAACTTGTGCCACATTTTGCATCTGGCTTTTACATGAGTGCTGGGGAATTGGTCCCAGACCATCAGGTTTTGCAAGCAAGCTCCTTTAACAGCTGAGCCTTCTCCCCAGCTCCAAGATTCTGTATTTTTTTTTAAGTTGGTAAAGTGTCCCAATAAAAGAGAGCTGAATTACCATTCAAGGAGACAGACATGGGTGTTTCAGGAAAACTTCAGAGTAGAATGACTACTTATTATTTCTATCCTACCTTGTTCTGTAGAGGACACAAGATAAGTAAGCTTCATACCCTTGGTCTTACTAACTGATTGGCAGGCAGCAGAACCATATCATATTTCTAAAAACATTACACTTAGTAAAGCACTTTCTTATTGCTTATCTCATTTAAGTTTTTTTTTTAAGAAACCTGATAAAGATTAATAAGGAAAAGTTTCCCCAAAGAAACAAAGTGCCTCTCTGGAGGTGAAAGAATGGGTAAGCTTCACAGCCACTGTGTTAGTTTCATTGCCACTGTGACAAAATACCTGACAGAAACAGCTTATGAGAGAAAAGACTTATTTTCCTCAGTTTCATAAATTTCAGTCCATTGTAACAGGGAGTATTGGGGACAAAGATACTGGCCACAAAGATACTGGTGGGCGCAGAGGGGAGGAAGCAGAGGGGAGCAGATTACATCAGAGTGGACAGAAAGGAGAAGGGAGCTGCTTATGTCACGGTGGACAGGAAGCTGAGAGGGGCAGCATATATCATAGTGCAGAGCACAGCTCTAACGGGAAGGACCCAGGGCACAACGCAGCCCAAGAGCACACTGCCAGAAGCCGGCTTCTTCCCACCTCCCATAGTTCTTCCGTTTTCCAAACCTCTTTGCAAATTTTCAAAACATAAACAGAATCAGTCATTCATTTGGGCAGAGATCTCATGAGCTAATCAGCTCTAGAAACTCTTCCAGACGCCCAGAGGTGTGCTTTACCAATCTCCTAGGTAGTTATCAACCCAATCAAGTTGAAAATCAAGATACCATTACAACTCAATCTTATGTTTGTCACCTCAGGTTCTGTGTTTCACTCTGCTGTTTGGGAGGTGCTTTTTACAGACTTTCGATAACTCCATCAACACAGTTAAGCAAGGCAAAAGGTGTAGCATGTGACAGACAGTAGCCTGCACTTGGGGAGACTAAGAAAACAGAGCTAAAGAGCCTAAATAAATAACCAAGATTTTTAAGAAACCCAAAATTGAAGAATAATATGTAATTTACCTCATTAAAAACTCTCCTTGTGGATCTGGGAGATGACTCAGTGGTCAAAGGCACTTTCTTGCAAAGCCTGCCAGTCCGGGTTCAATTCCCCAGTACCCACATGGGCAAAAATACAAAATGACACTTGCATCTGGAGCTCGTTGTAGTGGCAAGAATTCCTAGCACACCTCTCTCCATGCCCACCCTCTCTCGCATGCTCAACTAAATTTTAAGAAACTAAATAAGACAAGCCTTGGCAAGAAACAAAGAACAGGTGCGTGTTCTGAGAAGTTGGTGCTGGGTGGTGAGCCTAACTCCTCCATCAGCCTTGCACCTAAGTGCAGAGACCAGCATTCCTGGTGCACACAGCTCTCAGGATTTCAGACTCAGGTCACAGCATCTACCCACTTTGTGAACTAATTCAGAGTAACGATTTTCAAAGATACTGACAAGTTCATGTGATTGCATCCATTTATAGTCTTGGAGAACTTCAACTGAAATTCAACTAGAGTTGTGTGCATGTGTACAGTCCCTTACATGATAGTACAGATCATTTGTGAAAATAGTCCATACATTAGATATGCCAGATCGCTCATCTAGAAGTGACAGAGAGGGCTATATTAGAACATGAAAGTTCCTTTTTTTCCAATATTGCTAAGATGATGTGAACATCAGTCATGTAACTCTAAAAGTTGCCAAGTTCCCTCCACCTGAACTGGATTTTCTTTTTTTGTTTTCCTCCAGCCATGGGATCAGCTATTGATGCTGTCCTATTTTAAAACTCAGGGCTGGAAGGCTGGAGAGATGGCTTCAAAACAGGCCTCAAGTACACTCAGAGCTGCCATCATAGCAAACATGTGACTGTGGCAGTAGTGGTCTTATTTTTCTTAGCTGACCTGTTGTGCAGCTTGCAGGGTCCACTGGTGGTTACTGAAGACCCTTGAAGACTTTTCTCCCTCACAAGGCAATATAGCACTTTCCATCACTGTGACTGCCAGGCAACTTGATTTCTTTGTGTCTTACAATGGAAGCATGTAAAGTTTTTGGCAATAGGGGATACAATGTAGTTCTGGTGGCATGATTTTAGGGGATTCTAATGACAAAGAGGGCTCTGAGTACTATGTACTCTGGGAGTCAAAGGACCTAAGAAAATAAATCAAACCTGAAGTCACCATGTTGAAGAAACCTCAACATGAAAAGAAAATCTTTCCAGCTATAAATTTAATTATTTTGAAATTAAATGATAGAATAGTCCACATTTGAAGTAAGAATTGGAGCATCTATTTTAATACTATTCCTAAAATTATCAGGATAGGAATCCGCTATTAAGCAGCAAACTGATGTTTTGAGAATGTGCATATTCCCATTCCAAGTTTGCTCACGGGAAAGGTGGAAGGGTCAGGACAGAATCAGAGTCCCCTTCCAGCTGTCAGGCTCCATCGGTGTCCCAAGTCCTGTCCATCTCACTTTGGCCATACATCAGCCACTCATGTTTTTGAGTTAAGTCCAGATCTTTAGTCTCCCTCATCAGAAATGTGAATCACAGGCTCTGGTCAATATATAACCAGTTTAATGAGCAAGTGTCTCTGTTATTCTGATATATAGTTCCATTTCTTTATTCTCCAGTTACAGCCTCACTCTACTCGGTGTCTACTCTCTTTCTCATCCCCGATGTCTTCAGAAGACACCATCATTTTCCTGTGATTTCATTTTCAGGATGCAGTCAAATTTCAAGGTCAAAACAAGTGAGAGGAGGAGTGGGAGGGTTTGAGCCACTTTTCTAGTTCTCTTGAGAGTAAATGGATGTGTATGTGGGATTGCCATCTGTCCTTCTCTTATCATCCCTCACTCTGATATCCAGGGCTGGAATAGTCGGTGAGTTAATAAAGCAGCCCTGTCTCTTACTTAATTTCAATCTTGTCTCTGGCACAGCTCATTGCCTTTTTAATCTCTGTTGGATTCTACTGTATCTATGCCTGCTGGAGACCCACATCCATGCCCTGAGACGGGCTGAGCATTCAGTATTGAAAGTTTCTTAGAACATGCAGGTATATCACACTGCACAGTGGTTGTAAGAGTCTGGCTCTAGTTTGACATCTTTCAACTCCTCACAGCTCCTGACTCTGACAGGGCTTCCTGTAGCCTCCTTGCACGAGGTCCCCTCACCTGCAGCCCACTCTCTGTTAAGTGGCTGTACCGAACTTTCTTCAGAACCCATTTAACCATGGGAAGGTCCCACATCTTTTCTCCCCCCTTGTATCTTTCACATTCTAACCAATTTCAGTGTGGGCACTCCATTGCCATCTCCTCTCCTGGCCATGTTGTTACTCTTCATAGAGGGCCTTTTCTCTGCTTAAATACACTTAGAGGAAAGAGTACTTCAATGAGGCAGTTGTTATCAGAAGCAGTTTTGTGTTCTCTCAGTCCACCTTATCTCTAGAACCCTAATTCATGTGGTGGTGAAAAAAAAATGTGAAAATCCGGAGTACTTCCAAACGTGGTGATGGCTATCTAAAGGACAAAAGAGTGTCACAGGGTCCCTGACCCCTGTGCATGCATCAAGCTCTTTGCACTTGGGTAACCATGACTGGCATTGGTCACTGGGAGATGGGTGGACAAGCTTGGGCAGCACAAGGTAACAGAACCACATGTGGAAATAACTGTTCCTAGAAGTCCCGAAAGAAGTTTCTGGTCCAATTCCAAGTCTTTCTTTTCAGGATGTGAAATGCTTGACATCCTTGTGTCCTTTCTGAAGGAAACGGGAAGCCCTCTAGCGCCAAATACCATTGCTTTTGTCTCCGTGGTGGGTGACCCAAACAGAAGCCCGGTACCTTGGCAAGTTCATGCCACCAAGAAGCAAATGACTTGAAGATGGCGATGAAAGGTGCTTGTGTACCCCCAAGATGCCTCCTTCCCCCTATCCAGCCTCTTTCTATCCAGCTGTCCCTCTGCACCACCGCCAGTCTGCACTGCCTACCTCGGGAGCATTATATAAACATAAAGCGTGATGCTTTAGTAACTAACATACACAAAAGGGAAGAGGAGAGGAAGGAAGGAGAGAGGAGGTCCAGTAGTCATAGCTTAAATTCCGAACTGTCCCCTGTGACAGCTAGGTAAGGGCTAACCTCCCCTCACTTTTGACCAGTTCCACCCCACAATATCTGCCTGGTCATAAATAATGAACACTTTTCATAATACTTAATAAAGGTGTTATATGATTCTCTGATTTATCAGATTGCTGAGGCTGGATCCTCGGAGTTCTTGTAACCTGTCTTACCATCTCCTGTCTACACTGCCTCTGTGGTCTCGGGTGTAACTGGTGAAGGCCTGTAGTTATGCTCAGAGGGAGGCAGTCTTGCCCCAGTTCCTGTGAATGTTTTTCTTTAACTAAGGTTTCTTAACACAAGACCATATAAAGTACAAACGCCAACTTATAATAATTTTACCCACAAACTATATTTAATCGCAGCATAGTT
Source organism: Dipus sagitta (assembly GCA_036346955.1). Lineage (NCBI taxonomy): Eukaryota > Metazoa > Chordata > Mammalia > Rodentia > Dipodidae > Dipus > Dipus sagitta. The sequence goes on from CM070770.1 coordinate 319,544,795, forward strand.
ACCAAATAAAATAAGACTACAGAAACAGCTTTACTGCCTAGGAAGAAAAAAAAAAAAGATGTATGCTTCCAGAACAGTTAACCCACAATCGCACAGCTGACAACATCAAATGAAGGCCGCCATCCAGTGAGCCCGTAACTCAATTTTACGTATGCTTGGTGTGGTGTTTCATGTCATGGATCGAGTTTCTTCACTGCTTTAATTGTCGATTTTAGAAACCTTCTTCCTGCAATTAGTATAATGGAGGATATAAGTGTGGAAATAGAAGACGTTTTCCCTGTTCACCTAGGCAATGAAAACGTTTAAAACCATAAATAGTCCCAAGGTTACACAGAGGTCACGTAGACGATGCTTCGGACTCCATAGCTGTGCTCATGTATGGAGAGAGGTTCTTGTTTGAAAAATAATCCTGACCACAATCCACTTAAACAGACCCAACCCACTGCCCATCAACAAACCCAGAGTCCTGGAGGAAACTCTTTGCTGCCCAGGACCTACTTGGCATGGCCTGTGCAGTCTTGTACAGCCAGCAGGAGACAGGGTGCGCCATCTGGCTACTACGGCGTTGAGCACAGTCCCGCAAACCCTGCTCTAGGCTCTGCCTCAGTATGTTTGATTTCCCAGCACCAATGGCTCCTGGCTCATGACAGTCTAGCTCTCAAAAAAAAAAAAAAAAGAATGACAGCTGGAGGTGTTGCTCAATTGGTAGAGTGTTTGCCCAGCATGCACAAAGCCCTGTGTTCAATCCCCAGCAGGGCATAAACCATGGTGCACATCTGTAATCCCAACACTCTGGAGGTAGGAGATTAGAAGTTCAAGGTCTTCATTGACTACATAGAAAATTGGAGGCATGCCTGGGCTGCATGAGACCCAAGGAAGGAAAGGAAGGAAGGAGGGAGAGGAGGGAGGAAGGGAAGAGATGAAAGGGAGGGGAGGCAGAAGGGAGGGAGAAGGAGGGAGTTCATGTTTATTTCTTATGGACTTTTTATTTTTTTTTATTATTATTTTTTTTTTTTTTTGGTTTTTCTTTTTTTTGGTTTTTCGAGGTAGGGTTTCACTCTAGCCCAGGCTGACCTGGAATTCACTATGGAGTCTCAGGGTGGCCTCGAACTCACGGCGATCCTCCTACCTCTGCCTCCCGAGTGCTGGGATTAAAGGCGTGCGCCACCACGCCCGGCTGGACTTTTTAAATAAGTAACTAACAAGGTAAATTATTTCATTAAGTTCTGATAATTTAATAGGTAATGAATTTCATATATTATTATCAATTAACTTAATTTCAATAAAATTCGAAAAGTCCAAGATACCTTGAAAAAATTCATGTCTCTGTGTTAACAAATTTGAAAATACCATTCCACATCTTATTTGCTTATAGAAAGTAAATATTCATGATAAGAACAGTATTAAATTATTATCAAGTAGGAATAGTGGGAAACATTTTGCAAATCATGGGAGGAACAAGAAAAAAAGAGGAAAAGAAGTGATAGTTGAAGAATGCAAAGGAATATTTTTAAATGAATAGTTGGGTTTCTTATTTTAGTAACTCCAGAATATATCAGTCTTCATCAAAATTATATAAAGGTCTTCACTTTGTAGTCCAGGCTGGTCTTACACTCAAAAGAAGTCCTTTGGCCTCATTCTTCAAATGCTGGGATTACAGGTATGAGCCACCATGTCCAGCTAGAAGAGAAGAAAAAAAAATAATAATAACACTGAAACCAAGTAAATTTGTTGATATGTCCTTGGAGATATGCTTGGGAAGAGGAGGCTTTTATAGAACTCAGATAATAAAATGTCAACAGCTCTTGAGTCATCTAACATGTTCTGTGCATTCACATAGGTTTTATTAACCCCCAAACAACTTGGTGACACGAGTCTCCATATTACAAAAGAAAAAAGAATGCTCAGAAAACAGAGCTTCTGACCACATCATTACTTAATCACATATCTGGACACTTCCACCATCACCACCATCACCCCCGACCCACCTGAGCACAGTACTGCCTATGAGATTGTGAACGTGACTATTCGGCTCTGATCCAACTTGGTGTTTGCGGTGTACTTCCACAAACTACCACAGAACTCTTTTTCCAGACTTAACTCTAATAGCCACTTTAACATAAATAGGGCTGGGGAGATAGATGGCTTAGTGATTAAAGTGCTGGCCTGCAAAGCCTAATGACCTGGGTTTGATTCCCCAGTACTCATGTAAGCCAGATGCACAAGGTGGCGCATGCATCTGGAGTTTGTTTGCAGCAGCTAGAGGTCCTGGAATGCCCATTCTCTCTCCCTCTCTCTCTCTTTCTCTCTCTCTCTCTCCTTGAAAATATAAATGAATAAATAATATTTTTTACAAAAATATCAACATAAGTAATGTGTTTGAAACTCAGAAAACTGATTCTAAGGAAGAGCCAGAGGCTTACACTAAATCTGAGCTTTGGTCCTTAGAACATTTGAGCTGGATGACCTGGGCAACACACGTAGCAACTCTCCAGTGGGGACAGCCCATTCCCAGGATCCTCTTTTGAGTTGGTGGTGAATATCCAGTCATTAGTGCTGGCAATGGACTCCGTGCCTAGTGTGTGAGCCAAGCCATGATTTCATGCAGTCACTGTTTATTGTTTGTTTCTGTCAGCTATATTAAGAGAAAAAAATTAATGTGAGCAACTGCTGTGAGCACACACGTCAGTCTGCATGCAGGGCAGGCACTACAGGGATGAATCAGTTTACTGTAAAGTGTGCCCTCACGGAATTTATGAGAACCTTGGTATACATGGTTAAGGGAAGACAGACCATACTGACCTTCCAGAGTAACCCGTGGAGCATTCCACTGTGGGGACTAAAGAGAGAACTCATTCACACTGACATCATGGGACTTCTACTGAGGACAATATACTCACCTTTATTTGACTTCTTTTTTATACAATTATTACTATTTTTAATTAGCCTACTAAGTAGTAGGTTTCCTTACTGCATTTTTATACACACCTCCAGCCCCTCCTGTCTCCTTCCTCCACCTCTCTCCTCCCCACCTACTGCTTAAATCCTCTCACTCCCAGTATTCCCCTTCCACTTTCAAAGCATGTGTTCTCTTACCCTCCCACCCCTCTCCCTTAAGACCTCTTTTACCTCACGAGTCCCTTTCTTATTCCCTGGCCTCTATACACACTCACTCACACACAAACACAAATATATATAAACTAGAGACTGGAAACTGGGATTCACATATGAGTGAGAATATATGGTGATCCAGTTCTATTTTCCTACAAGTTGTATATTTCATTTTTTTTTTACATCTGGATAAAATTTCATTGTGTATATGCATCTCAATTTCATTATTTACCCACTGTTGGATAGCTGAGCCGATTCTATTTTCTAGCTATAGTGAATAGAGCAGCCGTGACCATGGATGGACAGGAATCTCTGAAGTAGTGTGGACACTCCTTACAGTGGATTTCCAGGAATGGTGTAGCTGTGTCATATGATAGATCTATTGTTTTTTGGTTTTTGTTTCAATTTGAGAGAGAGAGACACTTGGTGCCCCAGGACCTCAATGGCCGCAATCGAACTCCAGAAATTTATGCCACCTAGTGGGCATGTGTGACTTTGCACTTACCTCACCTTTGTGCATTTGGCTTACATGGGATCTGGAGAGTTGAACATGGGTCCTTAGGCTTCGCAAGCAAGCGCCTTAATGGCTAAGCCATATCTTCAGCCCTGGTAGGTCTAGTTTTAGTTTTGTGAGAATCCTCCACACTGGTTTTGACAGTGGCTCCCACCAACTCAGATCACCCTCGCTACCTCTGACAAGGTCTATCCCATAACCCTCGGCAAGACCCTCAATGAAGAGATAGCCATTCCTCTTAAATAAGCAATTATCAAAAGGAAAACTACCCTCGAAGGCTAATCTGCTCTGCTTTCCCTTTCCACCACAGTAAATGTCCATCCACCCACCACAGAGACAGAAGACGTACCTTTTAACCAGGTCTCTTGCCCTCCACAAATAAAAGACTGACAACAGAAGCACTTTTGCCTCCATTCTTTCAGAACTTTGCACTGAAAACCTGGAGATGGCTTATTGCGTTTGTCTTAACCTGTTACCTGGTTTTATGATTAGACATAACCTTGACGTTGGAAGTCTGAGTAGCCCAATTCCCTAATTTTACAAATGAAGGAATCCAAGAGAACTTGAAGGAAGGAGACTACAGTAGACCCGGTGGGCTGACTTCAGGTGTCCCACCTCACTTCCCTTACAAAGGGGGGAGAGGGGACTCTGCTGTGAACAGGAGGGGAGCCCGGTTTGACGTTGTTAGCAGCCCCCCCCCCCATGGGGAGACGGTGCTTGCAAAGCCTTGCCAGCTCCTGCTGAGTGTGATGCAGTCACTCTTTGTGCCCCAGGGTCTTCCTGGACTGCAGGCACATAGGACCACGTTGGAGTCTAGGGTGGAGGAAGAGCTATGTGGCTGCAAAAGAGGAGGAGATAAGCGGCCAGGACAGCTGCAGAATGACTTAGGTGAGAAAGGAGGGTTTGTTGTCCCTGAGGTTCTTCTGAGCTCCCTGCAGGGAAAGGGGGTTCTTTCTTCAGGTGCCTGTAGTCGGGTCTCTGGTGTCTTTTGTTCTCTGGGCAATGGTTATCTTCTTTTTCTTTTCCTACATTTAAAAGGGAGAGAGGGAGGAGGGAGTAGGGGAGCTGTTTCAGGCACCCTTTTAGAGCCACCCATGAGAGCGCTTTGCTGCGTAGTCTTCGAGCGCCCCCTGCCGTTCACATCCGGAACATGGCCTTTCCAGGCTCTGCCAAGGTTCCTTTCCCAACTCCATTCTAACAACAGAAGGTGACGGAGGTATCTCCGCAGACATTGTGCTTCTGTGAGCTCAGTAGGAAAATAACGAAGTTGAGTTGATAAAATTTGTTTCCCGTAGGAGTGTCTCCTAATTCAAGTGGAATGTGGCTCACTAATGAGCTTAAATAAACCTTTCATCTTAGATATCCACTCTATCATGAAAAGGGCACTGTTTATTCCACTGGCAATATCTTGTGTCGAAATCTAAACAGTATTTCTTCTCAAATGGGAGCGAGACAGAAAGTTTTGCCACTCAAACAGGAAAGAGAGGCCTGTGTCAGACAGCTGGTCTCTGTTTCCAGGGATAAACCCATCTTCATCCACAGGTTGGCTCCAGTTTGAAAATCAATGCCCACGTCGTGTTCTTCTCGTAAGGAGAAAAGACAAAACGCTGGCATAATTTATGGTTTGCTTAGAGGCTAAGGCATATCTACAGAACCAGCTACCTAATGCATCCTTTTGAGCTCTCTGATTTGCAAGAGGCCTGCTGTGCTTCAGCAAACTTGGGCTCCATGCTGACCCCGGCTTGCTCTGCGGCAGCCTCCAGGAGCATCCAGAGATTGACCGTGACTCGTCTTTTTGATACCACATGCCTGATACCATCCTTAAGAGGAAGGTGCTGCTGAGAGATATGCCTGCATAATACCCAAAGGGCTTTTAAGCAAGTCGGCATCTACTTGGCATAACCACCAAAGAGAGGGCCAAATATCTCTCTGGAGTTCAGCTAGACAATGGCTATTTCTAAGAGCACACAACCTGACCACCAAGCAGCACCAGTAAGGGGACTCGGCCCACCCAAGGGCAGTCCAATTGGGGGGGGGGGCTGGCTGATCCCTAGTCTAGTTAGGGTCTGTGATCAATAAACACTACCTATAAAACTTTAAAGGAACAACTTTAAAATGAAACAAAAATAATAACCTGAGCCCTGAATGCATTTGCCAATAAATCCATTTTCAGCTACATTTTCTTTCTTCACTTATTTTTGAGACTTGTCTCGTGTAGCTCAGGCTGACCTCAAATTCACTATATTGCTGAGGCTGGATTTGAACTCCTGCTCTTCCTGACTTCACCCCCAATTTCATCTGCATTGTAGTTCCTTCTCTTTCCCCTACCAAAAGCTGCATGTCACCAAGCAAGTCTGCCCCAAACTCCCCTTTCTTTTAATACACTCTATCAAGTGATTCACAAAACTGCCAAGCATTTCCTCTAAGACATCATTCTGCCAGGAAGTAATGTGCTGACAGATTTCACACAAAACCTTCTTCCTATTCTATTTCACTTGAGAATCCCCTTGATCTAAAACAGTGTCATAAACAAATCACTCACTCTGGTTGAAATTCATTTACTTAATTGTAATATTGGGAAATTATCTCCCTCCCTATATTCGTAACTTTATTTGGGCTGACAGAAGAGAATCAACACTTGTATTCTCTAATGCACCTCTCTTTTTCAGGAGGGAGAAGGAATTTTGAGATATTTCCTAATTGTTTCTAAAACATTCAACCCACTAAATCTATAATACCCCAGGTATGTAAACATCTCAGATGGAAGAAAGCCTACCTGGTTTTGGAAGATACTCACATGAGAAGGAGGATCTTTACAACTTCTTTTAAAACTCATTTTGGTGTCTAAATGTACCACATGACCAGCACCCAAGCTTAACGCCTGCTAAGAGATGCTCAGTACCGGCCATTGGGTGGAAGCTCACGTCATGACTCACCAGCCCCGTGGTAACTGTCGTTATGACAACCTACTACTAAGTAGCTGCAAAGTTAGAATTCTGATCTGGCCCTTTCATCAGATAATGCTGTCAGAAAACCATTTGACCATTTATTCAGACATTCTTTGATTAGGAGCTCAGGTGTTCTCGAGAAATTACTCTTAAATTTTTCCCCAACCCCTCTCCCTCTATCCATCCTACAGACATGGAAAAAACTAAGATCCGGCCAAGTTGCGATGACCACCCTGTTGTGTGTGTCTGCATATCTGTTGTTCTTTCTCTCTGCCTGTTGACCTCAGGGGCATTCAGTGGTTTTCACTGGGAAGTCTTTCTGTCCCTAAGCAATGACTACTTCCATCTCAATGCTGTTTTGCCTCCAGCATCCTCCAAGTGAGGCCCATGAACACCCTTCCTTCATGGGAAACACTTGGGGTGCTCCTCACCATTGCGGAGTCCCAAGCACCCATCTCTGCTAAATCAGAAACTCGGAAGGGGAGGCTGGAACCTGTGTGGACTCAACTCCTCCTTCTGACATGTATTGACTCATTTCATGATCACAGTACATTTTTAAAGAAAGTGCAATTTTTAAACTTTTGTATTGATGATTTTCATACATACATGTAATACATTTGGGTCATAATCCCCTCCCATCGACTTCTTTCCACCACCCCACCACCCATCTGCTCTCCAAGAAGGTACAATTTCCTCCTCGTTCAGATGCTGATTTTTGTCTGGGAAACAGTCACGTGAGGAAACTTGTCCAAGAGGCCACAGCTAATAAATGCCAGAGCAAAGATTCAGATGCAGGCAGTCTCGGTCCAGGACATGTCAGGAGAACACTAGGTCTGTAGTCTCTAAAACAATTTTTCATCCTGTCTCCTCTAGTAGGCTGTGAATTTATTACATGCAAGAATGTTCTTTCTTCAATTTAGTAGCTGTGGCATTACAACACATGATATACTAAATTATTTAGGATACAAGACCAGGGCTGGGGATGTAGCTCAGTTGCAAAATGCCTGCCTAGCATGTGCAAGGACCTGACTTCCAGCCTCACACTACAAAATTTTAAAGAAAGTAAAATAAAATAAGTAAAAAAATAACAGAAGACACTATCATGTCTGTTTACATAAATAATATATTTTTAAAACTTATGCCACCAAAAAAATAATTAAGAGTATTTTTATTTTGTTTATTTGAGAGAGAGAGAAAGTGAGAGGGAGAGAATGGGTTTGCCAGGGCCTCTAGCTACTGCAAATGAACTCCAGACGCATGCACTACCTTGTGCATCTGGCTTTACACGGGTACTGGAGAAGTGAACAGGGTTCCTTAGGCTTCACAGGCAAATGCCTTAATCGCTAAGCCATCTCTCAAATCCCAAATAAATAATTAAGTGTTAGCCTTGCTTTGGTGAAACATCGGTGAGATTCTGTGTTTGTAAGTAATAAGTGCAGTAAATCTACTCATATCAGAAACCAAGATCTGCACAGCACCACAGTATCAGGCTCAGCTTGCCATTATCGAGGAGTTATGCGTGACCCCAGAGTGCTTTCACTTCACATGCCCAGGTGTAGGCGCCACTCCAAAGAGCAAGCCCGCGTCAGTGTGCACGGGCGCCTCGCTGCCACAGTTCCTCCTCATCATGCACTGGGAACCGCAGCCCAGCGCTTGGCTGAGGAGACACTTTTCAGCCTGTGGAGAAAGATGAGCTTCACAACGGGGGAGGGCAGATGAGGGCACAGCACCTCGCAGCATGGCTCTGTTCCCAAAATGGCAGAGGTGTTCATTTCCGTCACCAACATGACAACATGAGTAGATGCACTCAAAGGTACAAAAATGCCACAGGTGTCACCAGCCACTGCGCAGGAAGAAAAAAAGAGCCTGGTCCTGAAAGACAAACAGCTATTTACAGAACTGATGTCAGGGCTCACATGTTATATCTACACTTAGCCCAAAATCCAAATAAAAACTGAAAAGGCAATGCATTAACTACTCAGCTATACATAAATATAAATATAAATATATATATATATATATATATATATATATATATATATATATATATATATTTGCACATATCCCTATATCTGTGGCTAAGAAGACAGAAGCTTTTCTATTTTTTAATGCAGATATTTTGGGCAGTGTTGCAGATCAAATTCAGGGCCTCATGTAGGTTACAGATGTTTACATACTGTGTGGCATGGTGAATCCTAAGTGTCACCTTGATGGGATTTAGAATCACCATGGAAACACACCTGTGGGTATATCTATTCAGATGTCTCACTGGGAAGAGTCACCCTGAAAGTAGGTGGCATCACCCCCTGGACTGGGTTCCTGGACTGAACAGCAAGGTGGAAGCGAGCTGAGCGTCAGCATTCACCACTTTCTGCTTATTGCCTGTGGTTGCGATGTGACCAGCTGCCTCGTGCACCTGCCTGCCAGGACCTGCCCACCACGGCGGACTGCACTCTCAAACTGTGAGGCAAAATAAAGCCTTCCTTCCTTAAAGTTCCTCCTACTCAGGTATTTTGTCACAGTGAGAAAGTAACACAGCGTATATGCACAAGTGGTCTCAGTCCCCAAAGGTCTATGCCGTTGTTTAATCTCCCACATATTCTGCATTCTTGCCAACCATTGTGGTTTGACTGTGAAATGGCTCCCATGGGCTCATGTGACTGAACACTTGTTCTGCTGCTGGTGTGCTGTTTGGGAAGGCTGTGGCACCTGTAGGCATTAACGCCTTGCTAGAGAGTGTGGGTCTTTGAGAGTGGGCCTTGAGGTTTCGCAGCCCGGCCTCACTTCCCATTCTCCCTGACTCTGGCTGCGATGTGACCAGCCACCTCCGGCTCCTGCCGCCACGCCTTCCTTGCCGTGGTGGACTGTGGCCCTGGAACTGTAAGCAGAAATAAACCTTTCTCCTTCCTTAAGCTGCTCTTGTCTTGCCATTCGTTACAGCGAGGAGACAGTAACTAATATACCAACCATTCAGGGTCACAAGAAGAACCTATAGATTCAGCCTACAGCCTACATCTACAGTGTGGCTCCCGACAAGCTTTTCAGGTTAAGCTGAAATGGATCACACATCTTGGTCAGCTGGGAACCCCGCAAAAACAAGTCTCTAAGGTCCCAGAAGTGAACTTCCTTCTCCTTCTAGACTCGCTAAAGAAACAGTTTCTCTTTTTTTTCCAGAAAATATATACACGTTACCTCATGAGAGCATGTGTCATCTAAACTGTTAGAGTGTCAGGGATAGCTTGCTGCTTGTGACCGAGACGTCCAGAGTAAACACTCAGAACAAATAGAATATTTCAAGACAAGCCGCTGGCAGAGTCGCCCCTCCCAGCACGCGGTATGAAGCCTCCGGGTTGCAGACGCGGCTCGCAGCCTCAGCTTGTGTGGAACAAAGGGCCGAAGGCAGCCTCGCCTGCTAGGAGAAGCAGGCTTGTCAGCAGCTCCGTCACTTTTCTCACGGGAACGTTTATCTCCCTTTTTTTTTTTTCCCTGTCTGAGACCAGTTTTAAGGACAACAAAGCACACAGCCACCTGTCGTCTCCTGCAGGACCTGTGCACAAGTAGAGATCACTCTGCTGAAAGGAGGATTTTCTAAGATATCTGTTTCCTTGTGTGGTTGGCTTCCACACACCCTGGCCAAGGAATGCGACGGCTTTCTAAACAGTGACATGAGGACAGAGCTCACATTTCCCATCTCGGTCACAGCAGTTTGGGTTGGAGCCGGTGAGGGGAAGCGTCCTGCGTCGCCTCGGATGGCTTGCTGGGTTCAACTCTCCTTCTAAGGAAGTCTTACTCCCCAGTGTTTCGCAACCACAAAACACAAAACCATTCATTTCTCACCTTAGACCTGCGCCTGAGCCACTCAGCACCCCTCGCTGTGGCGAGCCTGTCTCCATTCAGGGATGTTTTCCTCACAGCCAAGCACAGGTCTCCAAATGCTTCACGCAGGGAAAAGGATGAAACAAAGAGACCAGTAAGTCAGGGGCCAGGCCTGTCATCCCCTAGCAGATCTGTGGCTCCGTGATGATTTCCAGTATGATGACTGGGCAAGGCCTGGCTGAGAGTCAGTCAAGGACATAGTGCTTGGCTACTACTAGCGTCATGATTTTACACGTGGGGTGATTGCTTCATCAATGTACGTGTGCCAGGGAAAAGGACACAAGAACATGACTTCTTCTCCACAAGAGACTGTACTGAACAAACACTCCAGCTGCTTGAGGACCTAGGGCCTGTACTAGCTGCTTTCTCATGTGTGTGACCTGGCAGGAAGCAACTTCAGGGAGGACGTGTTTATTTCCACTCACAGTCTGAGGAGATACAGCCTGTCATGTCGGGGAAGGCAGGGCGGTAGGAGCAGGAACAGAGCTGGTCACCTGGGCAACCAGAGTCAGGAGGCAGAGGAAGACTAGGAAGCAAGCTGGGCAGCCGAGCCTCGCTTCCCTCGGGACCTCCACATTTTGAGTTAGGACCTCCCGGAAGCGCCACCAGCTGGAAATCAAGCGTCCAAACACATGAACTTACGGAGGCCATTTCACCTTCAAACTGCAACGGCTCTCATGTAGCTTTCTCAACAATGAAAACCACTATCTTGCCAGGCGGGTGTGGTGGCGCACGCCTTTAATCCCAGCACTCAGGAGGCAGAGGTAAGGGGATCGCCATGAGTTCGAGGCCACCCTGAGACTCCATAGTGAACTCCAGGTCAGCCTGGGCTAGAGTGAGACCCTACCTAGGGGGAAAAAAGAAAAGCAGCCGGCGTGGTGGTGCTCAGTTGGCAGAGGTAGGAGGATCACTGTGAAGAGAGGGGCAGGGCTGTGCTGATGAGAAAACTCCACCTCAGAACCTCAGAAGAGCTGGGCCCTCGCCCCAAATCACACAGCTGCAAATACCCTTCGCCCCAAACCATACAGCCAGGAGTTCAGAGCCAAGCTTAGGCCTGGACTCTCCCCACTGTCCCTCAGCTGTGATCACTAACATGACGCTCACCTTGGAAAAGACTGCTGTTCGTCAGAGAGCCGCCGGGTTCCTTGGGAGTCACAGACCAGGGGGCTGCAGAAGGGAGAAATCCCTGCAGCTATTTGCTTACCCACTGGCAGCTGGGACTCCCTGCTTCTCCTCCTCCAAACCTGCTACCACCCAGATCATTCTAGGCCCTTCTGTGTCCAGCCCTGGTTAGACATGAGGAAAGGGAGAAAGTGAACTCGCGCTCAAGGCAGAGTGAGCTACAGCCCAAGCGACCACGGAGAATGTAAACTCTGTACCAAAGTTCGTGGGCAAATTTGACCTGGGGCAGTTTCAGCTTTTTGGTTCTCTATTCCTGGTTCATTTTTTTATTTTATGATCATAGCTTGTAGTCTATGTAAAAGAAATGCTAAAAGGCTATTTTCAAAAGGTCATTATATGAATTAAATAATACTGAAAGCAAAACCGCCTATTACCTAGTGAGCCCTCAGTTCACAATGAATATTTTATTCATAATTAATTTTATATTTATTCATAATTAATTTTATATTTATAAAATAGCTGTAGGCTTTTTTTCCCAAAAGGTATGTGCACGTTTCTTGACTGAAGACAATGTGATGGACATTAGTAGTGTGTGGTGCTGGGCGTGAAGGCAGGAATAGTAGAAAGGATCTGAGACAGTCTTCTTAGCAGAGAGAGGTGCTCTACTACAGGATAAGCTTGATGTGTGGGTGTTATTATTTAACTCAGAGACTTTGCAGATTGCTCAACATTTGGAAAGCAAGCTCTATGCAAGCTGGTGTGTTATGCAGGCAGCACCCACGGGCGCAGTGCCACCAAGCTCTGGCTGGTCTTGATTCTTCACTCTTTATCCCAGAGTAATTCTCACTTCCTGCCCCACTCTCTTAGGACTTCACACAGTGATTGGCTATTTGAAATAAAAGCGTAACACAAAGTTAGGTTTACTAGTCTTGGAAAATAAATTTGAACTGGATTACTCTGCACACATGACCCTGTCGTGAAGAGCAACCGTCCCACTGAGGAGGCCCCAGTGGAATGGAGGCAGGGAAGAGAGAATATAAGAGGATGACACACGGTGAAGAGGAGCAGCACGTCATTTGATCACGAGTAACGCTTCTAGTCAATAAAACGCTTTCTAAAGTCTTCCTTTCAGGACCCTCAGGCAATGTACTTCTAAGGGTTCGGGGTAGATGGGCTTGGCAGGTGGAAGTGGATTCATTCATCTTCCCAGCCAACAAAGCATCCAGCCAGTCCCTCACTGAGTATACCAGGGAAGATGCACTGACCCACACAAGCCTGAGCCTGCCTTCAGTGGACTTGGAAGTCAGCAGAAATGGCCAGCATTCCACACAAGCAAAGAAGTCATTACAGATAGTGGGAACAGCTGACATAAAATGAAATATTAAATAAAACAACAAAAACAGGTAAAATAATAAAGGTTGGGACCAGGGGCATGCATATGTAGAATATGGTCAGGAAGAGGGTTCTGTGGAGTGAAAGATAAGTGTTTAGCCTGAGGTATGGAGAAAGAAATGACAGGGTAAGTGTGATGGCAGAAAAGAGTTTGTGTGCTAGGACTCAGAAGATATGACCGCTACAGGGGTGTGCGATGGGAAATGGGGAGAAACCGTACACTACCTTAAAGGTCCCTGAAAAGAGCCCAGACTGGACTGGAGCAGCTCTGCAGGTCCCCTCCATGAGAAGTATTTTATTTTATTTCAAGAACATGCAAATACATTTTTCTCAATTATTGTTAATTTTTTGCACATGCATGTGTATGTATGCGAATGCATGTGTACGTAGAGGCAAGAGGTCAATATCAGGTGTCTTCCTCAGTTGCTGTCCACCTTATGTTTTGAGAAAGAGCCTCTCTCTGCACCTGACTCTCACTGATTCTGCTGGACTAGCTAGTCACAAGCCCCAGCAATCCTCCTGTCTCCATCTTCCCTGTTCTGGGACTGCTGGTGCATTCTGTTGCACCTAAGCTTTCCTGTGGGTACTGGAGATCTGAACGCAGGTCCTCAGGCTTACACTTTACCAACTGAGCCATCTCAGCCCATAAGTCCTTACTCTCACCCTGCCCGCCACAGCGAAGGAATAAGCACAGTGTGGCCCTCCCTCACCTATAAAGGCAGTGAGATCAGGTGCCCTTAAACTCGCCTTTTGCTCTAAATAAATTTGATCGAAACAGGAAGCAAAGGATGCTTGGCACTGCTGCTCTGAAGACCACGTGCTCTGAGAGTGAGGCTGCGCATTAGCACTGCAGGCTGAGGTGGCCACTGTTCCTGGACACGGCTACCTGCTGCCGCTGCCTCGCCGGAAGAGCCAGGGTCATGATGATTGGATGTTCCACTGATGTTCTCAGCACACAGCACTTCTTTCCATAAGTTGGATGGCACCACAGGTAACCGTCACTCATAAAAGACTGGAGGCAGTGAGACCTGGAACGTAAGCTGAGAGTAAGCAGGACAATGTCAGGGATCAGAGAGAACCGACCCAGTGCAAGGCAAACCCGGGTCGGTCTGAACCTCACAGGTAAAATTTGGTCTGCAAACTTGAGGCTACTGAAAGATTTTTCAACTAAAAAGGTGTTTGTCCACTTGGTGCCAAGCACAAGGAAACACTGGCCACCCACCATCACCATCTGCTGTGGGTAAAGAATGTGAGAGCAGACACCTACACTAAGCCTGATTGTACTATATACCCCTGCCAGAAAAGAAGAAGACAACAAGAGACTCACGTGAGCTAAATCAAGTAAGCCCACCAACCTCTTAGTAAAATATATGGGTATTCAGCCAGGCTGTATTGACACACATGTTTTAAAAATTACCCAACTTTCAGAGAAACTGAGGGCATCAACTTTAATTGTGTGGCTTTTGTAGCACATTCCAAAAGAGTCAGTGCCATTCAGTGGTGTCACTGTCTGCCTTCTGTTCATAAAATCTCGGCTGCTAGGGCTGGAAGATGGCTCAGAGATCTACTCACCCCACTTCTAACAAATACATTTCAGAGACAAAATTATTCTGAGAGAAATGATCCATGAGTTGAAGTCGTGGCTTAACTACTTAACCACATATGAGGAGATCTGGAGTGGCGGCATAAGGCAAGGGAGCAGGTGGCTGTGTCTGCTCCTTCACACCTCCTTATTTTTCTGAGTCCTCAGCCATTCACTAGGTGTCCTGGTTTGGTATAACTATTCTCTTTTTCTGGTATGGCCTCCTAGGCAATCAGCATGTGTTTCCTGGTCTTGGCTACTCCCACAAGCTAGCTATTGAGAAAGCAGATGGGAATGCGGATGGGAGGTGAGCACAGGGTTCAGGGAGGTGGATGGCTCAAGTCCCTTTCCCGTCTGTGCAGAGGACACTCAGCACTGTCGGAAAACCTCAGAGAAGGAGGAATGGACACTTGCTTTCTTACTGAACGCTGGCTGCACAGGCATGAGGCTCTGACTTTGGATCCGCAGCACACAAGCAGAGTGGTGTGGGCCTTAATTCCAGTGCTGGGGAGACAGAGACAGGTGCCCCACAGTGCTTACTGGCTGGCTAGTCTAAGTAAATCCGTGAGCTAGTTTCAATGAGATGCCCTCAACACATAAGTTGGATAGGGACTGAAGAGGACATGTGGTGTCAACCTCTGGCCACCACACACAGGTTCTCACAAGCACACAGTTATCTGTACACATACGTGAGGAGCCCATATGCGTGCACCCCATGCACATGAATACACAGCAAACAAGATTATTCAAATGTTCTAGGCCAATTTGCATGCATAGTTCATTCATGTGTTGTATACAAAGGAGGGACAGAAGGAGATGAGGTTGAAAGGGTTTAAGAAAGGAGAGGAGGGAGGGAGAAAGAAAGGAAGAGCAAGCGAAGGAGGGAGGAAAGGAGAGGGAGGGGAGGGAGGGAAGGGCCTCCATGTGCAAGCGTGCAGGAGGGAATTAAAATATGCGTTGCTTGTTTACAACTGCTTTGCAGGTTAGGCACTGGACCCTATGCTTCAGATAAGTCCTTTTTGGTCCTCACAAAGGATGGACTTTAGAGGAGGAAGTAGACTAGGGGCATGGGCGATGCTCAGTGGAGAGAGCTTTCAGCACTCGGGCCTGAGTACCTGACTCTGATCCTCAGGCTGCAGGTAAAAAGTTGGAAGCCCTGGCAGACATCTGTCACCCACCACTCTAAAGTCAAGCTGGGAGGCAAAGACAGGAGAATTTCCCAGAAGGCCTTGCAAGCACAGCACAAACAGCAGCCGCAGAAGGAGATCGAGAGAAACCCTGACTCAAATGAGGCAGAAGGGTGGAGATGGATGCCGAAGTTTTCCTCCCGCCTCCGCAGATGCATGGTGGTATGTGCACACCCACACTCACATGCACAAACACATACACATACATAAACACAAAGACAACTAAGAGGGTAGACATTGGACAAATAGTGCAATAGCAACCAAAAAAAAAACTCGATTTTTTTTTCACAATTTCCAGAATGTTGGGAATCTTTTCTGTTTTTTTTTTTTTTTTTTCTCTCCCTCTCTTACTAATGTAATGTGGAATCACCACTTAGCGATGGGGAAATAAACATGTACTGACTGGTGATTGGCTCTGGGTCTGTGTGCAGGCACGTGAACGAGTCAGCTGACCACTAGCACCCACCTGAGCCCTCAGAAGAAGCTACTGAAGGAAACAAAGAGAGTGACGCCCCTTTGCCCCAAAGAGCTCCCAAAGGTGGATGACTCTGCCAACTGTGTGGCCACTGTCACCACCCTGAAAACGAGGTAGTTAGCATCCACGTGAGACTTCCCCTCTCTCCAGTCTCATCTTGATGGACTGTTCTAATGTGTCAGCCTGTCCCTGCCAAATATTTACTTGAAAGGACTGCATATAATATCACATTTAAACTTGCATTGTTTGGGGGAGAAAGAAAAAACAAATATTTTGGAATCACAACCGTGGAGGTATGTAAGAGAGCTAGCTTGTCACAACAGAGTTAGCAGGAGAGCAATCTTCTGTAATTGGGAGGGCAGGCTCTTCATTTTTCCATAGCAGCATCTACATGACATGTCTGGGTTCTCTTCCAGGTTGTTAACTAGACACTACACAGCATCTGGGCTTGGCAGGCAAAGATCAGCACACGTGACCGCCACCAACACTACCTAGGAGCCAGGTGACTGAAGATAAGCCTCAGTCAGAGGGTCAAGAAACAAGGATATCAATTAGCAGCCTGGCCTTCTGTAACTCACCAAAGCAAGACACCTTTATAAGCACAACTGATCTTTGCAGATGAGCTTTCTCCCTGAGTCCCTCCTCTGGGATGTTTCACTATAAGAAAATAATTGAATCATCTATATTTCTGGAAAGGACTCGGCGGGTCCAGGTGTGATGCAGATGGTGAACCAGTTTTCAGGACTAAGGCCCATCCTCACGTGCGTTCACAAACACCAACTCCTGCTCGCTTCCTGGCAGGACACCCCACCTCTCCTCCTAGGTCACTGAGTGTACTACACCCCCTGCCTACCACAAACACCAAGAGAAAGGTAAATTGAACAAAAGTACCCTAAAGGGATATTGGGATCAGAGCACATGGATTCAAATCCCAGTACGGTTTCTTACTGGTAGTGGGAAAGTAGGTAAGTCTTCAAGTCTGTTTCTTCACCTACAAAATAGTGACAACATGAACATCTTCCTCTTAAGACTGTCACGGAGATGAAAGGACCCCAGGCCTGGAAAGCAGCCAGCAGGGAGCTTGACAGCAAGTTTTAAAGTTGGGCTATAATTGCTAACCTATCCTCCCCTCCCCCACCCCCACCCAGAAAATATAAAAGGAGTAGAAAGGAGGAAAGAGGGTGAAAAAAAAAAAGATCTAGTTTTGGGGGCTAGGAGGTGGTTCAGAGGATAAATGCCCTTGCTGCAGAACTCTGAGTAGAGTTTGGATCTCAAGACACCCCTCATAAAGGCAGAGGCTGGGATGGGCTTCTGTCATTCCAGCGGGCATACAGAGAGAAGAGAAGCAGAAACTGGAGCCTTTCCTAAGCTCGCAGAGCACTGGGCAGCAACAAAAGGACCCGTCCCGAATGAGGGAGGACACAGGGCCAGCCCAGAAGTTGTCCTCTGACCTACACGTGTACGTCAGGGAGCTCACTCACCCACATCCACATGGAAAAACAACACCCCCAACCCATACGCAGCCTAAAATGATTTAAAATATTCTCTTATCCCTGTGACGATGAATCAAAATGTAACCCAACATCCTTAGGCTGTGTTACAGTCAAGAAAACTGAGATGCTCTCTAGAAGGGGGAAGACGAAAGCTAGGGGGAAACTACGGCAACAGGCCCCGAATACCATGACGTCCTAGTTGTTGTGCACGTGACCTCACTTTCCCAGGAAGCATGCACTCTGGCACCTACCTTGTCTGCCACATACGACCACTTGAGCAACACAAAGTTTAAACGCAGCTCCAACTGTCTGTAAGATTCTCCTTGCAAATTTGATATGAAAACCATTTGTGTGGTTTATGTGGTGGTTTCGATGTAAAGGTCCCCCTGAGGACCACGTGTGTGAATTCTTGATCCCCAGCTGCTCCGGTGTTCAGGACAGTCGGGGAACCTTCAGGTGGTGGAGTCTGACTGGAGGACATGGGCCACACTTGCACCCTTGCAGTTCTGCCTCTGTTTCTCTCCAGCTGAGGGGACAATGTGAGGAGCTTGTACCTGCTCCTGCCATTCTCTTTCCACCATGGCAAACTACCCTCTGGAAGAGTAAGGAGAATGAAACCCTTCTCCTTCTGTAAGCTGCTTCTGGCCAGGTATTTTGTTCCAGCAACAAGATAGTAACAGATACAGTTTGTTTTGTTCTTGGGGGGATGTCCTTCCAAGCAATGTTGCTGGAGAAAAAAAAAAAAAAAAAACTGGGCTGTAGTTCTGTTTCCACTAAGTACCAGAGTACTCCTTAGCATTTAAACTTTAACTCCGCCTAAAGAGATTCTGGTTTGGGTTATTCTCATTGGTGTCGATGTCAGACTCTGGTAAGTGTGAAAATTGGACCCCTAGAACCCACGAAAAAGCCGGAAGCCAGGGTGTGCCTCTGTAATCCCAGTATGCCTGGGATGAGCAGGAGGCAGAGACAAGAGAATTTCCCAGAAGCACACAGGGCAGCAAGCCTGGCCAACACAGCAATGAACAACAGTGAGAGACCATGCCTCACAGTGGAAGGCAAGGACCAACACAAGAAGTTATCTTCTAACATTCATACAGGGTGCCATGGTATGTGCACGCCACACACACACACGCACACACACACACACACACACACCATTCTCACTGGTACTTCTGATCTTGCATTAGTCTTCAGAGATGCCTTCCCCAACCCACCATCCAAAGTACTGCTAAGTCAGCACGTGTCTCTAACCCAGCCCTGCCTCTTACCAGTCTTAGCTCTTTTCTTTCTTTCCAGTAGTCACTACAAGTTGAAACTCCAAAGCCTAGCACAGTGGCACACACCTGTAAACCCACCACTCGGGAGGCTGAGATAAGAGGATTACCACAAGCTCAAGGCCAACCTTGACTACATAGTAAGTTCTAGACCAGCATGGGCTACCTTAGCAAGACCCTGCCCCCAAAATCAAAACCCAAAGCAAGTTAAATCAGACATGGTGGTTCATGCCTTTAATCCCAGCACTCAGGACTTTGGAGAATCTCTACAAGTTCAAGGCCAGCTTATTCTACGTAGTGAGTACTACAGCTATATAGCAAGACCCTGTCTCAAAACAAAAGAAAACAAAATACAAGTTGAGACTCCACTGGCTTCTCAGAAGCTGGGACAGAACCTGGCACCTAAAGCTCTCGAAAAAGATTGTTGAGTAAATAACCAAGCAAACCAAGGTGTTGGTGGCATCTTGTCCTCATTTGCTTATATTGAGATCTCATATTGCTTGCAAATTCTATCACTGGGTCTTTATTTTTTTTAATTGTCTGACTCTCCCACTAGAAAGAAAGCTCCATCAGACCAGAGCCTGTTTTGGGCTCATTACTTTTACCTCTTGTGCCCAAGACAGTGGATGCTGCATAACAGGTGCACAGCACTTGCTGAAGGAGGAGAAGAACGGATTCCATATCACTGAGTCCATGTGAAGTGGCTGGGTCAGAATGAATGTCCGACTAGTAAACACTAATGTACACTGATTTCTTTCTACGACTTAGAAACAATTAGATTAAAACCTACACAGTAACTTTAGTAAATGTTTTTGCATCATCAAAGACAATGATCAACTGAATTTATAGATAGTTCACCTTAAGGAGCAGGGAAATACCCTCAGCTTCTCCAAGCCTTTACCATGGCCATCCTTTGTAGGTTCTCCCAATAAGAGCTTCTGTGTCACACCATCTTCCTTAGGGCCAGTGAAAATTAATCTTGGGAGATGTTCTACTAAGACACAGAACTAATACACTATCCAAACAGCTGTTTCATGACCAAATCCCACTTCTGCTCTTTTAAGTATGCCTATAACACTCACAAAAGAAAACAAATCTCTCTTGACACAACATGTTGACCAAGTTCAATCTGGTTATTCATGTTATTCCAACTTTTTCTTGGTAGAAAAGATAAACATGGTCTCTGAAAAGGAAAAAAAAAAAAAAACAATCAAAAAAGCACCACCCAAGCCTTCACAAAGCTCTGCTCTGCTTCCCAGATGTTCCCTTCTTTCAGCTTGGTTTAATTACAGCCCAGATGTCAGCAACCCACCAGCTTCAGGTGTGATTCAGAATGCCCCAAAGCATCAGACCATCTGCCAAACTCCCCAAGCATGTGAGCGAAGTTGAGAAATGTACTCCCTACAACAAAGCCCATCATTACAAGAGGGAGGCTTGTTTGGGGAGGAGCGGAGTGATTATCTCCCTCCCTGCTTCACATTTAGAAACATAGCAAAGATAGCTCGGTTCACTTTCAGTCCATGCCTTAGATCAGTGACAAGGCTCTTGAGGGAGGCACGAGACTTCTGAAGTCCAGCTCCTGGTCAAACTTGGCTTCCTCTCAGGCTCTGGTCACAGCATGCAAAGGATGCTGAGAGCCCTAATGAGTCTCTACCCTGACACAGTGGAGAGGCCCCTGGCATGCTTGTTTATTCCTCCTTTTCCCATTGGTATGTCAGAGCTGAACTTTTTATAGTGCCTCTGGGTCCATAGTTAGATAAAAATGCAATTAGCTAACGGAGTTTGCTGGTTGTAGCAGCCAAAAATTGAAAGATAATTCCCAACATGATCCAGTCACAGATGAAAACCAAACTCCTGTGGGAGAATAGAGGGAATTCTTTTTGAATAAGCAGAGCCTTTTCTCCAGACCTAATGCCCAAAGTGTGCATGCACTGCAAGAACAGTGATAAAAAGCATGAACAGCCTCCCCCAGGCCCATGATCTGAGATGCCAGCCTCCAGGCTACACCAAAGGGAGGCTTTGCCAAAACTCTTAAGGATTTTTCTTCGTGTAACCAAAACCAAATGTGATACTTACATAAAAGCAGAAGATGTAGACAATTCATCCTTGCATATCTTGGAATTACCAGATATCTTTGCTCTACTACATTTCTAAGAGATGTTACTACAGGCTTTATACTGTATAACATTCTAGATGAGCTGCTCATTAACATTTATTTAGCCTGAAGGCTTCCAGAACCACAGAACTGAACAGTTCATCTCTTAAATGAATGCACTGACCAGTTCTTTTCAGTCTAGGCTTCTGGTGGTTCCACAGTGATGCACGTGGGCTAAGGGAGACTTAAATCTGTTATGGTATTGGTAGCATCTTGAAACAGAAACAGCTAAAAATAAATAAACAAGGGCTGGGGAGATGGCTCAGTGAGTAAAGTGCATGCCACACTAGCGTGAGGACCTGAGTTTGGATCCTCAGCTCCCCTCTAACCCCAGCACTGGGGAGACAGAGACAGGGCAGCAAGCCTGGGCCTTGCTAGTTATTCTTTCTAGCCTAGTAGGTGAGCTCCAGGTTCAATGAGAGACCCTATCTCAAAATATAAGGTGGCAATCCATCAAGGAAGAGACCCAACATCAACCTCTGTCCTCATACACATGCACACCCACATACAAGCACACACACGCACACACCACACACACACATACAACAAAAGATAAACAAGCAAAACCTGAAGCTCCTGGATATTGATGTGGGCTTGTGTCACAGGAAACAGAACATATACAACCAAAAGTACGATTTGTCAGTAGGATAAAAGATGTTCCTTAGAAATGCCAGTGAGGCTACTAGGATAATTAGATCCTATAAAATTTATGTACAACCTCAGCAACAATTTATCCCTGTGTGGTTGTAGCAAGATGTAGTAAGAAATGTAGCAGACAAATTTGGACGTAAAAAATCTCCCAGTTCTATTCCTAGCTCTCTAAATAATATTGGACAAGCCACTTAATATTTCTGCTTTACCTTACATATCTGAAAAATAGAAATAATATCATCTGACCCAGCTAGCATTCAACTGAAAGATGATAACTGGGAACATACTTTGCTGATAGGTCCATGTCCAGAAAAATTTGAAAGTAAGAACTGTAACAGACACTTATGCATGGTGTTCATATCAGCATTATTCCCAATAGCCAAAAGGAAAGAAAGCAACTCAAGGCTTCATCAACTGAAGACTGATTCAACAAAATATGGCCTTCACATACAATGGAATGTTATTCAGCATTAAAAAGGAAGGGGAGGGCTGGAGAGATGGCTTAGCAGTTAAGCATTTGCCTGTGAAGCCTAAGGATCCCAGTTCGAGGCTCAATTCCCAAGTACCCACATAAGGCAGATGCACAAGGGGGCACATGCATCTGGAATTTGTTTGCAGTGGCTGGAGGCCCTGATGTGCCCATTCATTCTCTCTTTCTGTCTTTCTCTCTCTCTCTCTCTGCCTCTTTCTCTCTCTGTCACTCTCAAATATATAAATAAAAATAAACAAAAAACTTTTTTTAAAAAAAAGAAAGGGAAGGGCTGGAGAGATGGCTTAGTGGTTAAGCACTTGTCTGTGAAGCCTAAGGACCCCAGTTCAAGGCTCGATTCCCCAGGACCCATGTTATCCAGATGCACAAGGTGGCGCATGCATCTGGAGCTCCTTTGCAGTGCCTGGAGGCCCTGGAACACCCATTCTCTCTCTCTCTCTCTCTCTCTCTCTCTCTCTGTCTCTCTCTCTCTCCCCCTGCCTCTTTCTCTCTCTGTCTGTCACTCTCAAATTAATAAATAAAAATAAACAAATTTTTTTAAAAAGGAAGGGGATTGTAATGTATACACTACAACATGGATGAACCTTGACAACATTGTGCTAAGTGAAGTAAGTCCCAGACAATAGGAAAGTAACTTATAACAGTTGCCTAGAATCAACTGATCCACAGGGAGAGAAAGGGGAATAGAGGCTACTGGGCCAGATGGGAAGGAACAGGGGGGCTACTGTTAGTGAGCACATAGTTCCTGGGATCATGAAAACGTTCCAAGAATACATAACGGTGCTGCCCACACGGCACTGAGAAGGTGCTTAAAATGCCTCGTAGCTGCATCTTTAACACTGGCTAGGATGGATCATGGAAAAGAGTCTTACCCTAGGGTAGATGGGGGACAGGATATAGAAAGAATGTTTAAGATAATAACTTCTCTGTTATGCGATTTTTTAACTGCAAGTTTTAGACTGTAGAATGCCAAAATTTAGCACAAGTGTAAGTGTCATTTTCCTGGCTTCATTCACAGGTGGAATTCCCACAACTCAGGATTTGCACCAAGGGAAAAAATGCTATCAGATGCCCATGCTTTACTACCTGGTGAGAATTTTTTTCACCAGTAGGTGTTATCTGCTGGAAGTATTGGAAGACCCATAGCATAAGACCTAATTAGAAAAATCCTTTCACAACATTGCAGCGAAACCATGTTTTCTCTGACTATTCCTATTTAATGGCATCAAAGACCTGTCTGCTAGTTACTTTTCTCATTTCTGTGACAAACACCTGAAAAACAAGCTCGAGCTGGAAGAGCTCATTTTGACTTACAGTGTGAGGGTAAAGTCCATCATGATGACAGAGTAATGGTGACAGGTGCTTGAGGTATCATGTCACATTGCATCACAGTTAGCATAGAGAAAAATGAGTGCTGGTTCTCAGCTCATGTTCTCCCTTTCATTCAGTTCAGGACATAGGAACACAGGATGGTGCTGCCAACATTTATAGTGGGTCTTGCTGAACCCATTCTAGAAATTCCTTCACAGACATGCCCACATATTTGTCTCCTAGGCAATTCTGTAACCTGAACTGAAGTTGAAAATCAGTATTAACCATCACAAGTCCATCTCTTGTCAAGTTGGCACACAGGCATATTTCTTTTAAGCCATAGCTTCCCGCCACTTAGCCTCATAGGTTCATGGCCATCTCATCATGCAAAATGCATTCAATCCAACTTCAAATGTCCCAGAGTTTTTAACAGTTCAAAGTTTAAAAGTCTAAAGCACATAGAGAGATTGCTTAGTGATTAAGGCACTTGCCTGTAAATCATAAGGACCCAGGTTCAATTCCATAGTACCCACGTAAGCCAGGTTTATAAGGTGGTGCATACATTTGGAGGCCCTGGCATGCCCATTCTCTCTCTCTCTCTCTCTCTCTCTCTCTCTCTCTCTCTCTCTCTCATAAATAAATAAAACATTTCTTAAGAAAGAAATCTAAAGCCCATAATGAAGAGATGGCTCTGTAGTCTGCAGTTAAAGGCACTTGCTTAAAAGCCTGATGGCCCAGGTTCAAGTCCCCTGTACCTACATAAAGCCAGTTGCTCAAAGTAGCACATGCATATGGAGATCATTTGCAGTGGCAAGAGGCTCATGTACACCCATTCTCTCTCTGTCTTTCTCATATACACATACTCACCTCTCTTTCCTTGCAAATAAAAACATTTTTAAAAATTCTAAAATCCAAAATATTTTGAGACTTATGGTAATTTCTTCTCTGTGAGCCTCTATGAAATCAAAACCAGTTGCATAGTTCCAATATGCAATAGCAAAGAATAAACATTCTCATTTCAAAACAGAGGAATGGAGGCATAACAAGGGAAGTTGAGGTAAGGACAAAACCAGACCAAAAAACAAGGAAGGAACAAATACTAAATCCTGCATCTGGCACTGGAAGCTTGTGCTGGACTCAGCTGAGTGTCAACAGCATTGAGCATTCCTGCCTCTTCAGCTCTGCCCTTGGCAGCACACATTGCCTCTCTCGTGGGTTTCCTCCATTCTGTGTCCTGCAGCTTTCCTTAGTGGACATAGGTCCTGACTTCTCCAGTATCCTGGTGTTACCAAATTTCCTTGATGCCCTCACTCTTACATCTTTCATGCCTGCAAAAACAGTATCACATGGAAGATGCTCCAAGTTCTGATGTCAGCTCAAGATGTAGCCTGCCTCCCTTGGGTCACAGTTGTACTAATCTAACCCTGTGGAAGCACTTCATTAGGCAGTTGCTTTTGAACATGAAATCCCTTAAGCAGCATTCTCAGTTCAGGTTCTCTACCTTCAAATGAATTTGAAATTCACAGATTACACTTCAGTGTGTAGGGTCTTGACCTGAGGAGACATTTGCTGTTGTCCCAGTGAAGAATGTGAGGTTTCTCACTAATGGCATCAGTCTCTAACAATTACCTTTGCTTTGTCTATGTTATTCTTACCCATAACTTTAAGCTTACTCACTCTCCTTCCTCGGCCAAACTTCATATTTTTCATACCTTTCCTGTCTTCCTGTCTCTTTCACCATAGATCTGAATAATATTAGTTAGTGGGAGCCATTCCACAGCCTGAATACTATCTCATCTTGAAATCAGGACAGAAATTAGTTCATTAATATGAATTCAGCCTGATTCCAGTTTTCAGGACATTAGCAGAATGAAGCCACAGTATAATTCAAATGACCTCCAGGTCAGCTCTATAGAGTCCTGGCTCACTGTGAAACCTAGTGAGCCAGGCCTCTACTGTCTGCATTTCTGTCATCATTCTAGTCTTCCACACTTCTACCAGAATGGTCATTTAGCTCTGCTTTACAACATTAGGGCTTTTCTAGAGCCCAGATCCAAACTCTTTCCCATTCTTCCTGCAAACCCATTCCAAAAGGCTATAAACCACGTGATCAGGAATTTTCACAGCGATGACCCCACTCCTGGTACCAACTTTCTGTTTTAGTAACTTTTCTTATTGCTGCACAAATTCCTGACAAAAGTAACTTAAGGAAGTAAGGATTTATTTTGGCTCACAGTTTAAGGATACAGTACATCCTGATGGGGAAGTCATGTGGCAGGATGATAAAGCAGCTGGTCATATTATTTGCAGTCAGAAAATAAAGGCAAAGATGAACACTGGTGTTCAGCTATCTTCTCCTCGTTTATTCTATGCAGGGCCCAAGCCCATTGAACAGGATGACCCACACTGAGTATGGGACTTCCCATATTACTTAACCCAGTCTAGACACACATGCCCAGAGGTTTGTCTCCTAGGTGTTTCTATAACCTGTCAAGGTGACAATCATTAGCCACCCAATCTACAGCCAAGTGTTTTTATAACTGTTCCAGTCAAAATCAACCATAACAAACAAGTTCAGAAAGGATAGTAAATAGCTTATAATGAATAAATATTTGGAAACTTTTTAAACTTTATTTATTTTTGTGTTATTGTTGCGGCTGTGGAGAAGGGCACACCAAGGTCTTTTACTACTGCAAACAAATGCCAGATGCTTATGTTACTTTTTGTGTCTGGCTTATGTGGGTGACTTGTGAATTGAACCCATGCTAGCAGGCTTTGCAAACAAGTGCTTTTAACCACCTATCCACCTTCCCAGCCCCATAGATAAATATTAGGGAAATAGAAGGAAGAAGCTGGACAAATCTTTGATGAGCTCCTATCATCTCTTGTTTTAGATATTTTGGTGATCTCCCAAATAATACCCTAGTACATGGTTCATTTCTCATATGCTTCCTCCATACTCAGACACAGTATAAAACAGTGTACACATTCATCAGTGGCTGCTTGGAGGCTTGATTTAGGAGTCCCACATAAACTTAGGTGTTCTGAATGCTAGGTTCCCAGATGATGGAGATTTGGGAATTAATGCCTCCTGCAGGGAGTGTATTGTTGGGGGCGGGCTTATGGGTGTTATAGCCAGTTTCCCCATGTCAGTGTTTGGCATACTCTCCTGTTGCTGTTGTCCACCTTATGTGGGCCAAGGGATGATGTCCACCCTCTGGTCATGCCATCATTTTCCCCTGCCATGTTGGAGCTTCCCCTCAAACCTGTAAGCCAAAATAAACCTCTTTTTCCCATAAGCTGCTCTTGGCTGGTTGATTTCTACCAGCAGTGCGAACCTGACTGCAACAGCTACCATGTCTTGTACATTCCTCATAACGTGTTCTGGGTTAAAATATATCCCTCTACCACAAAAAAAAAATGTAATTCATGCTTATTGCTAAGTGGGAGAAGCCCATTAGAAAAGCCTAAACATTGCGTGATTTCACCTCTACAAGCTGCTCAAAAAGACAAAACTGTCTGGAGAGATTTCTCAGTGGTTAAGGCACTTACCTTCACAGCCTAGTGACCCAGGATTTCACTCCTCAGAACCCACATAAAGTCAGATGCACATTGGCACATCATCTGGAGTTTGTTTACAGTCGTTGGGTGCCCCATATGCCCATTGTCTCTCTGTCTCTTTATCTTTCTCTGCTTGTAAATAAATATTTTTAAAAAAAAAGACAAAACTGTAGAGACAGTAAAACAATCCATGGTTGCCCGGAATTAGAGGGGAAGATAAGCTGACAGAGAATAGAGGACTTTGTTCTTTTCTTTGTATGTGTGTGATGGTGTGTGTATGTGTATGTTCAACATACACATTGAAGTGTGTACAGATGCACATGTGTGTGTGTTTATGTAAAGGTCAGGGAAACAATCTCATTCCGTAGAAGCACCATCCACCTTTTTTAGACATGCTATGTCACTGGCCTGGGGTGGTCCAACTGGGCTAATGTGGCTAGTCAATGAGCCCCAAGGATCCACTGGTCTCTATGCCCCCAGTGCTGGGATTGCAGGCACACTATGACATCACATGTAACATTTTTATTGAGGTCATCAGAATCAAACTCAGGTCCTCTTTATTGCAAGGTAAGCATTTTACTCACTGAATTTCTCCTCCTCCCCTCACACGGAGGATTTTTAAGTACATAAAACAACTTTTTATAATACTATAATGGAGGGTCTGTGTCATCGCACATGTGCACAAACTCGTAGAATGTACAACACCAGGAGAGAACCCAAATATCAACTCTATAGGTGATAATGTCATGTCCTGGAAGACTTGCCAGTTCTCACAAATGCACTGCTCTTGTGGTGGATGGGTATAATGTAAAGGACAGAAAATATACATGGTTTCTGTCTTACTATTAATTTCACTGTGAATTTAAAACTACTCTAGAAGATGTTCTTTAAATACTGTTCAGAAAAGAATACAAAAAAAATCATGCCAAAAAAAAGAATTTGTAAATGTGATCTTATTTGGAAATAATGTCTTTGCAGATGTCTTTGCATGCTTAAAATGAGGTCATACCATATTCAATTGGTCAAAAATGCAATGACTGTTGTCCTCATAAGGAGAAAGACCTGGCCGCTGGAACTCTCACAGAGAGGGGCAAAGGCCATGTGAAGATGGAGGTATAAAGTGGAATGATGCAGCTACCAGCCAAGGAGCAAGGATGGTGTGGAACCATGATGCAGCTGGAAGAATTAAGAAAGGACTCTTCTCTGGAGCCTTCATCGGGGGTAAAGCCCTGCTGATACCTCGAGTTTGAACTTCTGGCCTTCAGATCCTAAGAAAAAATACTTTTCTTTTAAGCTTTCCAGACCTTGGCTATCTACTATAACAACCCTTGGAAATCTATGTAATGTACCAGGACTTTCATAATCTGTTCCATTTTATATCCAAAATCACATGCTGTTTGTCACTGCCCAAGCACAACCTAGAATTCCATTCTTCCATGTTTTGCTCCTTCTGTCCTCTATAGCCAGGATGTTTGCCCACCCTTTATTGATCTAATGTAATCATGCTCAGTCTTCTAACTTCTGATTGAACAAATTAACATTATCTCCAGTAAAGTCCTCCAGCATCTGGAGAGAGCAAAGCTGGTCATCCTACTACACCAATCACGTCTTTGTTTTAGAGACTAAGTCCCAGTCAGGTTTGTATCCTCCATGCCTAATGCAGATCTTGATTAATGATAAGAAGTTCCTTTAAGCTAATTATCAACTAATAACTTTAAAAGAAAATAATGCCCTCAAAAGGAGCCAAAGAAATGTCAACAAAACTTGAAGCAATGCTGCAGCCTTATGAAGCCTCATTTGCATAATCATCAACACTTTCTAGCTATATAAAATTGTTTTGTAAACAATGCCTTTGGAATCTGTTCACAAGGAAAAAGGCCAACACAATGATGTGAATGAATGAATGTGCCTCTTTCATGAATGTATACACTTCAGTGAGCACATGCCACTACTCGTTCACAATCTGGCTGTACATTCCCAGTAAGTGGAGGAGCAGATTGGAGAGAAAAGACTTCTGTTTGTACCCTGGTCCTTGGATTAGTTTGCTTGTTTGTTTTGTTTGATTTTTGGCATTTGCAAGGCAAGTTCTTACTCTAGCCCATGCTGACTTGTAACTCTCCATAGCCACAGACTGGCCGTGACCTTATAGTGATCTTCCTACCACAGCCTCCCGAGTGCTAGGATTAAAGGTGTGCGCTACCATGCTTGTCCCTATGCTATGTCCTGGTTATTTGAATGAGTTGGTTTGGCTTTAGTTTAGTTTCCTCATTTAAAGGACAATATGCCTAAAATTGACCTTTGCTTTTTACAGCTTTGGATAGAACATTCCACTCTCCCATATTTGCTAGCAGATCTGATTTGATTGCCTGTAATTACTTCTTTTATTAATTTTTTTATTGACAACTTCTATACTTACAGACAATAAGCCATGATATTTCTCTCCCCTCCCCCACATTCCCCTTCACAACTCCACTCTCCATCATATCCCCTCCCTATCTCCATTAGTCTTTCTTTTATTTGATGCCGTCATCTTTTTCTCCTATTATGAGGGTCTTGTGTAGGTATTGCTAGGTACTGTGAGGCCATGAATATCAAAGTCAATTTCTGTCTGGACAGTTGCATTGTAAGGAGTGGTGTCCTTACTTTGGCTCTTACATTTTTTTCACCACCTCTTCCGCAATGGACTCTGAGCCTTGGAGGGTGTGATAGAGATGTTTCAGTGCTGGACACTCCTCCATCACTTCTTCTCAGCACTATGTTGCCTTTTGGGTCATCCCAGTGGTCATTGCCATCTGAAAAGAAAAGTTTCTCTAACGAAAAGTGAGAGTAGCACTAATATATGAGTATGAACATTAAGTGCAGTGCTTTCAGGGCAGTTTGGTGAGAATAATATATGCATTTGTCCAGACAAGAGCAGGCTTTATACATCTAAGGCACATGACCTCCCCTGCCATAGGCTTTTGATTAGGTTTTCAGTACCAGGCATATATTCCCTCCCATATAGTGGCCTTCAGTCCAATTAGAGAGCAGTTGGTTTCCCCTAGAGCAGACATGCCACTATTGCACCCGTTTGGTCATTTGGCCTGTCTGGCCAAACTTGAGGCTTCCGGTGTCCACTGTTTTCTCTGCTGATGACTCTGTCTCCCATAGGGCTGCAGGCAGTGCAGCTTTTTCCAGCTTTCAGTTGGCTAGTCTACAGGGAGAAAGTTTTCAGCTCAGCATCAGCTTGAGTTCTCAGTGATCTTGCTGCTCAGGCATGAGAGGTCTTCAGCAATAGGGTCTTACCATCCATTACTCATGGGAAACCAAGTCCCTAGGAAATAGCCTGTAATGTTTTAGCAGCAACAGGGAACTCCCTGGCCAACAACTCACTCAAAGGTATCCCATCCCTGGCACTGAAAATTTTCTAGTAGCAATCTATGGCTTCTGGATGTGCTATTATCCAAAAAAGTAGGCTTTCATATGTCTTATTCAGAATATCTTGAATTTTGATTAACCCTCCCCCCACCCTTCTCTTACTCAATCTATTCCCCTGGCCTCACTTAGGCCATTCCATACCCTGTAATCTGTTCTTCTACTTAAATATATACAATATCATCCCCTTAAGTCCTTCCCTCTCCTCCCTCCCTTAAAGGCTTTTTCTAGCTTACTGGTTCTGCTACTGATTTTTGGCTCCTGCTCACACACAAGTCTAAACATTTGTACCTAGGATCCACATATGAGAGAGAACATGTGATGTTTGGCTTTCTGGGCCTGGGTTACCTCACTTAATATAATCCTTTCCAGATGCATCCATTTCCCTGCAAATTTCATTTTTCTTTACTGCTGAATATAACTCCATTGTGGAAATGTACCACATCTTTATTATCCATTTATCTACTGAGGGACATCTAGGCTATTTCCATTTCCTAGCTATTGTAAATAAAGCATCAATAAGCATGGTTGTACAAGTATCTCTGAGGTAGTGAGAAGAGCCATTAGGATATATGCCTAGGAGTGCTATAGCAGGGTCATATGGTGAATCTATTTTTATCTGTCTCAGGAGCCTCCACATTGATTTCCACAATGGATGTACAAGGTTACATTCCCACCAACAATGTAGAATGGCTCCTCTTTTTCCACATCCTCGCCAACATTTATTGTCATTTGTTTTCTTCATGGTAGCCATTCTGACAGGAGTGAGATGGAATCTTAACATAGTTTTAATTTGCATTTTCCTGATGGCTAATGATGTAGAACACTTTTTTAGATGTTTATATGCCATCTGTATTTCTTCTGTTGAGAACTCCCTATTTACTTCCATAACCCATTTTTTAATTGAGTTGTTTGATTTCTTATTGTTTTGTTTTTTGAGTTCTTTGTACATTCTTTTTTTTTATTTAAAAATGTTTTTATTGAGAATTTTAATATATGAACATACATTTGATCATGTTCCCAGTCCATTGTCCTCTTTGGGCCCCTCTCCCTGGCTCCCCCATCTCCTGAGGATCCTCCAGTTTTAAGGTAGTCCTTCGTCAGTTTTGCTGTCTCGTTTCTTTGGCCCTCCTCTGTCTTCCATATCAATTTTTTTTCTCCATTTTTATTAATATTTTCCATGATAACAAAAAAATCCCATGGTATTACCCTCCCCCCTTTCCCCTTTGAAATTCCATTCTCCATCATATCCCCTCCCCATCTCAATCTTTCTACTTACATATATACAATACCAACCTAATAAAAGCCCTCCTCCCTTTCGTTCTCTTCCCTTTCTATCTCCTTTTTTAACTTACTGGCCTCTGCTACTGAGTTTTTTCCTTCTCACACAGAAGCCCAATCATCTCTAGCTAAGATCCACATATGAGGGAGAACATGTGGCGCTTGGCTTTCTGGGCCTGGGTTACCTCACTTAGTATAATTCTTTCCAGATCCATCCACTTTTCTGCAAATTTCATAACTTCATTTCTCTTTACTGCTGAGTAAAACTCCATTGTATAAATGTGCCACATCTTCATTATCCACTCATCAGTTGAGGGACATCTAGGCTGGTTCCATTTCCCAGCTATTATAAATTGAGCAGCAATAAACATGGTTGAGCAAGTATCCCTAAGGTAATGAGATGAGTCCTTAGGATATATGCCTAGGAGAGCTATAGCTGGGTCATATGGTAGATCAATCTTTAGCTGTTTTAGGAACCTCCACACTGATTTCCACAATGGCTGGACCAGATTGCATTCCCACCAACAATGTAGAAGGGTTCCTATTTTTCCACATCCCCGCCAACATTTATGATCATTTGTTTTCATGATGGTAGCCAATCTGACAGGAGTGAGATGGAATCTCAATGTAGTCTTAATCTGCATTTCCCTGATGACTAGGGATGTAGAACATTTTTTTAGATGCGTATATGCCATTCGTATTTCTTCCTTTGAGAATTCTCTATTTAGCTCCATTTCCCATTTTTTGATTGGTTTGTTTGATTCCTTATTATTTAACTTCTTGAGTTCTTTGTATATCTTAGATATTAATCCTCTATCAGATGTATAGCTGGTGAAGATTTTTTCCCATTCTGTAGGTTGCCTCTTTGCTTTCTTCACCGTGTCCTTTGCAGTGCAGAATCTTTGTATTTTCATGAGGTCCCAGTGGTTAATCTGTAGTTTTATTGCCTGAGCAATTGGGGTTGTATTCAGAAAGTCTTTGCCAAGACCAATATGTTGGAGGGTTTCCCCTACTTTTTCCTCTAGCAGTTTCAGAGTTTCAGGTCTGATGTTAAGGTCCTTAATCCATTTGGACTTAATTCTTGTGCACGGAGAAAGAGAAGAATCTATTTTCATCCTTCTACAGATATATATCCAGTTTTCCCAACACCATTTGCTGAAGAGGCTGTCTTTTCTCCAATGAATATTTTTGGCATTTTTATCAAATATCAGGTGGCTATAACTACATGGGGTTACATTTGGGTCCTCTATTCTGTTCCATTAATCTACGAGTCTGCTTTTGTGCCAGTACCATGCTGTTTTTGTTACTATGGCTCTGTAGTATAGGTTAAAATCAGGTATGGTGATACCACCAGCCTTATTTTTGTTGCTCAGTATTATTTTAGATATTCAAGGTTTTTTGTGATTCCAAATGAATTTTTGGATTGTTTTTTCTATTCCCGTGAAGAATGCCTTTGGAATTTTGATGGGGATTGCGTTAAATGTGTAGATTGCTTTTGGTAAGATTGCCATTTTCACAATATTGATTCTTCCAATCCAGGAACAAGGGATGTTTTTCCACTTCCTAGTGTCTTCTGCAATTTCTCGCTTGAGTGTTTTAAAGTTCTCATTGTATAGATTCTTTACTTCCTTAGTAAGGTTTATTCCAAGGTACTTTATTTTTTTTTTGATGCAATTGTGAATGGGAGTGATTCTCTGATCTCATCCTCTGTGTGTTTGTTGTTAGCATATATGAAGGCTACTGATTTCTGTGTATTTATTTTGTATCCTGCTATATGACTGTAGGTTTTTATCAGCTCTAACAGTTTGCTAGTAGAGTCTTTAGGGTCCTTTATATATAGAATCATGTCATCTGCAAATAATGATAACTTGACCTCTTCCTTTCCGATTTGTATCCCTTTTATGCATGTCTCTTACATTCTTAATATTAATTTTCTGTCAGATGAATAGCAGGCAAAGATTTTCTCCCATTCTGTAGGTTGTCTCTTTGCTCTATTCACAGTGTCCTTTGTTGTACAAAAGCTTTGTAAGTTCATGAGATCCCATTGGTTGATTAGTGGTTTTATTTCCTGAGCAATTGGGGTTGCCTATGCCAATATGTTGAAGGGTTTTCCCTACCTTTTTCTCTAGCAATTTCAGAGTTTCAGGTCTGATATTAAGGTCCCTGATCCATTTGGAATTGATTCCTGTGCATGGAGAGAGACAAGGATCTATTTTCATCTTTCCACATACAGATATCCAGTTTCCCCAGCACCACTTGTTGAAAAGGCTGTCTTTTCTCCAATGAATATTTTTGGCATTTTTGTCAAAAATCAGGTGACTGTAGCTGTTGGCTGTAATTACTTCTTAATTTAGGAATTGAAATAAGAATGTATATATTCAAATAATATGATATTATGCAGAGATCATTCTGTTTGAGTTTGGAATCTAGCAGAGATGACACACCCAATCCTCCATCCATACTCAGTCTTTCAGTAAGTCGGCCCTTGCCCTTCCCTCTGTCTGCTCTAGAGTCCTTATGTCTGTGGTTCGAATACTCATGAAGGAGAACCAGTGCCATGTTGAAAGGTCCATGAGTCAATCGCATAGCCCAAATGATGACATCTTGTGTTTATAGTAGCAAGATTTGACTGCGTCTTCTGTGGGAGGACGACAGTCCAGACTGCTGTTACTGGACGGGACACTGAGTGGTATGTAAGCAAGCACAGTTCACGGCTCTTCAGGCTGCACATGTGAGGTCAGGTGCCAGCAGGGCCTGTCTTGTCTCCTTCCTCTTGCTGGTTGACAGCATCTTCTTCCTCCCATGGTGGGCAGAAAGCTGGGCAGCACTCAGGCATCTGTCTCAGAAGGGCACCTTTCTCCTTCATGTGGACTAGACTCCATGCTCACCATCTGATTAACTGCTAAAGGGCACACCCCCAAAAGTCCATCACATTGACAGAGACTCATGGCAGTTTTTCTGCATAAAAAGGAATAACCAAAACTGAAACCAAACCCTTTTTATGCCAGGAGAAGTGAAAGTAAAACTCACACAAGTTAGATTCCCGTTGTAGCCTTCTCTCATCGCTGGGACAAACACCCCACCAGAACAGCTTGTGGAAGGAAATGATTTATTTCAGCTCACAGTTTCCAGGGGAAGCTTCATCATGACCAGGGACAGCCTCGCCCCTTGCCACATCGTCACAGATCAGTGACTAGCAGCAGCAACAGTGAACTAAGTAGCACTGGCAAGTGGGCTGGATAATCAAAGGTTCCACGAGCTGGGGATTAAGTCTGAGGCCTGATCACAAACACTTGAGGCTATAAAGACATCTTACATGCAAACCACCTCAGCCCTAAACCAAATATGTCACCTCTGTGAACCCATGCATTGCTTTAAAGAACAGGAAAATCTGGCTCAAACATATAACAACATATTTCTGAATACATATATGTATATATATATACAATTACATATACATGATCCTGTATAAATACTCAAGATGATAGGAACCAAACCCACAGCTTAGTGCAGAAGATATAATTCTTGATTTTACACACTTGGACTATTATTGAAACTGAATTTAAAAGTTAGATCCCTGTTATTACAACTTCTCATCAAGATCAAATTTACCTCATGCTATACCTTTTGTGATAGTATATCCCTAAAGTACACTATTTATGTTGATTATTCAGTATTCTATTATTGACAGTATTAAAATGCTTTTTTGTTTTGTTTTGTTTTTGGTTTTTCAAGATAGGGTCTTTCTCTGGCCCAGGCTGACCTGGGATTCACTATGTAGTCTCAGGGTGGCCTTAAACTCATGGTGATCCTCCTACCTCTGCCTCCCGAGTGCTAGGATTAAAGGCATGTGCCACCACACCTGGCTTAAAATGAATTTTGTAAAGCAAAATAATTACATAGATTATTTATTTGCAAAATATGACATACAGATTTCAGATAGAAAATATTTTCAAGTATGTATAAGGATTTCAACTAAATGTAAGGATTTACATAACACTTAGATATTTTTGTAACCAGTTGTGACATTAAAAAGAAAATGTATTTTTCCAGTGTAAACTCTATGTCCTGTTCCCTTCTCTTTGTAACAACACAAAAAAAATCCTTAATAGTTTTAGTTGACAAAATTTAGCTGATTATAATATTCAACCTTACGTCAATTTCAACTACTTCCTCTCTTTTTACTAACTATACTTGTCTCTTAGTCAAAAAATAATCTGGCCCCACAAAGATGTTATTGGATCCCCAACATTCCCAGGCTCCTTTGATTTTTAAGTTGCAAAAATATGACTATTAGAGCCAATGATCTGCGAGTTTACTTATGTAAAAGACTTTTACCCTAAATTATTTAAGAAATATCCCCACCTACTCCTCTCCTTCCTGGGCCACACCTCAAAGCCACATGTGGAGGTAAAGGAGTGAAGGCTTGCCAGCAGACTCGAAGCTTAAGTAATCACGAGGAACGGCCCATTCTAGACAGCCCCAGACTCCCAAAAGACTGTGCACAATTGAAATGTGAAGTGTGTGGCTCTGCGCATTTGAGATACTGCAGTTGGGTTTGTCGCCACAACACAGGCCTATGCTGACAGAAAGAGCATTCGTGGTCAGTCTTGGCCAGCCTCCCCCACACCTGCATGAGAAGGGAGTTCTAGTTGTGTTATTCCTTTGCACCCCTTCTCTGTGGCTATTTCCATAGGGGAAAGAAAGGCACTCTAGCTAGAGCAGGCTCCTCCTGACGCAGATGCTGTCCCCTCCCACGGGAGTCTCCTGAGGGCTGAGGGCATGCTTTCCTCGGGATGCATCCCTCTGCCGCTCTGCAGCCACATCTCCTTTGGACCACCAAAGAGACATGCTGCCAACGCCTTCCTCAGCTGTGACATATTCTTACGTAGCCGTGGGTCACCCTTGCTCTCTTGGGTTGGGGCCTCCTCATAAATCTCCTCATAACTCACATGTTCTTGCAGATACAATGATTTTCACATATGTGGAGATATTAAGAAGAGAGCTCTGTGCAGCATGCCTGTCTACTCATCCCTTGCTCCAGGTATTCTCAGGCTGGTCCTCAGCAAAAGATATTCAAGGGTTACAAGTTTGTCCTCAGTGGTGTAGATCACAGAAATGGCTTAATAAGTAAATTATCTAACCACTATCCACATTTAAAGCTGCACAGGGATGATCCTGTCTTTCTGGAATTTGAGGAGACTCTTCTGACCCTGAAATTACACTTTGTGAGCTGTTCACCCCTCTTTCACTCTGAATTGCGTTTCAAAGTTTCAGGGGACAGAAGTGAACTGAAAACTCTACACAGCAAAATGGAATCCTACCCAACAGTCCTGGGATTCTTGGGAAAAAAAATCATTCTCTCTCTCTCTCTCTCTCTCTCTCTCTCTCTCTCTGTGTGTGTGTGTGTGTGCGTGTGTGCATGCGTGCGTGTGTGTGTATACATGTGTGCATGTGCGTGCATGCCCCAGTGTACATGTGGAGTTAAGAGGACAACTTCAAGTGTCAGTCCTTCCCTTCCATCTTATTTGAGGCAGGGTCTCTTTTTTCTCTCTGGCATACTGCAGGCTAGCTGGCCCATGAGCTTTTAGGGATCCTCCTATCTCCACGTCCCATAGAGCACATAGAGATGACAGACATGCGGTGATGAATCTGGCTTTACATAGGTTCTAGGGATCAGAATTTTGGTCCTTGTGCTTGCGCAGCAAGTGCCTTTTGCATGAGCTATCTCCAACACCCAAATCCTTGCTTTCTAAACTCCATTCCTACGTGGGTGTAGGAATTTTTCTATATTCTCTTTTCCTAATGTGAAAACTCAACTCTTGAGCACTTCAAAAAAAAAAAAAGAAAGAAAGAGAGAGAGAGAGAGAGAAAGAAATCAAAGAGACAGATTGAAGTAATTCTATTTCACTAACAATGGAAAACTCACTGGAACCCAATCACTTATGTCCTAGATATTCTGAACATAGATAACATATAAGCATTATTTAGCACCAGACATTAAACTAGATAGCAATATTAATTCTCTTTTGTGGTATACAATACTGACCTACCTCTGACAGACAAAAGTGCTGAGGAAGTGATTGCCTTCTAGTCTCTCAGCTAAATTAAGGAAGTAAAAGAAGTTCCATTGAACCTTGGTTAGTTTAGTTCCCGAATTTTTTTTTTCCCCTCTACCATACCTCTCATTATCCAACCTTCTGTTGTGCACCAGTAGTCACCTTGGTAACCAGCATCTTACGTCCCCACGGTTCCCTGTCCTCTATCCTCAAGATGTAACTCTTGGGGTCATAAAAGTCAGAGGTTGTAACTTACCCAGAGGATCTTTCTTCTACTCAAACTATAGTTGAAAACTCAGCATTTAAATTTCCCATATCCATAAAAACTACAATCAAAACCACCAAGCATGAGGGAGAGTAGTGAGAGGTTCTGAAGAGCTATGAAAATGATACTTACAATATTTTAATAATGCGAAGTTATTGAGATGTGTCCAAAGGTTCACTGTCTCCTAAGGAATGGGGACAGAAGAGATAAGCAGCAGGTCTTCTGTCTTCCCTTATACAATCAGATTTGTTGTATAAGAGTAATTATGTTCCTCTCTGGGACACAGTTTATCCACACCAGTGAAGGGAAGTACAACATGCCCTGTTTTACTCAAAGCATTACAGCCAGGATGTCTCAAATGGGTCCATCTCTCATAGCTGAACCCAATGAAAGATAAACTAGAACCATTGACATCACGGGAAATATATGCCTGATGTAACTGGCTCTTTATAAAAAAATTAAATAAAAATATATAACTTTAAGGACTGGAGAGATGGCTTAGCAGTTAAGGCTTGCCTGCAAAGCCAAAGGACCTCAGTTCAATTACCCAGGACCCACGTAAGCCAGATACACAAGGTGGCATCTGCATCTGGAGTTCGTTTACAGTAGCAGTAGGCCCCGGCATGCCCATTCTCCCTTTCTCTCTCTCTCTCTCTCTCTCTCTCTCTCTCTCTCTCTCTCTCTGTCTCTCTCTCATAATAAAATTTTAAAAAATTAAATAATGAAGTTTCAGTAAAGCAAGACAAATGAGTCCTAGATATCTGCTCTATATCACCATGCCTATAGTTAACAATACTGTATTGTACATTGAAAAATTGTTAAGGGGGAGAGCTCATGTTCGATGTTCTTACCACAATTTTTAAAAGCCCAACATTGGATGAAGTCAAGATGGGGGACATGTCAAAACCTGATCAGGATATTCATGCCTGGAAATCTGAGAGGTCTTCAATTCTACTCTTAAGGGACCAATAATGACAGCCTGCCAGGCTGGAAACCTTCCTCTTTATGTAATGATGAAAGGTTATTTTTTAAAGGAGCTGGAATTAGATATACTAA
This sequence comes from Dipus sagitta, assembly GCA_036346955.1. Lineage (NCBI taxonomy): Eukaryota > Metazoa > Chordata > Mammalia > Rodentia > Dipodidae > Dipus > Dipus sagitta. The sequence continues at coordinate 319,584,012 of CM070770.1, forward strand.
AGGAATCTCTTAGCATCTTTTGTCAAAGCAGAGGGTTTCTGAAAGGTGATTGCCAATCAAAGGCTTTTCATGTCTGTAGTGATTAAACAGAGGGGATAGGTTTAAATTACACCAGGGAAGCTTTCATGCCAACCTAGGAAAGAGCCTTTTTATGGATGATGAAATACCTACAAAGAATGCTGAGAAGTATGGCAGCCTCCGTGGTTCGAAATATTTAAGAAGATAAAACAGCTGTCCTGGACAAGCTTCTCTGGACAGTCAGACAGCAAGACAGAGTGTTTCTCCAAAGTTCTAAGACTCCATAAAATGAACATTTCCCAAACATTTATGAAAGTAGCTATTAAATGTATTTCGTCTATAAAGTTGAGGCTGTAATTCAAATATAAAATCAATTCCAATGCCTGTTTTGATTATACTTCAAAGTGACAACTTGGTTCTCTAAAAATCATTATTTAAAAGATAAACTTTAAAAATATTAATGTGGCCTTGTGACCAGGAGTTTTGCATAAATTAATTCATGTTTCCCCTTAATGGCATGCCAAACCCAACTTACATAGGGCCATAAGAGCCTATTATGCACTTTTCTTCCTAGGTCCACTTTTCATTGTCTTCATAAGGCTAGTTTGAAATCAGTTATAGTGTAAATATTTATGTCATAGAAACTGGCAAACACTTCTACTAGGGATTTTACTGGAGTTTTCCAGAAAGCTAGTAGTTAAATGTTTACCAAGTGATCACTAATTCCCACTGTGTTTAGAAAGAGATCCATTATTTGTTTGACATACAGAAATGGTCACTATGACATTTGACAAACTACATAATTGCTGTAAGTCCTGAATCCTCGTCCTTGAGATGAACTTAGTAACTCCTGCTTCATGGGATTGCTGTTAGTCTTGGTCAGGGTGATGCATGTGAGGTGTTAAGCATGGTGCCTGGACATAGGGAACAAATAGCTGTGTTGGTGCTGGTGACCACACGCAAGGTGGTATGTTAACAATAGGCATGTAGGGGCTGGAGAGATGGCTTAGTGGTTAAGCGCTTGCCTGTGAATCCTAAGGACACCAGTTAGAGGTTCGATTCCCCAGGACCCATGTAAGCCAGATATACAAGGGGGCACATGCATCTGGAGATCATTTGCAATGGCTGGAGGCCCTGGCGAGCCCATTCTCTCTCTCTCTCTCTCTCTTTCTCTCTCTCTCTCTCTCTCTCTCTCTCTATATATATATATATATACATATATATATATATATATCTGTCTCTCTCTCTCTCTCTGTCTCTCTCTCTCTCCCTGTCTATTTCTCTCTCTGTCTGCCTCTCTCTCTCTTTCACATAAATAAATAAATAAATAAATAAATAATCCTAAAAAAAAAACAATAGGCATGTATATGGTACCATCAGTGGGATTTGGCCTGATAGCATGTGTGGAGGTCAGAGGACAACATGGGCTGTTGTCTTGGTTTTCCATCTCATTTGAGCCAAGGTCTCTTGCTCACTGCTCCCTTCACCAGGCCAGCTGGCTGGCAGGCTTCTGGGAACTTCTCTTGTCTCTGCCGGGCCTCTCACCGTAGAGGCATACTGAGATTTTAGATACCCACTAGCGTCGGACTTTGTGTGGGTTTAGGGATCTGAACTTGCATAGCAAGCCTTTATCCACCGAGCCTCTCCCTAGTCCTGGATGTTTGCTTTTGAACACCATTGTACATGTTAAAGCAATTCTTAGTCTCGACAACTCAAACTGCTATCTGGGATCCACAGCTTTCATACACAATTGTACTTGCTTAGGTGTCTTAAATAATTGTTTCCAAATTTCTCAAATCATGAAGTGTCACCTAAAGAACTCCCAGGGATAAAGTGCAGGACATTTGATTCGTGTGTGGAACCACTGGAAAGATGTTAGTGCTCAGGTTACCAGTGCCATCCACATTCAGAGTGGATTTCCCCTCAGGAAAACCTCTCTGGAAGTGTCCTCAGAGATACATACAGAGGTGTGTATCCTAAGCGATTCTAAATCCCATCAAGTTACCAAGGCATCACATAGCTGTTTGAGTATGTTTGCCTCTTCATGAATCCAACAATACACAAAAACAAAAACAAACAAACAAAAAAAAAAAAAACTCCAGGACATAGTTAACCATAGCCATGGATTCCAGGGCCAATGTTCTTTCAAGGTGTAGTTAGACATTGTCCACTGCTGCATGAGGGCAAGAAACTACCCACCAATGTTTAGTCTTGGAAAAGGAAGGTTATATAACATGTTTACCGCATAGTTAAGGTTTTCCTGGATTCCTATATCTCTTTCCTCACTTTGCCCTTACATGCATTTAATATTTTAACATTTCCCAAAAGAAAATCAAAGGAATGTTTTTAAAGAATACTTGGGATCTTAATTCCCAGATGAAATCTCCCCAAATCTGTTGAACTTTAGTATTATAATGCCATGAATTGTTTCTTAAATAGAAATAATGTTACACTACCACAGGAAAAGGTCGAAATGCCAAGACTCAGTGAGCTGTTTCATATTTATCCTGTGTGGAAAATATCTTTTCTCTTTTATTCTTTGACTGTTGATATTAGCTTTGAGAACTCTTTGAAGGATCTAAACTGCTAGCTGTGTGCTGGGATTTGCTAGAATATCTATGGAAGATAGAGCTCATTTCTAGGCTGGAGATATGGCTTAGCAGTTAAGGCATTTGCCTGCAAAGCCAAAAGGACCCAGGTTCAATTTCCCAGGACACACGTTAGCCAGATGCACAAGGGAGTGCATGCATCTGGAGTTTGTTTGCAGTGGCTGGAGGCCCTGATGAGCCCATTTTCTCTCTCTCTCTCTCTCTCTCTCTTTCTCTCTCTCTCCCCCTTTCTCTGTCAAATAAATAAATAAAATAAAAATATCAAAATGAACTTGTTTGTACTATTTTGTGGAGCATTGGCCCTAAGATCCAAATATCAGTGTGGCCAAAAAAGAAAAAAAGCAAGACTCCATAAATGAATGCACAAGTATGTAGCAACCCTAGAATTAGTTGATGTATATTCCCATCTTCTGAAGCAAACTCTCTTCTCTTCCTTCCCTCCACTCTTCCACATAGCATTGAAGAAGGAAACTTGCATAGTCTGGGCATATACTGTCACATTCAGCTATATCCCCATTCATGTATGCCTCCTTGCATGAGAAGAAAGTCATAAAAATACACCTGTCACCTAGCATACAAGGCTGTGTGGGGAGGGTGGGATGATTGCTCTCATTTTATTCTGGTGATACATCAAAGTGACAATACGTATATGCTATATGTATAGTAGAAATGAAGTTCTTACCAGGCATGGTGCCAGTAGGGAAGCAGAGGTAGGAGGATCGCCATGAGTTCAAGGCCACCCTGAGACTACATAGTGAATTCTAGGTCAGCCTGGGCTAGAGTAAAGGCAAGGCCCTACCTTGATAAACCAGGGGGGAAAAAAAAGGAAGAAGAAGAAAGAAACAAAGTTCTTAAGTACAACGGGCTGCAGAAGTAAAGCTCTATTTTCTACTGCTAATATCAAGTCTGAATTCTCCACTATCAACTCAGAAGCAAACAAAAATCTAGCATAACTCTAACCGGATACTGAAAGTTAAGATATAAATGAATTAATTCAAGCTGGTACACACCAGAACTCTCAACAGTGGGAGGGTGGGGCAGGGTAATCATGAATTCAAGACCCTGTCTCAAGATTTTAAAGAAATGATATAACTCAAAATTCAATTTCAGGTCAATTATTTTACAGGAAATTTTCATTGCTTTTTCTGTACTATCACACATATCACCTTCGGAAAGTGTGGAAAATTTAGACAGCCAGGTACCAGTAAGGGAGGTTCTGGGAAGAAGGCAGGAGAGAGGTAGTGTGTTCTTGATCTTGGTGTGAACCTTAAAGGGTTAGTCATAGTTTTCATCAAGGGAACTTGGCATACATGTGCATATCCTGAATGGAAGGATGATCTTCCTCTAGTGGGAACGGCATGCTATTTGAATGAGATGTGTATTTGGGTGAGGCACACGTGGGATGGTGGGGGAGAAAGGTGACACCAGCCTAGGAAGGCAGGTCACCCTACTATCCCTGTGCTTGGTGTGATTGTTCTCATCTCAAATGTATGGGACCTGACCACATAGGAGTGGAAACACTACAAACTCAGGCAGCCTTCTGCAGATACCCAGCTGGAGCCCTATGCAGCCTTCTGGTTCATGGAGGAGATGTGCTTTTCCTATGGGTGCCTTGGGCCATAGTCATAACTAACATGTTTGCTTTATATTCTGAGTCTAAAGGAAATTTCATGGGTCCTTGCCATTCACATGAAGGTCTTGAATCATTCAATGGCCTCTTTCATTTTTTTCTGTCTCTTTTTCTATTTTTGTTTCTGGTGAGGTAGGGTCTCAATCTAGCTCAAGATGATCAGGAATATAGTCCCAGGCTGGCCTTGACTCACAGCAATCCTCTTAGCTCTTCCTCCCAAGTGCTAGGATTAAAGGTGAGCATCACTATGACTCTTTCTTACCAACCTGCACCACCATCTTTATTCCAAACTTCATGGTGATTATATGTCTAGCCTCACTCCAAAACCTTCAGTGAGGCTTATATGTATAGGACAAGTGTAAACTTTTTAATTGAAAAATTGTAAAAACCATTATTATGGCTATATAACATAAGAGAAATAAAATTCAAGAGAAAATATATAAAGTTATAGATCCCTCAAAATTGTCAACACATGGGTAAAATGACAATTAATAATAATATGTTTTCAGGCTAGAGAGATGGCTTAGCAATTAAGGTGCTTGCCTGTGAAACCTAAGAACACATGTTCAAATCTCCTGGTCCCACATAGCCAGATGCACAGTGACACAAGCACACAATGTTGCACATGTGCACAAGGGTGCACACATGTCTGGAGTTTGTTCTCAGCAGGCTGAAGGTCATGACATGTCCATTCTCTCTCTCTCTCTTTCTCTAAAATAAAATTAATAATAATAATATTCCATAGCCAGACATGGTGGTGCATGCCTTTAATTCCAGAAATTGGAAGGCAGTGGTAGGAGAACCACTATTAGTTGAAAGCCTGCCTGGGAATACAGAGGAGTTCCAGGTCAGCCTGGGATAAAGTGAGATCCTACCTCATGAAAAAACAGTAATAATAATGATGTTTTTGTTTTCCATTATGGCGATGCACATAATTCAATTGCACACTTGACTTGCTGAAGTAAAAAGATCAGGAGTTCAAGATATCCTGGGCTACATAGTGACACCCTGTCTCAAAAACAAAAAGGTGTATTTTTTAAAATAAGACTTTCTTTTATATACTAGCTATAAAGAATATTCTAAAAATTGACCAAACTAGGAGCTAGGGACATGGCTCACTTGGTAAAGCACTTGTCATACAAGCATGAGGACCTGAATTTGGATCCCTAGCTCCCACATAAGAAGGTTGGGTGCATCAGCACACACTTGTAGTCCCAGCACCAGAGAGGCAGAGACAAGAGCATTTCTGGTGTTTGATGGCCGACTAGTCTAGTCATATTGGTGAGCTCCAGACTCAGTGAGAGATCCTGTATCAGAATACGAGGTGCAAAATAATTGACAAAAATACCTGATATTGACTATTGGCCTCCACATACACTCATGTATGTGTAACTACACACATACAAATACACGCACATGCACAAAGTAAATGAATGAATGAATAAATAGGTAACGAATAATTGACCAAACTAGTGCTTGAGGCTGGAAAAAAAAAAATGACCTCATTTTATCTTAACAGATTCACACATAATTACTGTTGCAGTGACTTTCGGGTGGCTGGGACAACACCCAGCCAAAGCAGCTTATGGGAGGAAAGGGTTTATTTCAGGCTGACAGAATCCAGGGGAAGCTTCGTCATGGTGTTGTTGGGCTTCGCAGGCAAGTGCCTTAACCGCTAGGCCATCTCTCCAGCCCGAGGGACTTTGTTCTGTTAGGAACTTCAGACCCTACAGTTGATGGACTGAGTCTTATTGACTGAACATGTATGATCTCACCATTGCCAGACTATAAATTCCACTGGGATAAATTCACCATGTCATCTTTCCTCATAAGACACAGCAACAAATCCAAGACTGGAAACCTAGCCGGTGCGCTAATAACTAATGATGAATACTTGATTAAGAGCTTCAATCCTGAAAAATTCCTAAAGGAAAAAAAAAACAGACATCTTTCACTAGGATGATGTTATATCTGGGTCATATTCTTCTTCTTCCGTCAACACTTCTTTTTTGAATTTATGAAAAGAATTTGTCTACGTTTGTGGAATTGGATTAAGATAAGAGAAAATAGTTGATGAATGTAACATTTTTAAAGAAAATGTGGTCAGCATACAGATGTGGAAATCTCTACCCATGACACAAAAGATGATTAGACCACATCAATGAGATAGAAATAAATAAATAAACAATAGGCAAATAAATGAGTCTTTCAACACAACATGTAACTTCACAGAACTTCGAAAACACGGTGATGCATAGATCATATCCATTCATGTTCCACAGGCTTGTGAAATTGAATGGTAAAACTTCTGGAAAGAAGAACTGTAAACATGGGAAACTAGATTCTTTGCAATAACCTTTATAATCCCTGTTCCCTTTGAACATTCACTGGAGCCATGTTCCACCAGCAAGTTTTGTTCAAATATTAATGTCACGATCTATGTGTGGCATGAGGAAGGAGACACAGAAATGTTCCAATGGCAAATAAGATGGAGATAAACTAAATAAAATTAAGCAGGCTTCTTTTTATGTTGATGTTTGAAACAGGGTCTGGTATAATCAAGGCTGGCCTTGAATTCACTATGTAGTTGAGATTAGCCTTAAACATTTGATCTTTCTGCCTCCACCTCCCAGATACTAAGATTACAGACCACAGTACTACACCTGACTCAGACATCGTAATGACAGGACTTCCCAAAGCTTGCATATGCTGCTGAACATGATGACTCCCAGGGAAATATTAGTAAATATCATGTACATTTCCAAAAAGTGACTAAGAAGCATTTTTTCTCAGAGAAGAAAGATTTTTGTTTGCGATTTAAAAAAAAATGTGAGATTTAGATAATCAGAATAGCATATGTGGTTCAAATATGCAATGAATAATTTGTTTACATGTTTTTAGGTATTTAATATACCCAAATGGTTTTAATCCATGTGTCAAGTAGCTGGTGTATATTATCCTAAACCTTAAGCATTTCCAAATATCTAGATGTGTGACATTATTTAAATAAAATGCCTTAGGTAGTAGTCTACTCGCTTCAGTCTCAGACACTGTAACAGTGATCCCACGGTGGACCAGTTCTCTCCACGCACTGTCTTGCTACCTTCTGCTTGAAACCTCAGCTCTGCTGTGACTTAAACTCTCTGACTCTTGAGAATGTATCTAGACTCCAATTCAATGATGCTTGGGGGAAGGGCCTACCAAACTTTCCAAGGCCTAAATAGATTAATTTTCACTCCATGAGTTCTCACACCACTATGTGTGGAACTCTGGCTTTTCAACTGTGATAAGGACACCCATGATGCCGCGCTCAGAGAAAGCCTCCAGAGAGACCTGGAAGAATAGTAGCCACCTGAGCTACAGGGATGACCAGACCAGGGGAATGGCTACACCGGACAGTACAGAGGTGTCAACACTGAAAAGAGGAACTCAGGGATAAATTGAATGTCCAGAAGTCTCTCAAGGGGAACTCAATGAAATGTTGGGTTTCCCCAGGATTATTTTTCTTCTTTCTCTATTCCCCCCCTTTTTTTTTTCCTTGTAGGCACACAAGCAGAGGCACAAATTCCAATTTGATTTTTTTAGTTGGCCTAAATACCTAAGATTGTTCTCTGATTTAATGTAATTGTGTTATATATTGTTTTAGTTTTTATTAGTCTGAATCATGATAATCAATAATTTAGTGTAATTTTTATATGTCATTGTATCTGCTGGTCTACCTATAACTTGACATTCTTATTTTATGTGGGGATTTGTGTGCACAACTACAATGTAGAGACTTTTTTGTTTGTTGTTATCATTTTGCTTCTCAGTCAAACTATCTGGATTTTCTTTTCCTTTATGCAAGTTTCTTCTAAGAAAACCTGATATTCAAGATTACTAAAGCACAGACATTTAAGTGTTAATTATTTTCAAACTCGCTTAAGACTAAACACTAAGAAGAGGGACATTTTAAAATGCAGGCAACAGTTAATGAAATTTCAGACTTACAAGAACAACATGAGGTTTTCAAGTTTGACCAGATAAGCAAGTAATCTTCATTTATTTCATTCTGTCATCACTTGGATCCAATATTCCTTTTTAAATTGGCAAATTTATTTTTTGTATTATTTTGTCTAATGACTAATACTTTTATGTAAAAGTTTTATTATCTTGGCTTACAAGTATGTATAATTCTGTATACTCCCTTTGGATATATGCTATATGATATGTTCACATAATATGTTTACATGATAAAGTCCCACCCACAAGGAGTTCTGTTCAAATTGGCATATAAATAAGTATGCATTCATATAAAATGACCCAAATTCCTTTTAGTTAATAAGACCTAAACAAATGTATAATAAATAGGTTAATTTAGATTTAGTGTTAAGATGAAATAAAAATGTCCCTAGGACTGTTAACATGTGTTTTGCCTGTGTTTATATTTGTATTTGCTTGATGCTTAAGATATACTATCCATGTTTTCTATGTTGCAAATATAGTTTTCTATGTTTTCACTAAGATATGAAAGGATTATATACTATTAAAGTTTTTAATTCACAGTTCTGTTTAAAAAGGTGAAACAAAGCCAGGCATGGTGGCACACACCCATAATCCTAGCACCCAGGAGGCAGAGGTAGGAGAACTGCCATGAGTTTGAGGCCACCCTGAGACTACATAGTGAATTGCAGGTCACCCTGAGCTAGAGTGAGACCCTACCTTGAGAAACAAACAAACAAACAAAAACAAGTGAAACAAAAAGTAAAAAGTATAAAATATATTTTTATATAAAGGATTTTAAAATGCTTTTAGATACAAAAAGATTTTGTGTGACAAAGTAGTTTTCTCTTACAGGGAAAAGATTTTTCCAATAAAAATAAAAGATAAGGATTAAAATCAAAGCAAACCTATCACAAGATACCCAAATAAGTCACGGAAAGGTTTGTAAGACGCTGAAGAGATGGCTTAGCAGTTAAGATGCCTGCCTGCTAAACCTAAGGACCCAGGTTCAATTCCCCAGTACCCACATAAGCCAGACACACAGTGTGGTGCTTGCATCTGGACTTCATTGCAAGAGGCCCTGGTGTGCTCATTCTCTCTCTCTCTCTCTCTCTCTCCTCTCTCAGACACACAAAAATAAATAACTAAATAAATAAATAGTATTTTTAAAAAAATTGTAAAAGATAAAACTTAAAGATGGCATATAGATAAAGTTAAAATATTTTTAAAAAGCCGGGCGTGGTGGCGCACGCCTTTAATCCCAGCACTCGGGAGGCAGAGGTAGGAGGATCGCCGTGAGTTCGAGGCCACCCTGAGACTACATAGTGAATTCCAGGTCAGCCTGAGCTAGAGTGAGACCCTACTTCGAAAAACCAAAAAAAAAAAAAAAAAAAAATTAAAAAACTAAAAGTTATATTTTTAAAAAATCACATAGTCAAATCTTGCTAAATATTTAATCAGGAGAATGAAGGGAATGCTAGAAAATCAGGAAATAAGAGCCATAAACACTCCTAAATCCATTTTTAAATTTGTCTTTTGGGGTTTTCAATAACAGAGACAAAAAAGACTGTCCAAAGTGGCCAGGGTAGATGATTGCAGAGGACAGAGCCCAGGTGAGTCTTACCACTGGGAAGCAGTACATTTTCTCTGGCAAATAAACCTGCCCCTCAGAAGAACCCCAGTCAAAAATCAGAAGATTCTAAAGGGAGCAATGCTTGCCACAGCTGTGATCAAAGCTGAACACTGGACAAGAGTGAGCCTCAGCAGGGCCGTCAAATGACAGCTTTGTCCCCTCCGCAAAGAAGGAAACCGCTATAAGGAAAGGTGTCCCAACTTAGGAGGTAAGACTGGCCTTCATCTCCAATGACCATTGTGCCCTTAAAGATCTCTGGGATGACTCAAAAAGCACCATAGTGCTAAGAAGAAGTAACAAGGAGTGCTCAGTACTGAAACCAGTCTATCGCACCTTCGCTCAGGGTCCATTGCAGAAGAGGTGGCAGAAAGAATGTAAGAGCCAAAGAAGGGTAGGACTCCTTACAATGTGCTCCTCCAGACACAAAATGGCCTGGATATCCATGACCTCACATTGCATGGTACTACCTACACAAGACCAGTCTAATAGGAAGCAAAGATGATGACATCAAAGTAAAAGATAGACTGATTGGGAGGGGGATGCTATATGATACAGAGTGGAGTTGTGAAGGTGAACATGGAGGGTGGAATTATCATGATTTACTGTCTATAATTATAGAAGTTATCAATAAAAAATAATAATAATTTTAAAAAACTAATTGCCAGTGTTTCCTGCAATATTCTCTTAAGTATCTGCAGACAATACTCAAGGAGCCTAAGTTAATCTGACAGGTAGGAAGATTAATTTTTTATAGAAAAGAGAATTTTGTTCTTTGCCTTAATTTATAGCCCAAGACACCATTCTAAGCAAATTTATGTAGTAACTGATATAGATTAAAACCCTAAAGTAGGGCTGGAGAAATGGCACAGTGGTTACTAAAGGACTTGCTTACAAAGCCTGATGGCCTGGTATCAATTCCCCAGTACCCACATAAAGCCAGATACACAAATTGGTGCACGCCTCTGGAATTCCTTTGCAGTAGCAGAATGCCCTTGCACACTCATGTTCTCTCCCTTTCTCAAATAAATAACAAGTAAATCTTTTATTTTAAAAAACTTAAAAACCTCAAGGAATGTGGGTTAAGGGAGAAGGGACAAAAAATAAGGAGAAACAGTGAAATTAATGTATGTCCAGGCATTAAAATTCTCAATTAAAAAAAAATACTTTAAACAGGGGCTGAAGAAATGGCTCAGCAGTTAAGGGTGCTTCCTGCGCAAGCATGAGAGCCTAAAAGCTGGGCACAGCCATGCACACCTGTAATCCCAGTCCCACAAAGGGAAGCAGACACCAGGGAATCACCAACTTGCCTGGGCTCTCAAAAGGAAGTGAGATACTTACAGTAAGAGATTACAGCTTAAAATAAGAACGGGCAGAACAGTAATGCAGCAGGAACTGGATATTCTATTCCAGCCATAGCAAGTGAGTGTCACCCTCCCCAAAGCCAAGTGCGTGGGGCACTGCAAGGGAACATACACATGCATACACCACTTTACACCTCCACACAAGCCCGAAAACAAGAGAGAAAGAAAGAGGGAGAATTGTTTTCAAACATCACTAAACTTTTAAGTTTATCAGAAACTGAAGGAGTTACTGTTATCAGTCCTAACCTTAAAAATTGCCCCATATGTGACAGAATGAGAAGGCATTGGGAGCCCTTACCCAAAAGCTAGGATGTAGTCCTGAACCTATTTCTAACTGTTTCCAAGGATAAGGAACCCTGTTAGGCCAGGAGAAACGATTTTTTTTTTTTTTTAGATAGATCTTCAATGATCACCAACCCTTAAGATTGCCAGATCAAAGTCTCTGAGTAACTCGTAACTGAGTAATTGGTATCTGAGGCCAGAGCAAAGGTGGGATACATCTCTTTTCTATTTGTTTCTGTCTAAATACTTAAACTACTTCACTCTGGCTTGTCCTGAAAGCCTTTCCTGTGGCATAGCGAGGGATATAGTGTGGGATGTAGTGCAGGAAGAGGGTCCTGAGGGGGTTGGTGGGTTCAAAGGCTACTAGCCAATGCCTAGGGACGTTCATTCATTCCAGCAGGTAGGGAGAATCAGGTGATCTGCATAGTGGTGGGAAGAGGGTCACAGGGGGATGGGCTGTGTGAAGGCTGCTGGCTGATATGGAGTTTCCTAGGCAACTGGCCAAAGGTCACAGGGCTATATGGAAAGCCTCAGTTCAGGTGTGCTAGGATTGGAGAGGGAGTGATCTCCTGTAGTCCAGGGGTCCTTAGCCATGCCTGGCAGCTCAGGCCCATCTCCTGAAGGCTCCAGCCTGTGCCTGGCAGTACTCAACAATGTAGCTGTGTCTGAGTGGAGGTCCCTAAAGGGGAGAAATCCTCAGGATTCTGGACTACACATCCCTGTGCCTGAGGGCAGGAGCCAGATCATTGGCCACCAAGAAGCAAAATTACAATGGTGGTCTACAGGTGACATGGGCTCACAATCCTGGCAAAATGAGCAAAGCATGATGATATCCAGGTCTATGATAACGACAATGAGTCGTTAAACTTCCTTGCAGCACTGCAAGCTGGTCACAAAACCCCTACCTGAGATTCCAGCCACCGCTCCATCCTGATCCCCAGCAGCACGTGGTTTATGGAGGCACTGAAGTACGTAGGAAGTGGAAGATTGGCTACGGGGTGGCACTCCAGTGACGCACTTCTCATGAGCTATCACCCACACTAAGTTAGGGTGGTGATGCGGCTCATCTTGTTACCCCTGTAAGTCAGCCTTCACCCTGCTCTGTAAGTAACCTCAGTAAGGTTGTTGGTTCACCAAGCTGCACTCTGGTGGGGTCATTCCTTTGGTCTGTGGTTGCCCTGCTGGAGTGAATAGGTGCCCCAGGAAGCCTCCCCGGGAAAGGCTATCCAGCAATGATGGTCAGCAACAAAAATGAAGATGGTTTGGGAACTTGGCAAAATCTCAGGTCACTCGGTATCCGCACCACAAGCTGATTAGCTCACATCCCAAGCTCGTAGGTCTGCTCCTCGTGGTGGCTCAGCAGTTCAGCCTCCTTCCATCATGCTGCTCCACGACGTGGCAATCCTGTCGCTCCTGTGCCGGACAAACTGAAAAGGAAGAATGAGTAAGGAAAGTACACCAGACAGTGCGTGACCTCCCGGAAGTAACACACATGTTTCTGGATACCAGTTCACTGACTCGCCTTCATCCCATGATCCTACCTAGATCCAAGGAGATTGGAGATACAGCGACCCTTCGTACACGGGGGAAGAGAAAGGTTTCCTGAATAAGGGGGAACACTGCATTGTCTCTGTCACAGTATTCATAATCTCACTTAATAGCCAGATTCTGAGAAAAAAAAAAAAACTCATTGACAATGAAATTAGTAAAACAAATTTTGGGGAGATTTGAAAAATCTCTCATTTCAGGCTGGGAGGCCAGAAGATTCTGGGATATCATAGCTTTTTACTCCCATTCAGGGAAGTTTTGTCCATGGTGGTTCTGAATTGGTCTTTAAGCTTGATTCTCTGTAAAATAACAAATCATTAAAAACTGGGTTCTTCTCAAACTTCAAAATAAATTGCTGCACAAGGTTGTATTGAAGCATCTGGCTCAGGAGGAGCAGGGGAAGGTGGAAAGGGAGGGTGATGCATTAGAAAAAAATGACACATGTATATAAAAATGTCATAATGAAACATGCTACCACGAATGCTAACGTTGGGAACTCCTACAAGCCCTGTATCACAGTGTGATGCTCTAACGTAGAAGATGGAGTAATCTTCTGTCCTTTCCTTCAGTGACTACTCACCATGGACCCGTCATGTGCCTTCAGGTCATGTCATTTCTATTTTGGGACATATCTGTCACCCTGGTTTTGAAGGTCCATGGGACCACAAGCTCTTCCCAGAAGCCCTGCCTGAGATGGTCTGCGTTGAGTAAAGTATGGAGTGGGGCCAGAGGAGACAGAGGCGCTGAGAAGCAGCCAGGATGGAGCAATCGTGTAGCTAAGGATGGAGAGATCTGGGCACTTTTGTACTGCGAAGGAAGATGCTGGAGGAGAGTGCTTAGAAACACGAGTGTTTGATGCAGAGGGACTTTGTACCGGTTACCTCATCTCCCTCACTCTCAGCTTCCTTACCCATGAAAGAGACAGCAGTGCTGTGATGGGGATTAAATCAGAAAAGCGTGCAGAACACTCAGTTCGGAGCCTCGGCGACAGCGAGGGTAGACGCAGCCCGTGTGGTTGCTGGAGAACAGACCAGCATGCGGGAAACGTGATCCCTGGGAGTAGCTGAGGTAACGGGGTGAACGGCGTCCAAGAACAGACTCAGGGAGGGATGACTAAGATGATGAAGGGAACAGAACGTAGAGAAACCACAAGGAGATAACTTGGTGAGGTTTGGCCTGGGACACGAGCAGACAGACAGTAGGGGAGAAGCGTGAACGAGGCTGCCTGCGGGAGAGCTTGGGTGAACTGAGCCATCTCCCTGTGCGCCTTGCTGTTGACAGGAGCGGCTCAGAGCTCCAGCCGCCCCACCTTGACTTGAGCCCACCTGCAGAGGTGCTGCACAGGCTGGCCTCAGAGCCTTCTGGGGCACAAGGAGGAAGGGGCGGACCCAATAGAGAAAGGCATAAAAGAGAATGAAGCAGGTCTGAGAAGATGGCTCAGCAGGTATAAGTGCTTCCCACATAAGAGTGAGGGCCAGGGAGGGCCTGAGCTACATTCCCAACACTCACATAGAAAAGCTGGCCATGGCCACTACACATGCCCATAGCTCTGACAGAAAGCAGAGATTCTCTGGGGCCGGTTGGTGAGCCGGTCTGACTGAAAATGGCAGCTCTAGGTTCAGCGAGAAACCCCGCCTCGAGGAAACAGCACGAAAGGAGCGATGGAGGATGTCCTCCTCCTGCCTTACACACGTGCGCATGGGGTGCACGTGGCACACGGGCACGTGCACACCACACCTTCACCACACACACACCGAAAAGCAAAAGGAAAGAGAATAAAGTACAGAGAAAAACAAATGTACTGACGTTGGCTATGTTAAATGTATGTCTTTAAATATATTTTTATTTATTTACTTGAGAGAGAGAGCAGGCTTGCCAGGGCCTTGCTGCTGCAAAGGAACCCAGACACATGTACAATTCCATGCATCTGGCTTTACATGGGTACTGGGGAAATGAACCCAGGCCAGCAGGCTATGCAAGCAACCGCGTTTAACTGCTGAGCCATCTCCATGAAGCTAAAGTCCAAAATGACTGCCATAAAACTACATTTAATGAATATCAGTAAATGCAAAAATACAATTAATGTCTGTTATTAAACAATACCACTATAGGAATCCAATGGTGCTTGCCTGGTGGTATTATTAATTAGCAGTTCAAGTGATTTAGAAAAGCAAAGCCCTATCAAGCAACCAATTTGCTTGAAAATAATGGTAGTTATTAGTCCACTGCAATCTTTTATCATCAAATCAATTTTCAAAGGTTATGAGCTAACCTTTGACATTCTGGATCTGAACAAAGCAAACCCATTGGGACATCTCCATTGCTCAGGAAATGTTGGCCACGGGGCACCAGCTCAGCTTTGCATCAGGTCATGCTTCTGAAAGGCTTGTCTCATTCTTTTAGCTTAGAACTCGGGCTGGGGTGGGGGGGTTGTTCCGTGGTTAAAGTCTTCCAGCTGATTCAATTCCCTAGGACCCTCACAAAGTGAGACCCACACTGGTACATGTGTCTGGTGCCTGTTTGTGGCAACAGAAGACACATGCACATAAATAAATAAAACATTTAAAAAGGAATTTTGAGATTCCAGATGGTAATATGATAATTCATCTTTAACTGTTAAAAACCAACAGGGATTATTGTATCAAATAATCAGAGATCCTCTTTCTTTCCTACAGGTATATGTGTGTGTGTGCATGGGGGGAGGGGTGCAGAGGACAACTTCACATGTTGTTCCTCTCAGTGGCTGTCCACCATCTTTAGAGATAGAATCTCTCACTGGCCTGGAGCACACCATGTAGACTGACCAGTGAGTCCTAAGTATCTGCCAGTGTTCACCTCCCAGAGCTAGGATTACAAGTGCATGCCACCACATCTAACTTTTTTTTTTTTATAAGAGTCCTGGCAAGTGAACTCAGGCCTTCATGCTTGCAAAGCAAACACTTTACCAACTGAACCATGTCTCTGAAGCAGAAGACAGAGTGTAGAATTTGGGGGCT
The DNA here is from genome assembly GCA_036346955.1 of Dipus sagitta. Lineage (NCBI taxonomy): Eukaryota > Metazoa > Chordata > Mammalia > Rodentia > Dipodidae > Dipus > Dipus sagitta. The sequence continues at coordinate 319,600,070 of CM070770.1, forward strand.
CTGAACAGGTGCACTCAAAAGGTAATGTCCTCAGAACATGGGCACAGAGGAAGAAGGTATGCAACACAGACTGCAGAGGAGGGCATTAGGCCCTGGAGAAGAGAAAGCATGTGCAGATATGGAGCAGGACCCAGTGGAGGCTTCTCGGGAACTCCATGTGAGCCGAGCTTGCCCAGAATAAAGCAATGCACCTGGTCTAGGAAACTGAGTTCATCCCATAGCTAGAACAAGGTTGTGCCACATGGGAGAGATATGGCCCCACAGGTAGGTCTAGAGTGCTCTAGTCTGGTGGTAAAGTCAACATTTTTATACGATTACATCAGAAAGCCTTGAGTCTTGGCCTATAAATACGGGAATCCTCCTGAGGGCTGCAAACCTTTATCGCTATCAGAGTGTTTCCAGGCTGGTGAACATTTTGGTGAGTTCAGGTTCTTTTTCAATCTTTCTACAAGTCTAATTAAATCCATCTGGCTCTGATTAGTTCACAATTAACCTGCCAAGCACTGTCTTGGAAGAACCGCAGTGTCCAAGCATCTCTGAGCCATCGTCATCTTGCAAGAAGTAGAACACAGAAGAGCAGCAAAGGCAGACAAGTGTTCAGGGAGAGTGGTGTCGCGGGGGCTGGGGGCGTCAGGAGGCTCCATGGAAGAAAGCGAGTGGAGGATGGGCTGGAAGAAAGCCAGAATTTATATGTCTTCCTAGCCACCCCCTATGTTTAACAATGCCTTCCACATGATAGATGTTTTAATAACTATGTGCTGATTGAAAAGGGGGCAGTGAGGAGTAATATACTTCTCAATAAATCACCAACAGTGACGTCTTTGAGATTTCAGTTACTGGAAGCATTTGTCAATGACCATTCCAAGGTTTCAGGGTCCCTTGTGTCCCAGGAAACATATACGCCTCCCTGAGCATCTAACAGTCAGCTGGGGAAGAGCCAGGATGCACTGACGTTCCCAGACACTTGCCAATCAACTGGGAAGTTTATGGGGTGATGATCCAAAGTCCTTCCTGTGTCTATGGTGGGGGAGGCAGGAGAACACAGAAGACTTGGTGATTTGATAAAATTCATCAGATCCAAAAGCCAGGCATGGTGGCACACGCCTTTAATCCCAGCAATTGGTACGTAGAGGTAGGGGGATCACCATGAGTTTGAGGCCACCCTGAGACTACATAGTGAATTCCAGGTCAGCCTGGGCTAGAGTGAAACCCTACCTCAAAAAAAAAAAAAAAAATCATCAGGTCCATTGGCAAGTGTTGTTTCTTTTATTTCTCTGACTGGTCTCATGTTTCCAGCATCGAGTCACTATATACTACATCTTGGATGCAAAGGGACACCATGTGTGCCAGGATGAATGGGAGTGCAGCAGGACATTTGGTGGTTGGGCACTGACTTACTTGCTCACTCTTATTTTGCCATCTCTCAGGCCTAGCCTTTGCTCATGCAGACAGCATCCTCAGAAGACCCAGGGTGCTCTGCCTCCTCTCCTTGAGATTGGCAGATCCATCTCTAATGTCACCAGTGGTTATGGCTCTCTTAGAAGAAACTACCCTTGTGAACAGCTCCTCAGTTTAGGTCCCTCTTCCTTATGTTCTGGCACTGCCAAAGCTTCTGCCATCCATTGTCTTCTCACCTTACATGATGCCCTGCTCATCAGTTGTGCTTATATTTGACCACTGTTTACAGAGTAGTGACTCCCAAAGCTATACCCGCCTTCAGATTATACTGCTGAACTCTGATTACTGAGCAAGTCTACCTAAAGTCCCATAGCCACACCTCCAACTCAAAGTCACCAACATGCTTCCCTTGCCTTCTATTTTCTCTCTGTTTCCAGAAACTTTCACCCAGCCATCCCTCATCTTGTTCTCATTCCCTACTTCCTATACATCACCAAGTACTATGAACCCTAAAAGTTCAATGTCTCCCAAGACCAACCAATCTTCTCCATGCTTAATGTCACCACCCAGTTTCACCCTCACTACTGCGGAGGGCTGGCTGGACTCCAACAAGGCTCCACTCTTATTGCTATTTAAACCTGCTCTAGGCCAGAGACAATGTGGTCTTTACAGAATATGGAAAATTCAGATGTGATCAGATCACCACCATACCACTTTGCTTAAAACCCTTCTCTCATTCCCTAAGGGTAAATACCAAAATTCTTTGCATGGCCTTGAAAGCCCTGAGTGGCTACCTCCTCTCCAGTTTTATCTCCCAACTTTCCTTATTTGGCCATTGCACTTAAAGTGTTCTCTTAGTGCCTCTATCATGCTTGTTTCATATGTCCACAAGGCCTTGGCACGTGCTGGCTTAGCTAATAGTTTCTCCTCTCCCAGCCTTCAAGTTAATTCTTCTTATACTGGATATCCCAGTCCAAACCTCCCTCTCTCAAATCAATTATCTCTGAGCTATAGACCAGATTAACCTCTCCATTATCCACACACAGGCCCTCCTACTCTGATAGTTCATACCACTCACAGCTCTATATTTATCAATGATTGCTTGACCAATAAATCCTCTATCAAAATACAATATCCATGAGCAGGAATTACATCTGTTCTGCCATTATTTCTTCAAAAACTAAGGCAATGCCCAATCCATTGCCCATAATTTATTAATATGTGATAAACTGATGAACTATGCATTCCTCTTCCAAACAGCATCCCTCATATTCTTCCCTACTTCTCCATCCCCAGTGTGCAATGCTCAGAGCTTAGTAGCCTCTCCAGAATGATTTACAACAGTCCTCCCAAGGTCTTAATACTTCTGGTCTTATAGTATTTCCATCCAGCCTATATGTTTTGAGAAAAATAAAATTCCTCATATGAAGATCTGACTATGGCTTTACCTTTGTAAAGTCCTTTCAATATCCCTAAAAATGATGATTCATATCCATCTCTATGTTCCAGAACCTCCTTTTTCCCTTTTCTCCTCCCACTTCTCAACATTTTTCAGGTCACAGAATACATTTAAAAATAAGAATATTTGGGCTGGAGAGGTTGCTAAGTGGTTAAATGTACTTGCCTGGAAAGTCTGATGGACCTGGTTCAATTCCCCAGTATCCATGTAAAGCCAGATGCACAAAGTGGCTCATGTGTCTGGACTTTGTGTGCAGTGGCAAGAGGTCCTGACATGCCCATTCTCTCTTTGTTTCTCCCTCTCTCTCATAAATAATTGTTTTTTTAATAAAAAAAAGAAAATATTTACAGAGCATGTTGAGGTGTGTGAAGAAGGCACCATAGCCTAAAAGATGAGGAATTTGATAACTTAACACACTTATAACTTACATGCCTGTTTCCCAGATTGGAACAATCTGTCTTAGGAAATGTTGGTGAAATATTCAAGTCGTGATGAAGGCAGGCTATGTCTAAGAAATCTTTTCTTTTATTTGTCATTCCACTATTTCCTAGAAGGCTCCTTAATAACCCTCTAAATACTATGTTTATACTCCAGCCTTTTTTGTGAAATCAAACCCCTTTGAACAGAGAGCATAGCTTACTCATCCATAGCTTACCCAATTTTTCGGATGTAGTACTAGTATCCAGCTGAATGAATGAGCAGAAAAGGAAACTAGAAATAGCTAAGAGATATTCAGTCTAAGTACCTTGGATGGTTGTTGCCTGAATTTCCCCCAATATCACTTTTTTATGGAGAGATTATTTTTAAAGAAAACTAAAGAAGCCAGGCATGGTGGTGCAGGCCTTTAATCCCAGCACTCAGGAGACAGAAGTAGGAGAAATGCCATGAGTTCAAGGCCACCCTGAGACTACATAATGAATCCCAGGTCAGGCTGGGCTAGAGTGAGACCCTAATTTGAAAAAAAAAGAAAGAAAGAAAAGAAAAGAAAACTAAAGAAATTCCTTTGGTTCTGTAAGTCCTTACAGTTATAGATAAGCTTCCAAACTACACTATGACTAAGCAAAATACTGGCATTTAAAAATAGAAATATCTCCAAATGAAAAATGTGGCTACATTATGAAATTGAGTCCGAAGTACCCAATAGGCCATTGTGCTTTTGGCTGCCAGGGCAATTACTGTTGATTGATGCTTCCAAACTCAGATGTTTCTCATCAGCCTGAAGAGAGATTCCAGAAGGTGGAGATGTTCTAAGTGCATTGAAAAATGTCAACATTTTTGTTTCAAGTTATGATTGAAATGAGTATAACCTCATATTTTAAAATGTTAGGAATGCTCTTGATGTGGGGAAAAAGGCAAAAAAGAAAGCCAAGCTTCCAGAACAATATTTTGATTTTTCTCAGATGAACTTGACAGCAAAATGAGCATGGGCCAAAGGTCATGAAGACACGGAAGTGCCCGTGCGCTCAGGAGCTGCTCAGCCTCACAGAGCTGGTGGCCAGTCCCAAGGAGGCTCATTCAACTACATGGCATGCCAGAAAGGATGGCTCCAAGCAGTATTGCCCAATCACAGCAATTGCCCTCAGACTTCACTTGAGACTGTCACTTATTGCTACTGACCTAAAAGACAAGGAATGCTTTGTGGCCGTTGCTGTCCTTTCCTCTTTCACAAGCTCATGTCCCTTGTGAGTAAATATTCCAGAACTCTCGGCTGTGGAATTATATCATGGTGCAATGATGTCATGCTTATCTCTCAAGGTTGTTGGGAGTGAGAGAGAAAAGAACCACAGAAGCATGTGAAGCTGCACGTTTTAGAACCAGAAGTCGAGGTCATTCTTTATTCAAGTAGGAAAGAGCACAGAAGAGTTCTATGGAAAATGTAGTAGCGATCCAGGCTCCTAGTCTTCCATCTGAATGTGGGTAAAAGAAAGATCCTATGAGGATGTGGTCGGTGGACTTATACTATGTCACCTTAGGTAAGAGTGACTAGATTTCTCAGAATTTCCTTCCCTTCATAGTACTATATTAGGACAAGAAAGAAAGCAAGCAAGCAAGCAAGCAAGCAAGCAAGCAAGCAAGAAAGAAAGAAAGAAAGAAAGAAAGAAAGAAAGAAAGAAAGAGGGAAAGGAAGGAAGGAAGGAAGGAAGGAAGAGAAAGGAAGAAAATAAGAAAGAAAGATAAAGAAAGTAAGCTAGAGGGATGGCTTAGCAGTTAAGGCATTTGCCTGCAAAGCCAAAGGACCCAGGTTCGATTCCCCAGAACCCATGTTAGCCAGATGCACAAAGGGGTGCATGCATCTGGAGTTCATTTGCAGTGGCTGGAGGCCCTGGTGCTCCCATTCTCTCTCCCCCCGTCCCTCTTTCTCTCTGTCAAATAAATAAATAAAAATTATTAAAGAAAGAAAGAGAGAGAAAGAAAGAATTTTTCTTGCATTTTGGAAGGCACACTGTGAAGGTCAGTCAAGGACACAAGGCAGGTTGTACTTCATGGGTGCTGTCACAACTCTCCTGTCTCATCTCACTGCTGTGGGACTCTCACTTTCACAGCTCCAGCAGCTGCAAAGCCTTCCCCAGCTTCCCCACCACACACAATTCTTTACCAGGTCCCACTATTGTGTAAAGTCTAATCTCTATCTTGAACCTCTCTTTCACATTTTTCACCTTCCAAGTCCCTGATTAAACCTAACTGATACAGTAGAATTCGTTCCTCTCTTACTTTTCCCTTTAACTTTAGCTGAGAGATGAAAGGCAATGTACTCTACCATACTCTGCCACAGGTAGAAGAAAGTTACCAGCACAGCCACGTGACTCAGGAGTACATGGCCATAGTACTTCGTCTACCCCAAAAGCTAGGGAACAGGACCAACAACTATATCCTGTAAAAAGAAATGCTTCTAAGACAGTTGTTTGAACTTGAACCTGAGATGTCCATTGTTCTAAGATCCAAAAGAGACAATTATCAGTTCCTAGAATGGTAGATGAGGCCAGACAGTGAGGATCCTACTCATCCTCCACATTTCTAGAGCTTTCAAACTCCTAAATTCCAAGTGACCATAGTAGAAAGGGACTTTCCTGCATCAAAATATTCACTACAATATGCTGGCCCACACTCTTTGTGTCCCCTTTTAGAAGCAATAAACCAACAATGTCCTCAGTACGTGTTGGAGCTGGTGTAGTTATTAAGTTGCCCAAGGAATATGATCCCAAGTGATTCTAAGTCTTCTGTTAAAATGTTCTAGAATATGATCATTATAGCAGCAAGCAAAAATACATTTTAGGGCTGGAGAGATGCCTTAGCAGTTAAGGCTCATGCCTGCGAAGCCTAAGGACCCCTGTTCAATTCTCCAGGTCCCACTTAAGCCAGATGCTCATGGTGGCACATGCGTCTGGAATTCGTTTGCAGTTGCTAGAGGCCCTAGCACAACCCATTCTCACTTTCTTTCTTCTCTCTCTCTCTCTCTCTCTCTCTCTCATAAATAAATACAAATAAAATATTTTAAAATACATTTTAGCTGTAAATCACAACTTCATGGTTTAATCTTGCTTCAGAGTAACATAGCTGAACAGTAATTATTCAACCTCATGAAAGTAGGGATGGACTGAGAAAACTGTACCTTGCAGTGGTTAAAGGGACGATACCTCCTACAAAACTCATGTTGAAATTTAATATTCAGTGCAACAATATTAAGAGCTGTGACCTTTGAGAGGTGATTAAGTCAGGAGGGCTCTGCCTTTATAACAAGGATTAGACCCTTGTGAGAGGACCACAGTTGAGGAGACCACCCTCTTATACTTCCAACATGTGAGCACTTCTCCTCTGCAGAGGAGGTCACAGGCGCTGTCTTGAAAGCAGAGAGCATACCTTGCCAGATCTAAACTTCCTGGCAGCTTGATCTGAAGTAGCCAGCCTCCAGAACTGTAGGAAATTTAGGAGTTTCTGTTCTTTGTAAATGACCAGTCCCGGGCACCTTTTATAGAAGCATAGACAAACTGACACACACCTTAATCACCAATGGTGCCAAAGACGGGCAGAGCACTTGTCAGTCCTTGAGTTCTTCACCCTAGGGCATTTACAGATGACAAAAGTAGAGCCTCGGTACCGGCGTGACTATCCACACTCATGTAGATAGTAAGCAGAGTCTGAGCAAAAAATTTAGTATCCTCAGACTCTGCCAAAGGATTTCCACTATGGCACACTAGCTTAAGCAAGTTGTGACACGTAAGTGTCATGATACAACTAGGCCAGGTGATTTCTACTTCCCCAAGTGGAATTAATCACATCTGCCAAGCGTCTCTAATTCGTTGGGCAATTATCAGATGAGGACGAGAAGCCAAGAAACGGATTCTACTTATTTGATCTATCAAAGCTCATCACTTTGCTTAACAGCTTCACTGTTCTATACAAAGCAACAGCAGCAAAATAAACAGGCTGTTACCCAGGGAAACATAGCCAAACTAGACTTCTCTGAACAGTGTCTAATGGAAGCACAAGATCTGATTCCCCACCCACACTCTGCAAAAGGAGATACAGAAGTCCTCCCTAACTGCCCTTCACTTTCTGAGAAGTCTTGGGAATCCCACTTAATTAAGCCTCTGCTCCTTCATTTATAAAAGAAGAACTCAGCGTGGATACCTTCTGTGTAAGACAGGGTTCTCCAGAGAAAATGAACCAATAGGATCTACTAGAGATAGATAAAGAAGATTTAGTATGGAAATTGCTTCACACAATTACAGAGGCTGAGAAATCCCCAGATATTCTGCATACAAGCTGAGATCCAGGAGCACCTGTGTTATAATGTAGTTTAAGCCCAGAGTCCCGAGAACCTGACGTCTGACAGCTGAAAAACCAGGAATGCTGATGTCCAAGGCTCACACCTCAGTTCAATAAGAGAGTTTGCCTTCTGTTCTTTTTGGCCCTTTGTCCAATTGGACAAACTTGTTCTTACTGATGAGGAAAAAAAATCTTATTTGCTAAGTTTGCTGACTCAGATGTTAATCAGTTCTGGAAGTATCCTCATAGACCCACCCAGAAACCATGCTCTAGTGGTTATCTGGGCACCTTGAGCCCAGCCAAGCTGAGGTATATATATCCACTGTCACATCCCCAAATGCTCTTCACAGACATGACATTCTATGACTGGTAGCAGATGCCTTAGGGAAAGCTTGATGTCATGGGAAAGGGAATAAAGAGGCTCCAAAAGGTGGGTTTGGAGTAGGATTGCCTTTTCCTAGCTATGGGATGTTAGGCAACCCTATCTTGTATGCATTCTGCCCCAATTATGTGAGATGGTTGAGAAAAACACACACCCCAAAAGCCTACCTAACAAACAGAAACTACAGTGTAAGTCCAGACTAACCTTTCCTTGGTTGATAATTATACTTAATAGTATTTTATTTTTAAAATATATGGTTTTGGGGGCTGGAGAGATGGCTCAGCAGTTAAGATGCTTACTTGTAAAGGCTGATGACCTGGGTTCAATTCCCCAGTACTCACATAAAGCCAGATCTACAAATGGGCACATGCATCTAGAGTTTGCTTGCAAAAGCAGAGGCCCTGGCACATTCATTTTCATATTCTCTTTCTTTCTCTCTCTCTCTCTCTCTTCTCTCTCTCTCTCTCTCTCTCGTAAATAAATATTTAAAATAAAAATATATATTAATTTAAAAAATCAACTCCAAACAACATATTTATTTGCCATTTACTACTTGACAACACATTGAGTTTTAATTTATTCATCACTGTAAAATGTTGACTAATGGAAAGGCTGACCCCATTTAAAATCTGCAGATATAAATTTTTTGATGCCTCTTGCTTAGTGCTTTTTTGTAAAAAATAATGAATTTGAAGTATTCAGTTTATGCAAAAGAGAATCATTGATGGAAAGCATTTATGAAGACCATCTGTGCTATTAACAAATCTTATGATGTCAAACTTTCACAACCAGGGACTACTTCTTAGATGTTTCTAAAGTACCCATTCAGGGCTGGGGATGTAGCTCAGAGTATCTGCCAAGCATGCATAAGGCCCTGGGTTTGATTCTGATTCCCAGCACTGAAAAAAATAAGTAGGTAAAGGGTTTATTTCACTGTCAAGGTTACATTACAACCATTTCTAGTATGATACAACTTATCAACTTCAACTGGAATATACCTCACTAAGCCCTTTTCTCTGTGTGTGATGTGTACATATGTGTGTGAGAGTTCACGCACACACGTGCCATGGTGTGCATGTGGAGGTCAAAGGACATCCTCGGGTCAGGCCTGGTCTCCCAGCTTGTGTGGGAAGGCCTCCTTTCATGGCTGCATGTGCCAACCTAGCTGGCCCTCAAGCTTCCAGGATTCTGTTTCCACCTCCCCACACCCTCTCGAGGTAGTGTTTAAGTCACTGAGTCATGTGAAATTACGTTGAATATCTCCTTGTTCCTGTTTAAGTTAGAATAGTGTTGACTGTGTCATAAAAAGTGCTGCTGATATTTGCCAGTCAAGCCATGCTACATGAAGAGCCATCTTGACCTTAAGTTTCAAGAAACTAATTTTGTAAGACACAACTTTGCCCTCAAAAGTTGAAATAGAATATGTCATTCAAGTTATGTAGCCCTAAACTAAAAATCCCAAATTTGAAATGTCCCAAAAGCTGAAATAATTTGAGTTGCTAGCATGACATTCAAGTGGCAAATGCTACACCATACCTATGTGGGAGGTCACAGTCAAAAGTCAAGCCTACTGGACACACTGTATAGAATTGCCTTCATGCTTGGTGCATGCAAAACAACTGTGTCTGGGCTTGGGTCACATCCTCAAAATTGCAAATGTTCTGAGCTTTGAAAACACTGAAAATCCAAACCACTTCTTGTCTCAAATATTTCAGATAACTTATATTCAATGTGTATTTGATTTGGAGATAATAGAATATTACATAATTTTATGCATGTAAATATATACATATATGTATAAAAGTTTTTACATGTGTGTGGGTGTGTATTAAAATAGTCAAGTTTAATTAAATATTATAGCAATTAAATGGACTTTTTCAAAACTATATTTGGTTTCTCAATTGAGAAAAATGTTTTAGATTTTTACTTATATATCCTTGCTATAGTTTAGATAATGCTTAAGTAGGTCACCCCAAAGATTCATGTGTTGAAGATTTGGTCCTCAAAGTGATGGCGTTAGGGGAGGTTATAGACATCAGGTGTAGGGGGATGCCCCTCAAAAGTGATTGAGGCATTACTCATGGGTCCCTGGTAAGTTCTCCTGAGAGGACTGCTAAACACCCAGAGCTCAGACCCACCCAACTTCTCTGGCTTCCTGTTATTGATGTGATTTCTCCCCTGACTCCATGGAGTTCATGACTACCATCCTCCATGAGGTAACACTCTTGGGACAGGAGAGGACAAGAGCTAGCCAAATGAGCATCATGCTGTTGGGAATTTAACCCTCCAAAATCATAGGACAGATAAATTTACTTTCGTAATAAATTTAGTCTACCTCAGGTACTTCCTTAACAGTAACAAAAAACTGACACAATCTTCTCTACAAATAACATAGTGCTACTAATAATCTGGGTATTCCCAATGGATTACATGCAGTCATCATCATCATCATTTTTCTGGAAACATTAATATTTAAATCCTAGAAACATATCAGTGTATTCTATAACAATTTCTGTCAGACAAATGAAACATAAATGAAGATCATTATGATATTTATGTACAGAATTATGCCCATGTCTCATGCCATTATTTTATGATCCTATATTTAACCACAGTGTGTTGACAGCACAAATTTTAGAAATGTAAGAATGAAAATCATTCTTAATTAAAGTTCACAAGGAGCTGGGCATGATGGTGCACACCTTTAATCCCAGCACTTGGGAGGCAGAGGTAAGAGGATCACCATGAGTTCAAGGCCACCCTGAGACTGCATAGTGAATTCCATGTCAGCTGGCACTAGAAAGAGACCCTACCTTGAAAAATCAAAAATTAAATAAAAGTTCCACAGGGGAAGAAATTGTTCAGCTGAGAAATAAATTGGCTGAGTGATAAGTCATGAGTAACATTTGACACAGTCATGTGTTCACCAGATCTTTCCCTAGCACAGTTCACTCTGATTGTTTTGAAAGAAAAAAATTAATGACATATTTATTGATTGAAAAAACTGATGTGATCTTTAATTGTAATCCCACAAAGTGCCCAAAGAACTCTCAACCTGACAGCCATGAGTTAGAGAATGTCATAATAACAACTCACTTTTCTAACATTCTGCTGTAGCTGAGTTCTGTTTGTCAAGATCACCGCAGGAGAGACACAGTTTCCCTATGATTGTCCTGGGATTGGCCACCTCATGAGCCACACACATCATGGGAACATCAACATACACAGGTCTTCATCCATCTTCCTATGGAAGACCCTTTCTTGTTATTGATAGCCTCTGCTTCTGCTTACTGTGGACTATATACATCTATGGAGTAGCAAATCCTTTGTCAACCTCTTCCTTTTTGGTTTATGTTTGTCTGTTTGCAGTGCTGGAGATCAACCACACAGCCTTGTGCACACAAGGCAAGTATTCTGTCACTGAGCTACATTCTCAGCCTTACATCTTTTCTGAATTAGCAGCTGTCCCTAATCAAGCCGCATATATATATAGATATATATATAATATATATATTAGTGTGGTCGTATCTACCACCTAAAGTAGGTCAGCAAGAGAAAACACAACAAAATGCTTATCTAGATGCAAGCAGTCACTTCCATTTGAATGAAAGAAAAAACAGAGTTTATAGATACTCTCAATTTGGTCTTTCTTTCCCCATATCTAGATTGTGTTTCTTTATTGTGTTTCTTATCATGGATGTTTCAAAAATGCCAAAAGAAAAAGTCACCAAATGATCATGGATTCAGCACAACTTAGAGGAAACTGTATTGACAGGATGTTTATCAGCAAACATTTTTATAAGACCTCTCCCTCTCCTGCTCATTGTGCTTTTTTTCCTGATATACTCGTGTTGACCTTCTTTACCTATCACACTGTGGACTATCATTCTGATATATAGATATATAGATATATAGATATATAGATATATAGATATATAGATATATAGATATATAGATATATAGATATATAGATATATAGATATATAGATATATAGATATATAGATATATAGATATATAGATATATAGATATATAGATATATAGATATATAGATATATAGATATATAGATATATAGATATATAGATATATAGATATATAGATATATAGATATATAGATATATAGATATATAGATATATAGATATATAGATATATAGATATATAGATATATAGATATATAGATATATAGATATATAGATATATAGATATATAGATATATAGATATATAGATATATAGATATATAGATATATAGATATATAGATATATAGATATATAGATATATAGATATATAGATATATAGATATATAGATATATAGATATATAGATATATAGATATATAGATATATAGATATATAGATATATAGATATATAGATATATAGATATATAGATATATAGATATATAGATATATAGATATATAGATATATAGATATATAGATATATAGATATATAGATATATAGATATATAGATATATAGATATATAGATATATAGATATATAGATATATAGATATATAGATATATAGATATATAGATATATAGATATATAGATATATAGATATATAGATATATAGATATATAGATATATAGATATATAGATATATAGATATATAGATATATAGATATATAGATATATAGATATATAGATATATAGATATATAGATATATAGATATATAGATATATAGATATATAGATATATAGATATATAGATATATAGATATATAGATATATAGATATATAGATATATAGATATATAGATATATAGATATATAGATATATAGATATATAGATATATAGATATATAGATATATAGATATATAGATATATAGATATATAGATATATAGATATATAGATATATAGATATATAGATATATAGATATATAGATATATAGATATATAGATATATAGATATATAGATATATAGATATATAGATATATAGATATATAGATATATAGATATATAGATATATAGATATATAGATATATAGATATATAGATATATAGATATATAGATATATAGATATATAGATATATAGATATATAGATATATAGATATATAGATATATAGATATATAGATATATAGATATATAGATATATAGATATATAGATATATAGATATATAGATATATAGATATATAGATATATAGATATATAGATATATAGATATATAGATATATAGATATATAGATATATAGATATATAGATATATAGATATATAGATATATAGATATATAGATATATAGATATATAGATATATAGATATATAGATATATAGATATATAGATATATAGATATATAGATATATAGATATATAGATATATAGATATATAGATATATAGATATATAGATATATAGATATATAGATATATAGATATATAGATATATAGATATCTGGAGCTAAAAGAACATTCTAGAATGTCCTATGAAGAACACATTGGAAGAAGGTAAGTATGCAGAAGGCCATCCTAACTCTAGTTAACTACAAGGATGAAAAAGAGTATGTATCCTGGGCTGGAGAGATGGCTTAGCAGTTAAGTGCTTGCCTGTGAAGCCTGAGGATCCCCATTCAAGGCTTGATTCCCCAGGACCCACGTTAGCCAGATGCACAAGGGGGCACATGCCTCTGGAGTTCGTTTACAGTGGATGGAGGCCCTGGCGCGCCCATTCTCTCTCTCTATCTGCCTCTTTCTCTTTCTGTCTGTCACTCTCAAATAAATAAATGAAAATAAACAAAAAATTTCTTTAAAGAGTATGTATCCTAGGAAAGTTCTGGAACCAATATTGCCTTTCAGATACCACCATGATTACTGTGTTATTTTTTTATTTTGATTCATAGTGTGAGGGTCCAGACATGATGGCAGGAGCTTGAGGGAGCTGGTCACATTTGCATCCACACTCAAGTAGTGGAGAGAATTAAATACTGGTGCTCAGTGTACTTTCTCCCTTTTACTCAGTCCTATACCTCACCCCTATTTAGAGTGTGTCTTCCCTCCTAACTTACCCCAACCTAGAAACTCCCTCATTTTGCCCAAAAGTTTGCCTCCTTGGTGATTTTAGATTCTGCCAAGTAGACAGTTGACATTAACCATCACTCTTGTAGAAATTTGTATAACAAAATGAATTAAAAATGACAATAAGCCAGATGTGGTGGCGCACACCTTTGATCCCGGCACTCGGAAGGCAGAGGTAGGAGGATCACCGTGAGTTCTAGGCCACCCTGAGACTACATAGGGAATTCCAGGTTAGCCTGAGCTAGAGTGAGACCCTACCTCAAAAAACCAAAAATAATAATAATGACAATAAAACCAAGGTGAAGGGCTAACAATGACGGCATAGAAAGATGAAGTCATGGGCAAACTTAGCCCCCTAGTGTGTACACACAGAGGTCTCACATCAGCAAGAGCAAACAGCATGTCGACTCAAGCAAGACTAGAAATCAAAATAGAAGAAATGCAAACCAGCTGTGCCAGACCAGTTTGCAGAAACATCTGGACACTGAATATCATAGGAAGAGAGTTTAGAGATATTTATTTACTAAAAATCCTCCAACACAAGAGCTTAGGAACCTTGGCTATTTAACAAACCTGCCCCTCACTAGGTGACGCTCCTTGCCCCTACCAGCTGAACAGATGAGCACCACAAGACTTTACCCTGCATAGGTCCTTGTGGAATCCAGAGAGCCATGTTAGATGAGCCAAGTAAGACCTCTCTTGGATTGCCAGTCCTCCCAATGCGTTCTCACAGGAAATTCTAGAAAGTTCCTTTAGCTCCAGATAGTGCTATCATCTGTCATTCAGTTTCTTGACCTAAACCAGTCTCTTAAAACCAGGAACCTATCTCTTTATTCCAATCATAATCAAATTTTGTGAATTACTCAAGGCCCAAGGGAAATCTCAACTGTTCTGATATCTGATCATATTAGTTGATTGGAAAGTTTGCTTATTTCCCATGAACAAATATAAACCTTTTCCTGGATACTTCCCCACAGAATTATGTGAGATTAGAGGCCTATTTGGCTATAGGCCATCCAAAGTAAACAAATGGATAAGATGATACAGTTGCCTGGTTCACATAGAAAGGAAGTCTGAGAACCAATCCAAAAAGCAAACTTGTAAATGGCACCCAAATCAACAAGGCCACTCTCTACATCCTGGCAGGGGACGTTACATGGTAGCTTCAGTCAATGACATGGAATACTTGTCCTTTCACTTAGGTTTTCTTTAAAAGCAAATAGTTGGGCTGGAGAGATGGCTTAGCGGTTAAGCGCTTGCCTGTGAAGCCGAAGGACCCCGGTTCGAGGCTCGATTCCCCAGGACCCACGTTAGCCAGATGCACAAGGGGGCACATGCATCTGGAGTTCCGTTTGCAGTGGCTGGAAGCCGTGGCGCGCCCATTCCCTCTCTCTCTCTGTCTGCCTCTTTCTCTGTGTCTGTTGCTCTCAAATAAATAAATTTAATAAAAATAAATAAATAAGTAAAAGCAAATAGTTAAGAAAGGCATTCCACTCATTTAGGAAAATAATTATATCAAGAAACATAGCCATACCTTCACATTCAGGAGAATTGAGTAGGTATATTTTTCCTGCTCCTCCAGCAAAATACAAGTAGATCCCTGGACATTACATAAAAACACACATTAGATGGAGAAAAAAAGGCCAAGCTGACTCAGCATTTAGGATATAAGGAGATCACAGTGGTGGGATACCTAAGTCTTTGTTTCATGTAACCTAGACCAGGAGCTGAGAGAGCCAGAAACACAAATAGGCACAGACAAAAAGAAGCTAACAAAACCTGTTCTCAAAGCCTAACAAACATTATCTTTGAGTCAGAGTTTTTCTGTTGAATTCAAACACCACAGGAAAAACAAAATTAGAAGCCCTACCCTGACCATGTCAGAAAGGGACAAGTGGAGGGGACTCACTCTAGGCGCCATCAGGATGTGAGGAGGCATCAACATTCCTGCTGAGGTGGGATCGGGGGAAGCCAGGACGGAGCCAGAGTTTCCATCTCAGCCAACTTTCCCTGCCCATGCTTCAAGGTGATGACATAAGGAGCTTGAACCTCCATCATAGCACCACAATGACAAGGATCCTCCATTGGAGGTCAACAATGGCCATCTAAACTTCTTCCACCTTTAAGTAATGCTGTAGTGCTCCCTAACAATTATGCCAATATGGTAACAGTGAAGGCCAGTTAAAACTGAAGGTGTAAATACCTAATCTTAAGAAGCAAAACTATTCAGATCTCAGGGGAAAACGTCACCTACCACAAGAAAGAGGAAACAAACACTCAACTTATGGCAATCCACACACACCCAAATCAGATAGCAGATATACTGGAATTGCCTGACAGCAGACATGATGAAGGTACACCAGTGGTCAATTATTAACAATCTTAAAATTAATTTATTAAAAGGTAAAAAATGCCAACAAAGAAATATAGTCTCAGCAAAATAATAGCATAAAGAAGGACCAAATAGAAATTTGGGGGCTTAAAAATATAATGATGAAAAAGAAAACTCAATAGATAAAACTAATAACAGAATAAACGAAGTATAAAATGCAGTGAACTACTTAGATAGTAAGAATAAAAGATATCCAACATGGGAGAGGGGAAGGAGATATATAAAGAAGGGGTATGGGGGCAGATATGGCCAAAGTTCATTTTATGCTTTAAACTTTTAAAAAAGAAATTTAATTAATACCCCTCAAGCACTCAAGTGTGAATAAACCCTCAGACGGAAAATAGATAATAGGAATAACCTTCAAACTGTTGAACAAGCTAGGTACAGTGTTACATGCCAATGATCCCTTAATAGAAACATCTATTAAGTAAAGTTAATTTGTAATTTTACATAGACCCCAGAAATGGATCTTTAGGCCAAAATAGTCTCATGAGAGAATTCTACCAAACTTTCAAAGACTTAATATCAATTTTACAAATCTCTTCCAAAGAAAAGAACATTTTCCCCAATTTGTTTCATAAAGCTGATATTCCCTGGACAACAATATAAAACAAAGAAAACACCAAACTAAAACCGAAAAGTAAAACAGACAAAGCAACCAATGAACACATTTGTAGACCCACTAGTTCCTCCCACAACATTCACTGTAGAGTTTAAGCAGACCTGGACTCTTGCCCTAAGAGATTTAGGCAGGATGAGAACCCCAGCAAAGGACTTCCTCTTTATACATACCTCATGTAAAAGAATCAAGATGACAAAGCAGTAGTGTGACCAGTGGTCTCTGTTTGGGCATTTCCAGGTTCTTGCCATCTTGTTAGAAGAACTGGAAAAGATGTGCATGTGCATGGGTACACACACACACACACACACACACACACACACACACGGTAACACAGCAAGGAACTTTATTAACAGCAAAGCAAAAGCCCAAATTTGAACAGACTGTCAAGAAGTGTAGTGGACTGCCTGAGTGATGAGTGCTCAAGGGCCTCTGGTAAGTCTCTGGGGCTTCTCTTTGTGGGCTTTTAGGGGAAGGAAGAGCTGGTTGCTAGAGTCATAGTTTGAGTGTTTCTCTAGTTTGATTGACAGGTTTGGGTTATATAACCTTTCTCTATTACACATGTCCCTTCCCATGATGCTTCTGATTTTAACTATATGTATGCCCAACTATGCATAGACATAAGTGATAAATAGTAGATTCCCCCTAAAAATTCACTCAGAGAACAGTTTGCCTTCCTGTACAAGCACCTTAAACCAGTCCGGGATGGATGGCCCCTTGTCTCTTGGGCCTGGATATATCTTTGGATATATTTGAATAGAAAAAGTGGAATTCCTAAATGTTACTAATGTTATATTTCTGGGTTTTCAATACAGGATCAGGATGGGCAGCTTCTTGGATATAAGACTTTATTGTAACAGAGGAGAAGGAGAAGGGAGACAGAAAGAGAGAGGAGAAAATAGGGGGTTGCATGTACCTGAGAAACAGAAGAGCCTAAAAGAGAGTGAGTGAGCGACAGGAAGTGCGTTTTATGGGAAGAGACAAGAAATTGCTCTGGAAGGGAGGGGCCTTGGTTGGTGTGCAAAGATGTGTCGGGAGGTGGTCTTCCCTCTTCTTATCCCAAAGGTCTACTCAATTACAACACCATGAGGCAGTTCTAGAGACCCAGGGTTAACATGGCTGTGTAGAGGAAAGAGAACAATGAGTAGACAGCTCTGAGATTCCAACAACAAGGGCAGGAGAGATTTACTCCATTGTTTAAAGTAGGACGTACATGCAGCTTGGTACAAGTGAGATTGCAAGTTGCTCAGAATTGTTAGGTAAGAGATATGTTTCTTGCCAAAGCCATGTGGTGACCTGGGTCACTAAAGTATCAATTATCCTATAATTGCTTTCCTCTGAAGTAATACTAATTAGGATGAAGAAGATGAGCCAGTGGTCCTATCACTGTGGTGGTCAAACTTCATCGTCAACAGAACAGCATCTACAGTCACCTGAGAGACAAATCTCTAGTCGTGTCAATGTGGGAATTTCTGGGTTCCATGAGGTGGAAAGATTCATTCTAACTGTGGGCAGCGCTGTCCCATGAGATGGGTGCTAGGCTGCATGAAAACAAGAAAGCAGTCTGAGCATCAGCATTTGCCTCTCCCTGCTTCCTGACCGTGGGTATATAACAAGTTCCTACTGATGGGATGTTGCTTATATCAGTTACGTCCACATTGCGGGAACAAAACCTCTGACCAGAAGCAGCTGATGGAAGGAAAGGGCTTGCTTTTCCGTGCAGTTTCAAAGGGAAGTTTCCTCATAGCGGAAACAGTACAGCAGGAGCAGACAGCCTGCATCATATCTTTACATCAGCCACAGGAAAGCAGTAAAACCATGAATGCAGCAAACATGCCTGGGCTGTAACGCCCCGATACCTGCCTCCAGTGACACACTTCCTCCAGCAAGCTCCACCTCCTACGGGTTCTACAACCTTCCCTAACAGTGCCGCCAGCTACGGATTAAGTATTCAAACACACGGGGTTATGAGGACATTTTACATTTAAACCACTACGTGGCTGGCCCTGGAACTACACTTCTCAAATCACTGCTTTTACTATTTAGTAACATTTGACGATAAGTACACCACTTAGCATCAGTTTCAGTATTTTCACTTGTGAAAATCAGATGGCAATATTACCTCTTAATAATATCTATCTAACCAATTATATTAAAATGTAGGTTATAATACTCAAAATAAGTATAGTAAGGCTATTTTGAATAAGAAAATATATGAATTTATTCATTAAAAATTATTATTTACAATGCACAGTATGTGCTGGTATTATGTTATAAGCTGATATCTAATCAATCATTAGAACTTACAACATGTAATGAAGGGCCAACTAAATAGATGATTATTTAATTATGAATATAAATCAATGTTTATTTGAAATTTTTGAAATATTGAAAATATTTGGGTAAGGCTTTAAAATATTGAAACAGGAATTAGTATTGTAAAAAAAAATGTACATGGGCTGGAGAGATGGCTTAGCAGTTAAGGCACTTGCCTGCAAAGCCTAAGGACCCAGGTTCAATTCCCCAGGACCCACATAAGCCAGATGTACATGGTTGCACATGTGTCTGCAGTTCATCTGCAGAGGCTAGAGGCCCCAGTGCACCCATTTTCTCTCTCACTCACTCTCATAAATAAATGAATAAATAAATAAATAAATAATAAAAATAAAATATTTTTAAGAACATGACTAAAAGAAGTTAGCCAAGTAAACACCAGAAATTGAGGCAAGGCTGCAGAGATGGCTCAGTTTTAAGGCGCTTGCCTGCGATGCCTAAGGACCCATGTTTGACTCTACAAATCCCACATGAGCCAGACACACAAAGCTCAGCACAAGAGCAAGGTTGCACACGCCCACTAGGTGGTGCAAGCATCTACAGTGCAATTGTAGCAGCTGAGGCCCTGACACACCAATTCTCTCTCTCTCTCTCTCTCTCTCTCTCTCTCTCTCTCTCTCTTTCTCTAAGTTAAAAAAATAAAAAAGTGAGGACACAGAAAGGTTAAATGTTAACCTCTAGTGACTATTATTGACAGCACTAGAATCTTTCCTTAGAAAATTAGTTAAGGGAGTAATTTCAAGCACTCCATTACTACTAAGCAAGTTGAGCATGCTCTGTGGCATGTAGAGGGTACCATGGGATACAACACGAAAGTCCACTGGTGTGAGGAGACATTCAAGGCTGGTTCTCAGCAGCTTCAGGAAGCACTCCTCACCATCCACCGCGAGCATTCAGCAGCACTCTGCTTTGCAAGTCATCAAGTAAAGCTCTAGCAAACTGCCTTTTGTTAAATCCAAATGGAAGTAAAATAGATGAGCAGGCCCGGGTGAACATTCTCCAGGGAGTTGTATCTTTGGATGAAGATTTCAAAGCTTTCTCAAGCAGGCAGTGAACAGAGACTCTGCTGCCTTCTAAGAAAAAGCCAACACACCAGAAGCGCCCAAAGATACCCATCTTCTGTTAGTGACAGGTGGTGGTCTGTTCATGAACTTGATAATCTAGCCACCCAGATTAGTTAGGGTCAGATCCGAGGTTCCTTTATTCATTCTATTCTTGGTCCCTTTAGAGCTCAAGTTTACTATTTTTATCCACCTACTACTTTGTAAAAATATATATATGTGTGTGATTTCCACGAAGAAGTTTCCAAAAGCTCTTTCAGGAATTCACTCTCCAGAATGAGTCCAAAGTTCCCATTTTAAAATTGAATTCACCCTTTCTGCTCCAATATCCTGGTCATAGCACAGGTCCACTTTCTAAATCTTTTTCTTTATTTAATATTTTGTTCATTTTTACTTATTTATTTGAGAGCGACAGACAGAGAGAGAAAGAGGCAGAGAGAGAGAGAGAATGGGTACATCAGGGCCTCCAGCCACTGCAAACAAACTCCAGACGCATATGCCCCCTTGTGCATCTGGCTTACGTGGGTCTTGGGGAATCAAGCCTCGAACCAGGGTCCTTAGGCTTCACAGCCCCACTTTCCAAATCTTTTTTTGTTTGTTTGTTTTGTTTTTTGAGGTAGGGTCTCACTCTGGCCCAGGCTGACCTGGAATTAACTATGTAGTCTCAGGGTGGCCTTGAACTCATGGCAATCCTCCTACCTCTGCCTCCCGAGTGCTAGGATTAAAGGCGTGCACCACCACGCCCGGCTTCCAAATCTTTTTATCTTTGTGTGTTTATATATGTGAGTGCAGGCATATGCATGCCATGATACATGTGTGGAGGTCAGAGGAGACTTTCCTCTTGTTTTCAACAAAGAACTGAAAGCAGGACTTTTAATTCACATGTGTCCTTATACCAATCTCAGAGAAGAAAACTCATAAAAAAAATTCTATCTTAATTAATAATGGAATGTAATTCTAATTAGAACTAAAAGTGGATGGGTTTATTGTGGAATTGTGTGCTTATTAAAATTTACATAAATTAATAAATTTTAAGGAGAACCAAAATTAATACAAAAGGGAAACATAAGGTTCCTAGACTGTGCAACTTAAAATTCTAGAAACCCTTGGTTTTTAGACCTTTACCATCACACACCCTCCCACCCAGGTCACAACTTTCCTCTGCCCCTGAGAACATTCCTTCAGACAAAGCAAATATGCCATTCAAACATACTGGAAATTCTAAGTCCACTGGATAGCCAGTGTGGGTTATGCTGTGGAGCCTGCAGGGACAAGGATTATGTTTTAGTTTCTGATGAAATATCACCAGTGTCCATCTACCACACACACTCCACATATCATCAGTGTCTGTCTACTACAGACTCTCTACTTTCAGGAACATTCTGACTCATGACTGTCTGTGAGTTTGCATACTAACCCCACGAACCTGAGTACCGGGTTCTTATACTGAAAACAGACCATCTGAAATTGCTCTCCCTGCAAGATCCCTCTGGGAAGCTTAAAGATAGATTCACCTTTGAGTGTTTCAAACTCCTTGTTAGGGGCTTCAGAAAGTACCCACAGCCCCATCACTCCCCATTCCTATCATCACTTAACTTTAAAGAAATGAATCACTTGGAGCTGTGTGAGATATTCACTTTCACTGATCTCATTTTCCCCTGTCTTCATTTTTTCCACTTAAAGGGCCATTCCCCCCACATTATACCCAAGGCTCTGTTCCATGGGAGGCAATAATAACTAGGTTAAGTGCTAAAATTTTCCAAGACATTTCACGCAGATCATTTAGGACTGTTGCTTTTCTTCTTCCTCTTCAACACTGAAGACAAAAGATATGGGAGCACTGGAAGCCACTGCAATACTGTAACAGGTATGCGACTTACCAGGGTGAGCTCATTTCCTATTTTGGAAGAGAGAGAATTTTCAGAGTTGCGTTTCTCAAGTGATATCATCACACTGTGATGGGAAAAGTCTGTAAGACCACAGATTCCCTGGGAGCAGGATGTCCTTCAAATAAACAACTCTGTAGGCGCAGAGGAGACCATCTGGTGTAAAAAGGCAAAGGAAGCCAGAGGTCAAGTCAGCCACACCTGAACTTCACAGAAATCTACCAGGAGGACTTGGGCCATAGCATTAAGTCAAAGAGAAAATACATCCATTCATTCATTCATTGTTAGAGAATGCCTAAGATTTTTACAAAAATAAAAAAGACCTAGTTCTTCCACCAGTGGATTCCCCCTCTCAATTGTAATTGCTTCTAACATTTATAATCACTGGCCTTATTTTTAATAACAAAAATCTTTAGAGAAGGGCTAGAGAGGTGGTCCAGTGGATAAAACACCTGGCCCATGTGAAAACCAGAGTTTGGACACACATCATATAAGGCCAGGTGAGCATGACAGCAAGCCTGAAATCCAAAGGCTCAGGAAAGAAAAACAGGGGATCCTTGGAGTACACTGGCTGGCTAGACTAGTGGATCTTAGGCTTAAGTGAGAGATCCTACCTCAGTAAATAAAGTGGAAAGTGATCAACGAAGACAGCCAAGGTTAAACTCTGGCCTCCACACATACATACACACACATCCACACATGCAACCATGCATACTCACACACATGCATAACACACACATACTCAAAAAAAAAAAGAAAGAAAGAAAAACCTTTGGTAAGAATAATACCAATAAGTTCTATAAGATCTATTGGCTAGTAAAGTACATGTATCTAGGGATAGCATATAGATTCCTTGCAGAAAGTTGGGCCAGTACCAGTGCAGAGAAGCAAGTGCCATGATGAGATGTGAATTTGCTTAGTTCTGTGTGAGAGGGATTGACCGCTACATACTAACAACTATTGCCATGTAGACCAATTCAAACACACCCAACACATTGCCTGAGGCCCACAATGCCATAAATGTAGTGACGCTTCCCTGTCTCTATGACATCACAAGTCAACCTCAGAATCACCATCTTGCCTGGCCCTAAAGCCACTCTGGAAGGTAAGGGTCATTAACAGGAAACTGAGTTAATGGCCTGGTGAGAGGGCTCGCAGAAGATCACTGAGCTCCAGTGGCAGAACAATTCTCAACCTCATCATGATCTTTCTCATTCCAAACCCCATGTGCTTTCACGTTGTCAAGCTGGGCCCTGTAAGAAAGATCACATCGAACCTTCTAAAAAATACTGTAAGTATACAACATGACACGTGGACAGAGACAAGACAGAAAGAGAGGAATAAAGCAGGAAAGAGATGGGTACTTAGCTAAGGACACTTTGGATTTTTTCATCCTTCTTGTCACTTACTTATGAAGTTACAATGATTTTACAGATAATTTTACATGTGAGAAAACTAAAGTTCAGAGTGATGGCGTCACTTGCCCAAGGTCACACAACTTGAAAGAACTGGAGCCAGTATTGAATATCAAGTCCACCAAGCTCCAAAGCCTGTGCTCCTGACTCCCAGCCTTGCTGTCCAGTGTGATCTTCAGGAAATCATTGAACAACTGTGGGTTATTCTTCTCATCTCTCAAATAAGCAGCTTATCGGACCTTAAGGGCAGCTGTGCTTTCTGGAATGCATTTCCTAACATCTCTCCCTTAGATCTCACAACTGTGCTGCATTATCTCCTGGTGGACTGAAAAGGAGATTGAATCTAAAAGGGGTAGAGTGAAGACAGCTGGGATTTGAACCCTGGGCTCTAGCCCTTTCCACTTTTCTTTACCACTCACCCCAGCTACTGTACAAGGATTAGGTGCATAACAAATGAGATAATTAATAAGAAAATCATGCATCAATTGCAAACAAAAATATGAATGTATTGTTGCTATTAGAGTTATTATTTTAACTAGTAAGCTAAATAACTTATGCAGAACAACATGGCAAAAAATATAGTCATTTCTAAAGACTAGTCTAGTTTTCCCCTCTAAAGTACAGTTGCTTCTAATATTTACTATCATCGACGTTTTTGTTTCAAGATCAAAAACCTTGGGGAGGGGATAGAAAAATTGCTCAGTGGATAAGGCACCTGCCACAGAAGCATGAGGACCAGAATTAGGATGAGGACCCATCCAGGTAAATGTCAGGTGGGTATGGCAACCCACCTGAAATCTAAGTGTACGGGATCTCCACTTCCAGCTGTTACTCAATTGTCATTGGTTTACTCTTGTCTCAGCTTCCTGGGCAAAAAAAAAAAAAGAAAAGAAAAGAAGAGCAGAGAGAGTGAGAGAGAACAATGATCTACAGCTGCCTTTTTTAAGGAATAAGTGATTTCACATAGCAAAGAATATTTTTTCCATCCTTCTACCCAACAGCTAGCTCCATCACAAAACTATGTCCTAGTTTCCATGTTTTTAATGATTTTCCACATTTTTTAACCACAAAAATAAAGCGCTATTTGGAAAACTTTGTGTCTATTCTCAGTGGCTACTTACGGAGACACCAACTACAGTAAGTCTTGTATTATAACATTTGCATCATGCAAGCTGCTCACAGGTAATGTGGCAGGCTTTGTAGATTTGGAGAAAAATGGCATTCCCTTCATGTCATTCCCCCTTTCAGAAAATGCCCCAGCCATTCCTTTCACAATGAAGAACTAAATGGCCTCGGGCACCGGATACTTAGTGCTACTGACACCATCTTCATAATCAATTCAGGCTGTCAAGATGCTTCCAGGAATTGTACAGGCCAGCAAATTGAGGCTCTCAGAGCCAACAATGAGACCAAGTTCTCAGGGGTAGCATTTTCCCATGGGAGTATATACTTAGCGGATGTTTAATGAGCGCCAGATTGATCAGGATACTTCCAACTCCACATCTGATAAGAGGTGTCTGGAGAATAAAAATCCTCTGTTTCTCCTCCTGGGCATATACAACCCAGACCCCACCACTCCCAGACATACAGACTTAACATTAGTCTCCACTGCGTGCAGAAGGTCACCTAGATAAGCGTGTGCATGGTCCACAAATATATCTGAAAAATGAAATTCCTCCAGCAACTGCAATAACCCAGTTCAACCACACATAAAAAATGTCTTAACAGGCATCTGTCTTCTTGGGACACACTTATTTCTTATTTAGATTTTATTATGATTACTGAGATAAATCACTTGTGTTCACAGTAGCCTATGTTCACACTGATATCTGTATAGTTTGGTCACGGTGAGGCCACTCAATTCAGCAAGCCATACAAAATCTCTTCAAGCTTAACTTACAGGTGATTTTCAGATATGGTAGACATTTCGTAGTGCTCTTTTCCCTAAAGAAACAAAGCTCTGCACATGTCCTCATGCCATGTGAGAAATCCATTTCTCTCTCCTTTGTGCCAAATAGCACTTCTTGATTCATGTGTGTGGGTGCATATTTCCTTCAGACATCTGCCTCTCCCATAGCCTGTAAGTTCCACCAACATCAAACCAAGAGCCACAGGTTCCTGACTTCCAGGAAGTCCATCATCAGGATCCAAAAGATAATAAATAAAAAGTTAATTATCCAATAAATGAATATGACCTAGGGAATATACCTTGGCTTTTCTGTGGGCCAGATGAATGAAGTGAAAATCTAAAAATTGACTATGTAGTTTAGACCATGAGTTCCTATAATAGGTGTTCTGTTGATCTTTTATCTAAGTGGCTTGATGCCATGAGCAGTGGACAGACCATGGTTCTGGAAGAACAGAGCCAATGATGTCATAGAGCTCATGATAAATTTTCTCTAACTTCAGCTCTGGGAATTACTATGGACAAAACCCACAAGGACTCTGCAAAAGGTCCCCTGTCTCTTGTTTAGCCCAATCAGTGTAGAACTCTTAGTCACTGACTCGTGGGAAATTGTTTTCCCCATCAAAATACTCAGGGCACAGATGTCTCTGGGAATTGACACCGCCTTGTGCTTGGCCATCCCTTCCTTCCAGCAGTGATGTTGATTTATTCCCACTGGTGTCACATGAAGATGAACCACTGTCCTCGGCTCACTGGGCTATGAAAACGCAGCTTGGCATGGAGAACACCCTTCACTTCCAATTCCCAGTCATGAGCCTGTTTGGCTTTTCTTCATTCATCACCCCCTTCCCATTCTCTCTTCTCTGTGACCCTTCACAGAGGTTCAGAGGCAGAACCAAAGGAAGTAGACAAAAGAACCCACTCAAGCACTTTATTATCACTCATAGGTTGACAACTTTCACCTCTAACCATGTTCCAGGGTGAAATCTTGTCATTTAATAAAGAGCTAGTATAATTTTTTTGTAAAAAGAATTTCTAAGTAAAAATCAGCATGAAAAGCACAGCAATCATAAGCCTAACCCATCAATTTGGTAGGAATAGATAGATAGATAGATAGATAGATAGATAGATAGATAGATAGATAGATAGATATAGATATAGATATAGATAGATATAGATATAGATATAGATATAGATACACATATACACTAAGCAATTATTCTCAGAAAGACATGAAAGAGATTTACCTTCAAGGACTCAAGATAGGAAGGATGCCTTGGACTGTGAAAACCATCAGTGTGCGGCTGGGAGGATGCCACCGTGAGTAAAGTTCTTGCTATACAAGCAGGAGGACCTGAGTCTGGTTTCCCAGAATCGACATAAAGACCAGGCACAGTCCAAGATGTCGATTATCCCACAGCTGAATACAGGGGGGCCGGAAGGATCCCTGGAACTTACTGGCTAGCCTACATACCGAAGTCAGTGAGTCCTGGGTTCAATGAGAGACTCTGGCTCATGAGGGAATTGCAGAAGGTATCAGAGGGACTTGGTAAAAGCAAAACCCAAGGTCAATCTCAGACACAACTGAGAAGCACAGAAAGAAGTGGTATATGGGGATAAAAGCAGGACTTTTATTTTGATCAGGGTCATACTGGAGAATGTGGCTTCCCTGTGTACCAATAATGAAACCTTTGTTACTTAGTCCCAGAAGTACGCATAAGGCTGAGAAAACAGACCTCCACATGTGGAGAACTTTCAGCATGAAAGAGAAGTCAGAATGTGTTTATAAGCAATCAAGTCTCCTTTGTACCCTGTTTTCCCTGTGTCCCACCACCCACACACTAGACAAAAAGAGGCTAAGTTCCTTACTCATCACAGATTTCATTCCCTTATGCCAGATGCCTCATCTCAAATTTATTATCCAATAAGATATTTCTTATTGGTGACACGAGACCAGTGTCCTCTGCTAACTGAGATCCTCTAAAATAGAAAGAAACATCAAGACTACAGAAGAACAGTTCCTAGCCATATGGGTTCCATCATTCACCCCCTTAAGAATATGCTGACTGCTTCCTTGGCAACAGATCTTGTCTTCAACATTTAAGAGAAGAGTAGTGAGAAAGAAGGAAGCCAGTATTTATTCTTAATCTACAAACACAGGGGAGTGTGTTACATTTACGTCACTTCGTTTCATCCACACACTTCTGGGAGAAATGTGTTAGCATTCGTTTTCTTTTTACAAGTGAAGAAACCTGAGTTTGAAATGGTTGTGAAGGAGAAGACATAAAAAAGGGTTTACAGTTGGTTTCCAGGGCAAAATAAACACAAACTGCAACACGGATGATCTGTATCATATACAAGATGATGGATGGAAAGAGAAGACTGAACTGACATTTAGAATGAGAATACAGTAGGTAAACCAACAGCCTGCTACCCCAGGGGACAGAGCTGACACACTCCTACCTCAAGTACATACTTAGAGCTGGCGGTGGGGGTGAGCAATGGAGAGCAGAAAAGTTCCAAAGATAAGAGAGGAAGTCAGGGGTCTTTGAAGTGGGGAAGCCATTGATACAGCCTTGATACAAAGCAGGCAGGCTCCCTGGAGTACACGCCTACATGTAGGGCCTTATCAACCACTGACACTTCAAGGAGGCTAGAAAGGGACTGGGTGGGGAGGGAGGGAGATGAGCATGGGAAGGCCCCCTGCTTTGTTTTCACTGCCCTCTAAGCCCTGCGTGTTTGGATTTCACTGTCCTCCATGGCACAGGCTGACAATGGAGTGGGATAAGCCGACACTGTCTGTGTGGTTCAAATGGCAATGCCAAACAATTATTCATTCAGGACTTAAAAGATCTCCTCCGCAAGCCATTCAGAAAGGGAAGGGCTTGGTCAATCAAGTGTCTGGCTATTGTACAATACTATAATAGCTGTTTTAAAAAAGAAATAAATAAAAGGCAAACTTGATCATTTTAGGAAAAGTCAACTGGCCCTTAATAAACCCATAAATCGTATAATACTATTACTATGTACTAGAGGAATAATTGAAGCAGAAGCAATAGTAGATAATTTTAGAGTCCTATAAACCACAAAGTTCCCTCACATGTAAAATCATTTTTATCCTGTTTTTATACATGAAAAAACTAAAGCTTGGCCAATTGGAGTAACTAACCTGATGTCTCCTACCTTGAAGATAGTGTATTAAGACTCAAGGTTAAGACTTCTCCAACTTCAATAAAAGCAATTGAAATCTTTCATGATGCTATGCAAAGAAATATGAGAAGAATATATCCGGAAAACACTGAAATGGCTCTTAAAACACTGTCAAATGCTTCTACTTTGCAAGTGAAATTTATACAAATCACCAAAACTTTAGAGCTTTTTGTCCTTGCTCCTTGTAGATAAGAAAAGTCTTTTATTTTACATTTTCCTACTACTAGGAGTGAGAAAATGCATGAGGCTAAGTGTGTGCTGGGACTGGTGCGTTCACACTCGCAGCACGGTCAAAGGCAGCATGCCGATGGGGTGTGACTTGGTGCAGTTTGGACAAGAGGCATAGCCCTCAGGAGCGGACACGAGCGGGGTCCCGCCCACTGTGGCCATGGACTATCCATCAAAGCCCTCGGGAGGAGCTGAGAAGGCAGCACTGCCAATGAAGCACTTGCAAAAGTAACTGAGTTTGGATCCCCGGAGCCATCTGAAGCTGGGAGCTGTGGCAGACATCTGGAATCCCAGTCCACATACAGTGAGAGGGAGGCAGAGACGGGAATGTCCCAGAAGCTCGCAGGCCAGCAAGCCTGATGAACACAGTGTGGGGACCCACTACGTGAACAAGAGCCCCTGCCTCAAACAAGGTAGAAGGCATGTGCCTACACTCACACACATGAGCATGCACACACGCCACATGCACACATATCATACCCACACATAAAATAAATAAGGTAAAATAAGTCCTATGTAGGCAGGCACACACCTACAGTCTCTGCACTCAGGAGGCTGAGGCAAGAGGATCCTGAATTCAAAGTCATCCTGTATTCCATCCCACAGTGAAATTCGATATCAAAACAAAACAAAAAAGTTTTGATGAATGTTCCTTGTGAATAAATGATAGCAAACTATATATAAATAACAAACTCTTATCTATGGACTCATCAAGTTAGGTGGTGAAGATGGAAATCCTGAAGAGTTCTCTATTTTTAAACCCACTTCACTGCCCCATTAGGTGAGTGGTTCCTTGTTCAACGTCGTTGGTTTCCTTTAGCATGATTCAAAATTTAAGCACGGAAATACCAAGAGCTGATAAGAAACCCAAAGGATCTTAATTCTGATCCAAATTTAGTTAAGTTGATCCCGAGGCTGGCCAGCTCTGCCCTCTGTACATTTCTGAGAGGTCTATACCTGGTCCCCAAATGGCTGCTGCAAGGGCCTGTCCGTCCTGCTTCCTCACTCTAACTTTCTTCCTGTTTTCACAAACTACCAGGCAAAGCCCTTCCTTCCACCAGGTGGTCCCTGGAGAAACAGCACATCATTACTCCTGCTGAAGACCAAGTGTTAAATGGATAGAATTAGATTCTCACCTGAAATTACTTAATGATCTCTTTCACTGTTCCCTTATGTGTCTTGAACCAACACTCTCATGCTAGAAAAGTCTTTTCCCCCACCTTGAATCTTGAAAAAGGGCCAAATTTTGTCAGTATTGAGGAGATTCAACCAGATCTACAGGCAGCAACATGTCTCTACCCACACCCACTCAGCACACTACCCCCTCACACAGAGCCCCAGATACCTTCCAAAGAGCACTCAAGCATCTAGTCGCGGGTGAAGCTTCTCCTATTGTTCAGTCCTACATGGCTTTTTATGAGAAGTGGCTATAGGCTGAGGAAGGAACTCAGTTGGTAGAGTGCCTGCCATGCATGAAGCCCTGGCCAGATCCCCATCCTGGCATAAACCAGAAGCAGTGCTGCATGCCTATAGTCACAACACTCAGGAGATAGAAACTGGAAGATCAGCAGCTCAGGACATGTCTGGAATACAAGAGATACTGGCTTGAAAATAATTAAATAAATGTGAGCAGAGGGGATGGAGAGATGGCTCCTTGGTTAAAGGTGTTTGTTTGCAAAGCCTGACTGACAGGTTTGATTTCCCAATATCCACATAAGCCAGATGCACAAAGTGGCACCTGAGTCTGGAGTTCATTTGCAGTGGCTAGTGGTCCTGCTTGTCATACTCACTCACTCACTCTGTCTTTCTCATAAATAAAAATATGTAAAAAAGAAGTGGGTAGAAATTGAAAAGTAAAATATAGGAGTTCCCATACAAGTTGATATATTACTGGGGCAAACTGTCCAGAATGGTATTACATACTAAGAGGATTTCAAGAAGACAGCAGTCCAGTTTTCCCAGTCCCTGGCATGGTTGATTCTCACTGCCAGTTTGTCCAAGGCTGAGATGGGTTGTAACCTGTCACATCACCTTACTGGCTGCTTGCTGTTCCTGAATCGCTCCATGCATGGCCCCATCTAAACCATTCAAACCAGTTGAAACTTCAAATAGCTTTTTGCCATGGCATCCTCCTTCAAAACTCTGTTTAAATATCATGCTGTCCTCTGAAATCATCACTTAAATTTTAAATCATTCTCCAGCTATCTTGAATTTCCTCTCCCATTACCTTCATCGATTTATTTTCTCCATCTAATCTTAACCTCCTAATATTAAACTATCTGAGTGGCATCTTTCTTATTTAGTCTTTACCTTTCTTTGCCCCATCAGAAAATGGGCTCGCAGAAGGTAGGGACTTGTGCAATTATCTGGGCTAAATAAATGGAGTGTGCAGAATGGCAGTCAGCACATAGTTGTCACTCAAAAATGTTTGTTAAGCCGGGCGTGGTGGCGCACGCCTTTAATCCCAGCACTCAGGAGGCAGAGGTAGGAGGATTGCTGTGAGTTCAAGGCCACCCTGAGACAACATAGTGAATTCCAGGTCAGCCTGGGCTAGAGTGAGACCCTACCTCGAAACCCCCCCCAAAAAAAAACTTGTTAAATAGTAAGTGGAGGGCAGACAGCATCTTACTGAAAATACTAAATATGCTAATACACAGTGATGATTTTTCTACTTGACCACTTGGTATCTTCTTCCATGTTGGGATAGTCCTGAGATGATGCTGTTAGAGCTTGGGTGTTGCCGTGATTTTTTTTTTTTTTTTGCATCTTTCCTTTTCTTCCAGAATCACACATGTGAGTGATGCTTCCCACCTGTACTAGTATCAGCCAGTGAACCATGATTGTTAATCCAGGAAGAACAGGAGAGAGGAGGGTGGACTGAGGAATGTGGAGTTCTCATACAAGTCACACAGATGCTGCCAGAGACACGCCGGGTACCTATGTACAGGAGAGAGGGAATGAGGTAAGAGCACGCATGCTCATAGACCGTTCTGTTGCGCCATCTGGGAGGCAGGCAATTCCCGCCTGTCAGCTGCCATCCCTCCCTGAGCCAGCAAAAATAAACATAGCAAAAGCCCTGCCTTTGTATGGCTTTTCACTATGTGGTTTAGCTCCCTCTACAACAAAGGGAGGGGGGAATAGAAAGCAAATTTTCATGTCTATGTTTAAACTGATAGGACTGCAAAGAAAGGATTAAAATCCAAATGCACCGCTGTTGGAGTTGGGTTTTGTTTTCAATTTTCTCTCTCTTTTTATAAAGTGAACTGCTCAAAATGTTTTAAGACCATAGCTCACTCTCAATTAAATGAAATCCATGATTAATCAGAACTGTATGTTAGCATCTAGCACCCATATAGAGTTCTCCTGTGCAGCTTGTAGAGGCCTCTGAGCGCCTACAGAGTATGACTATAAAATGAAATTTACAGCCAGCCAGTGAAAGTGAGACGGTCGCTGCTGTGCCGAGAAGCCAATGATACAGGATCCACGTGCATGCTCTAGAAACTTCTGCGCCACTCATCACCTTCTGTTCCCCAGAAACACCATCAGAAGTGAACTGCTAAATCACTCACCTTTGACTATGAAAGGCTTTCATTAAAGTCACAGATGCACGTACCAAACATTTGCTTTTAAAGTAATATAACTCATGAAGACTTTTTATTCTAACAGCATGATTGTCTAGGTAGGAAATCAGTGATATTTACCCAAAAAGGTTATTTAAAACAATGATTTAACAAGATGGCAGGAAAAACTAAATAAATGTGTTCATCTCAACTCTTCCTATACAATAGCAACACTAAAAATTTTTAATACTTTCAGTAGTAACAAAAAGATGAAAATTTTGTCTCATGAATTAGCTATAAGGTTGTCTGAAATCTTCAAAATATTACATAAAAATTAAATCAAACTTAAGTAAATGGTGTGCATCTCTATGGGCTTGAAGGCCTCATGCCATTATCAGTGAAATCCAAACCAATATCCCATCCAGATTTCTTGTGAAAACTTTTCATATAGCTCTAATCTCAGGAAAGGAAAATAATTTGGAATAATTGAAGCAACTTTGAAAAGCACAAAGATAGAAAACTAACCTGGATCAGAAGCTCTATTAAAGCAGCAGCGATTGTCACAGTGTGGTGCTGGCATCAGCAGAAACAAAGAAACCATTGGGACAGTCGCTCCATGTATGCTAACAGGCATGTATATGGACAATTGATTTGTGACAAAAATTGTACTGGAACAGGTGTATGTTCATATGCAAAAAAAAAAAATAAGCATTGATTCTTACAGTTTTCAAAAATAACTCAAAGCTGGGCCTGGTGACACAAGCCTGTCTGTCATCCTAGGATTCAGGAGACTGGGTCAGGAGGATAGCGAGTTCAAGGCCAGCTTGGGCTGCACAGCAAGACCCAGTTTCAAATAAACAAACAAAAAGTGACAGATAATAGACACAAATGACTGCCCTAAAGCTATTTTAAAAACCTAGTAAAGCAAACATGTTATTTTGGGTTCCTTAAAGAGTTATCAGTTATAATACCTGGAATGAGTCATACAAGCAAATATTTAATTTGGACCTAATCCAGACTTAAAACTGGGACTGGAAAGATGAGTCAGTGGATAAAGGGCTTGCCCACAAGTGTAAGTACCTGAGTTCGGACACTCAGAATGGATGTCAAAGCCATAAACTGTGGTGGGCTTTGTAATCCCAACATGTTTACAGCAAGATGGGAGGTGCCCGGGAGAATCTCTCAGAAGCTCCCCAGCCTGCCAGCCTGGCCAAACAGGGATGAAAATGAGACAACAAGGAGGAAGGCAGTGATGTGGGAAGTCTGGTGTATCTTTGAGGACCACAGTGCCTTTTGTGGTTCTTTGGTGGGCAATAACTCAGGAGCTAGGGTGTGAGAAGCACATGGTCACACAAACATTGAATTGGTCATCTCCAGATTCTTATAAACTCAAAAAATGATATTCACACACCATAGAGTGTTAAATTTAGGAAGGTTTTGTTATAGAGATTATAGATAGAATTTAAGAGAAAGAAGAAACGCAGAGCTCTTGCCCAAGAGAAGGCCAGAGAGAAGGGGTCTTAGAAAATGGAAAATCCCACTTAGAGAACCAGATTAGGGTCTTTTATGGGTGAGGGGGGAATATTACTCCTGCAGGAAGGGTGTGATCTTATCTCTTCTTGGGAACTCCTTTATGGGGAGGAGATAAGGAGAAGAAAACAGATTCTTCCTTACAGGTAAAAGGCTATTTCTCATTTACTTTGGGGGATTCTGTTAACCTTAAACTGCCTCTGTTAACACTAAATGAGGACACACCAAAGGTTGTCTCATGACCTCCACATGCATGCCATGCTATGCATGCCCACAGTTGCACCCAAGAACACACACACTCACGCATATACATGACAGGTTCAGGGTTCACAATAGACGATCAAGACAGGAAGTTTCATGGACTCAAGGTTTTGTTTAGCACCAGGAGAGCCTGGAGGACCTCAAAGCACAAGAGAGGGAACCTTCAGAACCCTGAGTAAGAGAAGGAAGCAGATATTAAGGGCTTTCAGGAAGAAGAGGGAGGAGAACTGCACTATGAGTACAGTGTGACTCAAGCCTACATGATGCGAGGGGAGCATTAATTTTCTGGGACTGGATTATATACACAATTATTAGAGTTCCCTGCAGAATCTCTCTCAGGGAAGTAAGCCTTAGATTGCCACATCCCCACCCAGAACCACAGGCATCAGCTGGAAGGCAGTATCCTTCCCCATCCAGGCCCAGATCAATAAGGCTTAGTCAATTTCCTTAAGAGTGAATTGGGAGTATGTGGTCCTGGACACAAGTGTTGAGAGAGTATGGATGGACAGGCAGCTTTCTTGGAATCTATCATATCACACACACACACACACACATTAAAACTATTTTTAAGAGCTACTTATTATATAATGATAAAAGAAAACACTGACATCTGAAAAAAATATTTACAAATCATATGTTTTATAAGAGACTTGTATCCAAAACATATAGTGAAATCCTTGATAAGAAAGCAAATCCCTATGTTGTTTTTTTTAATATTTTTATTTATTTATTGGAGAGAGAGAGAGAGAAAGAAGAAGACAGAGAGATAGAGAGAATGGGTGTGCCAGGACTTCCAGCCCCTGCAAACAAACTCCAGACACATGCACCACCTTGTACATCTGGCTTACATGGGTCCTGGAGAACTGAACATAGGTCCTTTGGCTTTGCAGGAAGGTAAGAACAACTAAGCCATCTCCCCAGCCCTTCACATTGCCTTAAGAATGGAAAAAAGATTTGAATAAGCATCTCACCAAAGAAAAGGCACAGATGACAAATGGGTACATGAACATGCTCAGTATCATTAGTCATTCAGTAAATATGAGATA
This sequence comes from Dipus sagitta, assembly GCA_036346955.1. Taxonomy (NCBI): domain Eukaryota; kingdom Metazoa; phylum Chordata; class Mammalia; order Rodentia; family Dipodidae; genus Dipus; species Dipus sagitta. The sequence goes on from CM070770.1 coordinate 319,635,535, forward strand.
AAATCACAGACAGACAGTATTTTGCCACGTGCATATTGAAATGGCCCAAATTAAAAAGACTGACTGTATCCAGTATTGGTGAGGATGTAAAGGAAGTGAGAGGAATATAGAATGGTTCTGTGCTTTGAACAAAAATGTATCGGTTTCTTACAAAGCAAGGCATTTTTCAGCACTGTAATGCACCCATTCCAATCCCAGGTATTGACCTGAAGGAACTCAAACCTTATGCCAGTAGAAAAATCTGGACAGAAATATTCATTGCAGCTTGTATGATCATAGCAGAATGTAATGACCAAAAGCTGGAGATCGTCCAAATATCTGTCAACAGTTGGATGGACAAATAAGCCATGGCATATTGATATAATAAAAACCAAGGGAGACGTGATGCATGCTACCACATGAGCAAATCAAATAAGACCTATTTTGAGTGAAAGAAGCCAGACCAAAGAAGACCATGCATTGTATTTATGCAAAGTTCTAGAACATGAAAACTAATCCAATAGTGACAAGAAACAGATCAGTGATTGCCTAGTGATAGGTGGATACAGAGAAGGTTTGGAAAGAAAGATTACAAAGAGCCAGAGGGAAACCCTTAGAAAGTTCTGGGTGTGCTCAGTATTTTTTATTTATTTTGAGAGAGCAGGAAATAGGTAGTGAGAGACAGAGGGAAAGAGAGAGAGAGAGTCAGAGAGAGAGAAAGAGAGGGAGAGAATGGGTGTACCAGGGCCTCTAGCCACTGCAAATGAACTCCAGGTGCATGTGCCATCTTGTCCATCTGGCTTACATGGGTCCTGTGGAATTGAACCTGAGTCTTTAGGCTTCATAGGCAAACACCTTAACCACTAAGCCCCAATATTTTTATTGTAATTATTACTCCAAAGACATATAGTCAAAATTTATCAAATGCCATACTTTATATTTAATTCACTTTATGCTTTACTTTTAATTCACTTTATATATTTATCAATTATACCTCCATAAAATTGTCTTTTTATTTCAAAAGGCAAATATCAACAAAATGAGTGCTCTTATAAGACAAGAATATATCACTGAAAGTGATCTCTTCTTAAGCCCTACAAGCTAGTACTTCTGTGAGGAAATAAAATAAGTATTAAAAATAAATATTGAAATTTTTTTCAAAACTGACCCTGAGAGATCCCAAAACTCTAACAGGTTTTTTTTTTTTTTACAATGGTTTTTAATCCATTAGGGAACACTTCATTTTTACTGAAAGGCATCACTCAAACCTTTGTAGAATAAAAGGTTTGCAGCCATGTTTCCTCACATTGTCCCTTACTCTTGCGTTTCTCTCCTGTCTCCACTCAGGACCCTGAATTCTGAGTCAGTTCTTCCAGAAACCACAAACCAATTTCCTGGTCCTCATTAGTCCCACTCAACTCTTCACAGTTCCTGAAGACCAGGAATCCAGTTTTCCTGGCCTGGGTGGAGATGGCTTCTCCCTCATCTTCATGCCACTTCCTTGTTGCTAAACGACTTTGCGTTCCAGTGCAGGGATTCTTGGGTTCAAGTAAGTCCAGCTTTAGCAAGTACAGTGAACAGACAAGCCAAGACACTGGGGAAGCAGAACTATGAAATATCTTTACAATTTCAAAACTGGACTTTTAAGACCTCCCGAGCTTGGTAACATACAATGTTTTACCAACACGTGGGTGCCCCACACTGGTGAATGGCCAGTTCAGCCAAGAGCAGTCAAAATGTCAAAGACAGAAAATATCTTTGAACTCTTTTTATTAAGAATGTGGGAGAGTTTGGCAGCATTGTATTTCTGGAGAAGAATCATCAACCAACCATTGCAAATTCTGCTTCCTGTCAGAGAGTGTCTTAACTCATGACAAGATGGAAGGTGAGCTCCACTGCAGTCAGAGTTGGCAACACGGCCAGCCATCGAGCAGAGTGTAGGCGGCTCTCGGGTCCTCTGACCTCCTGGCACAGAAATGAGAGGAAACAGCAGCGACCCGGAGCTGACATTTCCTCAGAGCATCGCCCAACTTTTCCAACGCAGGGACCACAAGTCAGTGATAATGCAGCTTTGAAGTGTCTGGCCCAGGGCCAGGAAACACTGCAAGTGTCCTTTGGAGAATATCTGTTTTAGATTATTCCTGTGTGTAGGAAGCCACATATGCTGACCTTAGCCTTCTTTTTGCCTTCAGAACGTAAGGGCTTCAGAGTGATTGATTTCAAGCCTGCTCTTTTGGCTCAGGCCAAAATGGCACACCTACTGGGTTTGGGTGTTTTGTTTAGATTTTCCCCTTCTGTGCAGCATCCCAACCCTACACACATTTCTCTTCAACTCTTTGCTCCAAATGTTCCTATTTCTCACATCCATAGAACATTCTATTTCTTTTCTATAGTCATTTATCAAATCATGCAATGAAAATCCATGTATGCCTGACAACTGAGATACTTCATTACAATTTGTCATTGGTTGAAGGGTTGGAAAAATTGTATGTCACCCAAAATAATGAAGCTTCTCTCATGTCTTTAAAGGCCAAACTTGCACAGGGAAGATGGCTCACTGGGTAAAAGACTTGCTACACAAGCATAAGGAACTGAGTTCTGATCCCCAGAACCTACATGGAACACATGTGTCTTGGAGCACACCTATGATGCCAGCACTGGGGAAGTAGAGATGAGGAATGCCTGGGGCTCATTGAGTAGCCAATCCAACTAAATCAGTGAGCTCTAGGTTTAGCGAGTGATCCTAGTTCAAAGAATGTGTGAAAAGCAATCAAAGAAGATACCTGAAGCTGACCTCTGGCCTCCATATACACACACAGAGAGAGAGAGAGAGAGAACAGAGAGAGATCTGCACACATGCATGCAACTACACACATACAATCATGCATACCACATACATATGCACACATGTTTAAAAATGACAGATTCTGGGCTGGAGAGATGGCTTAGCAGTAAAGGCACCAGCTTAGTGATTAAGGTGCTTGCCTGCAAAGCCAAAGGACTCAGGTTCAATTTTCCAAGACCCATGTAAGCCAGATGCACCAGGTGACACATGTATCTAGAGTTCATTTGCAGTGGTTAGAGGTTCTGGTGTATTCTCTCTCTCTCTCTCTCTCTCTTAAATAAATAAAATGAAAAAAAATTAAATGCCAGATTCACTTAATAACCAATTCTAACACTCAGGTCACAGACGCTGATCAAATGCATGCTGTTATGTTATCAACACATGCATCTTGACTTAAGCCTAATAGCTTCCCTTTGCAGCTGGGGCTCAGACCATGAATGTCAGATGCAACCGAAATCTTAGCCACTCAAAAGCTGTCCTTATGCTGATTGCACTGGTGGCACTGGATAGTATGTTAGAAAGAGACACTCAGGGGATGGAGAGATGGCTTAGTGATTAAGCCGTTTGCCTGCAAGGCCAAAGGATCCCAGTTCGATTCTCCAGGACCCACGTAAGCCAGATGCACAAGGGGGCACATGTATCTGGAGTTCATTTGCAGTGTCTGGAGGCCCTAGTGTGCCATTCTCTCTCTCTCTCTCTCTCTCTCTCTCCCTCCCTCCCTCCCTCCCTCCCTCTCTCCCTCTTTCTCTCTTTCAAGTAAATAAAATATATTTTAAAAAAAGAAAGAGACAGCCGGGCGTGGTGGCGCACGCCTTTAATCCCAGCACTCGGGAGGCAGAGGTAGGAGGATTGCCGTGAGTTCGAGGCCACCCTGAGACTCCATAGTGAATTCCAGGTCAGCCTGGGCTAGAGTGAGACCCTACCTCGAAAAACCAAAAAAGAAAAAAAAAAAAAAAAAAAAAAAAAAGAAAGAGACACTCAGGCCTTCACCTAGCCCCTCCCAGCCCCAACCTTAATTGTACAAGATCCCCCATAAGTCATCCCATGTCCAGCCACGTCTGAAAACTCATGTGTCAGGGCTGTCTAGAGGAACAGAATCCATACAGTGAATATGTACTATAAAGGAGATTTATTGGACTAGTTTTACAGGGTATGGTTGGATAATCCAACGATAGCTGACTGCAGGCTAAAGCGTCTGCAAAACCAGGCTCAGTCTACCAGGTTAGAGGCTTCGGCAATGCTGACCTGGCACTGAAAGCCCAGAGGGTTCCTGGAGAGCCGCTGGTTTGCAGTCCATGCTGGGTTCTGATGTCCAAGAAGGATGGCAGCAAAAAGGTAGATGAGCTCGCCAGCAAGTAACACAGGCAGCAAGGCAAAAGGCCCTGTGTCCTCCCAGATCTTGTTTATCAGTAGTCCACCCTCCTCCCTGAAAGGGCCACCCACTCTGAAGGTAGTTCTTCCTCCCTCCATCAATCCTGCCTGGAAACACCCTCACAGACCTGCCCAAGAGGCATGTCTCTTACTTGATTCCTAATATGACCAAAATAACAACAGAACTTAATCATCACAAGAAACATGCCTTTCAATAGCCACCACACCCCTTGAGGGAAAAGGGGGAAAAAAATCAAATAAGAAAGGTTACAGCACCATGATTGAGCCAGCACATCCCCTGTTTCTTTCCAGCTTGTTCTCTACCCATCAGTTCCTCCTGGACTTTCACCTCACTGAGCTCAGAGCCACCTCTGGCTAAATGAAAGTGTCAGCTTCCTGCAACGTCAAAGATGCTGGTCTATCAATGGAGGTGTCTCTCAAGTCTTTTGGACTAGAAAAAACAAGGGCAGTTTTGGCAGTTTGGGGAATTAGGGTTCGTCGTGAACTAACAGATCATTCCTGGACCCATCGGAATCCTGATGTCAGCAAGACAACCTTCTGTGCAATGTCCTGAAACTCTTCTCAGGTGAACAATTCCCCATGGCTGTATAGAAGAAAGGTTGAACTCGGTTAAGACAAGACAGAAAAGGCAGGTGTGTAAGGGTGGTGAATTTGCAGGGCATTGAGGCAAGGTCCTCAGCTCCTTCCCCCTCAGCCATGTTCTGCAGATGATAATGGTGGGTCAGCACTGTCCAGGTCCTAAATCAATTCAGTCAGCCCACAAAGGGTTCCACATTCCCATACTCAACCAACTGTGGACAGAAAATATTTTAAAAATAACTGCATCTCTACTTGAACATGTGTAGACTTCTTTGTCATTATTGCCTACATAATAAAGTACAACTGTCAACATGGCATCTATGATGCATTAGGTATTACATGTAATCTATTGATGATTTAAAGCAGCTGGGAGAGACCCATAAGTTACATGCAAATACTATGCCATTTTATATAAGGAACTTGAGTAGCTAAATCTCCTGGCATCCCTCAGGGTCTTGGACATATTTTTCTCCGCTGACTTGGAGAGACAAACACACTGACAACCACATGCCCACAGCCACGTGGAGATGTGAGCTAACAAACAGAGGGCGTCCCTGGAAAACACGGCTGCCTGCCCTGCTCTTGATGAACACCATCATACCTTGGATGTCTCTTCAGCACCGCATTGCCCCACCCTAAGTCGTAGCTGCTATTTTCACCTCTTGATTTCTGTCTCCATGTGTTTATCAGACACTCAAGCTCTACCCTGCCTCCTACCTGGTAGGATTTCCTCTCAAGCTTTTGCCAAACTCCTTGAAAGAACTCAACCTCTGTACCCACTGGGACTCTATTCCAAAATGGTCAGTTGACTACAAATTTGATAAGGATGCTACCAGATTATAAATATTACCATTTCTAGGAAGGCCCCATTGCTCTGTTCTGTGTGATAAACTAGATATTCTACCATATTTTATCCTATTCAGTTGGGATTTTATATATTAGTGTATCTTTGTTGGATAAAGCAATGAGCTTCATTATGACATTTTCATACATTCATATCATGTACTTTGCTCTTATTCATCTCCATTGCCCTCACTTGTCCTTTCTTTCCCTGGTCACCATCCTCCTTCCAAATATCCTTCGTCCTTCATGTCATATAGATATAGACACAGATGCAGATACTCTGACCCTACATGTGACAGAAAACGTGTGGTATTTGTCTTTCCATGTCTTGCTTATTTCCCTTAACACGATGATTCCAGCTCCATCTATTTTCTTGCAAATAGCATAATTTAGTACTTAGTTATGGCTGAATAAAACCCCATTATGTGTATTCTATTTTGTTTGAACTACTGTTCTCATCTGTTCATTAAAAAAAAAGTCACCCTCATTGCCACTGGTCTTGGTTGCCCACTAGATCTATATCGTAAGATGCTATTGTTAGAGACCACATGCTTTGGTTGCATAATACTGAGAAATCAACCTAGGACTGAACTGGAAGCTTTCTTCTTGCTAACAAACTATTGTAGCGTAGGGAGGCACTGTGCAGCCTGCTGGGGCAGAGAAGTCATCAAAAAAAAAATATTCCTACCCAGATTGGCCCTTGCAAGCTAAATAACCAAGTAGCTATACAAGATGTGCCCAATGGTGCAATAGTGGCATAACTGTCATGGGGGTACCCAGTGCTCTCTAATTGCATCTGAGGTCCACTTTATGGGAGGGAATTCATGCCTAGTACTAAGAACCTAGTCAAAAGCCTATGGCGGGGCTGGAGAGATGGCTTAGCAGTTAAGGCACTTGCTGTGAAGCCTAAGGACCTATGTTCCACTCTCCAGATCCCATGTTATCCAGACACACAAAGGTGAAGAAAAGCACAAGGTCACACATGCTCACTAGGTGGTGCAAGGATCTGGAGTTCGACTTCAGTGGCTGAGGCCCTGGTGCACCAACACCTCTCTCTCAAAAAATAAATGCTTGTGGCTGGATTAGATACAGGCACTGGGGAAGCAACGACTGTTGATTGGCAAAATGGACATATTATGATCATCAAATTGTCCTCTACATATTTATGTTTATGCCCATAGACTAGTGCTGTGCTCCCCTTTGGCCAGAGAAGATTCTTTTTGCGGATGGAACAGTGACTACTGGGGAGATTCAAAACTCTCCAAAACACTGAGAATAAGTTACTATGGAGTGCTTAGTGCTCAATGAGACATCTATATCACCCATTCTAAAACTCAGGGAACATTGTGGAAGAGAGGATGGAAAGAATGTAAGAGCCAGAAGATGGGGAGAAATGCTTTGAAACGCTGGCTTCTGGACATGATATGGTTTTTTCATTCATGGCCTCACAGTTACTATCATGAACTTCTTGATGCTGGATCCATCCACATTACATCATGTATGTTGGAGGAAGGCATGAAGCTCTCATCCCTCCTGAATAATAATTAGCAGCCAATGATTTTGAGGACAATGGGAGACATTTTCTTCCGTGATGCAGTCACTCATAAATTGCATGTGCTCTAATAAATAAACCCCCAAACATTCTTATGCAGGCAACCCTAATTAAACTCAATGGATCACACAGACTAGGGAAAAAAAAGACATTAAAGTAGAAGAGGGGCTAGCTGGAGAGTGAGAAGGGGTTCAGTGGAAGGGGGACAAGGAGGGAGGACCAGAGAAGGTAATGGGAGGAGATTGTGTTCAAAAAATATACTACACACGTATAAAAATCATCAGTAAAAATCCAGCTTGTCATCAGGTTAACACTTCTAGACCCTGCCCCTCCCCTTCCTAGCTTCCTCTCCTGCCTTGCTAGGTAATCTACTGAAATGACAATAAACTTTTTGTTCAAGTTGTAACAAAGAATGCCAGTTCCAATGTTCCTAGCCTCTGTTGCCTTAGCCAGCCTTTGGTGCATTACACAAAATATAGTATGAGACATAGAAAATATCATGTATGTAAATATAAGAGACCACAGTCCAGTGTCGCTGACATGGAAGCTGACTATGGTCCCTTTGAACTGCACTAACCTAGAAGAAAATTATCACCACGTGAACTGCACACCTCCTTCTAGGCCCCTTGTGAGTTTCTTCTGAGAGATTCTGCCATAGAACACAGCTGGGTAGTATCTATGCAGGAACGAGATCCCTGTAGTGCTCATCTGCAGATTTTTATTTTATTTTTTGAGAGAGACAGAGAGAGGGAGAGAGAGAGAGAGAGAATGGGAAAGCCAGGGCCTTTCAGCCTCTGTGAATGAACTCCAGATGCATGTGCCCCCTTGTGTGCTTGTGCGACATTGCATGCTTGCATTACTTTTGCATCTGGGGATCTGGAGATTAGAACAAGCATGCTTAGGCTTCGCAGGCAAGCGCCTTAATCGCTAAGCCATTTCTCCAGCCCTCATCTGCAGATTTTTAAAGAAAAGCCAGGAGTCTATTTCCTGAATTTCTTGGATTCTCAACATTGCCAAGTAATTTTTCAAAGGTGTAAATGCTATGTAAAATATATCAAATCCATTATAGGAACCCTATCTAGCCTTATGACTCCCAGTTTACAACCTCCACACTGTATATTGCCCCAACCATGAAGAGGTCACAAACTTGTGGGGAAACAGATGCATAAGCAACAGCCAACTGTGACTTCTCTATGGGATGACTACAATAATGAGTACAGGGACTGTATCCAAGATGAACATAACAGAGATTGGCTAAATGAATTTGAGGCAAAAAAAAAAAAATGGTAGCTGTAAGACTTGTCAAATAGAAGCACTTGCTTGAGTTGGTGAGTGAAGGCTGGCGAGCAGCCATCCACCCAGAGAAACAGGACATAGGGAGATGTGAAGAGTGAGAGAGCCTGGCATTCTTGGACAACAGTGGGACCTGAAGTTCTTTATGTTATCAGAGAGCTTGTAGAGGAGCAATGAACTGTGAGGTGGGGCTGTCCAGTGGGAACAAGATTTTGGATGACCCTGTGGGCACTCTTGATTTGTTGATCATAAACCACTCAATCGGAAGAGGAAGAAACAAGATAGGTACTTGTGATAGTCAGGCTTTGGTTACCAACCTGACAGGATTTATAATCACCATGGAAACTACTCCCTGGACATGTCTGTGAGGAAGTATCTAGATTGTTAGTTGAGGTGAAAGGATCCACTCCAACCATGGGTAGCACCCTGTCGTTGGCTAGGGTCCCAGACTGCAGAAGAGGAGCAAGATGAGCCTCCACATTCATTTCTTTGTCCTCACCATGGACACAGTGTGACCAGCTGTCTGATGTGCATGTAGCCATGCCTTCCCACCATGCCTTCCTGCCATGACGGACTGTAACCTTGAACTGTAAGCCAAAATAAGCCCTTCCTCTTTAAGTTACTTCTCCATGGTAATAATAAAGAAAATGAAGCAGCGCTTTACAGATTGCAGTGGTTAGAAGAGTGTGACCAGCATCAGGAAGATTAATCAGAAAATGATTGCAAACACTCAGGAGGAATGTCAAAGGCCTGGCCTTCTTGTAAAAGAGAAGAAGGGGGTAAATATGTGAGAAGAAAATAGGGTCAGGAGTGTCACACAGTCAGTTGCTTCTGCAGGGAGGGAGGAGAAGACAGGCCCAAGGAAATGTCCATGAAGCATGGGCAGTGTGTGGCAAGTGAGTCCTCAAATAAAATTCCATACAGCCAGAAAAGTCTACTAGCTAAAGAGCTGATTATTCAATAATAGTAGTAGTCGTCATCTATTTATAACACAAACTTTAAAAAGTAGGGGAATTTGAGGCAGATTACAGGAAAAGCTCCAAACATATTCAGTAAATGTTTCAAGCAAAATCAGAAACATGGAAAATAATCTGGCATAAAATAGGACAGGTAACTAAAGATGAGATATGAAGACAGTGATTGCTGCCCATGTGCGCTCACTTAGAACAGAGATCTCTGGCAGCCAAGACGAGGGATGCAGTGGTTGCAGAATAAGAAGCGGCTGCTGTGCAGTGACAAAGGCCTGGGCTTTGGAGGCTGAAGGGCCAGGGTTCAAATCCCATGTCTGCCAGGCACTGTGTGACCTGTGCTTCTGAGACTCAGTTCCAGCATATGGAAAAATGAAGAAAATAATCTCATTGCTGATGATGTGTAAAGCCCCTTGGCTCACCGTCTCCCTTCAATGATACTATTGCTGAGACACACAAGTGGTACAGGCCTCCGGCTGTTCAGGAGGCTAAAGCAAGAAAATCACAAATTCAGAATTTGCCTGGGCTTCAGAGGGAGTTCAAAGCCACTCCAGGCAACTTGGTGTGAACTTGTCTCAAAATTAAAAAAAAAAAAAAAAAGTAAAAGTAGATTTGGGAATATAACTCATGACTGAACATTTCCTAGCATGCTCACAGTTCTAGTGTGAGTATAGGGAGGGAAGGAAGGAGAGAGAGAAAGAGGAGGGGGAGAGAAGAAGGGGAGTTAGAGAGAACATTACTGTTATCTTTCCAGAAAATGAAACAGAAGGAGCAACACTTTACAGCATAGAGAGAAAAGGGAATGAACAACTTTGTACACAGTAGGTCACTCAAGTAAATAACAAACTAGACTGTGCCCAAGCAAGCCAAGAAAGGGTGCCCTCGAAATCTGAACGCTCTCGTCTGTTCCTTCGAGGAGGCCTGCGTTATTTATTTTCAGTTGAGTGAAATCAAAAGTCTGCAAGTGTTCCACGGGTAAAAACCCTGCTCCTTCTCAGTTCCAGCACCCGTGGACAGTGTTGAGTGTTACCCAGAGGGGAAAGAATCCTTCACACACATCCATATGCCACCACAGGCCAGGATGAGGAAGGGGTGTGAAGAACAGGGAAATAGTACCCCTCACTTGAACCTCTTCTGAACTTGTAAAACTCTCTCCTCAGCAGAAGTTGGTTCAGTAGAACACACAGGAAGACACACACATAGTCCTCCCCACTCAGCAGTCATTAGTGTTTGTGTGTGTGTGTGTGTGTGTGTGTGTGTGTGTGTTCATGTCATGGTGTGGGTCCCTGGATCCTCAGTGCTGTGGTTCCCCAAAGGCGTCCAGGCAACCGTGGAGAGCAGGGTCCTGAGCAGCTCTGAGCATGACGAAAGAACCACTTTCGGGAGGCAGTCTCTGTGAACAGCTTGGTTTACTCAATAGGAAAATGGGTTTATAAGCAGTTGAGTGCAGGAAGAGGGTCCTAAGGGTATTGGTGGGTTCAAAGGTTGCTAGCCAATGCCTAGGGATGTTCATATCAGCATTATGGAGAGGGTCAGGTGCACCATGTAGGGAGAGTCAGGTGATCTACATAGTGGTGGGAAAAGGGCCACAGGGGGATGGGCTGTGTGAAGGCTGCTGGCTGATAAGCAGTTTCCTAGGCAACTGGCCACAGGTCACAGGACTATGGGCAAAGCCTCAGTTCAGGTGTGCCGGGCTTGGAGAGGGAGTGGCCTCCTCCTGTAGCCTGGGGGGTCCTTAGCCATGCCTGGCAGCTCAGGGCCCATCTCCTGAAGGCTGCAGCCTGTGCCTGACAGTGCCTGACATCCTGGTGTCTGTGTGGAGATCAGAAGACGATCTTGTTTGAGACAGGGTCTCTTGTTCACAGCTGCAAATGGCAGGCTAGCTGGTGCACCAGCTTCTAGGATTCTCCTCGTCCAGCCTTTCCATCTTACGTGTAAGGGCACAGGGATTACAGATGTTTTGCATGGGTTCTGGGAGTCCAAACTCACGTTAACCACTGAGTCACCTCCCAAGCCCCACTGTGCTTGTCTTCAACAAGAAGGCACTGGAACCTCCTAGAAGTGACAAAGAAACAGTGACAATAAGCCTCAGCTTTAAGACACTTAAGCAAAGCTTCTTCTAGCTGATACTCGCTGGTGGTTTGTATTTTGTCCCAGACGCTACAAATGTAAGCATATCTTCTGCCCCTTAGTCCCCTTAGGAAGAGTCTTCTTTTTTTTTTTTTTTTTTTTTTTTTTTTTTTTTTTTTTTTTTTTTTTGGTTTTTCGAGGTAGGGTTTCACTCTAGCCCAGGCTGACCTGGAATTCACTATGGAGTCTCAGGGTGGCCTCGAACTCACGGCGATCCTCCTACCTCTGCCTCCCGAGTGCTGGGATTAAAGGCGTGCGCCACCACGCCCGGCAGGAAGAGTCTTCTTAAACCACCTGCACTCATCTCTGAGTCAAGCTCTGGATTTGGGCCAGTCTCATCCTTAACTGAGAGTGAGACCCCACCACACCCCTGGCATGCACCTCCTTAGCTCTCACACCAAGAACCTGTTTAGCTTGGCTGATCTTCCCCAGTGGTTTAGCAGCTCCAAATCACCTACTGTTTATGTCAACACTGAGGCTGGATAATCGTTTTGCACTCTGAGTCATTTCAGGGGTGGCCAATTCATTGTCATCTCCCCCTACCTGCCCTGGGCATCTGAGAGTCCACTCTCCTACATCTGTTTCCTATTCCTGGCTGTCACGGGAGTGATGTGAAATTTTTGCCAATATAAAACCTCTCTATACTTCTGTGTTATCATTCATTTAGGAGTATCAATAGATCTCTCTTGTGATGCCAATGTCTAGCATTTTACTTAATTATAAAGATTGTTCACTGGCTAAGAACTATAGGTAACAAAAAGATGTCTATAAAAAAACAATGTAGGGCTTCGGATATTGCTCAGTGGTTAAAGGTGCTTGGTCTACAAGCCTGCCAACTTGAGTTCAGTCCCCAGCATGCACATAAAGCTGGATGCAAAGTGGTACACAAGTCTGGAATCTTAACATACTTATGGCAATGAGAGGCAGAGCCGGAATCCCAGAGCTCATGAGCCAGCTAGATGGGCCTTTCCATTGGCAAAACAAGAGAAACTTTGTCTCAGAGAAGGTGGAGGAGAGGATCAATGCCCCAGGGTTGTCCCAACTTACACACACACACACCACACACATGCACCATGGCACACATGCTCCCATACGTGTATATACAAACATACACATGCATAAATAAATAAATAAATAAATGGCAGTTTGTCTTTCTTTCCTCCATTAAAAGCTATCCCAACTCATGACAGATGTATAACAAAATATGTAGAATCGAATGTAAAATTGTATTTTCTAAAGCAAAGTTATTCAGCCCTGTAGTGGTTTGAATGTAATGTAAAGTGTCCTCCACAGCCTCATGTGTTTGTGATTAAGCCTCATCCCTGATCAACTGGTGGAACCTTGCTAAAGGAGGTGTGTCACTGGGGATGGACTTGAGGTTTATTAGTCCAACCCACTGGGTGCTCACACGTAGCTCTAATGCCTCCCTGCTGTATATGAGGATATAAGCCAGCTTCCTGCTCATACCACGCACACTTTCTCTGTCCTGATGAAACTTCCTCTCAAAACTAAGCCACACAAACTGCTTTGGGTTGGGTGTTTCGTCTCAATAATGAAAACGTAACTGCAACACGTCCCATATATGATAATAAACAATCAGGAATATCTATACGCATTCAACACACACATGTTGAGCATCTATAGTGTATTCATTGGATGTAGAGGAGTAACAAGAGAAATTCATTTTGGTTATTGGGAGCCACAGACATAATTTACTATATCAAAACATTCGGAATGCTATAGCAACTGTATTGTTTTCAACGGAGAGGGAGTGAAACTTAAGAGAGGAGATGGGTCTTGAGCTGGACCCTGAAAGTGTGAAGAACACGCTGGAGACGTGGCATTGTGAGCCGAGGACTCAGCTGAGCCAACCCGTCCCTTCCATGGGAGCTCCTAAGGTAGTGCACAGCAGATGACGAGGCACCAAGAGGTGGACTTAGACATGACAGAACAATGGGTAACCAGGGCAAGCTAACCCAGAGGACGTGGGCATCAAGAAGTGGACTTAGACATGAGAGAGAACAATGGGTAACCAGGGAAAGCTAACCCATACTTGGGTCATGAAGGTCCTTGCATGTCACACACAGTGTGGCTTTTCCTGAGGAGCCATCAGTAAGTATCTCACGAACAGATCAGAGAAACAATTCCACCACGGTCTAGCGTGATGAGTGACTGAGTTTCCTTACAGTAGTGTGCGTGGCTCAAAGGCACCTTCAGTGCTGAGCAGCCCAGCCCTGCATGGGAGACGATTCATGAAAGTTACAGCCCTGGAGCTCCCTGCTCAACATGCACACAGGTCGCTCCACGCAAGTGTTCCTCTCTCCTCTCTCCCGAAATTTCGGGGGAGCTTTATGAACCTTAGAACAGATTTCTGAGTTTCCTGAGCCTCAAAGTTTCCATGAGCTTCCTGTGCCTTTTAAGTCTTGTTGGATTTTTGAGTCTTAAAGGCCTCCCGCCTCTAGGAGGAAATAGCTGCACAACACACGTATCAAAAACAGTTCACTGGATTCTCAAGGTAATAAGGAGTCATCATTTCTTTTTGTTTTTTTTTTTTAACGTAATGGAGTACAGGAATAGGAGGGAAAGATGGAAATCAATTAGGAGCCATATGACCAACAATAAGAGTAGCATGAAGTGATGGCAGTGGGAATCAGGTAAAGAAGGGTTGAAAACTACAGAGAGAGAGGAGGGCCACTAGGACTTTTCGCCAATGAGACTGGGGAAAGGAATTACAAGTGGGATGGGAAGAGTTTGACAATGCTCCAAAATCGTCCAACATGGGCCTCTGGGATGTCAGTGATCAAACTATGAAACAAAGCAAGGGCTAAGAAGTGTAGTGGATGGTATGGAGAGATGGAATAGGGAAAATTACTCTAAAAATTGCATATTCATGATGAAATCAATCACATGACATTCTCAATTTTTTTCATTCCCTAAAACTATAATTCAGAGCAAATGAAATAGAGGAAAGAAGAAAGGCAAGGAGGGACGGACGGAGGGAGGGAAGGAAGGAAGAAAGGAAGGAAGGAAAGAAAGAAGGAAGGAAGGAGAGACTTGCAAAAGGCATATTTTGATTATTTCATATTCTGCCTTTCCTCCATTTGTATGTTATCCTTTCTGCATCTTTGCCAAATCCAAGGGTATTTTCAATAACCAGGTCTCACTAGATTCAGCAAGGTACTGAAATACTCCTAACTTTACAACCAATTTCCAGAAATAACATTCTAAGATATGGAAAGAGGGGGACAATAAAAAGGCAATGATCCAATAAGAGAGCAGTTGCTTACCCCCTAATGAATATGCCACTATTGCACCAGTGGATACATCTTGCCTGGCCAGCCAGTCGTGTAGCTTGCAGGGTCTACTGCTGGTTAGGACTGTTGATGACTTTTCTCCCCCATCAGGATACATAGCTCTTTACAGCACTGACACCTAGTCAGCAGAGAGCAGATTTCCAGCTTAGCTCCAGGTTGATTTATCAGTGCCCTGCAACCAACCCTTGTGGTATCTTCAGCAATAGGGTCTTACCATCAGTGTTGGTGGACAACCAAGAGCCTTGGAAACTGCTTGTATTATTTGGGCTCTTAATGACCTCCCTGACCATCAACTCACTGGAAGGTAATCCACCCCTGGCACTAGGATTTTTCTGCATAATGGTGTGTCCAAAAACATGCTGACATGGATGATGGAGAAGGGTGATAAAAGAAGGAATGTATCAAAATGGAAAGAAGAAGTCCAGTGGAGGAGGGTTGGGGTAGAGGAAGAGAAGAAGGTGGTAAGAATGGATTCTGTAATTTTTTTTTTTTCACCACGATCCTCATATCTCTGCCTCCTGAGTGCTGGGATTAAAGATGTGCACCACCACATCCAAGCTGTAAATTTTTAATAAAACTTTGTAATTACAGAAAGGCAATGGTGTTTAAATCCAAAGTTCCAAGCCAACTGGAGAGACTCAAAACTTACGAATGCACTGAGAATAAGTGACTGTTAAGTGCTCAGCACTAATGAGACATCTATATCACTGGCTCCAAGAATGTTGCCGGAGACTGGGGGGAAGAGAGAATGGAATAGGAGGAAGATGGGGAGGAGTGTTTTGGACCACTGTCCTCTGGACAGAAGGTGGTTGTTGCATTCATGACCTCATAGCAACTGATGTTACCTGCACAAGACCTGCAAAATTTTGGGTCCATAATATTCCATCATGCATAATGGAGGAGGGCAAAAAGGAACCTCAAAAGAGAAGGAATACCTGGAAAGAAGAGTAGAAAGGATTGGGGAAGGGGGACAAAAGGAGGTAATGAAGGGTTGGAGAGATGGCTTAGAGGTTAAGCGCTTGCCTGTGAAGCCTAAGGACGCCGGTTCGAGGCTCAACTCCCCAGGACCCACGTTAGCCAGATGCACAAGGGGGCGCACACGTCTGGAGTTCGTTTGCAGTGGCTGGAGGCCCTGGCACGCCCATTCTCTGTCTCTCTCTCTCTCTCTCTCTCTCTGCCTCTTTCTCTCTCTGTCTGTCGCTCTCAAATAAATAAATTTTAAAAAAAGAGGTAATGGAGAGCTGGAGAGATGGCTTAGCAGTTAAGGCACTTGCCTACAAAGCCAAAGGACCTCAGTTCAATTCTACAGTACCCACGTAAGCCAGATTCAAAAGGCTATAAAATATTTTTTTAAAATTAAAAAGAGGTAATGGGGAGGTATTATGATCAAAATACATTATGTACATACACAAAAATTATCAATAATTTTTTAAAAAGGTTCCAAGTCACTGGAATGGCAGATATTGGTAAAGGTTCACACCGGTGCTGTGGTGAGGAGCAGGCTGGATGGGAGGAAAACAGTGATGAGCTTCCTGTCATTCTTAGAGAACAAAAAGGGGAGTGTGAGCTGCGATGTGACACAAGCCAGCACAGCAACCTATCTTCACATTGTACTGTCCCACATTGCCTGGTGGCTTTATGTTCCTAAGAATCAGGTGATTCTCGCACACCTTTCAAGACCCAGCCCTCATTCACCTGGTTGTCCTTTCGTCACGTGTGCACTGACTGAGCGATTTCCTATTCGTTTTGTGTATTTCTTTGTGTCCTCCGTGCTTGTTTCCTGTCCTGGGAGGACTGCAGGAACCGCAGTCAACACTTCCATACGCGGGATCTAACGGGGGAGGAGCGTGGAAACACTCACAACAATACCAAGGAGGGGGAAGGCTATCTTCAGTGGAGGCCACAGAGTCCAGACAAAAGCTCTGACACATGGATTTCGGAGCCTGGGCTTGAACCCATATTGATGTAACTTTGAATTTTAAATATAAATCACTACAACTAGATCCTATAAAAAGACACAGGACTAGTCAGAAACCTGTATCTGGGTCCAGTCTATCTAGAAAGGCCTCTTCAATTAATCCCTACGAACCTTCTGGTGTGTTTCTATGAATAAAGAAAGTGAATCACATGGAAGAGTCCTGTGGATTCTGCTACCTTTAAAAACACAAAGAAATGGCGGCCCAGAGTTCTAGGGGAGACAGCATGGAAGAATGCTCAATTGGGAGTCCAGTCAGTGTTCCAGACAGCAATAACCTCAAATGTCATTTCTCCAGTTCACTCCTACATCCCTCACGGACACACCCTTCCTGTTCCATGCACACTGCACTGCTCCCAGTCCTCACGTCCTTCCTGTTCCAGTCACACTGCACTGCTCCCAGTCCTCATATCCTTCCTGTTCCAATCACGCTGCACTGCTCCCAGTCCTCACGTCCTTCCTGTTCCTGTCACACTGCACTGCTCCCAGTCCTCACGTCCTTCCTGTTCCGTTCACACTGCACTGCTCCCAGTCCTCACATCCTTCCTGTTCCAGTCACACTGCACTGCTCCCAGTCCACACGTCCTTCCTGTTCCAGTCACACTGCACTGCTCCCAGTCCTCACGTCCTTCCTGTTCCAGTCACACTGCACTGCTCCCAGTCCTCACGTCCTTCCTGTTCCAGTCACACTGCACTGCTCCCAGTCCACACGTCCTTCCTGTTCCAGTCACACTGCACTGCTCCCAGTCCTCACGTCCTTCCTGTTCCAGTCACACTGCACTGCTCCCAGTCCTCTCTTCCGTCCTTCCTGTTCCAGTCACACTGCACTGCTCCCAGTCCTCACGTCCTTCCTGTTCCAGTCACACTGCACTGCTCCCAGTCCACACGTCCTTCCTGTTCCAGCCACACTGCACTGCTCCCAGTCCTCACGTCCTTCCTGTTCCAGTCACACTGCACTGCTCCCAGTCCTCACGTCCTTCCTGTTCCAGTCACACTGCACTAGCTCCAGTCCTCACGTCCTTCTGTTCCAGTCACACTGCACTACTCCCAGTCCACACGTCCTTCCTGTTCCAGTCACACTGCACTGCTCCCAGTCCTCACGTCCTTCCTGTTCCAGTCACACTGCACTGCTCCCAGTCCTCACGTCCTTCCTGTTCCAGTCACACTGCACTACTCCCAGTCCACACGTCCTTCCTGTTCCAGTCACCTGCACTGCCCCAGTCTCACGTCCTTCCTGTCAGTCACACTGCACTGCTCCAGTCCTCACGTCTTCCTGTTCCAGTCACACTGCACTGCTCCCAGTCCTCACACGTCCTTCCTGTTCCAGTCACACTGCACTGCTCCCAGTCCTCACGTCCTTCCTGTTCCAGTCACACTGCACTGCTCCAGTCCTCACGTCCTTCCTGTTCCAGTCACACTGCACTGCTCCCAGTCCACACGTCCTTCCTGTTCCAGTCACACTGCACTGCTCCCAGTCCTCACGTCCTTCCTGTTCCAGTCACTCTGCACTGCTCCCAGTCCTCACGTCCTTCCTGTTTCCAGTCACACTGCACTGCTCCCAGTCCTCACGTCCTTCCTGTTCCAGTCACACTGCACTGCTCCCAGTCCTCACGTCCTTCCTGTTCCAGTCACACTGCACTGCTCCCAGTCCTCACGTCCTTCCTGTTCCAGTCACACTGCACTGCTCCCAGTCCTCACGTCCTTCCTGTTCAGTCACACTGCACTGCTCCCAGTCCTCACGTCCTTCCTGTTCCAGTCACTCTGCCACTGCTCCAGTCCTCACTCCTTCTGTTCCAGTCACACTGCACTGCTCCCAGTCCTCACGTCCTTCCTGTTCCAGTGCACACTGCACGGCTCCAGTCCACACTCCTCTCCGTCACCTCCTCCAGCAACTGCACTGCTCCCAGTCCCTCCTTCCTGTTCCTCCTGTCCTCACCCTCCTGTCCCACACTGCACTGCTCCCATCCCACGTCCTTCCTGTTCCACCACTGCCTCTCCATCCTACTTTCCTGTTCCAGTCACACTGCACTGCTCCAGTCCCACGTCCTTCCTGTTCCAGTCACACTGCACTGCTCCCAGTCCCACTCCTTCCTGTTCCTCACACTGCACTGCCCAGTCCCACGTCCTTCCTGTTCCAGTCACACTGCAGCTCCCAGTCCCTCCTTCTTTCCTCCACTCACTGCCCCAGTCCCACCTTCCTTCTCACACTGCACTGCTCCCAGTCCTCCGTCCTTCCTGTTCGCACACTGCCAGTCCCCTCTTCCTGTCCGCCACACTGCACTCCCAGTCCACTCCTTCCTGTTTCACACCACTGCTCCCGTCCCCGTCCTCCTTCCGTTCCTGCCATCCACTCTCCGTCCCTCCTCCTGTTCCAGTCTTCAGCACACTGCACTGCTCCCAGTCCTCACGTCCTCCTGTTCCAGCACACTGCACTGCTCCCAGTCCTCACGTCCTTCCTGTTCCAGTCACACTGCACTGCTCCCAGTCCTCACGTCCTTCCTGTTCCAGTCACACTGCACTGCTCCCAGTCCTCACGTCCTTCCTGTTCCAGCCACACTGCACTGCTCCCAGTCCTCACAGTCCTTCCTGTTCCAGTCACACTGCACTGCTCCCAGTCCTCACTTCCTTCCTGTTCCAGTCCACACTGCACTGCTCCCAGTCCCTCACGTCCTTCCTGTTCCAGGTCACACGGCTCACTGCTCCCAGTTCCTCACGTCCTTCCTGTTCCAGTCACACTGCACTGCTCCCAGTCCTCACGTCCTTCCTGTTCCAGTCACACTGCACTGCTCCCAGTCCTCACGTCCTTCCTGTTCCAGTCACACTGCACTGCTCCCAGTCCTCACGTCCTTCCTGTTCCAGTCACACTGCACTGCTCCCAGTCCACACGTCCTTCCTGTTCCAGTCACACTGCACTGCTCCCAGTCCTCACGTCCTTCCTGTTCCAGTCACACTGCACTGCTCCCAGTCCTCACGTCCTTCCTGTTCCAGTCACACTGCACTGCTCCCAGTCCTCACGTCCTTCCTGTTCCAGTCACACTGCACTGCTCCCAGTCCACACGTCCTTCCTGTTCCAGTCACACTGGCACTGCTCCAGTCCTCACGTCCTTCCTGTTCCAGTCACACTGCACTGCTCCCAGTCCTCACGTCCTTCCTGTTCCAGTCACACTGGCACTGCTCCCAGTCCTCACTCCTTCCTGTTCCAGGTCACACTGCACTGCTCCCAGTCCTCAACGTCCTTCCTGTTCCAGTCACACTGCACTGCTCCCAGTCCACACGTCCTTCCTGTTCCAGTCACACTGCACTGCTCCCAGTCCTCACGTCCATTCCTGTTCCAGTCACACTGCACTGCTCCCAGTCCTCACGTCCTTCCTGTTCCAGTCACACTGCACTGCTCCCAGTCCTCACGTCCTTCCTGTTCCTGTCACACGTGCACTGCTCCCAGTCCTCACGTCCTTCCTGTTCCAGTCACACTGCACTGCTCCCAGCTCCTCACGATCCTTCCTGTTCCAGTCACACTGCACGCTCCCAGTCCTCACTTCCTTCCTGTTCCAGTCACACTGCACTGCTCCCAGTCCTCACGTCCTGTCCTGTTCCAGTCACACTGCACTGCTCCCAGTCCCACAGTCCTTCCTGTTCCAGTCACACTGCACTGCTCCGTCCTCACTCCTTCCTGTTCCAGTCACACTGCACTTTCCCAGTCCACACGTCCTTCCTGTTCCAGTCACACTGCACTGCTCCCAGTCCACACGTCCTTCCTGTTCCAGTCACACTGCACTGCTCCCAGTCCACACGTCCTTCCTGTTCCAGTCACACTGCACTGCTCCCAGTCCACACGTCCTTCCTGTTCCAGTCACACTGCACTGCTCCCAGTCCTCACGTCCTTCCTGTTCCAGTCACACTGCACTGCTCCCAGTCCTCACTTCCTTCCTGTTCCAGTCACACTGCACTGCTCCCAGTCCACACGTCCTTCCTGTTCCAGTCACACTGCACTGCTCCCAGTCCACACGTCCTTCCTGTTCCAGTCACACTGCACTGCTCCCAGTCCTCACGTCCTTCCTGTTCCAGTCACACTGCACTGCTCCCAGTCCTCACGTCCTTCCTGTTCCAGCCACACTGCACTGCTCCCAGTCCTCACGTCCTTCCTGTTCCAGTCACACTGCACTGCTCCCAGTCCTCACGTCCTTCCTGTTCCAGTCACACTGCACTGCTCCCAGTCCTCACGTCCTTCCTGTTCCAGTCACACTGCACTGCTCCCAGTCCTCACGTCCTTCCTGTTCCAGTCACACTGCACTGCTCCCAGTCCACACGTCCTTCCTGTTCCAGTCACACTGCACTGCTCCCAGTCCACACGTCCTTCCTGTTCCAGTCACACTGCACTGCTCCCAGTCCTCACGTCCTTCCTGTTCCAGTCACACTGCACTGCTGCCAGTCCTCACATCCTTCCTGTTCCAGTCACACTGCACTGCTCCCAGTCCACACGTCCTTCCTGTTCCAGTCACACTGCACTGCTCCCAGTCCTCACGTCCTTCCTGTTCCAGTCACACTGCACTGCTCCCAGTCCACACGTCCTTCCTGTTCCAGTCACACTGCACTGCTCCCAGTCCACACGTCCTTCCTGTTCCAGTCACACTGCACTGCTCCCAGTCCACACGTCCTTCTGTTCCAGTCACACTGCACTGCTCCCAGTCCACACGTCCTTCCTGTTCCAGTCACACTGCACTGCTCCCAGTCCTCACGTCCTTCCTGTTCCAGTCACACTGCACTGCTCCCAGTCCTCACGTCCTTCCTGTTCCAGTCACACTGCACTGTTCCAGTCACACTGCACTGCTCCCAGTCCTCACGTCCTTCCTGTTCCAGTCACACTGCACTGCTCCCAGTCCTCACGTCCTTCCTGTTCCAGTCACACTGCACTGCTCCCAGTCCTCACGTCCTTCCTGTTCCAGTCACACTGCACTGCTCCCAGTCCACACGTCCTTCCTGTTCCAGTCACACTGCACTGCTCCCAGTCCTCACGTCCTTCCTGTTCCAGTCACACTGCACTGCTCCCAGTCCTCACATCCTTCCTGTTCCAGTCACACTGCACTGCTCCCAGTCCTCACGTCCTTCCTGTTCCAGTCACACTGCACTGCTCCCAGTCCACACGTCCTTCCTGTTCCAGTCACACTGCACTGCTCCCAGTCCACACGTCCTTCCTGTTCCAGTCACACTGCACTGCTCCCAGTCCTCACGTCCTTCCTGTTCCAGTCACACTGCACTGCTCCCAGTCCTCACGTCCTTCCTGTTCCAGTCACACTGCACTGCTCCCAGTCCACACGTCCTTCCTGTTCCAGTCACACTGCACTGCTCCCAGTCCTCACGTCCTTCCTGTTCCAGTCACACTGCACTGCTCCCAGTCCACACGTCCTTCCTGTTCCAGTCACACTGCACTGCTCCCAGTCCACACGTCCTTCCTGTTCCAGCCACACTGCACTGCTCCCAGTCCACAACTGCTCCCAGTCCACACGTCCTTCCTGTTCCACTCACACTGCACTGCTCCCAGTCCACACGTCCTTCCTGTTCCACTCACACTGCACTGCTCCCAGTCCACACCGTCCTTCCTGTTCCAGTCACACTGCACTGCTCCCAGTCCACACGTCCTTCCTGTTCCAGTCACACTGCACTGCTCCCAGTCCACACGTCCTTCCTGTTCCAGTCACACTGCACT
Organism: Dipus sagitta; assembly: GCA_036346955.1. NCBI lineage: Eukaryota > Metazoa > Chordata > Mammalia > Rodentia > Dipodidae > Dipus > Dipus sagitta. Next base: position 319,658,109 of record CM070770.1, read on the forward strand.
GCTCCCAGTCCACACCTCCTTCCTGTTCCAGTCACACTGCACTGCTCCCAGTCCACACCTCCTTCCTGTTCCAGTCACACTGCACTGCTCCCAGTCCTCACGTCCTTCCTGTTCCAGTCACACTGCACTGCTCCCAGTCCACACGTCCTTCCTGTTCCGGTCACACTGCACTGCTCCCAGTCCTCACGTCCTTCCTGTTCCAGTCACACTGCACTGCTCCCAGTCCTCACGTCCTTCCTGTTCCAGTCACACTGCACTGCTCCCAGTCCTCACGTCCTTCCTGTTCCAGTCACACTGCACTGCTCCCAGTCCTCACGTCCTTCCTGTTCCAGTCACACTGCACTGCTCCCAGTCCTCACGTCCTTCCTGTTCAGTCACACTGCACTGCTCCCAGTCTCAGTCTCGTCAGTCACCTGCACTACTCCAGTCCTCACGTCCTTCCTGTTCCAGTCACACTGCACTGCTCCCAGTCCACACGTCCTTCCTGTTCCAGTCACACTGCACTGCTCCCAGTCCTCACGTCCTTCCTGTTCCAGTCACACTGCACTGCTCCCAGTCCTCACGTCCTTCCTGTTCCAGTCACACTGCACTGCTCCCAGTCCTCACGTCCTTCCTGTTCCAGTCACACTGCACTGCTCCCAGTCCACACGTCCTTCCTGTTCCAGTCACACTGCACTGCTCCCAGTCCTCACGTCCTTCCTGTTCCAGTCACACTGCACTGCTCCCAGTCCTCACTGTCCTTCCTGTTCCAGTCACACTGCACTGCTCCCAGTCCTCACAGTCCTTCCTGTTCCAGTCACACTGCACTGCTCCCAGTCCCCACGTCCTTCCTGTTCAGTCACACTGCACTGCTCCCAGTCCTCACGTCCTTCCGTTCCAGTCACCACTGCACTGACTCCCAGTCCTCACCGTCCTTCCTGTTCCAGTCACACTGCACTGCTCCCAGTCCACACGTCCTTCCTGGTCCAGTCACACTGCACTGCTCCCAGTCCTCACCGTCCTTCCTGTTCCAGTCACACTGCACTGCTCCCAGTCCCTGCTACCTCCCTTTCTCCTGTTCCAGTCACACTGCAACTGCTCCCAGTCCTCACGTCCTTCCTGTTCCAGTCACACTGCACTGCTCCCAGTCCTCACGTCCTTCCTGTTCCAGTCACACTGCACTGCTCCCAGTCCACACGTCCTTCCTGTTCCAGTCACACTGCACTGCTCCCAGTCCTCACGTCCTTCCTGTTCCGGTCACACTGCACTGCTCCCAGTCCTCACGTCCTTCCTGTTCCAGTCACACTGCACTGCTCCCAGTCCTCACATCCTTCCTGTTCCAGTCACACTGCACTGCTCCCAGTCCACACGTCCTTCCTGTTCCAGTCACACTGCACTACTCCCAGTCCTCACGTCCTTCCTGTTCCGGTCACACTGCACTGCTCCCAGTCCTCACGTCCTTCCTGTTCAGTCACACTGCACTGCTCCAGTCCTCACGTCCTTCCTGTTCCAGTCACACTGCACTGCTCCCAGTCCTCACGTCCTTCCTGTTCTGTCACACTGCACTGCTCCCAGTCCTCACGTCCTTCCTGTTCCAGTCACACTGCACTGCTCCCAGTCCTCACATCCTTCCTGTTCTGGTCACACTGCACTGCTCCCAGTCCTCACATCCTTCCTGTTCTGGTCACACTGCACTGCTCCCAGTCCTCACGTCCTTCCTGTTCCAGTCACACTGCACTGCTCCCAGTCCACACGTCCTTCCTGTTCCAGTCACACTGCACTGCTCTCAGTCCACACGTCCTTCCTGTTCCAGCCACACTGCACTGCTCCCAGTCCTCACATCCTTCCTGTTCCGGTCACGCTGCACTGCTCCCAGTCCACACGTCCTTCCTGTTCCAGTCACACTGCACTGCTCCCAGTCCTCACATCCTTCCTGTTCCAGTCACACTGCACTGCTCTCAGTCCACACGTCCTTCCTGTTCCGGTCACACTGCACTGCTCCCAGTCCACACCTCCTTCCTGTTCCTGTTACACTGCACTGCTCCCAGTCCTCACTTCCTTCCATTTTCTGTCATACTGTGCTGCTAGTCATCATGTCCTTCTTTTTCCAGCCATGATTCACTACTCCCAGTCCCATTAGTCTGCTTTCCTTGTATTTCAGCCCTTTTCTTGTACAGCATTGTACAAAATCTCTTCCTCAAAGTCCCCTTTTCTCCAGGTCAAGTGGCTCTTGTCTTCTCTGCAATAATGGAGACTATGTCAACATAACCTTCAGCAGGCTATTGGGAAAATGATATGAAATGGCCCATGTTATATTCTCACAGTGGTATCTGGCTATGGTCAGCACTCTGTACACTCTAGCTATGTCTCCAGATTCACATCTTGTGTCACCACTTATAGTAAACTTTTCTTCAATCTCTTGTTCCTCCCACATTCTGTGCCCATTCCCTATTCACAGGTTGAACCCCTAAGTGTGTCTCTGTCATAGTAGTAATGACAATTTTGTTGACTGCTAGGTGCAGGCCCTATTCTAATTTCTTATATTTCATCCACTCATGAACACTATGAGGTGACTATACTATGATTCCCAATTTAGAAATGAGCAAATAGTTAAGCTATTTCCTAAGTCTAACAGCTAGGAGCTGGCCAATCAAATCTCAGCCTAGAATTCTCTGGTTTGAGAATCCATATCTTACACTTGTCATGTTGTATTTATTTATCATTTTTGTTGTTTGTATTCCAAGATGCTGTTATTGTTTTCCCTTGGCCTTACCCCTATCATGCACTATCAACATTTTCTCAAAATGTTTGACAAGTTAATAAGTATCTACATTCCCACCATACAAAAAATGAACACTAGAGAATCAAAATTTAAAATATAATGTTGATCCAGGAGAGCCCAGGGATTGTAGTTCCCTCTTTTCTGCTTATTTTGATGGCTATGAGCTGGCTCTGAATCGTAACATGTTCTGCCTGACTAAAACTCGATGTAAAGACAGGCTCAAAGTGCTCATAAACAGTCGTGGGGTGGTCCACAGCCATTCTGACCCGACAGAGGGGAGCAGGTGGGCTGCAGTGGCTTATCCCTGTAAGAACTCTATTTAACAAGGAAAGCAACCAGAGGCTGACTCGTGCCTGGATTGCCTCACCTCTTCTTCTGCCAACCCATGTCCGTCACTCCTCTGAACCCCAAACACCCCTCCTGTGTCCCCTGACTCACCTCCACATTCCGGGAGACTATTTAGACCACATCGGGGCTGGAGTTGTGGCTCAGAGGTAGAATAGAATCCCCAAGGCCCTAGGCTCTATCCTCAGTATCACCCAAATCAAAGACCATGTCAGTGTGCCCATTATCATGTGTTAATTCCAATCTGGACTTTGTGTTTTATGACCATAGCTTGTCTCCTGCATTAAATAATAAAAAAGAAAACTAAGTTCAGTTGACTAGGCCAGTATACGATAGACCTTCAGTAGATACTGATTGGATGGATGGGTGGATGGGTGAATGGATGGACGGATGGTTGGGAGGATATATGAGTTAAAGGATGGTTGGATAAGAATAAAAGGCTAAAAATAATCCACAAAATTGGCTGAAACTCTCTTATTTTTTAATTTTATTTATTTATTTGCAAGAAGAGAGATATAGAGAGAAGAGAGACAGGCAGTGATAATGGATATATCAGGGTCTCCAGCCACTGCAAATGAACTCCAGATGCATGCACCCCTTTGTGCATCTGGCTTTATGTGGGTTCTGGGAAATCAAACCCATGTTTTCAGGCTTTGCAGGCAAGCACCTTTAACCATTGGGCCATCTCTTCAGACCTCTTCTTTTGTTTCCATCCTACCCAGATGCCTGGCCCCTCCTCAGTGATCTGACCTGTCCGGGGACACACCTCTGTCTGTCAGAGCACTTATTGTAACTGTACAGCATCCATGGGTAATGTGATTGCTCCTCCCTCTCCTGTCCATGGCAGCTAGCATAGAGCCTGGCACGTCACACACACTGACCAAAGGTTAAGTTCATCCACTCAACACATACTAACTGTTCCAAGTTTTGTGCTAGTATATCATAATGTCTATTTACGTGTTATCCTGACCTCTCTGAGCTTCCTAGGTCCAAAAGGCCTGGCCATGAGTTTTTAACAAATATTACCCCTGCCCCATTCTGTAGGAAAGAGTCTCTTCACCATTCATTCGCAATCAGCTAAACCATCTGCACCCTACCCAGTCCTTAACTGAAAAGATTTCATCCCCCACCAGCCATGAAATCTTTGAAACTGAACAATCACAACCTCATGAAGGAAACATGGGTCACCCTGAGACACTGTCAAGACAAAGCCCGTCTCTCACAGACCCTGCTATGACCCTGTCCTGAATCTAGTGACACTACGTGGCAGTCCCTGTCCTCCCCATCTGGGATGAGTATGTGTGACTGGTCAGTTGCTGTGAGTCGTCTCTGTCCAGGGTCAGGTATCACATGTGACTGTCTCATACTCCTTATAGAAGTCTTCTTTACCACTGGGGTTAACTGGATAACAGTGAGGTGCTGGCATTCAGCTGTGACTGAGATAAACCAGGCCATTTCTCACCAAAAGCTAGTGTATGTATTCTAATGAGATACCAAGTATGCCAGCTTCCTCTCTGGAAGTGAATTCTGAATTCCTAAAATGGAAGCAATCAATACAGAAAGTGGGAGGAGGTGAGCTCTGGTGAGAGCAGCTCCACAGGGGCAGGCATTCACATGCACATGTGTGCACAGGCCAGAGGAGACTCTTGGGTGTCATCTTCAAGGGCCAGCCTATTGACGTTTTTGTTAAAAATATTTTATTTGCTGGGCGTGGTGGCACACACCTTTAATCCCAGCACTGGGGAGGCAGAGGTAGGAGGATCACCATGAGTTCGAGGCCACCTTAGACTCCATAGTGAATTCCAGGTCAGCCTGGGCTAGAGTGAGACCCTACCTCAAAAAACCAAGAAAATATATTTTTTACTTATTATTTGAGAGAGAGAGAGAGAGAGAATGGGCATGCCAAGGCCTCTAGCCACTGAAAACAAACTTCAGATGCATGTGCCACTTTGTACATCTGGCTTTTCGTGGGTACTGGGGAATCAAACCTGGGTCCCCAGGCTTCACAGCCAAGTATCCCTACCTCTAAGCCATCTCTCCAGCCGCTCAACATTTTTGAGACAGGATCTGTCACTGGCTGGAAACTCACCAAGTAGGCTACCCTGGCTGGCCAGCAAGCCCAGAGACTCCACAAACCCTTTCTCAGCACTGGATGAAAATCACACATCGCCATGCCTGGATCATTCTGCACAGGTGCTGGGATAGAGCTAGGGTCTTCATACTCACAAGGCCAGCACTTTGTGAACTGAGCTACCTCCTCAGCCCCACAGCTCGCTTTTGAGATGAACTCTGTGCCTGGCGTTAGTCTAGCCATGAAGATGAAGCAGACTAAGTAGAAATTCCTAACTTCGGGGAGCTTAAATTCTGGACTGCTCTCTTTCACTCCTGTACTGGCTTCATGTTTTTATGCATTCTTCAGTTCCATTCGCACATTTCCTTATGTGCCTCTTAGCTAAAGAGGCCTCCGCTGCTTGTCTGCCTCTCCTAGGTGTAATGTAATCCACCCTGCTTTCCTTTAAACACAGCAGCTAACATAAAGTGCAGAACTAATAATGCCAAATTAAAGCTGAGTGAAATCATTCACCAAGCCAACAAATGTCGCTGCTCGAGGCTTTATACCGATATATTCTAAGGACTGAACTTTCAAGTGCTGCCTTCTAGAAGAAGTAATCATAAAATTGAACACTGCATGTCCTTTCTCCTCCATGGAGGATCAGCAAACTCTTTCTGTAAATACCCAGAGAGTAAGATGTTAGTCGTACAGATCAGTCTCACAACTGTTATATCTGTGGTCTCAGGCAACAGGAAATATATAAGGAGAGCTGTCTTGTGGGAAAACTGTATTCATGGATATAGAAATTTGAATTCTGTATCATTTTACATATCACAAAATGTTGGTCATCTTTTAATTTACTTTTATACAAAATTAAAACTCTAAAACTCACTCGGCCTGCAGGCCCAAAACAAACACACAACAACAAAAAATTAGCAGTAAGGTCTAATCAGTCCGTGAACAGTTAGAAACCTGGAACTAAAGGGCCAGAGTTGTGGTTCAGTTGGTAGAGTGCTTGCCAAACCAGACAAGGCTAGACAAATCCCAGCACTGCATAAACAAGGTGTGGAGGAGCAGGCCTGCAATCCCAGCGTTCGGCTGGTAGGAGGCAGGAGGATCAGGAGTTCTAGGTGATTCTCAGCTACGTAGTAAGTTCAAGGCCAGGTTGTGACAGCTGTAAAAGGAAGAATGGGATGACAGAAGGAAGAAATGGAGGGAGAGGGAGAGAAGGAGGAAGGGAAGGAAATTGAAGCTGGAGGGAAAATGTGTAGCAAATAAGAACGTGCATGTTCAGCCCCCATCCTCTCAGTGATGACTGAGCACCTGATATTTGCACAGGCCTGATGCCCACAGGTTCTGAGGAATTCTGAGACCAAATGAATTGTCTGAGTGAAAACTGAAAAGATGCCTCTACTAGATCCCCATGTCACTGATAAAATGATCTCACACCTGCATCAGTAAGGACAAGCCATTAAACTCCCAACCCATCAAAGGACCAGCTTTACAATACAGAGCAAAGGAAAATAACCATGGTGTCTGCTCAGTGCAGTATTGTTAAACATCTGTAACTTTGTTATTTCAAAACCAAATGTCTCAAACAAGGCAAAGCACACATTCCTCTCTCAGGGTTACGTACCCACGATGCCAAGTTTGAAATTTCCAAACAAAGCTGCTTTTGAGTAATCTGAAGACAAAAAAGCATTTGAAAAATTTCTGAACTGCTGGAAAAAGATAGCCTTTTTTTTTTCACCTTTAGATAACTCTGAAATGGGTAAATGGACTTACATTTACTTTCCAAAATAAATCCATTTGGGGCTGAAACTAAGAAAGAGAAGCCACAGAAATCCTCTATGAATTCCATTAATAGTTGCTGATGCCAGGGATTTGAAGGGGGAAAAAACTGGGAATCCAAAAAGTTGGGTTTCTAACTCCTAGTTGGCTGAGACCAATTCTTAGGAGCATATATTCTCTGTAAAAATGAATCCAGAGTAGAAACCTGGTACAATATGGTAATATGACCAAACTGAATTTGGTCTTTTCCAATGCAATTCCTCCATCAACCTGGAGTAAGAAGTTAGAATCAAGTGAATTAAAGAGAACTTCCTTCCACCCAAGCAGAAGTCAAGGTGACAAGGACTATGTGGGAACAAGGGGCCATAGACTAAGCAGAGTAAAGATGGCACCCAGCAGGAGAGGCCAGTGATGAGGAGGGCCCCTATTGCAAAGAACAGAGGAGCAGTGCCCATGGGAATTCAGTTGCAGATGGTGAGGCTTATACAATAAATAAATGTATTGGGATTTAAAAACCAACTTCTCAATAGAGGAGAAAGGATCTATAAATACATAAGAGACAGAAATAGAGTATACCTGGTGGTGTGGGGTTAGGATTGGAGACATCAGTGTGAAGTCACAATTCTCAATACACATTATAGATAACCATAGATATAAGCACGGGTCCCTGTGATGTGGCTTTAATGTATCCGCCATGAATTCATGCACTGAAATGTAGTCCCCGTGGTGCAAGAGGACAGCCACTAAGCGGGATCCTTGGGTGGCCATCTCCTCACAGGCACACACAAACTACTTTCACAAGAAGCACAGGGAAGAGACCATAATGTCTAGCTTTCATATCATCTCTATTGTGAATGTGTCAGGACGTAAACGTAACAAGAACATGGTGTGCAGAGCTGGAGCTTCTGTAGGTGATCCAGAGTTACCAGGATGGAGCCCCTGCGGCTTAATATTGTTGGCTTATTAGTTACTTTTCTCATTTCTGTGACAAAAGCAACTCAAGGAGGGAACAGTTTATTGCGGCTCACAGTTTTCGGGTACCATTCGTCATGATAGCAGGAGCATGAGGTGGCTGGTAGCATTGCATCTACAGGCAGAAAGCAGGGAGAGATAAATGCTGGGGCTCCCCTCACTTTCTCCTTTTTATACAACCTGGGACCCCAGCTCATTGGATGGTGACACCCTTATTTAGGGTGGGTCTTGTGTCTTCAGTTAAACCTTTTGGAAAATCCCTCATAGGCAGATGTGTTTTTATGGTGGATTTTAAAGCCCCTCGAGTTGACAATGAAGATGAACCACCACAGGTGGCTTTCCAAGAAGAGAGGAGACCCAACACACATGCACATTTCCTGTCTTTGCCACCAAAACAGCCATCGCCAAGGCTGGGGAGATGGCTCAGTGGAAAAGAGTGCTTGCCACAAGCATGAGGGTCTGACACAGGCTGAGACTACCTAAATTTGAATTTCCAGGATACACATGAACAGCTGGGCATGGCCATGCATGTCTGTAACCCCAGTTCTGTGGGGAGCACAAACCAGAGAATATTGGAGCTCCTGAAAATTGTAGCTTTGTGTTCAGAGAGCGTCTGTCTGAAGGGAATTTGCAGATGAGTGATAAAGTGATACACGAAGGACACCCGATGTTCTCCTTTGGCCTTCCAGTGCCTGCAAATGCATTTGTACATACATGTGCGTATACCACACATGCACACACACAAACATCAGACCACACCACACATACTACACGTTAAGAGAAAAAGAGAGAGCCTGTCTCAAAGAAGGTAGGAGAACACAGATACCTCAAAGTTGTCCTCTGACCTCTATACACACACCATGAAACACACACACACACAAAAAAAAAAACACAATACAACACAATTAATTTTAAAGGCTATCACCAGATGGCCAGATGATGAGCCACAGTAAACTTCTTTCTTACATAACTTACCAAGCCTACCGTATTGTGTTACTAGCAGCTAACAGTGGACTGATCCAGATGTAGACACATTCCTGTGTGTCTGTGGGTACATGTGCATAGATGTTCCATATGCTTTGTGCACTGAGAAAGCCACACCAAACACTGCAATGCCCTTCTCCACCAAGCACAGGCAGGGCTCTCAGAAGAAAAGGCTGGGGACATGGCTAGAGCTGAACAAGGAATGGGAGACGGAACCCAGAGGCGAGGAAGTGTTCGGAGAGCACCGGGGCTGTGGCAGAGGGACTCAAACACCAGATTTGCCAAATCTGGGACGATCTGACCTGAGCGTCAAAATCCTACCAGTCACATTTCTCATTGTTGTCACCAAATACCTGACAAAAAGCAATTTAAGGGGGGAAGAGGTTTGTTGTTGCTGCTGTTGGTTTTGGCTCATGGTTTGAGGGCACACTGCACAGAGGGAAGATGAGGCAACAGGAGTAGCTCTTGGCGGTGGTGCAGGGAGCCTGAGATCTTTTGCTCTCATCTGGGCAGATTGAGATGCAAAGTAAGGTGGGGGTGGGATTTCTTCTGGCTTTCTCCTACTTTCCCTTCATTCAGCCTGGGCCCCAAACCCATGGGATAGTGTCACCCATATTCAAGATTGGTCTTCCCTGTTTAGTTGATCCTCACTGGAAATAACTGCACAGACATACCCAGGACTGTGTCTCCTCAGAGATTCTAAGTCCAGTCATGTTGACAGTGAAGACTGAGCACCACAGAATTCAATAATGATAACCATGAATGCTAGACCTATTGAATACAGAAGAAAACAGGACTCTGCTCAGCTATTAATTTTTAAAAGTCAATGAGGAGGGCTAGAGAGAGCCAAAGGACTCAGGTTTGATTCCCCAGTATCCACGTAAGCCAGATGCACAAGGGGGTGCATGCATCTGGAATTCATTTGCAGTGGCTAGAGGCCCTGGAATACTCATTCTCTCTCTGTCTGTCGCCTCTCTCTCTCTCTCCTTGAAAATTATATATATATATATATATATATATATATATATATATATATATATATATTGCTCTTCCTACTGCCTTGCCCAACAAATAAACAGGGACGGCATCCACTCCATTCTTTCTTTTTCTTCTTTTTTTTATTTGCTTGTGTGTGTGCATGCATGTAACAGGCACTACATTCCTTAATTATTGAAATGAGAAACCTGATCACAGGTTTCTGTTTCCTAGATCTTTCATCTTCCAATCTGACCTCTGGATTTTCTCCATTTAGTTCTAGCTTGTGGCACTGCCTAATGACATCATCTAGTCTTTCTTCCACCACCCTCTTTTAAAAAAAATTATTTATTTGTTTGCAAGTAGAGAGAAATAGATAAAAGAAATGTTTAGAGAGAGAAAGAGAGAGAGAGAGAGAGAGAATGGGTGCTCCAGGGCCTCTAGCCCCTCCAAATGAACTCCAGATGCATGAGCCACTGTGCAGCTGGCTTTACATGGGTACTGAGGAATAGAACTTGAGCTGTAAGGCTTTGAAGGCAAGCACCTTAACCACTAAGCCATCTCTCCAGCACCCACCAGCCTCTTTTAACTGCCCCATCCCACGCTCCACCGGTGGTGTCTCTGAAATGCAAATGCGATTGTTGCTCACAAGCCTTGGGCACCTCAAAGATTCCTTATCACCTGCAGATTAAAAGCTAACATTCAGTCATGCTACACAGGGCACGCGCTAACCTGGTCCAAGGTCTAGGCGGGCAGCAGTGTTTGTCTCTGCTCTTCATGCTGCATCAGTGGCAGAGTCTGGCCCATTGTGGGCCTTCAGTATACTGTTGTTTTCCTCACACTCCTTATCTGCAGCCTCACTCATGCTATTCTCTCCATATTTGTATCTCACCCACCTCTCCCAGGAGCCCTCACATCCTCTCTCCTAGAAGCTTGGCCCACAACTGGCTTTTCCAGCTCAGATCTCAGCTCAGATATCACCTCCTTACAGAAGTGCATCCTTCTTGTCCATCTGCTTGAAAGTAGCCTCATCCAAACCCTTATCGTAACATGTCCATTTTTGCTTTTCTAAGATATTAAATTCCTTGGCACTGCCAGCTCTTTTTCTGCTTGACCAAAACATCTCAGTAGTTTAGAGGGGAAAGAGTAGCCTCCGTGTTTCATTCTTCTCTACCTCTGCTCAGTTATGCCTGGGAGGACGGGGCTGTGTGGCTAGGACCACCCCTGCAGCAAGACCTGGCATGCGACAGTTCCCCTGAAAAGAAGTTGTGAACAGCACGCACCATGGTTTACATGTTTAATACTTAGCACTTAGTGTTGATGTGCTTGTTTAATATCCTGCCAACTGTATTGTTTGATGATGACTGGCTCCCTTCATCATCTCTTGTGCTCGCGTGTATAGCACTACAATCGTCGGTCTAGCAAAGGTCTCATAGGCGTCCTCAGATCGTTAAAGGGATCCATGGCACAAAATATTAAGGCCTCCCATCTTCCTCAGACCTCCTGAGGGCATAAACCATGTTCACTGCTCTGTCTATAGGAACCAGGATGATGCCAACCAGCATAATGCCTAGCATACAATGGTAAAAAAAAAAATCTGTGCAAAAAAAATAATAATAATAAATAAATGAGTGTTTAAATCTCTGGCCTCTAAAATGTGCCTGGCCTATGAGAAATGACTCAATGGAAGTTGGTTTTTTTGTTTCTTTGCTTGTTTGCTTTTGGTTTTTCAAAGTAAGGTCTCACTCAAGCCCAGGCTGACCTGGAATTCATTACGTAGTCCAGGGTAGTCTTGAACTCACAGTAATCCTCCTTCCTCTGCCCCCCAAGTGCTAGAATTAAAAGTGTGTGCCACCACTCCTGGCTTTCAATGGAAGATTTTTTGTGTGTGTTTTGTTTTTGTTTTGTTTTGTTTTGTTTTTGATAAATAACTCAACTTCTGAAGTCCCCATTTGCTGGCCCACAGCCCTGCTCCTTAAATCTCCTCAAGTTGATTCCACATTCCAGTAGACTGAAACAAGGAATCATTTATCAAGTAGGCTGGTACATTATCAACAACCAATTTTGACAACAATGCAGTCACTCATAAATTACTTCAAGATAAACACCAGGCCTTGAAGCGAAGTACAGCCAGATTAATGAACAGTTCCAGGGTCTAATGAGCGGCTTCTAACATCTGGCAACGTCCTCCAGTGGGAATTCTGCTGCACTGTGGAAGGGCCTACTTGTGAGACATCCATGTTCCAGGCCCTGCATACCACATATTTTCAAACCAGCTGTTAAGAGTCAGTGAGGCAGTCTGAGGACTTGGGCAGATTACCTTGAATGCCAAGTTAGCTGGCTCCGAGGGACATACGATCTGTGAGCTTTCTTTCCTTAGCCCAAGGAACTAAGCAGCTGAGCTAAACACCTCAGCCACCTGAGTGGATTCGGAGCCTCGAAGGAAGATAGGAAGGACACAAGACAGAAGGAACAGACAGGAAACCACAGTGACCCAGAACTAAGCAGAGAGAAAATTCTTGAATAACATCCTTGATATTTCACTTCCTGCTTGCAATAATGCCAAAGATCCTCAACGTTTTCACCTCCTTCCGTGCTCCACCCAAGCAGGCCCTGACCCTTGAGCCAGGGCTTAACAGCGGACAGAAAGGAAGGTCAAGTCCTCAGGCATCTTACAAGATTGCTGGCAATGATCGCAAGAATTCATCCAGATTCTTTTGTTTTTGCTATAATATATTTTGAGTATTCTTTTGCCAACTTTATTTGAGTTTTGCTTTTGATCCACCCAAGAGAATATAGGAAGTCCAGAGTTCACACCCTTTTTTTTCCCTCCCCAGGAAAGACTATCTTGACTTTCAGGGACCGTCCAGACTCTGACATGCCTCAGGGGAGAAGAATGTATAAAGGACTTGAATGCACAAAAATGAAAAAAACAAATGGCCAGCTGTGGTGGCGCATGCCTTCAATCCCAGCACTTGGGAGGCAGAGGTAGGAGGATCACCGTGAGTTCAAGGCCACCCTGAGACTACAGAGTGAATTCCAGGTCAGCCTGAGCTAGAATGAGACCCTACCTTGAAAAACTAAAAATAAAAAAATTTAAAAATTAAAAAATAAATAAATTGAGTTGGGTATTTTACATCTGCTATTTAATTTAACTTCCAGAAATGGATATTCAAAATTTAATTTAGTCATCTTCATTCTAACTCACCTTCAAAATTAGCCCTCAGTACACTCCTGAGTGAAGAGAAAGGAATTGGTAACATTCATTACTTAGCACACAGTTACTCTGTGTAATTCTTACTCAGGGTTGATTATCAGGCTAATAGGTTGCTGCTCTTGTCATGCAAGCAAAACAGCTAATGGGATACTGTGACGTTAGGGGTCTATTTGTCAATATATCTGCACCAGGAAGGCACTGTGTCATGGGCAGCACGTGTGGATCGGAGGAGAATGGTAAGTGTCCTCCTCCTGGCTCATCTGCATGTTTCCTTAAGACACAGTTTCTCACAGAACTTGGACCTGAGTCAGACTGACCAGCAAACTCCTGTGATTCCCCCATCTCTGCTCCTCACAGGACTGAGGTTAGAGGCCATGCCCAAGTTTTTTACATGGGTGCTGGGGATTGAGTTCAGGACAAATCAGGCCCTCTCAGCCCCTCGTGTTTGTACAGCAAGCACTCTTACCTACTGAGCCATCTCTCCAGGTTTAATGTCTTTTGAGATCATCTTTGTCAACGTTCTGGTTAATAATATGTCTGCCCGCACCATTCCTATTATTAGATGTATGGATGTCCCTGTTGGTCTTGAGTGGTTTAGTGTTGGCAATGCAGTAGGGAATATAGTGGTCTTCCACAGCGCTCATAGCACCTCTGTGTCTATTTCACTGACGCTTGCTTTGTCACTGTAATTTGTCTCCCACTCTCTATACAGTGCTGAGCATGAGGGTGACATGCGGAGCTTGGGGGCACGTTCTGTCACTGAGTTACACTCCCAGCCCAGCTAAGTGAGCACACCTTGCTCTCTATAACCCATTCCTGCTGGGACTTCAGCAAATACTTTTACTCAAAGAATAATGGAATTAAAAACTCAAAATCCAGGCTCCAGGCAGACACAGCTAGGGTGGGCTTGAAGACCTGCTCCTGGTCATCAACCCCTTCAGCAGCAACAGAGAAAACCAGCACAAGGACTGTGAAGCACTGTACCTGCACGGTGCCATGACACAGGTGTCTCCACGCCCCTTCAGAATGCGCACTGCTGATGAGACCTGACAAGCACCTGCAAAGGTGTACCCCTGCACACTCACTCCCTCGTCCACAAAACACTGGCCTGATTACTGTAAGTACCCCCACTCTTGTGAGAACTTCAGAAAAGGCACTGAAATAATATGAACTGCATCAAAATATACTAATTCTAGGCTGGAGAGATGGCTTAGTGATTAAGCGCTTGCCTGTGAAGCCTAAGGACCCCAGTTCAAGGCTCCATTCCCCAGGACCCACATAAGCCACATGCATTAGGTGGTGCGTGCATCTGGAGTTCATTTGCAGTGGCTGGAGGCCCTGATGCACCCATTCTCTCTCTCTCTCCTTTCTCTCTCTCTCTCTGTCTCTCTCTCTCCCCTTTCTCTCTCTGTCACTTTCAAATAACTAAATAAAAATTAAAATATATATATGAATTCCCTCACTAAAGAAGAGATAGGGAAACTATAATGCTAAATCCAGTTGAAAAACAAATCTTGGCGTTTTTCAAGGCAGGGTCTTACTCTAGCCTAGGCTGACCCAGATCTCACTATGGAGTCTCAGAGTGGCCTTGAACTAACTCACAGCTGTCCTCCTACCTCTTAGGCCTCCCAAGTGCTGGGATTAAAGGCATGCGCCACCACACCCAGCACTGAAAATATTTTTAACCTTTGTAGTCATCCAATATCCTGGGATGTATCATCAAGAGAATATTCTCACATAAAATTGGACAAGATAGCCATCCCATCACAGGCATAACTCTTAATATAAAAATACAATACATGTGAAAAAAAAAAAAGCAAAACATCCAAACTCCTCCACAAGCTCATGATCCCCAGTGATCACTCCAAAGATATTGAAGTGGATGAATGCCAGGCAGAGAAGGCAAAAGAATGATTTTTAAAAGATAATGAATTCTGAAAATGCAGAAAAACAACTGAACAAATTAAGAAGGACAACACAGGACATGATTGTGAAGTTTAGTTAGGAGAGTTTGGGTTTGTTTTTTTTTTTTAACCTTGGAAATAAAAAAACTCAGTAAATCAAATAAAAGAGCCTCACCGGGCATGGTGGTGCACGTCTTTAATCTCAGCACTCAGGAGGCAGAGGTAGAAGGATCACCGTAAGTTCAAGGACACCCTGAGACTAATTCCAGGACAGCCTGGACTGGGGTGAAACCCTACCTTGAAAAACAAAAAAATAAAAATAAAAATAAAAATAAATCAATAAATAAAAGAGCCTCATTGGACAGCCTTATGAATGGGACTAGATCAAAAATTCAGAATTTGGAGGATTGAAGACAATATTAATGAATTAGAGTTTTTATATTATGATAAAGAAATTATAAAGACTGATGGGGCACAATTAATAAACAAACTTGTTTATTTTGTAGTGGAACTGGCTCTAAAGTACAGAGCAAAGGCAGACCTGTTTCATGAAATGATGATGGGAAACTTCTCAACGCCTTTAGGAAGATTTTGACATCCAGGTACAGAAGGTATTGAGAATGCCAAATAAGCACAGCCACAAAACAACTTCCCCATGCAATAATTATAGTTAAAATGTCAAGTGGGCTGGCAGATGGCTCAGTGGGTAAACCACTTGCCACCAGAGTGCGGGTGAGCATGATGACCACCTGTCAAGCCCAGCACTCAGAGGCAGAGACTGGGATCTTAGGGCAAGCAGGCTGGCTAGACTAACAGAATCAGCAAACTCTGCATTTATATAAGAGACCTTCTTGCCTCAGTAAACAAAGAGAAGTCATGAAAGACACTCAATATCAACCTCTGATCTCCACATGCAAATGCATATGCTCATGTACCCTCATGTGTGCTTACACACACATTGTCAAGAGTACAGAACAGAGAAGGAATCGAAAGTTGTGACAAGTGCCATCTCACTCTCAAACACAAACCCACAGGAACAGTAGATTTCTCAACAGAAACTCTTTAAAGACCAGGAGATCAAGTAAAGACACATTTCTGTCCCTAAAAAGAGGACAAATACCAACCTAGATTACTATAGCCAGCAAAATCATCCCTTCAAATTAGGGGAGAAAAGAGGAATTTCTATGATAAGTATAAGCAAACTCAGAGAATTCCTGACCACTAAGCCATCACTGCAGAGCATGCTTAAAGAAATCCTACACCACATGCAAAAGACGACACAGGAAAGAGGAAAGCCCACAGCAGGAAGAGAGAGATGGGACTAGAAAGAGCCAAATACTGAAAACCCTGAAACCAAAATTGGATAGAAACACCAAAAAAAAAAAAAAAAGTAGGAAACTATTGATCCATTCCTCTGCTTAACATGGATGCAAAATTCTCAATGAAATACTTGTAAACTGAACTCAACAACACATTAAAAAGATCATACATTGTGCTCAAGTTGGCTTCACTTCTGGATGCAAGGATTAATCAAAACACATAACTCAATAAATATAATAAACAGAATCAAGGACACAAATCACATTATCATCTCAGTAGATGTGGAAAAGGCATTTGACAAAATTATACATCCCTTCCTGATAAAAAGCCCTGAAAAGATTAGGTATAGAAGGACTTATTCCTCAACATAATAAAACTATGTAGGACAAACCCATCATGAGTAAGTTGGTTTCCACCTCTGCTATCCTATTACCATACCATAGAAAACCACACGACACATATTCTAGAGTAAACAGCAACAGGAGGCAATCAGACTGGACTTTTAAGAAAATTTCAGACCTATAAATGACTGTGCAAAGAGAAATACCCCTAAACACCCTCAGAAACTGAGGCACTCTGGCATATTACTACAGCAGAGTTTTGCTTAACATGACTCATAGGCGGGATCTTTTGAACTGATTCCAAGTGTATGTACTTGACCAACAATTCCTAACTACCTACTATATCTCATTTACTAGCATGTATTATACGTGATGTATTTTGTTATAACATTTTCATCCTACTATATCTCATTTACTAGCATGTATTATACGTGATGTATTTTGTTATAACATTTTCATCCATATATAATATATTTTGATTTATATTCACCTCCTGTTGCCCTCTCTTGTCCCCCTCCCTCTCCTACTGATACCAAGTATTCCCTATTCTATTTTCATGCTTTTTAAATTTTTTTTGATTTATTTTATTTGAGAGAGAGAGAATGGGCACACGAGGGCCTTCAGCTGCTGCAAACAAACTCCAGACACATGTACCACCTTGTGCATCTGGCTTACGTGGATCCTGGGAAATCAAACCTGGGTCCCTTGACTTTGCAGGCAAGCGCCTTGACCACTAAGCCATCTCTCCAGCCCTTCATGCCTTTTTTATGTTTGATAATCCAGTGAGTTTCACTGGGGTTACTTACAGGAGCATGGGTACCTTTTACCAGTGGCTACACCACACTCCATCCACCTTCAACCATTAAGGACAAAAAGACGTTCAGGGAGGAGTGGGACCTTATGATCCCCTCCCCTCTCTGTGACTGGATTTTCACAGGTGCAAACTGATACAGGTCTTGTGCAGGTTCTGAAGCAATTCTTACAGCTGGGGGAAAAAAAGAGGAGAAAAGGGAAATCTGCTTCTACCATGCATACCGCACACTAGTGAGAAGTCACTGCTGCGTGAAAAAAGAGGTTCCTCTTCACAATAGCTGTAAGAGGCACAGAGGAGGCTTCCTCGGGTAAATCCCCTTTACTTAGCTAGTAGATTTAGCCACAAGCTAGCTTTGTGAAGTCTTCGAGGCAACGCGATATTTAGTCATCCTTTTCTGTCAGATATGCAGCTTGCCCCTCGCCTTACCCTGGCAGTTGGCTGTGGTGTTAATGGACCCTCAGATAAGCATCAGAACCAGTGGCTTCTCCCTCAGAATCCTCTATTTTTGGAACTAACTGCAAAGGAAACATGGGCTCTACCATGACTCTGTAAAAAAAAAAAAAAAAAAAAAAATCTGCTGATCTTTCATCTTCCCGGCCCCATGCTACATTCTCTTTCTTACCCACCCACCCCCACAAATCACTTCAGCCAAAAACAGAAAGCTAGAAACTTGATTGTTTTCTCTCCTTTGTCCTTTCTCCACCGCAAATTGTAGAACAACAAACCACATCTTACCTACGTGGAACGCACATGAAATGTTTTCTTTTTGATATTAAAGAGTCCTCTCACCAACTAGGTAAGCACTGGCCACGCCGCAGAGCCGGAATGTTATTGCAGAACACAGAGGAGCACAGATCCGGGGCTTTTCCAGAGTCGTGTCAAAAAGACCCAACACCGGCCACGAGATGAAGATCCCATGTACAGTCAGAATGTGGACTGCATCAGCACGCTCACTCTCTTAGCTACAGTGTCAGAGAGGCTGACCGAACTACAGAGTCTTTTCACAATTACTTCATGAGATTCCCTCTCCACCTCCATAGCAGGGCCCAGGCTAAGATGAAACCCTGTGTTCTTGAAGGTAACAGCCATAACAAGGCAAGGAATTTTTTTTTTCGTGTGTGTGTGTGTGTGTGTGTGTGTGTGTGTACGTACTTCCCATGGTGCTTGTGTGGAGATCAGAGGATAACCTCAGGTGCTTGTCAACACCTCCCACCTTGTTTCAGACAGGGCCACTCCATCGCCACTGCATTCTACCTGGCTTGGGAGCTAGGGAATTCTCCTGTCTCCGCACACCATCTGCATTACAGATGCCAGCCGCAGGACCCAGCGTCCCATGGGTTCTGAGTATCTGAACCGAGGGGCTCACCGTGTGTGGCAGGCGCTTTATCCACTCAGACATCTCCCCAGCCCCTAACAGAAGAACCTTCAACACACTGTCAACAGAGCACGGAATTACTGGAAAGCCGCAGAGCATCTGTCTGTGCCACAGGGACGGTCTGCTGAGGCCACACCTTTCTTCCCTTCCTAGTCTAGAGGCAGCCTCGGCTTGAATGGCAAGACAGAAAAGTGGGACCCAGGAACGTGAAAATAGCCATTTGCAGCCATCTTGCAATACCAACCATTTGTGGGATGATCTGGGCTTGATCGCCACCCTCAAAACTGTATCCTTGAGCTAAGGCAGCTCATTTCAAGGCTTCACTAAAGGAATGTGACATGCTGGTCCTGTTCTGGGTTTGATTTGTTTATGGGGACAGGAGAGTCATCTCAATTATTTCTCTATTCCCCCATCTCCTGAAAAAGAGACAATCTAAGTCTTCAACAGAGCATCCAAGAAGACTAAGAAATAATAAGGTCCCCATGTAAAAAGTTCCCCATGGTACCCATTGGGATTAAGTCAATTATTAATAAATAAAAAAAAAAAACTCCAAGGCTTCCATTGTTTCCCCCTGGGTTCTGAATTTCTTTTGCCCACGGCATCCAAGGACAAGTTAATTTTATTAAGAACATTTTTAGAAAGCTAGAATGTCAGAAATTGACACTACTCTGTTTCCAGTCCTTTATTATTGGTAACATCATTAAATATTGGCTGGGCCCAAAGGCAGGTTGCACCTTTTTTTAATCTAACAGCCATTCTGTGGATAGCATTTGTTTTCCATTGCTGCCAAGGAGACAATCTGGCTCTCATTTCCTTTGAAGAAGAGCCCGTTTTGGATGAGTCAGGTCTACATGGGGAATAATTAGGTCAAACAAATGAGTCCTTCCAGCTGCCTGTGGCATCATTCAACACCCCCATGTTGAGATGAAGGAGAGATACTGGAGCAAACCCAGAGCTTATCTGTTGTGAGTTACCCCTTCCTTCCACCCAGGGGAATTTTACCAAACTGTATACAAGGCCGTTATGGCTCCAACATTTGCATCTGGGAAAGTGAAAACTGGTCCCTAAAATTGGGTGTTGCTCCCATAGTCTTTACACCCTACAGAAGAATGCTCCTATCCAATAAGGAAATGCAAACTAGTTGGCAGGCTTGGTGTGGCCCTCTGCCTTATGTCACAGTTGTTGTGGTCTCCCAGACACCTTATCCTGAGCTGTCCTGCCCACTGGCAGCAGAAAAAGGAGCTTCGGGGAGGTCACTGCAGTCACACGCCACATCTTGTTAGTTTTGCACTTCAGTTGACGGCTGGAACTCACGGTCTACGCCAGCATCTGCCCTGGCCCCTCCAGGTCTCACAGACTCCGATAGTTCAACATCTGCCCTGACCAGTGTGACACACATCTGGCACAGAGCTGGAAATATCAAACCACCACCAAGTCTAAAGATCTACCCTGCCCAGAGTTGGTGGACAAAAAGTGGTGGGTGTACAGACTGCAGTGTTGGGGAGGTGCACGCGTGTGCGTGTGGTATGCATGCATGTGTATATGAATGGGGGGGGGTACATGTTGTGCATGCATGTGCAGGAAAGAGGTTGCCAGTGGGTGTCTTTCTCCGTCACCTCTCCTTTATTACTGAGGGACGGTCTCTCACAGAGCTTGCTAGTTGAGCTAATGTATCTAATCAGCCCCTTGTCTCTACCACCCAGTTTCTGTGATTACAGAGAGACCATCACACCCACCTAGCACTGAAATGGATGTGAGGACCCAGACCATCTCCACATTTATTCTTAGACTATTTATTGTATTTTTAGATATTTATAACTTCACTCTTCTTCTTCTTCTTCTTCTTCTTCTCCCTCTCTCTCTCTCTCTCTCTCTCTCTCTCTCTCTCTCTCTTCTCTCTCTCTCTCCTGTGTCTCTCACCCTTATTAAGTTATTTGAACATTGTTACATGACCTCTTACAAATTGCACCACAAAAATCCCACCAGTTGGGAATATTGTCACTAATAGTGGCACAGGTCCCTGACCTCATCCATGGTCTAGTGACATACCTTACATTACCAGATCATGACCGTATCATGTGCCCTTGCCAAGCAATATGCTGTCTTCGAGATGGCATCACTTGATGTTGTACATCTAAGTCACTATTTGGAGCTTCACGGGCAAGTAGAATGTCTTGAGTGATGGAGCCTCCTTTGTTTTGGGTTATTCCAACTCCACTGGAAATGAGATCATCTATCTACTCTGTCTTAATAATAATAATAATAATTACAGAAACTGGGCTTGCACTGAGTAATAGAACAAAAACACTGCTCACCAATGCTTGTTTCAAAGCTGTGTAGAACTGTGGCCACATGGTGCACTGGGGGAGGGGGAATGTGCCTATAGCAGAGACAGGATCAGCACAACCCTCAAGAATAAGCCTGCACTCAACTTCTCTGGACAACTGCCTGCCAGAGGTTATCTCCAAGTAGTGTTCCTTCAGTCGTTAGGTAACGAATTATCCAGTGGCTGTGCTCCACCGCCCCCCAGGTGAACATTAGTTCTGCTATCTCTCCACTGTCCATAAACCCAGAGCCAAGAAGGTTTCTCCTCCTCAAATTCCAGGGTTATTCATATTTGCATGATGTGAAGAAGGTTCTCTTTATACTTCGGCTGGCATTGCTGGCTCGTGGTCTAGCTCTATCCTCACCTCCTGTGACCTGAAATCTCGTAGGCATAAATTGAGAATGTCAGGGCTGGAGAGATGGTTTAGCAGTTAAGGCACTTACCTGTGAAGCCTAAGGACCCAGATTCAATTCCCCAAGACCCACACAATGCCAGATGCACGAAGTGGCACATGCATCTGGAGTTCCTTTGTGCTGGCTGGAGGCCCTGGCATGCCCATCCCCCATCTCTAATAAATAAGTAAAATGAAATATTAAAAATCACTGAGAACCTCTAACCTCACATTGCTCCTGGGTCAACCCAAGAGAGAAGACATTAAAGCCTTAAATGGGGGGGGAGAGAGAGACAGCTCAGTGAGTAAAGCACTGGTTGTGCAAGCAATGAGTACCTGGTTCAAATCCCCAGAACCCACAGCCAGAGGTTACGGGGCGCACTGCAATCCCAGCATGCCTACGTAAGAAGGCAGGTGAAGACAGAAGAATCTCCTGGAAGCTGTGGGCCAGCCTGATACTCAAAGAGCTGAACAAGATGCACTGCTCAAGCAAGGGGGAAGGCAAGGACTGACATGCAAAAGTTGTCCTCTGAACTCTACATGCACATTGGCACATTGGGCACAAGTGCACCCACAAATATGACCCACACACATCTACACACACACACACACACACACACACACACACACACACCTACATGAAGAACAATCAATCTTTAAGCTCCTTCTAGCCTTTAAACAATTTCATTCCTTTGTCTTGCCTTTCCTCTTTTCTCTCTGGGAAGTGTCAGCCAGCTCATTACTAAGAATTGCGGAGTCACTCACCCCACAGGCTGGTGACGTCAGTGCGTAGGCCTCCATGAGCAAACCTCAGCCCTTCCTGAAGGCAGCCAAATTTCGCCTCTCCCAAGAGGCCCGGTCCAAGCCCTGCTGCACATACAAGATGATATGCAAAAGAAGGAAGCTACCCCCCCTCATCACTGGAGCAGAGAGGCAGCCCCAAGCCCACTGCCATCCAGAGGCACACTTGCTCTGCCAGCCCTGGCAGAGGGGCAACATGGTTCGTGCATGCATTGGGTTCAGAGTGTGCTTCCGGCTCGGGTAGAAGAGGGCATGCCCACAGGGCAGCCACTGAAGTCAGTGCTGCACTCAGTGAGGCAAGGGGAGAAGGAAGGGTCTAGCAGGCCTCTAGCAGGGCCTGTTCATTAATAAAAATACTGCCCTGGCTTGGGGCTTGGCTGAATTCCCAACAGAGTGGCTCCCTGACCCCTGCTATCATAACCAGCGTGGAGAGCCCAGAAAGTTTTCATTGCTAGTCATAGAAATGGGACAAACTCTAAAATACTATTTCCTCCCTTCCCTTACCCCTCGCCTTTAATCCATGAGTGAAAGAGTGACAAGATCTTGGACGTAAGGAAAATCCAGCGGTGTGCACGGGGAAGCTAACTCAGTTGGTAAAGAGCTTATCATACATGCATGAGGGAGTATGCTTAATCCCCAGAATTCATGTAAAATAAGTCAGGCCTGTAGTCTCAGAACTAGGGAGGCAGAGACAGACAGATCCCTGGGGCTCACTGGCCAGTCATCCTAGCCTATTTGGTGAGTGCCAGGCCAGTGAGAGACCCTGCCTCAAAAGCCAAAGTGCTCAGCCTTCCTGAGGAGTGACGCTGGAGATGGTTCTCCACACATTCACAGATACCCCTGTGCACACACACACACATACAGTCACAGGTGCACCTGTCCGTGTGCATATGCACACATACACACACACACACACACACCCCAAAAGAGAGGGAAAAAGAAGAAAATGCACTGATGTGACATATTCTGCATGCAGAAAAGCAATCAGAAGAGGTGGCCATGTGGACACAAAGTGTCTGTCCTGCCAGTGTCTATGGCAATGGGAAACAAAGCCAGGAGAATCCAGAAGTTCGCCAACAGCAGCAGCAGCAGCAGCAGAAAAGATGCTGTCAAAACAAAATGGAGGGCCAGGGAGAGGGCTCCATCATTCAAGGCACTTGCCTGCAAAGCCTGCTGCCCCAGGTTCAATTTCCCAGAACCCACATAAAGCTAGATGTACAAAGTGGCACATGCATCTAGAGTTTGTTTGCATCAGCAACAGGCATTGGCCTACCCATTCTCTTCCCCTCTCTTTCATAAATAAATAAATAAATAAATAAATAAATAATTTAAAATATTTTTTTAAGAATTAGAAAGGAAAAACACCATGAGGTTTTTCTATGACCTCCACACACATACCATGCCATGTATGCTCCCATACACCCATGCATTATACACACATTAATAAAAATATGGAATTTTTTAAAGGATATGTGGCTTGAAATCTACAACCGCTGTTTCTCTCCTTCTACTCCCACCCCAGAATTCTGCAGTAAAATGCAAAACAACAACAACAATAATAATGCTGCTTTGGGGAGGTGTGTATTTTAACTGGATTGGGAAGGAGTCTGATGCAAAGGTGACCTTCAGACTTCTCCCTTGCAGCTGAAGCAGGACAAGACCCGGTAGCCCCAAATCCCCTGATGGGGCTCAGGCTGGGAGAAAGGTGGTGAGGCTGAGCTCTTAGCAGCTCCCCTATGTGCAGACTCTGAAGGGCCTCCATTGACAACTGATGAATAAATTTTCCTTTGTGGGATAAAAATAGGCGACCTTCCCCTCCAACCCCCCAGATTCACATCCTGGGGCAAAGAACACTGCCCGGTGTCTCCTCTGTTGGCCTTCACACCGCCGTGGGAAAGAGTGCCTAGTTAAAGGCCCGAGAAATATCCTCAGCTTTGAAAATCACTCAGCGTAAGCACTCGGCCCCGGAACAGACATCCAAGTTCGGTAACGATGGGAATGCCTCTCATCACAGACACAAAGGTGACTCTCTTCACCAGTGTATTCATGCCCTTGTCCTACCCATGAAAGCAGCTTCAGAAGAATTATCTGGTAAACTCAGTTACCTAGGAGAATCCATCACATTATCCCAGAGATAGTTCTATTCTTGCAAGCCATTAGATAAACTTAAAAGAACCCATTAGCCCTCCTGATGGTCACTCCCACACCCATCTTCTGTGCACCACCCAAGTCATGTGATTTTTCTCAGTTGATTTGAAACCACTCTCGGAGCAGAACCCCCCCCCCCACCACCACCACCACCAAGGCTTGGGGTCGTAACTCATATGAACAATCAACAAAGAATGGTTTGGTTTTCAATTTCTTGCATCTGGTGTCTACTTTGTGAATGGGGGCCTGCAGCAGGAAGGGTGAGAGTCTGGGTCAGTACGTGGGGAAAGAACTTTGAGAAGCAAGAGCCGAGGGGATCAGATCATTCCCAGGACATGAGTGTCAGCCAAGAGTTTGGAAACCCCTTACGCAGCCAGTGCTGCTTCTTAGGGCTTGTCTATTTCTATTTTAAAAAAAAAAAACACATATCTGGGACCCTAGAAACTCAGAGCTTGCTTAGCCACTAGCTATTCAATTGCTGGCAACTTTAGAGAGGAGTCTATGTCCCATGAGAGTCAGACTAGAACCTTCTATCTAAGACTTCATTTTATTCATTGGCATGCGGTTTACAGAAAAATGAAGAGGAAGGTACCCTGGTTTACCCTATTCCTCCTGTTCCCAAGCATGAGTCTTCCCGCACTATCAGCATGCCCAACAGAGTGCTCCACAGATGAGCCTACTTTGATGTACCTTCATCACCCAGAGTCTGAGTTCACAGGCGAACTCACTCTTGGTGCATAGCCAATGGGCCTATAAATGCTTTTTATCCAGTGCTGGGATTGAACCCAGGGCTTT
This sequence comes from Dipus sagitta, assembly GCA_036346955.1. Lineage (NCBI taxonomy): Eukaryota > Metazoa > Chordata > Mammalia > Rodentia > Dipodidae > Dipus > Dipus sagitta. Next base: position 319,683,422 of record CM070770.1, read on the forward strand.
GCACATGCTAGGCCAACTCTCTATCACTCAGCTATATCCCAGGCTCCATTCTATGGGCTTTGACAATTAGATGGTAACCTGGACGTACCATTCCATCCATCCATCACGGAATATTCGCTATCCAAAAGCTACTCAGATTCACTCATCCAGTACATTGAAGTGAGCAGTGTAAGTGTGCAGTACTGTGGGAAGATCCCGGCTGTGAAGCTAGGCAGCTAGAAGCCATTAGCCCATGCAGCCAGGTCAGGTTACGACCTCAGTCTCTGTCTTCGCCTCTGTAAAGCTGGGATAATTGTACTTTTCTCAGATGATTCAAGTATGAAGAAGGCTTTTAAAGGAAATTACAAAAGTTGCCACAATTAACACCATTATAACAAATACCAGCTGGTTCCCTCCATCCTTGATGTGTGCTCAACCATAAGGTGGACACCATCACAACCTAGTCCTGAGGCTATGACTCGTCTTAGGTTTCCTTACTTATACATGGTAAAGGATGCCAGTGCTTAGCCCAGTTTCCCGTAATAGTTGTAATATTTAAGCAGCCATCAAATTGGTGGTATGCCAGATTATAAAGCTAAATGTTCCACACCAAATTATAAAGGGAAGTGTTTCACACAAAATAGGAAAAACACAGGGGCTGGAGAGATGGCTCAGTAATTAAGGCACTTGCCTACAAAGCCTAGGGACCAGGGTTCAATTTTCCAGTAGCCACATAAAGCCAGATGCACAAAGTGGAGTATGAGCCTGGAGTACATTTGCAGTGGCTAGATGCCCTGGTGCACCCATTCTCTCTTTCTCTCTCTCTATCTGCTTTTCTCTCTCAAAAATAAATAAATATTTTTTAAAAATAGGAGAGGGCTGGAGGGATGGCTTAGCGGTTAAGGCGTTTGCCTACAAAGCCAAAGGACCCAGTTTCAATTCCCCAGGACCCACGTTAACCAGATACACAAGGGGGCACACATGTCTGGAGTTCGTCTGCAGTGGCTGGAGGCCCTGGCATGCCCATTCTCACTCTCTCTCTCCCTCTTTCTCTCTGTCAAATAAATAAAAATAAAATATTTAAAAATTAGGAGAAACAACAGCTATAAAGTAATGAGAAGTAAACCCACAATCTCAGCTGTACACTTGCTGAGACAAAGAAGCTTGATTCTATCTTCATTTGTCCCTTTCATAGAGAAATGTAACATTATAGAAAAGGCTCATATAGAATTCTGTAATTTCAGTACCAAGTCCAGATCTTTTCCTGACACCTGAACACCATTTAAAATACTTTCTACTTTCAGTTATTGTATAGAGCACTTAAAAAAAAAACCTTTTTGAGGATTCCCTAAGGTGAGTTAAATGGTCACAATCTAAGAATTAGAAATTAGAAGTACTGAAGGGAGGTTTCCTTAGAGATTTCTCTCAATTTGTATGTGAGTACCAGATGGTTCCCTATATCTTTGATGAGCTGGGTCTTCAGTTCCAGAATAACCCTTCAGAAGAGGTGTGTTCGAAGTGTACAAATCCAGATCTGATGGCTGGTCATTGTTAGACCAAGTCAATTGAGGAGACAAGTGGTTCTAATAGGTAAAGTCCAACCAGTCTTTCTGGTCCATTTCCTTAGGGAAAGGAAATCTATCTCTAACTCTATCCCAGAACTTTTTTGTTGAGATGAGGCCTTACCATGTAATCAAAACTGGCCTTGAACTTTCTATGGAGCCCAAGCTGCCCTCAAACTCATGAGCCTCTTGCCTCACCCTCCAAGTGCTGGTACTATAGGTATGTACCACCATGCCCCGCTCATCATAGAAATTCTAAAACGAATCTTCAAAGTTGATCTTCAAATTACCATGTTTCAACAATAAAGAATAAAAAAAGAAAGGCCAGTCATGGAGAGATGGCTTAGGAGTTAAGCACTTGCCTATGAAGCCTAAGGACCCTGGTGTGAGGCTTGATTCCCCAGGACCCACATAAGCCAAGTGCGCTAGGTGGCACACGCATCTGGAGTTCGTTTGCAGTGGCTGGAGGCCCTGGCGCACCCATTCTCTCTCTATCTATCTGCCTCTTTCTCTCTCTGTCACTCTCAAATAAATAAATAAAAATAAACAAAAAAAATAGTATTACAAAATGCACCAATCAAATCTACTTGTATGCTGATTTTTTGGTGTGTGCACATGCAAGTGAGTGTGAATGCAGGTGTGTGCATGCCGTGGCACGCATGTGGCCATCAGAAAACAACTTTTGGTGTGGTGATCTTGGCCTTCCCTCTTGTTTGAGACAGTCTCTTTTGCTGTTCATGAACGTGCCAGGCTAGCTGACCTGCGAGTTTCAGGATTCTCCTGTTTCTGCCTCCCTTTTTGCCATAAGCATATTGGGATTACAGAAACTAGCACCACAGGGTCTGACTCTTCATGGGCTCTGGGGATCTGAACTCAGAAACTCACGTTTTCAAGGGCAAATGCCTTATCCACTGAGCCATCTCCCCAGTGCTGTATCCTAATTTTGAAACCTGATCTTTTAAAAATATTTTATTTTTATTTATTTGAGAGAAAAAGAGATACAGAAATAAGCAATTAGAGAGAGAGAGAATGGGCACACCAGGGCCTCCAGCCACTGCAAAGGAACTCCAGACACATACACCCCTTGTGCATCTGGCTTACGTGGGTCCTAGGGAATTGAACCTAGGTCCCTTGACCTTGCAGGCAAGTGCATTAACCATTAAGCAATCTCTCCAACCCCGAAGCCTAATCTTTAAAATATATATACATATTAAAGTAGTCATAGAGTTAAGACTTTAAAAAATGGCCTTTTTGCAAAAATTTGCACCTTAATGAATTCCAAATGTGAAAGCAGAGTGGTAAGGTGAAGTGACGTGAAAGAAAGAGCATTTACACTGAAAAGACACAAAACAGATGATGTACTAAAGGAGTGAAAGAGGCCAGGCAGAAAAGCCAGTCACGGTCCTCATGTATCCAAGTGTCACTTAGAAAGCACCCACCAGGCTTGTTCCAGACACAGCCACCTCAGGGAGAGTCTCACCTATGACTCTACCTCACTTCCCCAAAATGACTTTCAAAGTTCAGTCAAATTGAAAGCTGAAGAATAGAAATGTGGACGGTTCCCTTCCTTCTCACTGTGCCCGGTATCATATTTTACTCGAGTCTTGAAGGTCTTTAGAGAAAGAAAAACCTCCTGGAAAAACAGTATGGTTTTGTCAGGCACATATGCATCTTCTAAAAAGCCAATTGCATTCAGGCCTGTAGATACTTTATTCAGGAAAAAAAATTCTCAAAATACGATAATAGAAAATTGTCTGATATAGAATTCTAACAAATAATTTCCTTAAATTTCCAGAAAATAAAATCGGCACTGTCTTCCAGTTCATTAAGAAACACAAAGAGGCATCAGTTTCTGGGATGTGCTCGTGTGGGGCAGAATACTGAGAACATGGACACCTCAAGAAGAGAGCCGACTGTCTGCCAGGACACGGGTCACCTCCACCTCCTCCGCCAGGGCACAGAAGTCATTACAGAGGGAGGAAGCAGTGACATGAGTACTGCAGTCACGGCTAGCCTGAAAACCAGTGCCAGGGAGATGGTGACAGACACCATGGTCGCCAAAATCTCATCAAAACAGAGCCGGGCAGGAGGATCGCCATGAGTTCAAGGCCATCCTGAGACTCCATAGTGAATTCCAGGTCAGCCTGGGCTAGAGTGAGACCCTACCTCAAAAAACAAAAACAAACAACAAAAAACAAAAACAAACAGCAAAATCTCATCAAAACAGAGATCCAGAACCTTCAAAGAAAGCAACACTAAATCAGATCTCTGTCTTGCCCGCCAAGGCTCAGGGAACACTGGGAAAAGAGGCGGAGTGGAAAGATTGTAAGAGTCTCAGGGTGGGTGGACATAGCTGCAGGCACTGTGGACCCCCACCCCCTGCAAAGACTGATTGTGGCCTCCTTGGTCCCCACAATAAATACCAATAACCCCCCACCACCACCAAAGAAGACCCTCAGCAGAATTGAGGCAGGAGTAATGGGGTATAAGAGTAAAACCATTTTTTTTAATTAAAAAAAATCAATTAAAAAAATCAAGAGTATAAGCAAAAAATGAGTCCCTCCTATTTGTGCTAACTAAAGCTCCTGAACCCCTAAATTTAACACTTTGCTGTAAATTAAAATACTCTTAGGGCTGGAGAGATGGCTCAGGCGTTAAGGCGCTTGTCTGCCTTACAGCCTAGGTTTGATTTCCCAGGACCCACATAAAGCCAGATGCACAAATGGGTGCATGCATCTGGAGTTCATTTGCAGTGGCTGGAGGCCCTGGGATGCACATCCCCTCTGTCTCTCTTCTCTCAATCTCTCTCTTCTTGCAAATAAATAAATGCATACATAAATTTTTTAAAACTTTTAAATAAGAGGAGTAAATACACAGTGGAAAGAAATCTAAATGCAGACCTTCCATGAGATGGAGTTTAAGATGTTGCCATGATCACTTGAAGAGTTAACCTTATTGTGCTGGAGGGATGGTTTAGCAGTTAAGGTGTTTGCCTGCAAAGCGAAAGGACCCAGGTTTGATTCCCCAGGACCCATGTTAGCCAGATGCATGAGGGGGTGCATGCTTCTGGAGGAGGCCCTGGCTCACCCATTCTCTCTCTCTCTCTCTCTCTCTCTGTCTTTCTCTCCCCCTCCCTCTTTCTCTGTCAAATAAATAATAAAATATTTTTAAAAAGAGTTAGCCTTATTACACTTGGTCTTTTCTCATATGCTTTCAGAATCAAGTAATAATTGCATCATTTCATCCAGAAAAAGATCATTCACCCAAAATAAGACTGAAATTGAAATATAAAAAGTATTACAGATCAGTAAGAACTGCCTGGGGTCATCAAGAAAGTCTTCAGAGTTTGGGGATATAGTTCAGTTGATAGAGTGCTTGCCTAGCAGGCAGGAAGCCACCCCCATCAACATAAAATCAAGCATGTGGGGTGTGCCTGTAATCCCAGCACTCAGAAGGATCGGGAGTTCAAGGTCATTCTCAGCTACATAACTAGTTCAAAGCCAGCCTGTAATACAAGAGACCCTGTCTCAAAAATGAGGAAGGGGAACTGAAGAGATGGCTTAGTAGTTAAGGCACTTGCCTACAAAGCCAAAGGATCCAGGTTCGATTCCCCACATCCCATGTAAGCCAGATGCACAAGGTTACACATGCATCTGGAGTTTGTTTGCAGTGGCTAGAGGCTCTAGCCCTGGAACACCCATTCTTTCTCTCTATCTGCCTCTTTTTCCCTCTCTCTCTCTCCCTCTCTCTCTCTCTCTCTCTCTGTCTGTCTCTCTCTCTCTCTCACTCTCTCTCTCTCGCTCTCTTTCTCTCATAAATAAATGAACAAATAAAAAATTTCAAAAAATGAGGAAGGGAAGGAAAAGATTTCATGGTAAAGTGATATTTTAAAAGATAAAAAGTGTAAAGTTCTGTAAACAGAGATGACCCAAAAAAGTTATTATGAAATCTGAAAGTTAAAAATGAAGACATAATATAAAGTAGACATGTTTCTCTCCTTTCCCTCCATGTCTAGCATTCTCATGGTCATACCTGTTAATGCCTTCAGTACCTCTCAATTGTCTGTCTTGTATTCAAACCTCTACCGTTATCCTTACTCATACCTCAGCACCCTTTTTTCCCTACATTATTGCTAGAATCTTCAGAAGGATCCTTTCTACCCTGTTCTTCATCTTTGGGTTAATCCATTTACTGCTTTGTTTAATATGCTTTAGTTAGTCTTTACTCTCATATTCAGTATCCCACTCTGTCATTCCAGTGTTTGGTTTTATAAATCTTCAGTGCACATCCTCTGAAACCCTGGAACAAGAAAGTCAAGTATTGACTGAAAACCAACTTCAAAAACCCAAATGAGCTTTGAGAGTTCTGTATCACCAGAGCGGCAGAGTGAGTCGCATGCATGTGAAAAGATCTGAGGCATGGAGGGAAGCAAATTCTTTGGAAAAATCAGGCAGCAAGGGGATGTGAATGACAGGATGACATGCTAGAGAAGTCAGGAGAGGCAGTAGGAATGGAAGATGGACGTTGTGGTGGTAGGATCATGAGAGAAGATCCTGAAGTCGCACATAAGAGAGATGTTGGGGCTGAAGAGACGACTCAGTGGGTAAGAGTGTTTCCACAAGCATGAGGACATGAGAGGGCCTGAGACTGCCTGGATTCGATTCCCCAGCACCCACATGAACAGCCAGGTATGGCCCCATGTGTCTGTCACCCCAGTACTGCAGGAAGCAGAGACCAGAGAGTCACAGGGTCTCACAAGAGAGATAAGCTCTGTTTCAAGGAAATGCGCAGACAAGTCAAGTGATGGAGGGGGGCACCTGGCGCTCTCCTCTGGCCTTAGTGTGCCATCTTCACATATGCATGCATATGCCACACACATCACACATATTATACATCAAAAAGGGGGGGGGAGATGTCCATCCAGAACCAGAGGAAAGTGAAGGGCAAGGTAAGGTCAATGGCCTTCACTAAGCCAGAAATCTTAAAAACACAAGAATCATGATTGAGCAGAAGTTTATTTCAGATTATTGGGAAAGAAGGGGGAAATATTAATTAAATATAAACGTACTTATTTATGTGTTTGTTTGCTCCCCAACTTGTCCTACAAAGAATCTAAAACAGCCTCTTAACATTACATGCTGGATGAAAGCCACCGCCTCGTGGAATGTGAGCAGAACCCTCTTGGCCACCAGGCCTATGAGACCCAAGCAATCAGATGGCAAACAAAGGCTCAAGCAGCCTCTCACACAGAAGGAAATAAAACTGCAAAGAGCTGGGATGAGAAGGAGCAGGTTCCACAGGTGTCACCTGCTTGCCGCACCACTTTCCGCCACATCAAAAGCCACGCGTGGTCCCATTCCAACGGCTGAAGCATTTGAACAGCTGGGAATTAAAATAAGCTGTCCGCCAGCTCAAAAAGATTTTTTAATTCAAAATAAATCAGGCTAACAACCTGCAGATGTTTGGGGGGGGGGATGTTTGGGTGAGTCATTTTCAAAATCCAGTTCCCTAACTTTGCCATGCCAGGGTTTCTGAGTGGTTTCTACCTGCCGTTAGCTTCTAATCAGAAGATAGAGCGCAGTGCTGCCATCCCCACACTTAGCACGGACTTACGAAGAGCATAGATTCTGCCTGGCAAAGTAAACTAAACCTGGGGATCAAGAACAGAAAAGCAGTCAGATCAGTGAATGTGTTGTGGGCTGCCTAGTTTCCCGGGCTCTCTCACTCTCTTCTGTGTATGTGTATATACATGTTCGTGTTCATGTGTGCGCAGCTGTTACGTACACGTGTGTGCATGTGCATGGAGGGCAGAGGACAATGTGGGAAGTTGTCCCTCGGGCGCTGCCCACCTCTTTTGCAACAGGGTCTCTCATTGGCCTAGAGCTCACCAAATAGGCTAGACTGGCTTGCTAGCAAGCCCCAGAGGTATTGCTGTCTCCCCTTCTCCTGGACTGAGATTACAAGGGTGGGCCACAACACCTGGCTTCTTTATGAGAGAAAAGGGTCTATTTCAGGTTCACAGGTGGCTTTTTATGTAGGTTCTAGGGGTTGAACTCAGGTCCTCATGCTTGTACAGCAAGCACTTTACAACTGGACCATCTCCCCAGCCCAGATCCCTCACTATAGGTGAGATGATCAGTTTTAGCAAACAGCCTTTGTACTTGGATACATCATGACCCTTGTGGCACATTCTTAGAATAACTACAGATTGTCTCTGTTTGGGGTTGAATAAGGGAATCAAAACAAGGTGAGGATCAAAGGGAAGAAGTCACAGTGTTAAGAATGAGAAATGTCACAAACTAAAGACCATGGGCAAAGACAAATGAGCCCCCTCCCCCTAGCGCCTGGACCCAGGGCAAGCAGGCAAGGGTCCACAGTCAGGGGACGAGCCCTGCAGGAATGAGCAGGCGTCAGCTTCTCCACCTGAGATCCATCTGGGTCAATTAGGACCTGGGTTCCTGCAGCTGGTGTATATGAAACAGATCATAATAATACCCAGCGCTAAATCTGGCTGTAAAATCTGGGGAACTGTTGGGTGATCAAAGTGATGAGGGAGAGGGTGCAGAAAGTCGCCACTCATCCATTCCTACCCAGCAGATGTACCACATCCCACACAAGAAGGCCTTCCCTCTCTCCTGACAAGCTGTTTCTGCTTCTCTGTGGCATCCATGGACCTCTAAGTGTTCCCCTGCTGAGGGTCTCACCCACAGCAAGTACGGGAACCAACACACCGGTTTGCCTACACCTCTTGGTCCCCAAAGCAAGTGCTGTGTCTCACCATCTTTGTGTCCTCAGCACCTATCACAGGATCAGAGCATTAGCTACCTCAGGCTGAGTTAGTCAGTCAAGTTCATTAAAGAGGACATCATTTTTTGGGGGGTAGGACATGGTTTTGAGGTAAGGCCTCACTCTAGCCCAGGCTGACCTGGAATTCACTAGGTAGTCTCAGGTGGCCTTGAACTCATGGTGATCCTCCCTCCGCCTCTCGAGTGCTGGGATTAAAGTCATGCACCATCACGCCTGGCTGAAGGACATCATTTTTTTTTAATTTTTATTAGATATAGACATATTTATTATGTAAGCAACACATGTTGGTACCATCTTTTCCCTCCTCCATGGCCCTTTTCTGAATAGGCCTTCCTTGTTGGGGATGCAGGTCAGCCCCATGGGGATTGTGGGTCATGCATTATGGGGGCAGCAGTCAGTTATGGGGGAGAGGCAGTGTCTCTGTGCAAAATGTAAGGACACCATTTTTGAGGGACTATAATCTCTCTTTAAAACAGAGTTCTCAGGGGATGGGTGTATGGCTCAGTGGCTCAGTGAATAAACTGCTTGCCACACAACTCTGAATGCCCCAGTGCGGATCTGCAGAAGTCATGTAAAAGTAAGTAGATGTGGTAGGCTTCTATAATTCCAGTACAGAGACAGGAGAATTTCCTGGAAGCTCACAGAGTTGTAAGAGGCCCTGCCTCAAACAAGACGGAAGGCGAAGAGCAGCCCAACAGTTACCCTGTTTTGGTTATACCCATGACATAGGAATGCCATGATACACACACACACTAGACAAATAAATTTTAAAACCTCATAGGTCTCCAAAGTTATTTAGAAAGTCAATTTCTCAAAATTTTGATGATCTTTCCCTGATCAAAATGACCTCTAAAACCAGAAGCTAAACTAATAATAGAATATCTTTGATGAAAGTATTTTTGATCAAACTATGAATCAGGATGACGTCTCTGAAGCACAGTACATGTATTGGCACCTTTGAAATTTTCTCACATCTCATAGATACAGCATAAAATAAAAACAGCTCTCCTGAGTCCCTCTGAGCCACCACAAAAGATTAAAAGCACTGGTTAGTAGAAGAAGAAAAGGCAACAATGAAGTGTCCAACAGGGAATCTATTTGTTTTTCTCAGCTATGCTCTGTCATCTACATTCAACTAAAGTCATTCTCACTAGAATCATCAACATAGTTGATATAAGAGAAACAATTGACTACAAATATTGCATTCCTTCCCAGCAAGCTCACTGAACATATGCTGAGCTTCATTCTCTCCCACATTAGCCTTGATTATATTGATAATCAAGTATCTTTTTAGCTGGTTTTACTTCTTACTGGTCATGCCATACTGACCAAGTCATAGTGTTTTATCCATCAATAAATAGTACCTATTTCCTGTGTATGTATCAGGCACCATGTTGGGCAACGGAAATACAATGACAGATGAATAAACACACTCTCTGATCTTATACAACTTATTCTGGCTCTCCCAGCCTTGACACCCCTTCCTGGTGAATGGGCTTCTTATACAACAGGTTCCAATCAGGATAGTGAACGTCAGGTATCAAACTCAGTACCTGGTAAACAACTTGGCCTCATTAAATGAAAGATAGTATTTTACTGTTGTTGTTTAAAGCAGGTTCTCACTCTGTAGCCCAGGCTGGTCTAAAACTCGCAGCAATCTTCCTACCTCAGCCACCCAAGAGTCATGAGTCATAATGCTCAATTAAGATACTCTTACAGGGCTGGAGGAATTGCTTAGTGGTTAAGGCGTTTGCCTGCAAAGCCAGAGGACACAGGTTCAATTCCCCAGGACCCACGTTAGCCTGCTGCACAAGGAGGTACACGTGTCTGGAGTTCATTTTCAGTGGCAGGAGGTCCTGGTGCACCCATTCTCTCTCTCTCTCTCTCTCTCTCTCTCTCTCTCTCTCTCTCTCTCTCATTCTTTCTCTGTCAAATAAATAAATAAAAATAAAATTTTTAAAAAGATGCTCTTATGGGCTGGAGAGATGGCTTAGTGGTTAAGCACTTGCCTGTGAAGCCTAAGGACCCCAGTTTGAGGCTCAATTCCCCAGGACCCACGTTAGCCAGATGCACAAGGGGGCGCATGCATCTGGAGTTCCTTAATAGAGGCTGGAAGCTCTGGTGCTCCCATTCTCTCTCTCTTTCTCTCTGCCTCCTTCTCTCTGTCACTCTCAAATAAATAAATAAACAAAAAAGATGCTCTTATAATAATCAATTGAGATAATGTCTAAATGTGATGTTGTCACTCTATTATAGAAAACTTTTAGAAAAAAATCTTAAAGCTACTATATTTTTATTATAAAAATGCAGACTTAAATTTTTTTAAAGGGCTGGAAAGATGGCTTAAAGGTTAAGGTGCTTGCCTAAGATGTCTAAGAACTCCATGTTCAGCCAGGCATGGCAGTACATGCCTTTAATCCCAACACTCAGGAAGCAGAAGTAGGAAGATTGTCATGAATTTGAGGCCACCCTAAAACTACATGGTGAATAAGTCAGCCTGGGCTACAGTAAGACCCTATCTTGAAAAACCAAAAACAAAAAACAAAAAACTCATGTTCAAATCTCCAGGTCCCATGTAAGCCAGACACACAGTGATGTAAGCACGCAATGTTGCACATGCACACAAGGGAGCACACGTGTCTGGAGTTCATTCACAGTGGCTGAAGGCCCTGGCATGCCCATTCCCTCTCTCTCTCTCTCTCTCTCTCTCTCTCCCTCTTTTTCTCTCTCTCAAAGTAAATTTAAAACATGCAGACTTTCAAATATACTTGAATTCTAATGTGGCTGTTCTGACAGCCTACACACACACTTTTTTGTTTTGTTTTGTTTTGTTTTGTTTTGTGGTTTTTGGTTTTGACACAGGGTCACATTAGACAGCCCAGGCTGACCTTGAATTGACAATCCTCGTCCTTCAGTCTCCCCAGAGCTAGGGTTATAAATATATACAATCATACCCAGCCATGTACACTTTAGACCTAGAAATTGTGTTGAAGTGCTCTTACGTCCCGTCACTCCCCAAAGCACCAAGTATTCTCTATGCCCCTAGCTGCACCAGCTGGCTTGCAGCTACCTCATGGACAGCCTCGCCCACCATGGCTTTAATAGGATCCTGCAAACTTGGGTGGCATGACACCATCTTGCATTTATCCATAGCCTCACCCAGAAGTCAGATCCTTGAAGACATGAGCCATTTTGTACCTTAGCTTTCTCTCCCTGCTGGCCTTTGGCCAAGTTCTAGGATATAGTAAGGAATTTGGTCCATAAATGTTCATTAGTTTTTAAATAATTTTATATGAATGAACAAGAGAGGGAAAATAGAATATATCATTTAAACCCTCATCACCTCCTTATATGTGAAATAAATCATGTTAGAAGCATAGCCCCTGATGGTTTCCATTTGTCGAGAACTCAACAACCATTTAACAAGCACATAACTAACTATTGTGTGCACAACCATGTGTGAGCATTTGAGTGATATAAGAACCACACAGGGTTGGGGGTAGCTCTGTGGTATACCATGTGCTTAGCATGTGGGAGACCCTGGTTTTGATCACCAGCACCACACCGTAAGTATGTACTTATGTATGTATGTGTGCATATGTGTGTCACATAGTACACAAATGTCCAAGTTTTGAAGGCTACAAGAAACCTTCCAATCACCTTACACAATTGCACTATCATCTCACAAATTATGAAACTGAAGTTAAAGCCAGCATGCTACATACCTGTCATCCTACTTATCTACAGACTGAAGCAAAAAGACTACTTGAGTCCAGGAGTTGGAGGCCAGCCTGGACAACATAGCAAGATCTCATGTCCTACAAAAGTAAATGAAAGGAAAACTAAGACATGATGCAGGGGAGACCCAAGACCCATAGAAGTGCTGAGAAGAAGTGACAGGCAAGCACTCAACACAAAATAATACATGTTTATCACACCCATCAAGGCTTGGGAAATATTGCAGAAGAGGTAGCTGAAAGAATGTAAGAGCCAGAGGGTGGGGAGGAGTGCTTTGGAATGCTGTCTTCCAGATACAAAGTGGCCGTTGTATTTATGACCTCACAGCAGCTGCTGATGCACACCACTGAGTCTATCAGTGTGTCTTATAGATGATGAAGAAAGACAAAAAAAAAAAAAAAAAAACAAAAAACCAGAAAAAGAAGAGGTATGGGGCGAGAGGACACATTGAAATTGCCAATTAAAAGTATACCATAAAAAACTAAGTTATTGCTGGGTGTGGTGGCACACGTCTTTAATCCCAGCACTTGGAAGACAGTTGGTAGGAGCATCTCTGTGAGTTTCAGGCCAGCCTGAGACTACATAGTAAATTCCAGGTCATCCTGGGCTAGTGCAAGACCCTACATCAAAAAAAAAAACTCAATTATAGGAAATAAGTCAATCAAGAAGTGATAAGTGACATACATTGTACATATACGTGTCCAGTGGTTCACAAGTATTATCTCCTTCATCCTCAAAACTACACAAATGAAGGACTGTTGTTAACACGTCTCACAGATGAGAAAAGTTACTACCAGGGAGATAAAAGAACTTGCCCAATACAAAACCAACCCGAAGGAGGCCGTGTGAGCCCATTCAATCCCCGTTCCTCTTTGCCCTACTGACCAGCTGTTTAACTGGCATGATTCCAAAATCGGAGTGTGAGCAGAAGGCCCAGCAGAAGCTCTGTCCCCTGAGTCACCAACACAGACGACAAGGACCTCGGTCGGGTCAGGGTTGCTGTCTTCTGCAGCTATCAGAGGTGAGTTAATCCAAAGTGCCTCACAGACTGCCTATTCTCCTCACTTCTCCTCACTTATGGTTTAGAAAATGTGATTCTGGCTGGGTCAACAAAAGGGAAACTGATGGCGTTCTCTCTTTTCCTGTCCATGCAGTTCCAGCCCTCCCACACACACACACATGCACATATACACCCCACAGACACACATTCTGTCTTAGGCACCAGAATGTAGGGAGAAAAATGTGTCAGGCTGTAGGTTCAGCACCATAAACCCTCCCCTGAGCCGCACTGTCACTCAGTTCACCACGAATGACATCCAAGTCCACTGTGAGTACCTGAGTTAGCACTCCCCCTGTGCCCCTGTCCCCAGAAGTGACCAGTCCTGACCAGGACACGAAACACTTCCACAAGTTACTTCTGCCACCCGGTGTGAGAGAAATATAATGATGGAGTTGGTAGAAGAAATACAAGTAAACTCCAAATTGCAAACCATTTTCAATTAAACCACAGACTATTTTATAAACGACAAAACAACTGAGCATTCATTGGTCAAGTGCAATAAATTAAGGGAATGATCATGAACTCAGCCAAAGAATCTTTGATGAAGGAATGTGCCATGAGCCTAACTTCCAAGATATGCCACCCTCGCTTTAAGATCAAAATCACATGTACAGACGATGTTTCAAAACAGTGTGGGATCTCGCCAGCGAGATTTTGTTTTTATCTGTTCCGAAGCTGCTTCTCCTCTGAGGCCACAGTTCAGGAGAAGCATATGACATGAGACAATCTTCACGTCCTTGTTGCTTTTGTTGTTGACGTTGTTGTCCTGGTAACAGGGCATCATCTGATGCAGGGTAATGTTTTCAAAACTTCCCTTAGGATAAATGTGTGCCACATTGAGTTTCCCTGCAATATCGCTCACTTTAGGCTGGGGACACAATGCTATGGTGGCAAAACATATCACAAGCACACAGCAGTCAGGTGGAGTGGCTTTATTCAAAGGGGGACATGATACATGCACAGACAACAGACCAAGTCTTTAACTCCTAGGATGACTTTGGAGTAAAGATATCTCACAATTCCAAACAGTAAGGCATTCATTTTCTTCAACAGTCAACCAGAAAAGAGGTAGTGTGGATGTTGTCTACAGCAAACTAAACAGCCAAACAAGCCTTTTGCTAGTGTGAATAAAAACAGATTATTTACACATACAGGACATGCTATATATGTACATTATAGGTGATTAGTAGAGTTATTCTTACATATAAGAAAGTTAAATTCAGCTGGGCATGGTGGCGCACGCCTTTAATTCCAGCATTCAGGAGGCAGAGGTAGGAGGATCACCGTGAGTTCGAGGCCACCCTGAGACTACATAGTGAATTCCAGGTCAGCCTGGGCCAGAGTGAGACCCTACCTCAAAAAAAAAAGGAAAAGAAAAAGAAAAAGGAAAAGAAATTCAGAGAAGCTCATCATATTTCCCTTTAAATATTTATGTCTATGCCCATAAATTAGGGATATTCTCACTTTTAGTAAGAGAAGCTTCTTTTTGAAGATGGAGGTGACTACTGGGAAGACTCAAAACTCATCTAATTTTGCTGAGAAGTGACAGGTGAGTGCTCAGCACTAAGACGTCTCTATCACACTCTCAGGCTCAGGGAACATTACAGAAGGTATAAAGGACGTAAGAGAATGAGGAGGAGTGCTTTGGAATGCCGCCTTCTAGAGAGTAAGTGCCCATTGCACTCATGATCTCACAGCAATTGTCATTACCTGCACAAGACTTGCACCATATTGTGCCCATCCATGTATCTCATGAGGAGGGTAAAAAAAAAAGTGGCACCACAATATAAGAGAGACTACTTGGAAAGAAGAAGAGGTTCAGTGGAAGGGGGATGAGGGTATAGCAGAAAGTAACGGAAGGGGATTGTAGTCAGAATACATTGTACACATGCATGAAAGTTGTCAATACAAAGTTAAAAACAAAAGCCAGGAGTGGTGGTGCACGCCTTTAATCCCAACACTCGGGAGGCAGAGGTAGGAGTATCGCCAAGAGTTCGAGGCCACCCTGAGACTACAGAGTGAATTCCAGGTCAGCCTGGACTAGAGTGAGACCCTACCTTGAAAAACCAAAAAAAAAAAAAGGTAAAAATAAGTAAAATAAAAACATATTATCAAACAAACAAAAAAATCAGGTATGAAATTAAGCAGATTGTGTGATAAATTCCTGTATTCCCAGCACTCAGGAATTGAAGGTAGAAACATTACAAGTTCAAGACCAGCCTGGGCTACATAGAAAAAGCCTGTCTCAAATTTATTTTTAAAAAAAGGTGGTGGGGGAGAGTAAGAGAAGAGAGAAGAGAAGAGGCTGGGGAGACGACTCAGTAGGTAAGAGCACTTCCTATGCAAGCATGAGGACCTGAATTCTACTCCTACTGCCACATAATAATGTGGACACACCCCCACGTGCCTGTAAAACTCCAGCCCTGAGTGGGGCAGAGACAGGAGGATCACGGGGACTCTGGCTGTGAGAGCTCTGGGTTCAGTGAGAAACTGTCAAGGAAATAAGGGAGCAGAAGGGTGAGAGAGGAGGGCATCCAATGTCCACTTCTGGCTTCCACAACCATGTGTGTGGGAACAGACACACACACACACACACACACACACACACACACAAAAGAAAAAAACAGAAGAAAAGAAACAACAACAAAAAAACTAACTGGGGCTGGAGAGGTGGCTTAGTGGTTAAGTGCTTGCCTAGGGACCCCGGTTTGAGGCTAGCTTCCTTAGGACCATGTAAGCCAGATGCACAAGGTGGTGCATGCATCTGGAGTTCGTTTGCAGTGGTTGGAGGCCCTGGTGCTCCCATTCTCTCTCTCTCTCTCTCTCTCTCTCTCTCTCTCTCTCTCTCTCTCACTTGCTCTCAAATAAATAAATAAAAATAAAAAACATTTAAAAAAAACTAACAGCAACTAACTACAACCCAACCCCCACACCTGCCCCTCACACACACAAGCACACGTACAGGCAGAAGGTATCAAAATCTTCATTTCTCAGCTTATCTACTGAGGGAGTGTGGATTAGGTGGAAGGATGGAGAAATCTGGGGGTGCGGTGCAGTCAGACTCACAAGTGCCACATCACTTAAGGCACGCGGGAGGGGAAGGGGATGAGAAATGCCCCCTCAGGCCCAGCAGGAGAATCCAGTTACATCACAGGAGGGGAAACCACTTCAAAGCCTAGATATTGGCAGCCTGGAGCCCACAAAGGACTGGGATGAAATACTACCTATTTCACCAGGCCTGGAGCTATGAGTTAAACAACTTAATTCCTCCACAGAGCCCTGGATAATGATCAAGATCTCCATCTCTCCCTGACCCACTCGGTATATCGAGTGTAGTTTGTCTTTATGTGAGTGTTTCATACTTTGGAAAGCTATATGAGATGATGGAAAGGCATAAATTAAAGTGGTATTTTATAGGGGAAAAAGGGAGCATTACTTTTTTTTCAGTCCTGCCACCTGCAAAGCCCTTTCAGAGCCCCAACCAACAGACATGGAATTGCTCGAAGGGAACAAGAAGCAGGACTGCACTGTAGGAATAAGAAGGGCTCTAGGGGTTTGATTCAAGACCCGGAGATCGAAATGGGTTAATTCAGACCATCGTTCTTTCAATGAAGATGTGTTTGAGGTTGGGGAGATGGCTCAGCAGGTAAGAGTGCTTGCTGCACATGCATGAGAGCTTGAGAGGGCCCCACTTCAGTCCCCAGCACACACGTAAAAAGCCAGATGTGGTCACACATACTGGCAACTCCAGTCCTGTGAGGGGCAGAGACAGTACAATCACTGGGACTCACCGGTCAGCCAATCTGACCAAAAACAAAAAGCTCTATCTTCAACAAGAGACTCTGTCCCAAGGAAACAATGCAGAAAAGCAATACAGGACACCCAAGGTTCTCCTCTGACCTCCATACCCATGCACTTGGGATGTTCACATCTATACTGACATGTTCACACATTACACATATGCACACAACATCACACATAACACACACATACATACACATAACCAAAAAAAAATATTTCCCGATAGTCTTATAGCTAAAAGTCGCAACATAGATACATAGTCTCCAATAACATGTCTGTATCTCTACATCAAGATCAACATTGTGGTGGGCTAGAGAGATGGTTTAGTGGTTAAGGTGCTTGCCTGCAAAGCCAGAGGACCTTGGTTCAATTCCCCAGAACCCACGTAATCCAGCTGCACAGGGTAGTACATGTGTCTGGAGTTTGCAGTGGCTGGAGGCCCTGATGTGCCCATTCTCTCTCTCTCTCTTCCTCTCTCTCTCTTCTCTCTCTCTCTCTCTCTCTCTCTCTCTCTCAAATAGATAAATGAAAATATTAAATATTGTGTGATACAGCTCCAATACTACTGCTCAGTATTTTGCTGTAAAAGAGTCTAGTAATATCCAGGTCAAGTAGTCTAAAAACATGTGTTAGTGTATGTCAGCAGTGGGACGGTCATGGATGGGCATGGAAAGGGGTTCTCTGTACTTGCTGCTCAATTACTATAAACTTTCTGCTCTAAAAATAAAGTACTGATCATTTATAAGTTTAAAATTATAGAAGTACTCCATACATGTTCAATACTCTCTCACACTCTTGCTTTCTCTCTCCACTTCATGTTTGTTTTTTTTTTTTTATCATTTCTATGTCACTCACATCTCCAACTTTAAATGTCTTCTTTTACCTGGCCACTGTGAAGGCTCATTTCCATGTCTGACACTCATAAGAAAACTTTCCTACAAATGGCATAGGTTCAGAAGGCTCTTTCCTAAAGGCATGTCACATTCATAGATGCTGTTTTAGTTATCTCTCTCGTTGCTCGGACAAAATACTTGACAAAAAAAATCAGCATAAGGGCAGAAGGGTTTACTTCTGCTTGTAGTTCCAGGTTCCGATCCGTGATGGCAGGGAGGGCGTGGAGGCAGGAGCCTGAGAGGCAGCTGGTCACGTTCAGCGCAGGGAACGAGCAGACGGTGACGGACGCCGGTGTTCAGCCAGCGCTCTCCTGTTACACAGTCCAGGACCCAAGCCCGTGAAATGGTGGAGCCACATACAGTTAACTATCTAACTAATCCCTCACAGTGCGCCCAGGAGCTAATCTGACCTAGATGATGCCTCACAGGGCGCCCAGGAGCTAATCTGACCTAGATGATGCCTCCCAGGGGTGCCCAGAGGCTTCCTGGGTGATTCTAGGTCCTGTCAAGATGATAACCAGTATCAACCATCAAGACACCTATGATGAGAGACCAGCAGAGAGAAGGATTTTCAAGGTGAGGGCGTGTCGATGCCACTTGCTTTGATACAGAGAGCTCAGCTGTAGGGAGAATTAGTTCCTTTGAAAACCAGACTCACCAGAAGCCAGATGGAAACCAGTCAGGCAGGGCTCTATTGAACAGACCAAGCCTGAGGCACGATTATCAAACAGGCAAAGTTGGTCCTGAGCTCCCCAGAAGTGCCCCTTCCTATACCTGTCTTCCTTTCTTATCAAGCAACCCGAGTCTCTGTCCAGACGGTAGGATTCTAGGGCTCTCCACTCTGCCCTACCCAGTCCTGTTCTGCTTAATGGTCTCTCCAGTCTGTAGCTTCACTCCGTGTATCAAGCACCCAGTTTGTGAGCCAGTCTTTCTTCATCTCTCTGAAAAGCAATCCAATGAACTCATAGAACCGTGAGGAAAAGACTACCTACAGATGTTTCGTCTGACTACCGCTTACCAGAGGCCACAGAGCCAACCCGACATACCGGGAAGCCCCACAGCTAAGTCATGCCAGACCCAGGACATCCCCAAAATCTCCTGCCTGGCAAGCAGCCTATTTCTCTTTCAGTTATGACCATTCCATAACTTACTGACAAATACTTGCTGGGGTCCACGCACATGCAAATCTGCATAAACGAGATCACCAAGCTGTTGGAAACCAATCAAAACTCAATATTTCACTTACTATACTTTTTCCAATTCCATAATCCAAGTCCAGAAAGATAAAGATCACATGTTCTCTTTCCTACAAGGATCCGAATTTTGACTGTTTGTACGGATGGGAATACTGGGGTTATAAGGCTGAGCCTGGGCTATGATTAAAAACAGAGGACCACGAGAGGGGAACAAGAGGTGATGATAAGTGGTAGGACAAAAGGAAAGATGTCGTAAGAAAGCAGAAAGGAAGCTAAGTTGGGAGGATACAATGGGGGAGGGAAAAGGAGAAGGGAAATAAAAATATTATTTGAAAACACCATAATAAAACCTGATTATCTGTATACTGCTAGCGCTTTCTAAAAGCTCCATCTTATTTTTTAAAAACCATTTACTCACCCAATAATAGTTCAGTATACACTATGTGATAGGTTCAACTTAAATGTTCATCCAAGGAACAACTGAAATTCAATCATTAGAATGGCTTTGTGCTACAGCAACTCAAAAAAATATTTCCTGGAACTCCCTCCTCCACCTGAGGCAGGTTAGGGTTGACCTCAGGAGAAATTTGCCCAAGATTCAGAGAGCAGAAGAGAAGTAACGTGATCATGTTCTGAAGGGGGGGATGGGTGCCCAGGACCAGTGTAGCTGCTCTGCTCATGACTTGAGGACACAGCCGGCCCTGCAGTGATCCCACCTCCCAGCAGAGCTCCTCCTGCTACGCAGACTGAGTTCAACAGTGGTAGGAAGCAATATGGGTTCTAGATTTGCCTCTCGGGTTGCTTTTTCCCCTGTTCTTCCGTGCCGTTTCATGCCCAGATCCACCACTGGCTCTGAAAAGATTTAGCAACATTGGGATGACCAGATAAGACAGAGACAGCAGCCTTCTTCAGGCTTCTGGGCCAGCTCCCACAGCTGTATAAAGTGCACTCCCAATAAGAACCCCACTCTTCTGTGTCACTCTTAGTGGTCTTCCTGCCCTGGTTGAGCTGAGATACCCTTAGCTGAGCATGGTAGCTCACAGCTAGAATCCCAGCATCCTGGCAGCTGAGGTAAGGGGATCATGAGTTCAAGGTCAGTCTGGGATATATATATATCAAGACCCTGTCTCAAATATCAAAAATGATAATTATAAATAAGGCATGCTTAAACATCCCATAACGTAGTATTTATAAATTATAGGTGTGATGGTTTGAATCTGGAATTCCCCCATACACACAGGCTTATGTTCTAAGCCCTCTGGCCCCAGGTGGGCACTGTTTGCAGGTTGTGGAGCCTGTAGGAAGTGTGGTTTGGCTGATGGAAGTAGTTTCCTAGGAGAGGGACTTTGAAGGCTCTGCACACTTCTGGAACAACCCTGCTATATTTGCTTCCTGATCAGCTAACAATGAACAAGCCGTTGCAATCACAACCAAGTCACTCCTCTTAGCCTTGTGGCCCTGAAAACTGTGAGCTGAAATAAATCCTTCCTCCCTTAAGTCACTTCCATCAGGTGTTAAGCTACAGTGATGACAAAAGTAATACAACAGATAACATAGGAACTCTTAAAAATAAACTTGCAGGCTGGGAACATGGCTCAGCAGGTAAACTGCTTGTTATGAAAGCATGAGGGGCTGAGTTCAGATCCCCAGCACCCATGTAAAATGCCAGGTGAAGAGTCAGGTACCTATAATCCCTGCACCAAGGAGGCAGAGACAAAAGGATCCCTGGTGCTTGCTGAGTGGCTAGTCTAACTGAATCAGTGAGCTCTGGGTTCAGTGAGAGGACATGTCTCAAAAAGTAAGGTGGAGGGCTGGGGGGATTGCTGAATGGTTAAGGCGTTTCCCTGCAAAGCCAAAGGACCCAGGTTCAATTCTGCAGGACCCACATAAAGCCATATGCTCAAGGTGGCACATGCATCTGAAGTTTGTTTACAGTGCCTGAAAGTCCTGGTGCGCCTATTCTCCCTCTCTCTCTCTCATTCTCTCTCTCTCTCTCTCTCTCTCTCATAAATAAAGTGAATACATTTTTTAAAGGTAAAAATAAAACTAAAGTGGAGAGTGATCAAGAAAGATACCCATACACACACACACACACATACATGTTCCCACATACATATGAACACACACACATGCTCATAAAAAAACCTTGCAATTTCATTGTGATGACTCAAATTAATTTTATTATGACCATATCTAAATAGGTATTTACTAGACATATAAGTAAATTTTAAATACAAATAAAACTAAAAGCCAGTAAAATTCAAGTCAATTACATTAAATTGGTATACCTGATAATGTCATTCTGCTGAAATGATGTTACAAATGAACGTACAGTCCAGGTTCCTTTGTCCACAGACTGCCACATGATGACTTGATATCAAAATATCACAATGGCCGGGCGTGGTGGCGCACGCCTTTAATCCCAGCACTCGGGAGGCAGAGGTAGGAGGATTGCTGTGAGTTCGAGGCCACCCTGAGACTCCATAGTGAATTCCAGGTCAGCCTGGGCTAGAGTGACACCCTACCTCGAAAAACCAAAAAAAAAAAATCACAATGAATGCCATAAATGCATACAATTATTATTCATCAATCAAAAATAAAATAGAGCCAGTAAGCTAGAAAAGAGATATAAAGGGAAGAGCAAGGAAGGGAGGGGGTACTTAATAGGATGGTATTGTATATATGTAAGTAGAAGAATAGATTAATGGGGGTGAAAAGGCCCAAAATGAGGTCTGGGGAAGAGATTGAGTAAAGGAAAGGTGGAGGGACAGCTAATCAAAATCTAAGAGGATATAAATAAATCATATGTAATCCTACTTTTTTGGACAATGGAACACTCAGGAGCCATAGATTGCTGCTAGAAAATTTTCAGAGCCAGTGATGGGATACCTTCCAGTGAGTTGTTGGCCAGGGAGGTCACTGATGCCCCCAAAACATTATAGGCCATTGCCGAGGCCCTTGGTTTCCCACCAGGAATAGATTGTAAGACCCTATTGCTGAAGACTCCATATACTTGGGCTGCGAGGACACTGAGAAATCCTGCTGGATCTGAGCTGATAACCTCCTCCATGTAGACCAGCTGAGAGAAAGCTGGAGGAAGCCATTCTGTATGCAGTTCAATGGGAGAAAGAGAAATCACCAGTGAAGATACTCAACAGTGGACACTGCAAGCCTTAAATTTGGCCAGCCAGACCAAACGACCCAACGGGTGCAATAGTGGCACGTCTGTTATGGGGGAAACCAACTGCCCTCTAATTGGACTGGAGGCCTGCTCCATGGGAGGGAATACATCCCTGATACTGAAAGCTTAAGAGAGGTAGTCATGAGCCCTAGGGGTGTAACATCTGCTATTGTCTGGCTAAATGTATATACTATGCTTATCAAACTGCCCAGTAAACACTTCTGTTAATGTTCACACCCTTATATTAATGCTACTCTCACTTTTGGTTGAGAATCTTCTCTTTTCAGGTGGCAGTGACCTTGGGACAACTCAGAAGGTATCATGGTGATGGAAATAAATGACCGCAGTGCTCAATACTGCAGTATCTGCATCATACCTTCCAAGGCTCAGGGTCTAATGCAGAAGAGGTGGCGGAAAGAATGTAAGAGCCAAAGGAAGGGCTCCATACAACATGCTCCCTCCAGACACAAAATGGCCTGGATATCCATGGCCTCACAGTGCCTGACACTACCTGCATAAGACCATCATAAGAGGAGGAAAAGATCATGACATCAAAAGTAAAAGAGAGACTGATTGAGATGGGGAGGGGATATGATGGAGAATCAAGTTTCAAAGGGGAAAGTGGGGGGAGGAAGGGTATTACCATGGGGTATTTTTTATAATCATGGAAGTTGCTAATAAGAATCAAAAATAAAATAAAATAGAAAGACTTCTGGCATTTTTAATATTTCAGTCACCCCAAAGCATTCTGAGGTGTCATTTGGCCGTCACCTGGTGCAGACACACCACTGAGAAAATTAAACCCTGGGTGCCCTCGTTAGATTCCAACATGCACTCACTTCACTAGTGCCCCAGTCTCCTGCTTCAGTCCCTCGCTGTCTCCCACAAACTCTCAAGGGAGCCCATCCTTCCCAGCTCAGCTAATTCCTCATCCTGAGAGCTAAGGCTTTCCTCCAGGAACAAGGCCATCACCGGACCTCCTGCACACAGGAGTCGCTGTTACAAAGAGAGCCCGCTCTCCAGTGGGCAGAGAGAGCGACACCCAGCTCCGCCACATACTGGAAGACACAGTAAAAGAGTAAACTGCCTCCCCTTCCTCAGGGTGACCCAGAACAACCACTGGCTACCACCGTGATCATCCAGAAACTTCCACCTCGAAGGTCATAGTGTGGTGAGATGCGTGCTCACACCAAGAAGACCAGAGCAGGCATGAAAACCTCCGCTCCTCCCGGGAATCAGCCCCTGGAGGGTAGAAGTTGGACTTAACCTTCACATCCTTCTGAACTCGCTCTAAGCATAGACACTTGCGGTGCCTGTCCCATAGCAGCTGTGGCAATGGCTATTCCTCCAGGCTGTTTCGATATGTGGACAGTGCTTCGAGTTGGTCCCAACGTCTGAACGTCTTTGTTGTGTTTGTTTTCAGGAGCTCTGATGACCACTGGGGAAGCAGCTGGGGGGGCTCTGCCGCCTCTCAAAATGAACATCAGGAAGAGCGGATCTGCTCAGATAACATGAGGGAAACTCATAGCGAGGGTTGGGGCTTGGCTTTAGTTTGCTGATATAGGCTCTTTATATGTGGCCCAGGCTGGCCTTAAATTCTGTTTTAAAAAAGTATTTTATTTATTTATTTTCAAAGAGAGAGAGAGAAAAAAAAAGTATATGAGAAAGAGAGAGAGAAAGACTATGGGTGTACCACGCACTGCAAACTCCACTTTGTGCATCTGGCTTTATGCAGGTCCTGGGGAGTTGAACCCAAGCTGCTAATCCCTGAGCCCTCAGCCAGCCCTGGCCTTGAACTCTTGATCCTCCTGCCTCACCTAGTGTATGAGTGTATGCCACCTCATCCAGCTCATGAAGAGTTGTTACTTTTTTTTAAGTCAGGATGTGAGGACAGCAGTGAGAAGACCTGGGTGGCAATGAGGCCACCTGCTGTGGCACCCTGCTCTTGCTTTCAGACAGCAAGACTGCTGTTGCGTTAGGGCGCAGGGCCATAGTTGCAGGTGCCTAAGACAAACAGCGTGCCTGTTTTCTCAGAGAGACAACTACCGCCATTCCTGGGGTCCCCAGGCCCTTCCTTTAAGGCTTACTCACTCTCTGTGGAAAGCTAGCAGTAGAAATAAACCCAAACCCAAACCAGGATGGGCACAACCTCAGGAAAGGCTGCTGTTTCCCTGGGCTGCCTTGCATGACAGCCACTGTCCTTAACCTATGACCGGCCATTTCCTGTAGCACACCACAGCACAGCGAGGTGCCCTGCCGTCCACGCGATTGAAGAAGCCAGCCCAGCCTCGGCCACAGACCAGCTCTTGCTACTGCTGCATCTTTCTCATACAACTGAGTTAACACAATCCCACCTTTCTCTAATTTTCCTGTAATTTTATCACAACTTTGAAATCTCTTTCGTTCCCTCATCCTCAATTAAGTGAAAAGTAAGATTCTTTATGCATTTCTTTTAAAAGCCTTTTTAATACTTATTGCCAAAAGCTATTTGAATCCCAACATGTACCCATGAGGCCGGCCTTTCCTTCCCCTTTTATGGCCTGGGCCATTGGCTTATTTCAGCAAGGACAGGTGTTGATCAGGTGACTCTCATGCTGATACCAGGATGGGTCGGTTGCTGGGTTGGTTAGTGAGTGTGTGGGTGGGCTGGTTAGTTAGTTGAGAAAATCTTGCTCGGGCTGGAGAGATGGCTTAGCGGTTAAGCGCTTGCCTGTGAAGCCTAAGGACCTGGTTCAAGGCTTGATTCCCCAGGACCCACGTAAGCCAGATGCACAAGGTGGTGCATGCATCTGGAGTTCGTCTGCAGTGGCTGTGGAGGCCCTGGTGCACCCATTCTCTCTCTCTCTCCATCTGCCTCTTTCTCTGTCTGTTGCTGCTCTCAAATAAATAAATTAATTTTTTAAAAAAAAGAAAGAAAATCTTGCTCAAACTTCTGGGCTCAAGTTATCCTCTGAGTAGCTGGGACAACACATGCCCATCACCACACGCAGCCCATGCTACTAGTTTTGACCACTGTGCTATTTAATCTGCAAACTCGTGGCTGCCCTGGTGCTTGACTCAATAACCTATATAAATGAATAGAGGGAAAATATGCTTAAAATTCCCCCACTCCTTGGAAAGATACACAGCAGCTTTTCTCAAATTGCTCTGGTCAAATGAGGAAGTAAACTTGGAAAGAAACCGTGCCCAGAAAGAGGAGGTTATCTGGGAGGTCAGGCAAAGTACCAAAAGAGCCAGAGGAGGACATTCATGTTGGCATGAAAGGGAGAGTGACACGGGCACTGATCCGAGAATGCTGGAGGGAGACCCGACAGGTGTTGTTTTGTTTAAGTCTCCAGCATGCCTGAGTGAGGGACAAGACCAGGCCCACTTTCTCAGAGGAGAAAACTGAAAGAGAGATGAATGGACTTGCCAAAGATCACAACTTGTAAATCTCAGGCCCAGAAGTCCACCCGCTGCCTTCCCACAGATGGTCTGGCTAGCTCTTGCCACGTTTTGTACAGCCCGCCTCTATTGTTCCGGAGTAGCCAGGTTTGCAGATCACTTGGCGATTTGGCCTCTAGGTGAACAAAGACGGGTTTGTTTTCCTGGCTGGCCCTCTTTCCATTCTTTAGACTCTCCTGCCCTCTGGCGGTTGTGTAGGGTTTTACCACATGGACGAGTTCCCTATGTCAGGGTAAATGTGCGCTGAACTGCAGCCTGCCTCCTTCCTTGTTTAAAAGCAAGGCAAAATAACTCTTGGTCTCAGAATAGTCAGAGTAAATCATGGTTTGCACTTATCCTGCATATTTTAAATAGAAAAAGATCTGTCCAACTAGATGTGGAAGGGGAAGGAAGAAGTTTGAAGGTACTGACGTCTGGTTGCGTACACAGAGGTACCCATGCCTGTTCAGGAAGCGCAGCTCCAGGGGAGCAGAATGTCAACACAGGTCCTGAAATGTAAGGCACAGAGCGGTGGGTAAAAACGACCAGGACAAAGCTGCCATCTAGCTCTAGACCCCTGTGTCTCGTCCACCTGGCTACCGTTTTGCCACAGTGCCTTCAGTCAGCCACGAAATGATCACTCATCTGTCCCTGCCAGACCTCGACCTTGATCTTAAAGCAAACATTTGAGAAATGGCTCCAAACAGTGCTAACTACTACTGTTGCCTTACACCCTACAAACTGCTGCTGACTTCAGATGAGTGGAAGCATGAAGTGAACGTTGTCCTGTTGCAGCAGAGAAC
Organism: Dipus sagitta; assembly: GCA_036346955.1. Classification (NCBI taxonomy): domain Eukaryota; kingdom Metazoa; phylum Chordata; class Mammalia; order Rodentia; family Dipodidae; genus Dipus; species Dipus sagitta. Next base: position 319,709,865 of record CM070770.1, read on the forward strand.
AGCTCAGAGGAACAAAAGACTTCTCACTGCCAGAAAAACCTGCCAACACTCATCATTCTTCTTAAAGAATCTCAGGAGAGTGAGGTTCAAATGCACACTGAAGAACTGAAGCTCCGATGCGAGGAAGAAAGTTCAGAGTATAAATGATAATGTGGTGTGTTGCAAAGAAAGTTGAACTTAAAAGCTAGGAGAGTAAAGTTTAGTTCCTGCTCTGTCACAAATTAGCAGAACGACCTTGAGAAGATCATGTCACCACTTGGGATCTCAGTCCCTTCAACTGGCAAAGAGGGTCACACTAAATTCCCAACTGTCTGTTCAACCCTAAATGTTTATACGCCCAAGGTCCTATGACCCTTCCCTGCGGATACCGCCAGAGACAAAGAGAATATTCCAAACTGTTTCCATTTGCTTGGACAAAGGCATACTTGGAAATGGGACAATAAAATGACCTCTCCCAGGTCCCTGAACCAAGTATGAATGTTATCGCAGCATGTCTCCTCTTCCTAGAATACCTCTTTCCTTTCAAGGCAAACCATGTCATCTCTGAATATCTGTTACTAGAAGTCTTCTTGTCATATTTAGACACCTCCCTCATCATAGTTGCCACTCATTAATTTGAGTTATGATGTCAGGATTAGAGAAAATAAATTTAATTGCTCTTTCCAGTGAAGATTTTTCAAATATTTAAGGGCATTTATCGGCCTCCTTTGGGTCTAGTACCCACAGTCCTTCCGTAATCCCTGCCCTCTTTGGCATTTTGTCTTTTACCAGCCTGAGAATTCTCTTCTGTCCAGATTTTTTTTTTTGTTTTGAGTGTTTAAGCACAGAAATTAGAGAGACTATGAAGGTGACGGGTCAAAGGCATAGATTGTGGAGCCATACCACTTGCATTCAGATGCAAACACTCCTAACTAAAATGTGCATGACCTTGAACACATAACTATTTCTGTAACTTTGGGCAGGAAATGACACTTTTTTCTTCTTTTTCTTACCATAAAATATGTGTTAGCTGAGTTAGTAACCACAAAGCTTATTAAAATAGTGTCAAGCACAATGAAAGGAAGTGCTCATCAACTCGTAGCTATTATTGCTATGACAAAAATACGGCTTCACAGAGGAGAATAGCCAATGACCTCCCTCATTCTAAATATTATGTCTCTATTAATGAAACTGTAATAATTAGGTGTTTACTGTACATGTAAAGAGACTTATGGTGCATAAGAAAAACTATGAATTTCGCATGAGGCAAGTCAATTATCAATTAAATTTTCTAAATCATTTTCATATATCCTACTTCTCAGCCATACTTCTCTCATATTGTACTTGAATAGGCTAACCCAAGCTTATACTTATATTCTCCAAAGAATATACATATATATATATATATATATATATATATATATATATATATATATATATATAATCTCAAAGGGAAGTGTTGTAGAACTTTGTTATATTGTCATTTATATCCTCTTTTCCTCTAAGATTGTTTAGAATTTTCTCCTGTGATCTGACTCATTTGAGATCACTCCCAACTTCAAGGCACCTATAAATTCTACAGCTTCATTCTAAGCAAGAGCAAAGTCAAAATGAGCCAACAGAGAATAGTCTGAAGGAAATAGAAACTACACAGGGAAGCGAAACTCCAAAATCAATACCCAATATTCTCAAAGAAATAAAAGACATTTCCTCTTAGAATGTAAAACCATGTTCTTCAAATAAATACTTGGAATAAAACACGAAAGAACTCTTAATGGTTGAAACTATGATATCAGAATGATAAAACCAATAAAGGATGAGAAAAGAAACGAGATCTAGAAAATAGCGCAAAAAACCAAAGTCATGAAAAACCAAATAAGATACATCAGAAAATTTGAGGTGTGGTCAGAGGGGCTCAGTATCCTGAAAGAGGTAAGACCAGAGAAAAAACAGAAATCAGGTAGATGGAAATCATCAAACTAATAATTCATGATGAAAAAAAATCTTAAAACCTTCAAAATTAGAAGAAATACATTTCAGACTGAAAGTGCCCATTTCCAAGCAGGGTCCAGCTAAGCAATGAAAAGTGACCAAAAAAAGGCACATCGCTGTAAAAACAGTGGAGATAAAAAGAGACACAGAAAGCCAGGCATGGTGGCACATGCCTTTAATCCCAGTACTCAGGAGGCAGAGGTAGGACGATTGCTGTGAGTTTGAGGCCACCCTGAGACTACATAGTCAGCCCGAGCTAGAGAAAGATCCTACCTCGAAAAACCAAGAAAAGAAAAAAAGAGAGAGAGAAGCCATTCAACAAGAAAAAAGAAAAAAACACATGCAAAAATCAGGAATCAGGGGCTGGAGAGATGGCTTAGTGGTTAAGCGCTTGCCTGTGAAGCCTAAGGACCCCAGTTCAGGGCTCGATTCCCCAGGACCCATGTTATCCAGATGCACAAGGGGGCGCACGCATCTGGAGTTCCTTTGCAGTGGCTGGAGGCCCTGGCACACCCATTCTCTCTCTCTCTCTCTCTTTCTCTCTCTCTCTTTCTCTGTCTATCACTCTCAAATAAATAAATAAATAAATTTTTAAAATCAGGAATCAAGAATAAGGCTGGAGAGATGGCTTAGTGGCTAAAGTGTTTGCCTGCAAAGCTAAAGGACCTTGGTTCAATTCCCCCAGTCCCATGTAAGCCAGATGCACAAGGTGACTCATGCATCTGTAGTTCTTTTGTAGTGGCTGGAGGCCCTGGCATGCCCATTCTCTGTCTATCTCTCTCTCTCAAATAAATAAAAAATAAATCAGGAATCTTATGGCTTAACATTCTCATCAGCTACACAAGAGACAAGAAAACAGTAGCACAATGCCTTTAAACTTCTGAAGAAAAACTAATCCATAATGTACAAGTCAATACCCAGCTAAACTATCAACTGTCAAGTCAGAGCCGTTGCTATGAAATGAGTCACCCTAAACATATATAATTTATCCGAAGTTCATAGATGAGCAGAATGGTTCTGTTTGTCTGATACGGCTTAATAAATCTTCACAGTTATATGACTGTTCAGCTGGGGCTGGATGACACAGGATGGCCTCATACCCATACCCAAAAGCTGCTTAGTGTAACATGCGACGGGGAGGACCTCCATTACTACAACTAGTCTCTGCTCCACACAGTCTCTCATCCACCAGCAGACAAACCTTCCTATGGTGTTTAGAGGGATCCAAAGAGTACCTTGAGAGGGTAAACCCCAATTGGCAAACATTTTCAGTTGCTGTTTCTTTCATGGTTTTTTGTTTGTTTGTTTTTTAGGGTTTTTTATTTTGTTTTGTTTTTCTTTTTCTTTTTCTTTTTTTTTTGAGGTGAGGTCTCACTCTAGCTCAGGCTGACATGGAATTCAGTCTGTAACCTTAGGGTGGCCTCGAACTCTTGGCAATCCTCCTACCTTTGCCTCCTCAGTGCTGAGATTAAAGGTGAGTGCCACCACACCTGGCTCTGTTTCCTTCATGTTTGATGACCATAAGCCAGAGTCAGTATGGTTAGGGACCATCTAAAGGGGTAAACACAGGAAAGGGAATTAATATAGTCATTTTGCAAACAAACAAAACAAAAATATGTTTCCCTGTATATTCTTTTTAAAAATATTTTATATTTATTTATTGGCATAAAGAGAGTGAGAGAATGAACAGACATACCAGGGCCTCTTGCTACTATAAACAAACTCCAGACATGTGCCATTTTGTGCATCAGGCTTTACATAGGTACTTGGGAATTGAATACAGGCCAACAAGCTTTGAAAACAAGAGCCATTAAGTGCTGAGCCATCTCTCCCAGATTCACACCTTGAAAATTTAAAAACAAAACCCATAACTGTATCATTCAGAAGTTTTGAGACAAAATAGTAATTTGGGAGGAAAATAAGATCTAGAATCCGTAAAACAGGGGATCCTTCACAAAGAAAATTTGTAGAAAAAAATGTTTCAGGATGAACACAAGATGACAGCTGTGAGATAGACACACCAGGGGAAGCGATACCACGTGGAGCATGTTGGAAAGACTCAGGAAGAGAGCTTGTCTCAATCTTCCAACACACAGAGAGGAGATTATGGCAATTCAAGGAAATGGCTGGGGTTGAACTTGATAAGATGTAAATATAAACTTGAGCAAACCAAAAATTAAGACCATTTTATTAAGTCTAGAAAAAAATTAGGGGGAAAATGGCATTGTGTACGAAAGGAAAAGTACTTGTCTACACCACCAGTATAGACACAGTCATTCTGTTCTGCATTTGTTTTGCAACCATTGCATTGAAGAGTTAGAATTACAAATCAGTGAGAAATGAACTTTTTTTTTTTTTTTGCAATTACTGTTTTCATTCACACTCTGTCAGATCTCCCCTCCCTGCTCAATAGTAAATCCTTTGACACCTCAGGCAAGTGCCATGACTTTCCAGCTACTTTCAGTCCTGATAATAAGTCAAGGCATGTGTCTGATTCAAATCTCCCTCACTGCAGGTGAGGGCTATGGCTGGAGGGCCTTGGAGTGGAAAAGTAGAGCCATCTTCCTTCCTACAGCACCCTTCTCCTTGGGTTCCAGATCCTCTGGGGATGGAAACAGAGAATGGGGTTACAAGCACTGGTGAGTAACAATCATTTCAATTTTCTCTCTAGCCAATCCTGACCGTCCACGAAGACTGGGCATGTTTGAAAATGTCCAACGATTATTCTTTGGTGAGGGTCATGGGCTTGGTGACTTGAGGACCCCATAGGGACCGCTTCAATCGATTGTGGGAAATCCCACTCTGGATCTACTCTTCTATCCTCCCAACTATTACCATTTATGGTCCATGCCACTCTATCACATACGGCCTTCATGTCCCCTTGCTGACAGAGAGGCCCCTCATCCTATGGACAGCTGTCTTAGGTAGAGTATGAGCAAAATCTGGAGCCCAAGCACCTTCTACAGGTTGTGCTCCACTCACTTAGAGACTCTCTGAATCCCAGCAGGCTAGCGAGTGTTCTTTCGGGTTTCCGTATATGGATTGTCACTTCTCATAGTCCCGGGGTTGCCCTTCAACTCCGAGGTGCCAGTATCCCTGCCTTACAACAGATACAAATGACAGTCTGGAAGATTCCTTTGCTTGGCATTGGGGGAAAACAGATACCTCTGTGCTACTCCTGGAGCAGATGAGTAGTCTCCATAAACCGTAAACACTGCCCTTCCTGCAAGGTGGTAACACAAAAGTTCCCTGTGTATTCTCTTCATTCCCCACATTTCCAGTTCTCTCTCCTGCTTCTCCATCCCTTGTGAGTGTGGTGGCAGGTGGTGATGGGGGAGCTCTGTCCCATGTAGGAAGTCCTGGGGAGAGGTGTCTGGTTCCTACTGCCTCCTCTTACAGCAGGATTCTCTGAGTACCACACCTTCAGCCCCATGCCTTGTGGAGAAACAGGCTGTTACATCTGTCTGAGGATCTGAGTCACCAGCTAAATTGTGGGCCTCTTGAAAACAGAGGATATACCTTATTCCTCAATGTATCCCACCTCTGGTACAGCACCAACCGCATAAGCCATCAATAAATGTAAATTAAATGAAGTGAGAATGAAAGAGCAATCTACGGATGGTTGGATGGATAGATACATAGAGAGATACAGACAGATATATGGAAGATACATAGATGATAACAGGTACATAGAAAGATAGATGCTAAAAAGATAGATGATAGATAGAGATTAGATAGATAGATGATAGATAGAGATTAGATAGATAGACAATCTTTCTAGTTTCCATCGGTACTTACAACAAAGGACCATTGTTGGCCTTGTGTCTTTATTTCAACCTGAAGGAGCTAGGGCACAGGATTGAGAATTTCATATAGAAATCACCCTCTATTCAACTGTTTTAAGCTTGTCTCAGCTTTTCATTATTTTGCTTTTTTATTTTCTGTAGCTTCCTTAACCTCAGAAACAATAGTGATTACTCTGTATTATAAAAAGGAAATAAATAGAATAAAAGAAAGAAATATAAATGATATACAAATACACGAGGAACAAATCAGATTACCCTATTTGCAGATATGACCCTTTACTTAAAAAGATTCTAAAGTCTCCACCATAAAGCTCTTAGAGCTGATAAACACTTTTAACCAAGTACAGGATACAAAACCAATATGCAAAAACAAGTAGCTTTTCTACAATATAGGATCAATAATGAAACTTGGTGAAAAAGAAATAAGGAGGAAAATTCCACTCATGCTACCAAGGAATAAGATGAACCAAGGAAGTCAAAGGCTTTTACAATTAAAACACTAAAGAAAGAAATTGAAGAAGATACAAAAGACAGAAAGAACTCTCTTGTTCATGGATTGGTAGAATTAATACTGTGAAAATGGCTATTTTACCAAAAGTAAGCTACAGATTCAATAAAATGTCACCAAAATGCCAATGACATTCCTCAAAAAAACATGTTTTAATGCTAAATGACACTTTGAAGTTAAAAAAAAAAACCTCAAATAATCAAAGCAAACATAAGCTGAAAGAACAGTGCAGGAGGTATCTCAATACCTGGTTTCAAGTTATACTGCCACACTGGAGTAACTACTGCAGCATGGTCCTCATACAAAAAGTCACATTAACCAATGGAATGGAAGACCATAAATAAACCCCCACGCTACAGTCACCTGCTTTTTGGTAAGCATGCCCAAACTATACATTAGAGGAAAGACAGCCTCCTCAAGTAATGGTTATAGGAAAACTGGATATTCACACATTTAAGAAAATGAAACTGGGCTGGAGAGATTGCTCAGCGGTTAAAGCACTTGAAAGCCAAAGGAACCAGATTCAACTCCCCAGGACCCATGTAAACCAGATGCACAAGGGGGTGCATGCATCTGGAGTTGGTTTGCAGTGGCTGAAGGCGCTGGTGTGCTGATTCTCTCTCTCTCTCTCCTCTCTCTCTCTTCCTCCCTGTCTATTTCTGTATCTGTCTCAAATAAATAATAAAATAGTTTAAGAAATGAAGCTATATCCTGTAAAAAAAATTCAAAATCCTGAAATTTTGAAGTGGCTAGAAGAAAACACAGATATAATACTTCAAAATATAGACATGGGAAAGAATTCTGGTTAAGCTTAGGAAATAGTAGCAAGAAATGACAAATGAGATTTTATGAATTTAAAAGGCTCCTGCACAGCAAAGGAAATTATCACAGTGAAGAGATGGCCCATAGAATGGAAGAAAATTTTTGCCAGCGATATACATCTGCTAGGGGAGTAATATCCAGAATATATAGAGAACCTAAACAACAAAATAATTAAACAGCAAAAAATCAAATCATCTAGTCAATAAGTGGGCAAATGAATTAAGCAGTTCTCAAGAAGAAGACATACTAAATACCAATTAATCATACGAAAATAAAGTGTAAGATTGAAGACTGAGACAAAACTGACTAGCTGTCTAGCTAGACTAGCCAAATTTGTGAGTTTGTGGTTCACAAAAAGATCCTGTCTCAGGAGACATTTATCTTACCCATAATTGTGGGCTAACTCCACAATTCATGACCCATATACCTCAACAAGGAGGGGCCAAGGGGAGGGGGTAGGTCACAGAGGTGCCTAATAACGATACCAAACTGACTGTATTTGCTGAATGCAAAACTAATTAATAAAAAAAAGATCCTGTCTCAGTAAATAAGATGGAGAGGGAGATACATCTGGCCTGTACACACACACACACACACACACACACACACACACCCCTACATACATACAAACATGCACACACATGTTCACACCCCAAACACATACACCCACTCCAAAAAGGAAGAAAAATTAAATACTCCAAAAATTATATACTCCCAAAAATATACTGCATTGGTGATCTGGAATACCTGTGCCATGAAAATGGAACAGACTAAGGAGAGTCCCAGTGACCTCCTGTGAGACTATAGCAGTCCATCTAGCTTCATCTGTAAAGGGATGATGAGGCCACATAGGGTTCCCCTGACCTCTCTTGAGACTGCACCAGTCTATCTAGCTTCCTCATCTGTAATGGGATGAAACTGAACCTTTGTGAATCTAAGCTATTGTCCACCTCTAAAATTCTGGTTTTAAAATTAAGTCAATAATTCTATAAGATCCAATCACTAACTCTGAGTATTTAACAGCCAAGAAAAATCTCATCTATCTCAAGAGAAAACAGCTCCCTAACAACATCTGATGCCCCTCCCAAAGATGCCCACGTCCTGATGTCTGAATCCTTAGTTACATTATATGACAAAAGAAGCTGGAGGCTGTGTGAAAGTTATCCTGATCTGGTTTATTTACATGAGCCTTTAGAGGCAGAAGAATTCCTGCAGTTAGAGCAAGAGATCCTGAGCAGAAGGGGAAGTGGAATTTGAAGGCTGGAGAGTCTCAGGTGCAACCTGGTAGACAGGCCATGTGGAAAGTATAAGGGGCGTGCAGGCAACTTTCAGGAGCAGAGATGGGCTCCAAGCTGGTCAGCGAGGAAGTGAGGACCTCTGTCCTACAACTATGAGCCTGAGTGAACTTGGAACCTGATCCACCCCAGAGACTGTGGAAGGGCAAGAGCCCGGCCTCGTGAGAAGGCAAAGGCAGAGGAACCCACCACAAGATGAGCTGAGACCTCTGACGCCCCAAAACTGAGCTAGCAAACATGACGTCTGCCTTTGTAGAAAGTTGTTATGGAAACAATAGAAGACCAGAACCAAATTTAACCTAGGAAAAAAGTCGAGGTAGACATGACTGCACATGTTTTATTAGCAAAGAGTAATTTTGATTTTCTCACAATCACATAGTGTGTCACAATTTATATATAAATATATGTTTGTCCTACACAAGAATTCACCTCATATCCATACATATATGTATTGTGATATGTGATACACATGTGTTACATGTGATACAACTGTAATGAAAACATATGTATATATATATATATATATATATATATACATACATATATATATATATATATATAGAGAGAGAGAGAGAGAGAGAGAGAGAGAGAGAGGTTTGTTATGATATCTACCAAAGCTCTGGGAAGAAAAAGAGAGAAAGGGAAGTTTCATCACAGCAGAGCAAACATGACAGGAATAGACAGCCAGCGTCACACCTTCATATCAGCAAGGAAGGAGTAGAGGGAGAGCCCACAGAGCAAGGCCTGCCCACAGTAACACATTTCCTCCAGCAAAGCTACACCTCCGAAGGGTTCCACAACCATCCCAAACAGTGCCACCAACTGGGGATTAAGTATTCAAACACACGAATCTATGGGGGACATTCTGCATTCAAAATCCTCATAGTCTATCCCCCCTTTAACTATTTATGGCCCCAAGATTATCAATGTGAAACATTTTGAAATTAGTCTTTATGTTAGGAAATTATAATTAAACTACTTCCATGGAAAAGGTTTTAGTTTGTCCCAATTTTGTGCCTTACTCAGAAGGAAGGGGAGAGAAAGGGCTTGTTCATATTGGCAGCTCCATGCTTCTCTCGTTAAGAAACTTGTAGCTTTTCACTACGACTTGCTCTGGCTGAAGAATTATTCCTCAGTAAACCTATGAAATGACCTCATCCACTCCCTAGAGCAGTGTTTATCCCTCACAGATTGATGATTGTGTACCAGACAATGTGCTAAGTGCTGGGCCCATGGTTTTCAAACTCTGGGTCACAACCCATTGGTGAGTTGTAAAATTAATTTGGTGGGTCATGAATAGAATTTCTTAATGTGAAATAGAACAGTCTTGCACATGTAATAGAAAATATCACACCCTGCCACATGTAATAAGCATTGTTTCATCAATTTTTTATTAGTTATATGTGTCTGTGTATATACCAAGTACTAATGGAAATATATATTTTCTACTATAGATATAATTTTAAAAATGAAAGCTCTGGGCCTGGAGAGATTGCTCAGTGGTTAAAAGCACTTGTTTTCAAAGCCTACCAGCCTGGATTTGATTCCCCAGTACCCACATAAATCCAGATGTACAAAGTGGCATATGCATCTGGAATTCAGTTGCAGCAGTAAAAGTCCCTCGTGCACCCATTCTCTCTCTTTCTCCTTGCAACTAAATAAATAAAAGATTTTTTTAAAAAAAATGAAAGCTCAGCTGGTAAGATGTCTCAGTGGGCCAAGGATTTGCTGCGGAAGCTTGAGCACCTGAGTTCGGATTCCCCAGTACCCACTTAAAAGCTGGACATGGCAGCATGAGCCTGTAATCTCAGTACTGGGGAGGCAGAGACAGGGGGTTCTGGGACTTGTGAGACAAGGTAGGAAGGGAAAGGAAACTCTTTGGTTACAGTTTTACACTATGTAAAATTTTGTAATAACTAAATTGGTGAGCTCTAGGTTCAGTAACAGACCCTGTCTCAAAATCTGAAGTGAAGCGCTGGAGAGATGACTCATCAGTTAAAGGTGCTTGCTTGCAAAGCCTGCCATCCCAGGTTCAATTTTCCAGCACCAACATAAAGCTAGATACACAAAGTGACACACGTGGCTAGACTCTGTTTATAGTGGCAAGATGCCCTGTTCTCTCTCTCTCTCTCTCTCTCTCTCTCTCTCTCTTTCTTTTCTTTCTTTCTCTCCATCCTTTCCTCCCTCATAAGTAAAAATATTTTTTATTTATTTGACAGAGAAAGAGGGGGAGAGAGAGAGAGAGAAAGAGAGAGAGAGAATGGGTGCGCCAGGGTCTCCAGCCACTGCAAAAGAACTCCAGACGTGTGCCCCCCCCTTGTGCATCTGGCTTACGTGGGTCCTAGGGAATCGAACCTGGGTCCTTTGGCTTTGCAGGCAAATGTCTTAAGTGCTAAGCCATCCCTCCTTCCCAGTAAAAATAATTTTAATTTTAAAATAAGGTAGAAAGCAACTAAAGAATATGCCTATTGCTGACTTCTGGCCTCCACATGCCCACTCACGCACATGGATACGCATCCACAGACATACATGTGTGTGCACCTATATGAATATGAGCATGCATGCACACATGCATACAAAAAAAGAAACAGGTAAAAAGAAAACTCGTGTTTTGGAGGTTTCATTTCATTTCTTCATAGCTGTACAGAAGACTGCGCCGCCGTGATCCTTGGCTTCGATGACTAAGAGGATTAATGCTGAAATAGTTCGAGAAACACATGTGGGACAAACTCCTGGCCGATGACAGAGTTGGGATTCAAATCAAAATCTGTCATCTCGATATTTTTCCTTCACGGAATTGAGAAGCAAAAGACCATGTTCAAAGCCATCTTCACATGTCATGAGAAATGCCCCAATTATAATACAAAGGAGATATAAATGTCCTGGCCTGTGCAGATTAGCTCTGCTCTCCACCTGATCAAAGCCATCTCACCTGTCATCATAATCAGGATGAGGGCCGGCTGGTGATACTTCGCTCTTTCCCTTTGGCTTCAAAGCTGTGAATGAAACTGGGTATCTAGCAGCACACTAGTAGCAATGTGTTTGCCCCACACTGCTCATGCTTCTCATGGCATTAGTGTTTGTATTGACCATTAGCTGAACCTATCCTTCATTCCCCGTCTCATCTGCTGCCACAGCTCATTTCCTTAGAACCTAATTCTCCCCCTAACTTGCTGCTCCTACCAACATGGAAAGGCAGCTCAGCAACAGGCTTGGAGAGTCACATAGTCTTCCCACAGGTCAGCCACTAGCATTTACAGACCCACACAAGAGTGGAAATAGAGATGCACAATTGCATGCCTCCCTGGAAACTGCACAGACTTCTCTAAGGTCCTTCATATCCTGTCAGCATATGAACCCCAGTTTGTCCCCCATGGGGGCATCAGACAGAAAATTCTACATAGTCTTATGTATGTTTCCTCCCACATAATTTCTACCATTATTAGAAACCTAGGAAGAAAAATATTTTAAATGAAGGCGATATATTATGTATAATATTATGTTCTTATCTTTCCTACTTTTTGACAGAAATGGGGACAAATCACAAAGAAACTTATGGGAGCAGGTTCAAATTTTCCAATCTCCACTGAGAATTCATATGGTTCTTCAACCATACTATGAGGCAAGTTGAATGTCTACTCAGTTTTTCAAGTGATTCTAGAAGTCTGACAACAGCTGATTGAAAATACTGATGTGTATGGTGGTCTGAATGCAAAATGTCCCCCATGGCCTCATGCACTTGAATGCTTAATCCCCAGCTGGTGTCACTGCTCGTGAAGATTGTTGGGCCTTTGGAAGACGGAGCCTTGCTGGAGGAAGTACGTCACTGAGGGTGGGTCTTGGGGTGCTACAGCCCAGCTCCACGTGCTGCCTCAGCTTGCACTCTTGCTACTTCCTCCTTACTAATGTGAAGATGCAACGCCTCCTCCTGCTATGCCCTCCCCACCATTAAGAAACTGCCCCTCAAAACGATAAGCCAGAAATAAACCCTTCACATCCATAATCTGCTTGTGGATGGGTGTTTTGTCCCAGCAATGAGACAAGTGATTGATACAATCTAATTTGCCTCCCATTCTAAAACTTAACTTCTGTCACATTGCTAGATTTCAATAAAAAACTAAAATTTAACCTGGACTTGAATCAAGATACGAAATCAAACTGCCTCATCCTGATAGTAATGCCTTGTAAAAAATAAAATAAAATAATTTTTAAAACCCTACATAAGAATGCAAACAACAAAGCTTCTTCTCAAAGCTCCGCATCTGGTAATCAGGTTCTCTGCATGTTCAAACAGGCCAGGGTGTTCATTCAATTACATGACATCAAACAAGGCCTTGATTCCTCAGGCCCTTCCCAAATCCTCACCGTGGCCAAATGACAAGCCAGGGTCACTCTCAAGTTGAACGTTTTAGTCATTTAGACTCACACAAACTTGATCATCTGGACTGAGCATGAATCCATCAAAGCTTATGCTCAAATTGATCAGTAAGTCCCACCAAATCTTAATAAGCTAGTTGGCAACAGAGAGACATCCTTGGTAGAATTCAAGATAAAAAATGGCCAGATACGGGAAAAGGGAAGCTTCTGACATAAAACTAATAGATTACTTCCGGTGGCAGGAGTCCATAAACACCAACCCTCTAGAAAAGCAATGGCTTCCTCTGCCCCCGCCAGGGGAGTCCTCTGACCACACGTTTCAGAGAACGTCACCCCAAAGTGCTGACTGTGCCCTGATCTCACCCTCGAGCAGCCTGGACCACTTCATTTGTCCTGGTCTCTGAAAAAACAGCGCACTTGTAGCCAATGTTGATCTTGCAGACGAAGCCAACAGATCAGACAACAAAGATTGCAGCCCAGCAGCCCAGTGGGCTGGGAGCGATTTGGGGACATGCTGACAGACCTTCGTGGGAACAATCCAACTGCTTTATAGCAACACAGCGCAGAAAGAGATAAGAAAACTTAGATGCAATGTAGGCTTCGTCTCACTAACGGTATGTTTGCTTTTCTGTACTATCGTCAACGGACAGGCATCTGGAAACAAGAAACATCACCTTTATTTTGGGGGGTGTGTCTGTGTGTCTGTGTGTTATTTATGCATGTTTGTATTTGTATAGGGACATGTGTATGGGTGTGTGTGTATGTGATGTGTGTGTACATGCATGTGGAGGCCACGGGTTGAAGTCAGATGTCTTCCTCAGTCACGTTCCACTTTATTTATTGAGCAAGACAGAAAGATTACCAATTCAGCTGGACTAGCCAGCCAGAGAGCCTAGAGGTCTTCCTGTCTCCGCCTTTTAGTGCTTGTACTGAAAGTGTGGACTGCTGCACCAGGCTTTTATGTGAGGGCTGGAGATCTGAACCCAGGTCTTCATACTTACGCAGCAAGCACTTTATCCTCTAAGCCATCTCCCCAGCCTAAACACTCCCTGGTGTGTGTGTGTGTGATTGAGAGAGAGAGAGAGAGAAACGTATGGTGTATGAATGTGTGTGTGCAGACGCAGGTATGGGGAGGTCAGAGGAGAACAGCCAGTGTCCTCTTACTGCTCATTCACATATTTCCTTCCTTGATCTACGGTCTCTCCTTAACCTGGAGCTTCAGTGAGCCCCCATGATCCTCAGGTCTCAGCCTCCCTCTGCCCTGCCCCACACATACACCCCACACACGCACACATCCTGTAGACTGGGCTTACGGACATATGTGACCATGGATAGACAGCGAGTTCTCTTAATCACTGAGCCATTTATCTAACCTCCAACATCACCTTTCTTCTTTTTGAAATATTTTTATCTCCTTGCAAGCAAAGAGAGACAGACAGACACACAGACACAGAGAGAGAATGAGCAAACCAGGGCATGCGCCACTTTGTGTATCCAGCTTTACATGGGTACTGGGGAATCAAACCCAGGTCCCTAGGCTTTGCAGGCAAGCACCTTAATCCCCAAGCCATCTCTCCAGCCCAACATCACCAATCTTAAAGACAAGTCTCCTGTTCGAATCTTACCCATAATCTGTCATCCTCCCATGGCCTGAATTCCTTCAGCTATAAAGTATGTTGGCTGAATCTCCCAGCAGGTAATTTTATCCTGGTCTTAGGCAATATGAAAATTACACTGCTTTTCCACTGATCCAACAGCCACTCACTATGTGAATAATTGCCCTTGACAGTCACTACAAGTAAGCTCTCATTCTAGAATAGAAGTTCATCGATTTCTGGTTTTAATGTTTTTCACCTTCTTCCAAATAAACATTATTTCCCAATGCCTGGAAAGTTCCAATCTTGTTCCAAATTTATATATTACTTTTCCATTATCTCAGACAGCAATAATAATAATAATAACAGTTATAACATCTTCCTTCTAGAAGAATCCTGGCCACTTCTTCCACTTTTCTGGTTTGGAATTCTCTGATGGGCTGATTTTTTTTTTTTTTTTTTTTTTTTTTGTCCTCCTTCTCCTCCTTTATGGAAAATGTTACTTCTAACTGCTGGATTTAATTTAATTTAATTTAATTACAGCATTTTCCACACATGCCCACAGGCTCTTGGTAATAGTTGCATTTTTAATAAATCTAATATATAATAATGACTTTGTTTTTAATTTTCCACTGAGAGTTGGATCCTGAGTTGAATACAAAGCCCCAGACAAGGGCGTCTGGTTCACTCCATGTGATTGGGTTTCAGAAAACCAAGGGGCTGCTAATTGGAAAATGGCTGGGCTTTCGCCCTCTGTCCCTACACACCTGTGTTTAATGTCCTCTGCAAGCATCCCATAGGGCGTGAAATGCCCAGTTGTTTTATTCAAGCCAGTTAGTCGTACAGGAGTTCCTGGGCTGGGCTGTGGGGTATTCATGGTCTCTAGCCAGCCCTGTTACACAAAGAGACTTTGTGACACTTCTTGGTCATGGCCTGTACCCAGTGATCCGCTGCTCCCACCTTTAACAACAAGTCAGTGGGCCAACATAGAGCCATGATTAGAGTGCACATTTTGCAAAGATCATTATAAACTTTTATTGACATGCTGCTTCTGAAGCCCTGTTGACAATTTTCATACGTGTATATATTCTTTTTAATCATAATCCCCTGTTACCTTCTGTTACCCAACCCCCCTGCTTTGTTCCAATGAACTCTTCTTTCTAGCTAGTCCCTCTTTCACTCTGTTTTTACCCTCCTCCATGATCTGATTCAGAATATTGATGGGACCATTGTTGTACATTTCTTGTGCAGGTGACAGCACACTGTGAGGTCATGAATGCAATGGCCACTTCGTATCCAGAGCACAGCATGTCAAAGCACTCCTCCCCATGTCTGGCTCATACATCCTTTCTGCCCCATTTTCCACAATGGTCCCTGAGTCTTGAAAGATGATGGAGATTTCATAGTGCCAGAAAGTGCTATGGAGAGTGCTGGAAGAGAAAAATCATTAGTGGGCTTAACCGGCCGAGAACCCTACAAGCTACATGGCTGGCCAACTCAGAAAAATGTACCCACTGGTACAATGGTGGTATGCCTCTTAGAGGGGAAGCCAATTGCTCTCTGACTGGATTTTAGGCCTAATCCATGAGAGGAAATTCACGAAAATGTAGTCCAAAGCCTGTGGGTGGTGAGGTCATAAGCCCTGGAGGGAAGCTACCACTATCGTTTGGCTAAATGAACATACTATGCCCACCGAATTGCCCTGTAAATACTGATTTTTATGCCCATATATTAGTGCTACTCTCATTTTTGGTTAGAGAAACTTCTCCTTTCAGATGGTGTTAACTACTAGGGAAACTTGAAACTCATCAAAGTGCTTGAAGAGACTGGAGTGTTCAGCACCAAGTGAGACATTTCTGTCACATCCTCTGAGGCTCAGAGACAATTATAGAAGAAGAGGTGGCAAAAAGAATATAAGAGCCGAAGGAAGGGGAGGAGTGTTTACAATACTGTCTTCCAGACACAAAGTGCCCACTGCATTCTTGACCTCACAGTGACTGATGCCACCTACTCAAGACCTGCTTAATATAAGGGCAAAAATAAATAAATAATGTCATCAAAATAGAAGAGGGACTAGTTGGAAATAAGAAGACGTTTAGTGGAGGATGGGGTATAGAAGGGCACACAAAGGAGAGGGGTGGGAGGGGATTATGATCATACACACACACACACACACACACACACACACACACACATATATATATATATATATATATATATATGTTATATGTTATATGTATGAAGGTAGTACATAAAAAGGTTTTAGTTAAAGGATTTTTTAGGAATACACTCCACCATGCACCCTGCTAGCCTTGCATATATGCACATATACTGTGGTAGTTTGAATAGATGGCCCCCAATTTATTCAGTGTTTGATGAGTTTGCAGTTTGCATCTGCAGCCACCTGGCTGGAGGCAGTGTCACTGGGCTGATCTTGAGGTGTGGTGGTAGATTTGAGATTTCAATCTAAAGAGATGCAAAGTATGCCTAGGGGGAGTTCCTGAAGTTTGCTGTGCTGTGTGTGGCTTTTGACTTTTAGGCTTGTGCTTCTTTCTCAGTGTCTGGTCCTGTGAAGGCAGGCCAGCTTCTTCTGCCAATATGGAAATTCCCATGGATCTGAAGCTTCAATAAATCCCTTCCTCCAGAACTGTGCCTGGTCTGGAAGTTCATCTCAGTGAACCTGAAGCTGTCTGCTACATATACCATGCAAGAAGCTTGAACTATAGGTCATCTCTTCATGACCTTCCCAGAATAGGAGAGCACTGGAGCCCAGTCAGGAGCCTTGACAAGTCTAAGCTACTCACCTCCCCCTCTCTCTCTCCAGGGCAGCTGGCATGAGGAAGTTTCTCATTGCCTCCCAGGTTCTGATGAGGGAGGAGGCGTGTTGGCCTGCCCTCCTCAAAGCACAGAGGCAGACTGTAAATCTGCTGAGCGGCAGCGGAGAGCTGGCTCCTTTGCAATGGGGAAATCCCATAACTCACGACACCGTCGCCCAGCCCTGTGTGTTTCTGTGTCCTTTCTTCTGGTTGTGTGGACAACAGACCACAGGGAGCTGAGTGCTCTCAGCTAGTTTTCCTTTTGCTGTCTGGGAAGTAATACATAGTGTGAATCTCAAAGTGGCTTGTTCTTTACCAGTTGAATTAGTCAACCCGCGGCCTTGCATTGTTTCTTGGGTGCATGAGACACTGTCCCAACTACTCGATGCAATGGAAAGTTAGCCAAAATGAAAGCATAAATAATGGCTCTCTCTCTATCTTTAGCTGGTACCCCAAAGTGTGTGTGTGTGTGTGTGAGTGTGCACATGTGTGCATGTATGTGTGTGTATATTTAACACAAAAGCATCTGGCTTAGGACGTAGCTCTTGGTAGAATGCTTAATGCTTACCTATCACGCACAAAGCCCCGGGTTCAATCTCCAGCACCACATAAAGTGAGAACTGTGCACACACGCCTGCAATCCTTGCACCAGTGGAGGCACAAGAATCAGAAACGTAAGGTCGCCCTCCACTCTGTAACAAGTCTGAGGCCAGCCTATGCTACGTGAAACTCCGTCTCAAGAAAATGAAAGGAAAGGAGAAAGGAAAAAAAAGAGAGGAAAAAAAAAGCACTCCTGAAAGAAACAGAAAAGTTACTTACCAAAGAGTATTTTGCTTCTTGTTAAGCAAGCTGTTGGTAATTTAGGAAGATAAATGCAAATGCATTCCATTTAGCAAAATTAATATTTATTTTCTATAAACAAACCCAGTAGAATTCTCAGTGGGCCCACCATGTTTCCACATCAGAATTTTAAATGAAGTAGGAATTCTGCATTTCAAAATCTGTGTGAATCCAAATGTAGAGACGTGTCTGAGGATGGATCCCATTTATGCATCAGATCTCACACTGGCCAGAACAATAAAAGGAGGGCAGGGAACTCCCTGCTGCATGGCAGAGCTGGGGAATGGACTGTTCCGTTTAACAAACACACCAACTGCCAATTTTCAGCTAGTTGTGCTCCAAGAGCACATGGCAAAGGATCAGCACTAGCAGTGCTGCACGCTCAGGTCTGACGAGATGTGATGGCCCCGGAGTCACAAGGGCAAGGAAATGGGAAACAATTCACAAGTCTAATTAACACAAAATACTAAAAACATAAAAGTAAAAGTCAAAGAGGCAATTCTTAACTTAGAGTGCCAAACGATCTGTTGTTGGAGAGGCAAGATGTCGATGAATCACACTGAGAGGCAAAAGAGAATCCTTAAGGGCCTCAGAACCACCTCTGGGAGAACCAGTCTCCACCTATCATAGGGGAAGGGCAGGTGACAGCCGTCTGAAAGAATGCCAAAGCACATTTTCTCTCCTACATTGTCTTAAGTGTCTTTTCCAGTTCACTGAATGGATCGGCTATTGTAAATCCCAGTTGCAGTTAGCTTCATGGACCTCACACACAAAGAACTAAAATCACTCCCTTCTGTGAAAAATAAATGTCTTTGATGCACCCTAATCTCACTGTGATGTCCTCTTTCTTTCTCTCTCTCTTCCTCCCCCCCACCACCACACACACACAAACTACAAACACATCAGTCTTCCCGGCTGGATGCCTAAACTCTTTTATTAAAGATGACCTCATACACCACTCCTTAGTATATATACTATACATTTCTTTTTATAATATTGACAATTTTAAACATGTATTTTGATCATAACCCCCCTTCTCTAGACTCCACTCTCCTCTCTTTTTTTTATTAGTTGTGTACACAGTGTATATAGTCATGCTGGTACCATCGTTAGCCTCCTCCCTGCCCTCCCCCCTCCTTAGGCACCATCCTCATTGGGGAATATGGGTCTTGCATTGTGGGGTTAGCCATCAGTTATGGGTAGGAGGCAATGTCTCTGTGCATAATGACCCAACGTGTGGCTCTAACATTCTTTCCGCCCCCTCTTCCGCAAATTTCCCTGAGCCATGTTGGGTTCATTTGAGATCTGCTTCAGTGATGAGGTCTTGGGAGCCTCTGTGTCTCTGGATATCTGGTTTGGTAGTAGTTGTTCACTCTCCTCTCCTTATCCCAACTAATCTCTTCTCTCTTCTTTATCCCAACTAATCCCTCTGCTACTTTGATGTCTTTTTGTCCTTCCTTCTTCATGGGTCTGTGTGTGTGTCCCACTGAGTTTAATTAGGGTTGTATGCATGGGCACAACAAGAGAGGAGGGATAGTTACTGAGCACTTACAGTGGCTACACCACAGAAGAAAATGTCTTGCCACCCTCTAACAAAAGGGGCTTGGTCTGAGGATGTGGTGCTTTGATTCAGGTGTCCCCCATAAACTCAGGTGATCTGAATGCTAGGTTCCCAGCTGATGGAGATTTGGGAATTAACGCCTCCTGGAGGCAGTGTATTGTTGGGGGTGGGCTTATGGGTGTTATAGCCAGTGTCCCCTTGCCAGTGTTTGGCACACTCTCCCATTGCTGTTGTCCACCTGATGTTGCCGAGGAGGTGATGTCCACCCTCTGCTCATGCCATCGTTTTCCCCTGCCATCATGGAGCTTCCCCTCAAATCAATAAACCAAAATAAATCTTTTTTCCCATAAGCTGCTCTTGGTCAGGTGTTTTCCACAGCAATGCGAACCTGACCGCAACAGTCGACCTCTGCCACCCCCCCACACACACACATTTGCATACATCCAGTGTGTCTACACATGTATGAATACACATGCACACACAACTTTATCCTTTTCTCCCCAGCTTTTCAAACACATCCTGTGACCAACTCTTCTCCCTGTCCCCAGCTGAAACCGTGGGCAGATCCCATAGCTTCCTTAAGTACTCCTGGGCTAAATCAACTGCAACCCAGACAGAGTCGCTCAACACTAGGCTAGCATTATGTCTGCACTCTCGTACAGAAGGCGTTGCTCTGCCTCCGTCTCCCGTCCAGCTCAAGGGCAGTCTGGGGGTGCTGGGGCAGGGGAGCAGAGGATACTTTGTTACCTTACCTCTTCCCCCCAGGTGCAGCTCTCACCCCTCTGGTATCAGGCCCAGGAGGGAGTGTTGTGAGACAAGAGGCAAGAGAACATAATTTGAAGCAACCATTATCAATGTGGTCCCCAGGATGGCTTCTCTCATGGGTTTTTGTGTGTGTCCTTAGAGACCATCTTTATGTCCATAAAGGAGGTCATGCTCTTCTGCCAGCATGGCCTGCCCTCAGGTCCAGGCTTCCAGCCCTTGGCTGTGCTGAGGGGCTCCTGTGCATACGGGAGACAGAGACAGGAGCATCTCTGAAACATAGGACAAAAAAGTGACCCTTGCTCAAACAAGATGGAAGGCAGGAATGAACATTGGAGGTTCTCCTCTGACCTCTACGTGCAAGTATGGCACATGTGGGCCCACATGGACTCACACATACATACACAAAGATTTAAAAATCTACCATAGTAAATACGAATGAAATGAGGCTTCAGCCATTAATCTGCTTATAATTTTAATTTCAGCAGATAAGGGATAAGAAGAGTGAAATTACACAAGCTTTTTTATTTTAGGACTTTTATTTATTTACTTGAGAAAGAAAGAGGAGATAGAGGGTATGGGCAGTCCAGGGCCTCTTGCTACTACAAAAAAAAAAAAAAAAATTCCAGACACATGTGCCACTTTGTGAACCACACTTTACATGGGTACTGGGGAACTGAACCTGGGCCAGCAGGCTTTGCAAGCAAGCCTTTAACCACTGAGCCATCTCCCCAACCCTGCATAGGAATCTGTGACATACAGCTGTAAAGGAAGTGCTTGGAATGGCATGTCCAAGGCCAATGGAATCCTAAGAGGGAGGGAAGGAGTCTTCTTGCAGAAAGTCTGGGCTTTCTCTTGACCGAGAAAGGAGAGAGACGCCCCAGGGTGCTTCTGGCCAGAAGCAAGGCCTACATCAAACACCAGGCCAGGTGTCCAAACCTACCAGTTGTTGGACCATCCTGGAGAGTCAAGTTCAAGCCACTAAGCAAAGGGGCATGAGCTGTAGGCAGCTGCTGCGGTTGGCCACCTTACAGGCCTTCACCCCAATGAGGTTGAGGTTACTGGGAAATTTGCATCAAGCCAGGGAGTGACACAAGCAGGTTTGCGTGTGCTCCGAGGGAAAGGGGCAAGAATTGGGGATGGGGCCTGAGGAGCGTGCTCACGGCTGGATCCCACGAACTCCAGCTCCATGTCCTTGGGGCCTGTGCTTCTCCATCAGCTCTAATTCCCAGTATTTGTCCCAATTCATTCAGCTCCAAATTCCCAAATGTGCTAAACTGAATTTGATGAATCGCCTAAATAACACAGCCTTTTTTTAAAACAAAATTGGAGTTTATTAAGAAAAGGTTTTAATAATTGATGTGAGTATAGGCATTAAGGTGGAGAGAGAGACATTTAAAATAAGGACAGTTATAAACATCCAAGTGTAGCTGTAGGCTCCTCAAGAGAGTTGCATCTACGTATGAAGCCAGCCTTTGGTTAATCAGCTCGATGAGTTGCCCCAGCAATGTTTCTCGTGCCGCAATCATTCTTACTAACATATCCACCAAAGCAGCCCAAGCGGGCTATTACTGAGTTTAGAGCACTGCAGATCATTTTTGTGCTATTTCTTGTGTAGTGAAAAACGTGTTTTAACGACTTGTTCTGTCAGTTGGTGTCTCATTGCTGAGACAAAATACTCAACCAGAAGCAGCCTCAGAAAGGAAATGGTTTATTTTCAGGTTACAGTTGCAAGGGGAAGTGTCGGTCAATCACTGCCCGGGAAGCATGGCAGCTGGTTCCACATCATCACATCAACAGGAAGGAAGTGGAGAGAGCCCAGAAAGCGGGGCTGGGCCATACCCCCAGACACACACTTCCTCCAACAAGGCTTCACCTCCTACGAATGGTACAGCTTTCTCAAACACCATCACCAACTAGGGATTGAGTATTCAAATGCCTGAATCTGTGGAGGACATGTTACATTCTAACCACCACACTTGTTGACTTCAGCATCTCCTTTCTCAAAATGCGGTGGGAAGCCAAGATACCGGGACCAGTGTAAAATGGGAAGAATGGATAAAGAAAATTTGGCATCCATGCACGACGGGGTGTCAGTCATAAAGAAGAATGAAATCCTGTCACTTGTTACAGTAAAATGGACAGAACTGGGGGACACCATGTTGAGCAAAATAAACCAGACACAAAACAAGAATAACATGTTCTTTCTCATATATGAAAACTTAAGAAACAATAAATTGACCTGAAAGAGAAGTGGGATTACTAGAGGATGGGAAATATGCCAGAAGGGATGGAGGTAGGGAGGGTACTAGGGGAGAAGACGGAGGGGGATAGATGTGATCAGTGCATGATGTATGCATGTGTGGAAGTGCCACAGAGAACCATTAGCTTAAACAACTTATGTGATAGTAATAATTAATAATAGCAATAAAGAAGAATATTTAATGACAATTTAATCCAGGAAGTTTGACCTAACTTACATTTATTTCATCATACTCCATAGAAAATCATTTAGGAAATAATTTTACTCAGTGGTAAATTTAAGAAAAAGAAAAAGAAAAAGAAGCACACAGGTCCAAAAATCCAAACGCTGTCAGCCAGCAGGCTGCTGGTTTTATAGTGCGCACATGTCTTAGCAGGATTCCCTGTGGGAAAGCTTTTCCCTTCTCCGCTTTGAATGAGTCCTTGGGAGTTTTTAAACTTCAAATCAGAAGTTTCCTTTTACAAAAGGTCAGCCCTGGAAAATCTTTCCTTACCCGTGCAAAACAAGCTTCCTTTTGGGATTTCTAAACTGAAGCTAATTTCCTGAATTTACGAAACGCTCATTCCCATTGCCGCTGTATGTCCGCTAATTGACGGAACGCTCCCTTTCCAGGGGCGTAACTATTCCCAGCAGGATCCCGCCACCTCTCTGTGAGGAGCATGCCAGAAGAGTCACTGTATGTTCCAGCACAGTCTTACTCCTGCCAGCTGAAGAGAGAGCTTCACCCACGCCATCTCCTCCCTCAACCTGGATTTACTTATTTCCAAATGCACAACAGAAGCCAAGAACCTGCTGAGTCCCCAGAAGCAGGGATCTCAGGCCAGCGTGTGACATTCTCATAGTTTACCCTTCCACAGTGTTCTCTATGCCATCGGGGCTGGGCAACATTATAACAGAGCTCTAAGCAGCCACAGACATCCGTGGACCTAAAGAGAGCGGAGGGTTTCCCACATATTTGCCATAACTACAAGACCATTATGATCTCATTGGATGTGCATAGAAAACACCACGCTGGGACTGGGAGATGGCTCAGTGGTTAAAAACACTTGCTGTGCAAGTCTGACAACTGGAGTTCAATTCTCAGCGCCCGTGTAAAGCCAGATGGTGCCAAGTGGCCAATGCATCTGCAATCCCAATGCCCCTACAACAGTGGGAGGTGGAGTAGAAGAATCCCAAAGCCCATGAGCTAGCTAGGGTGGCCTTCCCAGCAAGAAACAACAGAAGAGACCCTGCCTCAAATAACGTGGAGGGAAAGGATCAACACCCCTGGGTTGTCCCTGACTTCTATACATGACCCTTGGTGTACACACAAACTCACTCTCTCTCTCTCTCTCTCTCTCTCTCTCTCTCTCAAAAGAAAGAAAGAAAGAAAGAAAGAAAGAAAGAAAGAAAGAAAGAAAGAAAGAAAGAAAGAGCGAGCCAAGCGTGGTGGTGCATGCCTTTAATCCCAGCACTCAGGAGGCAGAGGTAGGAGGATTGCCATGAGTATGAGACCACCCTGAGACTACATAGTGAATTCCAGGTCAGTCTGGAGCTAGAGTAAGACCCTTCCTCGAAAAAAAGGAAAGAAAAAGGAGGAAGGAAAGAAAGATAGAAAGAAAGAAAGAAAGAAAGAAAGAAAAAAAGAAAGAAAGAAAGAAAGAGGAAAATAGAAAAATATGTATCTAGAATCATATCACCTTGAGGCTGCCTAACTCCAAACCCACGTTCTTCCATGGTAATGAGGAGGTAAGCGCTTCTCCTGAAAAGGGGAGTGGAAACCTGGCTACACAAGATGTGGTTCATGATACTTCATGACATGGAAACTATGATGGTCACCTCAGCCGTCATAAAATATGATGCCCTGTATGGCTACCTAAAGAAATCCTTTTTACTGAAATGTAAACCCTTTCACAGCATTCCTCCTCCGTTTCAACTATTTTACCACTTGCGTATTAGCAAATGATCAAGTTCAAATTCTGTGGGGTGTATTGAGCACTACTTCATTTTAAAACAGAGGACTGTGGTCCAAAATTCCCATGAGTTTCCCTGGGTCAGAGCTAGAGTACACTGTGGTGAGCTAGGAGGCCTTCACCTTGGACTCGAGGCAGGGCTGAGTGCAAAGATAGAGTCAGTCTATTTTTGGCATGCTTACAAATTTGCATAAGGCTGGGTAGATGGCTCATTGGGTAAGAGTGCCTGCTGTATAAGCATGAAGACTTGAGTTCGATCCCCAGTCACTCATTTAAAAAAAAAAAATTTTTTTTAATTGCAGAGAAATGGATGGATCTGGAAAGGATTATACTAAGTGAGGTAACCCAGGTCCAGAAAGCCAAATGTCGCATGTTCTCTCTCATATGTGGATCCTAGCCATAAATGTTTAGACTTGTGTATGAGGTATAGTAAAAAATTGGTAGCAGTAAGCTAGAAAAGGACTATAAGGAAAAGAGAAAAGGGGCGGACATAAGGGGATGGTATTGTATTTATGTAAGTAAATGAACAGATTATGGGGTGGGGGTGTGGAATGGCCTAAGCAAGATTAGGGGAAGAGATTGAGTAAAAGAAAGGAGAGGGGAAGGTTAATCAAAATTCAGGATATTGTGAATAAGCCATATGAAAACCTACTTTGGGGGAATAATTGCTCATCCAGAAGCCATAGACTGTTACTAGAAAAACTTCAGTGCCAGGGATGGGATAACTTTCAGTGAGTTGCTGGCCAGGAGGTCCCTGTTGCCCCTAAAACATTACAGGCTATTGCCAAAGCTCTTGGTTTCCCACCAGAAACAGATGGTAAGACCCTATTGCTGAAGACTCCACATGCCTGGGCTATAAGGTCACTGAGAAATCAAGCTGGGGCTGAAGTGACAACCTCCTCCCTGTGGACCAGCTGACTGAAATCTAGAAAAAGCTGTACTACATACAGCCCTATATAAAAGAGAAGTCATCAGTGGTGAAACAGTGGACACTGCAAGCCTCAAGTTTGGACAACCAGGCCAAATGACCACATGGGTGCAATAGTGGCATGTCTGTTATGGGAGAAACCAACTGCTCTCTAATTGGACTGGAGGCCCACTCTATGAGAAGGAATACATGCCTTGTACTGAAAACCTAATCAAAAGCCTATGGTGGAGGAGGTCATGAGGCCTTAACCTTGTCTAGCTAAATGAATATATTATGCTCAGTCAACTGTCCTGTAATCACTTTTCTTAATGTTCATACCCATATATTAATGCTACTCTCACTTTTGTTAGAAAAGCTTCTCTTTTCAGATGGTGGTGACCACTGGATGACCCAAAAGGCACCATAGTGCTGAGAAGAAGTGACAGAAGAGTGTTCGGCACTGAGACATCTCTATCACACCTTCCAAATCTCAGGGTCTGTATTAGACAGGATTTTCTAGAGGAACAGAACTGACAGAATGAATTGTATTAAAAGGGAATTTATTGGATTAGTTTATGGCAATCCAACAATAGCAGTTTTCAGGCCTGAGACTCAAGGAACGGGGTAGCTGCTCAGTCCACAAGGCTGGATGCCTTGGCAGTCCCAATCTGGCACTGAAGGCCTGGAGGCTCCTGAGGAGCTGCTGGAAGCATTATTAACAAGTCGCCGCAGCAGAGTGAAATGAAAGGAACACCGAGGAAAACATGGCTGCCTTCATAAAGTCTGAGCGAGGCCCCTCCAAGATGTTGACTGTCAAGCTAGGACTTGGGCCCTTTGGTGGTAACATCTCAACCACTGGAGAAATGGAACTATCAGCCGGGGAAATGGACCGCCTGGGTGCCACTTCAGGAGAAGCCCAATGAAGCTGCAAAGCGCAATCACTGATTAAAGCCCCAACCCCCACCGTCTCCTCGCACCATCTTCCTCTTGTGCTTCAAGGACATCACCAGCTCCTTGGGCAAAAACCCTTGGCTCTCCTTCTCTTTCAGCCACAGGCTACTCAGCAAATCCTGTTGGTTCTACTTTCAGAGTAAATTAAGCCATTTTTCATCGTTTCTACAACCACCATTCAGTCAGAGCCTTGCTTGTCTCATAGATTTTAAGTAACCTCCTAATGACTTCCTGGTTCTTGCTTATATCCCCTGGGATCCTTTCTCCACAAAACAGCAAAGCACCTACTTTTTAAATAAATACTTCAGTGCGTGTCTTATAAGAACACTAGCCTTTTATAACTATAGTATAATAACAAAAATTTCAAAAGTTACCATCAGTATAGTACTATCACACAGTTCAGGGCTTCTTTTCCATTTGCAATCCCTTTTCACCTAAGAAATTGTTAAAATATTTGTTTGTTTATTTGGGGGGAGAGAGAGAATGGGTGCACCAGGGCCTCCTCCCACTGCAAACAAACTCCAGACATACGTGCCACTTTGTGCATCTGGAGTTACGTGAGTGATGGGGAATCAAACCCAGGCCATCGGGCTTTGCAAGCAAGTGCCTTTAACTGATGAGCCACCTCTCCAGCCCTCACCCAAGAAACTTTTGTGCAATCCCAGGCATATAGGTATATACAATAGCCATACAAATTGAGCATTTGCTAAAAATAAATCATAAATAACTTTACTCTAAAACAAGTCTTGGGGGCTGGAGAGATGGCTCAGTGGTTAAGAACACTTGGCACTGAAACATAAGGGCCTCTCATGCTGGAGACCACCAAGCCCCACCCCTCAGAACCCACATAAAAAGCCATGTGTCTGCACGCGCATGTATGCGCACCACACACGCATACTCTACACACACACATTTTCAAAAGAAACAACACAATTCTTTAGTACATAGTTTCGCCACTTATTAACGGTGACAGTAAGGGCTGGAGAGATGGCTTAGCGGTTAAGCTCTTGCCTGTGAAGCCTAAGGACCCTGGTTCGAGGCTCCATTCCCCGTGTCTGGAGTTTGTTTGCAGTGGCTGGAGGCCCTGGCTGCGCCCATTCTCTCTCTCTCACTCTATCTGCCTCTTTCCCTCTCTGTTCGTTGCTCTCAAATAAATAAATAAATAAAATGAACCAAAAAAAAAAGGTAACAGTAAGTCTGCATGCTAGTGAGGTGACTGTGCTTCCTCATTTTTGCATAGAGAATTAAGTCATGGATCTTGGCTGAATATTTTGATACTGTCGGATATTGGACACCTTCAACATTTTCCAGAGTTGATCAATGTCCCAATCTTGTAATCATAACCTTTCCATGGTACGTGAATTCGTAGTACAAAATGGCAGAAGTTTGCTTAAGGCCATTTCAGAGCTTGTGGGAAATTCTGTACTAATTCCAAGCCAAAATTCACTGAGCTGTTAGTGTTTTTTTTGTTGTTGTTTGTTTTGTTTTGTTTTGTTTTGTTTTTTTATGAAACTCAAGTCAGCAACTGAAACAGCAGCTTTTAAAATCAAGAATTCTAACACATACAATCCCAAGATGTAGTAATTTGACACTTACATGCTGAGGAATAATGACAAGAAAATATTCATTAAACCATTTCCCTAATTAAACTATTACTTTTCTACAAGAATGGAAAAGTTTGTGTGTACAGGGAAAACACTGAGTTGCCTAGCAGGCAGTCACCTCAAATCTGAACTGAGGTGTTCCAGGCAGTGTGCCCCGGTTCTGAGTGCTGGGCGTGCACGTGGCGTGTTCAGAACTTAAGCCGCAACGGAATTGTGTGATGCCACATGAGCAAGAGCTGCTGCAACACCTCGGCTTATTACACATTTGATTGCGAACTAATTTCAGTCACTGTGCATCAGGAACCTTTAGCTACCGCCAATTTTTAAAATATTTATTTATTTTATTTTATTTTATTTGAGAGAGAGAGAAAGAATAAGCACATCAGGGCCTCTTGCTGCTGCAAAGGAACTCACCACCTTGTGCATCTAACTTTATGTTAGTACTGGGAAATCAAATCCAGGCCAGCAGGCTTTGCAAGTAAGTGACTTGAACTGCTGAGCCATCTCGCTTAGTACAATTTTTTTTTTTTTGTAATCCTCTCATTCAGTCACAATCACATATAGAGTCATGACTCACAGTTGAAGGAGCTGAGATCTAATCCACAGTTTATGTCTACATAGATTTTTCCCTATAATGTCCCATGATGCATATTTAATTTTCCCAGTGCAAGATAGAATCCTTTATCACGTCATCCTTCAGTGGTTCTGTCTCTGTGGTGCTTTTTTTAATTTGAAACGACTTAGCCTTTCTGTTTCTTTGTCTTGACTTTGAGGAAAAATAAAAGCTGGTTTCTTGGGAGAAGGCTTTTTAGTTTAGGCTGCGTGATGCTTCTTGGTGATTGTATTTGCGTTGTGTAGTTTGGAGTCGAGAGAAATGAAGAAGCATAGTGACCCACAATGCACTGCTTCCAGAAGCACATGACGTTGGTCTTATTTAGAACAATAGTAATGCTGATCCTTGTGGGCGTCCACCATGCTGCTTCAGCCATAGGAAGTTCCAGCTTTTCCCTTTGGATTCCCCTTGTAATTAATTCTTTGACATTATGCAAATATACGGGTCTATATCCAACTATCAGTGAATTCTTTTAGCATTTATTAATGATTTCATAGAGCCTTATTCCTTCTACACTTGTGAATTGGCACTAAAATGTAAGGAGGAATATTTTTACCAATCCAATTTATGGTTTTGTTCATTCATTTATTTGCATAAATACAAACTCATGAATCTCAAGTGAATTTATTGGGCCTAACTTAATTTTGGCACTAAAATCAGTCCAGATGTAGCTAGAATGTCTTTTGAAGCTAGATTCTGTGTCTATCTTTTTATAATGACAAATTCTTCCTTTATAAGAATTTAAATTTACAGAAAAGTAGCAGTTAAGAGCACTTGCCACTTAAACACGAAGGCTTCTCAAATCAGAAACTGACAAGTTCAACTCTCCAGAACCCATGTAAAAAAAAATGAGCCAAAATAAACTATTCCTCTTGTTGGTCTGCTCACCCTAGAAATTGTTTTGAAAATAAGGTTAGTGGTAGATGGACCAATGATGAGGAATTTTAGGATATTTTGAAATGCCAAATGATGCAATCACTCTTTCATGCCTTTTATAGAAGTGTCCATGGGACGGGCTGGAGAGATGGCTTAGTGCTTGAGACTCTTGCCTATAAAGCCTAAGGACCCAGGTTCAACTCCCCAGAACCCACCTAAGCCAGATGCACAAGGTGACACATGCGCACAAGGTAGTGCATGAGCTCAAGGTGGTACACTCGTCTGGAGTTCATTTGCAGTGGCTTAGGCCCTGATGTGCCAATTTGCGCTCTCTCTCTCTCTCTCTCTCTCTCTCTCTCTCTCTCTCTCTCATAAATTAAAAAAAAAAAACTGTAAAAAAAGAAATGTCCATGGGAGCCAAGTATAGCAACATAGGCCTGTAATATTATTATTTGGGAGGTAATGGAAGGATGATTGTGAGTTCAGTGTCAACCTGGGTGATATAAAAAAAGACCCTGGGATTGGAGGTTTGATTCCCCAGTACCCACATAAGCCAGATGCACAAGGTGGTGTGTGAGTCTGGAGTATATTTGCAATGGCTAGAAACCCTGGCACACCCATTCTCTCTCTCTCTCTCTCTCTTTCACACACACACACACACACACACACACACACACACACACACACACCTCTTACATAAATAAATAAATAAATGTAAATAAATAAACCCAGCCTCCAAAACCAAAAAGCAGCAATAAAAATATCCATGAAGATTTTTCACCACTTTTCAATGGTTCTTGGCTATTGTGGGATGAGAATGTGTCTTTGTTAAATCTGCTTTATTTCATCTTAGCACCTGGCTTGGACTCTATAGGTCCACAGAGAATCAAGATCACCTAGCTGGAAAACCCACTGGTTTCTAAGTCAATTGACCGTAGCAGTTTTGCAAATTTATAATCTGTGAGCTCCTTCCACCTAGAGTCCTTCTAGCACTCTGGGAGCTGATTCTACAAATGGGAAGAAGGAAGTTTGCCTTTGTGACTCTTATCAGGCTGGGGAGATGCCTCAGTGGTTAAATGTGCTTGCTTGCAAACCCAGCCAGCCTAGGTTCAACTCCCCAGCACCCACATAAAGCCATATGCACAAAGTAGCACATACATCTGGAGGTCATTTATAGTGGCAAGAGGCCCTGATGTACCTGTTCATATTCTCTCTCTCTCTCTCTCTCTCTCTCTCTCTCTCTCTCTCTCTCTCTCTCTCTCTCTCTCTCTCTCTCTCTCTCCCTCCCCTTGCTAATAAATAAATAAAATAAAGAACCTTTTCTTGTGCACCCGATCTCAGCCTGATTTGGGTTTTGAGTTACTACTTAACCTTCTGGACCATTTCTTGCTCCTCCATGGTTGGTTGGCGGGTTGCTTGCTTGCTGTTGAGACAGAATCCTGCTATGCAGCAGGATGTCCTGAACTAGCAACCCCCCACCCTCACCCTCCCAGGTGCCGGGATTGCTGACCTGCACACCATGCCTCACTCATTGTGTCTTTTCACGTCACTTCCAGTGATACGTATAGTGAGATGTAAACATACACAACTGTTTATAATTCAGATTCATATATTTGAAACTGTTATATTCAGCAAAAAAGGTTTCTTCTTGAATAAGAAAAATGCAGAAAAAAATTATACAACATAATTTGAAAATCCCAGTTGTGGGGCTAGAAAGATGGCTCAGTGGTTAAAGGCACTTGCTTGAAAATCCTGACAACCCTGGTTTAATTCTCCAGCACACACAAAGCCAGAAGCAGAAATAGCACATGCAACAACAGGAGGCCCCGCCATGCCCATACTTCTTTCTCCCTCCCTCTCTCCCTGTCTCTCTCTCTCTCTCTCTCTCTCTCCCGTAATTAAAAATACTTTTTAAAAAGAAGAAAAAGGGCTGGAGAGATGGCTTAGTGGTTAAGCACTTGCCTGTGAAGCCTAAGGACCCCTGTTAGAGGGTCCATTCCCCAGGACCCACATTAGCCAGATGCACAAGGGAGTGCATGCATCTGGAATTCCTTTGCAGTGGCCAGAGGCCCTGGCACGCCCATTCTCTCTCTCTCTCTCTCTCTCTCTCTCTCTCTCTCTCTCTCTCTGTCACTGTCAAATAAATAAATAAAAATAAACAAAAAGTTTTAAAAAAAAGAAGAAAAAGAAAATCCCTGTGGTCTACCAATATTTCCTGGCAACTGCAAAAAATAGTGCTGAATCTAGAATGTAAGATAAACATTCACATCATTAGTGTCTGTATGTGGTGTGTGAACATATGCATTTCCATATGTGTGTGGCTAGGTGCATGTGTGTATGTGCATGGGAGCATGCATGTGGACAGTGGTGGTTTTCAAGTGTCTTCCTCAATCACTTTCCACGTTGCTTTTTTTAATATTTTTTATTTATTTATTTATTTGACAAAGAAAGAGGGGGGGGAGAGAGTGAGAGAATTGGCATGCCAGGACTTCCAGCCACTGCAAACCAACTCCATACGCAAGCACCCCCTTGTACATCTGGCTAGTGTGGGTCCTGGGGAATCGTACCAGGATCCTTTGGCTTTTCAGGCAAATGCCTTAAGTGCTAAGCCATCCCTCTAGCTCCCCCCATTGCTTTTTGAGACAGGATCTGTCACTAAACCTGTAGCTAACTGATCAGCTAGCCTGGCTGGCCAGCAGCAAGCCCTGGGAATTCGCCCTCCCCCATACCCCCAGTGCTGGGGTTACAGGCCCACACCACCATACCCAGCATCTTATGTGGATTCTGGAAATCCAAGCTCAAGTCCTCATGCTTGTGCAGTGATCACTTTACCCACTAAGCCATCCCCGACCCCAGCGTGCACTTTTAAATTGGTTTTATGAAGCAGTGCTTGCTCTAGGAACTATAGTCCTAGGAAACATTAATTGCAACAACAAAACCCACTTAGTTTGTGAACAGTTGATAATTAAATGGCTTGAAATATTTGGACTAGAAGGCTCTCCTGGTTTCTTTCTAACTACGTTGTTCCAGCACAGGTTACCTAAGTGCAAGCCAAACCCAGGTGACACTTTTATATTTCCAGGAAATTCTTGTGCCAGAATTCAGCCCTTAGAGAATGATCAAATCTTTGTTAGTACTCCCAAAAGCAGAAGTTGAGAGCAGAAAATAAACCACTCTTACTCCACTGGCAACTTTAGCACCAGGGCTCAAATTGAGTCATAGCAAAGGGTGTTTTATGAAGACCCACAGCCCAGAGCCACCTCTCCATTTCTTGCGGACAAAAGGCCAGAAGACAGATGTGGGACCAGGTCTGCTGGAGCAATCCCCTTGACCTGCCATTCCAAGGGGCTGTCGCTGTGGGTCACAGCCCAACCTGGGGAGTCCATCTGAGGTCTCAGAATCAAGTCGTCTCCTCTCACCACTTATTTCCTTTGCTTGGGCGTAGGCCCCTACCTTGGATGCTGGTCCTAAGAACAGGCTCAGGATCAATTTGGGTGTCTTTTTCTGCTCCACAGGTGTTGTGGTTGGAATGTGGATTGTACCCCACAATTTCATGTGCTTGAACATTTGGTTCCCAGCTAGTGGTGCTATTTTGGGAAGTAGAAGTAGCTTTGGGAGGTGAAGGCTGGCTGGAGGAGTTGGGTCAGTGGGGGTGGACCTTGTAGGTTATAACCCAGCCCCGCTCCTGGTTAAGCTCTCTGCTTCCTGGTCCCATGAGCTGTGAGCGAGCAGCCTCACCCTCCTGTCAACCCAGCACAAGCCACAGCTGTAGCCATCCCTTCCCTGGCATGATGAACTGAACCCTCAAACCACGAGCCAAAACAAGCCCACTTTTATTTGAGTTGCTTTGTCAGGTATGCACAATGACAAGAAATGATGGGCTAGGTAAGAGCGCTCGCTGTAGAGGCATGAGGACCTGAGCTCAGTCCCCAACACCTACATAAAAAGCTTGGCATGGAAGCCCACACGTGTAACCCCAGTGCGGAGGGGAGCACGGGAGAACCCTGTGAAGGCTCAGTGCTCAGCCAGCCCAACTGAAAAGTGGTGAGCCCCAGGTTCTGTGCGAGGCTCTGCCTCAGGGTACAAGGCAGGAGAGTGAGGGTGGACACCCCATATCTTCCTCTGGTTTACACACGCATGCACATAGAGCATTCACATCTGTACACATGTATGCAGTAAACACACGCCACATATACCATCCACACACAAAGAAACAAGGCAAAGCAAACAATGCAATGGGCCTGTGTCCCCAGCAAGAGCGGTAATTCGAGGGAGAGTCCTGTGGTCCCTATTGTCAAAGCAGGCGTGGGGCTAGTGCTGGGTTGCCAGACAGGAGACCCGTCCTGATAGCACGTCTCGCTTCCCCTGGGGTGAGGGATGCACTGCCCAGCCTCTCTGGAGTCCAGCTTTCCCATCTGGACAAGGGGAGTGTGGACTAGGGAGTTTGTCATCTGATGGAAGTGCTCAGCACTGTAAGTCTCAAGCGCTGCGTTTAAAACGGGCACCCCAATATTTCAATGTCCCTTTGGCTCTCACCTTACACGTAGAGTGGAGATTGTATTTACACTATTTTGGAGGGCTAACTTGGAGATCAAATAAGATAACATGAGGCTTCTTGTGAAACACGTGACTCGTAGACGCGCAGTTTTGCCTCGGTTGCAGCTGCTCTCCTTTACTGTCTAAGCTCTTCGCATTCTGAAACCATGATGTCACGGATTTCAGATCAGTACGTCATTCCTCTCTCATCATCTCCCATGGCCCTTCCATGGTCTACCTGTAAATGGAATTTTTTAGAGCAAATGAGGCAGAGCCAGCCCCAGCATCCACCTCTGCCAAATACGGCTGACTTCTCCACGTGCTTGGGATGTAACCAAATCATGAAAGTCCTAAACTGTCCCCCAGGGCTGGGTGTATGTGGAGGTGATTATTTTGTATTGTTTTGATTTAGTTTGGGTTTTCTTTTTTTTTTTTTTTTTTTTTTTTTTTTTTTGAGGTAGGGTCTCACCCTAGCCCAGGCGGATCTGGAACTCACTATGTAGTCTCAGGCTGGCCTCAAACTCACGGCGATCATCCTGCTTCTGCCTCCCAAGTGCTGGGATTAAAGGTGTGCATCACAACACTGGCAAGATGATTATTTTTTAAACCTTGTGAGATGAATAAGACACATACTAAATACTCATGCAGTGGGATTTAGGCTGAGTAATATTCTCCATGTGTTATTCTTAAACTGATTTAAATAAGTCACATATTTCATATTTGTTAAGTTAAACATGACAATTTAGTCTTCCTGCCTCCACACTTAGAGGGGTGATAGAGTGCGTATATGGTGAGGGTTTTATAGGGATGGACATATGAGATTATATATTTCATTGTATGTAACTGATTTTATATCAGTTTTATGTCAAATATGCTTCAATCAAATATTTCTAGTTTGCTATTTGGAAAGCTGAAGCAGGAGGTCACTCAAGCCCAGCAGTTTAAAAAACATCCACAAGCAACATGGCAAGACCCCACCTCATCTCAAGGACAGGAAGAGAAGGAGAAATGGAAGGAGAAGGGAAGGAAAGAGGCTTTTTAACGAGAATATATGGATGTTTAATATATAGAAAACATGTCAAAGAATCCATATATTCATCACCAGTGGATTTAGGAATAAGAAATTTGAGTTGGGCGTGAGAGAATAAAACAAAGAAATTTTGACTTGGCATGGTGGCATATGTGTGCAATCCTAGCACTCAGGAGGCAGAGGTAGGAGGATCGCCATGAGTTTGAGGCCACCCTGAGGCTATGTAGTGAATTCCAGGTCAGCCTGGGCTGGAGTGAGACCCTACTGAAGGGGAATAGGAGAAAGGTAGCTTCTTTCAGGCAGTTTCAGTTAGCAACTGGGGCCTAGAGAGAACCAGGGGCCTAGAGAGAACCAGGAGATGCCACCTCACATGCCAACCCTCCTTGGTAGGAATGGAATAGGTATGTCCTATCAAGACTCCTCTAAAAGTGGCTACAGTGCCCCCTGCTGCCCACAGCCTAGCATACTACCTAGGTGGGCTTCCCTCTGGGGTGCACCCTCTAGATCTATAAACCAATTAGGTCTTCCCCTTGCATGCCTGAAACTGACAAAAGACTACATTATAAATGACTATAAAGACTGCATTCAGCCTCCTCCACCTCTCTCTGTGTGATTCTTCTGACCTTACTCTATTGTGTTTGGATACACATGAGTCTGGTCTTTCCCCCACCCCACCCCCAGCCTAGCTAGGTGGGGTGGGGGAGGATAATATTGCTTCTTGTTCAGAATAATTCTCTGTTTGCCTCTGTCTCATACCTTGGAGCAACTTCTCACTTTAATTACATGTGTGATTTTCTTCTGGTCTCTGAATCTACCCCATGTGTATTTCCCTTACACTCCAGATCCACCACGTGGCTACTTTCTCTAACTCTAGGCCTGTGACCTGTGTCTCTAAACTTGGGATAACTATGGGTACAACACTCTTCCTCCTTAAGATTTTTCATCTGAATTTCTTGGTCTCTGCTTTGAGATCTTCTCTCTGCTATTCTTCCTTGAGTCACCACTTGCTCTTCTAGCATTCTTTCATGGGGAAACTCGGGGTACATGCTGAGTGTTCCTTCTAAATCTCCCTATACAAGGTCCTACATTCTATCCTCCACGTGCTTGTGGCTCTGCTCCCGTCTTTTCCTAAAAACCTCAATTGTTCTTAAATGGTGGACTTTGCAGTGTTTCCCACATGACAGTGTGTTTCCTACTTCCCACATGCTTATAACTCCACTCTAGCCTTCTTCCTAGATCCCACTCTCCTTTAAAGAAAACCAGCAGGGCTGGAGGGGTGGCTTAGCGGTTAAGGCATTTGCCTACAAAGCCAAAGGACCCAGGTTCGATTCCCTAGGACCCACGTCAGCCAGATGCACAAGGGGGCACAGGTGTCTGGAGTTTGTTTGCAGTGGCTGGAGTCCCTGGCACACCCATTCTCTCTGTCTCTCTCTGTGTGTCTCTCTCTCTCTATCTCTCTCCTTTCTCTGTCAAATATATATATGACAACCCACCATCTGTGATTTCCCCCTAAATAAACTTAATAATTCATAATTTATCCTTCTTGAGTTCATCTTTATCAATTGTTAAAGATAGGACAAAACCCAAACTTGGCGTTAATAAATTTGGGGAACCCCTCCTGAACCACAAAATCCTACATCACTACTTCAAAAAACAAAATAAATAAATAAATTTTGTTTTCTAATTTCATATACTTTAGTATTGATTGATTCAATTATAATGAGTATTTCAAACTTTACAATTTAATTTAATTTCAAACGTTATTATTTAAAAGTGAGAGTTTTTGCAACTTTTATGCTTGTCCTGTGGGGGTTTTTTTTGTTGTTTTTTGTATTTTTGCTTGTTTGTTTGTTTGTTTGTTTGACACATGGATTCACTCTATATCCTAAGTCGGCTTGGAACTCACTTTGTAGCCTGGTTTGGCCTTAAACTCACAGCAATCCTCCTGCCTCAGCCTTCTAAGCACTGAGAACCACCATGCCCAGCTTTTCATACTTACTATATTACTTTTGAATTCAGTAGATCTCTAAGAAAGAATGAAAGGTAAAGAAAGCTACTGTGCTGAAAGTCAGGCAAAGGAAGGCAAGATACACCACACAGGACTTCTTAAGTCACGGGATATGGCCCCACATGGGGTCACGAATCTGAATGTGGGAGTCATGAAAATATTGGCCACAGTAAAAAGTTTCTGAACATACAATGACCAAAAAGTAATTCAACGTCAAACACAGAATGGACCTGAGCTATTTCTGGCAGCACCTGTCCGTGTTGCATCCGGCAACTTCTCCACAGCCTTCGTTCTGATCCCACAAGGCACCCCACGTCGCTCTGAGAACAGCCTTTGCCAGGCCCAGCGTCCGTGGATGCAGCCTGGAAGGCCTCCGCTCAGACCCAACAGAGCCATATCTTACCAACTATAGTGTTTTCCGCGTGTATACAAAGCACATACAGAGCCGGGATCACATGAACATTTCTCAGGTGAGAAGAGCTCACGAATAGAAAAGTTGAGAAGCCCTCACATGCTGCCCGGGGAGAGAGAAGGCCAAGTGGAAGACTCCAGTGGGAACTTCCCGACATCCAGGAATAGCTGAAGAAGCCAAGACTGGGAATGAAGAGGCCAAGCTTCCCCATGGGGTCGGCCACGGACCAATAACTGATCCGAGGTGGGACTGGGGAGGGGCGGGAACGGGCTCTGCCGCTCTCAGGTGGGCTGAGACAACCGTGTCCACATTGCTCCAGGTAGACCTCAGGTGCCCTCACTGCAAAGAAACAAGCGTGTAAGGTGACGGTATGTGAATTAGCTTGGTTGAGCTTCGTAGAGTATGCACATATTAAAACATCACACTGCATATATTAACAAATATGTCATTTTTGTGCGTGAAATAAAAATTAATGGTGCACACAGTACTCTGTTACTGCTGGCCCATGGCCCTCTTGAAATGCAAGCAATAGACTACTTTGAAACTAAATAATTTTTTTTTAAAAATAAACTTTTTACAACAGTTTTAAATTAAAAAACCAAAAATGAAACTAAAGTTAAAAAATTATTGTACCTAATATATGCACATGTACATAATCCCACAGTTTCTAATTAGTAAAAAAAAATGGTTGTTGCACTATTTTAAATGATTCTTATTAATTTGTGAGCAGAGAGAGACAGATAGTTGGTGTGCCGGGGCCTCTTGCCACTCACTGCAAACAAACTAGATGCGTGTGCCACTTTATGCATCTGGCTTTATGTGGGCACTGGGGAATCCAACCCAGGCTGTGAGGCTTTACAAGCAAGCGACTTTAACTGCTGAACCATCTCCGCAGCCCCACTTTTTAGTTTACTTGAACGTGCACTTGAGTTTGAGAGCCATGGTTCAGAGGATTCAGAACATCCTAACAAGGTGTGAAAGATTAGCGTGAGAATGCTGTGTTGCTTAGATTGTCCAGTAGGTGGTGCTGCTCGCTCTGCAACTGGACCCCAGGGCCGGACAGAGTGCAGCTTTCTGCTCAGGTGAAGCTGAGGCCAGGCGGAGCAGGGCTTTGGGAATCACCAGAGACCAAGAGCTCATCATCTGTTCCACGTGGGCTCCGTCGGGGCTGTGATCAGGAGAAGGAACGATGAAAGGGAAGAATGAGTTGCAGTGGACAGTGATTCGTTCAAGAGTAAGTATTTTTATAATCATGGAAGCTGTTAATAAAAAAAAATTGAAAAGAAAAAAAAGAAGAGCAACAGTAACAATAAAAAAAGAGTGAAATAATAGAGCTCCTTGGCCTTCCAATGCTGATAGAAAAGTAATAAAACTAATAACAATTTAAATAAGATTTACTCACTTGATCATTTAACAATTTTTGTACACACATGGATGTGTGTACGGGTATTTGCCTGTGCAGGTGTTGGATGTACATGGGTGAATGCACGTTGTGGAGGCCAGTGGACAACCTCAGGTGTCATCACCTTTTTAAAAAAAATATATATATATATATATATATATATACATATACATACACGGGCTGGAGAGATGGCTTAGCGGTTAAGCGCTTGCCTGTGAAGCCTAAGGACCCGGGTTCAAGGCTCGATTCCCCAGGACCCACGTTAGCCAGATACACAAGGGGGCGCACGCATCTGGAGTTCTGTTTGCAGTGGCTGGAGGCCCTGGCGCGCCTATTCTTTCTCTCTATCTATCTATCTATCTCTCTGCCTCTTTCTCTCTC
Organism: Dipus sagitta; assembly: GCA_036346955.1. NCBI lineage: Eukaryota > Metazoa > Chordata > Mammalia > Rodentia > Dipodidae > Dipus > Dipus sagitta. The sequence continues at coordinate 319,749,153 of CM070770.1, forward strand.
TGTCTGCCTGTTGTTCTCAAATAAATAAATAAATAAAATTTTAAAAATATATCTATACTCCATTTTCTCTTTTTATTTTTTTTATTTATATTCACAAGAGCAGAGAGAGGGAGAGAGAGAGAGAGAGACAGAGAGAGAGACAGAGAGAGAATGGGCATGCCAGGGCCGCCTGTCCCTGCAAACAAACCCCAGACACATGCACCAGTTTCTGTATCTGGCTTTAGGTGGGTACTGGGGAATAGAACCTGGGCAGTCAGGCTTGTAAGCAAGCACTTTTAACCTCTGAGCCATCTCTCCACCCACCTTTTTTTTATTTGACAGAGAAAGAGGAAGAGAGAGAGAGAATGGGTCCGCCAGGGCCTCCAGCCACTGCAAGCAAACTCCAAACACATGCGCCCCCTTGTGCATCTGGCTAATATGGGTCCTGGGGAATCGAACCTGGGTCCTTTGGCTTTGCAAGCAAATGCCTTAATCGCTAAGCCATCCCTCCAGCCCTCCACCCACCTTTTTTGATGCAGAGTCTCTTGTTGGCCTGGAGCTCATCAAGTAGGCTAGACGGGCTAGTGAGCCCCAGGGATGCCCCATTTCTACTTCCTCAGTGCTGGGATTACAAGCACGCGCCACTGCACTTAACATTTTCGCAGGGGTTATGGGCTTCAAACTCAGTTCTTCGTGCTTTCAAGGCAAACACTTAATTGTCTAAGCCATCTCCCATTCACCTAATATTATTTTAATAAGTATTTAATCTGTGCTAGACACTGTTCCCAGCATTTTGCATAATGTAACCTATAACCCTTAAAACACAACTATGAAGGAGGGGCCATTACTTTTGTGCATCAGCTTGCCCTTATTCTAAGAAAATGCGGTCAACTTACAATGAAGAGACATTTCTTTTAGCACACAGCTTTGCAGATGGCAGGCTGTGATCAATTGGCCGCACTGCTTTGGGGACTCTAGTGAGACAGCATATCCCACAGCCAGTGCATGGCACTGCAAAGACAGGTCACCTCATGGTCAAGAATGAAAGCAGAGAGAGGAAGAGTTAGGGTCCCACAGTCCACTTCAAGGGCACATCCCCAGTGATCTGTGGCATACCACAATTTCACCTCTTAAAGGTCTTACCACTTGCCAATAGCACCAAGTTGAGGACCAAACCTGTGGGGAACCTTATCTAAACCATAACTATCATTAACCCCATTTTACAGAGATGTAAACTGGCCTTGAATAACTTAACTAAAGCCCGCCAGTTGGAGCACATGGTAGAGCTAACATTTTTTTTTTTTTTTTTTTTTTTTTTTTTGGTTTTTCGAGATAGGGTCTCACTCTAGCCCAGGCTGACCTGGAATTCACTATGGAGTCTCAGGGTGGCCTCGAACTCACGGCGATCCTCCTACCTCTGCCTCCCGAGTGCTGGGATTAAAGGCGTGCGCCACCACGCCCGGCAGAGCTAACATTTAAACCCAAAATCTCTGACAGCGTGTGCTTTGATGACCCACACTAACATGTCTTTTCTGTGTGGGGGGGGTCATACATGTGTAGGCACAGGTGTGGTGTGTAGGTCCAAGTACATGTATGTGTGTGTGTGTATGTGCGCGCACACTCATGTGCATGTGGGGGCCAAAGGACAACCTCAAGTGTGACCCTCAGATACACCCTTCATCTCTTTCGCGACCATCTCCCACTGGGTGAACTAAGCCACTAGGCTAGCCTGGCTGGCTCCAAGCCCCAGGGGTCCTCCTGCCTCTACTGCCCCAGCACTGAGAACAACTTTCATCTGGGCACTGGGGACGGAACGCAGGTCCTTGTGCAGCAAGGCGAACACTTCACGACCAAGCCAGCTCTGCAGCCCTAAGGTGTCCCCACGCTCTCCGTCCTCAGGGGTGAGGAGCAGCAGGGCAGTGGTGACAGACGTGATGAGGAAAGAGGAAGAGGCGCTCAACCGGCCTTTCCCACACTGAGCAGAAGCAGAGGTTGAGATGGCCATCAATTAAACCACTGTGGTCATGTTCATTCACTATATGATACACTGTGGGATTCCCTTTTACAACTTCTCTGAGTGCCTATTGTAAACTCAAAAATGGGAGAGTAGGTCACCCTCTTGAGAGATCTTGTTTCTTCCTCATGAGCAAATTGTCCCTTGTCTGTGAGAATTAAAGACAAGGTGAAAGTTTCCTCCCTCTGTGCATGAGACATGGGCTCAGCTCTGCCCCCCCACCCACCCAGCCCCTCCATCCCAGCCCCATCCTGACTTCTCACAGAAGCAAAGACAAGGGACAGATGGAGGACAGAAGTCTAACATAGTGCATGACATTTATTTTGTCTATAAAAATATTTTTATGGCTGGGCCTGGTGACGCATGCCTTTAATCCCAGTGCTTGGGAGGCAGAGGTAGGAGGATCATTGTGAGTTCGAGGTCAGCCTTGTACTACAGAGTAAATTCCAGATCAGCCTGGGCTAGAGTGAGCCCCTACCTTGAAAAAATAAACAAATAAATATTTTTATGGACTGGGGAGGTGGCTTAATGGTTAAAGAAAATTGCTTGCAAAGCCTGATGGCGTAGATTCAATTTTCTAGCATCCATGTAAATCCGGGTACAAAGTGGCACATGTGTCTGCAGTGGCAAGAGACCCCACTGAGTCTGTGAGTGGCTGATGCAAAAGCTCAGGGACCATTGTGGAAGAGATGGCAGAAAGAATGTAACAGCCAAAGGAAGGGTAGGACTCCTTACAAAGTGCTCCTCCAGACACAAAATGGCCTGAATATCCATGACCTCACAGTGCCTAACACTACCTACACAAGACCATCATAATAGGAGGAAAAGATGATGACATAAAGATAAAAGAGAGACTAATTGAGGGGGCAGGGGTTATGATGGAGAGCAGAGTTTCAAAGAGGAAAGTGGGGGAGGGAGGGAATTACCATGGGATATTGTTTACAATCATGGAAGCTGTCAATAAAAAAAAAAAAAAAAATGTGTCTCTGGGGTTGGGGAAATGGTTCAGTCACAAAGTTCTTGCCTTAATAGCATGAGGACCTGAGCTCAATCCCCAGAGCCCACATAAAAAGCTGGGTGTGGTGGCACACAATTGTAATCCCAGGGCTGGGGAGGTGGAGACAGGTCTGCTGGCCAGCCAGCCTAGGCTACCTGGTAAGAATCCAGGCCAATAAGGAACAGCCACTGAGGTTGTCCTCTGACCTGCACACACATGTACACGCATGCCGACACACACATGTGTACCTGCACACATGGGCACATACACAATACACACCATAGATAGATAGATAGATAGATAGATAGATAGATAGATAGATAGATGCAGATATAATTTTCTATTCATTTTCAAATACTAGGCAAATATTGTCTTCTATAAAAAAAAAAAAACACGGTTCCCAATAGGTTCATGTATTTAAAACCTTGGTCCGCAGCTGGTGGCACTGCTTTGGGAGATGCTGGAAACTTCAGGAGGAGAGGCCCAGCTGGGAGATGGCCCTTGAGGTTCTATCCCTGCCCCCTGTCTGACGCAGCCCTCGGCTCCCAGGTCACCTGAGTGGAGAGCAGGTCAGAGATGACACATCTTCATGGAAACCCACCCCACGCCAGGATGGCAGCAGGGTGGAGACAATCACAGCAGGCAGCACACAGGGCACGGTCTGTGGGATCCCGACCCCACCTTCAGTGTGCCAGGGCCTCTGCTGCGGGCTGCAATCTTCTTGTAAACCAACAACATGTCTCCAGGAGGATACGGACCCATCTCTCCTTCCTTTTAAGGACTTCTTGGTTGGCAAGTGGGGTGGTTTGGAATTTTCAATAATTCAACCAAGAAGTTGAATTATGCCAAGAAGCTAAACATGCTAATATAACTCTATCTACCAAAGAAAACAATGTTTTTACTCCCTGTTTTAAAAAAAAGTAAGAATACTCTCCCTCTTTCTAGACACCAAAGAGCTACCTCCACGAATAAAGGAGACCTGTGCTTCCACTGCCCTGTGGTCCTCCCACCTGTCCTTGGAGTCCTCCTCCATGATACTGGAGACCTGTGCTTCCCACGGCCCTGTAGTCCTCCCACCTGTCCTTGGCGTCCACCTCCATGATACTGGAGACCTGTGCTTCCCACGGCCCTGTAGTCCTCCCACCTGTCCTTGGAGTCCTCCTCCATGAATACTGGAGACCTGTGCTTCCCACGGCCCTGTAGTCCTCCCACCTGTCCTTGGAGTCCTCCTCCATGAATACTGGAGACCTGTGCTTCCCACAGCCCTGTAGTCCTCCCACCTGTCCTTGGAGTCCTCCTCCATGAATACTGGAGACCTGTGCTTCCCACTGCCCTGTAGTCCTCCCACCTGTCCTTGGAGTCCTCCTCCATGTCTACTGGAGACCTGTGCTTCCCACGGCCCTGTAGTCCTCCCACCTGTCCTTGGAGTCCTCCTCCATGAATACTGGAGACCTGTGCTTCCCACTGCCCTGTAGTCCTCCCACCTGCCCTTGGAGTCCTCCTCCACAAATACTGGAGACCTGTGCTTCCCACGGCCCTGTAGTCCTCCCACCTGTCCTTGGAGTCCTCCTCCACGAATACTGGAGACCTGTGCTTCCCACGGCCCTGTAGTCCTCCCACCTGTCCTTGGAGTCCTCCTCCATGAATACTGGAGTCCTGTGCTTCCCACGGCCCTGTAGTCCTCCCACCTGTCCTTGGAGTCCTCCTCCACGAATACTGGAGACCTGTGCTTCCCACTGCCCTGTAGTCCTCCCACCTGTCCTTGGAGTCCTCCTCCACGAATACTGGAGACCTGTGCTTCCCACGGCCCTGTAGTCCTCCCACCTGTCCTTGGAGTCCTCCTCCACGAATACTGGAGACCTGTGCTTCCCACGGCCCTGTAGTCCTCCCACCTGTCCTTGGAGTCCTCCTCCACGAATACTGGAGACCTGTGCTTCCACTGCCCTGTAGTCCTCCCACCTGTCCTTGGAGTCCTCCTCCATGTCTACTGGAGACCTGTGCTTCCCACGGCCCTGTAGTCCTCCCACCTGTCCTTGGAGTCCTCCTCCATGAATACTGGAGACCTGTGCTTCCCACTGCCCTGTAGTCCTCCCACCTGCCCTTGGAGTCCTCCTCCACAAATACTGGAGACCTGTGCTTCCCACTGCCCTGTAGTCCTCCCACCTGTCCTTGGAGTCCTCCTCCACGAATACTGGAGGCCTGTGCTTCCCACGGCCCTGTAGTCCTCCCACCTGTCCTTGGCGTCCACCTCCATGATACTGGAGACCTGTGCTTCCCACGGCCCTGTAGTCCTCCCACCTGTCCTTGGAGTCCTCCTCCATGTCTACTGGAGACCTGTGCTTCCCATGGCCCTGTAGTCCTCCCACCTGTCCTTGGAGTCCTCCTCCATGAATACTGGAGACCTGTGCTTCCCACGGCCCTGTAGTCCTCCCACCTGTCCTTGGAGTCCTCCTCCATGAATACTGGAGACCTGTGCTTCCCACTGCCCTGTAGTCCTCCCACCTGTCCTTGGAGTCCTCGTCCATGAATACTGGAGACCTGTGCTTCCCACAGCCCTGTACTCCTCCCACCTGCTCTTGGAGTCCCCAATAAGGTGTCTCACAGACGATTAGCCCAAACCCACCAGTGATCACAGAACCAGGCTGGGTGTGCAAGCAGCACTCCCGCAGCCCCACTAAAGACAAAAGAAGCACCTGGCAAAAGGCCAGACCGGGCTGGCTGGGGGAAGGCAGCGCGTGCTCTGCAGCATGAAGACTTGAGTCCGGATGCCCAGAACCTATGCAAATGTCACACACTGTAACAGACAGTGCTGATTCCCGCACAAGTTGAGGAGAAGGGAGGTGGAGACGGGAGGACCTACCAGAAGCTCACAGGCCACTGAATCTAGTCAGCAGAGTGGTGAGCGGAGACCCTGTCTCAAAGAAGGGAGAAGGCAAGGACTGACATGCACGTTGTCCTCTGACCTCCACGTGCCATGGCACCCACATGCACACAAACACATCATGCCTACACATAACATGCACACCAATAAAAGGACCCCGATATTTGTATGGGGTTTTGCATAAGAGAGAATCTCCACACACAGAGTTTCACATCAGTAGCATGCAGGTTGCCTGTTGAAGACTAGTAAGTCATCCTAGCAAAGGGGAAGCATAAGACTTTCCGCTCATTTGTGTCCCCTCCTCCCGGGAATCCAGGTTTACTCTCCTCCTGGGAGAATCGCCTTCAGGAAGCAATTTAAGCTGTGCCAACTGGCTGCCGGGGCTCTATCTCTAGATCATCCCAAAGCGGCTTTTATGGGCTGTTATCAACCGGAGTCTCGCACCTGAGTCTCACCGATATTACCCTGGGTATTTGCTTTGGCAGACCTCGGTTTCATGCTCATTCAGTTACATGTAACAAAACACAAGTCCCACACATCAAGCAGGCTGAATTCACTGTCCACAGTAAAAGCACATAACGACATTACGCCCAGGAAGACAGAAACTAAGACCCAGGTAATGACCACATGAACAGCCCCACTTCCACCTCCAGTCCCCAGAACACCCTTCAGTGATCCCAAAAATGCAGATGGATCGCTTATGAAGCAGCGTGGCAAATTTCTCTCATTCTGCAGTTTGATTCTGTGAAGGAACGCGCAACAACCTAGTTTGGTTTCACAGCCTGGCTTTGAATACCGGCCCTACATTTACTAGCTGTGTGGCCCAGGGGGCATTTTCCTAAGCCCGCTGCTCTCCAGTCTCACATCTGGAAAGGACCTCCTGCATGGGAAGTATCCGTGAAGTGTTAGCATCATCACTGCGGCTCTGTCAAGCCTTCGTTCCTTCTGGTTCCGCTTCCTCTAGTTAAAGAGAAAACATTGACTTAATGTTCCTATGGCCTAAACGGAGGAAGGAGCCAAGGTGGCCCAAGCAGTATCTTTTATCATCTCAGACTCACAAGTTTAGCACCCAGAAAGCAGGTCGTCAGCAAGGTGGTGACTTGTGGGAGGACGCACTGAAGTCAGTATTGGACAGAGGCTTGGAAACACCCACAGACACCAGCTATTGGAATAGAGAATAGGGAGAATAGGGGGCAGCATGTCAGCCCTGAGCCCACAGCATGCAACAGGGGCAGGGGAAAGACAGGCGAAGTTAGAGGGGAAGGGGGGCTGGCGGAACAGAGGGGCGCACTGGCTCTGCGCTTCTCCATGTACAAGCTGCTTGTCAGGGAAGCCACGCTGGGGTCAGGGCAAGCTTGTGCATTAGGAAACAAGGCCCTACATTTTCTTCTCCTTGGCACTCACACAATGTAGTGTTACACTCTCCTGGCCAGTGTCTACGTTGTGATACGCAACAGAAAAGCACTGAATCAAGCTCATAGAAAAATCCACGCAAGCGAGTGGGGCGTGGTGGCGCATGCCTTTGACCTCAGCACTCAGGAGGCTGAGGTAAGAGGATCACCATGAGTTCAAGGCCAGCCTGGGCTAGCGAGAGTACCTCATTAAAAGAAAAAAAGAAAGAGAGAGGAAGAAAGAAAGAAGAGAGAGGGAGGGAGGGAGGGAGGGAGGGAGGGAGGGAAGGAGGGAAGGAAGGAAGGAAGGAAGGAAGGAAGGAAGGAAGGAAGGAAGGAAGGAAGGAAGGAAAAAAGGGAGATATATATGCAGTGGAATCCAAGTCAGAGAAAGCAACTGGGGCAGAGCTGGCTTGCCTTTCAAGACTAGAGACTTGGGTGACCAGCTAAAGAGCCAGGAGACTGAGACCCTTGCCAAAATCAGGAAAGTCACCCAGCTGACTCACAGATGACGTCAGATGCATGAGCCCAGCAGAAACACAGAGCTGAAAGTAAAGATAAGTGCTTTTCTTCCTGATTCCCTGGTGCTTCCTGTTATCAAGCAGCACTGCTGAGGCTGTGGGCTGACTCAGAAGTTGGTACCACATGTCCATAAGAAACCCCCAAAGCAAGCCTGGCATGGTATCCCACGCCTGTAATCCACGCACCCGGGATAATAGGTAGAAGCAGGGAGATTGCAAATTTGAGAGCAACCCGGGCTATGTAATGAGTTCAAAGGCACTGCTAAGAATCCTCGGCCGTGGTTACGTCGACGCCTAAGCCCAACGTCATCATAACTAAGCACACGGAGGCACGTCCCAAAACTCGCTGTGAGTGTGGCTTTTGGAAATGAAGTGATCTTGAGTCACATTCCTAAAAGGCTACAGTTATTTTGAGGGAGTTGAAGAAAGTGCCTCCAGCCAGAACTAAAGGGGAAATGGCTCAAAATGCAGAACGACAGAGGCCCAATTTTGTTAATCTAAGCCCTCATTAAGGTTTACTTAAGCCCAGGGCTGAATAGACATGCGTTCACATCTCCCCAGAGAACATGTTGCACACAACAGAATAGTGTGTGTGCACATGTATGTGCATGTATATGGAAACCAGAGGTCAATGCCATGTGTCTTCCTCAGTCACTTTCCACCTCTTTAGCTTTTGAGACAAGATCCCTCACTGAACCTAGAACTAACCAATACACAGGGACTAGCCAGGCAGCAAGCCCTAGGGACCCTCCTATCTCAACCTCCCCAGTGCATCCCACACCAGGCTTGTATGTGGGTGTGGGGACATCTAGATCTTCATACCTGCACAGCAAGCACTTCACTCACTGAGACGCCACCCCACCCCTTGGTGAGTTTACTGAGACAGGGCTGCATGCAGTCTCCACTCGCTGTGTAGTTGACAATGACCTTGAGCTCCTGGTCCCCTGCCTCCACCTCTATGCCCACACCTGGCAGAGGGGATTTCAATCATCTTTTCAGATTATCATGGATATTTTGCTTTTTATAATTGTATTTATGTATTCACAAGTGTGTGTGTGTGTGTGTGTGTGTGTGTGTGTGTGTGTGTGCCCATGCATGTAGTCCCCCATGTGCTCACCTGCTGCAGGGTGCCCCTTACCTGCAGTACCAGAAGCAGAACATGGGGTGACCCACTTCATTGCTCTTCCACCCATTATTATTTAAACCAGAGTCTCTTACTGATCCCTGGCTCTGGAGGTTATCTGGGCTCTGCTCCCCTATGGACTGGGGCTACAGGGGTTCATGACCACACCCGGCTGTTGATGTGGATCCCGGGGCTGGAACTCGAGCAGTCTCTCAGGCCTCCTGAGGCCCTCGCGCTCGCACAGGAAGTGCTGCTGACCACTAAGCCACGTCTCCCGCCCAGAATCTAAATTTATCTTGAAAGCTCAAGGGGGCTTATTTGGGAGAAGAAAAAGGACCACTGGGGGGAGCTGGAGGAGGGTAGGGGGAGGTAAATATGGACAAAGGACAATGTTACGTTATGCAAACATCCTATGAAGCTTATTGTTTTGAACACTGACTTAAAAATTAATTTCAAATGAAGTACCTGCCAGGTACCTAAGTATGGGTAATCATAATCTGCCTACCATTCTTTCATACAAAAATGAGTTTCTGGCCATGTCATGCCATACATGTAAAAAGATAATGCTTAGGAGTTAGAGAGATGACTCGGCAGTTTAAGTGTTTTTTTTTTTCTTGCAAAGCCTAAAGGCCTGAGTTCTATTCCCCAGCACCCATGTACATATGCATCTGGAATTTGTTTGCAGCTGTGGGAGGCCTTGGAGCCTCACTCTCCCCCACATCTTCCTCTCTCTCTCTCCCTCTCCTCCTCTTCTTCCTCCTCCTCTCCTTGCAAATAAATAACTAAAAGTAATGCAAAAGATAGTGTTTAATGTGATGCAGCATGTGTGGCAATCTCATCAACTGCTACTGAGATGCTAAATTATACAATTACCAGAAGAAAAATTAACAAAGTGTATCAAAGATATTTACATCAGATTTGGATTGAAACAACTGACTTCTAAGAATTTTCCTCTTAGGAAATTAAGAAATAACCATGCCCTTGGATTATAGTGTTTATAGCAACACTGTTTATAAAAAAGTGAAACAAAAAAAAAGCTAGATAGGCAACTTCAATGAATCAGCCAAGTGAATTATGGTGTCTGTAATGAACCCAGTCAAACCACAAAGCTAACACACTGCTAAGTAAATAGAACAAATTATAAAACAATGGATTTTTTTCCTTGGAACTTCCTCTTTAAGCCAGGGTATTTAGAAATATGTTGCCAAATTTCCAAATATTTGCAGATTTTTCAGATAATGTTCTCCTGATGCTATCTAATATAATTTCATGAGAGTCAAACAGAAGACTCTGTATGACATCAAACTTTTTAAAATTTTTTATGAGAGAGAATTGGCGTGCCAGGGCCTTAGCCACTGAAAATGAACCCCAGACGTGTGCGCCACCTTGTGCATGTGCCACCTGTGTGCCTGCGGCATCTTGTGCATCTGGTTCACATGGGTTCTGGGGAGTCGAACCTGGGTCCTTAGGCTTTGCAGGCAAGTGCCTTAACTGCTAAGCCATCTCTGCAGCCCCAAACTTTTTAAATTTAATAAGACTTGGTCTCTTGCCCAGCATGAAGTTTAGCTTGATGAAATTTGAAATATCAAAAATAACAAATTTTGAGGGTTTGGGCAGTTTTGTGTTGTGGGTTTTCTTAATTTTATTTATTTATTTATTTATTTACAAGGAGAGAGAGAGAAAGAGGGGAAGAGAGTATGGGTGCACCAGGGCCTCGTGGCACTGCATGTGAACTCCAGATGCATACTGTGTTCATCTGGCTTCATGGATAATGGGGAACTGAATCCAGGCCATCAGACTTTGAGAGCAAGCACTTTAACCACTGAGCCATCTCTCCAGCCCAGTGGGGTTTTTTTGTTTTGTTTTGTTTTATACTGTTTCTTTGTGTTTGTTTGCTTGCTTGCTAGCTTGTCTGTTGGCTTGTTTTTAATACAGAGTCTCACTATATAGCACAGGCTGGCCTCATGCTGACAATTCTGCCTCAGCTTCCGAGTTCTGGGATTATAGGCATGAGCCAACAACTCCAGCGTAAATTCTATTTTGAGGTGGAATGTTAGGGAATTTAGATCACAGTGGCTGGTTGCTTTTCATGTTTCCCGTACACTTGCTAATTTTCGGCCAAATTTGTTTATCGATTGCTGACGGAGAACTGTTGGAGCCTCCAGCTGCAATGGTGGCTCACTTCTTCCAGTCGGCTCAGTTTTCCTTGATGTCTGGCACCCTGTAGTCTGCATGCACATTTACAATGTGGCGCCCTTCTGGTGAATCCCACTGTCTGTAATTTTTTAAATACTTTTGTTTATTTATTTTCAAGGAGAGAGAAAGAGAGAGAGTGGGTGCACCAGGGCCTCTAGCCACTGCAAACGAACTCCAGATGCACTCCATGCCTCTGGCTCTAAGTGGGTCCTGGGGAATTGAACCTGGGTTGTTAGGTGCTGCAGCATCCATACTGCCGAGTGAGCTCTCCAGCTCCCACTGTCTGCTATTATGTAATGCCTCTTTTTATTCCAAAATACACTTTGTAGAGTCTAATTTGACTTTCACAGAGCCACTCTAGCTTTCTTGCAAGGACTCATAATGTGTGTCTTCTTTTATGAATTTCCTTTCTGTGTCTTTGTATTTAAAATATGTTTCAGGGATGGAGAGATGGCTTAGCAGTTAAGGCACTTGCCTGTGAAGCCTTAAGGACCCAGGTTGGATTCCCCAGTACCCAGGTAAGCCAGATGCACAAGGTGGCCCATATGTTTGGAGTTCATTTGCAATGGCTGGAGGCTCTGGCTTGTCCATTCTCTCTCTGTCTATCTTCCTCTTTCTTTCTCCCAAGTAAATAAATAAATAAAATATTTAAAATGTTTCATACACTTAGATCTAGTCTTTTGATTTACAGTATACATAAGTAACACAGAGTAGCAGGGTAAACACAGTGTTTAAAGTATGTTCGACGCACTTGTTGGCATGGCAACCTTTTGAATGCAGTTCTTGTTTGCATCTGTCTGGGCTGGGGGAGGGGGCACGTGTCTGTGCAGAAGCAGGGGCCTGTGGGTGTGCACATGCGGAGGCCAGACGACAGCTTCAGGTGTTGTTCCACAAGAACGTTGTCCACCCCTTGTGAGACAGGCTCTCTCAGCGGCCTGGAGCTCGCTAAGTAGGCTAGACGGACTGGCCAGAGAGCTCCAGGGACGAATCACCTGTCTCTGCCTCCTGCGCACTGGGATTACAACCCAGCTTCTGAAATCTCGGTTCTGAGGATCCAACTAAGGTCTTTATGCTTGAAGGAGCAACATTTTAGGACTGAGCGCCCCAGTCCAGCCTGGCTCTCCTGAAAGTCTGCTTCTTCCCACTGTTCTTGTTTGCTTCCATCACTCCCTCTGCCTCAACCTCCTTTTCGGCTGAGTGCATTTTATGATGCCATCTTATCTCTATGACCTGCTTATTGGCTGACCCTCTGCTCTATTTGGCTAGGGTTGCTGTACAATTCTAACAATATCAAGCCAAGGTTCCTCAAAGCCCCCCAAATTATCTAGAAGAAACAGTTGGCAGCTGGGTAGATGGCTCGTTGGGAAAAGCACTTGCCACACAAGCCTGAAAATCTAGGTTTGGGCCCCCTGCGCCCCCCTTTAAAGCCGGAACCTTCACAGCCTTCTGTCATGCCAGCAGGGAGCTGGGAGGCAGAGACGGGAAACTTACCTGAAGCTCTCACACTAGCGAGCCTGGTGACAAGGAGGACTAAGGACCCTGCCGCAAATGAAGTGGAAAGTGAAGACTGACTCCCGTAATGTGCTCTGACCTCCACACAGGCACTGCCTCTCTCACACACACACACCCCAAAAAGTAAAATCAGGGCTGGAGAGATGGCTTAGCAGTTAAGGCGTTTGCCTATAAAGCCAAAGGATCCCGGCTCAATTCCCCAGGACCCACGTGAGCCAGATGCACAAGGGGGCACATGCATCTGGAGTTTGTTTGCAGTGCCTGGAGGCCCTGGTGTGCCCATTCTCTCTCTCTCTCTCTCTCTCTCTCTCTCTCTCTCTCTCAACTAAATAAATAAATAAAATATTTTTAAAATTAAAATAAACTAATAAAAAATAAAAATAAGAGTCTGGCATGGTGGCATGCATCTGTAGTCCAGAAGCTGTTTCTGGAGGTGCACTTAAGCCCAAGGGTTCAAGCCCAGCCTAAACAACATGAGATCATCTCAAAAATTAAGTAAACATGGAGGAGGATCACCAGGAGTCCAAGGCCACCCTGAGACTACATAGTGAATTCCAGGTCAGCCTGGGATAGAGAGAAACCCTACCTTAAAAAGAAAAGAAAAGAAAGAAGAGAAGAGAAGAGAAGAGAAGAGAAGAGAAGAGAAGAGAAGAGAAGAGAAGAGAAGAGGCTAGATAGATAGGTCAGCCATTTAAGGCATTTGACTGCAAGGCCTGCTGGCCCAGGTTGAACTTTCCAGCACCCACATAAAGCCAAATACAAAAAGTGGTATATATGTCAGGCATTCATTTACTGTGGCAAAAGACACTGGTGTGTTCACTTACACACACATTAAAATAAAAATAAAGGGCTGAGGCTGGAGAGATGGCTTATCAGTTAAGACACTTGCCTGCAAAGCCCAAGGACCCAGGTTGAATTACCCAGGACCCACATAAGCCAGATGCACATGGTGGTACATGCATTCAGAGTTTTCTGCAGTGGCTGGAGGCCCTGGCACAAACATTCTCTCTCTCTCTCTCTCTCTCTCTCTCTCTCTCTCTCTCTCTCTTAGATAAATGAACAAAAATGAAGAATATTTTTTTAAATAAAATGAAATAAGGGCTGGAGAGATGGCTTAGCGGTTAAGCGCTTGCCTGTGAAGCCTAAAGACCCCGGTTCGAGGCTCGATTCCCCAGGACCCACATTAGCCAGATGCACAAGGGGGCGCACGCATCTGGAGTTTGTTTGCAGTGGCTGGAGGCCCTGGCACGCCCATTTTTTCTCTCTCTATCTGCCTCTTTCTCTCTCTCTCTCTCTCTCTCTGTCACTCTCAAATAAATAAATAAAAATAAACAAAGAAATTTTTTAAAAATAAAATGAAGCAATTAAGTAAACATGAAGGCATTGGGAGGCTTTGTGTCAATACCTTTTTTACTTTCTGGACCCTGTAAGAGATGAGAGTTAATGCAAGTTTCAGTATTTTACATGCTAACCCCAGGAAGCTTAGCTTCTCTTTTTCTATACAGAAGAGTTGCGTAATGAGCTTTTAAGCTGACAATGTGATCACACATGTTGTTCTTATGAAATTGTGTGCCAGCTATTATTAAAGCAAACTATGCTACTTTTAAAAGACTAATTTAAAATTTAAAGAAAATAAAATATAAGGATTTTTAGTTGTATGAATAAATGAAGGTTAGAAAGTCAATTAATGAGGGGCTGAGAAGATGGCTGAGCAATTAAAGGTGCTTATTTGCAAAGCCTGGTGGCCAGGGTTCAATTCTGCAGTACCCACATAAAGCCTGATGGACAAAGTAGCACATGTGTCTGGAGTTCATTTGTAGAGACCCACAAGATCGGGCTGGTTGGCTTTTCCTTATGGAAGGATGGATAGGGTAGGGAGTGTCATTCGCCCCTCGCCTGAGCCTCCAGGCACTCCTTCCTGTGCCCCCCAGATGTATGTAATTCTGCCCCAGCTATACATAGTCTTGCAGGAGACTGGGTTATATGGGGGGGGAGGCTAACTGAAAGGGAGACTCCATTTGTGCAGCTATGGGGAAGTCATTATTCATGCTGGGATGGGAGTTCTCAGTGATGTGGCTACTTGGGGGAAACCCCTCGCCCGTGCCTCTGTAACTAAGCCCAATAAACACACTGGCTCACCAAGCTAGACTTGGGCGGAGCCATACCTTAGTCGGCCTGTTTGAGATGAGTAGATGTTTACTCGTGTCTCCCAGGAAAAGTTAACACAACTCCCACATCTAAACTGTATGTTGAACTAGAAAGATTGCTTAGTGATTTAGGCACTTGCCTGCAAAGCCTAAGGGCCCAGGTTTGATTCCCCAGTTCCCACGTGAGCCAGATGCGCCAGGCACAGCATGCGCATCTGGGGTTCGTGTGCAGTGGCTGGGGGCCCTGGAGAGCCCATTCTCTCTCTCTCTCCCTCTCTATCAATTAAATAAATTACATGTAAGGTGAGGCTTTAAAATTAAAATAAATTTCTCCTGAAAAGGATACTAAGCACTAACTGTATAGTCTAACATGCAACATATCCTAAAGCTTCCTCACAGACACAACGGGAAGTTATGTCCTAACATAGTACTAGCTCACGCCTTTTCTCTGACTTTTGTGGAAGCAAAGAATGAGGAGAAAGCGTGGCTGGTAATGCAGCAATCCATCAAGCGCAAGGTTACTAATGTAGCCAGATTTCTCCTCGTGAGGCCTCTGCAGCTCGCCAACAATGTCCCTAGACCCTGTCCCTCAGGACACATCCCAGCCCTTATGGAAGGCAAGCCACAAGTAGTGGCCTCCGTCTTCACGTATGAACTCAAAGACCTGCATGAATCCAGACTCTAGGGTTGTATCAACAGCAGCCTCTCCCTCTCCCTCTCTCCGTTCCTCCCTCCTCCTTCCCTTCCTCCCTCAGGCAGCCAAGGTGTACAACAGGGAGTGAGTATTAAACTCTAGGCTAGGAGATGCTTGCTCTAGTCTGGTTACATCCCTTTCAACGTATGGGGGGGCAGGGGAATCAACAGTTTAAAATGCAGTGTGTAATGACCACTACAAATTTAGGCATGCAAAGTGGAAGATCACTCCAAGACTACACGTAACAACACACTATGACAGCTCTTTTATTCCTTTATTACACTAATACAAATGTTCTATAAGTTTATTGCTTTATGGTTCTGTGAACCCAAGGACCTCCTCCTCCTCCTCCTTGCATGAACCCATTAAACCCTCTCAGCATCATCTGATTGGTCACGACGGGTGTCCCTGCACTGTGTACTCATGATAGACCCAGCGACGCTGTTCATTTTATTACTGGTCACTGAGTTCGCTTGGGGAGGTGAACTGGGTGGTTACTTTGAAGTGTGATATCTCGAATTCTAGGAATGGTAGCCACCTCCTCCCTCCCCCCCCCAAAAAAAAAAATCACCACTCCCTGCTGAGTGGACCAGGAACTAAGGTGAGGCAAGTAGGGCACCAGGGTAGGGACAGAGTTTAAAAAGATGCCCCCCCAAAAAAAGTGACTCATAAAGATAGATATTACTTTGATGTAATCTTTTTAAAAAGCAATGTAAGAAAATTCATGATAAAATAAATGTCAAATTTTTACATATTTAAAAATAAAACAGAATTAGACCCTGCTCTTCCGTGATTCTCTGACTGTCATCCTGGCCTTTCTGGACTGACTCAGTGATCCCATAAATTCCACACTTCCAGAACCCCTGTAGTATTGTCTGGAGCAAAAGCACACATCTCTCAGAAGGAGCAGCCTACCTCACACATGCCAGCAAAGAAGGTCCTAGCGTTAAATAGTAACATTCAAATAACATTCTAAGTGTCTTCCAGAAAAGATATTTTTAAAGTCTAGAGAGAAAACAAGAAACTTTTGGCGACAGCAAAGGGTCATCATTAAGTGTATAGTGTTTCTGTTGCTCACTGGACAAGAGGCCCAAAGCCCACTTCTCTGGATGACTTCGTTTGTGTGCATTCCTGATCTTGGGCAGAAGGGGGCGCTGCCAGCCACGGCGCAAGGCTTAGAATTTATTTCTAGCAAACCTAGCTCGGATTTATCTGTTGCGCCCCTTAAGAAGGAAAATACAAAATTGTACCCTAAAGATACATTCAGCTTTTATAAGTTTCTGCATCTGCTACTAACTTACCTACCTACAGAGAGTTTGGAAAAAAATTCCTTTAGTTCACAAGGACCTATACAGGACTTTTCCAGGGGATAATGTGCAGTCGTATTAAAAACACAGGAGGCTGAGGCTGAGGATGGGACTTCTCTATCACCACCATCATTTGAAGATAACTTTTCTTTGTTTGTTTTGCCCCCTGTGGCTGAGGATTGGCCCTAGGGCCTGTGCTCACATGATCTCTGCCACTGGGCTACATCCTCAGCCCACATCTACATAGTTTATAAGAGTAACCACAGTGTTTTGAACGCAAATTTCCTTAAAACTTTAAAGATACTTATTTTTTACTTAATAATAGTGCATTTTGAGGCTTTGGGGTTTGCTTTTGTTAGACAGGGTCTCACTACATGGCCCAGGCTGGAATTAAATTTGCAGTCCTCAACCTTTGAAGCGCTGGGATTACAGACATGAGTCTCTGTGCCCATGAGAAACATTGTCTCAGGTCATCAATGCCAAAAATAGTGTAACAAAAAGGATGTGCTCAATACTGCCCTCCTGCTAGCCAGAGAACCTTCCAAGGCTCTGGGGACATTGTGGAATAGGGGACAGAAAGGATGTAAGAGCCCCAGGGGGAGGAGGTATCCTCTGAGGTACTGTTGCATCACCCCACAGAGACTGACTGGTGGATCCATGACCCCACAGACTGGATACCCCCACTGACAAGGGCTCTCAGGAGAATGGGGGCATAAGAGGGGACACATTAGAGGAAAGCCCAATGGGAATACAACCAAGTTGTAATGTGTTCATATATTAAAGTTTCCAATTTAAAAAAAAAAAAGGCATGGACTGAGAGATGGCTTAGCAATTAAGACGCCTGCCTGCAAAGCCAAAGGACCCAGGTTCTATTCCCCAAGACCCACATAAGACAGATGCACAAGGTGGCACATGCTTCTGGAGTTTGTTTGCAGCGGCTGAAGGCCCTGCCATGCCCATTCATGCCCATTCTCCTCTCTCTCTCTCTCTCTCTCTCTCTCTCTCTCTCTCTCTTTCTCTGACTCTTTCTCTCACTCAAGTAAAAATAAAATATTTTTTAAAAGACAAAATTATCTTGTAGCTTCAGTAAGATTCCTCCTTTTGCCTCTTAAATACCTATTCTCTGTCTGCAATACACAAAGTGATAGTTTGTTTTATTTTTAACTAAATTTGGTATGAGTTTATATGCTAAAAACGATCAACCACTTGCCTGCATTTGTGAGGCTCTTTCTCCTTCCAAAGTGTCTAGTGATGAATAAAATAGCATGCCTTTAACCTATTTAATTTTTCTTTTCCTGACCAAAACATGATACAAATCTTCTAAACTAAAGGCAAATTTTAAGCTTTGCTGCTTAAATGGAAAAAAAAAAAATACTGTGTTATTGGGCAAGAAATGGTTCAACTGGCTTTGGAAAGCTCTAGCTAGCTCAACCACATGAAATGGACAAATGGAGGGCACGTCAAGCCAGGGCTGCAAATCAGAGGAGAGGGCCTATGCTGACCAGCTAGAATACTGCAGATCTCCTCTTTAGACACGGTGGGTTTGGGGGTCACATGAGATTCCATATCAAAAATTCCCAAACAACAGCTGGGCATGGTGGCGCATGCCTTTAATCCCAGCACTCAGGACTAAAGAGGTAGGTGGATCGCCATGAGTTTGAGGCCATCCTGAGACTTCATGGTATCCAGGTCAGCCTGAGCTAGAGTGAGACCCTACCTCAAAAAAAAAAAAAAAAAAAAAGAGAGAGAGAGAGAGAGAAGGAGAGAGAGCATAGAATAAAATAAGTGCTCTGGCTCAGAGGTGTGGAGCTTGAAGGGACACCCAGTATGTCCAACAGTACCCAACTCTGCTTTGTCATTTAACACTGTAAGGAAATAGAGGTAAAGTGTGTGCACAATATGAGCTATTCTTGTAACAAAGCTTTGAAATTTCCCAGAACCTCAGCAGATCATAACAACAAGAACAGCAGCAGCATGTGATCCAGAAAGAAACCACAGATGAGATGGGAAGGTGAAGACCTGCTCAAAAATTGTCCCCTGGCCCCCACACGCATACCGGGGCCAGCGTGCACCCTCTCTATCTCCCCCCACTCATACACACACACACACACACACACACACACACACACGAATATGCACAAAGTTTTTTTTAATTTTAAAGCAGAAAAATATGTTAAAAGGTCTCATTCACAATTGTAAGTGGCATAACTTATGACTTCAAGAATACATGAATACATAAATAATTATATGAAAAGGAAATGAAGAGGAGTTGGCACCTTTGTTTCACCAGACTATTGCAACTGACCGTTCCTGAACAAAGGGAGAATTCATTGTAAGGATTCCACATTTTTTTCCTAAGATAATGAATAAACAAGCACCTGCTTAAGGATATTCAACAGGAACAATTACCACACAAAAGTGTCATTGGCTCGAAAGGAGAAAACCAAATCGCTGACACAGTGTACTGAAGGCTTAGCAATTGTCTTCAAAATATTTCAGGTTGGAAATTATCGTAGTTTCTAACGACATAGGGAAAGTTACCTCCTTGAAATACTTGGCTTCCAAGAAAAAGGTTCTGAGAAATGCCAGGAGATTGTTAAGGGTCAGCAGGAAACTCGACAACGAAAGAGCTCGTTTGCTGATATAGCAAGCACGCCCACAAGCCACTCACTGCCAGTGCCAAATTTTCCTTCTGCCACTCAGTCGGGAGGTTCTGTTAAAGCCCTCAGCCTGCTACAAAATCAAAGTAAGCATCTAAAAATCAAGGTATCTAAATGTCACCACACTTGCATGAACCTTTGAACACTGTGGAAACCCTAACTGTGCGCAACGAGATCCTAGCTCCGTGATACAATGGCTGTCTCATATGTGATATTCATTCTTCTGGGTAATTTTTCTAATTAATTTGTTTATTTGCAAGCAGAGAGAGAGAGAGAGAGATAGAAGAGAGACAGACAGAGAGAGAATGGGCTCTGCAAACGAATTTCAGACGCATGAGCCCCTTGTGCATCTGGCTTATGTGGGTCCTGGGGGATCGAACCTCAGTCCTTTGGCTTCGCAGGCAAATGCCTTAACCACTAAGCCATCTCTCCAGCCCCTCTTCTGGGTAATTTTTAATGGATCTACATGTCCCCTATTTTCAGAGTGGTTTAAATTATGGAACCCAAATGACATTGTATTCATTAAGGAACTAGTTAAGGCTGAATGGAAATGTTTATATTTTCAGAAATTTAGAGAACTTAACACAAAGGATTTCGGTCTGTCCCTCAAACACTTTCGTGCTTTTTTTGGAATCAAAATCACATAAGAAAAAAAATCACATAAGAATTGTCACTTTAGCATCTGAAAATTCTTTATAGCCAGGGGTCTAGCTGAGCTGAGAGAAAACAGCAAACAATTGCTTAAGCAATCACGTTGAAAGTTCATTTGTGGACTTTGTATCCTTGTATGTTATTTCTGTTTGTGTCTGATACCCGCTTTAATTTAATTTAAAATGCAGCCCTTCCTGTGTACAATTATGGTGTATAGCTGACAATAATGACAATAATGTTCTCTTGGCACAGAAATTGTAAATTCCATACAGAATATTAAAAGTCATTTACTGGTCCTATCTCCTGAATTCTTTCTAACCCCTTGGAATGAAAAAGAAAGAAGATGAGGGGAGGAGGGAGAAGAAGAAAGAAGAGAATGAGGAAGAAAAAAATGAGAAGGAAGAGAAGGAGGAGAAGGAGAAGGGAAGGGGAAAAGATGGAGGAAGAGAAGAACAAGGAAGAATCTTCTCATCTTTAGATGGGTCACTCAAACGAAAAACCAACAAAGAAGGCTCAGAATTAAAGTAAACCATAGATCAAGTTGACTTACCAGATGTCTACAAAACATTCCACCTAATAGGTATAGAAAACCTGTACGCATTCTTCTCGGAAGACCACAGAACCTTCTCTAAAATAGATCACATACCATACAAAGAACACTTTAACACATATAAAAGAGAAAGAATAACTTCTTGTATCTTATTGGACCATCGAAGAACAAAACTAGAAATAAATACCAAGAGAAAATATACAACTGCTTGGAGATTTTACACTACACTCTTCAATGACCAGTGAATCACTGAAGAACTCTCTCTTGTTGCGAGGCGTACCTGTGAGAGCTGGGTCCTCGCTTACAGGTGCAGCCTCACGGTGCAGAGGGACGGCTGTGTAGCCAGATGATCTGGGCTCAAATCCTGGCTCGCTCACTTACTGCCTGGCTGAATTCGGGCAGAATCACTTCCCAACAGCTCGCGTGGCCTCGTCTATGGTAGGAGAATGAGTGGTGATGGTGACGGCCTGTGTCATCCAGTCACTGCAGCGACCAAATTGGATGACTTTGTGATCATCTTAATATAGGAACGTCTGGAATATATTAAGCTCTCCATAGGTACTTGTTTTTAATAATAGTATTTTGCCTGTGCTTTTGCACTTCATCTTATCCAAGCGGTGGTTTTGTCATCCCAGTCTTTCAGGTGCTTGATGCGTAACTCTGACATCGCGGCCCTTCTTTAAGAACTTATCACGGCAGAGGGCAGCACTGTGGATGCTCCTTAGCTGATGTGCTGTTTGAGTCGTATTATGGAAAATGAAAAAGCAGTAACTCACGTGGTCTGTTGCTAACTATATACCTAGCAACTGAGTTGGAGAGGACTACTAATTTGTGATGGAAAATGAAGATGGTTAACCCTAACATTTTACCAGCCAGTGTGGTTATTGGTAAGGGATGCAATGTATGTTTTCTATTACTTTACCCATATGCCATAAAAAAAAAATCCAGTTTAGGATTAATTACAGTTTTCAAGACATAAGATATATTCCGGTAAATAGTCGAAGTGGAAAGATACTGTGAATTAATATGCCAAAATAATGTCTGTTCAAATACTATCACACAGGAATAAAAGATTCATTCATCAATTCACTCGTGAAATATTTAGTATCTTCCCCTGTTCATTGGAGTAAACTAGAATTCAACTCGGGTCCTGTAGTTTTGCTGACGTTTCCTCCTCACCACAGAGCCAACGTGAAAGTCTATGAAAATAATGTCCAACGCTAACCAAGTTGTTAGAGGGCCACAATGACAGCTATCATTCCCTGTACTGAAAAGTCTGATTTAGAGGCTTTTTTCTTTCATAAGGCAAGAAAAGCAATGATGCATAAGGGACAGAAAGGGTCCCTGGGCAGCTGCATATGGTCAGCATCGACTTGCTGCTGAGCTCGGCATCCTCCGCGGCCTTGGCGATAACACAGATCCTTGCAGCAGACTTGCTTGCCCTCCGAGGAACTGCCCCGGTGCAGAAGTACACCGAGTCTTCCAGAATGGCGGGGTGGCCCCTCTCTTTCTAGCTAAATAAAGGCCGCCTTGGGAGGCGACTCAGGCGTGGGATTCCGCTTGTGTGCTGTTCAGTCGTCCGGGCAGCTGAAGCCTTTAAAGCAGGAGCTCAGAGTCGCTCCAAGGCAGCGTCGGCCAGGATGCAAGCAGTTCTTTTGAGTCGTACATCAAACCCCTCACACACAGAGAGAGGTCTGCTTAATTCTCAGGGCACTGAGAAGGGAAACAGAGACCCTCTGTCCCAGAAAACACTAGATTGAAAGAAAAACACCAGTACAGTATTTTTAATGAGTAAAAACCTCTTTGACTCTAGAAACAAACAAAAATAGGATTTCCACTGTTGATTACCAAATCATATTTATTAGAATACTAAGTGAATGTGAAAAACACAGAAATTAAGTATCTATTTTAGAACATTTACAGCTTTAAAAAAAAAACAAGTGCATTTAAGAATTTAATGCCAGGCTGGGTGTGCAGTGCAGCTGGTAGAGTGTTGGCCTAGCATGCCAGCACTATATAAACCAGGTTTAGTGGTGCATGTCTGCAATCCCAGCATTTGTGCAGTAAAGGCAGGAAGGTTCAAGAGTTCAAGGTCATCCTCAACTCCATAACAAATTTGATGCCAGCTCAGACTACACAAGACCCTGTATTTAAAAAGAAAGAAAGAAAGAAAGAAAGAAAGAAAGAAAGAAAGAAAGAAAGAAAGAAACTTTAATACCAATTTGATGAGCCCCTGTCTCAAATTTAGAAGTATGAAAACGGCTATGGGTAAAGCACAGTTGTAGAGCACTTTCCTAGTTTATGCAAGGTCCTGGGCCCAATCTCCAGTACCAGAAAAGAATTATGGAACTTAATGCCACCTAAAAAGCAAACTGGTTAAGTTAATGTGAGAATTCACGTTTTTTCAATTTTTTTATTTATTTTATTTGCAAGCAGAGAGATAAAGCGAAGAGAGGCAGAGACAGAGAATGGGCACACCAGAGCCTCCAGCTTTTGCAAACAAATGCTGATTCATGTGCCACTTTGTGCATCTGGCTTTATGTAGGTACTAGGGAATCGAACCCAGATTGTTAGGCTTTGCAGGGAAGTGTCTTAATTGCTAAGCCATCTCTCCAGCCAGAGAATTTACGTTTTACTCAAGTTAAATCCACTGCCTACAATGTGAACTCAGCATTATGGTAGAGAACATTTAGGGTCAATATGGCCAAATCATAACGTGCTGGGTGCTGAATTCAGGCCTTCATGTCATCTCTCTGTGAACTACTGTAAACGCTGAGTTCTGGACTCAGGCTGCTACACCCTGAGTTCTCAATGAGGGATCAGAGATAAGGTGCTTAACACCTCTTTGCCTCAGTTTCCACAGCTGTAAAATTTTCATACTAAGAACACTTAATTCTTCTAGGGTTCTTGTAAGGCTCACTGGCATTAACTATAAGGCTGTACTGTAGAATAAGGCCTCAATTAACAAAAACTAATGGTCTTATCATCTGGGACTACATGTAGTGAGTCCACAAGGATAGAAGCTTCATCAATAGGCAAAATAGATCATTGAGGGTAAGGTCTGAATATCCCCAGAAAAAACAGGAAACATATTCAGGGACCAGATTGCACACACAAGAATGCTGGCCATGGTGACCACCGTCAGTCACCTAAATACGACAAAGCCAATGATCAATTCCTCTTGCTCGTACTTCCCAACCCAGCTGCTCAGTAGCAGGTGACATGCCTGCCCACTGTCCCTGCCTTGAGACTCTGCTCCCCAGCTGCACTGTGGACTTGTCTCCTTCTCTTTCCATCTGGAGCTGCTCATTCTCAGGATGCTTCCTGACTTTTCCCCCACTACCAGATCTCTGAAGGTCAGAGACTTGTACCCATGGTGTTCTCTTAGAATTTTAGAGTTTCTCCTATCTTGTAATTGTCACCCCTTTGTTTGTACATTGTTTACTTTGCTTTCTCCTTTTCTTCATGGTGATTTTCTTCCCTAAAAACTATTTTACTTTTGAAAGAAAAAGATTCCTCCTTCCCATTGAGCATCCAAGTGGGGGTTTGAAGTTGGCAGTCATACATATGAGCTTGAAGCTTATAGGATATGGAACTGGAGACAAGAGATTATGAGAGTGACCAGCAAATGTCATTTAAAACTATATGAGACCACCAGGAAAGAATGTATATCATTGCTTCTCAAACTACCCATGGGGGAGGATGAGGTTTGATTTTTCATTTTAAACTATTGAAAATACTATGTAAAACAGTGACTTAAATTATCATTATGCAATATAAACTACCATAAAAACAAAGATATCAATGTTCAAATTTAACTTTTATTCTTAAATACACAATATAAAAATACTCTGGGGACTGGAGAGATGGCTTAGTAGTTAAGCTACTTGCCTCCAATGCCTAACAACCTATGTTCAATTCCTCAGTACCCACATAAAGCCAGATACACAAAGTAGTGCATGCATGTGGAGTTCATTTGCAGTGGCTAGAAGACCTGGAAATTATCTATCTATCTATCTATCTATCTATCTATCTGTCTGTCTGTCTATCTCCTTGCAAATAAACCAATTAAAATATTGAAAACATACTCTGTCAAAGAGTTCCAGGTTGTCCTTGGCTACATAGTAAGTTGAAGGGCAGCATGGGCTACATAAAACACTGCCTCAAAAAAAAAAAAATTGGTCAAGTTTTCTGCAGTGGTGTAGCTACTAGTAGGTTTCATGTGCTCTGGTAAATAACTTCCCACCCACCCATACTCATGCATACAATATCAGTGACACACACACACACACACACACACACACACGACATGGAAGTAGAAAAGGAACTAGCTGGTAAGGGGTTCAGTGGAAGAGGGATGGGGCCAAGAGAAGATAATGGGAGGGGGTTTGATCAAAATACCTTATATACAAGTATAAAAATTGTCAATAAAAATTGAAAATACTCTGTTAAATTAAAGGCTTCCACTAAGTGTACAGATTTCCATCACCAGGGGGTCTGATAACAGTAAATGTACTAACATTGGCAGGTGAACCATGCTGTATCGAAAAAATGAAATGCCATAATTGACTCAAAAAGAATAGAAAACCTGAACAAACCAGTAGTCACTAGAGAAATTGAACTGGCATTCAAAACCATGTCCTTGACTGTCTACCTTAAAAAAAAAAACAAAAACAGGACCTCGATAAATAAAGGAGATTTCATTTCACCAGGAAGATACAACAGAAAGGAATTTTTATTTTTATATAATGTCTTCTGGATCTCTTGTGATAGTTTTGACATCATATAATAATAAATGGTCAACTGACCAGGAAGATTAAACAACTATAAAAAAAAATACACCCAACATCACACAACCTAAATATGTATGGCAAACACTAACAGACCCAAAAGAAGAGATAGACAGTAATCCAGCAATAGTAGGAGACTTCAGTGCACCACTTCCAACAATGGGTAAAGCGTCCACAGAAAAACAATAAGGAAACAACCTTACAGAAAATAACAGACAAGGGGCTGGAGAAATGGCTTAGCAGCTAAGGTACTTGCCTGCAAAGCCAAGGGACCAGGTTCGATTCCCCAGGACCCACATAAGCTAGATGCACAAGGGGACATATACATCTGGAGTTTGTTTGCAGTGGCTGGAGGCCCTGGAGCACCCATTCCCTCTCTCTCTCTTTTTCTCTCTCTCTCTCTTTTTCCCTGCCTATTTTATGTTATCTATCTCAAATAAATAAATAAAATATTTTTTTTAAAAAAAAAGAAAAGAACAGACAAAATAGATCTAAGGGACACACACAGGACAAAGTTAAAGTGAATAAAATCATGCTATCATTTCAACTGCAATGGAATGAGACTAGAAATCAATAGAAAGAAAGCTGGAAAATACACCAATGTGTGGAAATTAAACAATAACCTCAAATAACAATGGAAATTAAGCAATAACTGTGAATATCAAATGGGCCAAAAAACTCAAAAGTGAAATAGGAAAATATCATGAAATGAATGAAAACAAATCACTCCAGAACTTACTGGCTTCAACTAAAGCAACAATAAAAGGGAAGTTTATAGTAAAAAATAAATAAATAAAAATAACATTATTAAATAAGAGGGATGTCAATTCCAAAGCAGAATTCACACCTCAAGGAATCAGAAAACAAACAAACTAAGCCCAAAATCAGCAGAAGGAAAGAAACACTAAAGATCAGCACCTAGATAAACAAACAGATGAGAAAACAATAGACAAGATACTGAGAGCACTGGAAACGATTAATAAGACTGATAAAATTTTATTTTTTTAAGATTTATTTTTACTTATTAGAGAGAGTGAGAGAGAGAGAGTGAGAATGGGAGCGTCAGGGCTTCTAGCCATTGCAAATGAACTCCGGACACATGCGCCACCATGTGCATCTGGCTTACATGGGACCTGGAGAATTGAACCTGGATCCTTAGGCTTCACAGGCAAGCACCTTAACTGCTAAGCCATCTCTCCAGCCCAAGACTGGTAAACTTTTAGCAGAAGATTGAAATAAGTAGTTATTCCAGTGAATGCCACATGGGATCCAAGGGAATCATAAGAAACATGAACAATAATGAACCAACAAGTTGGATGATTTAGACAAGAAGGGCAAATTCTTACAAATATACAACCTAACAAGACTCTCAATCTATTCTTAGAAAAAAAAAATGAAGAGGGGCTGGAGAGATGGCTCAGCAGTTAAGGCATTTGCCTATGAAGCTTAAGGACTCACGTTCAATTCCCCAGTACCCACATAAGCCAGCTGCACAAGATGGTGCTTGAGTCTAGAGTTTGTTTACAGCTTCTGAAGGCCCTGGCACACCCATTTTCTCTCTTTCTCCTCTCTTTCTCTATCTATCTATCTCTATCTCTATGTTCCTCTTTCTCAAATAAGATAAAATAAAATAAAATAAAATAAAATAAGTAGGAAACACTTCCAAACTCATTTTTTGAGGCCAGCATTCAGTATCTTGATATCAAGTTCAGATAGATGGTTCAAAAACAATTTAAACGTCAATATCCCTGAAGAACAATGATGCTAAACACACTCAACAAATACTAGAAATGAACGTCAACGGCACATTGAAATAATCACACACCATAGCCATGTGGCTTTAGGGGAACAGTACTGGAGTGAGGATTTATTGCATTGGATTCAACCCTGACAGGCTGCATTTAGGGATAAGGGTGAACTATAAGGAAATAGGGCCTTAGTGGCAAAGCTTCTGCACTTGTTTTGATAAATGAAAAGGCTGCACCTATGACACTACTCTCCTAATACTTAAGCTTATACTCACAGGTTAGTGCTGCTCCCAGCTGCGTTCAGAAGAGCTTCTTGTTACAGTGGGCAGTGGTTACTACAGAGACTCATAAGTGGTCAAAGAGCTGACAATAAGTGACTGTTGAATGCTCAGTCCATCTGGGACATCTAAATCATGCCCTCCAAGGCTCAAGGAGCAGCACAGAAGAGCAAGCAGAAGGACAATTAAGAGCTGAAGCAAGGGGGGAGTGGGATTTTCAACTTGGCTACTTTATTTTCTAGTTCTTGAATTTCACTTACCACATGTGTGAGTACCTATAGCTCTCAGCTCGCTGTCCCATTGCTTCACACATCTCATTTTCATAGACACTGTAACTGTATTACTTTCACCTTAAAACCCTGATCACCTGACTCCTTCTTGGACCATCTGTAGAGTCTGGTTTATTCTGTTTTTCTATGTCACTTCTCACATTTGTCTGCTCATTTTTTTTAAATGGTTTATTTATTTATTTGACAGACAGACACAGAAAGAAAGAGGCAGAGAGAGAGAGAGAGAGAGAGACAAGGGGCGTGCCAGGGCCTCCCGCCACTGCAAACGAACTCCAGATGCATGCGCCACCTTGTACATCTGGCTTACGTGGGTCCTGGGGAATCAAGCCTCCAACCGGGGTCCTTAGGCTTCAGAAGCAAGCGCTTAACCACTAAGCCATCTCTCCAGCCCTGTCTGCTCATTTTTGATTGGGTGCTGCATAGTGGAACTGTAAAACAGTCTTCCACACTCATGAACTCACAGCAGCTGTGTTTTCCTGCATTAGACTTGAGCAACACTGATCCCACCAGCATTTCGTCATGAATGAGAGAGGGAGTCACAATCTCCCCACCCCCCGCCCAGCCCCAAGACGCTATTACCAGCTAAGGATTGCTATGGAAGGGAGAGCCCTCTCCTTCAGTGACACCAGTAAGTGGTCCATGCTTCAGTAAAATACCCCTCACCCTTGGTCCTATAAGCAACCCTAAGGAAACTCTTTTGATCTCTCTCTCTCACCCACACACAAAAGTAAACAAGAGGTTCATTGAGAAGACGAAGGGAATCACTGGCAATGGGAGGGTGACAAAAAAGAATAAGGGGGATAACTATGATCTAAATATATTATATACATGTATGAAAATGTCACAATGAAACCTTTTATTACATATAATCAATACATCCTACTAAAAATACATAAAATTTAAAACCAAAAAAGAAGTAAATGGGTCCTTACAGAGTAGGAATTCAGCTAGAAATCCTATCAGTTCCTAAATTTGACTGAAAAGAAATAGCATTGCCAGTTGCCTTCATGCCTGACAGAGGCAAAATGGTGTCTTGTACTGGAGGTCCAGCCCAGTGGGAAAAAAGACATCTCTATAGAAAGATAATATCAACATAGCCTCAAGTTATTTATGCAAAGAATTTTACCAGACACTATTCAGCACCCAATCAAAAATGAGCAGACAAATGTGAGACATGACATTTAAAAAAAAAGAAGAAGAAAATAAACCAGACTAGACAGATGGTCCAAGAAGGAGTCAAGTTATCAGGGTTTTAAGGTGAAAGTAATACAGTTACAGTGTTTAAGAAAATGAAATATGTGAAGCAATGCGACAGCTAGCTGAGAGCTATAGGTACTCACACATGTAGAAGATGAAATTCAAGAACTAGAAAATAAAATAGCCAAGTTGAAAATCCCACACCTGGGTATTCAAAGCTATTTGCATACATGTGACCAAAGAAGGGGTGAACTGGAAGAGAAAGCTAAAAGAAAATGTTCAGAATGAAGCATGAAAAGATCAACAGATGGGAAATACACATAACAAGTTATCGGATAGCGATGAGAAGGCTGAACACGCATCCACCCAGGAGAGGAGAAGCAGCCTAGGAGAGAAAGTGGCTGACACAAACCAACAACTGATTCAAAATTTTCGAGCCCAGACAGAAATAAATAAATACATAAGACTGAGTTCCATCCCTAATACTGCAATAATTCGCTCTTTTTTAAAAATTCCCTGGAATGGAGAGACGATGGCTCAGTGGGTAAGAACACTCACCGCACAGGCATGAGTGAGTCCAAGCCCAGCACCCACGTAAAAACTCCGCATAAACTGGGTGGGGTGGCGCTCGCCTTTAATCCCAGCACTCGGGAGGCAGAGGTAGGTGGATCACTCTGTGTTTGAGACCTGCTTGGGACCACATAATGAGTGCTAGGTCAGCCTGGGCTGCAGTGAGACCCTACATTGAAAAAAAAAAGTGTGAAAAGGTGAGTACTGGTGGGAAAAGACAGCATTAACATGTACCAGAATGGCTCTAGCTTTCCAACTGGAAAATGCCACCACACGTTTTCAGTTGTCCCTGTGTAGCAACCTACCCCTGCGTTCCAGCAAGACAGAGGGAGGACAAAGAACGGGCACACGCTGCTGCTGACGTCTCGCTTTGAAGTACGTGTCACATTGCCACATCTAGCAGCAAAGGCACTGGGGAGCACTTCATTCTGGGCATGTGCGTGCTTAGCTAATACTCAGGTCCCACTGATGAAGGGGACCGTGGGAAACAGATACGGAGTGGTAACTAGGAATCTCTGTCCTGATCTGAATTTGAAAATTCCTCCAACTGAAGTGATGAGCTACAGGACATTGACCTGAATTTCCCAGGATTCTGAAGAGCTTGTTTGACTTTCACGTTATTTTTTCTCCCTCTTTGTTGTTTTATCAGGTACAAAAGCATTGTGAACAATCCTAGAAAAGTCTATCATTTACAGCTTACAATAAGACCCTTGATCTAGAAGGTTATAAATCAATTTACTGAGCCCAGGAAGTGCTCTTAAAAGAAGGATATTGAGGGGCCGGAGAGATGGCTTAGCAGTTAAGGAGCTTGCCTGCAGAGCCTAAGGACCTACATTTGACTCACCAGGACCCACGTAAGCCAGATGCACATGGTGGTGCATGCATCTGGAATTTGTTTCCAGTGACAGGAGGCTCTGGTGCACCCATGCTTTCTCTCTCTCTCTCTCTCTCTCTCTCTCTCTCTCTCTCTTTCTCTCTCTCCCCCTCTCAAATAAATAAATAAATAAAATAATTTTTTTGGGGGGGTGGTTCAAGGTAGGGTCTCACCCCAGCTCAGGCTGACCTGGAATTCACTCTGTAGTCTCAGGGTGGCCTCAAACTCACGGTGATCCTCCTACCTCTGCCTCCCAAGTGCTAGGATTAAAGGTGTGTGCCACCATGTCCGGCTTAAATTTTTTTTAAAAAAAGAAGGAAATTGAGGGGCTGGAGAGATTGCTCAGTGGTTAAGGCCCTTGACTGCAAAGCCAAAGGACCCAGGTTGGATTCCCCAGTACCCACACTAACCAGATGCACAAGGTGGCGAATGCATCTGGACTTTGTTTACAGTGGCAGGAGGCGTTGTCATACCTGTTCTCTCTATCTGCCTCTTTTTCTTTCTCTCATGAATAAATATCTAAAAAATAAAAATAAATTTTAAAAGGAAATTGATTCTTAGATTATAATTTCCTTCAGATTCTTAAACCATTTGGGCTACATCTTTGGGTGCTAATTCCCAGAACATGGAAATGCTGCTGTGAGTTATGTGTCCTCAGAGCTTTCTGGAACTTTAGGGAAAAAAGTGAGTACATGAGAGAGAAGGTTAGGCATTCTCAGCAATAGCACACAAGGAAAACTTTAATCTCTGGGCAGTCAAAGCAAAACCTTTAACCCCAGATATAAAATTTATAGAAATGATTCTCAGAAACAAATAAAAGGCTTCCTTTCATGAGGTCATAAAACCAACATTCAACACAGGTTCAAACATCTAATAAAATGTTATATCAAAAAACACATTATGCTGTTGACTTGTTCCATGCTAAATTTCAACTTGCAATAAAATTGACAAGGAAGGAGAAATCAAAACACTCTAAATACTTGGAAAGCAAAAAAAAAAAAAAAGTGTATTCATTTTAAGGAAAAAAAAATCGCCTATTTTGAAATCTATGCTATCAGTGCATACTTAAGTCATCTAAATACCCAAGTTTATTTCCTGATTTTGTCATTTAGCACATGTTGTTTTGAACAAATTAATCAGCAGTGTGGCTTCAGTTTTCTCAGCTAAAAATGGGGAAGGAGGTAATAAGAGCACCAATTTGGTGGGCTGGGAGATTGCTCAGTGGCTAAAGATGCTTGCTTGCAAAGCCTGAATGGCTAGAGTCAGATGCAGCTGGAGTTCCTTTGCAGTGGTCTGAGGCCCTGGTGCACCCATTCTCTCTCTCTCTCTCTCTATCTATCTATCTATCTATCTATCTATCTCTATATCTCTATCTCTCTCTCTCTTCTCCCTCTCTCTTAAATAAATTGATAAGCATATTTTAAAAACAGCACCAATTTCACTGTTTTCATAAAGCTCTGGGAACACAACACTCACTAAATAATCAATGTTATTCTTAATTTATATTTAGAGGAGCCAATCCGAGCTCTGTGTAAAGCAAGCTATACTAGGATCTCAGAGACGATGCCCTGGCTTTGATTCCAACATGAAGCCAGGGATGGAAGTGCTATAGACACGCACAGATCATATGACAATGCTAGGTTCTCAGTGGAAGTGTGTCTGTGAATATGTTAGTAATCACTCTCATTGGCAGAATTATTAGAGGGTTTCCTTATAGGAAAAATTCAGTCACAGACACACGTAAACAAGATGAATCTTTCCAGTAAGTCCTTTTATTATTGACAATATTATGTCATAGAGAAAACAGGTATTTAGGTGTGATGGGTAAGCTATGTGCTAAATGTTAAGGAAGTGTCCTTGTTTCAAGCATTGGGCCACACTGAGGAGCTCAGATACACAGTTCGATCATAGTAAACCCAGCAGATGTCACAAATGGCAGAAATGAAATTAGAAAGAACCGCAGAATCCAGAAAGATTCTCGTCATCTTCCAGTCAGGATCTCATCATCTTCCTATAGGCGGCAGCACTTAATCTAGGTGAGAGAGAAGGGAGCCACTGCTGCCCCCCAGGACAATAGGAGCAGACGAAGGAGGGCTCAAGAGCCTGAAGGAGGGCTTTGCGGGAAGGAAGAGCACATCCGCAGCGTGACTGGCGGTGGAGATGGAGAGAGGGCTGCGACAGGAGAGTGCGAAGGAGGAGCGGATGGTCCACCTGAGGCCTAAACTAGAGGTTGGTGCTTTTCCAAGAGAAAATGGGAGCCATTTGGAGAATTCTGAGCAAGGGACTGGAATGATCTGGCCTGCTGTTTGTCAAGATAGCTATGGAAACTGTTCTTGGAGCAAAAAGAAGATGCAGACATCAGGAAAGACGGAGATATAAGAAACAGTGGAGTGTCCCACAAGCTATGTAACGATAGCACCTTTCCTTATGCCCTTTCCTATTGAATGCCTTTCTCCTATTCATTGCTACTCCCTCCATTATTTTAAAGACTGGTACATCTTTAATATCTTTTTTTGTTTCGTTTTGTTTGTTGCAGGGTCACACTGTAGCCCCAGATGACCTGGAACTACATAGTGATCCTCCTATCTTATCCTCCTGAGAGCCAGGATTATAGGTGTGAGCCACCACTCCCAGCTTACTCTCCACTATCTTTTAGTTTTGCCATCATCCTAGTAAACTTCATTGTCCACGTGGGTGACCCATCCCACAGCCCATACCCTAGTCAGTTTCAATGGCCATTACATCCCTCCACTGCAGACACCCACCCCATCATCCAGAACTCTTTCACCCCTGGGACCACACCCTCTTGCCAAGAATTCTATCACCCCTAAAGACCCACCCTATCACCATGAACTCTCTCACCTCGGCAGTCTTAAACTTTGATATGTTACCCTTGGACATTCTTTTCTCATTCCCTAGCCCCATGACTTGCTCTTTAACCTCATTAAGTCTTCCCTCCTGGTTGTCCCTAACCCACTCTTGCGTGCTTCCGAACAGCCCCATGATTTCCACCGCTCCTCTGGCCTCACTTCCCGGCTGTACCTTCTGCTGAGCCTCCTACCGCTTCACTGCCCTGCTCGCTGGTTCAAGATGCTTCTTCTCCTAAACAAACAAGTACTCTTGTTCCCATTCTACACACTAGAAAAACTGGACAAAGCAGCATTCTCCAGGTTACCACACCTGCTGAGGAGTTGTCACTAGAATCCAAATCTATGTGATCCCAACTCCCCAGCCAAGGATAAGGAAAATTATGACACAAAAAGATAAAACTCCCTAGTTTGCGCGTTCTTCTGAGCTTCAGGAACATGTGTAAAGTGCCCTTTGGTTCACATTGCAGAGATTTTGTCACTTAATGGAAGCCTGGCAATGTGTCTCTGCCTCCTGGTTCCCCAGACAGACAATAAGGCACCTGGTACCAGCCAATTTTCAAATTCTTCATATGGTGACATGTACAGAATAGGAACTCAAACATATTGCTTCTGAGTTAGTATCTGAGCTTACTAGTACAGTAAATAGGTAGAATGGGAGAAGTAAGTTAACTGGTCAAAAATCTCATGCAAGTTATTTTCACTTCACCCCTTCTTTTGTTTCCTAAAAGTTGCCTATGTTCATTTTAACCTCACTTTTAAAAAATATTTTATTTATTTACTTATGAGAGAGAGAGAGACAAAGAATTGGCATGTCAGGGCCTCTAGCCACTGCAAACAAACTCCATATGCATGTGCCACCTTGTTCATCTGGCTTACATAGCTACTGGAGAATCGAACCTGGGTCCTTAGACTTCACAGGCAAGTGCCTTAAACTGCTAAGCCATCTTTCCAGCCCTTAACTTCACTTCTTTTTGTTCAAAAAAAGCCCTTTTCTTTTTGAAACAGTTGGTCTTTATTTCTTAAATGACACTATCTTCGTGTGTGTAGTATATGTGGTGTGGTTGGCGGGTGTGTGGTGTATTCACGTGGGTGCAAGATGTGCATGGTGCACACCCCACACGTGCATGCAGAGGCCAGAAAGAACGTCAGCTATCTTCTCCTATCACTCATCCACGTGGTTCCTTGAGATGGACTCTCTCACTGAACCCAGAGCTGCCATTTTTTTTTTTTTTTATCAGACTGGCTGACCAGTAAATCCTGGTGATTTTCCCATCTCCTACCCTCACAGGCCTGGGATTACAAGCATGCATGTGCCTAGATGTTTATGTGCATGCAGAGGACCCAATTTGGGCTCCCTCAGGTCCTCTCAGGGCCACACGCTTGCATAGCAAGGACTCCTGTACCCACTGAGCCATTTCTCTAGCCCTCAAAAGTGTTTCTATCTGCATTGAACTTGGAATCTCATGTACCAGATTCAACAGTTAAGTTAGGAATTAGGATTAAGGTCATTGGCTAAAGCCTTCCTAGTAAATGAGGTGATATATATTATAGCCCCTACTATGATCTTTATCAGCAGAAAGGTGTCTAGGTTTGGGACCTATTCCTTTCTAAAATTTGTTTTTAACTTTTATTGGAGTATATTCATAATACAAAGTGATGCATTTTTGTTGAAGTACATCATATATTTTAACAACACTCCCCTGTTTCTTCTTCCCCTCTTGCTTCTCTTCTTCCTCTTCCCAAATAGTGCCCTTTATCTTCATATCATATATGCATGTGTGTGTGCCTCTATACAAAAAGACATTCCTCGACCAAATCCACCACAGAATAACTGGCATGCCTTTTGGTCCAACTATCCACAAATGGGTATATTCTCTAACTCGGTTCTTAAATGATTCATTTTTCAAAAGCTTTTATCCATTGAGAAAGGGATGAAAACTGTGGATTCTCTCTACAGAAAGTGTGCACAAGAGCAGTGCGCAGAACGCAGCATGTGAGCTCAAGGACACCAAGACCCCGTCTGTGGTCCCACAAGCCTCGGTAAGAGTGTGGGCTCTACTTTTCCCTTACACACATTCAGCATACACACATGCGCAAACACACACAGATCCACTGACGCTTTCTTCTGCACCTTGTCCAGCATCAGTGAGTGCACATGACAGTTAAAACTCCTGCTGGAATGGAAAAACAGGAGATTAGTGTTTTGAATGACACCTTGGTTTGCTGGGGTTTGTTGTTGTTGTTTGTTTTTGTTTGTTTGTTTTGGTTTTTCAAGGTAGGGTCTAGCTCTAGCCCAGGCTGACATGAAATTCACTATGGAGTCTCAGGGTGGCCTTGAACTCACGGTGATCCTTCTACCTCTGCTTCCCAAGTGCTGGCATTAAAGGAGTGCACCACTATGCCTGGTGACTCCTTGGTTTTTTTTTTGTTGTTGTTTTGTTTTGCTTTTTAATGTATTTGAGAGCAACAGACAGGCAGAAAGAGAAACAGGCAGATAGAGAGAGAATGGGTGTGCCAGCCACTGCAAACAAACTCCAGACGCATGTGCCACCTTGTGCATCTGGCTTACTTGGGTCCTGAGGAATTGAGCCTTGAACCAGGGTCCTTAGGCTTCGCAGGCAAGTACTTAACCACTAAGCCATCTCTCTCCAGCCTGTCCTTGTTTTTTTTCAGTCCTCTAAATTTCACAGGATTTCCCCAAACTAATGAGATTCGTTTTGTGTTTACCAAACAAGTTAAAAAATAAACAGTGGTATTGTCCTGTGGCATCCAGCAAGTCTTACACTACAGCCGAACCTCCTGCAGACTGTGGAGATGGGTGTCAGGAAGGCAGGTAACAAACATAATGTGTGGAAAGAGAGAGTGATGTCTGGTGTCTGCTGAGGAGGCAGGGAACCGTGCAACCTCTGTGTCACATCCCTTAGCTTTCAAAACACTTCCATGGGGCTGGAGAGATGGCTTAGCAGTTGAAGCACTTGCCTGCGAAGCCTAAGGACCCAGGTTCCATTCTCCAGGTCCCATGTCAGTCAGATGCTCATGGTGGCACATGTGTCTGCAGTTCATTTGCAGAGGCTAGAGATCCTGGTGTGCCCATTCTCTCTCTATCTCTCTCTCCCTTCCTCTCTCTCTAATAAATAAAAACAAAATCATTTTTAAAAAGCACTTTAATGTGCATTACATAATGTGATCGCCCCCACCTTAGCTAGGGCAGATCTCATTGCATCCATTTTACTGATAAGAAACTTGGGTCCACTGCAGATTCATCAGCACCAAAAGTCTACCCAGTAGCCTTAAGTACCAGGAAGAAACCTGTGCAGAGAGCTAGAGACCCCAGCTCTGCTCTTCTCTATATCACAAAAGAAGCAAAGGGAGGCCTGGGGAGATGGCTCAGCAGTTAAAGGCACTTGCTTGCAAAGACTGACAGCCTGGGTTTGATTCCCCAGTACCCACATAAAGCCAGTCACACAAAGTGGTGAATGCTTCTGAAGTTCTTTTGCAGTGGCAAGAGGCCCTGATGCACCCATTCTCCCCCACCCTTCTCTGCTTGCAAAAAATAAAAATAAATTTTAAAAAAAGAAATGAAGAAAAACACGATTTTTTTTTAAATCTGACACTACATTCACGAAGGGAGGAGGAGGGTTTATAAAAAGTCCTTTCAACCCAGATACAAAAAATTTCATTATCACTCATTGCATCAAGGTATGTGACTACTTTCAAAATGCCTAGGAAATCAATCCTTTTCTTTAAAATGCAATCACCCTTGCATTAGTCATCGAGGTTTAATCATTTGTGAAGAATAAAATGATCCTGTCTTTACCAAACCTAGTCATAATCACTTGGGTAAATATTCCGAAGCCATTTGTATTACTCCTCATGGGATAATGGGTTCAAAGTTGTAAAATCTGGAAATATTTGACCACTAGAATGCTGCTATAGGCATTTCTCACTGTGAATCTCAGCTATCTCCTCCCAGTGCCACATCTTGCAGGTGAGAAAGCTCACTTTATGACAAGCACGGCGAGCAGCCAATCCCGAAACGCACACGAATCCACAGGGGCCAATGGGTCCTGCCAGCTTGTTTCTGTCCCCCTCTGATAAAACGCGGCCCCTTTCCCAGGCACCTGGCTCCGCTCCTGTGCGCCCTGTCGCTGAATGCGGTCACCCTGCGCTGCGCCTTCTCCATGGTGGGCGGGCCAACAGCCAGAGACTCGTGGCTACCCTGCAGTGGTCAGTGATGGGGAATGGGAAAGAGAAACTTTTTCTTAAGGCAATGGAGATGTTTAAATACCGATGGACCATCTATAAGAGACCAGAATGGAAAGCATTGCCACACTTTTTTTTATAGAGAGCTTCTATGTATTTGATTGCTGTTGCTTTCTAAACTCTTTAAATATTCACTCATCCTGATTTTTTTAACAAAAAAAAAAAAACTGAAAATCACGCAAAAGGGAGAAAATTTTTGTGTGTTTTCTAGGATGAACCTTTTGCATTTTGTCCATCATTTAACAGAGGTTACATGATACATCCAGAAATGCATAACTCATCAGTAACAGACCCAGAATTGACACATTGTTTCTAAAACCCATATACTCCCCATCACTTAAGTTCTCTGAACTCTCCCATCACTCAGGTTGCCACCCCACAACACGTGATGAAATTTACACAGGTGCTGAACTCCTGTTCCACACGCACTACTCTTTCTACGGCCGGAGTGTATGTAGCTCAGTGGATGGAACACATTTCTGAAGTCAGTGAGTCCTGCCTCTCACTCGCTTTGTGGCTTGGGCAACTAACTTGACCCGCGCCACTTTCTGCGTGATTGAAACTACAGTGACGTCGAGCGTGGTGGCGCACGCCTTTAATCCCAGCACTCGGGAGGCAGAGGTAGGAAGATCGCCATGAGTTCGAGGCCACCCTGAGACTACATAGTGAATTCAAGGTCAGCCTGGGCTAGAGAGAGACCCTACCTCAGAAAAAAAAAAAAAAAAACACTCCAGTGAAAATAGCCTCTACCTCACAGACTTGTTTTGAGAATCAAGTGAATTAATACCTGTGAAGCTCCACAGTGTGCGTGTTCTCGAGTCTGAGTTCTCCCAGCTCTCAAAAACTCTTACAAGTTAATGAGGTAAGAGCGTGCAGCGCAGGACAGATTGACGATGTGTCTGAATGCTGAGAGGCGCTGATGAGAAAAGAGAAGAACACGTCTCCACTGGTGGACATGCCATCAACACATACTGCTTTCCAAAGGCAAGGCTGAGTTCACCTCAAGATACATTGCTTCCCTAAGAAAGAGCCTGCTCCAAATCATCGAAAAGTCAAAGTGGGCCCGGAGAGATGGCTCAGCAATTAAGGTGCTTGCCTGCAAACCATATCGACCTGGGTTTGATTCCCTAGTACCCAAATAAAGCCAGACGCACAAGGAGGAGCATGCATCTGGAGTTTGTTTGCAGTGGTTGGAGGCCCTGGCGCACCCATTCTTTGTCTGTCACCTTTATATCTCTCTCTATTTGCAAAGAAAGAAAGCGAGCAAGAAAGAAAGAAACTTTTTTTAAAAAGTTGAAGTGAGCCAGGCCTTTAATCCCAGCACTCAGGAGGCAGAGGTAGGAAGAATGGCATGAGTTAAGGCCACTCTGAGACTACATAGTGAATTCCAGGTCAGCTTGAGCTAGAGAGAAACCATACCTTGAAAAAAAAAAAAGTTGAAATGTTTTTGCTTGCCTGGCAGTTCACTATGCAAGCCCTCTTTTACAGCAAGGCAGTTATAGATTCTAATGAACAGTATTTGATAAGAATATTTTTTTTTATTTTAATCACAATTACCAGTGTGTGGTTCTGGGTGGTCATCCTCTCTGAACAGCTTCTATCTTCTAGAATATGTTTCGAATTGCAGAAGCTACTTCACCTTTCCCCCATTGGCTTTCCTCCTTCCACACTATAATTTCTCCAGGCCTGTGTAGTGAAGAGAATTCAGTTGACAATACTATAAAGAACTTCTAGTGGAAATTCAGCCATCAGGTCAAACCAGATACACTTGGTCTTTGAGGAGACTGGCTCGAGTGTGCTGTCTGGGTCATGACTCCAAGGAAAGGGTTGTCTTCCACCAGGGCTAAGCCAACAAGTTTTATTTAAACATGCAGTGTGTGTGTCAATCCCTCTGCTAGCAGCCTCAGTGGGCTCAGAAGTCAGGGACATCACAGGACAACAACAGGGCAGACAGGACTGGAACCAAAAGCCTTGTCTCCAATCCTGGCTCCACTACAACCAAGCTCAGCAAATATCTCTGCTTTATTTTCCTTACAGTAAAAGAAAGGAATAACAAATAAATGGGCTGGGGAGCTAGCTTGGTGGTGAAAGGCACTTGCTTGCAAAACCTTCCAGCCCCGGCTCAATTTCCCAGAAACCATGTAAAGCCAGATGTATAAAGTGGCACATGCAGCTGGAGTTCATTTGCAGCAGCAGGTGGCTCTGGCATGCCTTTCTCTCTCTCTTTCTTCTCTAAATAAATAAATAAACATAGTTAAATAAATTAGACCCGGGCTGGAGAGATGGCTTAGCAGTTAAGGCACTTGCCTGCAAAGCCAAAGCACCTCGGTTTGATTCCCCAGAACCCACATAAGCCAGATGCACAAGGTGGCGCGTGCATCTGGAGTTTTAGATTTGCATGTAATTTGGAATAAAAGTCAGTCGTAGAGACCAGGAAGTGAGAAGGGGTCTATGAGGGAGGGAAGAGAGGGAAGGCTTAAGTGAGGGGGAATAGTAAACATGTAAGTAGAGGGGGAGAGTACTGGGGGAATGGCCTAAGGGGAGAGGGTGGAGGAGAGGAGGGATAGTAGGAGGGTTAATCAAGATTTAAGATTTGTGAATAAGGCATATGGAAACTTACTTCTTCACTAGCTAATAATATACATGTTTAAAAAAAAGAGTTTGGACAGAAGTATCACATGGAAGTGGATAATGTTATGCCAGAAGCCATAAAAATGTTTTTAGAGGGCTGGAGGGATGGCTCAGCGGTTAAGGCGTTTGCATGCAAAGCCAGAGGATCCCGGTTCGACTCCCCAGGACCCACGTAAGCCAGATGCACAAGGGGGCACACGCGTCTGGAGTTCGTTTGCAGTGACTGTTGGCCCCTGGTGCACCCATTTTCTCTCTCTCTCTCTCTCTCTCTGCCTCTT
Organism: Dipus sagitta; assembly: GCA_036346955.1. Lineage (NCBI taxonomy): Eukaryota > Metazoa > Chordata > Mammalia > Rodentia > Dipodidae > Dipus > Dipus sagitta. Next base: position 319,789,565 of record CM070770.1, read on the forward strand.
TCTCTCAAATAAATAAATAAATAAATAAATAAATAAATAAATAAAATATTTTTAAAAATATTTTTAGAAGAATTGCAGTGCCAGGGGTGGGATACCTTCTAATGAGTTGCTGGCAAGGGAGGTCCCTGACACACCCCAAAAACATTATAGGCTATTGTCAAGGCTCTTGGTTGCCCACCAGAAGTAGATGGTAAGACCCCACTGTTGAAGACTCCACGTGCTTGGGCTGCAGGTCACTGAGAAATCAAGCTGGAGCTGAGCTGGAAGCTTCATCCCTGTTGATACTGTCAGAGTGCTAGAAAGACTTATGCAGTCTGCTGGGGGAGAAAAGTCAGTGATGGTCTTAACCAGCAGCGGACCCTGAAAGAGTTACTGCTGGCCTGCCAGGTCAAATGTACCATCTGGTGCAACGGCGGCATATCTGTTATGGGGGAAACCAACTACTCTCTGATTGGATATGAGGACAGCTCCATGGGAGGGAATTCATGCCTGGTACTGAAAACCTAATGAAAAGGCTATGGTCTGGAAAGGTCATAAGCCATAGTGGGGAAACTACTACTGTTGTCCTAATAAATGTGTATATTTTGCCCACCAAACTGTCCTCTAAGTGCTTATGTTTATGCCCATATGCTAATGCTACTCTCAGTTTTGATTAGGAAGCTTCTCTTTTCAAATGGCAGTGACCACGGGGTGACTCAAAACTCGCCAAAGTGCTAAGAAAAAGGGAGACTGGAGTGTTCAGTACTGAGACATCTCTATCACACCCTCCAAGGCTCAGGGACTGTCAAGGAAGCAGTGACAGAAAGAATGTAAGAGTCAAAGGAAGGGAAAGAGTGCTTACAATATTGTCTTTCAAACACAGTGGCCTGATATTCCTCACCTCACAGTGGCTGACTCTACCTACATAGGACCTGAATAATAGGGGAAAAAACGATGATATCAAAATAGAATAGACACTACTTGGAAAGAGGAAAGTATTCAGTGAAGGGGGGGATTTAGGAGAGGGAAATGTGAGGATGGTGAGAAATGATCATGGCACATTGTTTATATTTAGGGAACTTGTCAATAAAGTTTTTATAGATATAATAATCTAAGTTTTCATGAAGCCTGCTATTTATTTGAAGAGAAAAAAACAGAAAAACAGATTATCAAATCTTAAATGGCTTAATAGAGCAGTGTGTACCATCAGGTTCAGAAATGAAGGCTGGGGGGAATAGCTCAGTAGTTAATAGTGCTTGCTGTGGAAGCCTGAAGACCAGAGTTCAGATCCTCAGAACCCATGAGAAGTGAGATACAAACAGGCACACACACACACACACACACACACACCTCGAATCCCAACACACTTATGGCAATGGGAGGTAGTGACAAGGAGAAACCCAAAGTTTGTGGGCAGCTAGTCTAGTGCTCACAGCAGCAAATGAGAGCCGCTCCTGTCTCGAGAACAGTGGGAGGCAAGGACTGACACCCTTCTGAGGTTGTCAGCTGACCTCCACATGCACACACGGCAGCACGTGCACCATACATACATTCACGTCATACACACAAAAGAGACGAAGAAGTCATTCATAGCATGGATGCTGCTGTTATTAACTGCCCGGGATCACATAACCAGCACACACTCATCAGAAATTAGAGGCACAAGTGGGAAAAGCTATAAAAAAGAAAAAGAAATATTTTGGTTGGCATTGAGTCAAAATTCACACATATTAATTCTCTGAAAGTATCAGAGTTAAGTCAATGGTATTTAAAGTCCACATAATTTTCTAAAGGATGTAAAAGTTATCAATGCAAGAATAGGTATTTAAGTTAACACTGTTGTTGGGTGGGATAGTGTGTAAATGTTAATAAAAATGGACCAGATCTATATGTTCTACCTTGGAAAGACACTCAAAACAATGTTAATTTTCTCAAAAAGCAAAGTTAAGTAACAAAATATATGTGATTATTTTATGAAGTAGGTCTTCCTCTGAGGTTTGGAATTTTTCTGGAACAGTTTGCATATACCTCTCTATTTTGTTTCATCAGCGCTTAATTAAAAAGGTTCTAAGAAAGTCAAAAAGAACACATGAAAATGGGGAGGGAAAGCAGGGTGTATCTCAAGCCCCCAAGTGGAACAAAGGGCACTTTCTTATCAAAGGAGCAGCAGGGCTGAAAACTCATCTGATGGCTGAAATGGATGGGGTGTGGTGGCACAAGCCCAGGGCTGTGTAAAGAGGAGATAGGATGTCTGCTCCTCCACACACCACTGACTCGGGGCCACCCCAGATATCTTACGCACCCTTTCCATAGAAGTGTGGAGCATGGCTTAGCAACAGGCGAGGGGAGCACTTTTGACTGATGGTGGGAGGTGAGGAGTGTTTGGAGATGAACTACCCAGCACTCATTCTTTAATTCACGTGTTCCACAAGCATCCACTGATGTGGACACAGCAGGATCCCTGGGTAGTTAGTCTGGCTTCTCACCAGCTGTCCTCTTACTTCCATGAGGAGGTGACAGCAATAGAGACAGCTAGAGCGACATGACAGCATTTTCCTGCAAGTGAATATAAAGGAAGAAATTATCTTGGGTCTCAGACAGGTCTTGTGACCTTGATATTTAAAGCACTTTTTGTGTGTTTGTTTGATTTTTTTGACCAGCATTCACTACCAATAATTCTATGACACAAGGAAATAAGATGAGCTAAAATGAGAGCATGCATTTGGCCCGTGTCCTAAAAGCAGACAACTGTGGGGGGCAGAACTCTACAGAAGTGCTCAAGGGAGGAAAATCACAGTGAGTTCGAGGCCACCCTGAGACTATTCCAGGTCAGCCTGGGCTAGAGTGAGACCCTACCTAGAAAACCAAACAAACAAACAAGCAAAAAACCCAGCTAATCAACTTGTGGCCAGGGACATGCATCATCTCGTATAATTTTCACAACACTCCTGGGAGGTGGCTTTCAATTTACACTTGCAAGTGAGGAGAATGCTGACACTCCAGGGTCACAAAGCTTCTAAGTGACTTTTTGGAGGGGAGGGAGAGGTTTCGAGGTAGGGTCTCACTCTAGCCCAGGCTGACCTGGAATTCACTATGTAGTCTCAGGGTGGCCTTGAACTCATGGCGATCCTCCTGCCTCTGCCTCCCGAGTGCTGGGATTAAAGGTGTGTGCCACCACGCCCGGCTTAAGTGACTTTTTAATCAGGGCATCAATGCTCATCACCTGCTTCACTGAGATGTGCCAATGCATGCATTTAGTACTGAGAACGCAGGAAAAGAAACCAGGTCCTGGCACCTGGAAACTGGCAAACACGTAGCCCTGGGCATTGTTGCCACTAACTTGGCCATCCTGTCTAAGCCACACTCTGCCGCTAGTGCAACTTCTCAGGTTGTTGGGTACAACCTCTCAGAGTGTCAGCACCAGCCAGAAGGTGACCCTGTGAGCAGGACAAAGTGAGTGAGAAGCCAGTTCCATCCATGAGCATGTGTAAAAACAGGCAGGAAGGGAATACCAGGAAAGTAGCAAGACTGTAGACCCCATCCTGGATAAAACAGGTGGCTTTCCTAGGAATATGACCTCCTGGTGTGTCTCGGGTACAGACAATCAGATCTACATTGTTCTTTTGTTGACATGATATCCAATACTCTCTGCCTTCAAGGAGTTTAAAGTCTGATTACAGCCTGGTGTGTTGGCACACTCCTGTAATCTCAGCACTGAGGATCACAGTCCTTCTTGACTGCAGAGTAAGTTCAAGGCTAGCCTGACCTACATGAGACCCCATCTCAATCAATCAAATCTAATTCGGTGTTGGTCTGTTTTATATACATGTTGAGGTTTTCACTGAGTAGGAAGTTGAATATAGGAGTAAACCTGGCTGAATTTTTACTCACTAACAATGACATTTTACAAAGACCTGGCATTGGGCTGGAGAGATGGCTTAGAGGTTAAGGTGTTTGCCTGCAAAGCCAAGGGACCTCAGTTCAATTCCCCAAGACCCACGTAAGCCAGATGCACAAGGTGGGGCATGCATCTGGAGTTTGTTTGCAGTGACTGGAGGCCCTAGCGTGCCCATTCTCTCTCTCTCTCTCTCTCTCTCTCTCTCTCTCTCTCTCTGTTTCTCTATCACTTCTCAAATAAATAAATATATAAATAAAAACAAAGGCCTGACATTCAGAGCAGGTACTCTGCCTTGGCCATTTTTAGTCCTCATACAATCTCCCAAGGCAGGACCTTGCTTTTTTCTCCGTCTGACACAAGGCACAAATAAAACCTGAAACTTCAAATTCTCTGACACTGTATTTCTAAAGGTGCAAGAGCTGACACGAACTGGGATTTGAATACAGCTGAAATGTTCAAAGCCTGTACTTCATGATTATGCTTCATAATGGATGTTAATTTTGTAATAATATTTATGTGTAGAACACTTTTCTACAACCTAAGTTTAGTTGTACCAGGGTCTTTTCTTTTTTTTCTTTCTTTTTTTTTTCCAGGTATGGCCTCACTCTAGCCCAGACTGACCTGGAATTCACTATACACTCTCAGGCTGGCCTCGAACTCCCAGCAGCGATCCTACCTCTGCCTCTCGAGTGCTGGGACTAAAGGCATCACCACCACACCTAGCTGGGTCTGGTCTTTTCTATTTAGGAAGTACTAGGCAGTCCAATTTTTTTATATTAGAAAGCAAAAAATATAAAGAAAGTATTAAGTATTGTGAAAGTAATGTATTTGGGTTTTTATTTTATTTTTTTAAATTTTTTTGTTTATTTTTATTTATTTGAGAGCGACAGAGAAAGAGGCAGAGAAAGAAAGAGAATGGGCACGCCAGGGCCTCTACCCACTGCAAACAAACTCCAGATGTGTGCGCCCCCTTGTATATCTGGCTAACGTGGGTCCTGGGGAAACAAGCCTCGAACCGGTGTCCTTAGGCTTCACAGGCAAGCGCTTAACCAACCACCAAGCCATCTCTCCAGCCCTGGGTTTTTATTTTATTAAGTAGAAACTTTGGGTGGACACATCATGTGTTGGTACCATCATGTCCCTCCTCCCTGCCCCCAGGTCACTGAGGGCCCCCTTAGTAGGATTGCTGGTCTTCACCATGGAGGTTAAGTTATGAGTTGTCAGAGCACAGTCAGTCATTGTGGGGGCCGGACAATGTCTCTCGACATTTCCTCCCACCCTGTGGCTCTTTCCACCCCGTTGTGCAAACCTCCCTGAGCCTTGGCGGGTACGGTTTAAGTCTACTTCAGTGTTGAGCCCTCAGCAGTGTCTGGATCTCTGCTTTTGTGCATTTCGAGTGCCCACGAGGATTGCCTTTGAGTTTTGGATTATACTGAGAGCTCAGTCACCCGGCAGGAGCCTCTTCAGGGCCTAGAGGCCTTGATTTCCCAAGGGGGATAAGAGCTTGCTGTCAACACTCCTACCAGCCTGCATTGAGAACAACCACCCAGAGTCCATAACCACGCAGCTCCTGCTTCTCCCTCAGAAAACACAGGCAGATGATCATAAATCCTATGCAAGTGTACATCAGCACATCCAAGCCTCAAAGAACCAATGTGAGCTGCAAAGTACTTTGTGAATGGGCGACCACATTGGCGACCTTGTAGGGAAACTGGAGAAGGAAAGGACACTTCCTTCCTGCCTCACACCAGACCAGGGAGTTAAAACATTAAACTCTGCTCCCACCCACAGAATGTTAGGACCAGAGCGGATTCTTAGTAGGAAATCAGGTGTGCAAGGGTCACACTGTAGGTCCCAAGAAGTCAAAGTGCCATGCTGATATAGAAGATGAAGAAATCGGTGAAAGAAAGGAAAAACTTGGCAAATATAATTGAAAAGGTGAAATGTTGGGGTGAGGTTCTGAGGAGATGGATCAGACATAACGACCTGAGTTCAGTCCCTAGCACCCACATGAAAAGCCAGGCATGACCATGCACACCTTAACCCGGGCCTGAGAGGGCAGAGGCGGGCAGATCACTGAAGCTTACTCCGGCCTCCACACGCATGCACACAGGGCGTGGACATACACCACATGTGCGCACACGCCAAAAAATGAAGGTGGAGGGGAGGAGGAGGAAGAAAGAGAGAAAGGAAAGAAGGAAGGAGGGAAGGAAGGAAGGGAAGAGGGAGAGAGGGAAGGAAGGAAGGAAGGAAGGAAGGAAGGAAGGGGGAGAAAGAAAGAAAAAAGAAAGAGGGAGAAAGAAAGAAAGAAAGAAAGAAAGAAAGAAAGAAAGAAAGAGAGAAAGAAAGAGAGAAAGAACGGGTGAAGCGTTTTGTGCCATGCAAGGGGCAGGCTTGCTGTATCATATTCATCCCCCATTTGTTTTTAACTGCTCCACTCGTCACTCTCCCACATGTAAAGTTCCTCAGATGTCCCTGGGTGCTACATGTCAGCGGACAGTGACAGGCAGAGCTGGGTGAGAAGGACCTCGGTGACTGACAGGTGGGAAAGACCGTTAGTTCTTTCTCCGAGAGCAGCGGGAAGCAGCAGGGCATTTAGAGGTGGCCTGGGGCTTCTACCACAGCGCAGATCAAGGTACTTCTGCTAAACATGGAGGGGTCAGCAGCAGGCTGAGGGACACTAGTGATGAGACATAGGAAGCCAAGGCAGCATGACATCAGGCTGAGAGGTTTGAACTGCTTGGGGAGATAAGCTGGGGGAGGGGATATGAGAGAGATGCTCCCATTGATACCAACTGAGAAGGATCGAGGAACCCCAACTATAAAACCAGGGTGAAACCTCTCTCACTGTTGGTTGGAGAATCTGCTTTATTTTACAGGTGGCAAAGAAAATGGAGGAGAAACAAGATCCATACATAAGACAAGAAGATAGCTAGCTGCCCGCCATGAGACGCGCCCCATCTACACATCTGCCAGGACCTGGGAGAAACTGCAGAGGAAGCAGTGACATGAATACTGCTCTTACTGCTAGCCTCACAACCAGCTTCAGGGCAACGGTGACAGACACAGTGATCAATAAAAACCCATCAAAGCAGAAATGCAGAGGCCACAGAGAACTCACTGGTAAGTCATACTGCTAGGAGACCTGCCATGGCTCAGGGAACATTGTAGACGAGATGACAGAAAGATTGTAAGAGCCACAGAGCGGGGTAGGAATAGCGTGAGGCACCGACCCCTCCTTGCTATCCCACAGGGACTGACTGAGGCCTTCATGACTCCACAGTGAACACCATAACCTCCCTCATGAGGAGGCCCCCAGGGTAACAGGAGCATTGGCGAGAGGATAAAACACTACATAGCCTGTTATAACATATACAAAATAAAATTAACTTTTTAAGTCAGGGTGAACATACGACTAGATTTGAAGTGTCTGTGGACCCTCTGAGGAACCACACACGCCATCCTCAGCCACTGCTATCCAAGATGGGAGTGACAAGAGCTCAGTACATGTCAGCTGAGATTCCAGTGTGCAGAATGACAGGAAATTTGTATGACGCAAACATTCCACTCCTGGGATTTTCCTTCATGTGCTCTAGGGTCAACTGTCTGAAGAATGAAGTTGATTCTCTCAAGAAAGGATACTCCAGTTGGGTGTGGTGGCACACGCCTTTAATCCCAGCATTTGGGAGGCAGAGGTAGGAGGGTCACCATGAGTTCAAGGTCACCCTGAGACTCCATAGTGAATTCCAGGTCAGCCTGAGCTAGAGTGAGACCCTACCTCGAAAAACAACAACAAAAATAAAAACAGAAAGCATATTCTTTCCGTCTTTGCTCATTTGCTACCCCAAGGTAGTTGTTGTTAACTCTTGTTTTATTTTTGTTTTGTTTGGGGGGGGGCTGGCTGGGTGTGACATGCTATGGCACACACGTGGAGACTGTCCATCCTCTCCTGTGTGAGCCAGAGTCTCTCTTGTCTTGTTTGATTTTTTGCCACCAATTAGACCAGCTTGGGTGGCCCACGAGCTTCCTGATTTTCCCTGGCTCTGCCTCTTACTACCATAGGTGTGTGGAGATTACAGACACGTGTTCCACTTTGGATGTGGCTTTACATGGGTGCCCTAGACTTGAACTTCAATCAGCAGTCTTGCAGTTCAGCACCTCTAACTGCTGAGCCATCTCACCAGCCCTCCCCCAAGGTCAGCCTCGAATGCCAGCTCTTGTGGGCAGGTGTCCTGGATTTCATTCCTCCCTCCCGCGTTCGTTCACTCGCCTTGCTTATGTCACTAGTTGGTGCTATTGAGCATTGAGTGGCTTATAGCTGGTTGACAGAATGGGACTGCCCAGGTGACAAGAGGCAAGATGAGAACAGTAAGCCTGTGGATGTCAGTCAGGCCGAGTACGTGACAGAAGGAAATCTACTGGCGTTGGGATCTGTTCTCACATGCATTACCTCCTCTGAGTCCAGAAACCCTGCGAGGTAGATAGCACAGGCTTTCTTCAGTAGCTTCTGTCAAAAGTCAGAAAACGGACTCTCATTTGAGGCTCCCCAAAGCCTGCAACTGGGCATACAAAGAGTGGAGCCTGTTCATTTCATTCACTCCACTAATATGTATTGAGCTCTCCCCATGTGCCAGGTACCGTGACAGGGACTGAAGAACACGGTGGCTTACAGAAAGCATTATTCAAGCAGGAGAGATGGGAAGTCAACAATAGGTGACGTGTAAGTGATATGAGGAAATACTCTTCCCAGTGTGATGGTGGGTGCTGGCAATCCCAGTACTTGGAAGGCTGACACAGGAGGATTGCCGTGAATTTGAGGCCATACTGGTTTACTGTTTCGTGAACTTTTCCTGAAGAGACGTACGCAAACCTCTGCTTCCCCATAGATAGGGTACCAACCACAGATCAAAGTACACCACCACCAAAGTCCAAGTTGGTGAACCAAGGGTTACTTATAGAACATGGGTGAGGAGGGGTTGTTTACAGAAACATGGGTGACCCCAAAGCAGCCATCACCAGAAAAATCTCTCCTCAGCATGGTTGACAACCGCCCTCCAGCTGCATAGGTGGAGTGTGCCCTTCAGTTAACCTGCCACACACTGCCCACTCCAGTACCCCCCAAGCCTGTGAGACTGCATGCAGCCAAGACAGATCTACACACGGCTGGCAGGGATGAACAGGAGGGAGGGCTGAGATCTCAGATGAATGTACCATGACCTGCCCCAACCTCTCCTTCTAGGAGGAAGCATGAACAGGCCCAGTTGGAAGGTTACCTACTGTGGTCACGCTGCTGCTGACGAAGACGACATTGGCAATCATGTTCAGAGAACAGCACTCTACAACAGTGAAATAATGTGTTTGTGGGCAGCCTGAGCTATGTGATGAGCAGAGGAAAAGGAAGAAAAGAGGGCTGGGCGTTTGGCTCCATGGTAGAGCACAAGGTCCGAGGTCCGAGGTTCAATCCCCAGTAGGAAAAGAAGAAGCAAGAGGAGGAGGGAGAGGAGGAGGAGGAGAATAAAAGGAAATAATCTTCAGGGGGAAAGAGCCAGGGTGGAGTAGTCAGAGGTTAAACGTCCTGGGCTCCGTCCTTGGCTCGACACTGCCGATGGTGGCTGAACGAAGACAAGATGGTCACAGAGTGCTGTGTAGTCCTCTCCTATGACTGATGCTGCCCAGGGCTTACAATGTGCCAACATAACTGACTGAGACAAAGCGAAACCAGCGACTTTTGAGTTTTCTGTTTAATTTCCACAAACATCTGAGTCATATTTCTGGTTTAATTTTTTTTTTTATTTACAGCACCATTGAATGTCTTTCACCTTCAAAAGGTATGTGTACATATATCCATTGTGGGGGTATTCACATGCCATTAGTGATGAATTATTTAAACTATCTTAAAGTTTTAACAATCCCCACCCCAACCCCCCCACACACACCACATTTGATGATTATACTTTGGCAAAACTGCCTTTGAGAACAGAAAGAAGACTTGAAGCAACAGAACTCCAAAATATTGTAACATAACTAACCTCAGACCTCTAGGTAAACCTCCCTTGAAAAGCATCCTTTCTGGATTGTTCTCCCTACAATTCAGAGCAGTTCCAACATCTCTTGCCTGGCTTTCTACTAAAAAGTGACAGTTGATTATTTAGCAAACATTCAAGAAAGTTCCATGTAAACAAGAAAGCCTAGAATAAAACAGAAAGAGGGGAACCACAAAATAGCAGTGTATCTGCACTAGCTGAACTCCAGGTTCCTACAAACATTCAGACCCTTGAGGATCATGGCCTAATAAACATTTAAGAAACTAGTTTCCTGGTTCAATGACGGCCCCCCACTTCCCACCTATGGTCACTTGAGTATAGATATGCTCAGAAAACATAACTAGAGACAGACCTGCACACTTATCCCTAAATTCAAAATCCAAATAAAAATTTTTCCTGTTTTTGTTATTTTTTGCTTTTTGAGACAGTCTCATATAGCTGAGGTTAGCTTCGAAGTTTTGAACTCTATGTAGTCAAGGATGGCTTGAGCTCCTGCCTCAGACTAGAATTACAGACATGCATCACCACACCAGGCCCACACTGTCTTAGCTATTCTTTTCTGTAGTCTTTAACTACAAGTGTGGGAGTACATATAAAAGGAAGATACTTTAAAATTTGGGTAATGTGAGTCCCTCTCAGAGAAAATGGGAGCTGGCAAGAGATTATGTCACTCATAAACAATAAAGTACTTCAAATGTCTAAACTCATCCTAAGCACAGAACTGCTTACCAGCAGCTGAAAGCAAGAAACATCAAGTGTAAAACTTGGATTTTTAAAATTTTTGTTTTGTTTCTTGACAGACTATCTTGTTGTGTAGCTCTGGCTAGCCTTGAACTCACAAGGTTCCTGTCTCAGCCTCCCAAAAGCTTGAATTACAGGCATGTACCACCATATAAGGGGTAACTTCAAATGTGATTTAAATTCCTCTAAGTCTCTTGTGCTGATGTCACCTGGTCTCATTTGGCAGTAGGCGTGTCACATAGAAGGTTCTCATGAGTTGAAGAAACCAGTGAAAGCAAGTGGTTTTTTTTTGTTTGTTTGTTTTCTTTTGTTTTTCCATTTCATTCGGTTTCTAATGGAATAGCAGGATTTTGGAGAAGATATTTTATTTTCAAATTATATTTTTTCTTTGCATGTCAAAAATTTCCATGTAGAAACAATGGTAATTTTATGCCTGGTTTGATCTCACCTTTAAAAATACTGTTTAGCCGGGGATGTCACTCCGTGATCACGTACATGATAGCACATGCAAGGCCCTGGGTTCGATCCTCAGCACCAACAAAGAAACTTCAGTATTGTTTGTAAACTGTGATCCTAACCCAAGGTGTAGGGGCACACGTCTATAATCCCAGTGCTCTGGGTGCTGAAGCCGGGAGAGAAGAGTGAATGCTACAGAACTGAGAATATTGAAAAAGACTATTGAGAGCTCGAGAGATGGCTTAGCAGTTAAGGCACTTGCCTGTGAAGCCTAAAGACTCATATTCAAATCTCTAGGTCCCAGTTAAGCCAGACGCATAGTGAGTCAAGTGTGCAATGTTGCGCATGTGCACAAGGGGGTGCACACATCTGGAGTTCGATTGCAATGGCTGGAGGCCCTGGTGTGCCAACTCTCCCTCTCTCAAAAAAAAAAAAAAAAAAAAAAAAAAAAAAAAAAAAAGCCAAGTCTGTTGGGTTTGTGTCAACAAAAAAAGAGAAAAAAATTTAAGGCTATTGAGCCAGACATGGTGGCACACGCCTTTAATTCCAGCACTCAGGAGGCAGAGGTAGGAGGATCACCACAGGCTCCAGGCCACCAAGACAACATAATGAATTTCAGGTCAGCCTGGGCTACAGCAAGACTCTACCTTGAAAAAACAAAAACGGCTATTGAGCTCTTAGGAGGCTTCCCTCAACAGTGTCTAGTAATGGCATTAGCTCATGGTTCCAAAGTTAGGGACAAAGGTCCTCCACTGTGGATGTGTGGCAATATTCTAACCTGACACACACAGGGCACCATAAACGTTATGAAAAATATCTTCAGGGCTGGGGTGCAGTTCTGTGGCAGAGCACATGCAGAAAAATGTGAAAAAGGAAATCAGTGCCTTGGGGTTGGGGATGTAACTCGACAGAGTGGTGCTTAGTATTCACAAAGCCCTAAGTTCAAAGGTTCATAGGATCAGAAGTTCAAGGTCATCCTTGGCTATATAGTGAGTTCAACACCATAGCGAGAGAAAAAGGAGAGGAGAGGAGAAGAGAGGGAGGAGAAAGAAAGAAAGAAAAGAAAAGAGAAAGAGAAAGAGAAAAATGAGAAGGAAGGAAGGAAAGAAGAAGGAAGGAAGGGAGGGAGGAAAACTGGGAGGGAGGGAGGGAGAGAGGGAGGGAGAGAGGAAGGGAGACTGAGAGAGCAGTACCGCTTTGGAGAAAGAAAGGAGGGCATTTTCTGGAAGGACACACGAACACGAAGCAGGTGGGTAGCAGTGCTTTGGTGAACTCAAGGACAGCCGGCAGTTTTAAATATCTTCTTCTTCAGACACTGCTAGAACCAAGCGTGGCTGATTCAGAGGGAAACGTAACTTGTGTTTCCTTCAGTGAGGAAGAGGTGAGACCAGCAAAGGGCGAGGGAAACCCAAGGGAAATGCCACAGAGCAGGCGCCCCAGCGCTGGAGGTGGCAAACAGAACTCTACCCCATACAAAAATGTTGCACCTCCTCCACTTCAGTATCAAATGCATTCAGCCACTGTCTCTAAAGGTATTATTTTATATTAACCCTTGTCTATAACTTGGTATGTGAGTGTCAATCAAGATAGTTTTCTGAGGCTAGGTTTAATTATGTTGGAATTAAGTGCCTTTGCCTTTACAGAAAAAAATACTTTAGAGATTAAAGAATATTATTCAGATGTGAATTAAAATGCATTCCTTTAGGCAGTAGCAGAAAAACTGTGAAATTATACTTTCCTTTTAATAATAGAAGAATGATGTGAATTCAGATTTGGAAGTTAGGGATAAAATTCTTTTGTGCCTCCGGTGAAGGCAGCTCAGTTATTTATGTAGAAGAATTTGGTTCACGCATCGCTATGGTGAGTTTCTTAAAGAATACTCCAGTTTATATAAGCACATCACACTTTTCACACTAATGCAGAAATGTTGTCTTCTATGCTCTCTCTCTCTCTCTCTCTCTCTCTCTCTCTCTCTCTCTCTCTCTCTCTGTGTGTGTGTGTGTGTGTGTGTGTGTGTGTGTATGTTTTGAAGCAGAGTTTCACTCTAGATCAGACTGACTTAGAACTCACACTGTAGTCAGGCTGGTCTCAAATTCATGGCAACCCTCCTACTTCAGCCTCCTGAATTCCAGACCTACCTTGAAAAATCAAAAAAGAAAAAGAAAAAAGAAAGTGCACCACCACACCCGGCTCTCTGTGTTCCTTTCGAGTTTATAAAGTGCATATGATCTAACATGATAAGCTTCTAGAGATTAAAAAAAAAAGTTTTAGGCATTTTTCTATTACTTATTCATGATCAATTTAAACTCAATCAGCTATCAAAGAACAAAAAGTTTCCTATACTACTGATCCTACCTGCTTATTTATCAGCCCTTCAAATTTAGGTCTAACACACACATAAAAAAGTGTTCTTGAAACAGGGTCTCATTATTTTTCCCAGGCTAGCCTTCTCCTCCTAAGCTCCAGTGATCCTCCTGCCTCAGCCTCCTGAGTAGCTGGGACTGCAGGGTGCACCAGCATGCGCACAAAGATAATAAAATGGCATTTGCACTGAGAACACGGATGCTATTTCTGTTATCATCCAGCATTTCTTGTGGCTCCTGAGCAGTTTCTCTATAGGACTCAAACTGGACAGCCTAGGAGAGGACCATTAGTCATTCTTGCAGAGTATCAAAGAAAAACGCTAGCTCTCCTCGTGAGGTAACCCCTGCCATTTTCTCGTGCCTCTGAGACTCTGATTTAAACACGAAGGCCTAAGTGAGGTGCTAAGCGCACGACAGATGCTTCTGCACCACTAATATAGCTCAGTGTCTGAATCACATTATAATAAATTTATTTGAACTCAGTAATAGGGATCAGAGACATAAAAGAAAATTCTGAGCTCTTCCAAACACATGAGAAACAGCAGCTAAATTAATTATTTCTCTCTGAGGCATCAACTTTCCTACCTGGTTGGCAACTACAATAAATACTTTAAATAGGTTTAATTAAAGAGAAGGCAGTCTAGCTTATTTATTTGGCAGGAATGAGCTCCCAATGATACATGTTCTCCTGTCCCGGGAAGAGTCACTTTCCCCTGGCAAATGCTCTATGGATCAGTGTGATCATATGAAAGGAGAGGCTAGGACATCTAGACGAACGCATCGTCATCAAAACAAAAACGACAATGATCCCCCTGGGAGATGCTCCAAGACAGCACCTAAGCACTGTGTCGTACTCGAGGAAGCAGCCATGTCCCCACACGTCCACACTTAAAGAACAAACAATGCACCACAGATGTAAACATCCAGAAGACCCGTCCTGCAGCTTAGCTCCCAGCAGGAGGTAAACACTGGCTTCCTCTCGCCTCACAAAGGAAGATCCCATCAAAACCCACTTTTTCACCACCCCACTAACTTATCTACACCTTCTCTAATGTCTTAAGAACACCTAGGTTGATAGGCATTTGTTTTAATAAGTGTTCATTTTGTCTGTATCTGAAACTGAATCAAAGAAAAGATAGCTCCACAGTGCCACAAGAACCTAACCTTCATCTTGTAGGAACTTCAAGGGGAATGGGAGAAAACATAGCTGCTATGATACTTCAGTTTTTTCTACATTCTTTAGGCTATGAACTCTGAGAGTCAGCCTGAAGTTCTGATCAGTTTAAATGTAATGGCTAGGGACATGGGTCAGTAATAGAGCACTTACTTAGCATGCACGAGACCTTGGGTTCAATTCCCCAGCACAAGAAAAACAACAACAAAAGAAAATCCCAAGAACTACTTTGAATCCTGTGTCCACAGCCCCAGCCCTCAACATAGATTCTAGTGCAGTTTTCTTTGAAAATGCATGCTCAAAAAGAAAAAAAATGCAGTCGTAGAACATCGTGAGCAACCCTGCGTAATGGAACCAGGTTATTGGTGAAGTGAAAATCAACAGATATGTTCCACTAACATCCCCAACAGCCACGCCCTGCCGACAGAGCACACAGGCTGCAAGTCTGGTCAGAGCCCACAGCCCACAAAGCTCTTTCCACAGGCCACGCTGGTGATTCCAAAGTGCCTGTCTAGATAGTCACATCTTATGTGGGTACCTGTCTAAAAGTGAGTACTGTTTTCATAACATTGTTCGTCCTGGGTTTTGCTAAGAGTTTGTCTGTGGTCCCTCAGACAGCCATCCAAAGACACATCAATGGTCACTTCCTGCGCGGTGTCTCTCGTGCTTCGGTAGGTCTCCGATGGGGGCCCACCATTCTGCTGCACACAGCCATTGATGTGGGCCAGTGGCAGCACCCCGGGGGGACAGCACAACTTCTTAGCGCAGCTCTGGGAGATGCAAGGGGCACTGCAGAGCAGCAGCAAGTCCTTCTGCTCCAGGGCTTCCTTCATGTCCACGCTTTCAAACTGGATGGTCACGTTGTGAATGCCGGCGTTGTGGAAGATTTCTCGAATTTTCCTGCTGGCATCCTGATGTCCCATGTCCTTCTGGTACTTGATGTGCAGAGTGGCGATGATCTTTCCACTTATAAGTTCCCAGATGTGCACTTCGTGCACGCTGCTAATTCCAGGCACGGCAGAGAGCTTCGCCACTAGAAGAGAGAAGAGCCACAGCGGTTTGTGAATGCTGGAACTGAAACGGAGCCATGCGAGGGCTGTGGGTGCCTAAACCTGCCACCAAAATGGCTGTGCTTTGACCCCAACAAACAGAAAGAAGCTGTCCCCTGTGAGCTGCCCCCTGTGAGCTGTCGCCTGTGAGTGAGCTTCCTCTAAAAGCTCTCCTCTCTGAGCACCTAGACCGCACATTGTTAGCCCTCGAGAAGTGACTCAAAGCCACAGACAGGAGGGTTGTAAGTTCAAGATCAGCCAGCGCTACATGGAAAGTTCCAGGTCAGTCTGGAATACACAGCAAAATCCTGTCTCAAAACCAAACTAAGGGCTGGAGAAATGGCTTAGTGGTTAAGTCGCTTGCCTGTGAAACCTAAGGACCCATGTTTGACTCTCCAGGTCCCATGCAAGTGTGCAAGGTTGCACATGAACACAAGATGGCACACATGTCTGGAGTTCCACTACAGTAGCTAGAGGCCCTAGCACACCAGTTTTCTCTCTCTCTCTCTCTCTCATTAAAAAAAAAAAAAAAACCTAAACCAAACAAAAACTTCAAGGAAGTAAGTTTAAAGCCTGATGTAATAGATACGGAAGAGGCTGAGGCAGGACGATCACGGGTTCCAGGTCAGCTTTAGCTGCATAGGGAGATCCTGTCTCAAAACATATTAGGGAGACAGAATGTCTAATATCAAAAAAACTCATGCCCAGGCTGTTGAGTATACAAGGGAGTGGGCCCTGTCATAGGTCTCCCGCGAGATCACAAAGCAGAACGTCTTTGAAGAGGAACAGTGAGAGCTGTGGCGGCACAGGCCTGCAATCCCAGCCCTCGGAGGCCCGACTGCTTCCAAGTGCCAGGTCAGCTTGATCTATATTCTAGGTTCCAGGCCAGCCAGGACCACAGAGTGATACCCTATCTTGATGATGGATGGATGGGTGGGAGGATGGGTAGATAGACAGGCAGACTGATAGACATAGTTTAATAATAGGGATCAAAAACATTTACTATAAATTCTAGTTCTAGGGATTCAATTCAAAGGGAATAATCATACTTCCATATAAGAATGGTTTGAGTCCTCATTGCTCTTTATATTAAAAACAACAAAAGAGGGCCTGGAGAGATGGCTCAGTGGTTAAAGGTACTTGTTTGCAAAATCTGCCAGCCTAGGTTCAATTCCTCAGTACCTAAGTAAAGCCAGATGCACAATGTGGCACATGCATTTGGAGTTCGTTTGCAGTGGTAAGAGACCCCGACACACCCATATACTCTCTAACTACCTTTCCCTGTCTCTCAAAAAAAATTTTTTTAAGTGAAAACAACAAAGAAACAGCTAATTATACAACAGAATACAATACAGCTGTCATAAAATAAGTTGCATACTTAAGGTTATGAGGACATTTACATAAGGAATTTTAAACAAAAAAGCAAATAGAAAAACTATATATATATATATATGTGTGTGTGTGTGTGTGTGTATATATATATATATATGTGTATATATATATATATATATATATATATATATATATATACACACACACACACACACACACACATATACATGACATGTCTTAAATTTTTTGTTTGTTTGGTTTGGTTTTTCAAGGTAGGGTCTCACTCTAGTCCAGGCTGACCTAGAATTTACTATATAGTTTCAGGGTAGCCTCAAACTCATGGCAATCATCCTATCTCTACCTCCCAAGTGCTGGAAAATTTTTTTGTACAGTGTGCATGGATGAAAATACTGAGGGTGATGATTTCCATGGTGGAATCACAAGTGATTTCTTTGTGCTAAATTTGGGCCTTTCTGTATTTCTATACTTTCTAAAATGAGTGCATATTTAGAGACTGCATGGCACAGTGTTTATGAGCAAAGACCCTGCACTCGGCCAGAACAGAAATCCTATGTAGCCACTGACAACCTACATGACCTAAGGAAACTTACCCCCCCTCCTCTGTGCCTCAGTTTCCTGATTTTTAAATTAAGAATGATAGAAGACTATTTCAAGGGCTGAAATGAGTTGTTAATATAAGTAAGGCCCTAGAACAGTCTGTAACATGTAATAAGCTCATAAAAGTATTGATGATGGTATTACTGTCTTTTAAGAACCTCTGCCTTGCTGGGCATCATGGTGTAAGCCTTCGATCCCATCACTCGGAAAACAGAAGAAGGAAGATCGCTGTGAGTTCAAGGCCAGCCTAAGACTACATAATGAATTCCAGGTCAACCTGGGCTAGAGTGAGACCCTACCTAAGAAAAAAAAAAAAAAGAAAGAAAGAGAGAAAGAGAGAAAGAAAGAAAGAAAGAAAGAAAGAAAGAAAGAAAACCTCTGTCTTTGGGAGCGTGGCTCAGTCAGTAGAGTGCTTGCTCAGCATGCATGAAGCCCTGGGTTCAATCCCGGGACCACAGAAACCAGACATGGTGGTGCACACCTGTAATCCTTGCGCTCTGGAGGTAGAGGCAGGAGGGTCAAAAGCTCAACATCACCCTCAGCTACATAGCAAGTTTGAGGTCAACCTGGAATACGAGATTCTGACTCAAATTTTCTGTTGTTGTTTTAAAAGCTAGGGATGTAGCTCAGTGGTAGAGTGCTTGCCCTGGGTTCAATGCCTAGAACTACAAAAATAAAAATCTATTTCTAAATAAATAGATAAATAACCGTATTAAAAGACAAAGCCAGGATACTGACCACCCCAGATTGCTTTGTGTGAGTTTACCTTGCCTCAGTTGGGAAGCAGGCTCGATCCTGGGGGAGGCTAGGCCTCTCCCTCTTCTCCTCAGCTCCCACCACCTCCTCTGTCTGCAGCCTTGAGCAAGCATCAGGTACTTGGGAAATGGAGGCTGATTATTTTCAGCCAGAGACTTGATGACACCTCACTGACTCTCGGAGACATCACCCCAAGTACAGACCCTAGGAGGAGCTGACACTGTTGGCACCATGGACGCTACTAAACACAGCAAAGAGTCACACTGGGTTGGGGGTGTAGCCCAGTGACAAACCGTGTGTAGGGTGTGCAAGGCCCTGGGTTCAATCGTTAGCATAAGAAAAAAGAAAGGTAGCCGGGGCGTGGTGGTGCACGCCTTTAATCCCAACACTCGGGAGACAGAGGTAGGAGAATTGCCATGAGTTTGAGGCCACCCTGAGACTCCATAGTGAATTCCAACTCAGCCTGGGCTAGAGTGAGACCCTACCTCGAAAAAACAAACAAAAAAAAAAGAAAGAAAGAAAGAAAGAAAGAAAGAAAGAAAGAAAGAAAGAAAGAAAGAGAAAAAAGAAAGGTCCCATTGCAAATCACTCCTCTCTCAGTGGCCAACCTAACCACAGCCATACAATAACCTCGGTTTCCGGCCCAGGTCATGACTGGCTCACTGAAGAAACAACGGTAAATAAAACAGGAGCAAATGTGCATGAAATCATTTTGCTCCATTTAGAAACGCTGTTAGAATTAGGTGATCAAATCTGCTTCTCATGAACATCTGAGTCATCTAGAAACTCCACAAAGTCTGTGAAAGTTTCACTCTCAGAGGTCTGTAACTCAGGGGACAGTGTGACTTGTGTGTGTGCAGAGCAAACCAGCAGTCTTCATTCGTGAACAGAGCGAGGACCCAAAATTAAAGCACTGTCCTTCTCACAGTGACCAGAGCCACTGAATGACTTGTATGGCCCTAGAAGTTAACCAACTAGAAGGCAGGATGCAGAACCTGGATGATTCACCTTCTGAGCAAAAAGGGAGACAAAAATCAAGGTCTGGCAGAAATGGCCTTATTGGGGAAAAAAAAATGGTCTTGTTGTAATTAAAATAAATCTTTGGCATGATGTCAAATAGCTCAGCAGAAAGTATTGCCCAGCCATCTTCGTTTTCAAAACCCGTGCAGGTGAATTAGCCAATCACAGTTTGCCAAGGACCATCCCAGTCACCTCGCCCACCAGGCTGCCAGCCACACGGTGCACGCCCCAGGGCATGGTGGTTGCGGGTACTTCACAACCAGTGTCGCTCAAACCCCGCTCTGCCATCGCGCCGGCCCCAACACTCGCGGAACACAGTGCAGTCCACTTACTGAGCTCTTCCATGTTGATGCCGCTGGGGACCATCTGCAGCAGAATGACAGCAGTCTCCTTGATGAGTGGGAAGGCAGATGACAAAATAATGATGACCATGACAATGGTCAGACTGGGGTCGATGTAACACTGCCAGTTACACGGGACGTCGTGGCTCAGGGGAAGGACATAGAATATGATGGCCGTGATGACGACAATCACAGACCCCAGGGCATCGCCCATCACGTGCAAAAGAACACCTGCGGAGGAGGAAGACACACCGATGAAGCCCAGAGCCAGGAATGGCACGTGCAACACTCGGTGACCGAGACGCCAAGCTTGAGTACGTTGCTGCTCTCTGTTAGAACACTGAGTGGATTGGAATTTTAAAAAGTAAACCAGGTATGCTGGTACCCACCTGGATGGAATCCCAACACTTGGGAAATGGAGGTGGAAGGATTATGAGTTTGAGGCCAGCCTGGTCTACACAGCAAGACTCTGTCTCAAAACAAGCAGGAGGGCTGGAGAGATTACTCAGTGGTTAAGACACTTGCTTGCAATGCCTAACAACCACGGTTCAGTTCCACAGGACCCATGTAAAGCCAGAAGCACAAAGTGGTGCATGTATCATTTGCAGTGGCTAGAGGCCCTGGCACACCCATTCTCCCACTCTCTCTCCTTGTAAATAAATAAACAAACAAACAAACAAATATTTTTAAAGGAAATAGTAACAATGAAAAAAAAAAATCCCAGGCCACCATCCCAGGACCCAGCCAGCCTAGAAAACAGGAACAGCCTAGAAAGAGCCTGCGCTATGGCTGCAAGAAGTGACCGTACCATTCCATAGAGACATAGAGCTGCCACCCAGCACCCTTAAGGAGGCACAAAATGAGAGACAGCGACTATTATAAATGACTTGTCATTCTTCCAGATATGCATTGATAGTTTACTCTAAACTTTTGTTTTGTTTTAATGTAGGACCTCACTATATAGCCTGGGTGGTCTTGGACTCTATATCTTCCTGTTTCAGTACCCCAAGCATTGGGGTAACAGGTATATGCTACCATGTCCGGCTTCAAAGTTTGTCTCTCTGTTATACTTTGTAAGTCAGGAGTGGAGGGGGTGTCACTGATGAGCTCAGGGCGATGGAGAGTCTGTCACATAGAATATGATGGCCGTGATGACGACAATCACGGACCCCAGGGCATTGCCCATCACGTGCAAAAGTACACCTGCGGAGGAGGAAGACACACCGATGAAGCCCAGAGCCAGGAATGGCACGTGCGACACTCGGTGACCGAGACGCCAAGCTTGAGGGGCTGGACCGGGCATCTTGGGTACACTAATGAGGCAAGCGCTCTTCCGCTGAGCTGCACCATCAGCCCTCATTGTAAACCTTTTTAAGAAAAGACAGAACTAAGCTATATATCAAGAGGGATTCCTTTGATTCTTTTGGCTTCCCTGGCCTGTGATCCATGAATCAGCCCCTTTCTTTGTAGACATTTGCTTACTTATCTCTTGTCCTGTGGCCATTCCAGTGGCCTCTGGGTTAAGAAGGCCTCAAGAATAGGGACAGGCCGGGCGTGGTGGCACACACCTTTAATCCCAGCACTTGGGAGCAGAGGTATGAGGATCGCCATGAGTCCGAACCCACCCTGAGACCACATAGTGAATTCCAGGTCAGCCTGAGCTAGAGTGAAGCCTTACCTCAGAAAAAAAAAGAAAGAAAAAAAAAGAATAGGGACAGTAGCAAGCTTTGCTGCATAAAGAGCCATCTGTCGTGATGACACAAAACTAAAATTCTACACATGCAGGTAAAAATTATGAATTCCTAAATTTAAGGGAACTGTTTCTCAAGGTATCAGTTATAATAAAGAAAATATATAATCCTCAGCAAAGAATATTTGGGAGTTCTTTTTTTTTTTTTCTTGGTTTTTTTGACATAGGGTCTCACTCTAGCCCAGGCTGACCTGGAATTCACCATGTAGTCTCAGGCTGGCCTCGAACTCATGGCGATCCTCCTACCTCTGCCTCTGAGTGCTGGGATTAAAGGTGTTTACCACCAAGTCCAGTGGGAGTTATACCGTTAAGATATATATTACTTTAGAATTTAGTAAATTCAGGGCTAGAGAAAATACCAGTGTTTGATTCCCTGTCCCCAACTAAAAAGCCAGAATCTGTGACACGGTTAAGATGGGAGGTGGAGACAGAAGGCTTTTCTGTAAGCTGGTGGCAAGCTCAAAAACAAACAGCTAAGAACAAGCCGGGCGTGGTGGCTCACGCCTTTAATCCCAGCACTTGGGAAGCAGAGGTAGGAGGATCGCCATGAGTTCGAGGCCACCTTGAGGGTACATAGTGAATTCCAGGTCAGCTTGGGATAGAGTGAGACCCTACATCAAAAAAACAAAAATAAATAAATAAATAAAAAATAAAGAAAAGGACAGTTGCAGAGCAAGGAAACGCTGCTCCCCTCGATGAGGTGGAAAGCAGAGGACGGGTCTGCGCTGCCCTCTGACCTCCACACGCATCACGGCTCAGATGTGTGTGCACTCGCTCACACTCACACGAACAGTAAGACACATTAAAAAGAACTGAATAAATCCGGTGAAAATCCGGTCAGAAAAATTACAAGGAAAACGCTAAGTCTTGGCTTTCTTGGAAGGAAACCTCAGAATCTTGCTACCCACAGGTCAAGAGCAGCAGTGCAGTGGGAAGCAACCTCAGTCTCCCGGGGGAGCCTGGGGGACAGGGTGCTGGGCACGTGACCCAGGACGCCCCACAAAATCACACCCATCAAGAACTTCGACTCACTGTTGAGCCACGTCCACTCGGCATCTATGTGGGTGCTGGAGATCTGAATTCTGATTCTTACATACGCAGAGCTGCCTAGGCCTGGCATGTGAGCCTCCGTCACCTCCCTGTGCGGCAGTGAAGGGTAAGGGGGGTGGTCGTGAGGGGAAGAGGCGGGGGGGAGGGGAAGCCCTGAAAGGTTGGCAAGTCTGGAAAGGTGTGCGACTGGACAGGAAGCCCTGGACGCCAGCCACACTCCCCTTTCTCTGGTTGAAGTAAAGGTTTGTGAGGGAGCGGCCCTGCTCATAGCTGTGATTCTGAGCAATCTGGCAGGCTACCAGAGAGACAAAGATCACCAGTCACCTGATTCGTCACAGTGCCCACAAGGTCACTGTCCAAAGACAAGAGACCTCTGCCCTTGGCCTTCACTTGCTGACTTTCCATTAAAGAAAACAAAACCCACTCAATTGGTATACCAAGCATTTGCCATCGTGGGGGCAGGGGAGATGGCTGAGCTGGAAGAACCCCTTCCCCAAGAGAGCTGACTTGCTCTATTCGATGCCCGGCACCCACATTAACAGCAGGGCATGGGCAGGCACACCTGTAACCCCAGTGCACTGGGGAGTGGAGAAAGGAGAATCAGTGGGCTCACTGCTCTCCCAGCCTGGCCAAAACCAGCAGCTCCAGGTTCTGCGGGAGACGCCATCTGAACTGAACAAGTGGAAGGATGACAGAAGAGGACACCCGACTTCTCCCCCAGCCTCTGCGTGGGTGTGCTTGGGGCACACGCATCTACACACACGTGCATATACTACACACACACGTCCCACACACAACAGCAACAAAAGAACTGGCAATTTGCCATGTCCCAGCCATCAATGCTTGTGACTTTGTGAGTTAGAAAACACAGTGCTCAGGGAAAATTCACAGGCCATTGTAAAAAGGTGAGATCTACGAAGAAGATCTCACTGGAGATCTGTTCTCAGGTGAGTCAGGACCACTGTCCATCTGTGCACGAGTAACTAACAGAGCTATAACGTGCCACGACCATGCCAGATCCTGGTAAACAAAATCGAGGACCTGCAAAGTACACTACAAGAACTTTAAAAGCATTGTGTTTCCGCTGCACTTTGCGGTACAAGATGGAGTTGGCTTCTTAGAATTCATTTTGGTTCACTTTCCTATTCCCGTTGGAATGAGAAACAAGAAATGAAAATCCAGAAGTGACTTTTGCTCCCAGGATCCCCGTCAGAGATGCTTCCTATGAAAATCTGGGGAGAGGTGTGATCCTGCTTTCAGAAGCCACTGCTTAGATGTTAAGAACGTAAGCCTGCGGTGGGATGAGTTCACTAGAGAAGCGAACCATCCCTGTCTGGAAGCCAGGGGCCCTGCGTGACCATGGAAAGTGCCAGAAACGTGAAGGAGGAGGAGGGATTCCATTCCAGCAATGTTTGTAGCCAAGGTGACTTGGGGAAGTTGCCAAACTCTCCAAACCCTGTTTCCTATGTGTAAAGTGGAATGGTTGAAGTTCATTCCACCAAGGCCTTCCCAGGCCTTGTGCTCTGTGGTCCTCCCATGACTCCTGGCTTTAGATGAGGACCCAGCCCCAAGAGGAGGCCGGGCTCAGGCTTAGCCTGAGATGCAGAGACTCTAATCAACCCTAAGGGTTCTGGTGTGTGAGAGCCAAGATGACCGGAGCTCACCGTTACCGAGGCAGCAGGGGCTCGAGCCCAGCAGTCCCACTCACTACCTGAAGAATGACAGGATCGGCCCAGTAAGAGTGTTGGGAGAACTAGGTGATTTATTCTTGAGTGGCACAAGGCAGGCACTCAAACAGATTCATTCTTGTTCCTACTATAAGGCTAAACACTCCTCATGTCAGATGTGAGGGACGTACTGGGGGTGGAGCTTACGTGGAACAGTGTCTACCTGGTGTGCACAAAGCCCTGAGCTGGATCTTCAGCACCAGATAAAACCAGGCATGGTAGTGCACAACTGTAGTCCCAGCACTCAGGAGATAGAGACAAGGGGATCAGGAGTTCAAGGTCAGCCTTGGCTACATAGTGAGATTCAGGCCAACTTGTGCCACATGGGATGCTGTCTCAAAAAAAACACAAAAAGGATGAGTGATCACAGGCAAGTGAGGTCATACACACTTGTAATCCCAGCACTGGGAAGGAAGGCTGAGGCAGGAGAATCACAAAGTTGAGGTTGTCAGCTTGCGCTGTGTGTGAAGCTCCTGCCTCCAAAAACAAACAAACAAAAAAATGAGCCGGGTGTGGAGGTTCACACCTTTAATCCCAGCGCTTGGGGAGGCAGAGGCAGGAGGATCGCGGTGAGTTCAAAGCCACCCTGACTACAGAGTGAATTCCAGGTCAGCCTGGGTGAGAGTGAGACCCTACTTGGTGGGGGGGAAGTAAAGTAGATAAATAAAGATAAGGACCTGGAAGCCTAGGGAGGCTCAATAACTTGCCCTAAGTCATATAGTTCTTTCTCTCTCTCTTTTTCTCTCGTTGTTTTCTTTGTGTGTGTGTGTGTGTGTGTGTGTGTGTGTGTGTGTGTAATGTATGCATGTGAGTATAGTGTGTATGTGTAGTGTGTGTGTAGTGTGTGGGTGTGTGTGAAGATGCTCACACGTAGGCCAAAGGAGAACAGTGGGTTCTAGTTCTCACCTGCCCTGCTTCTTTGAGATGGAGTCTTTCACTGACTACAGAGCTCGCCTCTTACATGAGCCCCAGGGATTCTCCAGTCTCTACTCCCCACAGGACCTGGGGCACAGATATGCATGGCCACACCCAGATATGCATGTGGGTGCTGGGAATGGAACTTGAGCAATCTTAGGCCCCCTCAGGCCCTCATGTTTGCCTCAGGAAGTGCTCTTATCTGCTAAACCAGTTTTCCAGCCCCGTGTCATGTAGTTCATAAGTAGTAGAGCCACTCAAACTCAGGCCTCAAACCCAGCCCAGTCCACTGCGCTCTTTACCTCTGAGGGAAGGCGCACATGTGTTCTGTAGATACCTGTAGATCAAGGCTCAGCCAGGCACTGACGGCCTCTTACCACTGACCTGTTTCTACTAATGAAAACTACAAGCTTTTGAGTAAATATTAGCAGCACTGGGGCTAAGGGTATAGCTCAGCACATGAGTTCAATCCCAGAATTCCTCCGTTAGCAAGATCATGCAAATCTTCCAAACTATTGGTCTATACTTCATAACACACACACAACACACACACACACACACACACACACACACACACACACACGGATAATTAGCAATGCCTTTTAAAGAGCTGGGGAGATGGCCCAACAGCTAAAGGAGCTTGTATGAAAAATTAAAGTTCTATGGTGAGATAGACCTTAAAATCTAATATTATATGTCATATATATCATAGATATATAAAATATAAATATATATGTATATATACATATATACATGACTCAAAAAGAAAGATAAATTGAGAGATTATTTTTCACTAAAGATTCTTGCTAAGAGACTTACCACCATACTCTTTAGAGAAGAAAATTTCCCTATAGTATTTCATCTACATTTTGGACATTAGATTCACTTAGAACGTTTGGAGCTCGTGTGTCGCTCTCATCTTTCCGCCTGAGAATGGGTGTGCGCAGCTCTCTCAGGGGAGCCTTCCTGTGTGTTCTCAGCTCACTGCACTGTCTGAATCCAAGCCTCACTCCGGGCTTCCCCTACACCGTATGAAGATAAAACATTGCTTAACCTTTCTCAAATTTCTCAAAGTCAAGATTGGGAATTTGTGGGCAAGGCCTCTTTCTCATCTGTCTGCCTCTCCTGAGCTCCCAGGTCCCTGCTCGAGATGGTGGGACCCCTATTCCCACATGTGTTCTCTACCCCCTCCTGCCTTCCACACAGCAGGAGCTCCTGGTACATTTTCCTCTTTCCTTTGCTAAATCTAATAGAGTCTCTCTAAACCTTTAAGAAAATAAAAGGTTGGGGATTAGCTGGTATAGCAGCTGCCAGTATGTGTAATCCCAGCACTTGGGGCCTCAGGAAGGAAGATTGTAAATCTAAGGCCAACCTGGGCTACATAGCAAAACCTTGCTCCCTCACAATAAAAGACCAGGGAACTGCACTGGAGAAATGGCTCAGTGGCATAGGTGTTTGAATGCAAAGCCTAAAAGCCTGAGTTCAATTCCCCAGTGCCCACGTAAAGCCAGATGCACAGAGTGACACATGCATCTGGAGTTCATTTGCAGCAGCAGTTGGCCCTGGCATGCCCATTCTCACTCTCTGTCTCTCCTTGATAATAAATACATTAGTATTTTTTAAGACTTGGGATTAACCAAGGGCTGGAACCATTCTAAAGCGAAAACTTATACCCAAGAAGTTAGAAAAGTGAAACGTTGG
This sequence comes from Dipus sagitta, assembly GCA_036346955.1. Classification (NCBI taxonomy): domain Eukaryota; kingdom Metazoa; phylum Chordata; class Mammalia; order Rodentia; family Dipodidae; genus Dipus; species Dipus sagitta. Next base: position 319,816,479 of record CM070770.1, read on the forward strand.
GTACAGTAGTGTCAGTGACAAAGGTACCACAGAACTCCCCAGGCACACATTCTCCCCATGTGGCTGACTTTGAACATGGGGTGAAAACAGTACTTAGGTAGGTTCCTTCCACAGGCCTTAACCAGGATCCCCAACTTGGGCCTATAAGTGTAGACTTTAATTAGCTAACAATCCCAAAGCAAATTTTGGTATTGGTAGCATATCAGAAATGTTAGTAACAATACAGTCATTCAAAAATGCCATGTTGCCAGGTGTGGGAGCACACCTCTAATCCCAGCACTTAGGAGGCAGAGGTAGGAGGATCACCATGAGTTCAAGGCCACCCTGAGACTACAGAATGAATTCCAGATCAGCCTGGGCTAGGGTGAAACCCTACCTCAAAAAACCAAAGAAAGAAAAGAAAGAAAGAACACATGGGGAAGAGCCTTATGTAACAGCCCACATCTTCTTTTCTAACCATTAGAAAAATCATTCAAAGCCTGGTTTTGTGACAACACCTGATGCCAGACTCAGGAGACTGAAGCAGGAGGATTTCCATGAGTTAAAGACCAGTTTGAGCTACATATTGAGTATTAGGCCAGCTAGGTCTGCATAGCAAAGCCATGTATCAAAAACAAAAAAAAAAAAAAAAAAAAAAAAGTCAATTAAAATAGGCTTCAATAGGATTAAGAGACTGGCTAAGAGGGAGAGCAAGTACAAACTCTAGGTTTCAACTCCAGTCCCATGAAAAAACACCTTAATAAATAAACAAAATATAGTAAGCTGAGTATTCATGAATGTACAAAACACGGTACCATATTAACATGACATGAACCTTTGACATTCAGGAAAACATGTCTCAAACATATGAAGATCAGGAGAATATAGCACTGATGTGTGGAGATAAAGGGAACATGACACTGATGTGTGGAGATCAGGGGAAAATGACACTGATGTGTGGAGGTAAGGAGAACATGACACTGATGTGTGGAGATAAAGGGAATATGACACTGAAGTGTGGAGGTCAGGGGAACATGGCACTGATGTGTGGAGATCAGGGGAACATGGCACTGATGTGTGGAGATCAGGGGAACATGACACTGATGTGTGGAGGTCAAGGGAACATGACACTGATGCATGGAGATCAGGGGAAAATGGCACTGATGTGTGGAGGTCAGGGGAACATGACACTGATGTGTAGGGATCACAGGAACATGGCACTGAAGTGTGGAGGTCAGGAAAACATGACAATGAAGTGTGCAGACGAGGGGAACATGACACTGATTCGTGGAGGTCAGGGGAACATGGCACTGATGTGTGGAGGTCAGGGGAACATGACACTGATGTGTAGGGATCAAGGGAACATGGCACTGATGTGGGGAGGTCAGGGGAACATGACTCTTATGTGTGGAGATCAGGGGAACATGACTCTGATGTGTGGAGGTCAGGGGAACATGACACTGATGTGTGGAGGTCAAGGGAACATGACACTGATGTGGGGAGATCGGGGAACATGACTCTGATGTGTGGAGGTCAGGGGAACATGACACTGATGTGTAGGGATCAAGGGAACATGACACTGATGCATGGAGGTCAGGGGAATGTGACACTGATGTGTGGAGGTCAGGGGAACATGACACTGATGTGTGGAGGTCAGGGGAACATGACACTGATGTGGAGGTCAAGGGAAAATGACACTGATGTGTGGAGGTCAGGGGAACATGACATTGATGTGTAGAGATCAGGGGAACATGACACTGATGCATGAAGGTAAGGGGAACATGACTCTGACGTGTGGAGGTCAGGGGAACATGACACTGATGTGCGGAGGTCAGGGGAACATGACACTGATCTGTGGAGATCAGGGGAACATGGCACTGATGTGTGGAGGTCAGGGGAACATGACATTGATATGCGGAGGTCAGGGGAACATGACATTGATGTGCAGAGGTCAGGGAAACATGACTCTGATGTGTGGAGATCAGGGGAACATGGCACTGATGTGTGGAGGTCAGGGGAACATGACATTGATGTGCGGAGGTCAGGGTAACATGACTCTGCTGTGTGGAGGTCAGGGGAACATGACACTGATGTGTGGGGGTCTGGAGAACATGACACTGATGCGTGGAGGTCAGGGGAACGTGACACTGATGTGTGGACGTCAGGGGAACGTGACACTGATGTGTGGAGGTCAGGGGAACGTGACACTGATGTGTGGAGATCAGGGGAACATGACTCTGATGTGTGGAGGTCAGGGGAACATGACTCTGATGTGTGGAGATCAGGGGAACGTGACACGGATGTGTGGAGATCAAGGGAACATGACTCTGATGTGTGGAGATCAGGGGAACGTGACACTGATGTGTGGAGATCAGGGGAACATGACTCTGATGTGTGGAGATCAGGGGAACGTGACACTGATGTGTGGAGGTCAGGGGAATATGACTCTCATGTGTGCAGACCAGGGGAACATGACTCTGATGTGTGGAGGTCAGGGGAACATGACACTGATGCATGAAGGTAAGGGGAACATGACTCTGATGTGTGCAGACCAGGGGAACATGACTCTGATGTGTGGAGGTCAGGGGAACATGACTCTGATGCGTGGAGGTCACGGAAATGTGACACTGATGTGTGGAGGTCAGGGGAACATGACTCTGATGTGTGGAGGTCAGCGGAACATGACTCTGATGTGTGGAGGTCAGCGAACATGACACTGATGTGTGGAGATCATAAGAACATGATACTGATGTGTGAAGGTAAGGGGAACATGACTGTGATGTGTGTAGACCAGGGGAACATGACGCTGATGTGTGGAGGTCAGGGGAACATGACTCTGATGTGTGGAGGTCAGGGGAACATGACACTGAGATTGGAGGTCAGGGGAACATGGCACTGATGTGTGGAGGTCAGGGAAACATGGCATTGATGTGTAGAGAACAAGGGAACATGACACTGATATGAGGAGTTCAGGAGAACATGGCAATGATGTGTGGAGATCAGGGGAACATGACACTGATGCATGAAGGTAAGGGGAACATGACTCTGATGTGTGCAGACCAGGGGAACATGACACTGATGTGTGGAGGTCAGGGGAACATGACTCTGATGTGTGGAGGTCAGGCGAACATGACACCGATGTGTGGAGATCAGGGGAACATGACACTGATGCATGAAGGTAAGGGGAACATGACTCTGATGTGTGGAGGTAAGGGGAACATGACACTGATGTGTGGAGATCAGGGGAACATGACTCTGATGTGTGCAGACCAGGGGAGCATGATTCTGATGTGTGGAGGTCAGGGGAACATGTCTCTGATGTGTGCAGACCAGGGGAGCATGATTCTGATGTGTGGAGGTCAGGGGAACATGACACTGATGCATGGAGGTCAGGGGAATGTGACACTGATGTGCGGAGGTCAAGGGAACATGACACTGATGTGTGGAGGTCAGGAGCACATGACACTGATGTGTGGAAGTCAGGGCAACATGACACTGATGTGTGGAGATAAGGGGAACATGACACTGATGCATGAAGGTAAGGGGAACATGACTCTGACGTGTGCAGACCAGGGGAACATGACACTGATTCGTGGAGGTCAGGGGAACATGACTCTGATGTGTGGAGGTCAGGGGAACATGACACTGATGTGTGGAGATCAGGGGAACATGACACTCATGTATGAAGGTAAGGGGAACAGGACACTGATGTGTGCAGACCTAGGGAACATGACTCTGATGTGTGGAGGTCAGGGGAACATGACTCTGATGTGTGGAGATCAGGGGAACATGACTCGGATATGTGCAGGTCAGGGGAACATGACACTGATGCATGGAGGTCAGGGGAATGTGACACTGATGTGTGGAGGTCAGGGGAACATGACACTGATGTGTGAAGGTCAGAGGAACATGACACTGATGTGTGGAGGCCAGGGGAACATGGCACTGATGTGTGGAGGTCAGGGGAACATGACACTGATGTGTGAAGGTCAGAGGAACATGACACTGATGTGTGGAGAACAGGGGAACGTGACACTGATGTGTGGAGGTCAGGGGAACATGGCACTGGTATGTAGAGAACAAAGGAACATGACACTGATGTGAGGTGTTCAGGAGAATATGGCAATGATGTGTGGAGATCAGGGGAACATGACACTGATGCATGAAGGTAAGGGGAACATGACTCTGATGTGTGCAGACCAGGGGAACATGACACTGATATGTGGAGGTCAGGGGAACATGACACTGATGTGTGAACGTAAGGGGAACATGACTCTGATGTGTGCAGACCAGGGGAATATGACTCTGAAGTGTGGAGGTCAGGAGAACATGATACTGATGTGTGGAAGTCAAGGGAACATGGCACTGATGTGTGGAGATCAGGGGAACATGACACTGATGTATGGAGTTCAAGGGTACATGACACTGATGTGTGGAGGTCAGGGGAACATGACACTGATGCGTGGAGGTCAGGGGAACATGACACTGATGCGTGGAGGTCAGGGGAACGTGACACTGATGCATGGAGGTCAAGGGAACGTGACACTGATGTGTGGAGGTCAGGGAAACATGACACTGATGTGTGGAAGTCAGGGGAACATGATACTGATGTGTGGAGGTCAAGGGAACATGGCACTGATTTGTGGAGGTCAGGGGAACATGACACTGATGTGTGGAGGTCAGGGGAACATGGCACTGATGTGTGGAGATCAGGAAAAGATGACACTGATGTGTGGAGGTCAAGGGAACGTGACACTGATGTGTGGAGGTCAGGGAAACATGACACTGATGTGTGGAAGTCAGGGGAACATGACACTGATGTGTGGAGGTCAGGGGAACATGGCACTGATTTGTGGAGGTCAGGGGAACATGACACTGATGTGTGGAGGTCAGGGGAACATGGCACTGATGTGTAGAGATCAAGGGAACATGACTCTGATGTGTGGAGGTCAGGGAAACATGACACTGATGTGTAGAGATCAAGGGAATGTGACACTGATGTGTGGAGGTCAGGGGAACATGGCACTGATGTGTAGAGATCAAGGGAACATGACTCTGATGTGTGGAGAATAAGGGAACATGACTCTGATGTGTGGAGATCAGGGGAACATGACACTGATATGTGGAGGTCAGCGGAACATGGCACTGATGTGCGGAGATCATGGGAACATGCACTGATGCATGAAGGTAAGGGGAACAGGACACTGATGTGTGAAGTTCAGAGGAACATGACACTGATGCATGAATTTCAGGAGAACATGACACTGGTTTGTGGAGATCAGGAGAACATGACACTGATATGCGGAGGTCAGGGGAACATGACACTGATGCGTGGAGATCAGGGGAACATGGCACTGATGTGTGGAGATCAGGGGAACATGACACTGATGTGTGGAGGTCAGGGGAACATGGCACTGATGTGTGGAGGTCAGGGGAACATGGCACTGATGTGTGGAGGTCAAGAGAACATGAGACTGATGTGTGGAGGTCAGGGGAACATGACACTGATGTGTGGAGGTCAGGGGAACATGGCACTGATGTGTGGAGGTCAGGGGAACATGGCACTGATGTGTGGAGGTCAGGGGAACATGACACTGATGTGTGGAGGTCAGGGGAACATGACACTGATGTGTGGAGGTCAGGCGAACATGACACTGATGTTTGGAGGTCAGGGGAACATGATACTGATGTGTGGAGGTCAGGAGAACATGATACTGATGTGTGGAGTTCAGGGGAACATGACACTGATGTGTGGAGGTCAGGGGAACATGGCACTGATGTGTGGGTGTCAGGGGAACATGACAGTGATGTGTGGAGGTCAGGGTACATGACACTGATGTGTGGAGGTCAGGAGAACATGATACTGATGGGCGAGATCAGGGGAACATGACACTGATGTGTGGAGGTCAGGAGAACATGATACTGATGTGTGGAGATCAGGGGAACATGACACTGATGTGTGGAGGTCAGGGGAACATGACACTGATGTGTGGAGGTCAGGAGAACATGACTCTGATGTGTGGAGGTCAGGGGAACATGGCACTGATGTGTGCAGACCAGGGGAACATGACACTGATGTGTGGAGGTCAGGGGAACATGATACTGATATGTGGGTGTCAGGGGAACATGACAATGATGTGTGGAGCTCAGGGTACATGACACCGATGTGTGGAGGTCAGGGGAACATGGCATTGATATATGGAGGTCAGGGGAACATGGCACTGATGTGTGCAGACCAGGGAATATAACTCTGATGCGTGGAGGTCAGGGGAACATGGCACTGATGTGTGGCGTTAAGGCGAACATGACACTGATGAGTGGAGATCAGAAGAGCAGGCAATGATTAGTGGGGCTCAGGAGCAAGCAGCAGTATCATGGGTATAACTAGGCAAAAATAAATCATTAGCAACTAGTTTCTCCCTGCAAATCAATGCAGTGATTAGGCAAGGGATGAAGGTCATAGTCTGCCCAGGTAACTGACCTACTTTCAAATATACTGTTGCCTTTTTCCAAATCAGGCAGATAGGATGGCACAGCACTGCGCATATGAACGTGTGAAATGGATTTCTAATTGACCCAAAGGCAATCTTACCTCTGATATTCAATGCTGCAGACTTCTTCTCCTTGTTCATAGTTTCGTCTGGCTCATTCTGGGTGTTCAGGGAATCACCTGCATTCAAAGAAGAAACCTTGTGTTGTGTATAAGTTCTACAAACAAAAAGAACCAATGGACTCAAAATGAGGTTCCGTTAATTTAACTCCTCCTAGCATATGACATTCCCCACCTCCCCCGCAACACACTGCCCAGACAGGTGCATAGCGACACCAAGGAAGTGTGCAATCCACCCTTGGACTTCACACATGCTTTCAAATTTTAAAAAAAGACAAATGGGATAACACCCCCCCCAAACACATAACACCCATGGGAGAGATATGACAAGGGGGAGGGAGAAACAAATTTCAGGTAATAGCCAGTGAGGGGGAGGAGAGATGGCAGGTGCTCTCTGTTGCCCAATACTGAGAACTGATTTCCAAGATCAATCCTTCCACAGGGAGACAGTGGAGGGAGGGCAAAAAAGGATAAGGACCCCAGGGTACACAGGGAGTGAGGGGGAGGGAGGATGGTAAGTTAGAAGGGAAGCCAAGCAGGCTACCAGGGAAATTTCAAAAACCTGGGCAGGAAGCAAAAGGACAAAGAGAAAGAGGAGGGAGGGAGGAGGAAAGGAAGAGGGAAGGAAGGGAAGAAGAAAGAAAAGAGGGAGGGAAGAATAGAGGGAGAGTCAGAGAAAAAAGGGAGAGAGGAAGGAAGGGAGGAAGAGCCAGGTGTGGTGGTGCACGTCTTTAATCCCAGCACTTGGGAGGCAGAAGTAAGAGGATCACTGTGAGTTCGAGGCCACCCTGAGATGACATAATGAATTCCAGGTCAGCCTGGACCAGAGTGAGACCGACTGTACCTCAAAAATAAAAAAAAAGGAGGGAGGAAGAAAGGAAGGAAGGAAAAGGAATGGAGTGGAGGAAGGAAGGAAGGGAGGGAGGAAGGAAGGAAGGAGGAAGGAAAGAAGGAAGGAAGGAAGGAGAGGCGGGAAAGGAGGGAGGGAGGGAGGGAGAGAAGGAGGAAGGAAGGGAGGGAGGGAAGGAGGGAGAGAGGGAGGGAGGAAGGGAAGGAGGAAGGGACTGAGAAAGGGTAGGAGGAAGGGAGGGAGGAAGGAGAGGTGGGAAAAGAGGGAGGAAGGGAGGAAGGGAGGAAGGAGAGGTGGGAAAAGAGGGAGGAAGGGAGGGAGGAAGGAAGAAAAGAAGGGAGGGAGGGAGGGAGGGAGGGAGGGAGGGAGGTAGGAAAGGAGGAAGGAAGGGAGGGAGGGAAGGAGGGAGGGAGAGAGGGAGGGAGGAAGGGAAGGAGGAAGGGACTGAGGAAGGGTAGGAGGAAGGGAGGGAGGAAGGAAGGAAAGAAGGGAGGGAGGGAGGAAAGGAGGAAGGAAGGGTGGGAGGGAGGGAAGAAGGAAGGAATGGAGGGAGGGAGGGAGGGAAGGAGGAAGGAAGGGAGGGAGGGAAGGAAGGAGGAAGGAAGGGAGGGAGGGAGGAAGGAAGGGAAGGAGGAAGGGACTGAGGAAGGGTAGGAGGAAGGGAAGGAGGAAGGGAGGAAGGAGAGGTGGGAAAAGAGGGAGGAAGGGAGAGAGGAAGGAAGGAGAGGTGGGAAAAGAGGGAGGAAGGGAGGAAGGAAGGAAGGAAAGAAGGGAGGGAGAGAGGGAGGGAAGGAGGAAAGGAGGGTGGGTGGGAGGCAAAAGGAAGGGAGAGGAGGGAGGAAAAGAGGGACGGAAGGAGGAAACAAGGAGAAGGGAGAGGAGGGAAGGAAGGGAGGGAGCGAGGAAGGAAGGAAAAAGCGGTCCGGAGGATGCAACCGAAAGGCACCTGCTACATTTGAGAACACGGTCGCGCCGTCCTGCGGCTTCGCTGCCCCCGAGGCCGCGCTGAGGCCGAGGTCTGCGGGGCAGGTCGGGGGGCCCGCGGGCGACGCGGCGCGGGGCAGGGCGCGGGCGGGCGGTGGGCGGCGGCGGCGGCGGCGGGCGCAGCAGGCGAGGCGCGCGGCGGCGGCGGCGCAGTCCTGGAAGACGAGCAGCCCGAGCACGTTGACCGCCAGCCCGAGCGCGCCCACCACCAGCACCAGGCCGGGCTCGTCGATGCGCTCGGGGCGCGCGAGGCGCAGCACGGCCTCCACGAAGATGGTGAAGCAGAGCGCCGACAGGAAGACGGCGTTGCCCAGCGCGCCCAGCACCTCGGCGCGCACCAGCCCGTAGGAGGCGCCGGGGCCCCGGGGGGCGCGGCGCGCCAGCCAGCCCGAGCCCAGGCCCACGCACAGGGACACCAGGTCGGAGAGCATGTTGAACGAGTCGGACAGCAGCGCGATGGAGTTGCCCAGGTACCCCGACACCAGCTCGGCCACGAAGAACACGGCCGTGAGCACCAGCATGCACAGCAGCCGGCACGTCTTGCCCGAGTAGCGGCCCATGTCCGCGCCGACACCCGCGCCCGCGCCCGCGCCGGCACCGACTCGCTTTTATGCCGCCCGCGCCCGCTCTCCGCACGGCCAGAGTCTAAAGGAGTGGCCGCGGCGGCGGAGAGCCACCTCCCGGGGCCCTGCCCCTCCTCCCAGGCCGCCCGCCGCCGGGGCTTGACTTGGCAAGGGGCCACGGACTGATGATGTCTCCTTCTAGGACTGCGCTAGACTGGGGAGCCACGGGGAGAAGGGGCGTGTCGTGTCGGGGTGTCACTCTTCCCCGACCCCCACCCCCAACACACACGCGCGCGCACCCTCCCTCGGACCTGCACGGATCGGCCGATATGGATCTGGACTGCTGTGGGTGTGTTCGCTGCACTGGACGCGGATACCCATGCGTACGTGCCCAGGAGCGGGTTGCACGACCAATTCCCTCTGAACCCTTGGGAAGACGTGTCCCCACCACCACCACCACCACACACACACACACCCTGGAACTTGGACCAACCTGCCGCGTGAAAATGCTTCCTGCTTTTTCTTCAATGAAATGGGAGCTCATCCTTCAGCTCACCCTCACCAGCACCACCGTTATGGCTCTCACCCTGGGCCCTTAAAATCCCCTCCCCTCCTCCTCTTTCGTGTGTGTGTGTGTGTGTGTGTGTGTGTGTGTGTGTGTGTGTGAGTCCTGCACGACACAGTTTCCCTTCTCCCTATAGCACCTTCACCATCAAGCCCTCCTTTTGTTGGGGAGCCAAAGGCAGGCAGCCTGGGACCGGGCTGTCACAAGGCTGTAAGCACTGCGCTCACGCACTGCGCTCCCGCTCCCGCAGAGCGAGCACTCAAAGGCCAGGCGACTCTGTGCAGACCAGGGCTGGCCTCCAAGTATGCCTTTGTCTCCTCTGGAGAGAATACTCAACTCACCGCAAGCCTTTAGTTCAATCAGCTGGCCTACATGGATTCTCCCCAATGAAATCTATTGACAACAGGTTCTGTCCCAAGTAGAAGTTGTTCCAAGAACTGACTCTTGGACAGGCAGGCTGGGGAACAGCCCCTTGATTGTTGGTCACTTCGGGGAGCCGGTGGGGGCGTCCCGCTGGAATTTTGTTTTTACTCTCTTACCTCATTTCACAAAAGGGTCTACGGTGATCGCTACACTCTCCCCCCAGTTTTAACCACTCCGCTCCTCCCTTCATCCCCTCCAATTAAAAAAAAAAATGTTTTTAGCTTGGAAATGAATGCAAATGTCTCAAAAAAGCCAGGCATGGGGGTGCAAGGCTGTAGTCTCAGCTACTTAAGAGGCTGAGACAGGATTGGCTTGAGACCAGAAAGTCAAAGCCAAAAAATCGTAGCCAGACCCAGATTCAAAAGAGAAAAAGAAGAAAAAAAGAAAAAAAAAAAAAAAGCCAGAGAATCCATTAGCAAACAGTATAGCTTCCATATGAACCCAACTCCTAGCCCTGTTCATGTAAAGTAAGACCTCATCTTTGCATGATCACATTAAAATAAAATGAGGGTCCTGCCTCACTACACGATGAGTCTCCAAACCTAAGGAGCATATTAATATTAATATTCCCTTCCTAGCCAGGCACTGTGGTCCACACCTGTAATCTGGGCACTTGAGAGGCTGAAGCAAAAGGATTGCTGGGAGTTCAAAGTCAGTCTGAGCTGGAGATTGAGGCCCTAACTCCAGGAAAGAAAACAAAAATTATTCCCTTCCCAGCTTTAGGAAAAATATTCCTACACTGAGGTCTTGAAAAAAAAGTGATTACTTACTCTCTAAAGACTAATATAAAAATAATCAATAGTGGAGGCGAGGGAGATAGCATAAAGATCTAAGTTCAATACTCACAACTCACATTAAAAAAAAAAAAAGAAAGAAAGAAAACAGGTGTAGTGGTACACTGTTATCCTAGCTCTAGGGAGGTGAGACAGGTAGACCTGGGGCTCACTGGCCAGCCAGTCTAGTCGGTTTGCTGAGCTCTAGGCCAGTGAAAGAGTCTATGTCAAAAGCAGACTGATGGCACCTGAGCAACTTTATGTCAGCTTGTCCTCTGACATCCACATACATACATACATGATAATGTAGAAAGAGGAAGACCATAAGTACGGATGAAGTTTTTAAGCTGCATAACCTCGAATAAGTCCTTAATCATCTGGGCCCATTTTGACTACTGTAAAATGAGAAGAACAATGGAGTGGGGTTAGATGAGGTGATATGTGTGAAATGTTTGTAACTGCCTGGTACACAGTACCCACTCAGCGCTGACTGTCTCTGTTACTAGGATTAGCACTAGTGCCATCATACATGTTTGATAGACTCACTATAGAACTACAGGTAAAACACTGTCATTGGGCCATGCATGGTAGCTCACGCCTTTAATCCCAGCACTTGGGAGGCAGAGGTAGGAGGATCGCCGTGAGTTTAAGGCCAACCTAAGACTACATAAGGAATTCCAGGTCAGTCTGGGCTAGAGTGAGACCCTACCTCGACCCCACCCCCCCAAAAAAAACACTGTCATAGTCAGACGTGGTGGTGCATGCCTCTAATCCCAGCACTTGGGAGGCAGAGGTAGGAGGATCACTGTGAGTTCGAGGCCAGCCTGGGACTACAGAGTAAGTTCCAGGTCAGCCTGGGCTAGAGTGAAACCTTCCCCCAAAACAATAAAGCACTACCCAAATTTAAAAAAAAAAAATTTAAAGAAGAAATCTACCTGAAACCCTACCTTGTAAAAACCAAAATAAAAAATAATAATCAGGCTGGAGAGATGGCTTAGCGGTTAAGCGCTTGCCTATGAAGCCTAAGGACCCGGGTTCAAGGTTCGATTCCCCAGGACACACATTAGCCAGATGCACAAGGGGGCGCACGCGTCTGGAGTTTGTTTGCAGTGGCTGGAGGCCCTGGCGCACCCATTCTCTCTCTCTCTCTCTCTCTCTCTCTCTCTCCCCCCCTCTTTCTGTCACTCTCAAATAAATAAATAAAAATAAACAAAAATTTAAAAAATAAATAAACTTCCATCAGACAAAACAAGAGAGTAAGGCCTTTGTAACTCATACAATAGGGCTAAAGAATTCCTAGTTGTATTTCTTAATCATTCACAACTAGAAAGAAAAGTGAAATCAGCAGAAATGTACCACCCCTGCCCCTTGATCAGTCATTCTCTAGCCAAGGGCAGATAACAAGAATACGGCCACTGCCCAAGGGGGCTGAGGAGGACCTGGAGGTGACGCAGGTGCCTGATGCCCCTGCCCACACCAGGTCCTGACCTGAAGGAAAGGTAAGTGTTACCAGATAACTGCCAACAAAATGCACCGTAGAAGAAATGTCTTGACTAACTTAAATTATATGACTTAAGACGTTGACAGGCAATGACAAGGTTTCAGCAACTCTTGTTTATGGCCTCATGGATCAGCCCTACACTGCGTGCCTTACAGGCATTGTCTCATTTATGCTCACGATGCCCTCATGCAGTATTCGAAATGTATTAGATGATGTTTTATTATTTCCTAGGAGAAGAACTTGAAGCCAAGAAATGTTAAGCTACCAGACCAAGATCACACCATCTATAAATGGCAGGCATGAGGTCTGACCTAGGCATGAGATGCTTAGAGGTCATTCTTCACCTCACCTTATAAAAACTTGACCATTTTAATACTTTTATTCTAAATACATACAACAATTGTCACTTTTTTATCAGTCTTTTGTTGAGACAGAGTCTTAACCAGGCTGGCTTTGAACTCATAAGCCTCCTGCCTTCTGAGTGCTGGGAGCATAAATTCACTTTATATTGGTACCATAAAGTTCATAAATTCGGAGATTATGACACTAAAAATTTTTCCTGCACTGTCATTTGACCCAGAAATTAACAGAGAGAAAGAGAGAGAGAGGTTTTTATTTTTATTTTGAGAGTTCTAGTAACAAGACGAATGTTCCTTTCAGGGAGGAAGATAGGTATCTTGTCCTTAACACAAAATTGTTACTTAGAGGAAGAAGGTCTTTCTCCATAGCAACAGCCTCCAGATTTAATGTACAGGATCAAAAATGTCAATTTCTCACCATAAGCTCAGCTCCATATGTGCATAACATGAAGCACGGCATGCATAATATGATGATTTTACAAATGGAAATCCTTTTCTGGGTAGCAGGAGAGTCTCGTGTGTGAAATCAGTTGTTCGTTGGTTAAGTCATGTTTTATGTATCTTTATAACACTTTGGCTGGTACAAAGTGTTGATGTATTGAATGTACTCCAAAGGTACGCGCTTGCCTCTCAGTCTTTCAGAATGTGTTACATTTAAGGGATTCTTAACACTTCTGTTTTCTTTTTCAACAATAGAGGAATGAGATGATGTCAAAAGAGAACAGCACCAGAAAGTCGTCAACTCTGAGGGCTGATGACAAAGGGGGGCATCCCTGTGCAGAGCAGCCCCCAGAGGCAGGCATCTGGGACTTGTAGCGGAGCCCATCACCTTGCCAGGTATCCCTACCTAAACACCCCTGCTGGTTTTTCCAAAATGCCACTTGTTCTCACAAGGAAAGATGGCACTTGCTCTTAGCACTAGTTCAAGAAATGGTAGGAAAAGAAACTTTAGCACCAAATACTACACCTTGCCTGTTAAGAAAAGATCACGCTGGGGCGCATTTCAATTTTCTACTTGCTTTAAGAATACTTGAAAGGCAAGTTTGCCATTTGTGACAACACACATTTTCCCCACATGGTGGAATAAGACAAGCACAGAAAGATAAGTGCCACAGGGTCTCACTCAGGCTTGGAACGTAAGGAAGTCGGCCTCATGAAGGCTGGGCGTAGAACCGGTGTCTCACAGAGACTGGGGAGAGGGGGTGGAGAGGAGGATGGGAAAGCGTTGATAAGCGAGAACTTAGTTATGGCCAGACAGCTAGACAGGAGCAAGATGTACAGCTGGATGACTATGGAAACAGTAATATCAATTTATATCAACATTCATTTCAAAAGACTAGAAGACAGGATTCTGAAGGATTTTTTATCACAAAGAAATGACCAATGAAATGACTATGTGTGACTTAAACATTATGCAATGATGCATGTATCAAAACATCACACTACCTGCCCCGTTAATGTCTACAAATTCTACATTCTCATGTATCGGTTGGAAATAAATATAACCTTAAAAATAAATCAACCACAGTGGTGCATGCCTTCAATCCCAGTACTCGGAAGGCAGAGGTAGGAGGATTACAGTGAATTCAAGGCCAGCCTAGGGATACAGAGTGAGTTCCAGGTCAGACTGGGCTAGAGTGAGATCCTAACTCAAAAAGACAAAAAAAAAAAAAAATCTATCATTTGAGCTTTGCGGTCAGGCTGATTTGGAAGTAAATCTGAGCTGCAATAACCTATTGTTACTACTGCACATGTCCCTGCGTCTTCTCCTTGTGTGTGCCGTATGATGAAAATAACACTCACCTCATGAGGGTGGCACGAGAAAACGCATGTAAGACGCTCAGTGCAGCTGCAAGTTCATAAGGAAGACTGGGTGAGTGCTCACAGATGACCTTCCTCGTGAGTTTCGTGGGCACGTTCAGGGAGGTGGATAGCTCCTTCACTAAGGGGTCCACTCCTTTAGCCTGTCTGATGCATGTGAAAGCAAAGAGGCCAAGCTCTCTGGGGTCCTCTGTGACTGTGAGCACCGTGGCTCTGGTGTATGGTGACTTTTAGAGAAAATACGCATTTAAGGATTTTTTTAAAGCTTTATCTAAAAAGCAAAGAAATGCATGCAGACATAAGAGAAAGCTTCTTGGAGTTCCTATGCCTGGAGGGAAAGAAGAGTTAGAGTGACATTCTATAGGACTATACAACGTATGGAAACCTGTGTTGCTTACTGTTGAGTGCAGAAATGAAAAGGAATGGCATGGGTTTTTACCGAGGATCAGGGACGATGCGATTTTTCCCTGAAAGTCTTTCAGAATACAATGTACGAGCAGTTGTTGACACCGTGAGGGAATGACTTACTTTCTGAAGCAGAAGCCTATGCCGTGAGGAGGACAACGGCAAGGCAGTGGCCAGCTCCACTTTTGAACGAGTCATTAAAGCAGAAATACTTCTTTGGCCTGTCCCATGTTCTCAAGAGCAAAGAAGCCATGTCAGCTTGTAGTTACATACAGTGAGGGTCAGTCTGCGCCCTTCCTTCAAGTAACGAGGGCAGCTCCTGAGAGACCTGCTTGAATCACCTAGGAGACACCCCTGCGAATGTCTGTGAGGGGCCCTCTAGGTTAATCGAGGTGACAAAATACACCCTGACTGTGGGTGGCACCATTCCATGGACTGGGAATCCTGACTGAATAGAAAGGAGAAAGCGAGCTGCACCACTGTTCTGCCGTTCACCTCTCTCCTTCCTTCCCTCTCTGTAGCTCTGCCTCTTATCTGGACATGTAATATGACCAGCTGCCTCCAGCTCCTGCCGCCATGCCTTCCCTTCCACAAGGGACCGTGCCCTCACACTGTGAGCCAAACAACCCCTCCTGGGCTTCTTTTGTCAAGGATTTTGTCACAGCAACGTGGCGGGTAACGAATCCGGTCACTCGTGGGGAATTCCTACTCATGGCATCTGTAAAGGTGGTAGGGGCAGGGGTGGCACACATAAGTGAGTGCACAAACTGAAAGAGGGTGTGGGGATGAGTACTAGAGGAGAGGGCTGGAGGCAGGACTGGGGGTTCAGAAATACATTCGAAGTTCATCACTCAGTGAGACCATTTGAAGTCGCCTTATTGATGAATACAGAAGAGGAAATGTCAGTTTTGAAACTATTTCCAGTTCAAATGGAAGGGAGCAAAAAGCCCTAAAGTTGAGGAGAGGGAGAAAAAAACCTCTCTGGGTGTTTATTCTAAACACAAAAATAGTTTTAATGATAGGGAAAAGTTTACCTTGTTTTATAATTTGAAAAAAAGTTTCACATGTTATTTGATAGCAACTTTCTTCACTGACAATCTGCCTTAAATTTTAGACTATGGGAAAGTGAGACTGGCCATTTGCTCAAGAAATTGTGAGCATTATGTTAAAGTAAAACTTAGTGACCAAACGTGGTGGTGTATGTTTATAATCCCAGCATTTGGACGCAAAGATAGGAGAAGCACAATGAGAAGCCAGCCTTGGCTACATAATGAGATTCCATCTCAGAAGAGAAAATCAGCGGGGCGTGATGGCACACGCCTTTAATCCCAGCACTCGGGAGGCAGAGGTAGGAGGATCACTGTGAGTTCGAGGCCACCCTGAGACTATGTAGTGAATTCCAGGTCAGCCTGGGCTAGAGTGAGACCCTACCTCCCAAAACAAAACAAAACAAAAATCAAATAAATAAAATCCCTTATTAATGCCTTTCTATACCAAATGCACTGTTTGAGTCTCCGCGCAATGCCATGGAAGTACACAATTGTGGAGGCGTGCCGATCTAGGCCCTGATCTGGGCTCTGGGCTGTCACCAGTGAGCAAGAGTATGCAAGTGACTTACACTGTCACTGACAATCTAGAGATAGGGAATCACTCTCCCACAGTGGTTGTGGCCTCAACAAAGTAGCATGTGTGCAGGGCCTGCCCCAGCACCGTTAAAAGATAATCTGCAGGCGGCTCCTCCATGGCCTGCTCAGAACTATCCCCTATCCCCAGAACCGTCTTTGACTTCCAGCTAGCAAGTCCACTGGACAGTCTCCTCAGAGTTGTTCAGAAAATACTGCTTTTCATAAAATGATCTATTTCTCCTTGGTCCAAATAATCTAATTCACTTCATTAGCTTAGAATAAATTAGGTACTGATTAGAAAAATACTTTACAAGTACAAAAATATTTAAAACAAATTCTTTTGGGGATGGAGAGATGACTTAGTGGTTAAGGCACTTGCCTGCAAAGCCTAACGACCAGAGTTCAGTTTCTCAATACCCACGTAAAGCCAGATGCACAAGGTGGCACATGCATCTGGAGTTTGTAGGCAGCTGCTGGAGGTCCCAGTATGCCCATATTTATTCTTTCTTTCTTTCTCTCTCTCCCAGCCCCGGGTATGGTGGTTCACACTTTTAATGCCAGCACTCAGGAGGCAGAGGTAGGAGCATCTCTGTGAGTTCGAGGCCAGCCTGAGACTGCATAATGAATTCCAGGTCAGCTTGGACTACAGCGAGACCCTACCTCAAAAAAAAAAAAAAAAAAAAAAAAAAAAAAAAAAAAAAGCCAGGTGTGGTGGCATACGCCTTTAGTCTTAGCACTCCAGAGGCAGAGGTAGGAGGATCAACATGAGTTCAAGGCCACCCTGAGACTACATAATGAATTCCAGGTCAGCCTGGACTAGAGTGAAACCCTACCTTGAAAAACCAAAAAAAAAACAACAACAAAAAAAGTAAGCCCTAGGTGTAGCTCAGTGGTAGAGCACTTGACTAGCCTATGTGAGGCCCTGGGTTCCATCTCCAGCTAGAGGGGATGGGAAGAAAAGAAAAAAAAAAAATGGAGGGGAAGGAAAAGAAAGGGAAGGGAAGGGAAGCGAAGGGAGAGGGAAGGGAGGGGAGGGGAGGGAAGGGAAGGGAAGGGAAGGGAAGGGAAGGGAAGGGAAGGGAAGGGAAGGGAAGGGAAGGGAAGGGAAGGGAAGGGAGAGGGAAGGGAGGGGAGGGGAGGGGAGGGGAGGGGAGGGGAGGGGAGGGGAGGGGGAAGGAGTGGCTGGAGAGATGGCTTAGCAGCTAAGATGCTTGCCTGGGAAGCCTAAGGACCCAGGTTCAACTCTCCAGGGTCCCACATAAGCCAGGTACACATGGTGACACATGTGTGTGGAATTCGTTTTCAGTGGCTGAGGCCTTGGTGTGCCCATTCTCTCTCTCTCCCTCTCCCTCTCTCTGTCTCAAATAAATAAATAAAAATCTTTTTTAAAAAAGAGGAGAGGAGAGGAGAGAAGAAAGGAAAGGAAATGAAAGGAAAAGATATATTCAATTTACAAATATTTGTAGAACAACTGCCATTTGTCTGCTGCTGAGGTACAGAAATACACAAAAGTCAGATTTCAGGCTTTAAAAAAGTACATTGTTATTTATTTATTTGAGGGAGAGAGAAAAAGAGGAGAGAGATATGAATGAGAATAGGCATGCCAGGGCCTCTTGCCACTACAAACAAACTTCAGACACATGCGCCACTTTGTGCATCTGGCTTTATGTGGGTAACTGGGGAATCAAACCTGGACCAGCAGGCTTTGCAAGCAAGTGCCTTAACCACTGAACTATCTCTCCAGCACCTAGATTTCAGGCATTTTGAAAGGAAAACAATTAATTAATCTCATTCCATTTGTTTCTTTTGCTGTGTGTGTGTGTGTGTGTGTTTGAGACAGAATCTTTCTGTGTAGTCCAGGCTGGTCTTGAACTTCCACCTTCCTGCCTCAGCCACCGAAGTGCTGGAATTGCAGGTTTGTATGCACCACCACACCCAGCATCCATTGTGGGTGATAGCTACTATGATAGTTAAGATATGAGAAATATGGCTTAATGCCCTGAGATATGTGTCATGTTTATGATCAGATTATGGGCTTGTCATAGGTGGCTCTGTGTGTCTTGCTAAGGAGTTTGAAGCTTACTGTGAAAGCCATAGGAAGCCACTGATAGTTAATGATCACAGGAAAGCCACAAGTAGACTTATGTTTCAGAAGTCTGTGGAGGGTGGACGGATGGAGCAGAGATGGCAGAAGGAAGGTGGCAGGCCAGAGAAAACAGCATAGAAGCATGAGATGCTAGAGTGTTCTAGAGCAAGGGACAGAAGGCAGGCTGCGGGCGTGGAGGGACAGAACGTGAGGCCCTTGGAGAGCTGGTGGATGTATGTGGGGAGAGGTCGACAGGGAGAGTGAGGCTGGCCCCAGGCTGGGGGTGGAGGGGATCGGCTTGCATGGCTGAGTGCTGGTGTCATTCATGAGAACAGTCAAGGGAGAGGGCAGTGGGGGTGGGGCTCATGAGAACCCACCTTTTCCAGAGGAACTATGGGCAGTTAGTAGTGACTGAGAGAGAGGCAGACATGTTCTTCAGTGGTGTAGACACTAGTAAATTGTCCGTGCTCCTATAAAGAACTACCCACCCATGCTCATGCAAGAAATCCTCACTGAACTCAGTAGGTTACAAAAGAAAAATGACATGAAGGTTGGAGAGGTACTACTTGGAAAGAAGTGGTTTAGCAGAGTGAAAGGAGAATAAGAGAGAGTAATGGGTGATAGGATCAAAATATACTGCATCATGTATGAAATTGTCAAAAAGTATTTTCATTAAAAAAAAGAAGGGAGAGCCGGGCGTGGTGGCGCATGCCTTTAATCCCAGCACTCGGGAGGCAGAGGTAGGAGGATCGCCGTGAGTTCAAGGCCACCCTGAGACTCCATAGTGAATTCCAGGTCAGCCTGGGCTAGAGTGAGACCCTACCTCGAAAAACCAAAAAAAAAAAAAAAGAAAAAAAAAGAAGGGAGCCAGCGTGGTGGTGCACGTCTTTAATCCGAGCACCTGGGAAGCAGAGGTAGGAGGATCACCCTGAGTTCAAGGCCACCCTGAGACTCCATAGTGAATTTCAGGTTAGCCTGGAAACCCTACCTTGAAAAACCAAAGAAGAAGAGAAGGAGGAGGAGGAAAAGGAAGGATGGCTGGAGAGATGGTTTAGTGGTTACTTGTCTGTGAAGCCTAATGGCCAGAGTTAGGTTCCCCAGTATCCACATAAGCCAGATGCACAAGGTGGCACATGCATCTGGAGTTTCTTTGTTGTGACTAGAGGCCTTGGCACACCTGTTCTCCCTCTCTCTCTCTCTCTCTCTCTCTCTCTCTCAAATAAATAAATAAAATATTTTTTACAAAAAGAAGCAGCTGGGCATGATGGACCACACCTTTAATCCAAGCACTCAGGAGGCAGAGGTAAGGAGATTGCCATGAGTTGAAGGCCACTCTGAGACTACATAGTGAATTCCAGATCAGCCTGGGCTACAGTGAGACTCTACCTTGAAAAACCAAAGAAAAAAAGAAGAAGAAGAAGAAGAGGAGGAGGAGGAGAAGAAAGAGGAGGAAGAGGAAAAGAAGAAAACAGGGGGCAGATTTCAGAAACAGCCTCCTGGTCATCTATCCAGTCGTTCACTCCCCACATAGCGTCAAGTACCCACTACATGTCATGAGGACACAGTAACAAGGGAGACAGGCACAGTCTCTCTGCAGATGGACACAGGCCCTCACTACCTACAGGGCAGGGGACAGATGAGAAAGAAAGTGTAACAGCACCTGCCTGCAGCTGGGAGGCAGGAAGGGCCTGGAGAAGTATTGTTCAAAACCAAGATGTGGGCTGGAAAAATGGCTTAGCAGTTAAGGTGTTTGCCTGCGAAGCCAAAGGACCCAGGTTCAATTCCCCAGGACCCAGGTAAGCCAGATGCACAAAGGGCACATGCATCTGGAGTTCATTTGCAGTGGCTAGAGGCCCTGGCGTGTCCATTCTTTCTCTCTCTCTCTCATTGAAAATAAATAAATAAAAATTGGAAAACCAAGATGGGAGGCACTGAGGAGCAAGTGGGTGGGAACACTCCAGGAGGAGAGCCCGGCTTGAGCCGTAACGAACTGACCAAGACAGAGAGCAGTTTTGTGGTAGCGTAAGAGAGGACATTTCAGAAAAACAAGGATTAGGTGACGGAGAGTCTCCTAAACAAGGCAAACAACTAGCACTTCATCTTAGGTGACAGCAAGCAGCTGAAAGGTCACGCTGGGGAGAGAAAGCCTGGTAAACCAACAGACTGCTGGTGAGCGTTTGTCGTCCAGGCCCTGGTCCAGGAGAAGGGTGCGGAAGAGAAGAAGACAGAGGAGGGCTCCCCTCTGGTAGCTCTGACATTCTTGAAAGAGGCATAAGAAGATAAAGGATGGCTAAAGCAAGGGAGAGAAGTTGAGAGAGGGCACATGGTTCTGTCTGGGGCTGGCACATCACATTTTCAGAGGAGTGCCTGAGCAGAGGAGACAGGGCACGACTGCATGGGACAATCATGGGCGCCCTTAACACACTCATTCCTCGCCTGGTGCTATCCTCAGAGGAAGTGAAAAGACAAGGGTGCGCAATGCACGCATGTGTCCAACATCACGTGGTATCCCATAAACATGCGACATTTTATGCTTCATTAAAAATCACATGATTAGGCTGGGCATGGTGGCCCACGTCTTTAATCCCAGCATTTGGGAAGCAGAAGTAGGAGAGTGAGTTTGAGGCCAGCCTGTGACTACATAGTAAATTCCATGTCAGCCTGGGCTAGAGTGAGACCCTACCTTGAAAAAACAAAAAATTAAATAGTTACATTTTTGTCTGTGGTATGTGTGCATGTGTGTGCATGCATATTTATATGAGGGGGAACCTCTGTGTCTCATTACACAAAAACGTGTCTACTTATTTATAAGTGGAAACCAAAAGACAACCTCAGGTATAATTCCTCGAGTACACGGTCCACTTCTTTGGGGACAGGGTCCGTCACTGGCCTGGAGCTCACCACTGAGGCTAGCCCAAGCAGCCATCAAGCCACAAGCATCTGCCTGTCTACCTGCCCAGCACTGGCATTACAGGCCCTTAGCACCATGCTCAGCTTTTACTTGGTACTGGGGCTCAAACCTAGAGCCTCGTGCTTTTAATACAAACACCTTACTGACTGAGCCATCTCTCCAGCCCAAATGATTTTTCTTTTTTTAGTTAGTTTTTCGAGGTAGGGTCTCACTGTAGCTGAGGCTGACCTGGAATTCACTAGGTAGTCTCAGAGTGGCCTCGAACTCACAGTGATCCACCTACCTCTGCCTCCCGAGTGCTGGGATTAGAGGCATGCGCCACCATGCCCAGCAGCCGGATAATTTTTTTTTTTAATTATGACAGTACATTCATCTGGAGAAGCTGAGCTTCAAAGGCAGTAATTTAAATTTTTAAGTATAGAGAAGTGTTACTAGATTATGGACAGAACTTGAGAGAAGGAAGGAAATCAAAGTTCCTGTACAGCACGAGGAGGGGAGTTCCGGAAATGAAAATCCCACCTATAGGCTCAGATCGGGGACATGTCCAGGTTCCGGACGGGGTGGAACTGCCCAGCCCCGGCGGAAACCAGGTTTCTACACAGGGGATCAGCGGCTCTCCTTCCAGGAATCTTAACCCTTCAGGAAAGAGAAGTCAATAACTTGACCAAGTGTTTCGTGCTAAAGACAGGGAAGTGACGCCATGAACTTCCGACGTGAGTCAGCTTGGCTTTAAGTCCTGACTTCACCAACCATGTCACAGGCACAAGATCTTCTGTCATGTACGTAAGACATCTCACATGTTGGTCCTCTGGAGGTCATAAAAAGTGGCATTCTTCTGAGAGGCTCCCATATTTGCCTCGTTCTTCTGCCTCTCTAGGTTGCTTCGCAGTAATGATGCACTTTTTTTGTTGTTTTGTTTTTTTGTTTTCGAGGTAGGGTCTCGCTGTAGCTCAGGCTGACCTGGAATTCACTGTGTCGTCTCAGGCTGGCCTCAAACTCACAGCAATCCTCTTACCTCTGCTTCCCAAGGGCTGGGATTTAGGCATGCGCCACCACACCTGGCTCTTTGAATATGTTTTCTGGCACACTCATCTTCTTCCTGCCTCAGGAATCGCCTCCCATGTGGATGCTGTGGGTCTACATTTGCTGTTCTTAGTCCCTTGCTTCTGGCTTCTTAAAGTCCCTGGTCATTGTCTGCCTTCCATGCCACTGCTGGTTTTCAGGAATGCTTAATCCAATGCTCACTGCTGCCCACATAAGTTTTACTTCAGACACATTTTATTCTCTTTTTCAGTCCTCTGAGTTCTGATAGGTCATGATGTTTTAGCTGAAAACATCTTGCATCATCTGTGATAACAATTATTTTCCCACATGTTCATCGGCCATGCTGCCAGCTCCTTTTTAAGCCTTTTCTCTGTAGTATCTTCATGTGGCTCCATGTCTGTTTGCTGTTTTGCTGTTTAGCATGGCTCTCTGAGTGGGGCACCTGAAGTCTGCTGGCAGTGCAGGAACGGGTGGAGGAGTGACCCAAGCCCTCAGTGTCTGGTGACTTCACATTGGATGCGCTGTAGTGCTTACTTGCCAAACATCCTTTTTCTCACTGGGATCAGCGGACCATACTGGGATTGGGTGAAAACTTGACTAAGGACTCTGGTACCCATGCAAAATGCCAGGTATAGAGATTCATGCCTGTAATCCAAATACTGGGGAGGTAGAGATGAATCCCTGGGGTGCACTGGCTAGCTAGCCTAGCTGGATCAGTAAGACCTGGCTTCAGGGAGAGACCCTGTCGCAAACGAATAAGGTGGTGAGAGATTGAGGAAAACATTCAACATTGACCTCTGGCCTCCACACCTACACACATATGCGTGAGCACCCCACACATGTGCACCAATACATATGAACATGCATACATACATACCACATACATATGCACAAATTAATAAACAAATCCTATTGGCTACTACTCTGCATGTTGCACATGAGTGACTCAGTTTTTGTTTGTGGTAAAGGGACCTTGCACTCCCCAAGCTTCAAATTTCCACAAGGGCACCTCCTCTGAGGAATTGCTCTTGACCTCTTTCTCTCTTCATTTTTTTTTAAATTTTTTTTTAATTTTATTTGCGAGAAAGAAGCAGAGAGAGGGCTGGAGAGATGGCTTAGCGGTTAAGCGCTTGCCTGTGAAGCCTAAGGACCCCGGTTCGAGGCTCTGTTCCCCAGGACCCACATTAGCCAGATGCACAAGGGGGCGCACACATCTGGAGTTCGTTTGCGGTAGCTGGAAGCCCTGGCGCACCCATTCTCTCTCTCTATCTCTCTCTCTGCCTCTTTCTCTCTCTGTCTGTAGCTCTCAAATAAATAAAAATAAACAAAAAATTTGAAAAAAAAAAAAAAGAAAGAAAGAAGCAGAGAGAGAGAATGGGTGCACCAAGGCCTCCAGCCTCTGCAAACGAACTCCAGACCCATGCGCCACCTTGTGGGCATCTAGTTTACATGGGTCCTGGGGAATCAAACCTGGGTCCTTAGGTTTTGCAGACAAGTGCCTTAGCTGATAAACTATCTCTCCAGCCCAAGTATGGGTGTTTTGACAGGAGGGAGGAGCCGGTGAGGTTGGTCACAGGTTAGGAGTGCTTGCTTGCAAAGCCTGACAGCCAGGGTTCACTTCCCCAGCAACTACATAAAGTCAGATGCACTAAGTGGTGCACACATTTGCAGTGGCAAGAGGCCCTGGCACACACATTATCTCCTCCTCGCCTTGCAAACAAATAAAATATTTTTTAAAACAGGAGAGAAAGGGGCTGGAGAGATGGTTTAGTGGTTAAGGTGTTTGCCTGCAAAGCCAAAGGATCTTGGTTCGATTCCCCAGGACCCATGTAAGCCAGATGCGCATGTGCCTGGAGTTTGTTAGCAGTGGCTGGAGGCCCTGGTGCTCCCACTCTCTCCCCCACCGCCATCTCTCTCTCCCAAATGAATAAATAAAACAGAAGAGAGTGAGAGATAGCCTAATACCAGTTTTTATTATAGGTTTCAGTCTTAGGTGTGGAGGAAGTAAGAGGAAGAGTCATTTGCTCCCAGAAACACCAGGCAACTTGAGCTACAGGAGGACAGAGCTTTCCTGAGGCTAGAAAGATGCAAAGACGAAAAAGAAAAAAAGCATCAATATCCAAAAACTCTTAAAAGGGAGGTTCTGTTGGATCACTCTAGGTGCTGGGGACCACAGAAATCTTCCAGAGGCAGAAAAGAACGAGTTGAGAGAAACAAGGGCGCTGAAGCCCCCATCCCACCGAAGACACTCAGACCTGGGAAATGATTAGCAGCTGTCTCCAAAATAAACACAGTTGGGCATGGCTGGGTAGTCTGTGCCTGTCCCCTCACTGGGGTGGCTGGCAGAGCCTGTATGCTATTTGTCACTTTAGTTCCTAGATCTTCCAGTCAAGGAAAAAATATTCAAAGATCCTCATCTGAGAAATCAGAGTGGGGATGCCTCACTCACCCCAGACCTGTGGTGGTTTGAATGAGGTGGCCGCCGTAAACTCATATGTTCGGAATGTTGGGTCAGCAGCTGATGGCAACTGGGGAATTAGAGCATGGCTGGAGGAGGTATATTCTGGGGGACAGGTTTATGGATGTTCTAGCCAGCTTCCCTTTGCCAGTGTTTGGCATACTCTCCTGCTGCTCTTGTATACCTGATGTTGGCAAGGAGGTGATGTCCACCCTCTCCTCATGCCATGCTTTCCCCTGCCATCATGGAGCTTCCCCTCGAGTCTGGAAGCCAAAATAAATCCTATCACAAGCTGCTTTTGGTCGGGTGCCTTGTGCCAGTAACGCCAAAGTAACTGCAACGGGACCCATTTAAGATGACAAGATAGTGGACCTGGAACTGATGCCACATTGAATGAAATGTTAGGAATTGGGGAAAGGTGAGGGCATTTTGCACATGAAAAGGATGTGAACTATGGCCAGAGGGAGAACTATGCAGAATGCTTTTTTGAAAATGGCTATAACTGTGTCTCCTACCCCAAATTGTTCTTCTACAGGGTGACCTTCGCTCTCCCCTCTCTACCCAGAGGTGGATCTGCAAGCTTGGCATTTCTTCCACCTCATCACCCTCAGGCTCAGTTTGGATTGAAAAAGACAACAGTGGTTCTACTTTGTGTAAGGTTCGGGAGTGACCAAGACCACGGAGACCACTCTGAGGCAAAGATGGAAGCTTTTATTCAGAAAAAAAACCACGAGCTGCCAGGATTGACTCTCATGAGCAGAAATACAGCCAACTTTGAGATTACAGATGGTGGGCTTTATAGAGCTGCTCAGTTGGGGGAAGGTGAGGAAGGGAAGAGAACTCCTTTGTTCTTTACATCAGCCATTTCACATAGCTAGGGTGTGAGACCAGAACAGTGATCAGGTGACCTGGGAGATAGGGAGCAGGAAACCTAGACCTGGGGCATTGTTAGGCAAGGAAGGGATAATGGCTGGGCAGTTTCTTGAGGAATGTGAATGACCCACTTCCTTATGTCTCTGTCACCCTCCTGCTGTCCTCAGTGACTCTATTTTGTCCTGACCTAACACTCTGTCACAATACTCACTCAGGCTTGGATTCCCAAGCCACCCGTGGCTGTCCCAGGGCTGTGCTACTGTGAGAAAGCCACACAGAAAGGTCATATGTAGGTGGTCTTGTCAGGGGTCCAGGACCTCAACAGTTACCAGCCCAGACACCAGATGCATAGTAAGTGACCACGGCCTCTAGTCACCAAGTGTCTTTTGTTTACCCAGCCATCCAGTCTCCGAGGCTTCCCAGCTACCTCAGGCCTGTCAGGGCACACTGGCTATTCCCACTGTGTCCTTTCAGAATCCCAACCTGCAGAATCCTTGAGTACACATTTGATATGATTTCTTATGCAAAAACTAAAACGGAACCATGTGGACAATAGAAGAGTCATAGGAAGTATCTAAGGTTTAGAACAACCTGAGAGGAGACGTCCAGGGGGATTAGCATAGAATATTTAAGATATTTTGAAAATGGCTCAAAGCAAAGCAGTTATTATTAGGCAGAGGTTTTCCATATCCTTAGCAAACAGTTTAAAAAATTAGAGGCTAGAAAGTTGACTCAGTGGTTAAGGCACTTACCTATAGAGCCTAACAACCTGGGTTCTATTCCCCAGTACCCATGTAAAGCCAGATGCACAAAGTACCCCATGCATCTAGAGCTCATTTGTAGCAGCTAGAGGCCCTTGGTGTGCCCATATTCATATTCTCTCTCTCTCTCCCTCTCTCTCCTTGAAAATAAAAAAAATTAAAAATGCACAGGCATCTGTCAAGAGACCCTGCTTATAAAAAATTGAATTAGAGGTGTGTGCCTATTGTTCCAGCAACATAGGAGAATGAAAGAGAAGAAATAACTTAGCTCAGGAGTTCAGAGCCAGCCTGGGCAACATAGTGAGACCTCACTCCTGAAAAACAAATTGAAATAAATAAGATGGAAATAGGCCAGGCATACTGGCACACACCTGTAATCCCAACACTTGGCATGCTGAGCCAGCAGGATCTCGAGTTTGAGGCCAAGCTGGGCTACATTAGTAAGACCCTGTCTCAAAAATAAAACAAAAACAATTTAAGACTGTAAAGACAGGTGTAGGAAGGACACACTGAATGAGATCTAGCCAGGACAATGATAATTTGAGTCACACTTAGGGTAGATTTTTGGTTTAATGGGAAAATGCCTTTTGAGTGAGATTTTTCCAACTTACAGAGGTGAGAGTTGAAAAGATTTGTTGGACAACTATTGCTTTTGGCTGACCCTTAAAACACTGACTTCATTTCTCTCCCAGTGATTAAAAAAAAAATCTGTTTGAAAAATAAATGTCTGACTCAGAAAACAACAAAGAAACAAAAGGAAGATAGTCCAACAAAAATACCAGCTGTCCATGTAGTCGAGAAGGAAAGGGGGACCCAAGAGCTTAACCAAACCTTGGAGCCACTGAAACCCAACTGGGCCTTGGTGAGACAGCGCGGAGCAGAACACCAGAAGCCATCTCAAACTCTATAAAAGGCTTCCTGGAACCTTCGAGAAGCTACGAAAGGTAACCCTGGTGCAGCACGGGAAAGAGGACAAGTCAGAGGACAAGCCTAGACCTCACAGCCAGCCTCGCTCTGGAGTGCTGAGGCTGAGCCACAGATTGAAACCAGCTAGCTGAGGAGGAAGCAGAATCGACCGGTGCTCAGCAGTAACAAAACAGCAAACAGAGGCCATAGTGGGTGCTGGCTGACATGGAATCCAGCATGCCCTCCCTCCACGCTTCGCTTCTTTTCGTTTTCCCTTCCTCTCTCACCGAAATAGAAAGAACCCGGGCAGAAGAAATGGCTCAGTGTTTAAGAGGACTTCCTGTGCAAGCGTGAGAGCCTGAGAGACTACCAGAGTTCAGTCCCCAGGACCCATACAAACAGCTGGGCATTGAAGAAATGAGCAAGCAGACCCTGGGTAGACACCAGGGCATTTGTCTGGAGATGCCGTACTTGCAGACAAACTCGAGCCACAGTCTGCCTAGAGATAACTGCTGTCGCCCTCTATCTTAGGACACAAGAAGCCACTTGCTGACTGGCCACCCCAAGAAACTAAAATAACTCCAGACAGCTTGCAGTTCAGACAGCTTGTAGCTCCCATGTCCTCACTGCCCCCTGCTTCATTTTGCAGCTAGATGGTCCCTACCCCTAGGCTAATAAAGCCTCCCAGCATATTCCTCCCAGTTTGCTCTTGTTTTCAGGGTCATAGGGCCACAGGAACCCGAGGCGTCAACCCCTCAGGCCCTATACTCTAAATAAATACTCTAAATAAAGTCTGCTCTTTGCCATTGAGATTCCTATCAATTCCTTCCTTCCAAACTCGCCTCCGAACTTTTTTCTTACAGACATGGCCACGTGGGTCTGTAATCCCAGTTCAGTAAGGGAGCAGAGGCCTGAGCAGCTGTGGGATCAGTACAAGCACCCAGTGATAGAGACTCCAGCTCAGATCAGAATGGGTGGTAGACCCAGGCGTGATGGCGCACGCCTTTAATCCCAGCACTTGAGAGGCAGAGATAGGAAGATCACTGTGAGTTCAAAAGGCCAGCCTGAGACTACATAGTGAATTCCAGATCAGTCTGGGCTAGAGTAAGACTCTACCTCAAAAAAACAAAAAATAAAAAACAAAAACAAAGACAACAACAACAAAAAATAATAATAATAACCAGAATCCAGAAATGAAGTAAAAGTGAAAATCCAGAAAGGTAAGCAGAGGCTAGAATGTGGCTTCAGGATATCTGTGTCCAATAAAGAAAAATACTCATCCTTGGTGTAACACCTATTTGATAATATACAGCATAAGAGACAAAAAGGAAATCTATGCAAAGGGGAATATTGCATCAAAGATCCCCTTATAAGAACATTGCAGGGCTGGAGAGATGGCTTAGCAGTTAAGGCATTAAAGGTGGCACAAGCATCTGGAGTTCTTTTGCAGTGGCTAAAGGCCCTAGCCTCTCCCCACCCTCTGCATCTTTCTCTCTCTCTCTCTCTCAAAATAAAATAAAATAATTAAAAAGAAAAAGAGCATTGCAGAAGAAGGGATGGAGATTGTAAGAGCCAGAGTGGGTAGGCATACCCTAAGACATGGCCCCCCATGGCCCCACAGGGACTGACTGAGGTTTTCATGCCCCGCAGTGAATATTATAACTCCACTGAGGAGGACCCCCAGGGTATAAAAGACAAGCTGCTATCATTTATATAAAATAAAATTAAAAACTGAATTTTTTTTTAATTATAAAAATATAGAAAACTAGTTGGAAAGAGAAAGCATATGTGGAAGAAAGGACAAAAAGCAATAGGAGAGGATTATGATAAAAATATATGTATGTGTGCCTGGTACTGAAAACCTAATCAAAAGCCTATGGCAGGGGAGGTCATGAGCCTTAGGGGTATAAAGCCTGCTCTTGTCTGGATAAATGCATATATTACTCTCACCAAATTGCCCTGAAAGCACTGCACTTAATGTTCATACTCATATATTAATGCTACTCTCACTTCTGGTTAGAGAAGCTTCTCTGTTCAGATGGCGACGACCACTGGAATGACCCAAAAGGCAACACAGTGCTGAAAAGAAGGGACAGAGGAGTGTCCAGCACTGAAACATCTCACACCCACCAAGGCTCAGGGTCCACTGCGGAAGAGGTGGCGGAAAGAATGTAAGAGCCAAACTGTCCGGACAGAATTTGGCCTCGATATCCAAGACCTCACAGTGCCTAGTAATACCCACACAAGACCCTCATAATAGGGGAAAAAATGATGACATCAAATTAGGAGAGACTAATGGAGAGAGGGAGGAAATATGATGGAGAGCAGGGTTATGAAGGAAAAGTGGAGGAGGGGAGGGGAGGGAAGGGGAAGGGAGGGGAGGGAAATACAATGGTTTGTTGTCTGTGAGTATAGAAGTTGTCAATAAAAAAATATATATATTATATTTTAAAAAAACAAAAATATATGAAAATTGTCAATTAATTTTTTTTATTTTAGTGAGAGAGAGACAGAGAGAGAGAGAATTGACGTGCCAGGGCCTCAGTTACTGCAATTGAACTCCAGACTCTTGCACCACCTAGTGCTTGTGCTTACCTCACCTTTATGTGTCTGGCTTATGTGGGATCTGGAGAGTAGAACATGGGTCCTTAGGCTTCACAGGCAAGCACTTTAACTGCTAAGCCATCTCTCCAGCCCAATTAAAAGATTTTAAAAATCAACCAATCCACCCCCAAAAAAGATCCACTTATGAAGCTAGATCCCTGGGTGAAAGACTGAAGACAAAATAAAATAAAAAAAAACATTAGTTCAAATGAGACAGCATATTTTAGCCTTGGTTGTGGGTGGGAAGGACAATTTCTTTGTGTGAAATTAAAGGTGGCTTAACTATGTGGTCAAAATTCACACTACCTATAAACTAATAACACCAAGCAAATAGTTTTTAAATTTCTCCCAACTTAGTTTTGTCCTCAGGTACCTCATAGAAGCAGACACAAATCTTGTGTGGAAAATGTTCTATACTCAAAAGACTCTCAGAAATGCCATTGAACATTAATTCACAGTAAAAATACTATAGTCCCATCACTCAGGAAGCAGAGATAGGAAGATAGAAAGTATCAAGCCAGCCTGGGTACACAGTGAAACAAAACATGAGAAAGTAAGACAGCAGAGAGAAACACTAAACACAATAAACAGAACCTTCAGATGTGCAAACATCACAGATGTTGAGAATATCAGAAGCCAAATAAAGCACATGTGCTTTTAAGAAAGAAAGAAGGAGAAAAGGAGGAAAGAAAAGGAAAGGAAGAAAGAAAATAACAGTTCTTGGGTTGGAGAGATGGCTCAGCAGTTAAGGCACTTGCCTGCAAAGCCTAAGGACCAGAGTTCAATTCCCCAGCACCCATGTAAAGCCAGATGCATGGGGTGGTGCATGCGTCTGGAGTTCAGATGCAGTGGCAGGAGGCTCTGATGCACCCATGCTGTCTCTCACTCTATCTGCCTCTTTCTCTTCTCTCTCAAATAAATGAATAAATAAATAATTTGTTTTATAGAAAGCTCTTCATAGTCAGGTGTCAGCACTGCGTCCTAATGAGGAAATTTCCTCCCACCCCTGTCAACAGAGGCCTGGCGACAAGGCTGGACATGTGCCCCACCTGGCACTAATAAGCAGCAAGTCTTCCAACCACCAGTGAGCGTCCAGAAGACCTGCTTGAAGAGGAAGTTTAAAAAAGAGCCAAAGGTTAAGGCGTTTGCCTGCAAAGCTATAGGACCTAGGTTCGATTCCCCAGAACCCACATAAGCCAGATGCACAAGGTGGCACATGCATCTGGAGTTAGTTTGCAGCGGCTGAAGGCCCTGGCACACCCATTCTCTCTCTCTGTCTCTGCTTCTCTCTCTCTCTCAAATAAATAAAATAAAAAAATAATTAAAAAGTAAAAATGAGCCAAAGTCTCACAACACCCCCAGTGCCAGGACTCAACAGAAAATCTGTCCTGCTGGAAACTGGGAAAATATCAACTAGAGTGAAAAGACCCTGAGTGGCAGAAGTGTTAGGTGATCCGGCAAGGATTTTCACAGAATGTTTGAGCAGGCACTCATGAACACACTTGAAACGAGTGAAAAGGAAATGAAATCGAGTCTCAGCAGAAGATAGAAGGCATAAAATGAAACAGAAACTTTAAAACTAAAAATAAAGTGACCCAAATAAAAACCCAGTAAGTGGGCCTCAACAGCAGAGCAGAGGAGGCAAAGGGAGCAATCTGTGGACGTGAAGATGAAGTAGCAAACTGCTCTGTCTGCGCCCGGCACGGTGGCTGTGGGGGACTGGATCCGATGTCTCCCGTAAACTCATATTCTGAATGCTTGGTCCCCAGCTGATGGCAATTTTGGAGGTGGAACCTTGCTGGAGGTATGTAATTGGAGGTGGGCTTTGGGGTGTTATAATCCAGGCCCCTTTGCCAGAGTCTGGCTTACTTTCCTGCTACTGTTGTCCACCTATGGTTTGGCAAGGAGGTGATGTCCAGCCTCTTTCCCCTGCCATCACGGAGCTTCTGCTCAAGACTGTAAGCCAAAATAACAACTTTCCTCCCATCGGCTATCTTTGGTTGGGAATTTTGTCCCAGCAACAAGAAGGTAGCCACAACAGTGGCTCACATCTTTAGTCCCAGTACATGGGAGGCTAACGTCAGAGGTTGGTCATTAGTTCAAGGGCAGCTTGGGCTCCAGAGTAGATTCCAGGCCAACCTGGGCTAGAATAAGACTCTGTCTCCAAACAAAATTTTTAAGAAGAAAAAGAAAGGAAGATTCCTACTTGAACAATAGAATTAGAAAGGAAAGGAAGAAGGAAGAAATATAGGGAGAAAGAGAAGGAAGAAAGGAGGAAAGATGAACAGAGCCTGGGGGCCCTGTTGTGTGACCATAACAACTATCAATGGGAAAGGCAGGGAGATAAAAGAAGGAAGGGGGCTGGAGAGATGGCTTAGCGGTTAAGGCATTTGCCTGCAAAGCCAAAGGATCCCAGTTCAACTCTCCAGGTCCCACATAAGCCAGATGCACAAGGGGGCACATGCTTCTGGAGTTTGTTTGCAATGGCTGGAGGCCCTGGCATGCCCATTCTCTCTCTCTCAAATAAATAAATAAGATATATTTTTAAAAAAAGAAGGAAGGGTTCTTCACTCAGACTGGTAAAATGTTGACCCAGTGGCCTGTGGTAACCCAAACGTATATAATGTAATACTTAGCACAACCTGCAGCAAAGCTATACCAAGATGTACCCCAAAATACAGCATATGAACCATAATTCTACAATATACTTAAGGAAAGCAAAAAAAAAAAAAAAAAAAGACAGAGAAATTTTAAAAGACAGAAGAAACAAAATTAAAATAACAGATGAGTTCAAACCTCCAACATCATATTACAGGTAAGTGGCCTAATACATCAATTAGAACTAGCAGAGTGGCTTTAAATTAAAAAGCATATCCAACTTACATTCTTACTTTGCAATCAAAAGAAAGCAACTATTGATACATGAGCAACTTTAATGGCTCTTAAGAGCATTATCCTGAGAGAGAGAAGCCACCTTCACAGGTTGCACGGAATAATCAACATCACACTTGGGCAGCATTCTTGAAATGAGAGGGAGTGAGGGGGAGGGAGATGGGTGTGGCAGGGAAGGGCAGCCAGAGGGCTGTGTGCTGCAGTCATAGTTGTGTGTCTCGATTTGGGTGTTGGCTCCATAAATCTACATGTGATAATGGTATAAACTATATACCCATATTGGGCAAATGCCGGGGTTTTGTGTCTAAATACTGTATTATAGTTCCATCCGAGCAAACTGGAAAACCAGGAAAGAGCTACGTGGGACCTCTTTGCATCGTCTTTGTAGTTTACTTACTGTGACTCTACTGTCATTTCACTCTAAAGCTTAAAAAAACTCAGTGGGGGGACTGGGAAAATGGCTCAGCAGTTAAAGGGACTTGCTTAAAAGCCTGCCAACCCAGGTTCCATCTTCCTCAGCACCCACAAAAAGCCAGACACAAAGTGGCACATGTGTCTATGATCCCAACACAACTATGGAAATGGGAAGCAGAGCCAGAAGAATCCAGAAGCTCACAAGCAGCAAGAGAAACCCTACCTCAAAAGGAGGAGGAGGGAGAGAGAGGAGCAACACCGAGGCTGTGCTCTGACCTCCACGTGAGCACTGTGGCATGTGTGCACTTGTACACACACTTTACACACACACACATCATTTTCAAAAAAAATGGACAAATTAATGAGTACCAAAGTCAAAAGGAAAACGGGATAGAAAATGCAAGTGAAAAGGGATGGAATATGCGAGTGCAAACCTGACAAAGTAACCAGAGTGCAACATATTTTCCTCGACGGAAAATACAAAATAATGTAACAAAACATGGAGGGCAGTACGGCATCTATTAGCACCACAGGAGGATAAGATAGAAAGAATTGGGGAGAGGTACAAAAGTAGAGCACTTCATATCTAAACCTTCTCTCAAATGTATACAGACCTTAGAGCCAGGTGTGGTGGTGCACGACTTTAATCCCAGAACAGGCAGAGGTAGGAGGATCGCTGTAAGTTCAAGGCCCCCCTGAGACTACGTAGTGAATTCCAGGTCAGCCTGAGCTAGAGTGAGACTCTACCTCAAAAAACCAAAAAAAAAAAGTATACAAATGTAATATATACACTGATATCTTTTAAAAATATACATATCTATTTATTTGCAAGCAGAGAGAGAGAATGGGCACACTGGGGCCCCCAGCCACTGCAAATGAACTCCAGATGCATGTGCCACTTTGTGCGTCTGCCTTTACGTGGGTCCTGGGGATTCAAACCCAGGTGGTTAGGCTTTGCAGGCAAGTGCCTTAACTACTAGTCCATCTCTCCAGCCCTGCTGTTATCTTTTATAACTCCCAGGTGGGAGAAATACAAGGAAATGCAGATGTGGCAATACTGCAATACAGACAGAAGACATCAGAGAGAGGGAGGGAGGGAGGGAGGGAGGGAGCTTCACAAGGCCAGAACATGAATGTCTTTATACTCAGCTTAGGCAACTGTGGGTGTCCTGTGGACATAGCATCCCATGCGTGCCCTGCTGAAGAAGCAGGAGGCGTTGTGACTAGACCCAGCACGAGACTGTCCTCAAACTCACTGTGTTCGACGTGAGGGAGATTCGGGGGGCTAAGGGTTTTTTGTGGGTTTTGTTGTTGTTGTTGTTTGGTTGGTTGGGTTTTTTGTTGTTGTCTTTGGTTGGTTTGGGTGTTTATTTTTCCTATTTGCAGTGCTATGGAGGGAACCAAGTCTTACACATACTAGGCAACTGCTCTACCTATAATTTTGTTCTGACTTTATTTTAGCCTTTAGTAACTAAAGATATTTAATTTGGAGGCTGGGGATGTAGCTCAGTGATAAAGTGTTTGCCTAGTCTGTACAAGACCCTGAGTTCTATTCCAAGCACGACAAAAAAAAAGATATTTATTTTTAATTTAAATCTCCTTCATAATTTGATATTGGAAAGAGATTTGGGGCACTCTTTGGGGGGGTTCAAGGTAGGGTCTCTCTCTTGCCCAAGCTGGACTGGAACTCACTATGTAGTCTCAGGCTGGCCTCGAACTCAAGGCAATCCTCCTACCTCTGCCTCCCGAGTGCTGAGATTACAGGCGTGCGCCACCACACCCGGCTTAGGGCACTTTTATATTGCTAATATTGAATTATGAGGATGCTTTTGTTGTTGGTGGTGGTTGCTAAGTATTGAACCAGGGGCCTCACACACGCTAAGCATGAGCCTTACCACCAAGCACCCAGCCCTGCCTGATCAGAATATCTCGTGTGTATGTATGTGTACGTGCACATGTGTGTGCTGAGGTACATACCCCCACATACCAAGTGGCCTCCTCTATGGCTCATTTCCCCAAGACAGAGTGTCTCAGTGAGCCTGGAGCTCACCACTTATCAGTTCGACTGCTGACCAGGAAGCCCCCGCGATCCTCCCCTCTGTGCCTCAGTGCTGGCACTGAGTTGCAGGCGTGGACAACTAGGACTGGCATTGTACATGGGGGCTGGGGACCCAACTCAGATCCTTGGGCTTGGGTAGCAAGTGCCGTTGCCTGCTGAGCCCCTTGACAGAATATCTCAGTGCCGTCCTTTCACGGTACTCCAATAGCCTGAACAAGGCCGAACATCCATGGGGCCTCAATATACTCTGCCCTTACCCACTTCAGTCACCGGAATTGAAAAGAACGTGCCAGGGAAGCCAGTGGTGGGCACTGAGGGCACCAGCCTTAGAAACGCAGCACTGGATACTGAGGACTGTTGAGCACTGAGTACTGCTCACCGCAGGAGCCAGGGTGAAGAGAGCTGAAACTAGAGGGCACAGTCCTCCATCCTGTGGGGTCTTCTAGACTTTATTTCCTCCTCAGATCCCCACGTGAGATATCACTGTGGGGCTGGGAGGGCTTTCTTCCGTTGGTGATTTGAAGAACTAGAATAGCCTAGCTCAATCCCCCCCCCTTCATCCTACCTGCCCACAGAGAATCAATTCCAGGTCAGCCTGGGCTAGAGTGAGACCCTACCTCAAAAAACGAAAACAAAACAAGAAGAAGATACAATTCGCTTTTATCAAAATGGAGCTATGGTCTTTAATCACTCTCTACACTTCTATTCCTGCTTCTCAATGAGTTCTAGTCCCCTGCATGGAAATTGCTTTTTGGCCCCTTAAGCCCCAGCTGTGTGGTCATGTGTTGCTGGTCAGGATATGCACAGCTACTTGCTGGCTCCCCACTTCCCTCCGCACAATCTCAAGGCTGCTTCTTTAAGTAAAGAAGTCTACAAAGAGGGCATGGTGGCACACACCTATAATCCCAGTACTCAGGAGGCAAAGGCAGGAGAGCTGTGAGTTCCATGCCAGCCTGGTCCAAACAGAAAGACACACACACACACACACACACAGAGAGAGAGAGAGAGAGAGAGAGAGAGAGAGAGAGAGAATAGTTAAGCCTGTCTACCTAGCTCCTTCTTTAACCTGACATCACTGCTGCTCTCTGAGGAACCAGCCCCAATTCTCATTGGGCAGACTTAAGGATCATTGTGTGTGTGTGTGTGTGTGTGTGTGTAAGTGTGGACACCAACCTCAGGTGTCATTTCTTCAGACACCATCCACCTTCTTGAAGACAAAGTATCTTTCTAGCCTCTTTTTTTTTTTTTTTTTTTTTGGAGGCAAGCACAACAGACTGGCCTTTTTTAAAAAAAAATTATATTTATTTATTTGTTTACAAGCAGAGAGAGAGAGAGAGAGAAGAGAGATAGACAGAGAGAGAATGGGCACGTCAGGGCCTCTAGCCACTGCAAATGAACTCTAGATGCATGCGCCCCTTGAGCATCTGGCTTACGTGGGTCCTGGGGAATCAAACCTGGGTCCCTTGGCTTCGCAGGCAAATGCCTTAACAGCTAAGCCATTTCTCCAGTCCCTGCCCTTTTTTTTTTTTTTTTTTTTTTAATGCGAGAGAGCAAGAGTGAGAGAGAGAGAAAGAATTGGACTGCCAGGGCATCCAGCCACTGCAGCCTAACTCTAGATGCATGCACCCCATGTGCGCATGTGTGAGGTTGCTTGCTTGCTTGTGTGTGCATCAGGCTTAGGTGGGACCTGGAGAGTCAAACATGTGTCCTTAGGCTTCGCAGACAAGCGCCTTGGCCGCTAAGCCATCTCTCCAGCCCTCTAGCCCCATTTTTCAAAGCATCATCCTTTTTCTCCTCTATGTACGACAGAGACGACACATTTCTAGAGGTGCCTTAGCAAATAACGAGACTATAGGTACACTTTATCAAAAGTCACGTACTCAAAGTTCTCTCAAGATACACTTTCAGATGTGGGGATAAGTAATAGGGCATGGACTTTTACATTCTAAGGAAGAGGAGAATCTACGTATTACTTTCCATAAAGAATGGCGACAGGCCTGGGGAGATGGCTCAGCAGTTAAGTGGATTTCCTGTGCAAGCGCGGTGGCCTGAGTTAAAATCTCCAGAGCGAATGTAACCAGCTGGCCATGGCCGCACATGTCTGCAACCTTCATCCTATGAGGAGCTGAGGCTGCAGACGTAAGCTGCTGCATCAGAAAGAAACTCTGTTGCAAAGAAAAAACTGGACGTGATGGAAGGGGACACCCAACACTCTACTCTGGGTGCCGCATAGACCACCATCTCACACACACACACGCACACACACACCATACAGACTATGAACACGCAAAAAAAAAAAAAAAAAAAAAAAAGGGATGGCAAAACTAGTGTATGTCAGAATCATCAGAGAACTGTACATAATATTTTTATTTTTAAAAATCCACAGTAAGGGCTGGAGAGATGGCTTAGTGGCTAAGCGTTTGCCTGCAAAGCCAAAGGACCCAGGTTCGATTCCCCAGGACCCACATTAGCCAGATGCACAAGGGGGTGCACGCGTCTGGAGTTCATTTGCAGTGGCTGGAGGTCCTGGCGCGCCCATTCTCTCTCTCTCTCTCTCTCTCTCT
Source organism: Dipus sagitta (assembly GCA_036346955.1). Lineage (NCBI taxonomy): Eukaryota > Metazoa > Chordata > Mammalia > Rodentia > Dipodidae > Dipus > Dipus sagitta. Next base: position 319,854,509 of record CM070770.1, read on the forward strand.
CTCTTTGCCTCTTTCTCTCTCTGTCGCTCTCAAATAAATGAAAAATAAAAAAAATCCACAGTAACTACCATCACTATCAAAAGGGCAAGAGAGAGGCAAAAACAAACACATTCTCTACATGCTGTTATTTCTTTTTGTTTTGGTTTTCAGTCAAGAACCTGAAATTCAATGCTTTGTATTCTTGGCACTCTACCACTAGCTGGCTGTGGATGCATCTCTGAACCCATTATCCAATCTAGAAGAAAATGAAACTAGAAAATGTTCTCTCTTCCTAATTAGTTCGCCAAACACACCTCTCTCCAAGTGTATGTGCTACAAAGTTGTACGTACACTCTTAGAGTGCCTGGTGCTCCGAGATGGCAACAACACCCAACGCATTTCACTTGAGCATCAGTCGGGGAAGATGCTGCATGTTTGAGTAAAATAATAACAGGAACAAAGGGCTGGGCTTCTTTGCTTTTTTCTTTTTTTTTTTTTTTCAATTAAATTTGATTTCCTACAAGTGAAAGAGTGAGTTTTCAGACTTCCTTGAATGTTTCTCATTCAGTCCCTGTAATGGATCCAGAGCCCCTTAATGGCAGAAGAGAAGGAGAGAGGTTGAGTGAGTGTCTGAACCAGGGAAGGGGAGGCAGGGAACTTGTGAGCAGCTCCTGAGAGACGCAGTGATTATGACAGCTGCAGTGATTCCTCATTGGGAGTTAATCACTCAAACCTATGCTGTCCTCAGAAAATAATATCAAATACAGACAAGCTGCAAAGGAATAGCATCATGTTTCTTTAAGTCATTCACTGGTCCTCGCATATCCCCAAGCACTCAGATTCTCTGCCATGGACAGAGAGAATGGCAGTGGTAGAAGCCTGGGGACCCTTCCTTTACCTTCCCTTTCCAGGTCCAGACACGGCCTTGTACGATTATGTGTTTCTTTCCTTTCTTTTTTTGTTATTGAGGTGTGTGTGTGGGGGGGAAGGGTCTCACTACATGTCCCATGTGGTCTTGAACTCACAGTCCTCCTGCCTTTCCCTGCCAAATGCTGGGATTACAGGTGTGTGCGCCACCCAGTTGTGCAGCTTCTTGCATCGTCTTCAAATATTTTTATTTATCTATTTGCAAGTAGAGATTGAGAGAAGACAGACAGACAGACAGACAGACACATACACACATGGGGGGGGGGAGGGAAAGAATGGGCACACCAGGGCCTGTAGCCACTACAAATGAACTCCAGATGCATGTGCCACCTTATGCATCTGGCTTTATGTGGGTCCTGAGGAATCAAGCCCAGGTCATTAGGCTTTGCAGGCCAGCGCCTTAACTGCTGAATCATCTCCTCAGACCTCTTGCATCTTCCTTACTCAACAGTATTCTCCACGGAAGGAAAAGAAGTGTGTTCGCCCTTGCTTCTCTGAAACCCCTCAGAATCTGGCCTGCTGTGCTTACCTCTGGGTAATATTTCCTCTCAAGAAAGAAATGCAACTTGCTCCCAGTGTCCACAGCACTAACTGGGAAGGGCTCATCACACACAGTGCTTGGCTTTATCTACAGGCAGGGCAAGCTGCTGAGCAGAGGTATGCTCAGACCTCAATGACCACTCTTGAGGGACTCTGACTGCCACTACACACTGTTTGAAGGAATTTAATGAAGGATGGGAGGGAGCCAGGGAGAGAGGGAGAGAGGCAGAGAGTGGAGAGAGAGGAGAGAAAAGAGAGAGAAAATGCATAATTTGGAATTACATAAAAATTAAATTTAAATACAAGAAAGGTATTTGTCAAGAGTTAACATAATAAATATATTATATATATATAAATTTATATAAACAGATTTTTCTAATAATTTCATCATTTATAAAGCCAAATGTGGAAGTGTACACCTATAATCCCAGTACTCTGGAGGCAGAAGCAGAAAACCCAAGGGTTCCAGGCCAGCCTTGGCTACATAGTAAGAACTTGTCTCAAAAAGGAAGGGAGGAGCCAGGCGTGGTGGAGCACGCCTTTATTCCCAGCACTCAGGAGGCAGAGGTAGGAGGATCACCATGAGTTTGAGGCCACCCTGAGACTCCATAGTGAATTCCAGGTCAGCCTGGGCCAGAGTGAGAACCTACCTCGAAAAACCAAAAAAAAAAAAAAAAAAAAAAAAAGATGGACTCACTCAGCATCCTGACACAGACCAGTAGGTAGAGAAGTTCAGGAGATGGTGAGCTGGGCTTTTTGGGTAAAATGAAAGGCACACTGAAAAAACACAAACATTAAAGGAAAGCCAAACTAAGTTTAAAGTCCAAAATGTTGATGGCTCCACGGGTGAGGGTGCTAGAGGAGGAGGTGGGAGAAAGAGTAACACAATGAAAGCACACGCAGCTCCAGATCGAGGGAGGCCAGGTCGGCAGGTAGAGCCTCCTCCTCCTCCTGCTTTGCTCTCTCTCTCCCTCTGTCTTTCCTTCCCTCCCTTTCTCCCTTCCTTCCTTTCTTCTTTCCTTTCTCCCCTTGTTTGAGACAGGGTCTCACTATGCATGCCAGGGCCCTTGAACTCCCGATCCTCCTGCCTGGGCCTCCAGAGTGCTGGGCTTACAGCTGTGCTCCATCATGCCTGACTTTCAAGTCTTCTCTTTAAAGGACTAAATTAGCTTTATTATTATTAATTATTATTTTAGTTTGCTTTGAGTCAGGGTTTCTCTGTGTGCCACATGCTGGCCTCACTCTTGACTCCTGCCTCAGTTTCCCAAGTACTGGGCTATAAGACTGTCACCACACCCAACTTCACATTATCTTTTATGTTTCAACTTTTTAAATGTTCTATCTCAGGCTTACATTTTCTTTCAAGTTTCACTGCTAATTCTCTATGGCCTTGACTCACACTAACACAGGTACTGAGTATCCAGTGCTCTCGACTGTGAGCTAAAAGAAAGGCTGCACAGCTCACTTTCCCAGTATGATGGCTTATGCTCTATTTTACATCATTTCCTAAGACAAATCAGGCATACCATTTATATCAGAGAGCACAGAAGCTGGGGTATGATACAGACAGCATAGAGGCTGGGATATAACATGGACAGAGAGTATAGAGGCTGAGATATAACACTGACAGAAAGTATAGAGGCTGAGATATAACACTGACAGAGAGTATAGAGGCTGGGATATAACACTGACAGAGAGTATAGAGGCTGGGATATAACATGGACAGAGAGTGTAGGGGCTGAGATATATCACTGACAGAGTATAGAGGCTGGGATATAACATGGACAGAGAGTATAGAGGCTGGGATATAACATGGACAGAGAGTATAGAGGCTGGGGTAGGACACGGACAGAGAGCGTAGAGGCTGGGGTACAACACGGACAGAGAGTATAGAGGCTGAGATATATCACTGACAGAGAGTATAGAGGCTGGGATATAACATGGACAGAGAGTATAGAGGCTGGGATATAACATGGACAGAGAGTATAGGGGCTGAGATACAACACTGACAGAGAGTATAGAGGCTGAGATATATTACTGACAGAGAGTATAGAGGCTGGGATATAACATGGACAGAGAGTATAGAGGCTGGGTAGGACACAGACAGAGAGCGTAGAGGCTGGGGTACAACACGGACAGAGAGTGCAGAGGCTGGGTCATGACACAAGACAGCACAGAGACTGGGATGTGACACAGACAGAAACTTTCTCAGATTGAGGTTGAATTTTTTAAGGAATCCTTTCTTTCTCCTTATCTGGCCTAGTGGCACACAACTGAAATCTCAGCACTTGGGGGATGGAGGATCACTAGTTCAAGACCAAACTGGGCTATCTAGCAAGATCCTGTCTAAAAATGAATCAATATAAGGATCCTTTTCTCCCCTTATAGTTTATACCTCTGTCATGTTAATAGCGAGGGGACTGATTTTATTATCTTCTTCAAATGTGAGGCAATTGATAAGGAACTGATGTCAATTGACAAGCTTCATCTGACCTGAATATTTACTCCTTGAACTGACAGAGGTGATGATACCAAGGTGCTGTTCAGAAGAGACTGATGAGTACATAACTCGATATACTGGCAACAAGCTAAGTAGCTGTTCTGAAATTAGTTGGAAGGCTTAAACACCCTGAGATTTCTAACTGGAGAATTCAACAACACCAAAAGCTAACAAAGTGATCATGCTCACATTAAATTGGATCTTACATATGAAGTAAGCTCCCTCTCCTGAGCTTTCAGAACAGAACAGAACAGAACAGAATGCAGTAGAGTGTCAGATACTTCAAACGAGGATATTCTGGAATTGAGCCCATAGAAGCCCATGTGGTCAGGATGAAGTATTTTTCTTAAGCCTGTTACTATTGTCTTAGGATGGACATAAACATCAGAGCTGTTTCCAAACAAGAGCTAAGCTAAGAGTTAGCTAATTCCATTTGTAGAACGGAACTACATTCAGTTGTGTGAGCCACTGCCTGTGAGAGCAACTCTTACCATTACTAACACTAATCATTTGGAAACATCTTGCATGCCTTTATATATTTTTTTATATTTATACCTCACAATAATTATATATGCACAGTTATGTGAACTTGATGACCTGGAACTTCAAGTAGTATTTTTTCATATTGGTACAACCAAGACATGGGTTCTCAAGTTAACCAATAATTGTGTCTTTTGCAAAAGATGATGTCCAGATCAATTTCCATCAGTAAGCTGAAGAAAGATCTAGACTCTTCTTGTTTCTTTACCGCTATGATTAGCACACACTACAGGTGCTCTCATAACACATATTCTACCAGTAGGAATACTAAGATATGGAAAAGGGATAGATCCAATGGACATAATTTATAATGGTAGCAAAGACAGAAAGACTACAATAAAGAATGAAAACTTAAGACAAAGACACCTCTCCACACTCAATTACATAATGCCCCTACTGTGTGGGGAAAACCTGACTAGTACTGAATAAAGAAAAACTTGAAATTCCTTAAAATTCAGGTGAGTAATTAGACTTAAATGATGTTGATTGTCACATGATTTAAAGGCTTATATTGTGATTTAAAATAATTAGCATTTATCACATGCTAAACACACAGCATTTTATTTAGTCCTTTCTATCCCCACATTACAAGTGGGGAAGCAGAAGTCGTCAAGTAGCTTGCCCTGTGTGACAGCCAAGGTCTGAATCTGTTCATGCTATAGAACTCTTTCTAAAAGAACCTCTGGAAATTTCTCTTCTACGAGAAATTTCCAAGATACATACACATATACATATATACACACACACTTTTAAAACACTTTCATGGATAGGAAACAGGAACAGGTTAAAAAAAAAGGCAGGGTGCATATAATCTGAATAGATTAGATACATGTATGAAAATGTTACAATGAAATCTATTATGTATAATTAATATATGCAAATAAAAATTACAAAACAATCCCTTCCATGGCAGTAAGTTAAAGAAACAATGTTTAAGCTAATAAAGAATATTTTTAGATTTATTGTTCCCATCCAAGATTTACTTTGATATTGTGGACAGATGATCCAGTAGCTTGGTACTTGGAAGCCGCTCTTAAGTCCCTTTCAGAGAGTCATTTCTCTTTTCCTCAAATAGAACAGATGTGTATGATATGCAAATATTTCTCTCTATAAACAGCTACATGTACTTGACTCTTTTTTTTCATTTTGTGTAATATTCCTTGAACATGCCCCAACTGGCTGTCTAATAGTTTAGTCTTTATAAGTTGGTTGGCTACGTAGCCCAGCATTTTAGAACATACTTCTGTTGACATAATATGTTTATTAGTTTTATATCCAAGCATAGCCATGGTACCTCCGAACAAACAGAGATGAGTCACTTAATGAATGCCATACCCACTTTCTTTCCAGGTGCTGGATCTACAGCTACAGTGAGCACCTCACAACCTCTCCACCTGTCTGAACCCACTTTTTCATTCTCTGTGAAAGAAGAACACCTCCTGAGCATTAACATGGCCTGCTGCCACCATTCACAAGGAACTTCGGACTGAAGGCAATCCTACCCTCGAGTCACAGGGACAAGGGGTCCACGCAGTAACTCGGGTCTCCTCTCTAGATAGCACCCTCAGAGGCATCCGAAAAAGCACCTGCTCAACTCTCAGCCGATCTGACTCCACCCCCCTGCAAGCTTACCTGTCTCACTGTCTTTCTGGGACCTGGAGGCCCCACAGTAACAGCAGTCCAAGAAGACGACATAGTTCAGAATGTTGAAGAACAGCCCCACGATCCCGGCACTTAGGACCAGCATGGGCTCCTCTGTCTTCTGGGGACTGATGTACCTTTTGATGGCTTCAACCAGAATGCTGAACATCAGGGCCACGGCAAAAATGGCATTGCCAAATGCTCCCACGACATCTGCCCGAAGAAAGCCGAATGTGCTCTTCTTGTGCTGTCGTATGTTGGTGGCCCTGACACCAAACAGTCCTATGATCATGGACAGCAGGTGGGAAAGGACAGCGAAGGCATCGGAGGCTAAGGAGAGGGAGTTGCCTATGTGGGCGACCACGAGCTCCATGACGAACAGGAGGATGCTGACCATGCACATGAGCACCAGGCGGCAGCTCCTTCCCGAGTATCGCCCCATGGCGGCCCTCTGCACAGGAAGCGGCTGTCTGGGGAAGGCTGAGCCCTCAGTGGATCAGCCACAGATTCAGTGATTATAGCTCCGGGATGACCCTCCCCTTCAGCTTTTCAGTGCTTGTCATATTTGGAAATGACCTTTTATAGGCTGTTATAAAGCCATAAAACAGTTTAAAGGGCAATTAAGCAACAGCGGTCACGTGAGCTAGGTTTATGGAAATGGAAGACGGTGGCTTCAGGTGTGGACTTGAGAGCCTGTATGTGTTTAATGACAGCTTCCCTGTCTTCTCTCCTTCCTGTCGCAGCTCATCCGTGGCTGCGGGTCTTTACCAGCTTCTTGTGAGCCTCAGTGGCTCTCCTGAAGTAAGTCATTTGACAACGATCATGCCTGGTCTCCCTGGAGGGCAGTTTCGAATGCCATCTCCTGTCTGAAATGGGTCATGTTCTCGAGTTGCTAATATTCTTGGGGAGCTACAGTAAGTGAAAGCCAAAAGTGAGGCTCGGGTGATGTTGCTCTGCCCAGTCACCTACAATCGATCAGCTGCCTGCCTCCGATGAGCCTAAGTAAGGACGCCGTGATCAGGAGATGTTCTGTATCTCAGAACTGGAGCCCTGAAGGCTGCCTCATATTGTTTCAGGAAGACAGCCAGAAGATAACTGAAGCAAGAAGTTTGGGCTTTCAATTTGTTTGTTTGCTTTTAAATATTTGAGAGAAGGAAAGAGGCAGAGAGAGAGAGAGAGAGAGAGAATGGACACACCAGGGCTTCCAGCCACTGCAAACCAAACCTGCCTGCGCCACTTTGTGCATCTGTCTTACATGGGTACTGGGGAATTGAACTGAGGTCCTTTGGCTTTGCAGGCAAGTGCCTTAACCGCTAAGCCATTTCTCCAGCCCTGGGCTTTCATTTTTGAAACTCTTCTCCATAGGCACTTAGAGATTTTAAAGCTTATTAGCCGTGTACAATGTAGAATGGTAGCAGCCTGTACTGTTTAGGGTGGCCTGCCCACCATCGATTCTAGAACATGGGCTGGTGTGACTATGTACAAGTTCTTTCTCTTCTGAACTTAGTTTGACTGTAAAGATGACTGTTTTGGTGTGCGCGTGCGTAGGATGTGAGCTGTGGTGTGGCTTGTGTGCAGTTGCACACGCCCGATACACGTGCGTGTGCACACCAGAGAACATCAAGTGTACCTCCACTGCTTGTCTGCGGTCCTCGTGTTCCCCTAAGACTGGAGTTTTTCAGGGTTCTGGAGCTTGCCATTTTCACGAGCCCCAGCAATTTCCTGGTGGACTCCCCACAGAACGAAGTTATAGAAGTGTGTGGGCACACCCAGCTGTTTACGTGGGTGCTGAGGAATCAAACCTGGGGGATCTCAGGCCCCCTCATGTCCTCATACTTGACCAGAAAGTGCTCTTACCTGTTGAGCTGTCTCTCTCATCCCTGATAGTAATTTGTATGACCCTGATTGGCCATTTCACAGATGACACTCATTCTGAGGGTCAGTGATGTTTCTTCTACTTGAGATTAGCATGTGCGTCGGTCCACAGACCAAGTGAAGCAGACTGCCCAGCCCTCCCACTGGGCGTGGGGCTCCTCCCGTCAGGGCAAGTCCTGAGTGGAACCAGAAGGCTAGGGAAGAGGGAGCCCTCCTGCCAGGCCTTCAGAGTGGTGAGTGCACGCAACTGGGTGAAGGGGGCTCAGGAGGAGAAAGGGATACAAAGAAGAGTATTTTTTAGGCTATGAAAAGCAGCAGAGCAGAGCCAGTAGTAGACATGTCTTGTTTTCTCTTTCTGCAGTGAGCACTGGGCACTTGGGTGACTCATTCGTACTGAGTATCTTTAAACTCACAGGCCCCACCTCTGCAGATTCAACCAACTGCAGGTTTAAAATCATTGAAAATTGCATTTGTTTTGAACAGGTACTTTTTTTTCTTCTTTTTAAAAATATTTCATTTACTTGTGGGGGGTGGGGAGGGCACGCCAGGGCCTCCAGCCACTGCAAACAAACTCCAGATACATACACCACCTTGTGTATCTGGCTTACATGGGTACTGAGGAATCAAACCGGGACCCTTAGGCTTCATAGCAAGAGCTTAGACCACTAAGCCATCTCTATAGTCCAACATGTACCTTTTTCCAATCATTTCAATATGGTATTTACATAGCATTTACATTGTATTAGGCATTGAAATGATCTACAGGTGATTTAATTGTGTGGGAGAATGTGTGTAGGTCATATGCAAACTATTTGTCATTTTATACAAGGACACTGACAGGGTCAGAGAGAGGTATCCTGGAACTACTGCCTCATGGTTAACTGTACCAGGTTTATGGTTGTCACCTACAAGTAAAAGGTTCATGCACCATCTCGAAAAGCACCAGAACTTTTTTTTAAAAAGAATTTCATGATGTAGCCCAAGCTAGGCTAGTTTCAAACTCATTAGCTAGCCCAAGCCAGCCTCCAACTACTCTTCCCACCTCAACTGCTCAAGTGCTGGGATTACAGGTGGGTACCACCACTCTGGGGTGACCAACTATTTTAAAATATGAAATTTGAAAAGGTTTTGATATTTTAGTAGAACCTTAATTTCAGGAAAAAAGCCAATTAATCAGAGGTGTATTCCAAGAGAATTTCTTCCTTGACTAATGGTCTTTACAATAATTTTTTAAAATATTTATTTATTTGCAAGAGGAGAGAGAGAGAGAGAATGAGAATGAATGGGCTTGCCAGGGCCTCTAGCTAATACAAACGAACTCCAGATGCATACACCACTTTGTGCATCTGGCTTTACACGACCATTAGGGCATCAAACCCAGGCCGCTGGGCTTTGTAAGCAAGCGCCTTAACCGCTGCTCCATCTCTCCAGTCCTAATTGAGTGTCTTTAAATAGTGAATTCTTTTAAAGCAGCAAACATCAGGCTTTCCTATTAGTTCTACTCATTGGAAGCTTCAAAGAAATCCCTGAGATCTGTTTTTGTGTCAGATGACCAGGGGTTACAGCACAAAATATGGGACCAGCTTTTTCAGGGTTTCACATGAACCAGCTAAAAAAAAAAATCTGTTGGTTTCAACTTGTTTTTTTTTTTGCAAACCAACATATATGCTTATGGGGGGCAAAGTGACCACTGTGACTACAGCCATGTAGTAGCAGCAACTTGCAGTTTATCCTGCATGAGCTGATGCACAAGGCATTGTTACGGCTTTCTTACTGTATGAGAGGAGCTCTGTCTGAAATACGCAGGAGACTTCCCCCCCATTTTTCAACTTAAGAAAGCTCATTAGTAATATAATCCAAATAGAGGGGTCAGATGGTTGTCTCCAGAGAACGCAAGCATTCAGATACCCGTACTCAAACATCAGTCTGCAAATTCTCCAGAGCCACAGTAGTTCTTCTATCACCCACAGCATGCTCCTGCCTCCACACCAGTCCCTCTGCTTGGAGCACCTGGTATCCTTCCTCACCAGTCACCGAGATTCTACCCATCCTTCAGAGCCCAGCTCTGAGGGCATTCTTTCTTTCTTTTTTTTTTTTTTTCTTGGTTTTTCGAGGTAGGGTCTCACTCTAGCCCAGGCTGACCTGGAATTCACTATGGAGTCTCAGGGTGGCCTCGAACTCACAGCGATCCTCCTACCTCTGCCTCCCAAGTGCTGGGATTAAAGGCGTGCGCCACCACGCCCGGCAGAGGGCATTCTTTCTACAAGTAGTCTGTGGAGGCTGAAAGCAGGACTCAAAGATCAGACCTGACTTCAGAGCAAGACACTGTCAATAAGAAAAACTTGTCAGGTGTGGTGGCACATGCCTTTAATCTCAGCATTTGAGAGGCCACAGTTGGACTGCTCTGAGTGAGGCCAACCTGAGACTAAATAGTGAATTCCAGGTCAGCTTAGGGAAAGACCCTACCTCAAAACAAAACCAAACAAATCAAAACAAAAGAACCCTTCCAAGTGGGCTAGAAATGAGGTGTGAAAGGCATTCCAAACAGAGATGGGAAGTAATAGTGTTCACAGGAGGCCCAGATGGCTAGGCTGCAAAAAGCTCTGCTGAAGGGTTTACATTTTAGCCTACAAATGATGGACAGCCACAAAAAGATTCCAGGGGGAAGAAAACTGTCCCAATAAACAACATTAGGAAAAACAAAAACACCTCTGGCAATGTGAAGGCTGGCTTGCCTTCGAGACGAGACTGGGGGTCAAGCATCTCTGAAAGGAAAAGACAAACTACAAGGCAGCAGAAGGAACAGAATCTACTTGGCCAGCCAGGTGAGTGTGGGTGGCAGTGTGCTGGTAGGGTGCCTGGGGTAACTCACATTTGTGCTTTGAGTTAAGAGTACATGTTTTCAGTACCAATCCTCCATGCAGAAAATATTGCAGGAGAGAAAGGTCCAGGGGTAGGACATTTGGGGGTCATGTTGAAATGTTGATGGAAACTACAGGAGACTTCACTATGTATGTGCAGTTGGTCTAGAGCTTAGAACTAGGATAAAAACGTTGACATTGGCCATTAATGCTGTTTGAACTCACGAAAGTAGATGAGGCTGATTAGAAAGCATGAGAACCCCCCCCCCCCCCCGGCAGTATGGCATACCTCAGTGTCTAAGGCCAAAGAAGAAACATGCCTAAGACGTGGCCTAAGTGAGCCCAGTGAGAACTACCATGGTGGAAGAAGGGTGAGCAAAAGGTGAGGAAAGTGCAAATTCAGAAGGGAAGAGGGCAGTCACTCCTTCAAATGAAGACTTGTCCGAAAGGCCCAGTACTATGTAGAAGAAACTCAAGGGAAAGCTTTATTTTCTTCAGTCTGGTTGGGGGGGGGGGGCGGTTGTATGTCTGCATGCAGATGTACATGTGTGTGTGTGGAGACCAAAGGTCAGCACTTCCTATGTATCTCCACTTTATTCTTTCAGACAGGGTCTCTTACCAGTTCGGGTAGACTGACTGCCCAGCCAGCCCTAAGGATCCTCCTGAAAGGTGTATGCCATCATGCCAGACATTTAACGTGGGTACTGAACTGGAGCTGGGCACTTTAACCATCTCCACAGCTCTGTGGCTTTGTTTTGTAAACACAGGATACAGGGCAGTTTTCAATTCAGTTTTGGGAGCTTGGTAAGAGGTTCTTCAAGATATGACAGCACAATTGGTGGATCCAAGTCCTAAGATCAAGAGGGGTGCTCAGACCACAGCACTTGCCTAGCTTTAAATGACCTTCGTCTCTTGGTAGAAATCCCCTTATATGTATAATTCAGAAATTTCAAAAAAAAAAAAAAGAATGAATACATAAAGTAGTACTAGTTCATGGTTATTTATTACTGGGGTTGTTTACAGAAAAGTATTTTCCACTGTTGATTTAGGCATAAGAATATTTGTTCATTTCATGTGATTACTTTTTAGAACTTTTATTTTAAAAAAGCAAAAAACTGTATCTGAGAAGATATAAGTATCAACTTTTCTTTTTAAGTAAGGGTCTGAGAGGGCTCTACTTTATACTTTAGTAACTCCGGCCAAACAAGGTGTAGAACTTGGCAGGGTTCTTTCCACAGATGCATTTGGCTCCAGGCTGCAGCTCGCACAGTGGTTTGAAAGGGATACAAAGGCTTTTAGCTCCCATGGACGGAGCACCAGGTTCCAGGTCCTGATCCCTGAATCAAAAGCAGATGAGAATCCACTGGTTTGTGCCATGTACTGACACTCCTCCCCAGTGCAATACCTTGCAAACTCTATCAGCGAGTTTTGCTTACCTGGCAGTGGTCTTTTTGATCCAGTCTTCACAGTCAATTTCAGCACAGAATGGAATCTGAACAATCTAATAAAGAAATGTGTTCCACATTAGTAACCCCTAAAAAGGAGTATCTGAGTTTTCTATGTAACTTAAAGCAAAGAGGGTAGAGCATCCAATCCTTTTCAGGCCTCAGTACCATCGAAACATGCCAGAGCACCTTACTCAGAAGTGTACAAGATAGCAAACAGCAAAGAATGTTTTCTATAGTATCCAAAACCCACACACACAGAACAAGACAAAATTCAGGAATCTTTGCAATACATTAAAAAGTCCCCAGTAAACGGCGCAATGCAGTGAACCCGCTGTGTCACCTGCATTTCAAATCCGCGCTGCTGCCTGTTCTGTCAGGAGGGCACAGGCTGACACGAGGACATTTCACAGCAAGGCCGGCAGCAACAGTCAACACTAGGCAAACCCCACTCTACCCACGTTTATAACGCATGTCAGAAGAGCTCACTAAGAAGTAAAAGCGAATAGGCGAAGTAATTGTAGAAGAACAAGGACTTCTTTAGGTAGTCACTACGACAGAGAATAATGACAAGGGGTCCACCAGCTAAGAACCTCATGTCACTTAGTAAAATATGTCAGTTTAATTTCAAATTGTACAAACTGTTACTCTAATAAACTGCTTTAAGACTGTAAAAAGTAATAAATTTCTAACTTGAGAGTGGATGCATAGAAGGAAGGTGGCTGAGATCAGAAGCAGTGCACATTTAGAAGTTTTTATACAGAAATTCATTGTGCAATGAAAACTGAAGCAAAAAACTTGGGATACAAATAGTTACTTCTCTGCACTGATAGTTGTACATCACTACACTTACAAAAAAAAACATAAAAATGTATCTTTACAAATAATGTCTAATACTTTTAAATTTAAAATGGTGTAGCATATAAACAAATTTGAGGAAAGTTATATTTAGACTCATAAATGATAACTATCTTTAATTTGTTCTAGTTTCAAAGTAAGGTTTACATCATAATTCTTGACAATACTGGCTATTTACATTTGCCAGTAATTAAAAAAAAAAGACATAGTCATTCTTGAGTGATTTATTCAGCCCTGAGGTGGTTTTGACTTAATCATTTCAGTATTGATACTGAATGTTTATATGTGTGTGCGTGTGGGGGGGTGCATTTATGGGCTCATGTGATTTTATTTATTTAAGAGATGAGAGAGAGAGCGAGAATATGAATATGTAGGCACATAGATAGGGCCTCTAGCCATTGCAAAATAACACCAGACACATGTACCACCTTGTGCATCTGGCTTACGTGGGTACTAGGGAACTGAACCTAAGTCTTTAGGCTTTGCAGGCAAGAGCCTTAAACCACTAAGCCATCTTGCCAGCCTCCATGTGTTTTTTTGTATGTGGACGTATATATGTGTGCAGGTGCACGCTCACATGTCAGAAGAAACTTTAGGTGTTGTCCTCAAAGAATGCCATCTAAGCAAGGCATTGTGGTGCAAGCCTTTAATCCCAGCACTTGGGAGGCAGAGATAGCAGGATTGCTGTGAGTTCAACGCCACCCTGAGACTAGAGTGAGTTCAAGGTCAGCCTGGGCTCTAGTGACACCCAACCTTGAAAATAAAAAAATAAAAAAAGAATGCTGGGCTGGAGAGATGGCTTAGCAGTAAAAGCACTTGCCTGTGAAGCCTAAGGACCCACGTTCAATTCCCTAGGACTCACGTAAGCCAAATGTACATGGTGGCACATGCATCTGGAGTTTGTTTGCAGTGGCTGGAGGCTCTGACATGCCCATTCTTTCTCTCACATATATGTACGTACGTACATATATATATATATATATATATATATATATATATATATATACACATGCCATCTACCTACCTCTATTTGAAAACAGCTCTCTCAATGGCCTGAGTTCACTGATTAGGCTACACATTGGCCAGCCAGCAAGCTCCTGTGTCCACCTCCCCAGCACTGAGATTACAGGCTCGTACCACCATGCCTATCATTTTGCATGGGTACTGGAAATCAAACTCAGGTTATCTCTGTAGCCAGTAATTTTATTTATTTATTTTACAGTATGTAATGCCTTAAATTTTTGAGGTGAAAATGTCAGTGACAAGAAATAGTAATATTCTAACAGGGACTAGTAGTACAGACTTACAACCTCAGCTACAAGGGAATGAAGTAAGAGGATCAAAAGTTGAAGGCCAGCTGGGTTTGGTGGCGCACACCTTTAATCCCAGCACTCAGGAGGCAGAGGTAAGAGGATCACCATGAGTTCGAGGCTACCCTGGGATTACATAGTGAATTCTAGGTCAGCCTGAACTAGAGTGAAACCTTACCTCAAAAAACCAAAAGAAAAAAAGTTGAAGGCTAGCCCAGACTACAGAATAAATTCAAGGCTACCCTAGAAAACCCAGTGAGACCTTCTCTATTATAAAATAATAAAGGCTGGGTGTGGTAGCGCATGCCTTTACACACTGAATTCCAGGTCGGCCTGGCCTAGAGTGAGACGCTACCTCGAAAACCCAAAAATAAATAAATGAAATAAAATAAAAAGTACAAAGATGGCTAGGGATGTAGTGCCATAGTAGAACTCCTGTCTACCATGTGTAAAGTCCTGGGTTCAATCCCAAACACCATGGTAAAATAAAATTCTTAAAGGAGGAGCTGGAGAGATGGCTTAGCCATTAAGGTGTTTACCTAGAAAGCCAAAAGACCCAGGTTCAACTGTCGAGGACCCACGTAAGCCAGATGCATAAGAGGGCGCATGCATCTGGAGTTCATTTGCAGTAGTTGGAGGCCCTGAGTGCCCATTCTCTCTCTCTCTCTCAAATAAATAAATAAAAATAAAAACATTTTTAGAAAAATTTAAAGGAGAAATAAAGGATATCACAATATTCAAAAATCAAGAGTGATCAAGCTGGGTGTGGTGGCGCATGCCTTTAATCCCAGCACTTGGGAGGCAGAGGTAGGAGGATCGCCTTCGAGGCCAACCTGAGACTACATAGTGAATTCCAGGTCAGCCTGGGCTAGAGCGAGACACTACCTTGGGAGAAACAAAAACAAAACAAAACAAAACAAAAACCAGAGTGATCAATAAAATACATTAATCTCCTTTTCATTTATACCAATAAAAAAATCAAAATTTTCACTTACATTTAAGTGCAAAGATCTCTTCCTCCTTTCCTTTCCTCATAAACACATTTCTATTTACAATAGCCTCAGAGGGTGCTTGATGGTCAACAGCACCCTAAGCTGACACATATGAGATAAGACAAGAGTAGGGATGGTCCCAATAGTGAGTGCAACACACTGCTTTCTGGACCGCTATGCTCTTTGGACACACAATCACAATACTTATACTCTACTCTTAGAAGCTGAAATCCCTGCAGTTAAGTTATCTAATGAGAATACAAGCTATGACTCCACTAATACCTGGTAAGATTCATTTCTTAGAAATCAATAAATTATCTAACAGGCCTATTAACTTATGCAATTTCCCTAACTATTCTTCACAAGTGACTAAGCAGATTTCGACAGTAAAAGCAACTTCTTAAAGATTATGAAGCAAGCTGGGCCTGGTGGCACAAGCCTGTTACTGTAGCTACTACAGAGGCTGCAAGACTCCAAGTTCAAGGCCTGCTTGGTCTACAGAGTGAGTTCAAGGGAAACCCAGTCGTAGTGTGTGTCTGGCATGTACAAGGCTCTAAGTTCAATACTGTCCCCAAACAAAGAAATCAAAACCCCAAACATCAACAGCAAGATAATGGAATAAGAGGAAAATAAGTATAAACAAGCAGCTAAGAAAGGAAACACATGGTAGAAGGCATTCTGTAATTCCAAGTCAAGTGAAAAATTATAGAGCCCAGAAAGGTAAAAGATCAGGAGTGGAAAGCCAAGTACTGCAGCTTGTTGATCTGACGGAGACTGAGTGGACCTACTCGGCACTTATATACAGATCAGTAAACTGACAGGGAGAAAGATTCATTTTCCCAGCTCATGCCGTAAGATATATGATTAGGTGAACTGTGCTAGTGAGGGCGCTAACTTCCAGCACCACTCACTTCTGTGTGGCCTGGGTGAATTCATTTAGACTCTGGTCCATGGTTTTCTCATCTGTAATCTGGCTGCATGTTCAAACACGGATGCCAGAGTACTAAAGTCCATGAATGATTCACCCCAATAATATGGAATGCTGAATAAGACACAATCCTTCTATGTGACTGGCCGGAACAGGTGATTAATGCAATACATAAGTTGAATGAGTTTTAAAATGTTATTTCAGGGATTGGGGTGTAATTCAGTGACAGAATGTTTCTTTGGCACTGGCAAGACCCGAGTTCAACCCCTAGCATAAAAGAAATATAGAGAAAACAAAAAAGAAAAAAATAAGTAACAAGCCAACAAAAACCCTTTTAGAAGTGTCTTACCTTTCCAGAATCAAGTAACTTCTGAAAGTCCTCCAATGTGTCAGCAACGACCATGTGAGTCCTAAGGTCTTCAGAAGCCCTACCGAAATAAATTAGAAAACATATACTTTTTCTTATAAACACAAGGTATTTTTGAATCCCCAAAATAAAATTCCATGAAAGAACAATAACTCCTTTACAAGCACAAGTATTAAGTCCAAATGGATCAAAGACCTTAATATCAGATCTAAAACTGCTAGAGGAAAAAGTAGGGGAAACCCTTCAACATATTGGTCTTGGCAAAGACTTTCTGAATATCACCCCAAATGCTCAGGAAATAAAACCACAGATCAACCACTGGGACCTCATGAAGTTACAAAGCTTTTGTATGGCAAAGGACACTGTGAACAGAGCAAAGAGGCAACCTACAGAATGGGAGAAAATCTTTGTCAGCTATACATCTGACAGAGGGTTAATATCCAGGATATACAAAGAACTCAGAAAACTAAATAATAAAAAATAAAAAATAAACAATTAAAAAATGGGCTATGGAACTAAATAGAGAGTTCTCAAAAGAAGAAATACAGGTGGCATATAAACATCTAAAAAAACGTTCTGCATCCCTAGTCATCAGGGAAATGCAGATTAAAACTATGTTGAGAGCCGGGTGTGGTGGCACATGCCTTTAATCCCAGCACTCGGGAGGGTGGCAGAGGTAGGAGGATCACCGTGAGTTCGAGGCCACCCTGAGACTACATAGAGAATTCCAGGTCAGCCTGAGCTAGAGTGAGACCCTACCTTGAAAAAACCAAAAAATAAATAAATAAATAAATAAATCTCATTCCTGTCAGATTGGCTACCATCATGAAAACAAATGACCACAAATGCTGGCGAGGATGTGGAAAAGAGGAACCCTTCTACAGTGTTGGTTGGAATGCAATCTGGTCCAGCCATTGTGGAAATCAGTGTGGAGGTTCCTAAGTCAGCAAAAAACAGATCTACCATATGACTCAGCTATAGCACTCCTAGGCATATATCCTAAGGACTCGTCTCACTACCTTAGAGATACTTGCTCAACCATGTTTATTGCTGCTCTATTCACAAAAGCTGGGAAATGGAACCAGCTTAGAAGTCCCTCAACGGATGCATGGATAATGAAGATGTGGCACACTAATACAAGGGAGTTATACTCAGTGGTAAAGAAAAATGAAGTTATGAAATTTGCAGGAATGGATGGATCTGGAAAGGATTATACTTAGTGAGGTAGCCCAGGCCCAGAAAGCCAAATGTCACATGTTCTCTCTCATATGTGGATCCTAGCTACAGATGAATGGACTCCTATGTGAGTAGGAATAAAACTCAGTAACAGAGGCCAGTAAGCTAAAAAGGAGGTATAAAGGGAACAGAAAGGGAGGGAGGGGGTACTCAATAGGATGGTATTGTATACATGTAAATAAAAGGACAGACTGATGCACCTGAAAAGGCCTAAGTGAGGTCAGGGGAAGAGATTGAGTAAAGGAAAGGTGGAGGGAGGGCTAATCAAAATCTAAGAGGATATAAATAAATCATATGGAAACCTACTTTTTTGGACAATGGAACACTCAGAAGCCATAGATTGTTACTAGAAAATTTTCAGTGCCAGGGATGGGATACCTTCCAGTGAGTTGCTGGCCAGGGAGGTCCCTGATGCCCTCAAAATATTACAGGCCATTGCCAAGGCCCTTGGTTTCCCACCAGGAAGAGATGATAAGACCCTATTGCTGAAGACTCCACATAGTTGGGCTGCAAGGTCATTGAGAAACCCTGCTGGAGCTGAGTTGAGAACCTCCTCCATGTAGACCAGCTGACAGAAAGCTGGAAAAAGCTACACTGCATGCAGTTCAATGGGAGAGAGAAAAATCACCAGTGAAGATACTCAACAGTGGACACTGCAAGCCTTAAATTTGGCCAGCCAGGCCAAATGAGCCAACGGGTCCAATAGTAGCATATCTGTTATAGGGGGAAAACAACCGCTCTCTTAACTGGACAGGAAGCCCACTCCATGGGAAGGAATACATCCCCGATACTGAAAACCTTCAACAGGGGTAGTTATGTGCCCTAATGGGTGTAAACTCTGCTGCTGTCAGCCTAAATGTATATACTGAGCTCACCAAACTGCCCAGTAAGCACTTGTCTTAATGTTCATACCCATATATCAATGCTACTCTCACTTTTGGTTAGAGAACCTTCTCTTTTCAGATGGGAGTGATCTTGGGATGAGTCAGAAGCCACCATGGTGCTGAGAAGAAGTGACAGACGAGTGTGCAACACTGGAATATCTCTATCACACCTTCCAAGGCTCGGGGTCCATTGTGGAAGAGGTGGCAGAAAGAATGTAAGGGCCAAAGGAAGGGTAGAACTCCTTACAACGTGCTCCTCCAGACACAAAATGGCCTGGATATCCATGACTTCACAGTGCCTGACACTACCTACACAAGACCATCTTAATAGGAGGAAAAGATGATGACATCAAAATTGAGAGGTGAGCCGGGCGTGGTGGTGCACGCCTTTAATCCCAGCACTCGGGAAGCAGAGGTAGGAGGATCACCATGAGTTCGAGGCCACCCTGAGACTACATAGTGAATTCCAGGTTGCCTGGGCTAGAGTGAGACCCTACCTCAAAAATTGAAAAACAAAAACAAACAAAAAAATTGAGAGGGGGAGGGGATATGATGGAGAGTGGAATTTCAAAGGGGAAAGTGGGGGAAGGGAGGGAATTACCATGCGATATTGCTTACAATTATGGAAATTATCAATAAAACAAACAAACAAACAAACAAAAAAGAACCAAGGCTAAAATTCATTTGTTCTTTTCCAGAGTTACTGAGAGCTAACATGCATCAAGCACAGGGTACTCCAAGATGAAGGAATAAACCTGATGCAGACACTACCCTCCCTCCCCTAAACCGAGCCTCTACCCTTCAGGAAGTGGTTTTCCTCACTGCTTCAGGTAGGCAGGAAGGAAAATATCCTTTCTTAAGTAGTCAGAGCAATCCTGAGCCCCCTAGCCCAGGCTCTTAGCCTTGGCTACTCATAACACCTAAGGAGCTTGTGGACTATAGTTGCCAGTCCCTGGTAGTTATTAAAGCTTCCCAGGTGTTACCAACCTGCATTCTGCTGGCCAGTCAATACCTTCTCTCTCGCATTTATATGTTACAAAAGCCTGGATCTGAAGTAATCCAAAATTAGTCCAGGAGACAAGCAGCCCATTTGTTTTGAACCTTATAGAGAGCAGGTGGCACTTAGAAAAATAACCAAAATATAAGTTAAAACCATAAATCCAGTGGCAATTTAAGTGGCTTGGGAGTTCAGATCACTTTCAGCTGAAAGAAGCAAACCCAAATTTCCTTGGTTCAGATCTCAGAGGTCAGATAAGGGTGGAAGGCAGAAGGCATGAACTACCTAGTGAAAAGATTAAGCTGGATGTCTTCCAAAAGAGTCTGAAGTCTAGTCTCGGCCTCATTTTCAGCAATTGTCAACTTTTCTCCATTATCTCTTCTGACAGCTACAAACTGACAGCTCTTCATGTCACGAGGCCCAACTTCAAGTCTAACTGGAACTCCCTATAAAACAAAATACGCTGTTAAAATGGCACATGTACATCTCTAGTTAAATACAGAATTATTTGATAGCTTTACTGTAAGTCACCAAGCATCCAAAAACCAAAGTGTAACAGAACCTTATCCCACAAGGAAAAAAAATCTACTGCCTGCATGACTGAGAACTAAGGAAGCTTGTAATGGACAAACATTTGGATGAGCAAGCCCAACTTTTATCATAAACAGCACAAGATTCATGAAGGGAAACAGAGGCTTCTTGAGGCCAAAGATGCTCCCGGCTACTGAACAGATAAATACACATGTTCACGGTACAACTGGGAACCCTAGCTTGGATGGAGCCTGCAGGAGCCTGCAGTAGAATCACCCCGAGCGCTGGTTCAAACACTGACTGCTGGGCCCCAACATCACAGATTCTTTTGCCCTGGCTTAGGGACAAAATGACATGTAAATGCGACAGAGTACAATCTACATTTCTAACAAAATTCCCATGTCTCGTTCAGACAACTGGTGCTGAGGATACAGTCTGAGAAACACCATACCCTCAGGTATGAACGGTGTGGGTGATTATGACTTAGTTTAAGTGAAGAAAAGAACTCACAGTTGGTATGGGGAAAAGTAATAAGGCCTCAGCTCGATGAAAACAGAAGCAGAGGAAATCTATATCTAAATTGGGGCACAGGAATGAAGACGGAGCTCGGGGACTTACCTTGAGCTCCCAGTGATTGAATTTCCAACCTGGAGAATAGTTGTCTCGCAGGTCAACTCTGGCGCGGATGTTAACGGCGAGCAGCCGCCTTTGGTACTCATTGCACTTTGCCATCAGCGCGTTTTTCTCTTCTTCAGACAGGGCATTGGTGATGCCACAGGGAATCACCACCACCTAGAGTCCAGCCAAGGAAATGCAGACCTAAGTAATGGAGTCCTACCGTAATTATACCATCCCAGAATTAAAAGCTGCCAACACTGAAATCCTTCAACCTTATTACAACTAGGAGACACACACACAATGCAGCACCTCAGCACACCCAAGCTCACTAGGGAGAGTAGCGCCTGCGGGCTTGCTGTGCTGCAGCACACCAGAGGCTACAGAAGTGCCTTCTCAGGAGCAAAGCTTAAGAAGTCCAATCGTCTGCAGTAACCCCCAAAAGATACTACTTACTTTTTTTTTTTGGTTTTTCGAGGTAGGGTCTCACTCTAGCCCAGGCTGACCTGGAATTCACTATGGAGTCTCAGGGTGGCCTCGAACTCACAGCAATCCTCCTACCTCTGCCTCCCAAGTGCTGGGATTAAAGGCGTGCGCCACCACACCTGGCTACAACTTACATTTTTTAAAAAAATATTTTTATTTATTTGTAAGAAGGTAGAGAAAGAATGGACACACCAAGGCCTCTTGCTACTGCAAATGAACTCCAGAGCATGTGCCACTTGGTGCATCTGGCTTTATGTGGGTACTGTAGAATCGAACCTGGGCCGTGCGACTTTGCAAGCAAGTGCCTTTAACTGGTGAGCCATCCCTTCAGCCGCCAACTAACATTTTTAAAATGTATTTTCTCTACAAAGAACCTATCAAGGACACACTTGAATTTCAAAGCTTACCAAAGCAGCCATTCATCCCTCCTCCCCTCCTCTGGCTCACTCTTCTTTGGCCTATGAGGCTCTTTCTTTCCGGATTCATGTTTGCTCTTGGCATGGTATGCAACAAGGTCCTTTTGGAATTTCTCCTTGGCTGATTGCTCTGACCACATCTGTATCCCGCCCTGACAACCTTTCTCAAGGTAGGGTCTTACTCTAACCCAGGCTGACCTGGCACTCATTCTGTGGTCCTCAAACTCAATGATCCTCCTACCACTGCTTCCAGAGTTCTGGGATTAAAGGCGTCAGCCACCACACCTGGCTCCTGTTTTCCTTTTTTAAAAAATATCTTATTTAGCCGGGCATGGTGGTACACACCTTTAATCCCAGCACTTGGGAGGTAGAGGTAGGAGGATTGCTGTGAATTCGAGGCTACCCTGAGACTACATAGTGAATTCCAGGTCAGCCTGAACTAGAGTGAGACCCTACCTCGAAAATACAAAACAAAAAATAAAATATCTTATTTATTTTGAGAAAGAGGCAGATAGAAAGAGAATGGGCAAGCAAGGGTCTCTAGCCACTGCAAACGAACTCCAGATGCATGTGCTACCTTGTGCATCTGGCTTCGGTGGGTACTCAGGAATTGAACCATGGTGCTAAGGTTCGCAGGCAAACGCCTTAAGTGCTAAGCCATCTCTCCAGCCCTCCGGCCCCTTTTTCTGTTTTGTAGTATTCTCAATGGATTGGCCCAGTGTTCCACTTTGGTCTTGAGGTAATGGTCAGAGCAAAGCAGGAAGGAAACAGGTGGTGTGTTTTGCACCCGGCTGTTTTCCTTCACTTTCCTATTACCTTTGGAAGAACATAATTCTTCCTTTCCCTGTCACTTTTTGGATTTTCCTTTGCAGACACGGTCTTCTATCTCTAAACGCTTGTTAAAGAACACAGTAAAACTGACAAAAGAGTCTAGATATTTCTTCTTGAAGTCTTCCCAACAGATGTGCATGAAGAAGGCATACAGGGACATTTTGCCCTGCAGTTTGTTGGGGGCACCTGTAGCCATAAGGACAGAGTGGCATCTACCTGGTGTGAGCTAGCTTTCAGAGTCCTGCTTTCAGTCATGTCCAACAGAGCTGCTTCCTCCCCAGGGCTCTGGCATGAACTGGCTCACTCAATCCTCAGGCTGTTTGCCAATACCTAAGTCTTAATATATATTGACCAGTGTGATGTCTAATCTATATATAACATGTACTAGTCACATATTACTAACAAACAGTGTGTGCATTTTCATTTACCCTACTGTATTTCATTTAATCTTAATACAGCTTAGCCTGTGTGACTTCTAATACATATTTAACAGGCAGTAGTTACATTTTACTATAGCTTATGTGAAATGCACTTTCATCTGACCTACTAAATTTTCACACAACTCAACCTGTGTGATTTCTAATCTATAAATAACATGTATTTGTTATATATTACCTACACTAAATGCTTTTTCATTTGACCTACTATATTTTATTTAATCTTAACACAACTCTATGTAATTTCTAATCTATATAACATGTACAAATTATATTTTACTTATACTACATGCATTTAAAATTTTTAAATACTGTATTTTTAATTTTTTAAAAATTTTATTTATGAGAAGTGAGGATAGATAAAAGAGAATGGGCATGCCAGGGCCCTCAGTCACTGAAAACGAACTCCAGATGCATGTGCCACCTTGTGCATCTGGCTTACATGGGTCCTGGGGCATCAGACCTGAGTCCTTTGGCTTTGCAGGCAAATGCCTTAACCATTAAGCCATCTCTCCAGCCCAAAATATTTATTTATTTGAGAGGGGAGGGAATAATGGATATACCAGGGCCTCTAGGTGCTACAAACGAACTCCAGATGCATGCATCACCTAGCTGAATCTGGCTTACATGGGTCCTAAGGAATCAAATCTAGGTTCTTATGCTTTGCAGGCAAGTGCCTTAACCACTAAAAAATCTCTTTCAGCCCTTACATATTGCATTTTAATTTGATTTACTATATTTCATTCAAGCAATCACAAATCATTGCACAGAAATTATTTCTAAAGAAATTTTATACAAAGTAGCTTGAAGAATTCTAAAATCCAAGAAATAATAAATAATATAAACATACACTCAGTTACAGCATACAGAGGTCTAAGCTGTGTTCTATACTGTTTCTATTATCTGAGGATTCTACCTTTTAAATTTTCCTTTAGAAAACATAAAAGAAAGATTTTCTTTACCTGAACACAGGCTACACGGGGTGGCAATACTAAGCCCATGTTGTCCCCATGAACCATGATCATAACACCAATAGTTCGAGTTGTCAGGCCCCAGGAGCACTGATAGGCAAACTGCTTCTCTCCTGGTGTCTTTGGATCTTCAAAAACAATTTCACACATTTTGGAAAAATTCTGACCTAAATGATGTGATGTTCCTCCCTAAAAAAAGGAAATGTAGACTTTAACAAATTTATTATGCCTTTGAAAACAACTGCTACATGCTTTAAAATGCCTTTACATGTACTGTACCCACTTCCCCATTAAATAAGGTTTAACATATAATTGACATAACAAAATACCAGAATTAGTAAAACCCTATTGTACAATCACTTTGCTCTGGGCAGCCCTGCTCAACAGGAATATTGCTATGTACAACATTTTGAAAGGAGCCCATGCTTTGGTAATTAAAGATAAAAATCCTGACTTTTAGCCGGGTGTGGTGACACACACCTTTAATCCCAGCACTTGGGAGGCAGAGGTAGGAGTAGATCACTATGAGTTCAAGGCGGCTACCCTGAGACTACATAGTGAATTCCAGGTCAGCCTGAGCCAGAATGAGGCCCTACCTGGAAAAACAAAAACAAACAAACAAACAAACAAACAAAAAAAATCCTGACTTTGGAGATGTAGAGGAACAGGCCAGATGTGCTAAACTTAGAATGCAGCCTAGAAAGCACATTGGGTACTTGTTTTGTTACTCACTTTGGGTCAACATATTAAAGTGGCAACAGGCAGACATTGCATAATGTTTAAATTAGGCCAAACTTACTTCCTCAAGAATTTATCATTTCTTTATAATGAAAACTTCTAACATATTTGTGTAATTTAAATCTACAGTTACCCTACTATACACTAGAACTTTCTCTTACTCCCCAGCACTCTCCACAGCCTCTGGCAACCACCACTCTACTCTAAATTTCTGTAAGATCAACGTTAGAGTTCACATATGAGTAAACCCCTGTGGTAAACTTAGCACAATGACCGATGTTACTGCAATGAGAGGAAGTCACTCTCCACTGTGTTATTGTAAACAATTTTCTTTATTCACCAATGGGCCCTGACACTGTTTCCATTTCTTGGCTGTAGTGCTGCAATGAACAGAGGACTACAGATGTCTCTTCAACATACTGACTACATTCCGTTTGGATAGACCCAGGAGTGGCACTGCTGGGACATATGACAACTGCTCTACTTCTAATTTGAGGAACTTCAGTCATGTTTTCCATAATGGCTGTCCTAAATATTTTAGTATGAGCCTCCTTTTCTCTGATGACATTAGAGACTGCGTTCCGTTGCCCCTAAGCCAAGCAGCGGCACTGACTAATACCTGGATAGCTCGTCCACTTGCGGATATGAATGCTTCCACGGTGGTTGTATAGTCTCCTCCTGCAAACTTCTCCTTTTCTGTCTTTCTTCCTCTCACAACAGGAATTGCCAGGAGCTCTTCATATACCCGAGCATACAGCTCAAGTATCTGCATGACCTGTAACAGCACGTTATGTGTAGTTATGTGTAGAGCATGCTTCTTATCACATGTCTCTAAATTTACATCTGAAACATACTCTGATGGGAAAAAATAGAGAGAGGCCAAAGAAAGAAAAAGAAAAAGCTGGGCTTAGTGGCGCACCCTTTAATCCCAGCACTTGGGAGGCAGAGGTAGGAGGATCACTGAGAGTTCGAGGCCTCCCTGAGACCATATAGTGAATTCCAGGTCAGCCTGGACCACAGTGAGACTCTACCTTGAAAAACCAAAAAAAAAAAAAGAGAGAGAAAAGCCTGGAGAGATGGCTCAGTGGTCAAAGCATTCTCTCTTTCTACCTCTCTCTGCTTGCAAATAAATAAATGAATAAAATTATACATTTATACATACATACATACATTCATACATACATGGAAGGTTATACATCCAGTGTGAGATTTAAGGAAGATATCCAACAAAAAAGTAGTACGAGGTTAAAAATTCTGAAGTGTGTGTAATGGCAATGCATGTGCCATGGCATATGTGGGGGTCTGAGGACAACTTCAGGGCATATAACCTCTCTTTCCATTGTTTTAAGACGGGGTCTCACTTGCTTTTTTGTCTTTGCACCAGTCTAGCTGGCCATGAGCTTCCAGATTCTTCTGGCTCTGCCTTGCATTTCTGGAGGTCATTTGGGATCAACAGGTTACCACTTTGCATCTGGTTTTATATAGGTGTTGGGGAATTGAGTTCCTGCCAGTAGACTTGCAAGCAAGTACCTTTAACCATTGAGCATCTCCCTAGCCTCCCACTGTTTTAAAATGTAATTTTAGAATGTAAGAGAAAAATGCTTATGAGATACATACAGTGGTCAGAATAGAAAAATCTCTTAAACTATTAAATTTTAACCATGTGACTACTTTTTTCTATACATTACAGTTCAAAAATACTTTCAAATAAAAAATTTTAAATAGCACATATCATTTACTAGTAAAGTTATAATGAGTGGTTTTTAAAAATCTATGTGCATTTGAATTAACCTGATTTCTTAAAACAGGTATTATGGCCGGGCGTGGTGGCGCACACCTTTAATCCCAACACTCGGGAGGCAGAGGTAGGGAGATCACTATGAGTTCAAGACCACCCTGAGACTACATAGTGAATTCCAGGTCAGCTCTGAGGTAGAGCGAGACCCTACCTCAGAAAACAAACAAACAAACAAACAAACAAAAAGCAGATATTACATAAATTAAGCAACAAAATAAAAACAGCCAAGTCGGGTATGGCGGCACTTGCTTTTAATCCCAGCACTTGGGAGGCAGAGGTAAGAGGATCGCTGTGAGTTCGAGGCCACCCTGAGAATACAGAGTGAATTCCAGGTCAGCCGAGCTACAGTGAGAAGCTACCTCAAAAATAATAATAATAATAATAATAATAATAAAATAAATAAATAAATAAAAACAACAAAGCCTGAACAAAGCAGAGAATATAAACAAAATGGAAGACAACTTTTCATACCTCTTCTGCTGCCTCCTCAAAGGTGGCGAAAGCACTGTGCCCTTCCTGCCAGAGGAACTCACGGGTACGGAGGAAAGGCTGTGGGTGCTTGAACTCCCAACGCTGCCGGAAGCAAGGATGCAGGTAACCGTTAGAGAAAGTTTTTTATTAACAACCTTACATGTTAACCAAAAATCCTAACTGTTCTTCAAAACACTTCAAAAGTGCTTCCTTCCTCAGTCCCTCAGATAGAAAAGGTTAAGCACAGCATGCTCTTTTAAAAAGAATAAAGCCAGTGACAACAGACTCCAAAGCAGCATGGATACCTACCACCACATTGCACCACTGATTGAGCCTGATGGGCAGGTCTCTGTGTGACTGCACCCATTTTGCATATGCAGGATATATTACTGGAAGACAAAAAAACATGGTCAGTTATTCAAGGCTTACTTTTTCCTTTAGGGCTAACAAGAGTTAAACCAGCAGCAGAATTAACAGGAATTTAAATGTGTGTTTGTGTGACTATGCTTCCAGTGTCTGTAATAGTTAATGAATGATAGGATATGACTTAAAGGTGTATAAATCTCTCCAGTTTGATCATTCTTGATACTCTTCATGTCCTGCACGCAGGCACTGACTGCGTTCATGTTTTTGCAAACACTAGTGCATGACATGCCCTATGTTCAACTTTTGCTCTTGTTACTCTGTTCAGTTCTCACCTCAGACTCATAAAGTAGATGCCATTATCAACTTTAAGGAGGGAAAGTGATCCCTGAATCTAGCAGGTGAGCATGAGAAATGGAGTCTTACAGTTGCTGATGAGTCTACCCACTGCAGGAAGCCTGTAGTCCACTCACAACCTACGACTAGTAAAGCAGAACCACTGATCTTGTATGAGGGAAATAGTATCATAATTTTAATACGCAAATACAAGAGAATCACTAGAAGTATCGAATACAGATAAATGCTTGAAGGTGGACAATCACCTTAAAGAACATTATCAAGCCCAAAGTCTCAAAATTCTCAGTGGTATTCTCATTTATAGTAACTTTAGGAAAACAATTTTCAGAGATCTTTCTTAAGTGGAAAGTGAAGAAAAAGAGAGCTGTCTTCACCTTTCCCATGGTATCATTCTGAGAATAATATACCATGATGCAAAGGACAGGACTCCACAAACTCTACAGGAATGTAACTCTAAGTTGGTAGAAAAAAGTAACAAAATTTATAAACACAGCATGTTTGCAATTTATAATCAACCTCCAAAAGAAAAAGTATTCTAAATGTACGGCTGGAGAGAAAACTCAGTGTGGTTAAAGGCGCTTGCGTGCAAAGCCTGAGGGACCCGGTTGATTCTCTAGTACCCATGTAAAGCCAATTACACAAAGCGACACATGCATTCAGAGTTCATCTGTAGTGGTGAGAGGCCCTGGAGTGCCCATTCTTTTTCTCTCTCTCTCCCTCCCTCTCCTTGCAAATAAATAAGAATATGAAAAAAAAATTATCCCAATGAATCCCTGAAAGGCTCAAAAACTTACAGAAAAAATTTAAAAATGAGTGTTTAAACAAGAAAAATCTATGTCCTAGTGATCAATAGCTCTGTAATAAATACAGTTGAATATGCAAAATTCTGTAACTTAAGTTTACATTCAGCCTTTATTACCATTTATTAACTCTGATTCTGTCTAGAATACAATGAGCACAAAAACCGATGCTCTAAAAGGCTCCACTTCAGTGAGCTCTCGGGGTTCCAAGGCCAGCTCTCACCTGTTTCACTAGTGGGACGGATGGCAATTGGTTCTGCCAAATCTGTTTTGCCAGATCTTGTAACCCAAGCAACCTAGTAAGATAAAAATAAATTTTCACATATTTTAATGGTATTTTAGAATAGTATAAAACCTCCTTTATTTCAGTTTTTCTCAGTATCAATTAAAACGAGTTAAAACAGTGCTGTTGTGACTGTGAGGAAAAGTATAAAAATGGCTCCACATTTCTGCTCATTCATATATTATTGAAAATAAAAAAAGCAGGTTAACTTACCTCTGGGGCAAAGTCAGCTATGTGATCCTTCTCTTTCTCTAAGGCACCTTGGGACACAAATATGGGGAAATAGCAGTTTTCAACACCAAGTTTCTTGATCTCAGCATCAAAAAAGTCCTTAATGGATTCCCAAATGGAATACGACCAGGGGCGAAGAATATAGCAGCCACTTATATCATAGTATTCAATCATCTCTGACTTTGTGATGACCTTTAAGAGAGAAAAAGCATCCGCAGAGCTTAAGCTGAACCAAAATTCTAGTACAAATAGCAAGTATATGTGGTAACCAGAACTCCAATCTGGAGGCTTCTCCCCGCCGCCATATACATACGCATATACCATAAATCAAATCAAATGATAATGTATACCTCATAGGCTACTTTCTGATTCAAGAATATGTGACTAAGCTTTGAAAACTATAGCCTGTTGAAAGGCTATGGTATTCCAAAGAAAAAATAAGGTATTTTTTCCTTTCTTTTCGTGTTGTAGGGATCATCAAACCCAGGGCCTTGGGTATGCAAGGCAACTTCCGTGACTGAGCTACAACCACAGCCTTCTTTTATCTTTCAAATTTTATTTATTTATTTAATGTATTGGGAGGGAGGGAGGATCGGCATGCCAAGGCCTATAGGCATGGCAAGTGAATTCCAGTTTGTGTATGTGGCTTTATATGGGTACGGGGGAATCAAACCCAGGCCTTTATGCTTTGCAAGCAAGTGCCTTTAACTGCTGAGCCATCTCTCCGGCTGCCCCCTTCTTTTAGGTTTAACTTTTATTTTGAGACAGAGTCTCACAATGCAGCCCAGCTGGCCTGGAACTTACACCCCCACCTCAGTCTCCTGGGTGCCAGGACTGCAGTTGTGTAGCGCCATGATACCTGTGCCACATGACTATAAAGGTTACTAGTAACTTTCCACCTGGGCCTTAGACTTAATTCTAAACATGAGGAGCAGGTGCAAGCATACTCACTTGGGAATACCATTCGGCAAGATTTTCTTCTTTTTTTGCTTCAAGCCCCAACCTGCCATTAGAAAGAAAATATGAATCCCTCACTCAGCAATGCTTTCCAACTGTGCCACAGTCAGTTATCTGCGGCTGTCACAACGCATCAAAGACAAAGTCGCCTATACATAACAGTAGCTTACATGGCTCATGGTACTGGGGGCTAGGAAGTCCAGTAGCTTGATGCCAACATTGGTATTGGCCCTCTTGAGGCATTACTTGGTGAAGGGCATGACCTGGCAACACATGGGAAGGCTGCTAGCACTGACCTCTCTCTTTCTTTTTTTAATTTTCATTAATGCCAGTGTGAGACCTACCTTCATAACCAGGGCTAATCCTCACCATCTTTCCCAAGGGGCTACCTTCAGATACTGTTAATCCCATACTATTGTGGCGGGGGGGGGGGGGACTGGAAAGGAAAGAGGCAGGGACAAAAAGAAATATCCACAATTCAGCAAACTCTGGGCTCATGCTCCACATAGAAAGATTTCTTGGTAGCTATGAAAAGCACTGGCTTCAAGTGTTAACGTATGTGCACTCATATTCTTCTTCCACTGTGCAAAGCCCAGCCCTTCCACAGCACTCAGAAGGTCGGGAAAGATGATCTACTCTCTGCAGTCTTCTATAATCTTTACTGACCACCAAGTCAATATGCAGAGACAGCAGCTGTGTATCTCCTATAGAGACGTGTGCACAGTGATGTGAGAGGCAACAAATCTGAAACGCAGCTACGCAAATCTCAAACCAAATGTCCCAAGTATAGCATTATTTTTTTCCCTTAGCTATGAAAGGAAACCTGTCACAAACCTCAATCTACTTTTGTGATAGGGATTTAGACAGGAGAATTACACTATGAAAACATATTGCAAAATCCCCCAAAGGACATATAACCCAGCCTTGTCTTCATATTTAGTTTACCATTTTCAAAATCCTACTGGAAATGAAGTTCTTATTTAGTCCTATGAAAAACTACAAACTAATGTATAGTTAGGTTAGCAACTGTTAAAAGAGACTTTAGTGTACATGTTGAACCCTGACCCAGTATGCTTGGGTCACAAGGGCTTCCGGTTTCGGAGCTTCCTGAAGGCTACAAGATTTGCAGAGACTTTAGCAGCTAAACACTCTTGGTCAGCTTTTCAGATTAACAATGCGTAGCAGTGGCAGAAGGAACTCAAAGGGCGGGTATGGTGACGCACGCCTTTAATCCCAGCACTCAGGAGGCAGAGGTAGGAGGACTGCAGTGAGTTTGAGGCCACCATGAGATTGCATACTGAATTCCAGGCCAGCCTGGGCTAGAGTGAGACCCTACCCCCCCCAAAAAAAAATCAAAAAAAAAAAAAAAACAACTCAAAAGATGGCACAGGAAATTCTTATATCCTGAAATTGTTAAACCAAACAAATGAAATATGTCACCCATTTTAAAAGTTAAACAGCCTGAAAATCCACAAAAGTTAACTGCTGATGTTCTAGTGTTAGCATTTTGCCTTAATGACAGCAGCCAACCAACAAGTTATTTAACATTTTATGTATTGATGGGGCGGGGGGGTGGGGGCAGAGAAAGAATGGGTATGCCAGGGTCTCCAGCCACTGTAAATGAACTCCAGATGCATGTACCACCTCGTGCATCCAGCTTACATAGGTACTGGAGAATTGAACCTGGGTCCTTAGGTTTCACAGGCAAGTGCCTTAACCGCCAGGCCATCTCTCCAGCCGCAAACATATTCGTAGAATTAAATGAAGCCTCACTTCATACAAAGTCTGAGCTTTATTACCTGGTCTGCTTCTTCGGCCCCTGTCCTTCTCCGGCTCCACTTGGTGACAGCCCGCTCCCTTGGCTTTTAGAAGAGTCTTTCCCTTGGCCCTCATTTTGTTTCTGAGGCTTATTCTGCTTTTCAGATTTATTTTCTTTTTCTTTCCTCTTCTTGTCTCTGTCCTCGGCCCCAGTGGCAGTCACAGGCTTGTACTCTACTCCTGTCAGATCCTGGTACTGTGCCTTCAGCTGCAGCAGTTCTTGAACAGCTGCATCTACCTGAGCCTTCGGTTCAGCAAAACAACAAAAAGAAAAGATGGCATTTAATAGAAATCACTACTAGTCTGGGTTCAATTCCCCAGTACCTACATAAAGCCTGAAGCACAAAGTAGGGCATGTGTATAGAGGTCATAGGCATTCCATTGACAAGAAGCCCTGGCACAACCATACACACACTCACAAATGTATCAGTGAATGAATGAATGAAAATCAGAGGCTATTAAGTAGGGAAAGAACTTCACAAGAGAACTAGAAAATATTTGAGACACACATGGTTATTTAATGAAATAAAAGTAAAATTCAGTTCCTCAGTTACACAGCCTCACTTTAACTGCTCATGTAGATACATGTGGCTAATGACTACTGCTCTGGAGAGAACTGTTAAAAAGCCAAAAGCTCTAAGGAAAAAGCCATTAAAATTACCTAAGTAGAACATTCACAATTATAAAGAGGCCAACAGTCAAGCTTCTATATTACTGGCTTACACTTCAAAGCCTGTGATAACTTACTCTCTTTGTCACCAATAAGTCTATACTCAAAAAAAAATTTCCCCTTCATAACCAGTCATGGTGACTCATGCCTTTAATCCTCTGCCTCAAAAAGACCAAAAAAAGAAAGAAAAGGGAAAAGAAAAATCCCACTCCTGCCAGGTAGGTATGGTAGTATACACCCATAACCCTGTCTCCAGGAGGTTCAAGGCCAGAGGATCCTGAATCTGAGGCCAGCACAAGCCCTCTGCATATAAATATGACAGAATGAACACAAACTAAACCCAAGCTCAAAATAACCAGCTATTCGTGAGTGACAGAACAAATCAAACAAGAGTCACGATTCTGTCGTGCTGGGCCATACTGGGTCTCGGTCTTTGTACTCTAGACCTCATAGACTAAAGGAAAGCAGGAGATTTCCCAACTGCGCTGGCACGCACCTGTAATCTCACACATGGAAGTGGAGCCAGAAGATGGCAGGTGTGAGGGCAGCCTGGAATATACAGTGAGACTGGCTCACTAAAACAGGAAAAACAAACTAGAGATTATGAATGTAATTGTCATGGTTTATTATGTACACTTATGGATGTTGTCAATTATCAGTTTAAAAAAAAGAGTGAAACAGAAATTTTAACTTAAAATTTTTCAATACAGTATCTGTGGTGGTATGAATTAGATGTCTCCCAGAAACTCAAGTGTTCTGAATGTTTGGTTCCCAGATGATGGAAACTGAACACTTGCTGGAGGCGGTGTGTTGGTTGACATGGGCTTATGCGCGTTATAGCCAGCTTCCCCTGTGTTTGGCACACTCTCAATCTGCAGTGTTCCACCTGCTGTGGCAGAAGTGATGTCAGCCTCAGCTCATGCCATCCTTTCCCCTGCCTTTGCTGAGTTTCCCCTCTAGCCTGTAAGCAAAAATAAACCCTTTCCTCTCATAAGCTGCTTTTGGTTAGGTGCTTTGTGCCAGCAAAGAAGAGTAATGGCATGTGACGATATGCAGTTGAGGGAAGAAAGAACTGGTAAAGTTTCTCTGGCAGGCAAGTCAAAACAGACAAGACATAAACTGAGTAGAAGTTAGCAGAGTCCTATGTAGGCAAAAAGTGTTCCATGCAAAGAAATGTTAAACAAAACCAGAGTGCCACACTGACCTTGGAGGCTTTCTCAGCCTTTAGTTTTCGAACAGCTTCTCCTTGACAAGCCACCTTGTCAAAAAGTGCTTTGGCTTCCGGTGTCTCTGGCCCAGCAGAGTCAGACCTGCTGACAGGGCCTGACCCTGACCCCTGAGATGATGGGGGCTGACCAGGTATGTATTCCTTCCCAGTTTTTTCTTTGTACTCAGCCTTCAGGGACAGCAAGCACTCTACAGCTTCATTTACTTTAGCCTGAAGTAAAAGAGGAAGAGATAGTATTTCCTGAAATTTGTGAATATTTCAATGTTAATTACCAGCAATATACAGTCATCCTTCTTCAGTAACAGATCCAACCACTCAAGATCAAAAACATTTAAAAACAGCTGGGTGTTAATCCCAGCCCTAGGGAGGCAGAGGTAGGAAGATCGCTGTGAGTTCGAGGCCACCCTGAGACTACATAGTGAATTCCAGGTCAGCCTAGGCTAGAGTGAGACCCTACCTTGAAAAACATTTGAAAACAAGGGCATCTTAATACGTGAAATAAATCAATGAATGTATACATATTGGTAAGGAAAAAGACAGGCCCAGAGTGACAATTCATTTGTAAAACTTTTCAAATCATGAGCGGAATAAACACGCCTGCTACATCCAAAGATTTATGGGAAGCCGGGTGTAGTGACACACGAGTTTGATCCCAGCACTTGGGAGGCAGAGGTAGGAGGATTGCCCTGAGTTCAAGGGTACCCTGAGACTACAGAATGAATTCCAGATCAGCCTGGGCTAGAGCTAGACTATCTCAAAACAAACAAAAAACAAACAAACCCCGAGATTTATGGGGGGAGGCTTAAATTTGTACTAAAATAGGAGTTTTCCTTAACATTGTTCCAAAAACAGTACAACTACTTACATTATTATAATCAGGACTGTAAGTCCTCAAGAATGGATTCTAAGTATATTGAATATACAGAAGGATATGTGAAGACAATATGGGAATACTCTGCTATTTTCTATAGCCTTGGGAACCCCCTTGTTTTGGCATCTAAGATGGTCTTGGAACCACCCTTCCACAGCTCCTAAAATTTACAATAGGAAAAGTGGGTTCAAGCTTTAAACTCTGCACTCATGTATATTTCAATCTCTGAGACCTCACAGGAACATAATGAGAAACACCCTCACCCAAGGAGACACCGGTCAGCACAGGCGGGAAGCCACAAGCAAGTCTTACTAGTGACAACTCAAGGCACTGGGTGAAATGGAAGTAGTAGCTCCTCCACCCCGCCCCACCCCATCACACTCCGCCCTGAAGGGTGGAGGAGCCAACCGCAGAGAATGCAGGGGAGTGCTGACACTGCACTGCTCTTCTCTGGCTACTTTCTTTATCTGCTTATTGACTTATGTCCTATCAGGTCCTGGCAGGAGGGAACCGATGTAAGAAGAGAAGCTAAGTGTAGTAGCACACACCTGTGATTCTAACATTTGGGAGGTAGAGACAGGAGGATCCTGAGTTCAAGGCCAGCCTGGGCTACACAGTGTGAGTTTGAGGCCAAAGTGTGTTATATGGCAAGACTCTTAACTTATTAAAAAGAAAAAAAAAAAAAAAGAGGAGGGATGTACCAAGAGATGATTCCGGAAAGTTGTCTCCCAATCTGATCTCATTGCCATCACCCCCACTTCCCCATCCTTTTTTTTAAAAAAAAAAAAAGATTTAAGTTACACAATAGAATCTACCTTTTAGGGGAAAAAAGGGTCAGAGTTAATCAATGGAGGAAAGAGAATGAGAAGGGGAAGGGATGGGGGAAGGGGTCCATCAGTTACAAATGCAAATACAAAGAAAAAAGGGACTCTTAATAAACAGCTCTACAAAAACATGATCTGTAAGAAGTTACAATTTGCACTATAAAAAGCATTCACTAGAGTTTGAAATAAGTTTTTAGCACGCCTTTAATCCCAGCACTTGGGAGACAGAGGTAGGAGGATCACCGTGAGTTCAAGGCCACCCTGAGAATAGTTAATTCCAGGTCAGTCTGGACCAGAGTGAGACCCTACCTCGAAAAAAAAAAAAAATGTTTTCACATGGGGGAAAAAACCTTGTTTGGCAGTATCATTTGAAATATAATAAAGGGTAAAACAAATCATCATACTATTGAGTAAGATACTCTAGAGAGATTGTGTGTGTGTATTCCAACATAGTCAAACCTCACTAGTGTCTGTGCAATGGTAAATTAGAATATACTTAAAAGAGCCAGCTGTGCTATAGCACACGCCTTCACTCCCAGCAATCAGAAAGCTCTCTGTGAGTTTCAGGCCAGCCCAGAAGTACAGAG
Source organism: Dipus sagitta (assembly GCA_036346955.1). NCBI lineage: Eukaryota > Metazoa > Chordata > Mammalia > Rodentia > Dipodidae > Dipus > Dipus sagitta. Next base: position 319,890,672 of record CM070770.1, read on the forward strand.
TAAGGTCAGCCTATACTAGAGGGAGACTGCCTCAAAAACAAAGTACTTAGGGGCTGGAGAGATACCTTAGTGGTTAAGGCGCTTGCCTGCAAAGCCAAAGGACCTCGGTTCAATTCCCCAGTACCAACGTAAACCATATGCACAAGGTGGTGCATGCATGTGGATTTCATCTGAAGTGGCTGGAATCCATGGCGCGCCCATTCGCGCGCGTGCTCTCTCTCTCACTTTGCCTCTTTCTCTCTCTCAAATAAATAAATAAAAATATTTTTTTTAAAAAGTACTTAGCTGGGCGTGGTGGTGCACGCCTTTAATCCCAGCACACGGGAGGCAGAGGTAGGAGGATTGCCATGAGTTCAAGGCCAGCCTGAGAATACATAGTGAATTCCAAGTCAGCCTGAGTTAAGAGTGAAAACTTACCTTGAAAAACAAACCAACAACAAAAAAACTTGTGGCGGTTTGATTCAAGGTGTCCCTCATAAACTTAAGGTGTTCCGAAAGCTAGGTTCCCAGCTGATGGAGATTTGGGAATTAACACCCCCAAGAGGCAGTATATTGTTGGGAGCAGGCTTATGGGTATTATAGCCAGTTTCCCCTTGACAGTGTTTGGCACACTCTCCTGTTGTTATTGTCCACCTGATGTAGGTCAGGGGGTGAGGTCCACCCTCTACTCATATCACCGTTTTCCCCTGCCATCATGGAGCTTCCCCCTCGGGCCTGTTAGCCAAAATAAACCTCTTTTTCCCAGAAGCTGCTCTTGGTTGGGTGATTTCTACCAGCAATGCGAACCTGACTGCAACAGTAAAGTGGTACCAAGGACTGGGATTGCTGCCAGACACCTGACTGTGTGGTTTTGGCCTTTTGGAGCTGATTTTCAAGAGGAATGTGGAAGGATTTGAAACCTTGGCCTAAGAGATGCCTTGCAGTGCTGTAAGTACAGCATAATAGACTATTCTGGTCAGCGTTGAAAGGCCTGAATGCAGTAAGAACTATGGACTGTGAGGTTTGGCTTATGAGGGTGAGAAAGACCTTTGCCTGGACGGGGCTAGCAGTTTGTGTGAGAAGCTTGCCTGGGTCCTGAGAAGTTGTGCAGGGTTGCTTTGCATAGAAATGAACTGGTGTGAGCAGAGGGATATGGCACAGAAAAAAAAAAAAAAATCTTTGGGCCTAAACTGCTGCCCACTCACCTGCAAATTGTTTGAGAGATTACAACCATTAAGATTGGGCCAGCTGACCTACACTGGGGTGAATGTAGACTTTCCTGAAGGGGCCTGAGTACTCAAGGAGTGTCCTGTTCTTCAAAGTCTGCTTTATTCCCCCCTGGATTAACAAATTGGCACCCTACCTGGTATATCATGGAGTATAAGAAATGCAGGAACGAGAGCCGGGCATGGTGAAGCATGCCTTTAATACCAGCACTCAGGAGGCAGAGGTGGGAGGATCACTGTGAGTTCAAGGCCACCCTGAGAATTCCAGGTCAGCCTGGGCTACAGTGAGACCCTACCTCGAAAAACAAAACAAAAAAATTAAAAATGCAGGAAAGAGAGGGTCATTAAGTTTGCAACACGGTCTTGTGTTTTGGAAATGGCCATGGGCAGTGTGAAGCAGGTTTTGATAGTTGCCTGCATGGAGACTCCATGGGGCCATGAGGATGAACCGGGGATTGCAATGGAAACCTAGTGGAGATGCTGGGACCACGAGATGGTCGCTAAGGAAAGCTTTTCCAGGACTGTGAGTAGCCTAGCTGGAGGGGCAGAATTGGAATGCCAGAGACTTGTTGGTTAGGGTTATTGGACTTGGAGATTTGTCACTGGCTAGAGTTGTTGGACTTGGAGCTACAGAGTTTGGTGTTTGCTCTGTTTAAATCATGTATTGCTTAAATATTTCTTTGCTGTGCACAATGCCATCTTTTGCAGTGTGAGTGTTTATTATGTGCCATTATGGGTTTTGGGTGGGGGGATTTTTTTGGTATTATGGCTCAGTTAAAAGATCTTGGACAATTATGGGGAATGTATGAACATCACTGGAATTGATAAGAACTATGGAAACTTTTAAAGTTAGATGAATGTACTGCATTTTATATCATGTATGGTTATCAGTTTATGGGGGCCAGGGGCGGAATGTGGTGGTTTGATTCAGGTGTCCCCCATAAACTTAGGTGTTCTGAATGCTAGGTTCCCAGCTGATGGAGATTTGGCAATTAACACCCCTAGGAGGCAGTGTATTGTTGGGGGCGGGCTTATGGGTGTTATAGCCAGTGTCCCCTTGCCAATCTTTGGCACACTCTCCTGTTCCTGTTGTCCACCTTATGTGGGCCAGGGGGTGATGTCCACCCTCTGCTCATGCCATCGTTTTCCCTGTCATCATGGAGCCTCCTTGAGTCTGTAAGCCAAAATAAACCTCTTTTTCCCACAAGCTGCTCTTGGTTGGGTGATCTCTACCACCAATGCGAACCGTACTGCAACAGTACTTAAAGATTCTTGAAAGAAATGAGAATTACAAATGAAAAAACAGACAATTAACACCACATCAAGGTGTATTTACTCTGTGCCAGACGGTATGCTAAGTGTTTTACATGGATCGTCTCACTTTAGTTCTCAAACAGCCTGTATGTATGTATGTATGTTCTATGAAAGATGCAAAGCTTAGAAAGACTGAGGGCTTTATCCAAAGCCACACAGTAAGTGGCAGTGCAGTGACAATGATTATAGTCTCACAGCACTTGAAGGCACGAGACGACATGCCATGAAAACTGCTTTCCAGAGGTCACTCTGAATGTGTCTCCGACAATACGTAGTGCATAACTACAGAAGAGGAAAGCCTACTTTTTCTAGAGTAAAAGGAACTTGCAAGGGGAAACTGTGCTATTCAGCACAAAATTACACTACAGCAGAAGCTTAAAATGTCAAGCTCTTTTGAAAAAACACTTTCAGGCTGGAGAGAGCTTAGTGGTTAAGATGCTTACCTGCAAAGCCAACAGACCCATGTAAGCCAGATGTACAAAGTGGGGCATGCATCTGGAGTTTGTTTGCAGCCGCTAGAGAACCTGGTGCACCCACTCTCTATCTGCCTCTTTCTCTTTCTCTCTCTCTCAAAATAAATTAATTAAAAACAAAAACATTTTCAATTTATTTGTGTGTGTGTGTGTGTATGTGCACACCAGGTCTCTTGCTGCTTGCTGAAAAGGATGAACACCCATCTGGTTTGACGCGGGAAGCTGGAGATCGGAACCTTGGCTGCCACTAACCCTTTTTTCTCCCTGCCCTCCAAACATTGAGTTCCTAATGGAAAGGACTTATAAATGTGTCTACCACAGGTGTGATGTAGCTCGATAAGGAAGAAAACAGCCCACTAAGACTTCAGTAAAGGTTTCAGATTGGAATCTGAGGAGTGTACAAGTGATCTTAATCATAACTCAAAGTTGGGAGGTAGGAAAAATGGGAAAGAACTAATTACCTGGTTAGATTTAGAGTGAAACATACTCCAAGAGCTATTTTTGAAGCAGCCACTAGATGGAAGCATTTTTCCGTGGAGAAAGGTGGGGACAAAAAGGAAACTATAAATCCCTTTGCAATTTAAATTCTAACACAACTTTTCAAATTGGCCTAGACACCTCACCTCTCAATGGTAATTTTTTGAGGATCACAGGGGCAGGCAGATAGAAAATGAGCACGCCAGGGCCTTCAGCCACTACAAACGAACTCCAGACACATGTGCTACCTCGTGCATCTGGCTCATGTAAATCCTGGGGAATTGAACCTGGATCTTTTGGCTTTGCAGGCAAGTGCCTGAACAGCTAAGCTATCTCTCCAGCCCTGGATTTTTTTTTTTTTCCAACAAATTAATCTTTGTTCCCTCTCAGCAAATCTAAGAGAGCTGCCTGCACATCCCCCAGTGATCCATGACTCCCTACGGCAAGCTCTTTCTTGGTGAGTGGCAGGTGAATGTAGAACAAGCACTCCTTCCGGAAGGAGTGGGGATGCTGTCCCTGGCATCACATGCTTACCGCAAGCCTAAACTTGGTGAGCTGAAGTTCGCAAGTCTGTTTGTGTTCTAAAAAATATATTTTAAAGAGTTAATTAGAAATCTGTGTTTCTCTTACTACCCAAGTCTGTAAGAGCCCCAAATTCTCCAGACACTTGGGGAAGCTGAGGTAGGAGGACTGCTGTGGGTTCCAGGACAGCCTGTGTGTCAGAGTGAGGCCTCACCTTGAACAAGTCAAGAAGAAACTTTTCCTTTTATAAAAATATCGATAAAGGTCATTAAAACACTGTGCTCTCGGGCCAGCAAGAGCAAGCTTGACTAGACTAGTTGGGTAAGTATTTTTGGCTCTGGTCTCTGGAAATTGCTCAACTCCATCTGCAGCATGGGAAGCCACTGAGAATGCATGACTACCGACTACCGAGTGCGGCTGGTTCCATTAATGCTGTTCAAAATAAGTGCAGGCCACACTATGCCTAACTGTACTGCAGACTCTGAAGTGTTGCAGCATTCATAAGGTCTCAATCACTTTCTAGCTGCTGTCTCAAGCAATCATTCAGATCTCAAATCACTAAAAACTACTCATTCACCCAGGCGTGGTGGTGCACGCCTTTAATCCCAGCACTCGGGAGGCAGAGGTAGGTGGATCACCATGAGTTCGAGGCCACCCTGAGACCACATGGTGAATTCCAGGTCAGTCTTGGCTAGAGTGAGACCCTACCTCAGGAAAAAACAAAACAAACAAACAAACAAAAAAAACTACTTTCAAAACAATTCAACACTTTTCTTTTTTTTGAAACTTGAACTTTGACAGTTTACTATTTAATTTGAAATGTAACTAATTTCTGAAATGACAAGAGGAAAAAGAGCAGTAGAAGAAGACAGACTTAAAGGTTTCTATTCCTGGCTCATCATTTTGCTCATGGTCTTCCTTTATGTTGGGGCCAGAAATGTGGATCCATGGTAGAGCAATTCTAGCCCAGGAGGCTGTAATTCCATTCCCACAAGTGTGGCTTCGTGGAACTATGGAACAACCAGATCAGGAAAAGCCTGAGCAGCAATTAATAACTTTAAAATTCTTCCTTCTGGGCCAGAGAGATTCCCAGGACCCAGGTAAAGCCAGACACACCAAGTGGCATATGCACCTGGAGTTCATCTGCAGTGGCTAAAGGCCCTGGAACACTAATTTTCTTTCTCTCTGTATGCAAATAAATAAATAAATAAAATATTTAACAAAAAGTCTCCTTTTTTTCTGGTTCAGGGGTCACCTTTTTTACAGCTAATACAACAAAGTGAAGTAACTACTTCTGTAGGAAATGAAAGCCAAAGAGGTTAGACACATTGTTAATGTGAAGCATGTACTGACTTGCTGAACAAATAGCAATAAGCTAATTAAACCATGACTCTCTGGTGCTGCCAGTAGGAACCCTACTAACAGCATCTTTCCTGAGAAAAAATAAGCATCATTCAGGATTTAAATTCGAATCCAGGCTTTGCAAACTTCAGAAAGCTACTCCCTCGCCCCCACCTCCCCACGCACACACCACCACCAGCAGGGCCGCACTCTAGCCAGGCTGATCTGGAACTCATCCCGCAGCTCCCGGCGAGCCTCCTACCTCAGCCTCCAGGGTGCTGGCATTAAGGGCGTACGCCACCACATGCAGCCGAGAAAGCTACTTCTGTATACAGTTCCTCGCTGGTCTCTAAGACAAGCACAGTCTGAAAAACAACATTCTTTGAACATCAACACACATGGCTGTTGTGAGGGTGAAAAGGCCCACATCCAGTGGCAGCTGTACGCTGAGAGGTAGTCCTAGACCCAGTGACCAAGCTGATTCTCTACAGACAAGTACACTTTGCTACCAGCAGCAATTTGAGAGAAAAGCAGTAATGTGAAACTGATGCTGTACATATAAAGCATCCAGTAAATGGAAATGAAGGCAAATTTATTTCAATATCACAGTTATCAATATGAAAGTGGCTCCTTTTAAAGGGGCTGAAGCTATAGCTTAGTGGCAAAGCTGGCCCAGCACGTGCAAAACTCTGGGCTTTGATCTCCGCACTGGAACAAAACAAAGTGCCTGCCCAGTCACCAAAGAAACATCGTGGGATTTTTTGCTGTTTAACCCACAAGCTGACTTTTCATAGCCTTAGCAGGACAACTGTATGAAAGTACAATGAGCCGGGCGTGGTGGCGCACGCCTTTAATCCCAGCACTCGGGAGGCAGAGGTAGGAGGATTGCCGTGAGTTCACGGCCACCCTGAGACTCCATAGTGAATTCCAGGTCAGCCTGGACTAAAGTGAGACCCTACCTCGAAAAACCAAAAAAAAAAAGAAAGTACAATGTAATTCATTAACCGAGCACGTAATGGTTATCAGTTGCTACTTAACATATAGACCTGACCGAAAACCAGCACAGAATCTCACTGTTTCTACTCAGGTTCGAGAAATTTAAAGACTAAAGCCTTTAGACTCAAACTATACCTAAGAAGGAATCCAACATACACAGCATGCAAAATGTCCCAAATCTCACCACATAGCAGAAGAATTAAGGAAGCTTACAGCCATACACACGACAGCTTTTATCCCTTGAAGCACAGCTGGTTGTTTAGATTACTGTAGCTCTGCAGGACCTCAAAAGGCTCACTAATGATAAAAGAAGAAAAACTTCCTGAAGTTCACAGTGGAGACAGAGGAAAAATATTAACTCTGGACAACAACCCACTTTCTGTCCACAGCAGAGGTTAAAGGCTCAAGAACACGTGTCTTAGGTTCAGGGTTTCCCAGCCGGGTGCCCAGAAACTTGCTAAATGAAGCAAAGAACTAGAAACTTCTCCAAACTCTGCCTAGGGCTCTAACAAGCCACAAGATTCTTTGATAACATCTCAGAACAAATCCTTTCCAGCCACAAGACCAGGCAAAACACAAATCCTACAATTTTCAGCAGCTCATCAGGAACTGAGTTACCTCTAGTTACTACGCGAGCGCATTTAGAGCTGTGCTGCCGTTAGAGTACGACGGCCCACTGCAGGGCCTCCTCTCTCACAGGCGCCCCGCACAGCAAGCACACCCACTGCACACCAAGGCTGCGCCTCCACTGACTGTCTCCCTTAAGGACATGAAACAAGCGTAAAATTTATATCGCAGTAAAATTTAGTATCACTTAAAGGTTCTCCTATGAAAAGTAAGATGGTCACTGATGAAAACTCTCAACAATCTGTTTTTGCTGGCATCTTCAGCTGTCTTTACTAATGGTACCTTTTACACAAGTACTTCTTTAAGCATGATCCCCGGGTTGGCAGCATCAGTACCACCCCAACAACTTTGTCGACATGCGCCGTGATGGCTACTCTTCCTTCAGCCACCTAGGAGACACCCCTCTGGCTGTGTTTCCAGAGAAGGTTAGCTGAGAGGGAGATCCACTCTCAAGTGGACGAATGGTACCATGCTTGCATTGAGACCCAGAACAAATAAAGGGGGAAAGGAGAAAGCCAGATTAGTGCCTGCACTCCTCTTCTGCTTTCTGAGTAAGGCTCTGCCACCACAGCGGCACGCCACCCCTGCCAACATGCCTTGGCTGCCATGATGGGCTGTGTTCCCTAACCTGGGAGTCAAAATAACCCCTTCCTCCTCCATCTGCTTCCTGTCAGGTGTGTGGTCACAGATATGAGAAAACTAATCAACAAAAGAGAAGCAAGCATTCTTTGTACACTCTAGACTCACTAAAGCAGAAAGGAGCGAGGATAGGGTGCAGCAGTTTGTATTTTAATAAGACTTCCAGTGATTCTGATATATGCCAGTTGATAACTACAGTTTTACAATTAGAATGCCTTTCTCTGAACTCTGTTACCTGAAAAAGGTTTCTGCCACCTTACAAATTTATGTGTATGGTGCCAGGGATCAAACGTGGGCCTCACACATACTAAGCTATATGTGCTGTTTGTGGTGTACGTGCAAATGAATGTGCAGTGTGTGCACAAGGAAAGAACATGAGGTGTCCGCCTCTCTCACTCTTCTCCATTTTTTTGAGACGGAGTCTCTCACTGAGCCTGGAGCTGCCACTTTCATCTAACTGGCAGACAGAGGCCCGGGGATTTCCCTGCCTGAGACCCTCAGCACTGTGCGCACGCATGACAACTCCGGCTTTTAACCTGGGTGGTGGGTATTGAACTCAGGTCCTCATACTTGCACAGCATGCACTCTTACTCACTAAGCCTTCTCCCCAGCCCCCAGAATGTTTTAAATATCATTTGAATTGTTTCCTCCTGACCTGTCACTTTTGACTACAAGTACAGCTCACACTGACTCATACATGTCACACAGGAGTGTAGCCTCACACAGGTTAGAGTGAGCTTGCACATTTTGTCCTCAGTGTCCCTGACCTCCCAACTGTCAGCTTCTTACTTGTATCTCTGGAGGTTGCACAACAGACAACAAATAAACGCTCACTCTTAGGTCCGAATGCTCAAGCAGGTGGTCTACAAAGAAGCCGTTTCCTAAGAGGGTGTGACTCCTGCAAGCAGTGCGAATTCCCAGGTTTACTTACAAAGCGGGCTTTACCCATTCTGGCTACGGACCTTAGAAGCCTTTTCAGCCTTCAGCTTCCGAACCACCTCCCCTTGTGCAGCAACTTTCTCATGCAGGGCTCTGCTTTCCAGAGTGCTCGCTGGGGCTTCAGCAGACATGTTCTGCACTACAGCAGCAGGAGGATGTCCAGGCTTGTATTCCTGCCCAGTCTTCTCTTTATATTCAGCTTTCAAAGCCAGAAGCTGCCTCACGGCTGCATCTACCTCTTCCTTTGCTGCCTTCTTGGCTTTTAATTCTCGCACGGCGTCCCCCTGAACAGCCACTCTGTTGTAAAGGAACAAGGGGTCTTCCGCTGCAGCACAAGAACTACTGCTCTGGGAAGGGGCTGGTCTTTCCTTCCGAGGAGAAACTGGCTACGGATACACAAAGCCAAAACCAAAATAATAATTAATGCTAAATGTATTCCCCCAAATCATATCAAACTGTTTTGTATTTCACGAAAAAATTAAAATTTCAATCCCTTTTAAAAGTTCAAAAGAGCTGGGCGTGGTGGTGCACGCCTTTAATCCCAGCACTTGGGAGGCAGAGGTAGGAGGATCGCCGTGAGTTCAAGGCCAGCCTGAGACTATATAGTGAATTCCAGGTCAGCCTGGGCTACAGCGAGACCCTACCTTGAAAAAGAAAAAAAAAAAGTTTTAAATGAATGTCATTCCTAAAAATTTATCCTAACACAAAAAATAACAGTGTAAAGTAAGGTAGAGAGGTAGAGGTACACAGTCACTGGAGTGTGGCTGGCATCTGTTAAATACTGCTTGCTACACTCCTTCTAAAAACGTATCTCAGCAAAGAGGTGTTTTCCACAGCTGCTGTGTTGAAACCAAATACCAAAAAAAAAAAAAAAAAAAATCAACATGGACATGAAACAAGCATGGCAGTGTGCAATTTGAGTTCAAGGTTCAAGTAAGAAATAAACATTCTACCCCCCCCACACACACACCGTTTAAATTTGTATATCTTTTGTTTTGTTTTGCTTTTCATTTTTTGAAACAGGACCTCATGCATCCCAGACTGGCCGCAAACTTGTGATGAAGCCAAGATTGACCTGGAACTCCTGATCCTCCTGCTCCCACCCCACAGGCATGCGCCACCACACCAGTCAATTTGTGTATCTTTTTAAGAATGAAATGAGCCGGGCATGGTGGTGCACGCCTTTAATCCCAGCACTCGGGAGGCAGAGGTAGGAGGATTGCCGTGAGTTCGAGGCCACCCTGCGACTACATAGTGAATTCCAGGTCAGCCTGAGCTAGAGTGAGACTCTATCTCAGAAAACCAAAAAAAGAAAGGAAGGAAGGAAGGAAGGAAGGAAGGAAGGAAAACCAACATAATTAAAACATTTAAAGACAGAATACTGAGCCAGGTGTGGTGGCTCACACCTTTAATCCCAGCACTTGGGAGGCAGAGGTAGGACTGCTATGAGTTCAAGGCCACCCTGAGACGACATAGTAAAGACAAAATACTTTAAGAATGAATGCTTTTTTTTTACTTACTTGTGCTGCTTTTTGAAAGAGCTACTAAATTACTAGGACATATTTACTTACTTGGCTAAACTTTAAACTCAGAAAACTAGGACACTGTAAAAGGAAGTTTGACAACTTCTGCCTGAAAAAAAAACAAAAATGGAAAAGCAGGCCAAGGTGTGCTGGCACACACCTTTAGTCCCAGAACTCAGGAGTTTGCGGCTATCCTGGACTACTTAGTGAGTTCTGGCTGAGCTTGGACTAGAGTGAGACCCTGAATCAAAAAGAGAAAACAAATCCACCAGGGCCACCCCCCCACACACACACAATGACTGAATGCTACTCTCACACCTCGTAACCCACACGCCCATAGGGAATACTAGTAATCTCACTAAGGAGGACCCTCATTGGAGTGGGTGCAGGCAGGAGCGAAATGATGGTAGCGACACATGATGTGCCCATACAAAGTTTCTACTTAATAGTTTTAAAAAGCCAGGCATGGTGGCACATGCCGTTAATCCCCACACTGGAGAGGCAGAGGTAAGAGGATGACCTTGAGTTCAAGGTCACCCTAAGACTACATAGTGAATTCCAGGTCAGCCTAGGCTAGAACAAGAGCCTACCTCGAAAAATAAACAAGCAAAAAATAAATAAATAAATAAATAAATAAATAAATAAATAAATAAAAAACCAAGAGAGATTCTACACTGGCAGATACAAAGATCACAGATTTCAAACATAACTGTAAAAGCCAATATTTACCTCCTTTTTTGTGGTTTCTACTTTGGTCTTTTCCTTTGACCCAGATGTGGGCATTTCCTTTGTATGTCCATCAGGTATGTATATCAAAATGCACGGGGCTTCTTTGCAACTATATGGGCTAAAAAGAAAATGGTCAAATATATATTAGAGCAAAATTATCTAAATAGCAACTGAATTCCTGGATAAAGTCAATGGTACAGAGTTAATGTTTTTCAGAGTATAATCTACTCTTAGAATTCAAATTAATTTAAAATAGTAAAGTAAATGAATAAAAGTTGTCAGCTTGTATTACAAGCTCCAAATTTAGGACCTTTCAAAGACATAAATCAGCTAATCCCAGGGTAAAAACACATGCACCCTACTTGCTTCTAGACACAGCAGTAGTGAAGCCAGGTATGAGAATCCTGCTATAATGAAAGCACACTGGAGGCAGGAGGACCAGAGTTTGAAGCCCTTCTAGCTAGGCTATAACAAAACCCTGCTCTGACCCCTAACTTTGCCAGGGACCCCCCCAAAATAAAACAAGAAACCAAAACAACAAGAACTAAAAGCAAAGGCATCGGTGAATATGTTGTTCCACTCATAAAGGAAACACATTTGTACATCATGCCTAGTGTATTTACAAGAATTTGGGTAAGGCATATATTTTATGAGAATTCTAAAGGCTATAATCAAAAATAATATACTTGGGCTCGAGATGGCTTAGCGGTTAAGCTTACCTGTGAAGCCTAAGGACTCATGCTCAATTCTCCATGTCCCACATGAGCTAGATGCACAGTGATGCAAGTGAGCATGGTCGCACATGTGCACAAGGGGGCGCACACATCTGGAGTTCAACTGCAGTGCCTGGAAGCCCTGGCATGCCAATTCTCCCCGCCCCACGTTAAGAAAAAAAAGGCCAGGACTGTTGGACTTGCCTCAAAATAAATAAATAATATAATGCCTTCTATTCATAAGACTTCTGCAAATTCTATGGTAAAAACTATAAAGTAGAAAGAGAATTCATAGAATCCTATCTCTTCAATATTATTTTCTTGAGATAATTCACATGCAAAGCAATTCCTTAAGTATACGCAATTCAGTGGCTCTATATAAGTATAAAAATGGGGCTGGAGAGATGGCTTAGCGGTTAAGGCACTTGCCAGTAAGGCCAAGGGATCCAGGCTCAATTCCCAATACCCATGGTAAAGCCAAATACACAAGGTGGCGTATGCACCAGGAATTCGTTTGCAGTGGCTAGAAGCCCTGGTGAGCCCATTCTCTCTCTCTCAAATGAATAAATAATGAATAAATAATAAAATATATTTTAAAATGTATAAACATTGTTATGCAATTTTACAACACTGACATCACACCATTTACTGCTTACCTTCTACCTATTATTCCACAATCACCCCATTAATGTCTTTTAGTCCCTGGGAAATAATGATCTGCTTTGTTTCTATGGAGTTGTTAATTTTATACATTCTCTGTTTCATGGGATAATGTAATATGTAATTTGTTATTACTGGCTTACTTTGTTACCATGTTTACAAAGTTTGTCCATTTTATAGCATGAATCGGTACTTCATTCCTCTTAGAGCTCCGTTCTCTGTTGTGTAGGTCATACAACATTTTGATCATGGACTACATTAATGTTCACTGACATATGGGTTGTTTCTACTTTTTGTCAGTTACAAATAATGCAGCTCTGAGCATCTGTGTACATGGTTCAGTGTGGCATGTTTTATTTTTCTTCAGCATATACAGAAGAGGTTCTTTGGAAAAGCCCAAGAACTCAATGTGTTACACAGAAAAGATCAAAGAGGTAAAAACGGCACTGGATATGGTTTATATGAATAGAGGTGCTGAAATATGAAAAACCTTGCATTTCAAACACAAAACTTGTATTTTACCCCAAAATTAACAAGAACTTTTAAGCTGGTAGCCATGTGAAAAAGTGGCCCAGAAAAGGACAAACTTGGAAGTGAGAAGGCATTTTAGAAGCTATTAAGCAAGAGCCACACGTTGGAGCCGGGCCCCAGCTCCGTGATGCAGTGCTCACCCAGCACAGGAGAAGGTCAGCTGCTCTGACAGTCATGAAGAAATGATTAGGCTCAAAATAAAGCAGAGCTGAGGAACCAAAGAAACAGACTACAGCAACAGAACTACCAACAGCACTACTAACTGACAAGAAGAGATAAAGGAGTACAAATTCAAGACAGAACCCACGACCCTAGGTTTGAAAAATGTTGATTCAGAAACATCTTAAAGGCAATTAAGTTCTGCAAAAAGGCAGAGAAAGAGCACAAACTGAAATTGTTTTCTTTATACTTAGAGTATATGAATTCTAATATGGTTTGGTTCTAGAAATGAATTTCTATTAATGTCTAATGTAAAATATTGTTTTGTTTATTAAAAAATTATTCAAGTTTGAGCTTGGCGTGGTGGCACATGCTTTTAATCCCAGCACTCAGGAGACCTAGAGGTAGGATGATCGCCACGAGTTTGAAGCCACCCTGAGATTACACAGTGAATTTCAAGTCAGCCTGGGCTAGAGTGAGACCCTACCTCGAAAACCAAACCAAAATAAAACAAACAAACAAAAAAAATTACTGAAGTTTGAAATACTATTTAAAAAAAAAAAACTAAATGAGCAGAAATTTATCAGACACAGTATTTCAGTCAATGTTTTATTTTTAAGTTATTCACTGTTTGAATTTCAAGCACGTTTTAGCTGTCACACTGACTTACCAAGTATGTCGGCTGAGCCCAGCAGCAGCGTGCTTATCTTTCATAAAGGAGGCCCTGGCTCCCACCCTCAGAAGTGCGAAAGCCAAAGAACAGGACATAAGCCACTTACCTAACAGGCTCATACGGCTGATCACATATGAAGAAGCCTCTCCTCTGCAGCTGTATAATGTCTCCTTTTCTCAAGTCCTTTAGGCACGGGTCCCCTAGCATGAGTTCTTCATGCTGTAAAAATGACATGAATCCATAACAGATCTTTTCAAAGTACAGCATGACAATACCTGTAAAATGTAAACCATTTTTCCCACACCTAAAATATTCTCATTTAAATTGTTTGCATTTGCTATTTAAGTATATACATGAAGCATCTGTCACAATAAATGACAAATCTAGGGGCTATGGGATGTGCCTGTAGTCAGAACTGTTTGTTGCTAATTTTATTTTCATTTTTTAAAAATATTTTTATTTATTTCAGAGAGAGAGAGAAAGAGGAATAGAGAGAGGAGAGAGAGAATGAAAATGGGCAAACGAACTTCAGATGCATGTGCTCCTTGAGCATCTGGCTTACATGGGGTCCTGGGGAATCAAACCTGGGTCCTTCAGCTTTAAAGGTAAGCGCCTTAACTGCTAAGCCATCTCTCCAGCCAGTTTTCATTTCTTAAGATACCATCTTACTATGTACCCAAAGTTGGCCTACAAAGTTGGCCTACAATTGGCAATCCTCCTGCCTTGGCTTCACAAATGTTGGGATTATAGACATGTACCACTATGCCCAACTTCAATTTGTTATTTTAAAAATGGGGGGAGGGAGGGCATTACCATGGGATATTGTTTACAATCATGGAAGTTGTTAATAATAATTTTAAAAAAAAAAAGAAAAGAAAAAAGAAAAAAAAGTTAACATCTGTAAATAATTTCCCACCCTAACAGTAAAGTGCAGCTGAAAGGCACACTGGCACTCAAGTGCTCAGCCCATAGCCAGGATCCATGGGTTCGAATCCTGCTCTGTCTTCAAGCAAGTTACTTAACCTCACTGGGTTTCACCTTCTATCATCTATAAAATGGAAACACTATTCTTTACTTTTGGTTTTGTTTCCATCACAGAGGCTGAACATGCTAGACAAGTGCTTTATCACTGAGTGAATACAGCCAGCTCTTGGTTTTTGGAGACAGTTTCACCATGTAGCCTAGACTGACCTTGATTTCATGATCTTCCTGCCTCAGCCTCCCAAGTGATAGGACTATGAGCATGAGCCATCAGACCTGGCTAACTTTTTTTTATTTACACGAAATCCTACAGGGCCTTTTCATTTTATCTAAGAAAGTAAAACATGAAGACCCTAACTCAAAAAACCAAAAAAAAAAAAAAAAAAAAAAAAGAAGAAAGAAAGTAAAACATTTAAGAATCAACTTTTAAAATGCTAAAGAGGGCTGAAGAGATGGCTTAGCGGTTAAGTGCTTGCCTGTAAAGCCTAAGGACCCCAGTTCGAGGCTCGATTCCCCAGGACCCACGTTAGCCAGATGCACAAGGGGGCGCACGCGTCTGGAGTTCGTTTGCAGTGGCTGGAGGCCCTGGTGTGCCCATTCTCTGTCTCTCTCTCTCTCTCTCTCTGAGTGTGTGTGTGTGTCTTTCTCTCTCTGTGTTCTGTCACTCTCAAATAAATAAAAATAAAAAAATTAAAATAAAATGCTAAAGAAATGTTTACGCAGCAGGAAGAGAGCCATGGCTTCTTTGAGGATACCTTACTGTCCTTATTGACATACTGCTTGAAGTCCTCATCCTTTCCTATCACCGGCTTTGTAATCAAGTGCTCATAAGTGACGCAGACGGCTGGAACTGGAAGAGCATGACAAGTCTCAGCAAGCCAAGTGATCTTAGTGGTTTTCTTATAGTCTTTGTTTTCCAAATTCAGTTTTGCATCAAGAGATACAATTTTTCCATCTGCGTTTCTAGATAGAAGAGGGAAAAGTATCCAAAGAGAGTAAAGCATAACTCCACAAATGCATTATTTTGTTCTACAATTATTGTTTAAAATCATAACACAATGTATCATTTTATTTTGTAATATATGGATAAAAATTTTTCTTTGGAAAATTGTAAATCAGCCTAGGTGGATTTCTAACGTGCCTTATCTGTACTGATAAGTAAATCACAGACTGCTGCCAAGGTGCTAACGCTCTACTGGATGACAGCTCTGGAGCCTCGGATGAAGAGCATGGACTTATGATGTGACAGCCACTTGCAATAAGCAAGCACTGGAAGACTTGAAGCACTGCATATAAATACATTTACCAGGGCTGGAGAGATGGCTTAGTGGTTAAGGCATTTGCCTGCAAAGCCAAAAGACCCAGGTTCAATTCTCCAGGAATCACATAAGCCAGATGCACAAAATGGTATACACATTTGGAGTTCATTTGCAGTGGCTGGAGACCCTGGCCTGCCCATTCTCTCTCTCTCAATAAATAATTTTTTAAAAAATTACTTGCAACCCTATGTAGCGACCACACAACTAAAATGCCAGAGTTTACACAAATCTTACATAATCTGAAAACCAAATTAAATGTAGCACACAGTATTGATGAGGAAGAAAAATTAATCATAAACATGAGCCAATCAACTTTGAGATAAAGATTAAGTTACATATATAAATCCTGCACAAAAGACCATCCCAGGCAACTATTTTAACAGGATACTAGAAAAGGGCTCCTAAGCATGGAAACAGTCTTCATATACAAAGGTATGAAATTTTCTTTTTCTGTTGGTTTTGTTTGTTTGTTTTTTGGTTATTTTATGTATTTATTTATTTGAGAGCGACAGGCAGAGCGAGAGAGAGGCAGAGAGAGAGACACAGAGAGAATGGGCACGCCAGGGCCTCCAGCCACTGCAAACGAACTCCAGACGCGTGCGCCCCCTTGTGCGTCTGGCTAACGTGGGACCTGGGGAGTTGAGCCTTGAACCAGGGTCCTTAGGCTTCACAGGCAAGCACTTAACCGCTAAGCCATCTCTCCAGCCCTGTTTGTTTGTTTTTGAGGTAGGGTCTCACTCTGGCTCAGGCTGACCTGGAATTCACTATGTAGTCTCAGGGTGGCCTCGAACTCTCAGCGATCCTCCTATCTCTGCCTCCCAAGTGCTGGGATTAAAGATGTGCGCCACCACGGCCAGCTTACAAAGGTATAAAATTTTCAACATCATCACACAAAAAAAAGGTAAGCTGATAGCCTATTATTTGTAGTGTCTCTATCTGGGCAGATTTACTAGCCAGCAACATGAATGTCAAGGTCTGAATTAGGTAATGTTTAAAGTAAATAACGATTCCAGACTTTTCTCCCACACTTATCTGAAAATAATTTCTTACTTGTGTATTTTGGTAATGGTGATGTTGCCCCAATTTATAAATGTAACCACCTCGCCCTCTGAGAAAGTCTCTGCATCGGCTCCTTCTATGAACACCTTGGAACCGTACCACACAGGCTTCAGACCTACATCAGGATTCTGAGTGATTGAAAAAAAAGGAGAAGTCAGATAAAGCAACCTTGAACCCCATAAGCAAATCCATTCATTTATTGTGTTCTTTCTTCTTTTTGTTTGCATGTGTGTGTGTGCACATGCACGTGCATGTGAGTGTGGGGGCCAGAGGACAACCTTAGTTAGGTGTTAATCCTCAGGAACACTGTCCATCATTTTTTGAGATAGACCTGTAGCTCACTGATTCAGCCAGCAAAACGTAGGGCTCCTCCTGCCTCTGCTTCCTCAGTGCTGGGATGACAAGCACATGACACTAGCTTTTAGATGAGTGCTGGGGTTGGAACTGAGATCCTCATGCCTGCACAGCAAGCACTTTACCCACTAAGCCCCTCCCCAGCCCCACAGTATTTATTTATATCTTATATAAAAAGTAGATACACTCTTTGCTCTCCCCTGATTGCAAAGAAATATATTTTTAAAAAGTAGATTTAGCCAGGCATGCTGATATACGCCTATAATCCCAGCACTGGGGAGGCAGCGGTGGGATCTATGAGTTTGAGGCCAGCCTGGGACTACAGAGTAAGTTCAGGGTTAGCATGGGCTAAAGTGAGAACCTATCTCAAAACAAAAAGTAGTTATACTAATACACAGAAAGACAATCATATAAGACTATGTAATTTAGAATGTTTACATGTCTTCACAAAGCACATTACCTTGCATATAAACAAGTTGATGAATCTACAAATATAACACAGCTATAAGTTAGTCTATTAGCATTTATTCTATGATCATAATCATAATATAATGAATTCATTTTTAATGATTAAAGAGATTATTAGTTTAAGAGAGAGACAGAGGAAACAGTAGGAAGAGCTCCTGCACATGATAAGGCAGGAGGGGGTACACCCCAACTAGAGAACAAAATTGGGGTCATTTATACAATGTAGTTTCTAAAAAATTTTATTTACATATTTATTTAAGAGAGAGAGAATGGGCACAGCAGGGCCTCTAGCCACCGCAAATGAATTCCAGACACATGTGCCACCATGTGTATCTGGCTTATATGGGTTCTAGAGAACTAAACCTGGGTCCTTA
This sequence comes from Dipus sagitta, assembly GCA_036346955.1. Lineage (NCBI taxonomy): Eukaryota > Metazoa > Chordata > Mammalia > Rodentia > Dipodidae > Dipus > Dipus sagitta. The sequence continues at coordinate 319,908,748 of CM070770.1, forward strand.
GGCTTTGAAGGCAAGTGCCTTAACTGCTAAGCCATCTCTCCAGCCCTACATTGAATTTTTATTTTTATTTATTTTTTTAATGGTAGGAATGGTGGCTCATGCCTTTATTTTACTTATTTATTTGAGAGAAGGGGAGTGCCAGGGGCCCCAGCCACTGCAAACAAACTCCAGAAGCATGTACTCCCTTGTGCATCTGGCTTACATGGGTCCTGGGGAATCGAACAGGGGTCCTTAGGTTTTGCAAATAAATGCCTTAACCACTAAGCCATTTCCCTAGCCCACAATGAATTTTTAAATAAAGTTATTTATACTTAACTCACAAAGCTTGAAACAGATGACTACATCTGCTTCAAAATTCTCATTCAAGCCAGGCGTGGTGGTGCACGCCTTTAATTCCAGCACTCAAGAGGCAGAGGTAGGAGGATTGCTGTGAGTTTGAGGCCACCCTGAGACTACAGAGTGAATTCCAGATCAAACTGGACTAGAGTGAGATCCTACCTTGAAAAACAAAAAACAAAAACAAAATTCTCATTCAAGTAATTGAGACCTTCCAAGGTGGCACCCAAGAAGGAACTTTCTGCTATTTATATTTATGATTCATGTTCAGTATTTAGACAGAAACATACCATTTTTACTTCACAGAAAATGGCAGCATGACAAAACTCCCAGGTCAAACTATGATTCAACATTAGCAGCCCCAAGAATTAGGGGTCTAGTTCAGTGGTGAAGCATTTGGCTGGACTGGAGGGTATGTGTTCAATCCCTAGCCCCAGGAAATGTGTGTGTGTGTGTGCATGTATGTGTATTAGTAGATCTAGTGGGTCCAAGGCAAAGGTGTAACAAATAATTTGGACAACAGAAAAGGCATCTCAGCTTCTACATAAAGGTAGGAATGTGAATAATAACCCCTCATCTTTCAGAAATAATTCTAGGAAAGAAAAATTATTTTAACATATTAGTAAGTTATCGCTACAGAACAGAAAATTAATGCGAACTGCATGAATAGTTCTGTGTGACATGCTATGCATTATTAGTAACACAGATTTTTTTCAGCAAGAAATCCACACTAAGAACTGTATCAGTACGCATCAACTCTTGACAAATATAACATACAAATTTATCACAAAATCACACTAATTCTTTGACAGACAGAAAACACCAGTAAAGTGTGAGTAGACCTTGGGGTGCTTGGCAACTTCTTTCATCTCCTCCTGCGCTTCAGGGATGCTCACAGGAATCACTTCTCGCTTCAACAATGCAACGTATCGGGGAGCCACCGGGTCAATAACCTGCAACAGACACCAGAGGACTCAGAAGCAAATCACGGATAAGAAAGAACAGCACAGGAACGCTAGCTGGCTTTCTGTGTTACTGCATTTACTAATTACTTTGGTTTAGTTGTTGCCTCTTTTAACTGTCAGGTTAAGAAAAAGAGAGCTTCACTGTAAGCTACGATGACATAAAGAACTCAGTTCTATTTTAAAAATAACTACTTATAGGTGAAAAGAAGCCAAATACAGTATGTCAGAAATAAATGTGACATTCAATTTTACATTGGTGAAGAATATATATATTAGTGTTTCAGTATAATTTTCTATAATCAGAGTTAGGCACACCATCATCAAAGGCAGAATGGCATTAGGTCACTATAATAAGGCAATTCTAGAGATTCAAAGTACAAACAAGAAAACTCTCCATCTACATGCCATATTCACACTGACTATCTCTAATCTGGAAGACCAAAAAGTCCCAAGTATTTTGGATAAAGAACACTAATGTGGACAGATACATAGGAACCACTGCTCTCCCACAGCTGGCAAGTACGCGGTACGCACACGGGGACGCGCCTCTGAAGGCCGGTCCCACCCCTGGTTCTCCTTCTGATCAGCCGGCACCTCGCACTCCAGCAGCCCGACGGCAGTGATGTGCTTCTGTACCCCATGCGCTTTTCACTGTGACATACTAAAACCTCTCTGAAACTCAAGCCAACACAAACCTTTCCTCCCTGAAGCCGTGGTGTTGGGGATTCTGGTCACACTGACACAAAAGTTACTAACACAGGGAGAAAGTGAGGACTACGACTGAGAAGTAGGTCTCCCAAACTCCTCAGCATACCTCAACCACAACAGCTCCACCTGTTTCATTTGCTGGGATTTACTCAAAAAAAAAAAAAAAAAAAATCAATGGAAGACTTATTTCAGGAATAGTGACAGAAATCTCTTCTGCTTTAATTTATTAGCTGGGGCAGATACAAGGAAACTGAGATCAAGTTGGGGAAGCAGTCATCAAGGGTTGATGGTGACAAACAGTGGTGCTGAAATGAGCACCTGAACTCTGTGTGGCTCCTGCCTGGATGGAGCTGACATCTTAGTATTTTTAAATTTTTTCTTAACATTTTTATTGATTTGTAACAAGTGGAGTACGGAACAGGCATGTGAGGATCTCTTGCTGCTGCAAACAAACTCCAGATGCATGTGCCACTTTGTGCATTTGGTTTTTCATAGGTACTGGGAAATCAAACCCAGGCCAGCAGGCTTTGAAAGCAAGCACCACTGAGTCATCGCCCAGCCCCTGAGTTTACATCTTAACAATGAAGTAAACTAAGGAGAAACTGGCAAAGTTAATGCATAGGGAGCATCTGAACGTTGCCTACCAACATCAAACGTGTTTTTTATGGAACTAACCAAAGCACAGTCCAATGAGTTACGATACAGAAAAATGCACTGGTTTCCTGTCATGAAGAAAAGTTGGGTTGAAGGGAGGATACTAAGATTACCAAGCACACCCTCTCACTATTGTCACACTGCACAGCCACCTCTCCCCTTTTCTTTAGTATAGACACTAAATAAAGCGATTTCTTCAAAGAAGCTCATAATGAACTCCAGCTTGCCATGTGTGCGGCACTCACCTTTAATCCCAGCACTCAACGCAGTAGGCTGAGGTGAGGTGAGGTGAGCCAGGGCCAGAGGGAGACCCTACCTCAAAAAAAAAAAAAAAACAAAAGAAGGGAACTCCAGCTCATTTCTAAACAGAAGCTGGTTTTAAAAGTGTTATTAATGGGCTGAAGAGGTGGCTTAGCAGTTAAGGCACTTGCCTGTGAAGCCTAAGAACCCAGGTTCAATTCCCCAATACCCATGTAAGCCAGATGCTCAAGGTGGCATGGATGTGGAGTTCATTTGCAATTAGGCCTGGTTTGTCCATCCCCGCCCCAAGTAAAAAAAAAATAATAATAAACATTTAAAAGTGTTGTTAGGGGCTAGAGAGATGGCTTAGTAATTAAGGTGCTTGCCTACAAAGCCTAAGGACCCAGGTTAGAGGACCCAGTACCCATGTAAGCCGGATGCACAGGTGGTGCATGCATCTGGAGTTCTTCTGCCGTTCTCTTTCTGCCTCTCTCTCCAATAAATATTTTTAAAGTGTTGTTAGTAAAGGCAGAAATTTTCAAAGACTAATGGTTTAGCTCTCTTCTCAATGCCACAGCACTAAATTTAGTTTATTGAGCCTTTACTTAAAATTTTATCTGCAGATCTTAAAAAGAGCAAGCCAGAAAACAAAGCAGTAGAGCAAAGCAGGATGTAAAAGCGACACCGGGTCCTATGAGTTTGAGACCAGCCTGGAGCTACAGAGTGAGTTCCAGGTCAGCCTGGGATAGAGTAAAACCCTGGCCACCCCCAAAAACAAAACAGAACCAAAACAATGGTAACAAAGCAGTAGAGATTGCGAATGACATGAACTCCAGAGATCCAGGACTCAAGGGGGGAGCAGATGGACTTCACCACAAGACATCATGAGAGCCAGCAATAAAAACAAAATGTAGGGCTGGAGAGATGGCTTAGTGGTTAAGCGCTTGCCTGTGAAGCCTAAGGACCCAGGTTCAAGGCTCGATTCCCCAGGACCCACCTTAGCCAGATGCACAAGAGGGCACACACGTCTGGAGTTCATTTGCAGCAGCTTAGAGGCCCTGGAGCACCCATTCTCTCTCTCTCTCTCTCTCCCTCTCTACCTGCCTTTCTCTCTGTCTGTCGCTCTTAAATAAATAAAATGTATGTGATGAGAATGACTTCATTTATACTCCCAGTCAAAAATGTCACACTCTGTTTCTAGGATAATGTTTAAGGATTGTGTATCCCACAGAGTAGGATTAACATATCTAACTGAAAAGGTTCACCTATTTACACACCTTTTCAAATCCTTATAAATGCGATAGGCTTTGTTTAAAGAATCAACTTGGGCCTTTAGTCCCAGCACTGGGGAAGCTGAGGGAGGAAGATTGCTGAGTATGAGGACAGTCTGAGTCTACAGAGTACAGAGTAAGTTCCAGGTGAGTGTAGACTAAACTGAGACCTGGCCTCAAAAAAAGAAAAAGGAAAAGGAAAAAGGAAAAAAGAAAAAGAAAAAGGAAAAAAAGAGGGCGAAGAGGCCGGGCCTGATGGCACAAGCCTTTAATCCCAGCACTCGGGTGGTAGAGGTAGGATAGCCATGAGTTTGAAGCTACTCTGAAACTACATAGTGAATTCCAGGTAAGCCTGGGCTAGAGCAAGACTCTACCTCAAAAAACTGAAAATGAAAAAGAAGAAACAATTCAGAATGATTAACAGGACAGGGGAGAACAGCCGATTCAAAAGCTGAAAAGCAGATAAAGCATCCCTCTACACTCCAATCCTGTGGCTGCCTCTCCCCATCTCCAGGGTGGTGTTTACTCGGTGAGCAAGAAGCTGTCTGAGCTCGGCCCACACCAAAAGGAGCTGGACAGGAAGGTTCTGCACTGAAGCCAACAGGAGAAAGTCAGTAGATGAGGCTTGCATTACTTCTAATTTGCTGACCACAAACCTAATAAGCAACTGAAGGGAAGGATTTTTTTTTATTAAACTGTTTTAGTTTAGCAATGACCAAGTTCTGCTGTATTCTTTTTTTTTTAAGATTTATTTTTATTTATTTATTAGAGAAAGAGAGAGAAGGGAGGGGGGAGAAGGTAGGAGGGAGAAGGGAGGGAGAGGGAGGGAATGGGTGCGCCAGGGCCTTTAGCCACTGCAAACGAACCCCACACGCATGCGCCACCCACCATGTGCATCTGGCTTACGTGGGACCTGGAGAATTGAACCTGGGTCCTTAGGCTTTGCAAACATGCACCTTAACTGCTAAGCCATTACTCCAGCCCAAGAAGGATTTATTCTGGCCCACAGTTTAAGAAGACATAGGTTCCCCCACAGGGAAGGATGGCAGCTGGAGTCTCGCTTGTGGCAGGAGGCACTTGCAGCAGCAAAAGCTTGTTACATCTAGGTCAATCATGAAGCACAGAGAACTCAGGACAGAACCAGGGCCAGGCCTGCCTCCAGAATCCATCTATTCCAGCAAAGACCTACATCACACAAGTCCTAAACCTCCTCAAACAGCACCACCAGCCAGGGACCAAGTGCTCAAACACAGAAGCATAAGAGACATTTCCCAACAGTCTTCCCCCATTTGACTGCAAAGCCCTTCCAGCCAGGCCCTGATATTCAGGGGGTGACTGAAATAAACTCCTCTGTGAAAAGTGCCTCTTCTAGAGACTGCAGTTACAGATATAAAGGTTCTTCAACTGGACCAGCCAGCTACGCTGCAGTGAAGCCTCTTACGCTATCTTCCCTACTAAACATGAGCAGAGAACCAAAGCTCACCATATACCTAAGAAATGCCTTTCACATAACAGAAAGAAACTAAAATAAAAAACCTGGAGGGAAAGCCGGGCATGGGGGCACACGCCTTTAATCCCAGCACTGGGAGGCAGAGGTAGGAGGACTGACTTGAGTTCAAGGCCACCCTGACACTACATAGTGAATTCCAGGCCAGCCTGGGCTAGAGTGAGACCTACCTCAAAAAAACAAAAAACATATATACAAAAACACCCTGAAGGGAAAAGACAAGGGGGTGAAGGGCACCACTGTTAACACTATAACTATGAACACTGACAGAAAGCTATTTTGAAAATTCAGACAAATCCTGGAAATATTACAGTAGAAATGAAACATCCAACCAAAACATCTCAAGAGTCTGGAAAAGATGTCTCCATACTCCAAAGAACTCTGAGGCACCTGAACTCCTTAAAAAGAAGGTTAATCAGCCGGGCATGGTGGTGCATGCCTTTAATCCCAGCACTCAGGAGGCAGAGGTAGGAGGATCATCATGAGTTCAAAGCCACCCTGAGACTACATAGTGAGTTCCAGGTCAGCCTGGGCTAGAGTGAGACCCTACCTTGAAAAAACCAAAAAAAAAAAAAAAGAATAAGAAGGTTAGTAAACTCATGGACTTTAACAATTAGGAAAGTCATCAAATGAGGGGAAAACAAAATAAAACAATCAACTACAAGAAAATCAAGCAGTTATGAGGAAAAGAAAAAAAGTCCAAAATCTCATTTTCACTCGTGGGAAGACAACTGATGACCCCTACAACAAATACTGGAGTGCGGCAACCCAGCTCTCCTGCAGACAGGACAGCAAAGACCACGAAGAACTTAAGAGTGGTTTCTTTTGGGAGAGGAAAACAGAAGGAAGGCCCAACAACCTGGACTCAAGTGAAAAACGTGTCATATATTTGATGTAAATATGTGTATAGCTTTATTAATACTTCAACCTATAAAAACTGGATTAATAAAAGTTCACCAGTATTAACTTGCCTGTAAAGTCTATTCATATTTGTTATTAGTAACTGCAGCAACAGAAAGAACCAGTTAGTAATTCCTTTATGTATCAAAAAAGTGGCTAAACAAAATATTAAATAAAGTAAATTCAAGACACATGCAACACAAGCAACTAGTGGAGGCAAGACATCAGCACAGGGGGCAGCAGTCTGCACAGACTCACAGAACACAATCACAGAAGCCGTGCTGCAGAACGTGGCGTCTCTAAGGATTTGCCTTATTACAGTGTCCAAGCATCTGCTTCCAATCAGGAATTAACAATGGCAATATGCAATATTCCTCATTAGAGTTTTTTAGTTAAGCAAAGATTTTTGTGCTTTTCTTAAAAGCTGGATTATTAAGACACAGCAACTGTAGTTGGTGAATGGCTAATGCAACGCAATAAAATACGTAATTTCAGAAGTCCTATGTTCTCTCAGCAAGAGAATGAAGTTCACCAAGCGTCCCTTTGCCACAAAGAACAGAGGACACATTCTGTGCAACTAGGAATAATGCATTCTCAACTTGTTTAAGCAAGTTTTTTACAAAAATGTGATTGTGTTTAAAGCTGCATGACACCTTAGATTATAACATGTAATGCGCTAAAAGCTATGTTTAGGTAAGGCAAGTAGAAGCAGTAAGTAATACCTTTTTACAGAGAGCTCGTAGCTTGAAAGCAGAAAAATGAAATGCAGAGTGTTCATAAAAGATTTAAGGAACAGACTATTACCATTTCCCATAAAACCAGAGTTGGTTACTTCAATTATTGTTACTCTTTGGAGTAATTCACAGGCTTAGCATTTTATCTATTTTAAAAAGGAAAACATTCCATTTTCCTGAAAGACTGCAAAATGACAATACTGTTCAGAAACTCTTCCTCTACCATAAGCACACTACATGAGTTCTACATTATTCAAGAGTTAGGCACAGGAAGCAGTCTGAGAGTTAAGTACATACCTTTTTGTTAAATGCCCAGATTTTGTCCCATTCCATGTTTACAACAGACCGTGAGGAGCCCTAGAAAAACAGTAAAAAGAAGTTTTAAGTAGAATATTTTATTTTAAACTAAGCATGCAAAAACAAAACAGTAAGTACTTATAATTCTACTTCAACTAAAATTTAAAGCTTGGTGTGTACAAATGTGTTATCCTTAACAGTTTCTTGTTGCAGTCCAGTCTATAGGCTGGCCATAGTCAAATTATGCATTTCACTGTTAAAAATATTTTTGCTGCCAATGTCCACGCCGCAATAGGCATTTAGGACATTTCCAATTTTCTATAAGTGTTCAACTAAGAACAAATATAATATAAAAATATAATAGTAATAAATAATAACTAGTGTAGTGGTACCTGCCTGTGATCCCAGCACTTGGAGTCAGAGGCAGGACCTCTGAAATGTCAAGGTTAGCATGTGAGAGCCTGCCTAAGAATTTCTACCCTTGACCAGCACAGTGCCTCACACTTGTAATCGCAGCACTCAGCAAGGCCAGTGTAGGCCACAGAGTGTGACTCTGCCTCAAAAGCCAAACTCCTCTCCCAATCTGAAAACTCAACCATAAGACACAAAAAAGGAGTAGGAAGAACAAAGATATCAACAACTAAAGGGGTATTCACAGAAATGTAGAAAGGCTTGACATTCAATAGAGAGCTGGAGAAGTTGGCATCACCTACCTGAGCAGCAATGAACTGTTTCAGTCCTTCAACTGTCATCCCTCTCCTCAAAACACCGCGAACTGTAGGGAATCGGGGGTCATCCCTGAGAAAAACATGCACTGTTAGGGAAAGTTTTAAAATGTGTAGTCGAAAAAGAAGACACCTAATGAATAGTAAACAGAATTCAGAGTAAGGTGCGGATACACAGACCTATAATCCCAGCCCCTAGGAGGGTGAGGCAGGAGGAGTACCTCAGGTTCCATTCATCATGTGAAATGCTCATGTTGTTAAATATTTGGCTAATAGCTGGTTACACTAATTGGACAGATACCAATTTCTTTTTTATTTTTTTTTTCATTTTTTCTTTATTTATTTGAGAGCGACAGACACAGGGAAAGAGTCAGATAGAGAGAAGGAATGGGCGCGCCAGGGCTTCTAGCCACTGCAAATGGAACTCCAGACGCATGCGCCCCCTTGTGCATCTGGCTAACGTGGGTCCTGGGGAATTGAGCCTCAAACCGGGGTCCTTAGGTTCACAGGCAAGCGCTTAACAGCTAAGCTATCTCTCCAGCCCAGAGATACCAATTTCAACAAGCCTCAATTCTTGGAAGAAAACTGCTTTTTCATTAATGACTGGTTAAAAAAAAAAAAAAAAAGCACCACTAGAAAGAACAAAAGTACATCTTAAAACACATAAAATCATTTTTATTTGATTTTAATGAACTTTTTAAGGTATCTATGCCATATACATCTCTGAGAATCAGGGGCTAAGAAAATGGCAACAGTTAAAGGCACTGCTAATAAAAGGTGGTGTATGTGCCTGGTGTTCATTTTCAGCAGCAAAAGCCCTGTTAAACCCATACACACACATACAAGTAAATAAATAAATTTTTAAAAAATCAGAATCAAGCCGGGCGTGGTGGCGCACGCCCTTAATCCCAGCACTCAGGAGGCAGAGGTAGGAGGATCTCCGTGAGTCCGAGGCCACCCTGAGACTCCATAGTGAATTCCAGGTCAGCCTGGGCTAGAGTGAGACCCTACCTCAAAAAAACAAAAAACAAAAAACCAAAAAACAAAAAACAAAACAAAACAAAAAAAAAAAAAACTTAAAAAAAAAATCAGAATCAGGGCTGGAGAGACGCCTTGCCCGCAAAGCCTCCCTACATGGGTTCAATTCCCACGACTCAGATTCAATCCCCATTACCCATGTAAGCCAGATGCACAAAGTGGCACGTGCATCCGGAGTTTGTATGCAGTGGCTGGAGGCCCTGGCACAACCATTTTCCCCCTCTCTCTCTGCTTGCAAATAAATAAATAAAATAGGCTGGAGGGATGGCTTCGCAGTAAAAGCGTTCACCTGCAAAGCCAAAGGACCCAGGTTCTATTCCCTAGGACTCATGTAAGCCAGATGCACAAGGGGGTGCATGTGTCTAGAGTTTGTTTGCAGTGGCTGAAGGCCCTGGCATGCCCATTCTCTCTCTCTTTTCCTGTATTTCTGTATCTCTCTCTCTCTCTAATAAACAAAAATTAAAAAAATAAATAAAATAACAAAAAATGCATCAAAAGATGGTGTCATGTGTATTTAACGATATAGATGAAAAAAAATGTATATTCTGCAGGGGGGTTGGAGAGACAGCTTAGTGGTTAAGCACTTGCCTGTGAAGCCTAAGGACCATGGTTCGAGGCTTGATTCCCTAGGACCCATGTTAGCCAGATGCACAAGGGGGCATCTGGAGTTCGTTTGCAGTGGCTGGAGGCCCTGGCACACCCATTCTCTCTCTCTCTCATTCTCTCTGTCTGTTGCTCTCAAATAAATAAATAAAAATAAAAAATAAGCAAAAATAAAAGTTTAAAAAATATTCTGCAGGGATTTACAAACCTCAGTAAGGCTGCAAGAATACTGCAGAAATACAATGGTACTTTTGTACAGGGTCCAATAGGGCTGCAGAGCAGACCGTATCATGCTATGGTAGTGTGGTGGTTTGATTCAGGTGTCCCCCATAAACTTAGGTGTTCTGAATGCCATGTCCCCAGCTGATAGAGATTTGGGAATTAAAGCCTCCTGGAGGCAGTATATTGTTGAGGGCAGGCTTATGGGCATTATAGCCAGCTTCCTCTTGCCAGTGTTTGGCACACTCTCCTGTTGCTGTTGTCCACCTGATGTTGGCCAGGAGGTGATGTCCACCCTCTGCTCATGCTATCATTTCCCCCTGCCATTATGGAGCTTCCCCTTGAGTCTGTAAGCCAAAATAAACTTTTTCCCAACAACCTGCTCTTGGTGAGGAGTTTTCTGCGAGTAATTCAAACCTGACTGCAACACTGCCCTTTAGCAAATTTAACCCCATAATTAATAGAAATATATGTGTTACATATCTTTTAATCATTTTTTTCTTGCCTCTTTTTTTGAGAGGCTGGCTTTGAACTCAGGATCCTCATGCCTCAGCCTCCTGAGTAACAGAATTTTAGCTATTTATTCCTGGCCACATTATAGTTTTACTAATATAAGCTAATGTATAAATTCTTATTAATTCAGGCTAAATTAGTTTTCTTAGAAGTATAAGCATGAATATCTATATGAATAGGCATCATTTATAGGGACACATGGCTACAACTTTTACACTTTTACACTTACCTTTCTCATTTAAAAAAATCACACACACATTATTAATATGCCACAGAAAATTTCAAATTCTTTCTAGGTGCTGAATCCTTTGAGCAAGTGGTCCAAAAGGTGGAAACTGAACTCCAAGGCTGTGATTATTTCATCGTGTCATTTTGGCTGTTCTATGCCCCATCAGAGAGAAAACTATCTGAGGCAGAGGGGAGACTGGTCACCAGCTCTATGAAGGACCAGTTATATCTAGCACTCCATGCACTGCTAAGCTAGCCACAGATGCGGCCTCATATGTGATTTTCATTTTCTTGTGCCATGGTCCACAGAGCACTTAAAACAAGCAGATGAAGCTATCAACAGAATACAAGTAATTACACTTCCCACCTCTAAGGAATTTAAAAATCAGTGACACGGCATGGTTTCCTATCAATTCTAGGTAATGTTAAACATACCATCCATCTACCAGTCCTTCGTTGACAAACCATGTGAGTTTTCTTTTGGACAGCACTGTATTGTTGAGATTTAAGCGACTATATTCCCAGATATATGGTTTTCTTATACCTAAAGCTTCAATAATCCAATAAAACTGCTCGTCTCTGTCATGGTACTCTGTTGTTCTCAGGGCATGAGTAACACCTTCGATGCTATCAACTATAGGGCAGGCAAAATCGTATGTCGGATAAACACTAGAAGAAAAAGAAAAGTATTTTTCAGAATCAACATGAACTGTTTTCCCCTCCTCATATTAAACAATCTTTAGCAGTAATACTACTTTGCTTTTAGTAATACTAACTTACAACCTAACTCTTTACAAGTTAACGGTTGGTTTTCTGCGGAACATGGCAGCTCACACGTAGACTACCAGCACTTGAGAGGCAAAGGCAGCAGGATCACCACAAGCTTGGGGCCAGCCTGAGCTCCTATCAAGACCCTGTCACAAAGCAAAACACAAATGGGCTGGGGAGATGTCTCAGAGGCTAAAGGTGCCTGCTTGCAAAGCCTGCAGACCCAGGTTCAATTCTGCACTGTCCACATAAAGCCAGCTGTAAAAAGTGGCACATGTATCTGGAGTCCATTTGCAAAAGCAAGAGGCCCTAGTGTGGCCATGCATGATGACATGCTTGCTCGTGCTCTCTCGCTCGCTCGCAAATAAATAAAAATATTTTTAGAAAACGCCAAATAACAAAAAGCTAAAAATGTTTTACTATACTTTGAATTCTTTTGTTTTTTTTGACAGCCCAGGCTGTCCTGGTACCTGTATATAGCCCAGGCTGGTACTGAACTTGTAGAGATCCTCTGCCTCCTGACTACGGGAAGCACCACTCTCCGCAGCTCATTTTCAGCTCTGTTTTAGTGCATAGGTATGTGGTGTGCATGCCTTATGTATACGTGTGTCCGCCTATGTCTGCACATAAGTGCACGTGTGTGTGGAGGTCAGGAGCTGGTGTTGGTTGTCTTCCTCAGTTACTCTCCACCTTTTTAATGAGGTGCGGCTTCTCAGTTGAACCCAGAGCTTCCCAACTGGGCACATCTAGCCAGCCAGCCAGAGTGCTCTGTAGACTCCCTGTCTCCACCTCTCAAAGGGTAAATCTGTAAGTGGGCTGCTACACCCACTTGGCATTATGTGAGTTCTTGGGATCCAAACTCTGTTCCTTACACTTGGGTGACAAGTACTTTATCACTAACCCACCTCCTCATCCCCAGTTTTATACTCAACAGTCCAACAAAAAAATTGAATTTGCCATTTAATACACAAGTGGAGTATAAAGTTGACAAGTTCTATAATCACATTTCTATAATGGCCAATACATATCATAGTAGAGAGCAACAATACAATATTTAGGAGATGTAGCTTTTAAGTATCTTTAGTAATCCCTCTAGTCTTAGTAGAGGCGGGAAACAATGCTATAGAGAAATGCAATCAGGAACTGAGGAGGTGGCTCAGCAGTCAAATGCACTTCCCTGTAAAGCCTGCTAGCCCAGGCTTAATTCTCCAGAATCCATGTAAAGCCAGATTCGTCACACATACGTCTGGATTTAGTTCACAGTGGCAAGAGGCCCTAGTATGTCCATTCTCTCTGTCACTATCAAATAAATAGATAAAAATAAAATAAAATAAAATATTTTAAATGCACTCAAGAACACAGTGTGGTGCAGTTGTAACCTAGCACTTGGGAGGCTGAGACAGGAAGATCTGGAATAGGAGGATCATCAAGTTTAAGGCTAACCTGGGATATAAAAGACAGTAAGACTCTTCAAGTACCACTGTGGAAGAGGTAGCAGGAAGAATGAAAGAGGACCGGAGAGATGGCTCCAGAAGTCAAAGTACTTGCCTGCAAAGCCTAAGGGCCCAGGTTCAATTTCCTAGCACCCACATATGCCAGATGTACAAGGTGGCGCATGCATCTGGAGTTTGTTTGCAGTGGCTAGAGGTCCTGGTGCACCCACCCATTATCTCCTTTCTCTCTTAAATAAATAAAATATTTAAAAAGGGGGGGGGAGCTGGGGAAATGGCTTAGTGGTTAAGGTGTTTGCCTGTGAAGCCTAAGGGCCCAGGTTCAATTCCCCAAGACCCATGTAAGCCAGATGTACAAGGTGGCACATGTAGCTGGAGTTGGTCTGCAGTGGCTTGGAAGCCCTGTCATGTCCATTCTCTCTTTCTCTCTGCCTCTTCCTGTCTCTCTCTCTCTCTCAAATAAATAAAGAAATAAAATATTAAAAAATAATAAATGAAAGAGCCAAAGGAAAGGGAGGAGTGCTTTCCAATATTGTCTTCCAGTGTCCATAACTCATGACCTCACAGTGGTGGATGCTACCTACACAAGGCCTGCATAATAGGAGGGAAAAATATGAAGACATCAAAATAGAAGAGGGACAAGTTGAAAAGAAGGGATTCAGTAGATGTAAGGGGAACAGGTAAAGGAGAACACAGGAGGGTGGTGGGAAGGAATTATAATGAAGGTATAGTATTCATACATACATACATATATATAATATAGATATATATATGGAGGCTGTCAATAAAAGATTAAGAAAAAAACTAAACAAAAAAACGACCCTTGTGTCAAAAACCAAAAAGCCTTACTATCTCACAAGAAAATAAAAATAGAATAGGCTAATTAAAGTTCTATGTCAAGGCTGAAGGGATGGCTCAAGGATTAAGAGCACTTCCCATGCAATCATGAGGGGCTAAGGGGACCTAAGAGATGGCTTTGCATTTGATCCCCAAGACCCCATATACACCTGGGCATGGCCGTGGATGTAACTCCAGACCTGCAGGGAAGCAGAGACTAGAGAACACCGGGAGCTCTCGTAAAACAGTAAGCTCCAAGACCAGTAAAAGACTCTAGCCCACTCTGGCTGGTAAATCCCAAGCCCAGAACTGGATTGTCCTTCACAGTGAGCTGTTGGCCAAAAAGACCATGAGGTCCCCAAGACAATATAGGCCATTGCCAAAACACTTGATTACCTGCTAGAGCTAAAAGGTCAAAGTTCAAGACCCTATTGCTGAAGACATCAGTCACAGGACATAAGGATACCATGCTGGAACAGAAAAGGAAACTAGCGCCCTCCTGCCTAAGCCCTTCTAATGCTGGGAAGCCCTGTGGGAGCTGCTAGGAGTCATGAATAAGCAAAATAAAATAATAAGATAAAATATCTGTCAACTTGAAAACCCACAAAGAAAAGTAATCAAAACTTGAAAGTGTCACGCATGTTGGCACACGCCTATAATCCCAGCACTTGGGAGGCAGAGGTAGGAGGATCGCCATAAGGTTGAGGCCACCTTGAGACTACACAGTGAATTCTAGGTCAGCCTGGACTAGAGCAAGACCCTACCTTGAAAAAACAAAACAAACAAACAAACAAAAAAGCTTGAAAGCACACATGCTACGTTCTTGTTTAGTTTGTATTTCTATAAATTTTTATACTTTGTTTTTGAGTCAACATGCACTCAGAAAAAAAAATTAGTTTATCAGAGGAAGAGACGTACCTTATCTACAATATACACTACAGTTTATACCTAATCAATACATAAAAAGTCAATTTAGAGCTGGGTGTGGTGGCGGCATGCCTTTAATCCCGGCACTTGGGAGTCAGAGTAGGAGGACCACTGTGAGTTCAAGGCCACCCTGAGATACATAATGAATTCCAGGTCAGCCTGAGCCAGAGTGAGACCCTACCTCAAAAAAACAAACAAAAACCAAAACAGAACAAACAAAGTCAATTTAGGAAGAATCAAGGACTTTTCTACGCAGGAATGTTCCTAGAAATACCTACTGTAAGAGTCAAGTGCCCTTGAGAGTCACCCAGCCAGCTTGTCTACAGCTGAACAAAGACGCAGGCTTTCTCCTGTCCTGCATCTACTCCATGATTATAGAAGAGCACACGAGGAAGAGAGAGAAGCTACCCAGTAGAGCTGCACTTACTTGTACGCATTCCCAGTTCTTGGATGTGGCTGAATTTTGCAGCGGTAAAGGGTCGGGTCCCTCATGCACCCATTGTTGCTACTCATGTCAATTTTGGCTCGCAAACAACATGACTGACCAAACTGGCTCCCTTTTTTCATTTCTTCCCACATTTGTAGATTCTTCTCAACAGCTGTAAAATAAGTTATATTTTTGGTCATCAAATATAGCATTGACTTAGGCAAATTTAAATTACTTGAATATTATGACAGGCACATTGCATTAATTTAAAAACACTGCAACAGATGGATGTAGTATATACTGGTAGCCAACAGTCTGCAGTAATGGGCAGGTTGAGACAGGAGGATGGACCATGAATTCAATGCTAGCCTATGCTGCTTAGATGCCATCTCAAAAACACAGCACAGGGCTGGAGAGGTGGCTTAGCAGTTAAGACACATGCCTGCGAAACCTAAGGACCCTGGTTCAATTCTCCAGGTCCCACTTAAGTAAGATGCACATGGTGACGCATGCATCTGGAGTTCGTTTGCAGTGGCTAGAGGACCTGATGCACCCATTCGCACTGTCCCCCTCTCTCTGTCTCTAATAAATCAATAAAACACAGCACAAACACAAAGCCTCAACGCATTCAGGAAAATATTCTACACAGGTTTCAGAAAAGGTCAGTGCAGCCCACTAACATGGCATCAATTAGGCAAAGAGGAAGGGGAAGCCTGAAGGGTTCCTCTCATCTGGTGCTTGCTATTTTCACAACCAGGCACAACTGGTCAGACCTTCTCTTGTGCCTTCTCTTCCTGGCTGCCTCATGCCCAGAGAAGACTTTGGACCGACCCTCGGGGACCGCAAGCACAGGGCACTGTTGGCCTGCCCAGGTGAGGAACACGGCTGGAACGGGGAGCATGACGCGTGCGCTCCCTGGAGTCCCTCAGTCAGCGCAGTGAGTGCAGGGGGCGCTCGGCTCCCAGACAATGGACTGTAACACAGTTTAATCCCAAAGGAAGGACGCATTCCTGAGTGACTGCACGGAAAGCCTATTCATAATGCTAAGAACTGCTGCACAAAAGCTTTCTGTGGAAACTTCTGAAGACATAATGCACATTTTACCTGCACTCGAAATAAATAAATGTCTAAAAGTCAAGTTGCTGACTCATTTTGAAAATGCAGATCTTAAAAAAGGCTTTAATGTAACAATTTGAATTTACTGTACTTCCAATTGAGATTTAATCATAGTGTGAAAGTTCTGACAACATAATCACTGAAGAAAAATAGCCTAATGTATAAGCTTAGGGAACAAGTAATGAATATGAAAGATATGCTTTTAGTGTGGTGACACACACTTGTGATTCAAGACCATGGGAAGCTGAGGGAAGGCTGAGGTAGGACAGCAAGTTCAAAGTCATCCTGAGCTATAACAGCTTGGCTGGTTGCTATTGTTAGCTTTTTTAAAAGGGTATAATGAGGTTTGAATACGAAGTGCCCCCTCCCATAGGGGACATGTGTGAACACCAATCGCCAGGTAGCGGTACTTTACTGGGACGTTAGAGTCCCTGGTGCAGGAGGCAAGGTTGATGGCAGTGGGACTGGGGGCAGGCTTTTGAGGGTTGCAGCCCTGCACCATTTCTACTCCCACCTGCTGCTCCCAGACTCAACACATAAATAAACCACACTGTGGCTCCCACTGACACGAACAGCCCACTGCATGCTGCAGCTCCGTCCATCCTGAGCCAGAGTAAACCTCGTCTCTTCTCAGTGGCCTTTGCCAGGTATGTGGCACAGCAACATAAAAGAAGAGGCCGTGATCTTTGGTTGGGTGACACTGCACAGCCATGGAGAATGCTGAGCTATACACTCAGAGAGTGTACCCACAGAGAGACTTAGGTGCTAACAGCATTATCAAGGCATTTTAGAAGAGTTAAATATTTAAATTACAAGAGCTATAAAACATAATGGGAGGGGCCTAAGTAATTTTTACTTTTTGAGGCAAGCCCAACAGACTGGCCTTTTTCTTTATGTGAGTGAGACTGAGTGTGAGAGACATAAGTAGTATGCCAGGGCCTCCAGCCACTGCATTCAAACTGCAGATGTATGAGCCACCAAGCATGCATGTGCAACCTCATGAATTTGCATCACTGTGTGTCTGGCTTAAGTGGGACCTGCAGAGTTCAACATAAGTCCTCAGGCTTCACAGGCAAACACCTTAACCACTGCGTCATCTCTCCAGCCCTGAGTAATTTTTTTTTAAGTTAAAAAAAAAAAATTGTTTTTTTGGGATAGGGTCTCACTCTAGCTCAGGCTGACCCGGAATTCACTATGTAGTCTCAGGGTGGCCTCGAATACATGGCAATCTGGCAATCCTCCTACCTCTGCCTCCTAAATTCTGGGATTAAAGGCATACACCACCACACCTGGCTTAAGTAAAAAAAATTTTGAAGTTTTTTAATTTTAAAAATATGACCATAGGGCTGGAGAGATGGCTTAGCAGTTAAGCGCTTGCCTGTGAAGCCTAAGGACCCCAGTTCGAGGCTCGATTCCCCAGGACCCACGTTAGCCAGATGCACAAGGGGGCGCACGCATCTGGAGTTCGTTTGCATTGGCATGCCCATCCCCTCCCCCTCCCTCCCACCCTCCCGCCCTCCCTCTCCCCCATCTCTCTCTCTCTCTCTCTCTCTCTGCCTCTTTCTCTCTGTCGCTCTCAAATAAATGAAAAAAAAAAAGACCATAGGGGAACTGGGCAAATGGCTCAGCGGTTAAGATGTTTGCCTGCAAAGCCTAAGGACCCCAGTTCAATTCCCCAGAACCCACGTAGGCCAGATACACAAGGGGCACTGTTTGCAATGGCTAGAGGCTCTGGCGTGCCCATTCTCTCTTTCTCTCTATCTGCTACTCTCTCTCTCTCTCTCAAATAAATAAATAAATAAATTTTTAAAAATACTATAGGGCTGGAGAGATGGCTCAGTGCTTAAGGCGCTTGCCTGAAAAGCCTAACAATCCAGGTTCAATTCCCCAGTGCCCACAGAAAGGGGTGTCTGGAGTTCATCTGCAATGGCTAGAGGCCCTGACACACCCACATACTCCCTCTCTCTCTTCTTGCAAATAAGTAAATATATATTTAAAAGAATTACTGTAAGCCAGGCATGGTGGCACACACCTTTAATCCCAGCACTCAGGAGGCAGGGACAGGAGGATCGCCATAGGATCGCCATGAGTTCAAAGCCACCCTGAGACTACATAGTGAATTCCAGGTCAGCCTGGCCTAGAGCAAGACCCTACCTTGAAAAAACAAAACAAACAAACAAAGAAAAATTACTGTAGCTGGGCAATATGGCACATGTCTTTAATTTCAACAGAGGAGATGCTGAGGTAGGAGGATTACATGAGTTCAATGCCAGCCTAGAGTTACAGAGTGTGTTTCAGGTCAGCTTGAGCTATACTGAGAACCTACCTTGAAGAAAAAAAGGATTATCATCATATATTATATATATTCTTTTTTAAAAAATGAGGAAAGCATATACGCAGGGGTTGGGATAATGACTCAGAAGGTAAGAGGGCTTGACATTCAAGCACAAGGGCCACAGAAGGCCTCAAACAGTCTGAGTTAGACCCTAGTACTAAAAAAGGGTACAGAAGGAACACTTCAAATGAAATGCAAAAAAGTTGCGTGTAAGAAGAAAGAATCTACAGGTAGGGAGATTTCCCATGAAAGCACAGAGCTAAGGGTAAGCTCAGTAGCGGAGCACTTGGCCCGCACGCACAGGCTCCGGGCTAGACTCCCATCATCACACAAGGAAAAGCAACGCAGAGCGTGGGGTACATGTCTACATCCCCGGCACTTCCGAGGCTGCGGTAGAAGCATCTAAAGTTTGAAGCAACCCTGGGGGACACAGCAAGGCTCTGTCTCAAACACAGCAGTAGCAATGTATGTGACAGAGAAAAAAAAATAAAAATGGCCTTGTTATGTGGTCATTTGCTTCTCTTTTAATTTATTGCAGTCAAACATCACCATTCATTTAAAAAAAAAAACAAAAAAAAAACAAAAATCAAGTCGGGAGTGGTGGCGCACGCCTTTAATCCCAGCACTTGGGAGGCACAGGTAGGAGCATCACCGAGAGTTCGAGGCCACCCTGAGACTACATAGTTAATTCCAGGTCAGCCTGGACCAGAGTGAGAACTTAACTCGAACCCCCCCACCCCCCACAAAAAAAAAAATCATGCACACCCTAGACTACATAGTGAAATCCAGGCCAGCCTGGGCTAGTGTGAGACCCTACCTCAAAAAAAACAAAAGCAAAAGCAATAACAAGTCATGCACTACTGAAGACACAAGTCCATGAACTGAAATACCAGACACTAAATGTGCCTTACAGTTTTGTCGGTGTCTGGACTCTACCCTCTGCTCACGCTCCGCTTTCATCTGATCAGCAGGAGTATCGTCCACATACGCTTTCCCTTCTTGAATTAGTTTCTCTGCATATTTCATAATTGTTTCAAAATGATCTGAGGTATAAGTAAATTGATCTGGTTTTATATGTAACATGGCAACATCTTCCAAGATAACCTGCAATAAGAAATTAAAATAACGATCAGCTTATCTTTTTCATTTTCCTATGGATTTTCATTCCATAATATTGCATTTTGAACAAATGTACAAAACAAAAAAGGTCTTAAATACTAAACAGCCTGAAAATGGTTACGGATGTTGGATGATGTTACATCAGAAGAAAAAGCTGTTCCTGGGATACAGCCTTCCGTTTGCTCTGCAAGGCTAGTTCTTTCCATTTGCTCCTCTCTGAACACATAGTAGTCTTTCTGAACAAAGATATGAGGCTGGGATACTACATAGTGTTTACTAATAACTTAAGATTATGATAAAACTATTTCCAGTTAAAGTGATATCCAAAGAAACATACAGAATGTAAGTCAATTTTAAATCTGGAGAAAATAACTAAAGGAAGCCAAGCTTTGTTCTATGGGTGCTCAGCACTTAGCTCAGGACTCTTAAGTGTGTAGTTGAGGGGAAAGCAGCGATGAAACAAAATTTATTTTCACACTTTGAAGGTATCAGGATCACTCTAAAATTTTAATGAACTTTCCTGAAAATAAGGCCACCACTACACTTTTAATTACCTTCTCAAAATCTTCCTTTTCTTTTTCAGGATTTGTGTCATCAAATCTCATGATCAGCTTCCCTCTGAAGCTGACCTGGTAGTGCTGGTTCAGAAGAGCAGCTTTGGCGTGCCCAATGTGCAAGTACCTGAAACAAGACCCCGCAAAGCCTCATGGCGCACACTGCGACCACACCCTCAGAGTCAGCCTTTCTGTACGCAAAATGCCTAATTAATACCTCCCAGTTATGTGTTGCTTTCCAACCAGAAGTACTGTGAAAGAATAGTGAGTGACAGAAACAGAGCAGACTATGTAAGAGAAACAGCTCTTGACATAAAATCTCATGCAGGAACACAGTCTTTATGAAGATTCCAGCCTTAAGGACAATCTTTTCCCTTTTCTTTTTCAAGAGAAAAGTTCTTCAGTTAGAGGAAATCTGTTTCAGAAACCGTTTCCACCGCAGCCTAGGAGTCCATATCTAAGACCTGGTTTTGATGCAGACAGGGCGCCTGCCTAATGCCCACCAGAGAAACACCCGAGACTGTCCCTGTCACTGTGACACTGAGTCAGAGAGCGCACGGCAAGTAGGAAGCCAAAGGAGAGCTTTCAGTTTTGACTACTTTGCCAGGCTTCAGGTTTTTCAAATGCCAATGAAAAGATGACCTAAAAGGTCCAATCTGGTGCCACACTCCACAACCTAGCATCAAATAGTTACTGTTCTTACGGTCAGCTGACAACTAAAGTGAGTAACTATCAGAGGCACTGCATCCACCATAACATAACACTTCCATCAATGCAGTGAGTGAATCACCTCCCGAGCCAAGCCTGATGGTACACTGGAGGCTCAGACAGGAAGATTACACAGAGCCAGCCTGGGTTATAAACATAGTAAGACCCCGACACACACACAAAAAAGCAGTATTCTATATCATTATTGTTGAAAACATACTTAACTGGGCAGAAAACGAAGTATGAAGCAAGTTTAAATAGCTCTCACCAATTTTTAGGAGTTTTAATTGTTAATGGCAATGGCAGTAGTCACCACCATTTTAAAGACAATTCCTTAATTTTACAGCACATTTTTGCCATATTCATGAGGGACTGAAAAAATACTATCCTTTATTATATGTTTACCTTTTTCTTTTTTCTTTTTGGTTTTTTGAAGTAGGATCTCACTCAAGCCCAGGCTGACCTGGAATTCACTATGTAGTCTCAGGGTGGCCTCAAACTCACGGTGAACAAAATTTACAAAAAAAAAAAAAGTTTCCCTCTCTTCAGTTTCTGTTGTCTACATATTCCACTTGCCACAGAAAGGTAAGAATTTGGCTACCAAATCTGAATTAAAATTGGAAAAAAGTCATCACATTTACAAAAATTACAGCACAACTTTTTTTTTAATGGCTAAGTTTCTTCTAACTGAGGCTGCTATAGGACCCAGTTTATCGTGTAATAATCACTGCAAGCCCTCTATTACAAATATGGACCAGTGTGCTACAAACAGGAATGATACGTGTGTAAGAGAGACTCTTCTCAACATATGGAATGCTGGCAAGGCCTGACGCAGGCCCAGGCACGTTTCCCTGATGAGTTAGTCAAGTATTATTTTTGTGCTAACTAGTGCAATGGTGGCATGTCTGTTTTGGAGGAAACCAACAATTCTCTGATTGGATTTGAGGGTTGCTCCACAGTAAGGTGATTCCTGCCTAGAATTGAAAACTTAGTCAAAAGCCCTGAGGGGAACCTACTGCTGCTGTTTGGCAAAATGGATGTTATACCCACCAAAGTACCCTCTAAATAACTGTGATTAGCCAGGCGTGGTGGCGCACGCCTTTAATCCCAGCACTCGGGAGGCAGAGGTAGGAGGATTGCCATGAGTTTGAGGCCACCCTGAGACTCCATAGTGAATTCCAGGTTAGCCTGGGCTAGAGTGAAACCCTACCTCGAAAAGCCAAAAAATAAAAAAATAAAAAAAAATAACTGTGATTATGTCCTAAATTAATACTACACTCACTTTTGGTCAGAGAAACTTTTCAGATGGAAGTGACCACTGGGGAGACTCAAAACCCATCAAAGTGGTGAGAAAAAGTGACAGTAGAGGGCTAGAGAGACGCACAGCAGTTATGGCCTATAAAACCTTAAGGACCCAGGCTCCATTCTCCAGAAGCCAAATAAGCCAGATGCACACAGCAGCATATGCATCTGGAGTTCATTTGTAGTGGCTGGAAGGCCCTGGTGCACCCATTCTCTCTTAAATAAATAAATAAATAAAGTGACAGCAGAGTGTTCAGCCCTGAGAGACAGCTAAACTCTGTGATGGTCTGAATGTAAATGCATGTCACCCATAGCCACACATATTAATTAAGATTAAGCTTACGCCGGGCGTGGTGGAGCACGCCTTTAATCCCAGCACTTGGGAGGCAGAGGTAGGAGGATTCCCATGAGTTCGAGGCCACCCTGAGACTCCATAGTGAATTCCAGGTCAGCCTGGGCTAGAGTGAGACCCTACCTCGAAAAAACCAAAAAAAAAAAAAAAAAAAAAGATTAAGCTTCCAGCCAGGCACAGTGCCGCACGCCTTTAATCCCAGCACTGAAGAAGCAGAGGTAGGAGGATCACTGTGAGTTCAAGGACAGCCTGAGACTACACAGTGAATTCCAGGTGAGTCTGGGCTAGAGTGAGACTACCTCAAAAAACAAACAAAACAGATAAATCTTCCTATGTAGTCTTCAGCAGGCAGAGTCCTGTTGGGAGAGGCATGTCACTGGGGGCGGCTCTCGAGTCCAGCCCTACTAGATGTGTACAGAGCCAGCTTGAGCTCTGGCTGGTCATGGTTGCTGGCTGGTGCTATGGATGAATGATGATGGAATGAGCCCGCTTCCTACACCATGATGTTTCCCTGGAATCTATAAACCTGAAATCAACCCTTTCTTCCCATAAGAAAACATTGCAGAAGAGGTAACAGAAAGAATGTTATGACCCAAAGGATAAAGAGGAGTACTATGCTGTCTTCCAGACATAATACGGCCATTACATTCATGACCTTACAGTGACTGACACTACCTGCACAAGACCTGCATAATAGAAGGGGGAGAAATGTCAAAACAGAAGAGGGCTGGGCATAGTGGGACATGCCTTTAACCCCAGCACTTTGGAGGCAGAAGTAGGAGGACTGCCATGAATTCAAGGCCAGCCTGGGACTACGCAGTGAATTCCAGGTCAGACTGGGCTAAAATGAGATCCTACCTCAAAGGGGAAAAAAAAAAATTAAAAATACAAATAGGGGCTGGAGAGACAGCTCAGCAGTTAAGGCATTTGCCTACAAAGCCTAACAACCCAGGTTCAACTAGCCAGTACCCATGTAAAGCCAGATGCACAAAGTGGTGCATGTGTCTGGAGTCTGTCTGAAGCAGCTGGAGGACATGGTATGCCCATTCTCTCTGTCTTTCTCTCTTCTCTCTCTGTGATTGCAAATAAAGAAATAAAACAAGAAAAGACAGACTAGTTGAAACAGAGAGGTGCGCTGGGAGGAGGGTACATAAGGAGGGATGAAGGGTAGTGGGAGGGAATTACAATCAGGGTACATTATCTATATACACAAATATATATAACCATATCTGTGCATCTAATTTTTAATTTTTATTTTTCAAGGCAGGGTCTCACTCTAGCTCAGTCTGACCTGGAATTCACTATGTAGTTTCAGGGTAGCCTTGAACTCACAGCAATCCTCCTACCTCTGCCTCCCAAGTGCTGGGATTAAAGGCATGCACCTCAACGCCTGGCCTTACCCATCTATTTTTTAATAAAAAGTTTACAAAATTTTTAAGACAAAAAATCAACTAAACATTGTTTGCTGTGTGTCAAAAGTTAGTAACAGGTTTGAAAAACCTACTAACAGATATAACTGAGTAGGCATGAGTTTTTCTGAGCCCCTCTTTATTTGAGGGGAAAATAACATTATCATAACATTTACTAATACAGCAGAGTGCTTAGACATAAATACAAATTTTTATTGAAAAATAAATGCTGTAAGAAATCTGAAAATATAAAACTTAAGCCTTTCTACTTATATTTTCCTATTAATAAATTTTTCTTTTTATCAATATTTTCTTATTTATACTTTAAATTCTGAGATAAAATTAAAATTTTCTCGATTACTTTAAATGAACTAAAACTACAAAACTAAAAATTAACATAACTGTTAATAATGAAGAAACTGGGCTGGAGGGATGGCTTAGGGATTAAGGCATTTGCCTGCAAAGCCAAAGGACCCAGGTTCAATTCCCCAGGACCCATGTTAGCCAGATGCACAAAGGGGCACACACATCTGGAGTTCGTCCATAGTGGCTGGAAGCCATGGCATGCCCATTCTCTCTCTCCCCCCTTTTTCTGTCAAATAAATAAATAAATAAATAAAAATAAAATATTTTTAAAAATGAAGAAACTAAGCCAGGTGTGGTGGCGCACACATCTGGAGTTCGTCTGTAGTGGCTGGAAGCCCTGGCATGCCCATTCTCTCTCTCCCCCCTTTTTCTGTCAAATAAATAAATAAATAAAAATAAAATATTTTTTAAAATGAAGAAACTAAGCCGGGTGTGGTGGCGCACACCTTTAATCAGGAGGCAAAGGTAGGAGGATCACCGTGAGTTCGAGGACACCGAGACTGCATAGTGAATTCCAGGTCAGCCTGGGCTAGAGTGAAACCCTACCTTGAAAAACCAAAAAAATAAAAGAAAGAAAGAAACTAAAGAGTACTTGCCCACCATACATGAGGCCCTAGGTTCAATCTCCAGTATCACAAGGAAAAAAGAAGCTATTACAGTGTTTAGAATTTAGAATTTGACTTCCCATCATTAATATTAAAAGCACTTAATATTTAAATACTAACAGTAAAAAAGTATTAAGAATACTGAATAACTGCTTTCAAGTTTTTCCACTAAATATATCAATTATAACATGACAGTAAAAAAAAAAAAAAAAAGTATTAAAAAAACTGAATAACTGCTTTCAAGCTTTTCCACTAAATAAGTCCAGTTATAACAGGAGCTGCATTTTCTTACCCACTGGCCTCTGGAGGAAACCTGACGGTGACCTTTCCCATCTCCGCACCTGGGAGCTCAATGAACTTCCCAACATCCTGTTTTTTCTCAGGTGCCTGGAAAAGAGGACGTCCACGGTGAGGAGCCGTGGCTCAGTGCTCGGGACCTCTCCACCCAGCAATGCCACGACGCCATCGGCCACAGTAAAAAAAACAAACAACTTACCACTCTAGCTTTGTTTACTGAAACATCCCACTTGGTACCTACTGACCGAAAGGCCTGCTGGGCATCAAGAAAACCAAACCACCGTTTTATGTGGACTGGAGTTTTGTTTTGTTTCAATTGTTCCTGCCACACAGCATTTCCTATAGTGAACATAATTTTAAAAACATTTAATATATCTGCAAATTAAAAATAAAGGTCCCAACATAGTCAATTTAAGTAAGCAAGATTAAAGTTGTGCTTCTCCAATAAAATTACTACAATCTGGCACACCTTGAAATGTCTCCAATAGCTTACTGTATTCTATAGCAGCCACAAGATTGTTAAGGTTAAATGTTTAGTTCAAGGCCAGAGGTGGTGGTACACAAACCTATCATCCCAGCACTCAGGAGCCTGAAATAGGAGGGTCAGAAGTTGGGAGGCCAGCCTAGGGCTACCTCCTGAGAGCCTGCTCCCAAAAAAACCTAACTGAATTCTCCTATGTTCACTAGAGTCTTGTCCCTGTCCCACTGACACATATAGTGTAACAGGAACAACGCTTACTTCACATTTGAGGACAGTTTTAAGAAGATCAACTGGAGAAAACAAAAATAACGAAGAAGTAATTCAATTCCTTCAGGGTAACTTCAAATACAAGCACTAAAGGACTATTCAGCTCTTTAACATTATAAAGCTACAAGTCTCATGATACATGCAAGAGTATGTTGTCTATCATGAAAATTAAGCCAGATGTGATTAAAGCAATGGGGAGGCTGAGGAGGAGGCCTATAATTCCAGCCTAGCCTGGACTATAAAGCAAGACACTGGAAAAGGAAAAAAGATGATGTCACAAGGCTATATATTAAAAAATGCAGTTTAAGTAGAAAAGGCCTTCATTTTATATTATTATAACAATTTAATTTCGAGAATAGTTTAAAGCACAAAAATGTACAGAATATGAAAGTATTTATGTAACTCAGATTTAAAGAGCAAGAAACACTTTGTTTTTAAAAAAATAATGAAATTCAAGTCTCCTTTTTTGGGGGGGGGGGTTGAGGCAGGGTCTCACAGGCTAACCTGGAATTCACTATGGAGTCTCAGGGTGGCTCAAGCTCACAGGGATCCTCCTGCCTTTGTCTCCTAAGTGCTAAAATTAAACGCATGTGCCATTACAACCAGCCTTCAAGTCTCCTTTTTAAATCTCTCATCAATCCCATTTCCCTCCCTTCCAACTTCTAATTTTCTTTTTTTTTTTTTAAATATTTTTATTTATTTATTTATTTATTTGCAAGGAGAGAGAGAATAGGCATGCCAGGGACTCCAGACACTGCAAACCAATTGCAGGTGCATGTGCCAGTTTGTGAATCTGGTTTTACAAAGGTACTGGGGAATTGAATCCCAGTTGTAAGGCATCACAGGTAAGCACCTTAACCGCTGAGCCATCCCTCCAGCCCGTTTGTTTGTTTTTTAATTGAACCTATGGCTTCCCCAATTTATTATTATTATTAACAACATATTTTGTATTTTTTGAGGTAGGGACTCACTCTAGCCCATGTTGACCTGGAACTCTGCAGTCCCAGGCTGGCCTCAAACTCAGTGATCCTCCACTCTCTGCCTCCCAAGTGCTGGGATTAAAAATGTGTGCCACCATGCCCAGCCTATAATTTTCTAGCCCCATTCCAACCATGTTGATAACTGTGTTCATACTTGTACACACAGTAATAATTCCCAAGCAGACTCATGTCCTTGGGCTTCTATTAAGTCAAGGCTTCCACATTATGAAAATTATGTTCCTACAACTAAATCTCCTAAGTAATCCTCAATAACCCATGTTTCTCCTATGTTGTAAACTTTTTCAAAATCACAATTCCTTAGATGCTGACACCACGATATTCTATGGGATCACTTATACAATCAGAACCTGACTTTCTTGGAGTTTCTAATGCTGACTTTCTAGAGGCCTTGTTATTAATGTGATCTAATGCCATGAAAGCCTACATAACTTAATCCCAAAATTATTGGCATTGGTATTTTCCTCCAGTAAATTTGAAATAGTACACAACTAACTGGTATTTCAATCTTCTCATCACTATCATAAATTTCCTTTTCCCAAACTCCTGCCTGTCTTCTCAGTTTAGTTAGACTGCTGGGTCTGTTCGCAGATTTCTGCAACTCTGGGGGATGGTGGCTATATTCATTATCTTGACTGTGGTGATAGATTCACAGGAAAAAATGAATTAAAACTTACAAAATTACACTTTGCAAGTACAGTTATTTTGTGTATCAAGTATACCTCATGAAGCTTTTTTTTTAAGCTAACTGGTTTACCAAGTCAGTAAGAACATCTAACTGCTTTAAACCAGCTGTAGAATAGGAAAAGTCATCTGCCCTACGAATGGCATTCCAAACTACTTCACTAAACATCCCGTCAGTCCTACTGAGTACTAAGTCAAATGATGGACCTGTGTCTAGGGTAAAGTAATGGCTGATGCAGAAGTATTAACATACACAGAAGGACAGTTTCTCCTATAGGAAATGACAGCTTCAAAGGCTGGGAGAGGGATGACCTCCAGGACCAGCAGAGAATAGGTAACTGCTGATTACACAGGAACAAGAAAACCAAAGCAATTATCCTTCAGCAAGAAAACCCTAAGCTGCTGCCTACATACCCTCCCCGCCAATCCACGTACTTTTCAGCCAGCAAAACATTCAATGACCGAAACAATATTTTAGTTGTGCACAGTGATATAGGGCTGTAGTCTCAACTACTTGGGAGACTGGCAGGAGGACTGCTTCAGCTCAGGAGTTCAAGCCCACAGTATCTTAAGAGGAATCACTGATACCTTTTAGGGTGGCCCAAATGCATAAATCAGCTAAGGTCAAGGAGTTTCCAACTAAATATGTTCTCAGAGACAGGCAATGATTAAGCTCGTTGATTGCAGAAGTAAATAAGTCACATGAAGATAATTTTGTAGCACTAAATTCCAACCAGTGATCAATCTGTGGGGAAAAAAAAAAAAAATCCAGAAAATAAATACATGTCACAGTTTAGGCCTTAAAAATGACCATGAGAAAATGCTAGTTAACAAGAGCAACAAGCACTCTTGGCTTCTCCCTTAGAACCATACTTTCCTCTTCTGGAATCACAAAACCTATCATTGTGTGGATTCAACTCTGGTTGCCTGGGATCCAAAATAGCACTTAAATAAATGCCACATTTGGTTGTGATTTTGGTGTGCTTTCCTTAAGTGCATGGAGGAACACTTGAGGAAAGAACAACAAAAAAAATACCTAACTGACAACAAAGGACTGATTGACCTGAACCAGCCCAAAGGTTGACAACTAGCCAGAGATTAATCTACTTGAAGAATTTAAAAGTAACTATTAAAACAGTTTTTGCCAGATGTGGTGGCACATGCCAGCACTCAGAAAGCTGAGGCAGGAAGATCTCAAGTTTGACACTGGCCTGGGCTATAGAATGAGATCCTGCCTCAAAAAACTGAAAAGAATTATATGAGGGTTGGGGAGATGGCTTAGCAGTTAAGGTGCTTGCCTGCAAAGCCTAAGGAACCATGTTCAACTCCTCAGATCCCACATAAGCCAGATGCACAAGGTGACACATGCACAAGGCCGCACATGCACATAAGGTGGCACATGCGTCTGGAGTTTGACTGCAGTGGCTGGAGGCCCTAGAGTGCCAATTCTCTCTCTCTCACTCTTGCTCTCTCTCTTAAGGAAAAAAAGAAAAAAAGGCCAGTCTGTTAGGCTTGCCTCAAAAAAAAAAAAAAAAAGATTGTATGAGATTTATAAAAATCAATGTAGAATACAAGAGGAGAAAACAATACTGAAAAAGAGCAGCACTGAAAAGTCAGTTTGTGATTCTTGTGATTAATGATTTACTTAAAGAAAACAAGTTCCAAACTATGTGTTACCCTCGTGATTCTCTCGCATGTTCTAGATCTGCTGTCCTATCTGTATGAAAGTTGAAGGGCGTGATCTACACAGTACCACTGACATATGAAGAACCTAGGAAGATGGAGACAGCACTGAATGAAGTAAAAGCGCAGTCTGTCTGGGACAGACATCTAAACATGAGAGCTAAAAGCAAGCTTCTTATTTTGTGTGTGTTGTAAGTGTGTGAGCAGACCAGAGGGTAACCTCAGGTATCTTTCCTCAGATTTGTGTGTGTGCGCGTGTGTTTAAACTGGAGGGCAACCTTGGGTGTTGTTCCTCAAATGTATGTATGTGTGCGGAGAACAGAGGGCAATCTCTAGTGTTGGTCCTTGGATGTCATTCACCGTTTGTGAGACAGGGTCTCTTAGTAGCCTGGAACTTAACTGAGTATGCAAGATTGGCTGCCAGGGAATCCCAAGGATCCACCTGTCTCCACCTCCTCAGCACTGGGATCACAAGTACGAGCCGTCATACTGAGACGTTTATGTGGTTTCTGGGGATCAAACAGGCTCTCATGCTTGAGGGAGGCAGGCACTTTATCAAGTAAGCCATCTCCTCAGCATGGGTACTTATTCATTCATTTATTTAGTGTGCTGAAGAGCTACCCCAGGGCATTGTGCATGTCCCGTAAGAAGCCATCAATGACCTACATTTCAGCTCCAAGACTTTTTTTTTTCCTGAAACTAAAATCACAATGAAGCTAGATGTGGTGGTACACACCTGTAATTCCAGTACTGAACAACCAGAGACAGAAGGATCACATGTTCAAGGCCAACCTGAAATACATAGTAAGTTACAGGCTACAATTAGCTAAAGTGACCCTGCCTCTGGTTTTAAAAATCAGGGGTAGGAGAAGTGGCTCAGAGATTAAGGCACTTGGCTACAAAGCCTAAGGATCCAGGTTCAATTACCCAGTACTCACATAAAGTACTCACATAAAGCCAGATGCACAAGGTGGCACATGTGTCTGGAGTTCATTTACAACAGCCAAACTCTCTCAAATAAATAAACAATATTTAAATAAATAAATAGGAGTAGAGTGTGGTGGCACATGCCTTTAATCTCAGCACATGGGAGGATCACTATGAGTTCAAGGGCAGCCTGGGACTACAGAGTGAGTTCCAGGTGAGACCCTAACTCAAAAAATCAAAAAATAATAAATAAATAATAAAAAACAAACCAACCACAAACATTCCTTACCCTGGTCCAATGTCCTCAAGTGGACTGGACTAATAGTACATGGCAATGCACTCCAGTGGACACAGTTCCCCAAACCAAAAGCACAGAACGAAACAGACAGCCGACCCCTTGCTCACCTCAGTATGTTCCATCAGGTTAGTGCCGTACAGCCCCGCTGAGGCTGCAACTCGGGCCAAGTAGCGCAGTATGGAGTTTACATCTGTAAACACCACATTTCTGAAAAATACAATCAGGTAAAACGGTACTTACATTAGCCAATCAGTAAGTCATGAGCCTCATGAAGAAATGTGAAATTAAAACTCATATATTGGGGCCTGGAGAGATGGCTTAGTGGTTAAAGTGCCTGCCTGTGAAGCCTAAGGACCCATGTTCAACTCTCTAGATCCCAGGTAAGCCAGACACAAGAGGTGACACAAGTGTGCAAGGTCACACATGCTCACAAGGTGGTGCAGCTTCTGGAGTTTGATTACAGCAGCTGGAGGCCCTGGCAGCCAATTCTCTATCTCTCTCATTAAAAAAAAAAAAAAAAAAACTAATATATAATTCTTTTCAAGGCACAGATCTACTAATGGTCTTTACTCTGTTTCTTTTTTTAAAAAAGTAATTTATATTCAATTACTTCAGGGACAGAAAAGGATTAAGTGTGTATGTTGAGTGGGCAAGGGCCTCTTGCTTTCGCAGACAAACTCCAGACACATGTGCCTCTGCGCATCTAGTTTTACGTGGGTAGCGGGGATTCAAACCTTGGCCAGTAGGCTTTTTAAGCCAAGTACTTTTAACGACTGAGCCATCTCTCCAGACCCTCTTTACTGTTTCTATCAAACGCCAATTTGTTCTAAAGTATCTAGTTTAATTCATGAATGCATTTCAGAGCAGACTTTCTATATAAGATTTCATCCTTTTAACTTACTCCTTATCTCCCTATTTTGCTTTGTCTTGGGTTTTCTTTTTTTCTGTATTTATTTGCAAGGAGAGATATATAGAGACAAAGAGAGAGAGAGAGGGTGTGCCAGGGCCTCTAGCCACTTCAAATGAAGTCCAGATACATGTACCACTTTGTGCATCTGGTTTTACATGGGTACTGGGACACTGAAGCCAGGTTGTTAGGCTTTACAGGCAAGTGCCTTAACCACTAAGCCATCTCTCCAGCTCCCCCACCCTTTTTTTTGAGATAGTGTCATACCACATATTCCAGGCTGTCTCCAAACTCACACTCCTCCTGGCACCCGTCATCTTTGGATGTTAGGAAGAACTGGGGCTAGATAACAACTGGTTGAAAGTTAGCCCAAGGAAAAACAAACTAAGGATACTGATATCAGAGGATCACAGGTTCCCTAAATGAACAGTTCAGTCACAGCATCCTTGAGTAAACTCAGTTAATAGAACCAAACCTGAGTTTAGAAGGTATCATCATCAGCTTTCATTTTCCACTCTAAATCCCAAGGAACCATGAGGATATATCTGATATATATGTGTGTGTGTGCGCACGCGCGCACATATATATATACATATATATAATCTCCCTTTTTTTGAGGTAGGGTCTCAATCTGACTCAGGCTGACCTGGAATTAGCTATAACTATGTAGTCTCAGGGTGGTCTCAGACTCACGGTGTCCCTCCTACCTCTGCCTCCCGAGTGTTGGGATTAAAGGCATACACTACCACACCCAGCTTATATGTGATATTTTTGTTATTATTGTTAATTATTTGTAGTATTCTGGTGGCGGTGCTGGGGACGGAACCCAATACCTCAAGTAAAACAAACACTCAAGACAAGCACACACTCTTACCACAGAGCCACATCTCCCAACTCTTCTTTTTCGCCTTTATCTTTAAAGATAGTGATGAGCCCAGCATGGTAGTACACGCCTGTCTATAATCCCAGTATTTGGGATGCTGAGGTAGAAATATTGCTTTGACTTCAAAGCCAGCAAGGGCTACATAGGCAAGACCCTGTCCCAAAACAAACAGGGGGCTATAGAGATGAATCAGTGGCTAGCGGCTCTTGCTTGCAAAGCCTACCCCAAGTTTCATTCTCCAATACCCACATAAAGCCAGGTGCACAAAATGGCACATGTGCCTGGAATTTGCCTGCAATGGTCTGGAGTTTGCTTGCAATGCCAAGAGGCCCTGGCATACCCACTCACATTCACACACTCTTTCAAGTAAGTTAATGAAAATAATAAACATTAAAATTTGGGCTGGAGAGATGGCTTAGTGGTTAAGACACTTGCCTGCAAAGCCAAAGGACCCAGGTGCAATTCCCAGTACCCACATAAGCCAGATGCACAAGGGGGCGCCTGCATCTGGAGTTAGTTTGCAGTGGCTAGAGGCCCTGGCATGACCATTTTCTCTCTATCTCCTCTCCTCTCTGTTTCTCCCTGCTTGTAAATAAATAAATAAAATAAAAAATAAATAAAAATCTATATAAAGCCAGACACAATGGTAAATGCAGGTATTCCCAGCACTCAGGAGACAAAGGCAGGAAGATCCTGAATACAGGCCAGACTGGGCTACATAACACCCAGTCTCAAACAAAATAAAAAAATATAATAATAATAATAATATGCCTTGTATCTAATTTTTTCTGTACATTTCTAGTCCCTTTTAAATAGACTAAGTGGAACGGGATCCCTAGGTAACAACACAAACCTCTGAGCTGTCTCGGAATGAAGAAGCACACTTCTTTCTAGGAACAATCTACCTAGTTAGCAAGTAAAACAAGCTCACAGCATACGATGCTGAGTATTTAAAATGCTGTTCAGTATTGAAAATAGCTATGAAAAGGCACTTACTCTGAAACACGAAGAAGATTCTCTTTCCCTTCTTCCACAGAAATGCTGACATCACCTTTCACATGCTCAACTGCCAGCAGGGCTCCTGAAATAATAGCAAGATGAGATTTCTCTTTAAAGCAATGAAGTATTTATAACAATATATAGCAATAAGGATGAGCCAACCAGCCAAGTACCCCATAATGTACACACAGCAAGGCTGAGACTTTATCTTACAGAAACAGCAACTCAGCATCCAACTGCTGTTCTATGCGCTCAGCTTCCAGTCAGTGACACTAAATATTTCATCTCTTAAGACAGGAAAAAAATCAGAACACTGGCTTCTATAGAAGCCAGCAGTACTTGACTATCACTATGCTAAGCTCACCGTAGTCACTACAACCTTTAATCTTTATTGTCACCTCAAGGAGCAGATACGCCTTAGAGAAGAAACAGGCTTGGAGAGGTTAAGCTACCAGCCCCGTGTCCTTGGCAGTCAGCAATTTGAAGGTGGGTTCAGACATTAAATTTTACAACACCTTGTAATAATGCCTGTCAACATATAATGAAGTTTGCTAAATAAATCCACAAGTTTTTTGTTCCTAAACTTGGTTAAGAAGAACAATGAATACTGTGCTCCACTGTAAACAGCAGGACACATCAATGGATGCTGAACCAGTGAGTTAAAGTGATGACAGGAATGTCTCATGGCCCTCAAGTTCTCTCCATTAAAACGTCTCTAAAAGGAAAAGCTCTGTGGCCATGAAGGCTGGCAGACGGCATCCTAGGTGACTCAAGGTAGAATCATTAGCAATGGACAATTAAATTCACACACCAGCCAATGGGCTGTGATGAAGAATGAGGAATCATGGCGCCATTCCTGCCCAAGACGCATAGTCTGAATCTGAGAGCCACAAAGAAAGCTCCCGCAACCCATTTAAAGAATACTCAGAGTAAGTAGGTTGTAATCTTCAGAGGTCAAAGCTACTAAAACTGAGGCAAGACTAGCAAATCAACCCAACTGCAGGAAACTGGAAAGACAAAACAATAAGGTACAACGAAAGCACAGTTTCCGAATGTGGTGCTGGCCTCTGGTGGGGATCACTGGGGCACCCAGCGTCAGAACAATAATGGGGTCTGTACATTAAGTGTATCAATATGCATGTGCTGACTTCGATGGCTGTATAGTAGAGAGATCCCTTGCTTGTAGATGTGCGCTGGAGTATTCTGGAACGCTGAGGCACTGAATCAGCAGTATGCTCTCAAGGAGTACAGGGGAAAATGTTCTGTTCTTGCACCTTTAGGTTTGAAATGATCTTAACATTAAAAAATAACATTGTATAGGACAAAGGGGTAAATGCCTTTAATCCCAGCACATGGGAGGCAGAGGTAAGAGGACTGCTATGAGATGGAGGCCAGCATGGAACTACAGAGTGAGTTTCAGGTCAGCCTGGGCTACAGTGAGACCCTACCTCAAAAAAAAAAAAAAAATGGAATACATAAAATTCTCACAATGCAATCCACTTTTCTAAATATTTCATCGAATTTTATTATTTAAAGATAAAACACCATGATTTGAGAAAAATTAAATCAAAACAGAATGACAAATATTGCATAGTTGACATACATTTCAAAATGACAACAAATTTCTTTAAGACCCTCTTATGGAATATTGACAAAATGTGGCTCTGAGTTCCAGAATTTACTAAGGAAACATCCATCACCTCCTGAGAGACTTCTAAGTAACCTAAGTAAAAAGAACAGCTCTTTATTACACATCAAAATGTGACAGGAAGCCTGGCATGGTGGCGACGCCTTTAATGCCAGCACTTGGAAGGCAGAGGTAGGAGGACTGCCATAAGCTTGAGGCCACCCTGAGAATACAGAGTGAATTCCAGGTCAGCCTGGGATACAGTGAGACCCTACCTCAAAACCAGCCCCCCCAAAGAAAAACAGGTGGCAGGAACTTATGCTATAGTCTCACTGAATTCTGTCAACCATCACTGTAATAGAAGATATTATCCCCCTTCCCTACAATGAAGAAACACTGACACTGAACCAAGAACCTGTCAAGCTTCCTCAAGTAAAAATTAGCAGCCAGGACTGAACTCGGATCTCCAGAAACTTTCGCTCTCAACCAAGAGGCCATGTTCTCTAGTGCCTTCCAGCCCAAGACCCAAATCCATTTCTTTATAATTCAGTGATTTGTTGTAAGCACAGTGACTGGAAGCAATATGCTAGGATTAGTTATTATTTTTAAACATTTAAACATATTATTTTTAAACATTGCACACCTTTAATCCCAGCACTTGGGTGTAAGTGCTAACAGGATCAGAGGAAAGAGGATCACCATGAGTTTGAGGCCACCCTGAGACTACCTAGTGAATTCCAGGTCAGGCTGAGCTAGAATAAGGCAGTACCTCAAAAATAAAAAATAAAAAAACCCGAGCGTGGTGGCGCACGCCTTTAATCCCAGCACTCGGGAGACAGAAATAGGATGGCCTTGAGTTCAAGGCCACCCTGAGACTACATGGTGAATTCCTGGTCAGCCTGGGCTAGAAAGAAACCCTACCTCGAAAAACCAAAAATTAAAAAATAAAAATTAAAAAGGAGGGATTTTTAAAGTTGAGGAGTGTAACTCTGAGTGCATAAACATATACAAGGCCCTGGGCTCTCTCTCTCTCACACACACACACACACACACACACACACCTCTTCCAATAGACTCAGACCACTACAAAAGTTGAGAATGTAACAAAAAATTTCATCAGTCACATATGGCCAACTGTACGTAAAGGTCTGGCTTCTTGAACATTACATAGTCCGTATGTGTCTGCACTGTAGATGGACATTATTAAATATGCACTCAGTACATCAGTAGTGACAATGCGAGCAGGAATCCTAAACCAACTGGCCACTTTGAAAGAGCAATCGCGGAATGGAACCTAAGGTGCGTACGGGGAAGCCGACGTTCGCCCTGGCGTTTGCTGCCCACATCCCCGGGGCGTGGGGTAGGACCTGCCACCTTCCCTGAGAACTACACGCGAGCTCGGGGAAAGCCCCGGGGCTGACACGACCGTCCTTTCTCCTCTCGAGCTGGACTCAACGCTAGGAAAAGTCGGGTCACGGGGATCCGGCATCTTTCCTGAGACGTGGGGACGGCATGCAGGTGCATCCCGAGAAGGGCTGGGAGAACACGATCGCGGCTCCCGAGTCCCCAGGACCAAGCAGCCCGGCTCCGGGACGGCGCAGCCAGGAGCCGGTGCCTCGGGGTCTCGGGAGCGCAGGCCCGCGCCATCCCGCCAGCAGACCGCGGCTGACGCAACCCGCAGGCCCGGGCCTGGGGCTCGGCCCTTACCCAGGGGCGGGTCTCCCGCGTTCACCGTCAGGCAGAGCGTCGCCATCGCCCACCGACCGCCGGTCCTTCCAGGCGCCCCGAACGCGGGGTTCAGCGGAGAGCGAAGGGGAGGGGGGAAATGCAACGTGTGCACGCGCCCCACGCCGCCGCAGCCTTCGCTCCACCCACCGCAGCGCACGTCCAGTACGTCATCACGGCGCGCCGTCTCCGCGCTCTGTGCGTCACCACGGTGCGCCCTCGCCCCTCAGCCCCTGCGGGCAGCTTCAGGGACACAGCGAGACCTCATCTCGAAAATAAAGTAAGTAAATCCAGCTCTAGAGGGGCAGCGGACGCACGTTGAACATGGCTCGTGGAAGCCGTAGCCGCACTTCCCAGCC
This sequence comes from Dipus sagitta, assembly GCA_036346955.1. NCBI lineage: Eukaryota > Metazoa > Chordata > Mammalia > Rodentia > Dipodidae > Dipus > Dipus sagitta. The sequence goes on from CM070770.1 coordinate 319,946,097, forward strand.
AGGCCCCTCAGATGCGAGCTGCACCCGGGCCAGCTCCTGCAGCCCAGCCACCAGCAGCGGCTCCCCCATCTGCTCTTGCTCGCCAGCCGCGTCTCATGGCCCACATGGCGACCACTGCAGCCGGTGTGGCTATGGGCCCTGCGGTGGTCACACCCTGGGTCACGCCATCACTGGGGGCTTCTGTGGAGGTGGGAATGCTGAGCCCGCAAAGCCTGATATCACTTAGCAGGAGCCTCAGGGCTCCAGGCCGGCGGAGCAGCAGCCTTGCTTTCTTGAGATCAAACAGTTCCTGGAGTGTGCCCAGAACTGGAGTGAGGTTAAGCTTTGTGAGGGTTTCAACGAGGTGCTGAAACAGTACAGAGTAGCAAAGTTATTTAGCCTGGAGAAATGGAAAATCTGCTCTGATGACCAAGTTGCTTTAGCATAAAAATGTGATTATAGTGAATGTGTAAATGGTGGCACACGCCTTTAATCCCAGCACTCTGGAGGCAGAAGTAGGAGGATCACCGTGAGTTCGAGGCCACCCTGACACTACATAGTACATTCCAGGTCAGCCTGGGCTAGAGTGAGACCCTACCTCAAAAAAAAAAAAAAAAGAAAAGAAAAGAAAAAGAAAGAAAGAAGAAAAAACTGTAAATAAACTCTGTATTAACAGATCCATTGCTTCAGAGTGGCCATCACCGTGTCCTGGCTGTACAGAAGCTCCCTGAGATGTATAGGTTGGGCTGGGCGAGTGTTGTATGGCCTCCTGAACCAGCTATGATGGCTGTGAGTTAGTTAGAATAAAGTGATTTTGTTCCAAAAAAAAGAAAAAAAACAGTTGTCAGGCAAGGTAACACACGCCTGTAATCCCAGCACTCAGGAGGCAGAGGTAGGAGGAACTCTTGAGTTCGAGGCAAGCCTGAGACAACAACAGTGAATTTCAGGTCAGCCTGGGCTACAACGAGATCCTACCTCATAAAACAAAACAACAAAAAAATCTTTTTTCAACGATTATGGTGAGGTTGGAATGTTGCAGGTTCACACCCAGATCATCTTGGGCTATGCAGCCTCTTTTATATTTTCTTTATTATATGCATGCAGGGAGGGTGGGGGATGGTATTCCAAGGCTTCCAGCCACTGCAAAGGAGCACAGATGCATGTGTCACTTTGTGTGTCTGGCTTTATGAGGGTACTGGAGAATCAAACCCCAGTTGTGAGACTTGGCAGGCAAGTGCCTTAACTGCTGAGCAATCTCTCCAGCCCTATCTTAGCCCCTTAATGGCCTCTTACCTCTGTGTTTGGCCTAACATCCTGTGATAACCAAGAAGTTCTTTTGAAATGTAGACCTTCTAGCTTCCAACAATCTGAAAGCTAAGCACATCATTAGATAGCATGTGACACTTATAACAGAGATATTCCCCACTTTACTATAACCCACCCACCTGATGCTCCTACCTATGCATTTGAAAAGGACCTTAGGCCAGGTGTGGTGGCGCATGCCTTTAATCCCAGCACTCGGGAGGCAGAGGTAGGAGGATCGCCGTGAGTTCAAGGCCACCCTGAGACTCCATAGTGAATTCCAGGTCAGCCTGGGCTAGAGTGAGACCCTACCTCGAAAAAACAAACAAAAAAAAAAAAAGAAAAAGAAAAAGACCTTGATTTTTAACCTTCTTTGATTCTGTAACTATAAAAATGTCATGAAATTGTTAATACATTGGAATATGGAATTTGAGGTAACCTAAATCTATGTCCTTGAGCTATGGCTCTAGAATAAACTACCTATTATCCTCCCCCCCCCCCCCCGCCTCTCTCTCTCTCGGTAGGGGTGGGCTTATTCTCTTCTAAAAACAAGCAAACAATAAACAATAGAACTCCAAGGAGCCAGGTGTGGTGGCTAATGCCTGGGAGGCAGAGGTAGGAGAATCACTATGAGTTTGACACCAGCCTGGAACTACATAGTGAGTTCCAGATCAGCCTGGGCTAGAGTGAGACTCTACATCAAGAAACAAATTGAAAAACCCCGACTAGACCGCTGTTACGCCATTTTGACTGCTGAAATGCCATTTTGCAAGGCTTGCACGAACAAGCACCAGTTCAGGGCAAGGTCAGTTCCTTTAGGTTGCCAAACAGGATATCTGTGGTCGAACACCTGGGCTGGTAGGGGAACAAACAGTTCTGGGAAAACCCACCCACGCCCCAGATAGAGCTAAGAGTTTTTGCTTTTGCTAAACCTGCTCTATTCAGCTTCTGTAACATTGCTTGCTTGCTTCCGCTAAATAAAAAGAACTGCCATTTTATGATATCCATCAAAGTTTAGTTAACCTGGAGAAAATGAGCTGCCTAAGATGTGCTTTGTTCTTTTGCCAAGTTACTGGTCACCTAAGAGATGCCTGGCCCAACTGCCCCTTCCATGAACTCTGCCCCTGTGTCCTGAAACCCCCACCCCGCCTGCGGTTAACTCAGGAGACACCAGGTGGATCCGACCAATCAGGACCCACTCTATATGGAAAATTCCTAAGGCAGGTCCCCCTCCCTATGGCAACCCACAAGGTTCCCGCACGCGCCTTCTCAGACCCAATCATTTCAAAGACGCGCACCCTCTCGGAACCAATCATTTTAAAGGGCGTGATATGATGTAACCCCTTTGTCCTTTTTCCCGCCTCACTCTCTCTTCCCGCCTCACTCCCTTTATAAACCCTTCCCTTCAGGGGGCCGGGGCTCTTCAGCCCTCCTGCGCGAGGACTCAGTGTCGAGCCCCGGTGCACCGGTACCCACAATAAAGCCTCTTGCTGTTTGCATCCAGTGGTCTCGGGCTGATCTCTGGGTTTCAGGGTCTCCTCCTGAGGGAAGGCTCCCCCTTAAGGGGGTGGTCTTTCATTTGGGGGCTCGTCCGGGATCGAGATCCCTACCCAGGGACCACTGACCCACCACCGGGAGGTAAGCTGGCCAGCGTTTTTGATTATTTCTGTGTCTTGTTTATGTCTTGAGTTAGTGTATGTTCACTCTGTAAGATTCGATCGGATCTATCTGTATCTGGCGGGCGACGAAGGAGCTGACGAGCTCGGACTTCTTCCCCCGCAGCCCTGGAAGACGTTCCGAGGGTGTCTGGAGCCCGATTTTTCGGGGCTCAGCCCGTATCAGAGGGATACGTGGTTCTGGTGGGAGACGAGGGATCCGGACCCTCACAGTCTCCATCTGAATTTTTGCTTTCGGTTTTGCGCCGAAGCTGCGCTGCGCGTCTGTTTATTGTGTTGTCTTTGTTGGACTTTTCTGTGTAATCCTAACCTTTCTGTCTCTCGATACTATGGGGCAATCCTTAACCACCCCTTTAAGTTTGACTCTGGATCATTGGCCCGAAGTCCGACACCGAGCGAGCAATCAGTCGGTCAAAGTGAAAAAGAAGAAATGGATAACTTTCTGTTCATCTGAATGGCCCACATTTGATGTGGGATGGCCACGAGATGGCACTTTTGATCTTGATATCATTTCCCAGGTCAAGGCCAAAGTCTTTGATGCCGGACCCCATGGTCATCCAGACCAATTGGCGTACATCGTAACCTGGGAAGATCTGGCCTATGACCCCCCTCCTTGGGTCAGGCCATTTGTCATTTCTAATAAACCTCAGCCTCCCCTTACCCCTTCTGCTCCCAAAGCTCCCCCTCCCTCCACTACTACTCCTCCCTCCTCCTCCCTATACCCTACACTCCTCAAAAAGGACCCCCCAAAACCTCCAAATTCCCCTCTGGTTCTCCCCCCGAACCCTGATTCACCCCTTATCGATCTTCTTTCAGAGGAACCCCCTCCATATGCAGAACCCAGGAATCAGACAGAGGCTACTGCTGCTATGACTCCTCCACAGGAGCCCCTGGCCCCATCGTCGATGGCCGGGCGGCTCAGAGGGAAACGCGAGCCGCCCCCTGACTCTACTTCTCAGGCGTTCCCTCTCAGGGAGGGTCCAACTGGCCAGCCCCAATATTGGCCATTTTCAGCCTCTGATCTCTATAAGTGGAAACAACATAACCCTCCTTTCTCTAAAGATCCTGTGGCGCTAACTAACCTGATTGAATCTATTCTAGTCACACATCAGCCCACCTGGGATGATTGCCAGCAGCTCTTACAGGCCCTTTTGACCTCAGAAGAAAAACAGAGAGTCTTTCTAGAGGCACGAAAGCAGGTCCCCGGTGACAATGGGCGCCCAACTCTACTACCAAATGAGATTGATGAAGCTTTCCCCTTGACTCGCCCTGATTGGGATTTCGCCACGGCTGCAGGTAGGGGACACCTACGTCTTTACCGCCAGTTGCTCATAGCGGGTCTCCGAGGGGCAGCACGCCGACCCACCAATTTGGCACAGGTTAAACGGGTGATACAAAGAAGTGATGAGACTCCCTCAGAATTTCTAGAAAGACTCAAGGAAGCATATAGGATGTATACTCCCTACGACCCTGATGACCCCGGTCAGGCAACCGGCATGGCTATGTCCTTCATTTGGCAGTCTAGTCCAGACATTAAAAGCAAATTACAAAGGTTGGAGGGTCTACAGGGATATACATTGCCAGACCTATTAAAGGAGGCAGAAAGAATTTATAATAAGAGGGAGACTCCTGAAGAAAAGGAGGAAAGGTTATGGAAGGCTCAGGAAGAAAGAGATAAAAAAAGAAATAAGGAATTAAGTAGGTTGCTGGCCACCGTAGTACAGGGACAAGATAGAAAGGGAGGCAGGCCGGGAAGCCAGAAGGGGGCCAAAGTGGATGAAGATCAATGTGCCTACTGCAAGGAGCGAGGACATTGGGTCAGAGATTGCCCAAAGAAACCTAAGGGACCCCGAAAACCTAAGCCGCAGACTTCCCTCCTTGCTCTAGACGAAGACTAGGGAAGTCAGGGCCAGGAGCCCCCCCCCCCTGAGCCCAGGGTAACCCTAAAAATTGGGGGGCAACCAGTCACCTTCCTAGTAGACTCTGGGGCCCAACACTCGGTCCTGACTCGGACATCAGGCCCACTCAGCCATCGATCTGCCTGGGTACAAGGAGCAACCGGTGGAAAAAGGTACCAATGGACCACGGAACGGAAGGTGCAACTGGCTACTGGTAAAGTGACTCATTCTTTCCTACATGTTCCAGATTGCCCCTATCCCTTGCTGGGAAGGGACCTCCTCACTAAATTAAAGGCCCAAATTCATTTCGATGAGAAAGGGGCTAAAATAACAGGCCCTGAGGGTGGTCCCCTCCAAATCCTGACATTGCACTTAGAAGATGAATATAGACTCTATGAATCTCAAGAGCCACAGGAGACTGACATGTCCTCCTGGCTCAATGACTTTCCATTAACATGGGCTGAAACTGGGGGAATGGGACTAGCTCTGCAACAAGCCCCGCTTGTTATCCAACTAAAGGCTACAGCTACTCCTTTTTCCATTAAACAGTAACCCATGTCCCATGAAGCATACCAGGGCATTCGCCCCCACATTAAGAGACTGCTGGACCAGGGTGTCCTTATACCCTGCCGGTCTCCATGGAACACCCCTTTGTTGCCAGTAAAGAAGCCAGGGACAGGAGACTATCGGCCAGTACAGGACCTAAGAGAAGTTAATAAACGGGTGGAAGACATCCACCCCACAGTTCCTAACCCTTACAACCTATTGAGCACCCTGCCACCATCTCATGTCTGGTACACCGTACTAGACCTGAAGGATGCCTTCTTTTGCCTACGCCTACATCCTAAAAGCCAGTCTCTTTTTGCCTTTGAATGGAAAGATCCAGAACTTGGACTTTCAGGCCAACTAACCTGGACTAGGCTTCCCCAGGGATTCAAAAACAGCCCGACTCTCTTTGATGAGGCCTTGCACAGGGATCTGGCGGACTTTCGGGTACAATACCCGGCTCTAATTTTGCTTCAATATGTTGATGACCTCCTCCTAGCGGCCACCTCAGAAAAGAAATGTCAGGAGGGTACCCGGGCCCTCTTACAGACATTGGGACAACTAGGCTATTGGGCCTCAGCCAAAAAGGCTCAAATATGCCGGAGAAAGGTCAACTATCTGGGCTACCAGTTGCAGGATGGACAGAGATGGCTAACAGAGGCGCGCAAACAGACTATCACTCACATTCCTGCCCCTCGAACCCCTCGCCAATTGAGGGAATTCCTGGGGACAGCGGGCTTCTGCCGTCTCTGGATTCCCGGGTTCACAGAAATGGCGGCACCTTTGTACCCCCTCACTAAGCAGGGAGTCTTATTTACATGGGGAGAAGAACAACAAAGAGCCTTCACAGACATCAAAAAGGCTTTGCTAACTTCCCCTGCATTAGGCCTCCCTGATATCACTAAGCCCTTTGAACTGTTCGTAGATGAAAAACAGGGCTATGCCAAGGGGGTACTGACCCAAAGGCTGGGCCCTTGGAGGCGGCCTGTGGCTTATCTATCTAAGAAACTGGATCCGGTAGCGGCCGGTTGGCCACCTTGTTTACGAATGGTGGCAGCCATTGCGGTCCTTATTAAAGATGCAGGAAAACTGACTCTGGGTCAGCCTTTGACCATTCGAGCCCCCCATGCTGTGGAGGCCTTAATCAAACAACCCCCAGACCGCTGGCTTTCAAATACCCGTATGACTCATTACCAAGCCCTGCTCCTGGATGCTGACCGGGTGCGATTCGGACCTGTGGTCACTCTCAACCCCGCCACCCTGCTTCCCTTGCCGGAAGAAACAAAACAACACGACTGTCTCCAGATTCTTGCGCAAGTACATGGAACCCGACCAGACCTGACGGACCAACCTCTTCGGGATGCAGACTACACCTGGTACACCGATGGTAGCAGCTTCCTGGCAAATGGGGAACGAAAGGCGGGAGCAGCAGTGACCACTGAAACTGAGGTAATCTGGGCTACAGCCCTACCACCAGGCACCTCAGCCCAGAGGGCGGAACTCATAGCACTGGCCCAGGCCCTCCAAATGGCAGAAGGTAAGAAACTAAATGTTTACACTGACAGCCGCTATGCTTTTGCTACTGCCCACATCCATGGGGAAATCTACCGGAGGCGTGGCTTATTAACATCAGAGGGAAAGGAAATTAAAAATAAAGTTGAAATCCTGGCGTTACTTAAAGCCCTATTCTTGCCTCAAAAACTGAGCATTATGCATTGCCCTGGTCATCAGAAAGGGAACCACCCCGAGGCAAAAGGGAACCGCCTGGCAGATGCCACCGCCAGAGAAGCCGCCCTAAAGCTGCTTGACACCTCTCAATCTTTCCCCTTGGTGGACCCAAGGGAAGATAAACGGCACCGATGCTCATTGCAATATAGTAGGGAGGATACCGACCTCCTAAAGAAAATGGGGGCCACTTATGACCCAAATAAACACCATTGGGTCTTTAAAGGAAAGACTGTTATGCCAATACGAGATACCTATGAACTAATCAAGTATTTACATAAATTGACCCATTTGGGACCAAAAAAGATGAAAACCCTATTAGAACGCACTGAAGCTGGTCCCTACCTCCTGAACAGAGACAAGGCCCTACAAAAGATAACTGATGAATGCACAGCCTGCGCCCAAATAAATGCAGGAAAAACTAAGATTGGGACTGGGGCCCGGATGCGGGGACACCGGCCGGGGGTACATTGGGAAATAGATTTCACTGAGGTAAAACCCAGGACTATATGAATACAAGTATCTACTGGTGTTCGTGGATACTTTTTCAGGGTGGGTAGAGGCCTTCCCCACCAAACATGAAACTGCCAAAATAGTAACTAAAAAGCTTCTGGAAGAAATCTTCCCCAGGTACGGAATGCCCCAGGTCCTAGGCACAGATAATGGGCCCGCCTTCGTCTCCCAGGTAAGTCAGTTGGTGGCTAAGCTATTGGGGATTGATTGGAAATTACATTGTGCTTATAGACCCCAAAGTTCAGGACAGGTAGAACGCATGAATAGAACAATTAAGGAGACTTTATCCAAATTAACGCTTGCAACTGGCTCTAAGGACTGGGTGCTCCTCCTTCCGTTAGCTCTATATAGGGCCCGCAACACACCAGGCCCCCATGGACTCACTCCTTTTGAAATACTTTATGGGGCACCACCCCCATTTATAAACTTCTTTGATCCAGACATTGCTGATTTTGCTAACGGTCCCTCTCTGCAAGCTCATTTGCAGGCCCTGCAGATCGTGCAGAGAGAAGTCTGGAAACCCCTTGCAGCAGCTTATCGCGAACAACTGAACCAGCCGGTACTGCCGCACCCCTTCCAGGTCGGGGATACTGTCTGGGTCCGCCGACACCAGACTAAGAACTTGGAACCTTGGTGGAAAGGTCCCTACACCGTCCTCCTGACCACCCCAACGGCGCTAAAAGTCGACGGGATTGCAGCTTGGATCCACGCATCCCACGTCAAAGCGGCTCATACACCTGAAGGGACAAAACCAACCACCGGTCCAACATGGAGAATCCAACGCACCCAAAACCCCTTAAAGATAAGACTTGTTCATGGAGATGGGAACCCCTAATCTTGGTGTGGTGGGCCCTGCTACATACAGGCAGGACAACTAAAAACCAGAGTCCCCACCAGGTACATACCTTGACTTGGCAGATTCAATCTCAAACGGGTGAAATTGTTTGGGAAATCCAAGAAGATCACGCATTCAATACCTGGTGGCCTACTCTAACACCTGACTTCTGCCAATTAGCTGCAGGCATGGATTCATGGGATATCGCTGATACAAACCCCAGAAAGCTAGAGAAAACAATGAGGTCCACCTCGGGGGGGATAGCTATAGAAGGGTGCTCCTCCCCGACAAGACGGTGTATATTGGCAGGAGCAGACTTTTTCCTATGCCCCAGAGATGATAGGAGCAGGGCCGAAGCACATCGCTGTGGGGGATATGAAAAAACTTTTTGTGCGGCCTGGGGATGTGAAACGACAGGAGATGCCTACTGGAGGCCCCACTCTAGCTGGGATAAAATCAAGGTCACCAGAGGTTGGAATAAACCCCCCAAGGAATGGTGGCCAAATAATTATAAAGGAGGATGTGGAGAAGAATCCACTAGGGAAAACTGGGGAAACTTTCAATGTGTAAATGGTACCTGTTTACCCCTCCACATTGACTTTACAGACTCAGGAAAGAAAGCCATCGGCTGGCAAGAAGGGTATACCTGGGGACTCCAATGGTATCGGATAGGCAAGGGACTGACTTTTAAAATTAAGCTTAAGGTCCAGGCAACGACCCACTCTATAGGACCTAACAAGGTGGTGGCAAACCAAAAGCCTCCCTCTCCGCCAGAACAAATTAAACCTGTAACTCCCCTCCCTAACCATACCCTAAAAACCCCCTCTAACACTGAGGTATCCCCTCCCTCTCCTGGGACAGGAGACAGACTAATAGGCCTGATTCAAGGGGCATATCTGGCTCTCAATCTCACCAGCCCAGACAAAACCACAGACTGCTGGTTATGCCTAATTTCAAGACCCCCTTATTATGAAGGAATAGCTGTTCTGGGTAATTACTCCAATCAGACTTCAGCTTCCCCTAGTTGCATCTCCAGTCCCCAACACAGATTAACCCTGTCAGAAGTTTCTGGAAAGGGGCTTTGCTTAGGAACAGTCCCTAAAACCCATCAGGCCCTATGTAACCTCACAATAGAAGTATCTACTGGTTCCTACTACTTGGCCGCCCCCAATGGAACTTATTGGGCATGTAGTACTGGGTTGACCCCTTGTGTCTCAGCCTCAGTACTCAATGCGGCATCAGATTATTGTGTACTAATAGAATTATGGCCCAAAATCACTTACCATGAACCTGATTATATCTATAGCCAATTTGAGGACAAATCTAGGTACAAAAGAGAACCCATCACCTTGACCATGGCCATACTCTTGGGGGGTATTACTAGGGGGGGAATAGCTGCTGGGATAGGGACAGGAACCTCAGCCCTCATAGAAACCAATCAGTTTCGGCAGCTGCAAATAGCTATGCATGCTGATATCAAGGCCCTAGAAGAATCAGTCAGTGCCCTTGAGAAGTCACTCACCTCCCTCTCGGAGGTAGTCCTTCAAAATAGAAGAGGTTTAGATATGCTGTTTTTAAAGGAAGGGGGACTATGTGCAGCCCTAAAAGAAGAATGCTGCTTCTACGCTGATCATACCGGGTTGGTAAGAGATAACATGGCAAAACTTAGGGAAAGACTTAAACAAAGACAAAAGTTATTTGAATCCCAACAGGGATGGTTCGAAGGGTGGTTTAATAAATCTCCCTGGTTTACAACTTTAATCTCCTCCTTGATGGGACCTCTAATAATTTTCCTTTTAATACTCCTGTTCGGGCCATGCATTCTAAATCGGCTGGTCCAATTCATGAAAGACAGGCTGTCAGTCATACAGAGTTTGGTTCTGACACAGCAATATCAGAGACTGCGACAGCAAGAAACTGAAATTCCATAATCTGGTTTGAGTAAAAGATTTCACTCAATGCTAAAAGAAAATGGGGGAATGAAAATACCCGACTAGACCGCTGTTACGCCATTTTGACTGCTGAAATGCCATTTTGCAAGGCTTGCACGAACAAGCACCAGTTCAGGGCAAGGTCAGTTCCTTTAGGTTGCCAAACAGGATATCTGTGGTCGAACACCTGGGCTGGTAGGGGAACAAACAGTTCTGGGAAAACCCACCCACGCCCCAGATAGAGCTAAGAGTTTTTGCTTTTGCTAAACCTGCTCTATTCAGCTTCTGTAACATTGCTTGCTTGCTTCCGCTAAATAAAAAGAACTGCCATTTTATGATATCCATCAAAGTTAGTTAACCTGGAGAAAATGAGCTGCCTAAGATGTGCTTTGTTCTTTTGCCAAGTTACTGGTCACCTAAGAGATGCCTGGCCCAACTGCCCCTTCCATGAACTCTGCCCCTGTGTCCTGAAACCCCCACCCCGCCTGCGGTTAACTCAGGAGACACCAGGTGGATCCGACCAATCAGGACCCACTCTATATGGAAAATTCCTAAGGCAGGTCCCCCTCCCTATGGCAACCCACAAGGTTCCCGCGCGCGCCTTCTCAGACCCAATCATTTCAAAGACGCGCACCCTCTCGGAACCAATCATTTTAAAGGGCGTGATATGATGTAACCCCTTTGTCCTTTTTCCCGCCTCACTCCCTTTATAAACCCTTCCCTTCAGCCCTCCTGCGCGAGGACTCAGTGTCGAGCCCCCGTGCACCGGTACCCACAATAAAGCCTCTTGCTGTTTGCATCCAGTGGTCTCGGGCTGATCTCTGGGTTTCAGGGTCTCCTCCTGAGGGAAGGCTCCCCCTTAAGGGGGTGGTCTTTCAAAATCAAAACAAAAACAAGCAAATAACAACAACAAAACCTGGGAGGAGAACAGCAAGTTTGAGACTACTATTCTGGAAGTAGACTTAGTGGTTTCCTCAGAGATGGCAGAGGAGAGGTGACAGTGAAACCAGTGGGCCTAGGTTCATGCCGAGGTCTCAGCTCGTGACTGGGTGGAAGCATCTGTCATCAGCTAAGGAGAGAAAACAAGGATCAAAACAGGTCTGGCAAAGCAGGGCGTGGTGGAAGTAGGAGGATCACAGACAGTTTGAGGCCACCCAGTGACTACATAGTGAATTCCAGGTCAGCCTGGACTAGAGTGAAACCCTACCTCGAACAAACAAAACAAAGAAACAAACAACCACCAAAAAAAAAAAAAAAAACAGGTCTGGCAAAGTGGCCCCAGACTGACTTTATTGAGATGTTTCGCTGTAACTGCTCTAGGGAGACCAGTGATAATTCCATCATGCAGCTAGCCACCATTTACATATCCGACTTGTCACACTGCATCGGAGCAAACCGTCCTCCCCTGGTGGGACACGGCCTCCTAGGGACCAGGACCTTGTACCCACAGAACTTCCCGCAGAGGCCTTATGTTGCCAGAGCCGCTAGTCCCTTCTACTATTTAAACACTAGGTGGCGCTCTAAACCCAGGTCTATATCAATTCTGCTTTAGACTTAGAGCCAAACAAGTCCTGATAAACTCGTGTTGTTCATCAAGATGAACTCGAGTGAGGCCTTTCTTGGTCTGTTGTGCAGTACCAGTTTGGGGACAGATACTAATTTTTACATTTTCCAAAAATGTCACAAAAGTTGTCCAGACTATCTTTGGGTTCACTACACCCAGCTCCTTTAATTTTTTCCCCTAGCAGCTTCGTTGACATGTAATTCACACACCACACAGTTAGCCCTTATGGTACAATTCAGAGTTCAGTCGACATCCATTCTAGAACATTTTAAATAGATTTTTATTATTTATTTATTTGAGAGAGAGAGAAAGGGCCAGAGAGAAAGAATCAGAGAAAGATTGAGAGAGAGAACGAGAGAGAGGAAGAGAAAATGGGCGCGCCAGGGCTTCTAGCCACTGCAGATGCACTCCAGATGCATGCACCCCCTTGTGCATCTGGGTAACGTGGGTCCTGGAGAATCCACCCAGTGGGGATGTCTCTGCAGGGGGACCAGGCTTGGATATTCAGGTAAGGAACGGATTCGACGCGACAGACAGACAACACAGGTTGTGATTGCTGCTGCAAAGAACTTTACTTTCAGGTCTCAGTTATATACAGAAACAATCAGGAACTGCTCCATTTGGCAGGTTTTCAAAAAATGAAATCAGTACAATAACTCCTTATGACATATACTCAGTATAAACTTGCTATACCCAGGAACTTCCTCTTTCTGTAGCTGCTGCAGGACCAGACACTTGTGGTTAATGACTAACATCTAAAGATTTCTAATATTAACATCTTACATTCACATTGGGGTCCCACATTTCATCCCAAACTCTTAGGTCTTTCAACATTCTTTCTTGACTTAAAGGGTTTCCAAATATATCATACAATCTTTTATTCCTAACAGCAAAGAATACATATACTTTCCATCTAAGTTCTTGTTGCTGTTTATCTGTCAAAGCACACCATGGGGGCCTGTTTCTCCTAATCATTTCCTATATACTCAATGAATAATATTTGATTCTCTTTCCTTTAAATGTTACCCATCTGATTAGATTTTCATCATATTTTCCTGTCCAAGGGAGTGGTGCATCACTAGGATCAAAATTATAAGGCCCTCTATATTTAGGTGGTTCCCTCCATCTGCCATGAATCAGAAACTGCAGACCGCCAAACAATTCTGTTAGTGGAGGGTCATATGGAGTTAAAATTACATTCTCAGCAAGAATAAAAATTAGCTATTCAAGCTTTTCAGACACAGCCGGCGTCGCGGTTAAGGCTGCTGGGGTCACTGAGGCTAGGGCTGTCTCCATAGGTGGAAGCTTCCGTTTTTGTACTCTTAGTTTCTGGAACATCTAAAGGCCCATCAAGATTATCTGCTGAGAGCATGATTTTATCAGTATAAAGTTGAGTGGGCTTAGTTCCTAGAATCAATAAGGCAAGCACCCAGAGAAAGAACACACTGCAGAATGAGACCCAAATCACAAAACACCAAAGACTCTGCCAGGGACCTCCAGGGGGCCTAATCACGTGTGATACGAAACCCCAGGTCTAGTAGCCATTTGAGCTGTTCAGGCTCTATGCTACACAGACTCCACTGGAGTTGGTGTGGCAGGTGCTTTGGCTTTGCAGCCAAGAGCCTTAACCACTAAGACATCTCTGCAGCCCTAGAGCGTTTTTATCACCTTTCCAAAAAACTTGGGCATGCCAGGTGTGGTGGTGCATGCTGGTAAGACCAGATGCACAAACTGGCACATGCGTCTGAAGTTTGTTTGTAGTGGCAAGAGGCTCTGGTGTGCTCATTCGCCCTCTCCCCTCTTTCTCATCTGATTGCAAATAAATAAATAAAATTTAAAAAATCTCTGATGGCTTAATGGTTAAGGCGCTTGCCTGCGAAGCCAAAGGACCCAGGTTCAATTCCCCAGTATCCATATAAGCCAGATTCACAAGGGGGCACATGCATCTGGAGTTCATTTGTAGTGGCTAGAGGCCCTGGTGCACCCATTCTATTTCTGTCTCCCCCCCCCCCACCGCTTGCAAATAATTGGATTAAATTAAGTTAAATTATTTTTAAAACTCCCACATTTCCCTTTACCTATTTTTTTTCTAAACAGTGTTTCACCAGGAAGCCTGGGCTGGCTTCAGAACTGGTGATCCTCCCGCCTCTTTCCAGAGGGCTAGAGTCACATGTGTGGACCATCACACCTGGGAGATCAGACCCAGAGTCTGACCTGTACTAGCTAAGTTTTCTACTACACTCTCATCCCAACCAACCCTTACAATATTTTAAGGGGATACAGGGGGGGGGGGGGACAGAGACACTTGGCTCCTACCTGCCTCCCCAACTTCTTTTTGTGTGTTTTTGAGCCGTCTCAGCTGGACTTGGTACAGTCCTGTAATCCTAGAACTCTGGAGGTAGATGCAAAAGGATCAGATGTTTAAGGTCATCCTTGACTACATAGAGTTCAAGGCTAGCCTGGGATACATGAGACCCTGCAGAAAGAGAGAGGGAGAGAGGTAAGGATTAAAGAAGGGAGGGAGGGCTGTAGAAATGCCTTAGCAGTTAAGGCGCTTGCCTACAAAGCTGAAGGACCCAGGTTCAAATCCTCAGGACCCACATAAGCCAGATGCACTAGGTGGATTCATTTGCAGTGGCTGGAGGCCCTAGTGTGCCCATTCTCTCCCTCTCTCTCTCTCTCTATCTCCCTCTTCTTGCTCTCAAATAAATAAAAATTAAAATATTTTTAAAAGAGAAAGGAAATCTAACGCAGCTGAACCTCACTTTCCAGCGCTTTCTCTTCTTCGTTGTATTTTAGCCTCTGTCACTTCCTTCTGCTCTTTCTCTCAGAACCATGTCGACACTCCCAGAAACTAGAAACCTCAGCGCATAGCGTGGCTGAACTCTTTGACCTGTTATTAGCTCAGACATCACCTCCACAGGAAGACACCCTTTTTTAAAAATATATTTACAGGAATGCCCTTCCAGCCTAGTTGCTTTCTAGCTCACTTTCCTGATCAGTTTCTTTTGCCTGTACTCAATGCTGAGTGAGTGTTTGTTGGCCAGATGGATGAGGATCAAGGTAAGAGCAAGCGTCAAGCTCCTGGCGGGCTAATGATTGAGCGTGGCTTCAGCATAGCAGTCAGAGCTGATGCTGGACAATGAAGGTCCCATGACACGGAGCTTCCTATATCATCATAAAGAACTTGAATTTTATCTTGAAGGGAAAAAACAAGTCAAAAAAGGTTCTGAGTAAGGAAGGTTTGAGTTTTGAAAACTCCCTCTGGAGATGATACCGGTGATAGAAGAGTTATGTTATCATAGCCCAGCTCCCCCCTTGCCAGAGCTGAGCGTACTCTGTTGCCGCTTTCTGCCAGCTGCTGCTGTGGCAAGAAGTGATGTCCAGCCTCTGCTCTATCATCCTTTCCCTGTCATGCAGAAACATCCCCTTGAGACTGTAAGCCAAAATGAAATACTTTCCTCCAAGCACCTGATTTTGTTCACGTGTTTAATCCCAGCAATGTGAAAGTAACTACAACAGAAAACTGATACCGACTCTGTGGCTTTTGATCTTCTTCTTTTTTTTTGGGGGGGGGGGTTCCAAGGTGGGTTTTCACTCTAGCCCAGGTGAGTTGGAATTCACTCTGTAGTCTCAGGGGCCTCAAACTCACGGAGATTCTCCTCCTGCCTCTGCCTACCGAGTGCAGGGATTAAAGGTGTGTGCCATCATGCCCGGCTGGCTTTTGATCTTATGGAACTGATTCCTCAGGAGTGATATGGAAGGATTTTGAACTTTGGGCTGGGAGATGCCTTTGCAGTGCTCTGAGCAGGGCTTGATGCACCATTCTCTTGAGAGTGCAAAGACCTAAACACAGAATGAACCTTGGGCTATGGAGACTTGCCTTATGAGTGGAGGAAGAGCTTTTTCTGGACTGGGGTAGCAGCAGTTTCTGTGAGAGGAGGGCTGTGCTCTTCCCATGTCCTGAGAACTGAGAAGTAATGGACAGGTGTGTTGGCAGAACATAGAAGGAATGCTGGGTGTGGTGGCACACGCCTTTAATCCCAGCACTTGGGAGGCAGAGGTAGGAGGATTGCTGTGAGTTCGCGGCCACCCTGAGACTACAGAGTGAATTCCAGGTCAGCCTGGGCTAGAATGAGGCCCTACCTTGAAAACAAAACAAAAAGAAAAATAGGGTTGAGAAGTTGATTTTTTTAATTAAAAAATATTTTATGTATTTATTTGAGAGAGAGAGAATATGGGCACACCAGAGCCTACTGCCACTGCAAAAGAACTCCAGACACATGTGCAACTTTTTGCATCTAGCTTTACATGGCTACTGGGAAACTGAACCTAGGTTGGCAGGCTTTTCAGGTGAATGCCTTTAACCACTGAGCCATCTCCCCAGCCCCAGGTTTTTGTTTGTTTGGAGTGTTTTGAGACAGGGTCTCACTTATAACCCAGCCTGGCCTCAAACTCAGGATCCTCCTCTGGAGTCCTGGGACTATAAGGCTATAGAATTTGAGAATTCTAACACAGATACTCATTTTGTGTGTGTGTGTGTGTGTGTGTGTGTGTGTGTGTGTGTGTGTGTGTGTGTGTGTGTAGGGAGAGGTACTTGTTTGAGACAGGCTGACCTTGAACTTGGGGCAACTCTCCTACCTGAACCTCTCAAGTTCTGACATTATAGGCCTAGGCCACCAAGATCAAATTAAGATGTACATTTTGGGCTTCTGGCCAAAAGACGTTACATGAAATCACATGAGCATTAGATGATCTGGTGAAAAAAAAAATGGATTGCTGGGGCTGGGGAAATGGCTCAGAAGTTAAAGGCACTTGTTCTCACAGCCTTCTGGCCCCAGTTCATTTCCCCAGCAACCACGTAAAGCAGAACGCGACGTAATGCGTGCGTCAGTGATCTCAGCATAGCTGTGACAGGGGGTCTGGAGCGGGGGATCCAGAGCTCACACGCTGGCTGGGACGAGGCTCATCTGCTCTCTGGAAGTTCATTTGCAGCAGCCAGAAACCCTGTCTCAAAGAAAACGGAGCACAGACACCTTGCAGTTCTCCTCTGCCCCACACTCCTGTGCTGTGGTGCACACACACACGTACACATGCACACATGCACACACACACACACGCACACATGCGCACATACACACAGATAACTTTTTAATTTCTTTGTTAGAGCAGAATCTTGGTGACATTTGAGGAAGGAAGACAAAGAGCAAGAAGACTGGGTAGGTGTGGCTAGAAGGGAGTAAAAGACCCTCAGAGTGAGAGAATAAAAGAGGGTGCGGCCAACAGTGTCCAAGCTACAAGTGCATCTTCCTGCTGGACTGTGACATTTCTGCAAAATAAAACTGCATTGCTGTAGTGAGGTCCACACTACAATGGTTATCAAAGACCTGAGGGCAGCATTTTGTTTATCAAGACAGGGTCGTGTGTAATCCAGACTAGATTCAAACTCACTGTGTAGCCAAAGATGACCTTCAACTCCCGAGTCTCCTGCCTCCACCCCTGAATAGGATTACACATGTTCTGGTTTATATGGAGCTGAAGACTAAATCCATAGCTGGGTAAGACCAGCCCCGCTACCTATTTATTTATTTAAAAAATTGTTATATGAAAGAAGAGAGAGTGAAGAGAAACAGTGTGGTGGTTTGATTCAGAGGTCCCCCATAAACTTAGATGTTCTGAATGCTAGATTCCCAGCTGATAGAGATTTGGGAATTAATGACTCCTGGAGGCAGTGTATTATTGGGAGTGGGCTTATGGTTGTTATAGCCAGTTTTCCTCTTGCTAGTGTTTGGCACACTCTCCTGTTCCTATTGCCCACCTTATGTAGGCTAGGAGGTGATGTCCACCCTCTGCTCATGCCATCGTTTTCCCCTGCCATCGTGGAGCTTCCCCTCAAGCCTATAAGCCAACATAAATTTCTTTTTCCCACAAGCTGCTCTTGGTTGGGTGATTTCTACCAGCAGTGCGAACCTGACTGCAACAGTAAAGTGGTACTGAGGAGCGGGCTTGCTGCTAGACACCTGACTGTGTGGCTTTGGCCTTTTGGAGCTGATTTTCAAGAGGAATGTGGGAGGATTTGAAACCTTGGCCTAAGTAAGAGGTGCCTTGCAGTGCTGTAAGTACAGCTTGATGGACTATTCCGGTTGGAGTTGAAAGACCTGAATGCAGTAATGGACTGTGAGGTTTGGCTTATGAGGGTGAGAAAGAGCTTTGCTTGGACTGGTCTAGCAGTTTGTGTGAGAAGCTTGCTGTTATGCATGGGTCCTGAGAAGTTGTGCAGGGTTGCTTTGTGTAAAAATGAACTGGTGTGAGCAGAGGGATATGGCACAGAAAAAATGAAATCTTTGGGCCTAAACTACTACTTGTTCACCTGCAAATTGTTTGAGATATTACAACCTTTGAGATTGGGCCAGCTGACATGCACTGGGGCAACGGGAAGAATGTAGACTCTTTTGAAGGTGCCTGAGTGCTCAAGGAGTGTCCTGTTCTTCAAAGTCTGCTTTATTCCTCCCTATTTTTTAATTAACAAATTGGCACCCTACCAGGTATTGTGGAATATAAGAAATCCAGGAAAGAGAGGGTCATTGGATTTGCAACACGGTCTTGTGTTTTGGAAATGGCCATGGGCAGTGTGAAGCAGGAATGCTGGATGTCTGCATGGAGACCCCATGGGGCCATGAGGATGAACCGTGGCTTGCAGTGGAGACCCACTAGAGATGCCGGGACCATGAGATGGCTGCTAAGGAAAGCTGCTGGCCCCAATGAAGTTTTCCAGGACTGTGAGTAGCCTAGCTGGAGGGGTGGAACTGGAATATCAGAGACTTGTTGCTGTTTAGAATTATCGGACTTGGAGATTTGTCACTCACTAGAGTTGTTGGACTTGAAGCTACAAAGTTTGATGTTTCCCTGGTTGTTTTAAATCTTGTATTGGTTGAATATTTCTTTGCTATGTCCAATGCCATCTTTTGCAGTGTGAGTGTTTATTATGTGCCATTATGGTTTTTTTCAGGTTATTTTTGGTATTATGGCTCAGTTAAAAGATCATATACTATGGGGATGTATTAACATCACTGGAATTGATAAAAACTATGGGGATTTTTTTTCACATTTTTTATTAACAACTTCCATGATTATAAAAGATATCCTATGGTAATACCCTCCCTTCCCCCACTTTCCCCTTTTAAACTCACTATGGGGAATTTTAAAGTTGGATGAATGCATTATATTTTATATCACGTATGGTTATCAGTTTATGGGGGCCAGGGGCAGAATGTGGTGGTTTGATTCAGGTGTCCCCCATAAACTTAGGTGTTCTGAATGCTAGATTCCCACCTGATAAGAGATTTGGGAATTAATGCCTCCTGGAGGGAGTGTATTATTGGGGGCGGGCTTATGGGTGTTATAGCCAGTTTTCCCCTTGCCAGTGTTTGGCACACTCTCCTGTTCCTGTTGTCCACCTTATGTAGCCTAGGGGGTGATATCCACCCTCTGCTCATGCCATCGTTTTCCCTGCCATCATGGAGCTTCCCCCTTGAGCCTGTAAGCCAAAATAAACTTCTTTTTCCCACAAGCTGCTCTTGGTTGGGTGATTTCTACCAGCAATGCGAACCTGACTGCAACAGAGAGAATGGGTGCACCAGGGCCTCCAGCCACTGCAAAGGAACTCCAAGTGCATATGCTACTTTGTGCATCTGGCTTTACATAGGTACTGGAAAATCGAACCCTGGTTGTTGGGCTTTGCCTTAACCACTTAGCAATCTCTCCAGCCCCCTATTTATTTATCTTTAAAGATGAGGGGCTCCCTGTGTTACCTGGACTGGCCTTGAACTCTGCTTCCTTCTGTGTCGGACTGCAATGACAGGCATGTGCCTCCACACATGGCTCAGAGCAGCTTGCCTGCTTTTTTGTTTGTTTGTTTTGTTTTGTTATTTTGAGGTAGGGTCTCACTCTACTCTGGTCCAGGCTGACCTGGAATTCACTATGTATTCTTAGGGTGGCCTTGAACTCACAATGATCCTCCTCCCTCTGCCTCCCAGTGCTGAGATTAAAGGCATGCACCACCATGCCCGACTCAGAGCAGCTTTCTTAAAATACGCAGAATCACAATGCCTAGGATGGACCCTGCAAATCTACACTTGAAAAATTTTTTTTCCAGGTGATTCTGATATGTGGTTGGATTTAGGAATTATTATTAATATTTTTAAATAGTTTTATTTTTGTTTATTAGAAAGACAGAATGGGCACACCAGGGCCTCCAGCCACTGCAATAGAACTCCAGATGCATGTACTGCCTTGTGCATTTGGCTTATGTGAGTCCTGGGAATCGAAACTGGTTCCTTTGGCTTTGCAGGCAAGCACCTTAACCACTAAGCCATCTCTCTAGCCCAGGAATTATTATTTTTTTCTTTCTGTTGGCGGGGATTAAACCCAGTGCCCTGAGCATGCTGGGCACTTGTATACCACTGATTTGTCTCCATTGAGTGGGAGAATCACCGATTTTTTTATTTTAGTTTTGTTTATGAGAGAGAGAGACAGGGAGAGAGAACAGGCACACCAGGGCCTCTAGCCACTACAAACAAACTCCAGATGCATATGCCACCATGTGTATATGGCTTATGTGGGTACTGGGAGATTGAACATGAGTCCTTAGGCTTCGCAGGCAAGCGCTTTAATTGCTAAACCATCTCTCCAGCCCCAAGAACTGCCAATTTAAACCATCTGCTTAACTCAAAGTAGGGATTTAATGAACAGAATGAGCAGAGACCTAAGGCGTAAAATTCTAGGGCTGAGATTCAGCTCAGCTGGCAGAGCGCTGGCCTGGCACGAATGAGAGCCTGGCTTCAATGCTTGGACTGGAGGTGGGAAGGTTAAAAAGTGAAACTCTAGGCATAATGTCAGACTTTCGCGGTGTGTTTGACTCCTGCTGCTGTGGCAAGTCCGTGAGGGAAGCCATTTTAAAGGGGGAAGGGCTGACTGTGGCTCATGGTGGCCTGGGACAGTGCGGTGGGCTGAGCAAAGGACCTCATGTCATGGCAGCTGGGAAACCGAGAGAGGAAGAGGGAAGAAGAGAGACAGAGACACTGAGGGAGAGAAAGAGAATGCCTCTGCTTTCTCCTTTCCCCCTTCATTCCTTCCAGCTCCCTGGCAGTCCTCATTAAGGCCTGGTTTTCCAAATACTTTCTGTCAACACACTCTCAGTGTTGTTTGCTTATCTCCCAGGAGATTCTCTCTTTTTAAAATTTATTTATTTGAGAGACAGAAAGAGGGGGAGAGACAGACGGGGTGGGGGAGATAGAGAATGGGCACACCAGGGCCTCCAACCACTGCAAATGAACTCCAAATGCATGTGCCACCTTGTGCATCTGGCTTATGTGGGTCCTGGGGAACCAAATCTTGGTCCTCTGGCTTTGCAGGCAAGCACCTTAACCGCAAGCCATCTCTCCAGCCTTCCCAGGGGATTCTCCACCCAGCCAAGGTGACAACTAAGGTTAACCATCACAGACAATGCATGTCCCACACTCTCCCACTAGAGGGCGCAATGACAAACGCCCAGTTTTCCAGTTAAGCCTTGTAAAGATACGCGCCACAAGAATACATTAACCCCCATGGCAGAGAATTTATACTTTATAGTTCTGAAAACTATAAAGAACCAGGATTAACTATTCTATTTTAAAGAAACTTTCCCCATAAATATACCATCAACATACACAACAACATTATATGTATTCGCAATTAGAATAAGACACTATAGAAATGGCTATAAAAAACAAGAGTGAAATTCTGGAACAACTTAAGATTCTGTGCCCTGAAGAAAGCTGGCTGACAAGACAGGAATATTGATTATACCAGTGACCCAGAGAGTCATCTGGACCTGGCCCTTTGTCCATTTCTCTGTATGAAAACAAGAAGAAAGTACAAGACATCGAGTTTAAAAATTCTCCAGATGTCAAAAAATGATCTGGTCAATTAAGTTTCTTTCTCTCTTCCTTTTTTTTTTTAATTTTTTTGTGAGACAGGGTCTCCCTATGTAGCTAAAGCTGGTCTTGAGCTCCTGGACTCGGGTGGTCCTACCTCAACCTCCAAAAGAGCTGCGACTAGACACCTGCACCCATGCCTGGCTCTCTTGTTCTCTGAACAGGGAGAAGGACACATGAAATTTATTACATGCTCAAGGCATGGAGGATAAGGCTGCGATAAGGTAAAATTCTTCAACACTGTTTTGTATTACTAAGTAACTACTAATTTAAATCACTGCTCAGTGGTGAATGAAGGTGGAGCTCTACTTCCATTCAATCAGTTCTCAAAAGGGCCATGAGGAGAAGCGAGTCCTCCTGGCCGAGCAAGTGGAATGTCCCTTCAGGGAATCAGTGCACTTTTGACAGATTCGGGGACCCTGCTGGCATAGTAGTCATAGTTCCTCAGCGTGGCCAGGACTCCTGCCGAGTTCATGTGCTTCACGTCCTTGTCGTACTGGAGGGCGTTGCCATGGATATCCGTCAGCTTGCCTGCAGGAGAAATGTCACATTACGGCCGGCTGGACTGTGATGCTTCAAGGGGTTGTCTACGGGGTGGGTGCTGGGATTGAACCCACAGCGCACACTAAGCACACGTTCTACCAGCAAGCTATGCCCTACCTGACTCTAGTCATCTTTACCTTGATTTTTTTTTTTTTTTTTTTGAGGTAGGGTCTCACTCTGGTCCAGGCTGACCTGGAACTCACTATGGAGTCTCAGGGCAGCCTTGAACTCATAGCGATCCTCCTACCTCTGCCTCCGTAGTGCTGGGGTTAAAGGTGTGTGCCACCATGTCCAGCTTTCTACTCATCTTTAAATGACTTTTGTTTCCATATCTAATAAAAGTCGATAAATTCTGGCTAAAATGATACGTGGCCATAAAAGTAAAGCTTTTTTATACTTGATCTTAGACAAGAGGCTGAGAAGTGATGGGTAAATTTTCTGGGGATGAATGGATTTCATGCAAGCTAGGAAAGCACTCTGCTACATCCCCAGCTCACCTTTTAGTTTTTCTTTTAATTGTTAATTTAAAATGTTTTATTTGCTGGGTGTGCTGGCACATGCCTTTAATCCCAGCACTTAGGAGGCAGAGGTAGGAGGATCACCATGAGTTTGAGGCCACCCTGAGACTACAGAGTGATTTCCAGGTCAGCCTAAGCTACAGTGAGACTCTACCTAGGGAAAAAAAAAAAAGAAAGAAAGAAAGAAAGGAAAAATATTTTATTTATTTACTTGAGAGAGAGATAGACAGAGAGAGAGAGAAAGATGCAGACAGAGAGAAAGTATGGGTGTGACAGGGCCTCTAGCCACTGCAAACAAACTCCAGGCACATGCACCACCTTTGCATCTGGCTTACGTGGGTCCTGGGAAATTGAACCTGGATCCTTATGCTTCCTAGGCAAGTGCCATCTCTCCAGCCCTAGTTTTTGTTTTTGAGAAAGGGGTCTCACTATGTGGCTCTGGCTGAATTTATTTATTTATTGACTATCTTTTAAATTTTTTTTTTGTTTATTTATTAGAGGTAGAGAGAGAATGGGCATGCCAGGGCCTGTAGCCATTGCAAATGAACTCCAGATGCATGTGTTACCATGTGCATCTGGC
Source organism: Dipus sagitta (assembly GCA_036346955.1). Classification (NCBI taxonomy): domain Eukaryota; kingdom Metazoa; phylum Chordata; class Mammalia; order Rodentia; family Dipodidae; genus Dipus; species Dipus sagitta. The sequence goes on from CM070770.1 coordinate 319,969,681, forward strand.
TTACGTGGGATCTGGAGAATCGAACCTGGGTCCTGGGCTTCACAGGCATGCGCCTTAACCTCTAAGCCATCTCTCCAGCCCCGATTAATTATTTTTTGTTATCTTTGGAGGTAGGAATTGAACTCAAAGCCTCATATTTGCTAAATGTGAGCTCTACCACTGAGCTATAGCTCTACTTTCTCAAGTTGTATTTCTTGAAATCAACTTCTTTCATTTTTAGGTACATTTCTAAAAATATTGCTCCTTTCTCCTTCCCTCTTTTCCTTCCCTTCTTTCTATCATTATCCATAAAGACAAAGTCATGATCCTCCTGCCTCAGCCTTTAGAGGGCTAGGATTATAGGGTGTATACCACCAGGCCCAGTTGTTTTATTTTTATTTTTTGTTACTGCTGGGGTCAAAACTCAGAGCCTTGCAAGTGCTACATCTGCAGCTGTTAGGATTCTTTATATTAACACATGGTTCTGTAACAGCTTAGCTGAGAATGTTCATAAGATGTAACTATATTACATTACAGTGTTATTTCACATTCTAATGAGAACTAACCATGAGGAAGTAGAGTTCAACTTCTTTATCCTAATGAGTTAGAAAGGTACAGATATAAAAACAAATCAGGAGAGCTGGGCGTGGTGGTGCATGCCTTTTAATCTCAGCACTTGGGAGGCAGATGTAGGAAGATTGCTGTGAGTTCAAGGCCACTCTGGACTACATAGTGAATTCCAGGTCAGCCTGGGCTAGAGTGAGACCCAGCCTCAAAAAGACCAAACAAAACAAAACAACAAAAAAAGAAAGAAACAAACAAAAAAAAAAAACAGGGGGCTAGAGCGATGGCTCAGTGGTTGAGGAGCTTGTCTGCAAAGCCTACCAACCCAGGTCTGATTCCCCAGTACCCACGTAAAACCAGATGCACAAGCTGTGGCACATGAATCTGGAGTTTGTTTGTAGCAGGTGGAGGCCCTAGTGTGCCCATTCTCTCTCTCTCTCTCTCTCTGCTTGCTAATAATAAAAATATTTAAAAAACAAATCAAGGCAAATGATAGGATAAAAGTCCTATTCACTGCCATTGTTAATCTGAGAGGCTTTTGTTTTGGGTGTTGGAGGTTGAACACAGAGCCTTACACATGTTAGGCTAGTGATCTACCACATTCTTTGAAAAGAATGATGGAAGGCACTCCTTACTAACCTTGGATGTGTACTGACATCCATTTGAAGCTGAACAATTATTTTGCTATGTTATGTATTTGTAAGATTAAAAAATTCTGTGGCCTTAGCACTGGTACTGATGGCACTGAGATGGTGTGAGGTATATGTGGCACATGCACATGTGTGTGCAGATGTGTGCACCTAGTGCACGTGTGTGGGTGTCCTCCCCTATCCCTCATCCACCTGCTTGCTTGCTTTCTTTCTTCCATTCTTTCTTTTTTTTTTTTTAAATAAATTGTTTTTACTTTACTTTTATTTATTTATTTGAGAGAGAGGACAGAGAGAGAAAATGGGCTCATCAGGGTCTCCAACCACTGCAAACGAACTCCAGATGCATGCACCCCCCCCTTGTGCATCTGGCTTACGTGGGTCCTGGGGAATCGAACCTGGGTCCTTTGGCTTTTCAGGCAAAAGCCTTAACCTCTAAGCCATCTCTCCAGCCCCCACGTGCTTCCTTAAAACATGGAGTCTCCCAATGAACTCAGAGCTGCTGTTTTTGGTCAGACTGGCTGACCAGTGAGCCACAGTGATTCTCCTATGTCTACTCCCCACAGGACTGGGGTGAAAGGTGTGCATGTCTATACATGGGTGCTGGGGACTAGAACTCAGGACAAACCAGGCCTTCTCGGGTCCTCATGTTTGAGCAGCTTGCCCAGCAACTGCTCTTGCACTCTGAGCCATCTCCCCAGCCCCACAATTTACTTTTCAAGAAAAAAAAAAAAAACTAAAGGAATTAAAGCCAGTATACATGCCTGTAATCCCAACACTCAGCAGGATGAGGCAGGAGGATTGCCACAACTGAACCTGGGTCCTTTGGCTTTGCAGGCAAATGCCTTAACCGCTAAGCCATCCCTCCAGTCCCCCTCTAGTCTTTAACATCTCAGGAGTCTAAGCAGAGAACATGACTGTAATATTACATCTGAGTATAATGTAAGAGTTATAATTCTCCAATATAAAATGACTGACCTCCCACAGCATGCAAGATAACTTCGGGGGCACACGTATCCCATTTCTTACATCCAGGACTTGCAAATACATACGCAGAGGCTTTTCCTTCAATTAGCTGAATTATCTGCAAGGGAAAATGTGATTATCCTCCACTGGGAATGACTGGGGAACCAGTAAGAGAAAGTGCCTTTTCCCATCAGAGCTTTTTCACTAATTCCCTGTCACATTTCCTAAGATTAAAGCCTTTAGCAGGTTAAATGATACCAGTATTATGAAGAAATAAGATAGATGCTTAATAGCACATGAAAATCTGAAGGGTGTGTGTGTGGGGGGGGGGGATGAGCCAGTCATATAAGCTACAAAGTGACATTTGAACAAGTTCCATAGTCACAGTTAGATCAGGTTTTCTTAGCACTCTTTATTTCTTACTGTAAAAGCAACGCATATCTACTACAGAACGATTACTGTTTTTAAACATCTACAAAAATGAGCACTGCGTAATACAGGATAGAGAAATATTAAGCAGTCGCATAAGGCACAGTAAGTCCCGGCAGGTGTGTAATGGGAGGTAGCTGAACGGGGACTTCCACAAGGTTCAGCATCCCATCACCCCTCCCACTACTGAAATATGAATGTTCATTACCATCGTTATCGTTCATTTTTTTGCGATAATGTCTCCTGTAATGCAGGCTGGCCTCAAACTTGCTACACAGCAGAGAGGGACCTTCAATTTCTCATCCTCCTGCCTCTGTCTCCCAAGTGCTGTCATTTCACACATGTGCTACGATGCCTGGCTCTTAAAATATGAACTTGGAGAAGAAAGGCCAGCAAAGAAGCCACAAGTGTAAACTATGCTCCTTGACTAAAGGCACAAGCTTTATCTTAGATTGAAAAAAAAGACTTGAACCTTAAACTATTTTTTTTTTTCTGCCATGTAGGACTCTAGCCAGGGACATGTGCATGCTAAGCATGTTCTCTGCCACTGGGATAAATTTCCACCCTTGAGCCTTAAATTTATCTTGTAAATTTAACTGTGATTCCACTGGCATACTATAATCTTTAATCACTTCTCATACTCTTATCCCATTATTCTTTTTCTCTTTTTGTAGTGCTGAGGACTGAGGCCAGGGCCTCGCCATTGCTAAGCAAGGGCCCCATCCCTGAGCTATGCCCCTCTCCAGTGCCAAACAAACACCCTGTCTCTGAGCTATGCCCCAGCATCCCCAACCCTCTGTTTCACATTGTATTTGGAGTCAGTGTCTCACGGAATTGTCCAGCAGACCCTGAACTTTTGATCCTCCTGCCTCAGCCTCCCGAGTAGCTGGGATTCCAGGCCTGTGCTGCCAGGTCCTGGCTTTGTTTTATATATATGTATACATATATATATCTTTTTTGGTTTTTTGAGGTAGGGTCCCACTCTAGCCCAGGCTGACCTGGAATTCACTATGGAGTCTCAGGGTGGCCTCGAACTCACGGTGATCCTCCTACCTCTGCCGCCTGAGTGCTGGGATTAAAGGTGTGTGCCACCACGCCCGGCTCTATTTCATATTTTTAACAGGATCAGTATTTCCTTCCCTGAGTTGCTATGTGTTAGAGCCCTTGGAGATGTTTCCATACCTTATTTCCTGCTCCTCCCACTCGCAGCACATCATCCGGGTTCATGGCTGAAATACAGTCGGTGACCAGCTTGTTGCTATGGGATCTGGTGGTTGTGATGATGTGCTTCCCATCGGGCGCTTCCTTCAGCTGGAAGCCAAAGGCTCCTAAACCCAGCACTCCCCAGATTGTCCTCCCCAGCAGGGCATCTGGTCCCGCCTGGGCAGAGGAATGAAACCACAAAACTCATCATCTGTGGAAAGATGCTAGCTGTACATAGAACACCTAGTTACTTACACTGAGTCACAGTTCACATGCTTAAAACACAGGGTATTTAGTTATTGATGGCAATATGACAAAAATGTTAAGAAGCTTCATACACTGATTATGGTTTCTTTTGGAATCATCCCATGATCTGTCTGTTATACTGCAAACAGCCAGTTTCAAAAGGGACAGAAATGCAGGAGATGAGATACTGGCACTTCTAAAGAGCAGCAGGCCTGGGTGACTTGGAGAGCAGGTACTCTGCTGCCAGGGCCGAGACTCCACCGAGGGCCACCGCAAAAGGGCAAAGACGATGCCATCTTGGAACCTATACTTTCCTTGATGGAGCCCAAAACTTTTCAACCACATTGTTGTAACTACATACGACATGTAAAAAAAAAAAAAAAAAAAGGCAACGTATTTCCGGGGAGGTAAAACTTGATGCTAACATAACCAGTCCCAGTTCATCAAAATGTGATATTAATACCCATATTCAACACCAAGCACGTGCCCGACACGATACTAAGTGCTTCATGCAGGCATCATCTCATTCACTCCTCACGGCCCCCCAGGAAGTATGACGCTAGGGCGGTCATAACCAAATGCAGCTCGTCTGTGCTCCCAGCTGTGGCGGTTTCCTGGCAGGGCGTGGCAGTGTTAGATGAGATAATGCCGTGAACCCCTTGCTCCTGGCAGCACAGCAGGCTCGTAAGCTCTACATAAATTCAGCTCTTATGATGGCTACAGAAAACCACGTCTTCAGCCTGGAAAACCACCAACGCAACTGGCAACTTTGCTACTTCTATTTGTTGCAACCACTTTTAAGACACAAGCATATGGAAAGGAGAGGGTGAAGGGGCATGGCACAGGAAGCGGCAGGAAGGGGCCAAGAGAAGATGGATCGGTGCGTGAGATGGACGGGGTCTGCCCGGAGTAGACAGCACCTGCCTCCCTTCTGCCTAGCGGAGCCCTGGCTACTCTTCTCACCTTTGCTGCACTCCTGTGTTCCCTTAACGTCTGCTTTTCATGGCTCTGTGGAAAATGAATACAATTTTTCTATTCTCAGAAATATGGGATACATTACTAATTCCTAATACTCAGACCTCTTTTTTGAAAAAAGGTTCCATGCATTATGCTTTTTCTATGAATTAAATGACCTTCTTTTAAGTAATAGTGTGAACTTACTTAAGTTTACATATGAATCACATATTTGTGCCTGCATGTAGTTATTATAAAAAACAGTAAGTCTATATTATAAAACATTAATGAACACTTAAGCAATTTAACATAACTCTCCTAATAACATATAGCTACTTCAGTAAGGCACAAGATATAAATTTCATTTATAATAATATAAGCAGTAGGAATAAACAGGCTTACATTAGAAATAAATATTAATCCTGTTCTAAAATCAGAAATTTAGGAGTAAAAGTCCCCATGCTGATTACTATGTTTCCAAAATTCTATCAAGTTCACACTAATGTAATATTTAAAATATTTTATTTTAAGCTGGGCGTGGTGGCGCACGCCTTTAATCCCAGCACTCGGGAGGCAGAGGTAGGAGGATCACCATGAGTTCAAGGCCACCCTGAGATGACAGAGTTAATTCCAGGTCAGCCTGGACCAGAGTGAGACCCTACCTCAAAAAACCAAAATAGGGCTGGAGAGATGGCTTAGCGGTTAAGCGCTTGTCTGTGAAGCCTAAGGACCCCGGTTCAAGGCTCGGTTCCCCAGGACCCACGTTGGCCAGATGCACAAGGGGGCGCACGCATCTGGAGTTCGTATGCAGTGGCTGGAAGCCCTGGCGCGCCCATTCTCTCTCTCTATCTCTCTGCCTCTTTCTCTCTCTGTCACTCTCAAATAAATAAATAAAAATGAACCAAAAAAAGTTAAAAAAAAAACCAAAATAAATAAATAAATAAATAAATATTTTATTTCAATAATTTCCTTCAAGATGTAATGAAATATTCTGGCTCTGAAGTTATACTAGTTTCTCTGAAGTACAAAAGACACCCAGAGCAGATTAGGAGAGACAGAGTAAGAGAAAGGGTCTGAGAGCATCTGTACTTTGCTATGAGTCTTGACTATAATTTAGGCATTGCACAGAAGTACCTGGAAAGCAACATGGGTAGCACCTTTCTCGGCTGACATGGTTCATTTCTTCAGTGTGCCTCAAGAGCCACCTGTAAGTCAGGTGTCTTGATGACCAGGCTAATCGGAAACCATATCCTACTTCCCACACGTCTGCACTTGAATCATAAATATATGAAAATGTAAGGCACACAGTATGTCGATGTACCCACATCTGCATATTGACATACTCCTGGGACCACTATGCCCTGAGGAATTAATTCGATATGTCAAAACCTGTCTATACTTTGAGAGGTACCCCAAGTGACTGCACGTGCAACGAAGCTGGACACCACTGGACTGGGTGGCATCTAGAACCACGACGCGACTGTCATCTATCTAATGTTTCGTCTCACTGGTAGTCATACCTCGTAGTTGTAATAGGGCTGGTTGATAATGCCTGCTATGGCTTTTCCTTCATAAGCAATTCCAATAAGAACTGTGACATTGTCGAGAAGACCTGCAAAGGAGAAATGCCAATCATGTCACTTCCTCATGTCAGTGTCAGCACAATTGCCCCAAGTCATTTCTGCAGTGAAGGTAAGGAACCATGACCAATCCTGCTTAGGTAAGATGCACAAACTGCAAGAGAAGTGGCCAGAGAAAGACAGACCACGGCCACTAATCTGAATTGATAACTACTGTCTCACTAGGACAGTTTACAAACAAATGAACAAAACAGCCATAATGCTGCCACCATCATCACTAGATTCCTCTGTCGCCCTTCTGCCCCCGTCCAACTCACTGTGACCTGCTGGGTCAAATCTGTATTCCCAAATCATCTCTAGACTTACATTTCAAGCCTGCAGCAGGTCCTCAGGGGAGGCAGTCCCTGGCCCCCCAGGCAGCGTTAGAGTCAGCTGGGGTAAGTGTTACACAGAGCTCAGGCTCCTTCCCAGAGCTAGTGATGTTCCATGTTCTCATATACGAATTAAGGCTCTCTACAGTTTTCCTATTTCTCAGAGGGTTATAGAGATCTTTTCAGTGCACACAGTACATATATGTGCACACACTCATAGATATACAAGGAGTCACTCATAGTTCTTTCTTATCTAGTGACCAGGTTTATTTCTAAAAGTTTTTTAAATGTTTCTTTTAAGCCAGCTGTGGTGGCGCACGCCTTTAATCCCAGCACTTGGGAGGCAGAGGCAGGAGGATCTCTGAGAGTTCGAGGCTACCCTGAAACTACATAGTGAATTCCAGGTCTGCCTGAGCTAGAGTGAGACCCTACCTGGAAAACCAAAAAAAAAAAAAAAAAGATTGTTTTTCTTTTGTCAAGTTGTAAAATTGATAATGAAAATAAGAAAACCTACATAGATCATTTATTTATTTACTGATTTTGGGACAGGTTTTCACACTGTAGCTCAGGCTGTCCTAGAACTCACTGTAAGCTAAGCTGGTCTCTAATTCACACTTTTTCTGCTTAAGCCTCCCAAGTGCTTTATGTAGATCTTTATTTCAAAAATAAACTCCAGGCTTCTAAAACCTAAAACTCTAGCTCTCAGTATAGTCCTTTTTTGGTTTTGTTTAGATAGGGTCTCACTCTAGCCCAAGCTGACCTGGAACTCACTCTGTAGCTGAAGGATGGCCTTGAACCCATGGTGATCCTTCAACCTCAGCCTCCCCAGTGCTGGGATTAAAGGCCTGTGCCACCATGCCCACTACTTCTTACTTTCATGTTGGCAAACTGCTGCTTTCTAGTTTTCCTCAGGTAACTTCTGGAGACGGGAGAGTGTGGGGGTGGGTACGGGGCCCTGGGAAGCGGAGGATGGGCAGCGCAGGGCCGCCTGCTGTTGTCTGTCCCCCAGTGAAACTGGGTTTCGGCTTCAGCAATCCCTTTAATAACATGGGTTATTATGCTCAGTGTCCCCACATGGGGGAATCAGAACTGCGGGCTGCTAGAGTACGTGGAGTGGTACCTCAGGGAGAAAAGTTTCCCTCTTGTATGATATTAACTATCATGAACACAGGCGGCGTGAGGCCAGGACGCGGAGCACAAGGCAGCAAGTGAAGCCGCAGGGCTCGTGCGCCACAGCCCAGCTTCCTGCTGTGATGGGCGAACCAGACACTGACCTTCAGTGTACTCCTTGGTGCCATCCAAAGGATCAACCCAAACCACAAGCTGGAAACAAAAGTGAAAACAGAGAGGAAATATTCCAATCAAGTATGCGAAATCCCAAACAGAATTACATAGAGTAAAGCCATTCCCTTTTCACATGCTTAAACTTACAGGTGGTTTAAGTCAACGTCAGCAGGTTTGTGACAGTAAAAGAATGTAAGGCTTCATAATCGTGGAATAAGTCCACTTAAATCTAACAAAAGACTCATCAGAGAATTTTCTAAAAATGTATATATTACTATTTACAAGCAGGGGAGAGGAAAGGGCGGGGAATGGGCACACCAGGTCCTCTTGCCTCTGCAAACAAATTCCAGATGCATGCACCACTTTGTGCATCTGGCTTTACATGCTTACTGGGGATATGAACCTGGGCCATTGGGCTTGCAAGCAGGCACCTTAACCACTAAGCCATCTCTCTGGACCCTGACTAAAGAGTTTTTATTGGGGCTAGAGAGATTTCTCAGTGGTTAAAAGTACTTGTTTGCAAAGCCTGATGACCTGGATTCAATTTCTCAATATCCATGTAAAGACAGGTGCACAAAGTGGCGGTATGTCTGGAGTTCATTTGTAGTGGCAAGCAGTTCTGGCATGTACAAACTCACCCTCTCTGTCTCTATCAAATAAATAAATAAACAAATCCTTTTACTAGTTGTGGCTGATAAATGTCTATTGTCACTCCTCTTAAGCACAATGTCATGAACACGTGGTGCTCTAGGGGGCGCTACAGGGAAGCCTACAGAGGCACCAAAAATGTTTTGAACAATTTGTATGGTTATGTTATGATTTAAAAAAAGGTCACAGAAAGTGGAATGGCTCATAAAGCTGACAAAAGACAAAGCAAATTCCTACTTACGATTTATTGATCCTGTGACCACTGAAATGTAACACTTAATGTGAATTTCTGAGTGAGAGCCTATTTCTGATGTCTCATTTTTAAAATTATTTATTTATTTATTTGAGAGCGACAGAGAGAGAGAGAGAGAAAGAGAGGCAGAGAGAGAGAGAGAGAAGAACGGGCACGCCAGGGCCTCCAGCCACTGCAAATGAATTCCAGATGCGTGCGCCCCCTTGTGCATCTGGCTAACGTGGGTCCTGGAGAATCGAGCCTCGAACCAGGGTCCTTAGGCTTCACAGGCAAGCGCTTAACTGCTAAACCATCTCTCCAGCCCTGATGTCTCATTTTTAAAAAAAATTTTCCATACCACAAAACAAAATGCCTTCCTCACAGAAAGTATTCCATAAATTGTTTAAAATCAGAGAAATATAAACTGGGAGTGCTTTAATCCCAGCACTAGGGAGAGAGAAGTAGGAGGACTGCTGTGAGTCTGAGGCCAACCTGGGACTACAGAGTGAGTGCCAGATCACCCTGGGCTAGAGCGAGACCCTACCTCGAAAAACACACAAATGAACAAACTTTAGAGAAAGATGTCTAAATCTGGAATCACAGATTAATTTATGCAGCTCTTAATAGTGATATGGTTTTTATAGCATTCTAGAAATAGCCCAGTTATCCATAACCAAGTATACTTACTATACATAAGACTTTCTTTCTAAATGTATTCTTTTTCAAAAAAAGTTATTTATTTATTTGAGAGAGCAAGAGATGATAGAGAGAGGCAGATAGATGGAGGGAGAGAGAATGGGTGTGCCAGGGCCTCCAGCAAACATACTCCAGGCACATGCACCAATTTGTGCATCTGGCTTATATGGGTCCTGGGGAATCGAACCTGGGTCCTTAGGCTTTGTGGGCCCTAAAAGTATTCTTAATACTGGTTTCAGAGTGGAAAGGGCATCTCTGGGAGCAGCAAATGAACTCTCACAGGTCACATCCATTTGGTTGTCTGCTACTTCTGTGTTGGGTCTGAAAGATTTCAAGTTCCTAACAGTCTGGATTTTACAAGCACTGGCTTCTACTCCTACATATTTTATTCCTGTTCAAATGGCAATAAGTTCAGATTCACAGAGTACAGGTGGGTCTTACATCTTCCTCCTTGATGGTCCTGTATTGGGATGGGCATGGTTGCTTCAGAACCTCCTCCCACTGGCCGTCTTCAATCAGCTCTGGATCCACTTCCCCAGAAGGCAGGTCCTAAAGCAGAGATCACACCCTCCTTGAGGCTGTTGATTCTTCCAGGATGCTTTTTTTGGGGGGGGGGGTTTCTACAGAGAGGGTCTCTCTGTAGCCCAGGCTGACCTGGAATTCACTATGTAGTCTCAGGGTGACCTCGAACTCATGGTGATCCTCCTACCTCTGCCTCCCGAGTGCTCTACAGGATGCATTTTATTTCACCCCGCAACTTTCCTTCCCCCTTCCTACTCACAATTTATGCTTAGGGTTTTTTTTTTAAGTTTTTTTTAGTTTTTTTGAGGTGGGGTTTCACTCTAGTCCAGATTAACTTGGAATTCACTCTGAATTCTCAGGGTGGCCTTGAACTCACAGTGATCCTCCTACCTCTACCTCCGAGTGCTGGGATTAAAGGCATGCGCCACCATGCCCGGCAAGCTTAGAGTTTTTAAAGGCAACCTAGTGTAACAAGAACCCGAGGAAATAAACTGAGACACTGGGATTTCTCCAGGACTTCCACCTTAGACCCTAAAGTTGGGGGGTTCCCTCCTAGAGAGTCTCAGTTCTGATAGCTCACCTCACAGCTGGATCCTGACTTTTGTTTATACCTTGCTTCAGGACCAAGTAAGAGGAACTCAAAACTTTCCTTCTTTCCAGTTTAGCCAAGATTGTATTTAAGTCCACTTTTCTGCACCTATTTCTTTGTTGTGTGTTTATGTGTGTGCACGTGCGCATGCACACATGTGCAGATGCATGCGTGTGTGTGTGTGGACAGAGTACAATGTCAGGTGTCCTGGAACTTGTCTAGGTTAGCAGGGCTGCCCAGTGAGTCCCAGGGTCTGTCTGCTCCACCCCACACTGCTAGCATTGGGATCACAACCATGTGCTTTCTTTTTACGTGGCTTCTAGGGATTGAACTCAGGTCCTCATGCTTGTGAGGCAACTCACAACTGAGCCATCTCCCCAACCCTCCTTGACCATTTCTGTTTCCCCTTTTTCTTTTGGATTGCTTGGAAATTAAGGCAAGTAGGTTATAACCCTGAGTCTGGTCACACTAGAGCTGAGGATGTAGCCCAGTGGTACAGAATTCACCAAGCATGTACATAACTCTGGGTTTTATCCTCAGCACTACGAAAGAAAGAAAAAACACACCAAAGGTGAATAGTCACTTCCCACCCCCACCCCCAGCGTCCCGGCACTTGAGAGGCGGAGGCAGGAAGAATTCAAGGCCAGTCTGGGTTATACAGTGAGATCCTGTCAAAAAAACAAGAGCTAATTTAAATTTTAAAAAGCTTATTCTGCTGTTTCAGTCACATGTGTGCAAGTTTAGCTTAAAATTGTTTTTATTTATTTGAAAACGGAGAGAGGAAAACAAAGAGAGAGTATGAGAATGGGTACAGCAGGGCCTAGTGCCACCGTAGACCAACTACAGACACATGCGCCACCTTGTGCATCTGGCTCTATGTGGATACAGGGGAACTGAACCCAGGCTGTCAGGCTTTGCCAATAAGTGCCTTTAACCACTGACCCATCTCTCCAGCCTACAAGTTGAATTTTTAAAGCAAAAAATAAGGTAATAAACAAAACCCATTCAATTTCAAAGTTTCAGAACTTTGCCAAGTTTTAAAAAAATTTTTGAGGCAAGCCCAACAGTCTGGCCTTTTTTTTTTTTTAATGTAAGAGAGTGAGAGTGGGAGGGAGGAAGGAGGAGAGAATTGGTGCGCCAGGGCCTCCAGCCACTGTAATCGAACTCCAGACACATGCGCCAACTACTGCACATGTGCAACCTTGAGCACTTGTGTCACCTTGTGTCTGGCTTATGTGGGACCTGAGGAGTTGAACATAGGTCCTTAGGCTTTGCAGGCAAGTGCCTTAACTCTGCTAAGCCATCTCCCCACCCCTAACAATCTTTTTTTAAAAAAAATATTTTATGGGCCAGGTGTGGTGGTGCATGTCTTTTTTTTTTTCTTTTCAATTTTTTTTTTATTAACAACTTCTATGATTGTAAACAATATGCCATGGTAATGGCCTCCCTCCCCCCACTTTCCCCTTTGAAACTCCATTCTCCATCATATCCCCCCCCCTCAATCAGTCTCTCTCTTATTTTGATGTCATGATCTTTTCCTCCTATTATGATGGTCTTGTGTAGGTAGTGTCAGGCACTGTGAGGTCATGGATATCCAGGCCATTTTGTGTCTGGGGGGAGCAAGTTGTAAGGAGTCCTACCCTTCCTTTGGCTCTTACATTCTTTCCGGTGGCGCATGTCTTTAATCCCAGTACTTGGGAGGCAGAGGTAGGAGGATCTCCATGAGTTAAAGGCCACCCTGAGACTACATAGTTTACTCCAGGTCAGCCTAGGCCAGAGTGAGACCCTAATTCGAAAAACCAAAAAAAAAAAAATTATGTATTTATTTACAAGCAGAGAGAGAGAGAGAGACAGATAGACAGACATTCTACAGAGAATGGGTAAATGGGATTAGTGCCACTGCAAACAAGCTCCAGGTGCATGCACCACTTTGTGCATCTGGCTTTACATGAGTAGTGGGGAATCTAACCTGGGTCATTAGGCTTTGCAGGCAAGCACCTTAACTACTGAGCCATCTCTCCAGCCCCAATCTTTTCAATTTAATTTTTGGTGCTGGGACTGAATGTAGGACCTCACCCGTGCAAACCACATGCTGCTTCTTAGTGCCTCAACTACGCTCAGCATGCATTCTGCTGAGATCCACCTGCAGCCCCTCAGCCCACCTTATAGTTTGTATGCTGAGTGTTAACTATGACAGTAACTGTATCTTCTCCAGCTAAGAACCGAGACTTCTGCCCTAGATGTGGAACAAAATATTTTTAAATCAGACTTTTTCCTCCAAGAGATGCAGTTACTTTGTGTTAAAACACATGATGCAATACTAACATTTTGCCAGTGGTATAAAACCCAATGACATGTCAGTTATAAATCCATATGGTACACAGGAAGTAAAAAAATATGGCGTTGCTGGTAACTCTTACCTCTTCCCCTATAATCGTTAGCTTGGGGAACTTCCGCGACAGGGAAGAGCAGATGCTCACTTGCACCAAGCGGTCTGCTTTGGTCTGCAGGTCCGTGGCAGAGGTCTGTAACAAAGGGGACAAGCTGAGCAGGACGAAGATGAAATCAGTCGTCTTCAAGGTCCTAAGTGCACAAGATCTATATAATTTATATTACACTTCTGAGTTTGAGATTCCTAGAGCTAAAAATCAAATGAACCAACTAGTTTCTTGCCTTTTTTCTTTTCAGAGAAAAGCAGTTAAAATTCCGAAATAAGGGCAGGCTTAGTGGCGAACTCCTTTGGTTTCAGCACTAAGGAGGCTGAGGCAGGAGGGTTGACATGGGTTTGATGCCAGCTTTGGCTACAGTGTAAGACTCTGTTTAAATAAATAAATTTGAGAAGTGTGTATTCATGTGTGCTGATGGAGATCAGACCAAGGGTCTTGCACATGTTAGGCAAGTGCTGTGCTACTGAGCTGCATCCCCAACCCGATAATGGTTAAAGCTTAGAAAGGGGCTTTTACATTATTTAGGATGCTTTTTTCTTCATTTCAGTAATTATTCTATAAGGTCTCTAGATTTCAACTTTTGGTTCACACAGGTTATGGGACAAGAAATTACTGGCATGCTAGAACACACCTATAATTCCAGCACACTGAGGAAGAGGCTGCAGGATTCCTGCCAAGTTCAACACTATGTTCTCCACATGGCTAGGGACCATAGTCTACCATCATGAGTTTAAGGCCACCTACATAGTGAAACTGTGTTCCAAAAACAAAAACAATAAAAAAAAAAAAGCCGGCGTGGTGGCACACGCCTTTAATCCCAGTACTCAGGAGGCAGAGGTAGGAGAATCACAGTGAGTTCGAGGCCACCCTGAGACTACATAGTGAATTCCAGGTCAGCCTGGACCAGAGTGAGACCCTACCTCAAAAAAAAAAAAAAAAAAAAAGATAGGAAATTTATACTTTCCCAAAGCAAGGTTAAACATTATATCATTAATGCTTGCAAAGTATTTCTTACATAATTCATTCTATAACTTCCCCCTTGAGAGGCCCCAAAGATTACATACTAGTGCATTAAAAAGAATTTCGACCTTTTTTGGTGGTGGGGGAGGAGTGGGGTGAGTTAAGACAGGATCTCATGCAGCTGAAGCTGACCTTGAATTTATAATCCTCCTGCCTCCACTTCCCAAATGCTGAGATTACAGGCAAGAGCCACCACATCTAGCTTAAGCAATCATATTTCTAAAGTAAAAAAATTATGAAAATGGGCTGCAGTTAAATTTAATATACTACTCACCTATGTTACTCAGCTCCATCCCTGTTTTCAGCAGTCATACTAGTGAAAGATAGTAAAAGATTTTGGAAATCATACCACAATCGCCTCTGTTACCGTGAGAGGATTTTTTTTTTTTTAAGTTTTTCGAGGTAGGGTCTCACTCTAGCTCAAGCTGTCCTGGAATTCACTATGTAGTCTCAGGGTGGCCTCAAACTTTTGGAGATCTTCCTACCTCTGCCTCCCAAGTGCTGGGATGAATGGCGTGCGCCTCCATGTCCTGCTCCCCACCTTAAGAGTGTTATATGTTGGAATTATGTAAGACTGGCTAGATAATTGACACATTATATTATCTAAAGAGCAGAGTTCTTAGAATAGTTAACAATGAGATAAGGAGTGAGATAAAAACTACCCTTTCATCCTACTCTAAAGTTGCTGGATATCTCATGGTAAAGTACTATTTTGCTGAAATGTAAACTTCACAAAGGAGGTTTATTCTTCAATGGATTGTGCCTGACACAAAGTAAATGTTCCATAAATATCTGTTAAATGAAAGCTGGGTGGGATGGCTCATACCTTTACTCTCAGCACTTGGGATACTGAGGTAGGAGGATCACTGTGAATTTGAGGCCAATCGGGGCTACAGAGTGAGTTCAGGTTAGCCTGGGCTAGACTTAGACGCTGCCTCAAAAAAAAAAAAAGCTACAAAGATATTATATATATATTTGTTAAATGAAACAAAGCTACAAAGATTTTTTTTATATATTTGTTAACTGAAACCACTTAAGTAAGTAGTTCAGCTTGAAGATTGGCTACCCATCAATCACATTTTGGCGGCCATTATTGTAATGAAAAACACTACCACACTGACAGCCTCTCATTCAAATACAGGCGGTATCTCAGCTCTTTTACTTTAAGAGAAACACTTCTGCTCTTTGTGTCAACAAAGTACCAGCCTCATAATTTTGGATACCTTGGGTGACAATCTAATTTGTCCCTCTTTCTTTTTTAAGCATTTAAAATTTTTATTTATTTTGGGTGTGTGTGTGTGTGTGTGTGTGTGTGTGTGTGATGTATGTGTGGCGTATGCGTGTGTTTGTGATACCCCTTGTGGCTGTTACTGCTGAGAATAAGGAATTTAAGTTTCTCATTTAAATGGCAGGTATTACCAAACATGTGAAACGTCCTAAAGACAGAATGGTTTTGCATGTACTAGAAGACTCTAAGCTTGGTCCTGTGGATAGACATCAGCCAGTGGCAAAATCATAAAAATAAAGATCGTGAATGAAGTCTCTGAGTCATCTCCAAGGAGGCATGGAGCCCACTGGCATTATAGATTTTCCAGTCTCAGCCATTTTAGCTGTACAAGTCTGTCCAAACTATGACATCCTTCCGCTGCTGCATGGATAAACATAAAGACCGTCGGAAATGAGAGCTGACTTGCGGTACGGTACCTTCTGCACAATGCCCAGGTCTCCCTCGGCAATGACACGCCTGACGATCGCCCCTGCCTTCTGAGCAATGGAATATGCAGAGGCCACCAACCGCATCAGCACGGTGTGACTGGAAGCCATGGTAAGCCCTGAAAGAAAAGCCAGGAAATATTTTGTTACTTTAATGACAAACTGGGGACTGAAAAGATGGCTCAGTGGTTAAGGTCAATGGCTCAGGTTCCCTTTCCAAGCCATTCATGTAAGCCAGGCATACAAAGTGGTGCATGCATCCAATGTTCATGTAAGTGGTAAGGGGCCCTGGTGCACCCGTACACACACACACACACACACACACACACACACACTTAAATAAACAAATAAAAATTTCAAAGTATTTGAAAGATTAAAAAAAAAAGCCAGGCGTGTTGGCACACACCTTTGGTCCTAGCACTCAGGAGGCTGCAGTAGGAGAATTGGGTTCCAGGTCAGCCTGTACTAGAGTGAAACCCTGACTTAAAAAAACAAAACAAAACAGGGCTGGAGAGATGGCTCAGCAGTTAAGACACTTGCCTGCAAAGCCTAGCAACCTGAGTTAGATTCCCCAGTACCCATGTAAAGCAAGATATACAAAGTGGCTCATGCATCTGCAGTGGCTAGAAGCCCTGGCACGCCCATTCTCTCTGTCTGTCTCTTATCTATCTTTCTCTGCTTGCAAATAAATAAAAATAGTTTTAAAAACTTCATTTAAAAAACAAAACAAAACAAAACAAGGGCTGGAGAGATGGCCTAGCAGTTGAGTGCTTGCCTGTGAAGCCTAAGGACCCCGGTTCAAGGCTCAATTCCCCAGGACCCATGTAAGCCAGATGCACAAGGTGGCACATGTAACTGGAGTTTGTTTGCAATAGCTAGAGGCCTTGGTGTGCCCATTCTCTCTCTCTCTCTCAAATAAATAAACAAATTAAAAAAAATAAAACAAGGCCAGGTGTGGTGGCAATCACAGTGCTCCCAGGATCTTTGTGGTTCAAGGCCAGCCTGAGACAACATAAGTAATTCCAGGTCAGCCTGGGCTACAGTGAGACCCTACCTCAAAACCAAAACCAAAACAAAACAAAAAGCCCCAAAGAAACAAAGATCATTACTCATTTTATTTACTTGAATTCAATTTGATACATATTTATTGAATGTGTAACAATTAACTAAGCACATTCTTAATAACTCCCACCTCGGCCTCCCGAGTGCTGGGGTTAATGGTGTGCTCCACCGTGTCTGGTGTAACTATGTACTAGAAAATACCTGTAAAAAAACAATCTATTCCATTCCCAGCTATCTTAACAAATCCTTCACCATCTTTCTCTCTGTTTGTCAGTGTTCCTCTGGGCATTTCAAAGCCCAGAGGCACAAACTCCATATGTGAGGAAGTTTTGTGTGTGGAGTGTGTGATGTGTGCTGGGTTTGTGACGTGCAAAGGTCATGAAGGAAGTTTCAGGGGCTACCAAGTGTAAGATGTGACATCCACCTGCGAGGAGCTGAGATGTTGGTGGGTTGTGAGCAAAATAATGTAACATAAGTTAACTGCCAAGACAGAAATGAATGGGAAAAGGGACTTGAGTGAATGTACGGGGTGATTAAAGAGGGACCGAGGAACTGGAGCTCAGTGGGAGAACACTTGCCTAGCAGTCTAGCATGAGCAAGGCCCTGTGTCAATCCCTAGCAGAGGATGAGAGCGAGCAAGCATGTGATCATCATTATCTTCTAAAAGAATCAATATATACTCTTTAGAGATTGAATAAAATTTAATCTCTTTCATTGACCTCTGTCCTCAGCAGTGGCCAAGTAAACAGGACACACCTTGGAACAAACGGGGATGGAGACCCACCATTCAGAAAAGCACCGTGGGTCAGAGACATCCTCAGCCACAGCAAATGGACAAACTGGCCTTTAGGACCAAGTGTGTTCTTCCTAGAAAATCCAAGTCAAAACCTGCAGTTTTAGTGGCTGTTCTGGATGCTGGGATACTCCACCGCGGGCCCCTTCTGGGCTGAAGGGCGTACATCCATGAAGGTTGCTCCTAAAGGTTTTCTTTCTTTTGGAAATTATCTGCTGGCAACAGTCACTTTCCCCCAAACTTACCAGGAAAGATTTTTTTCTTTCAAAGTTTTATTATTTATTTGAGAGAGATGGAAATAAAGAGAGAGAAAGGGAGAAAATGAAAGCCAGGGCCTCTTGCTACTACAAAGGAATTCCAGATGCATGTACCACTTTGTGTATCTGGCTTTATGTGGGTACAGGGGAATTGAACCTATGCTGGCAGGCTTTGTCACCCTTTAACCTTGAGCCATCTCCCCTGCTCCAGGAAGGATTTATTGTTTTGTTTTGTTTTTGTTAGTCTTGCTATGTAGCCCAGGCTGGCCTCACACTCATTGTGTGGCCTCAAACTAGCAATCCTCATGTCTCAGCCTCCTGAGACTTGAGAGTATAAGTATGTGCCACTATGCCTGGCAGATTGAAAGGCCACTCCCCATGTCAACTGGGCTCTGACAGGCTCTCCTAGTGGGCTCAACTGAGGTGTTGGCTGATACTACATCCCAGCCCAATCTCTTCACCCCCACTCTCTTCCCTCTCCTCCTACAAGTAAGCCCTCCACATTTCCTAACAGCCCGCTGCACTCTATCTCCTCATTAAGAGTGTTTATGAGGAGCTAGCCTGGGACAAAAACTTGGGCTGGAGATGATGAAGCCAATGGGAGAGCACTTATGTCACAGGCAGAAGGCCTTGGGTTCAACAGAACAGCAAAAAACAAAACAAAACAAAACAAAACAAAAACACACACAAAAAACCACAAAAAACACCACCACCACCAACAAAAAAAGCAAGGCATGGTGGGCCAGACCTATAAATGTTTTTTGTTTATTTTTATTTATTTATTTGAGAGCAACAGACAGAGAAAGAGGTAGATAGATAGATAGATAGATAGAGAGAGAGAGAGAGAGAATGGGCGTGCCAGGGCCTCCAGCCACTGCAAACGAACTCCAGATGCATACGCCCCCTTGTGCATCTGGCTAACGTGGGTCCTGGGGAATTGAGCCTCGAACCGGGGTTCTTAGGCTTCACAGGCAAGCGCTTAACCACTAAGCCATCTCTCCAGCCCATGGGCCAGACCTATAATCCAGTACCCAGGAAGCTGAGGAAGGGGGATCCCAAGTTGGAGGCGGCAGCCTGGGCTGTTCAGGAAGTCCTAGGCCAACGCTACTAAATAACAAGATCCAATTCCAAAAAGAAAGAAGATGACCCCAAAACCAACCAAGGAAGGAAGAAGACCCCCAAACCAAGCCAACAAAGCATTCCCACCTCTAAATCAAATTGGCCAACATTACTTCATTGCACATTTTCACCCTTATATGCAGGAATAGACAAAGGGTGCTATAAGCCTTGATTCAGGACCGTGGTTCTATCACCCAGTTCTGAATGAGCAGTTGACTTTATTTGCTTTTAAATACTTTCACATCCTCTTCTGTCATATATGTTCTATATACAGGGATTAAGAGCAGAAACAAGATAGTAAACAAGTGTTGCAGTTAGGTTCGCATTGCTGACAGAAATCACCCAACCAAGGGCAGCTTTTGGGGAAAGAAGGGTTTATTTTGGCTTACAGGCTCAAGGGGAAGCTCCATTATGGCAGGGGGAAATTATGGCATGAGCAGAGGGTGGACATCACCCCCTGGCCAAAATCAGATGGACAATAGCAACAGGAGAGTGTGCCAAATACTGGCAAGGGGTCACTGGCTATAACACCCATAAGCCCGCCCTCAAAACTCCACTGCCTCCAGGAGGCATTAATTTCCTCTTGCCGTCAGCTGGGGAGAGTAGCATTCAGAATGCCTAAGTTTATGGGTTACACCTCTGAATCAAACCACCACATTCTACCCTTTGCCCCATAAACTGATAACTATACACGATAGGAAATACAATGCATTCAGTCCAACTTTCAAAGTCCCCACATTTTTTATTAATCCTAATGATGTTCATATATCCCCATAATCCACAGAATAAACATTCATACTGCAAAAGATGGCATTGGCATAGCACAGAAATATTCAACCAATACAAGATTTAAAACAACCAGGGCAGGCCTGGAGGGATGACTTAGCAGTTAAGGCATTTGCCTGCAAAGCCAAAGGACCCAGGTTTGATTCCCCAGGACCCATGTTAGCCAGATGCACAAGGGGGCACACGTGTCTGGAGTTCATTTGCAGTGGCTGGAGGCCCCGGGACACCCATTCTTTTTCTCTCTTTCTCCCTTTCTCCCTCTTTCTCTGTCAAATAAATAAATAAATAAATAAAAATAAAATATTTTAAAAAATTAAAAAAAGATAACAGGGCAAACATCAAACTTTGTAGCTTCAAGTTCAACAACTCTAGCCAGTGTCAAATCTCCAAGTTTGATAATTCTAACCAGCAACAAGTCTCTGGAGTTCCAGTTCCACCATTCCAGCTAGGCTGCTCCCAGTCCTGGAAAACTTCATCAGGTCCAGCAACTTTCCTTAGCAGCCATCTCATGGTCCCGGCACCTCCACTGGGTCTCCACTGCAACCCATGGTTCATCCTCATGGCTCCACGCAGGCATCCAGCAAACCTGCTTCATACTGCCCATGGCCATTCCCAAAACACAAGACTGCATTGCAAACTCAATGACCCTCTCTTTCCTGCATTTCTTTTTTTTTTTTTTCATTGTATAAAGTCCATTTATTTGTAAATGCATATTTCCAAAACCTGATCTAAATATAACCAAATATATTAAGATCATAAGCATAGTTAATTCTCACTAACACAGACTTCAATAAACTAACATTTCTTAACCTAATATTTGTAGAAGAGTGAATACAGAAAAAAAAAATCAATCTGTGATTAAAGTTTACTTTCATGATTAAAGAAAGACGGTAGAAGTAAGATGGCAGACATCTATTTCTTTTCTATTTTTTAGAAGTATATTTCTTAATTAAGACAGCCTAGTACTACAACATCATGTTATTTTAAGTGTCTTATTTATATCTGTGCTAAATGAAAAAATGGAATTAGACCAGCTATTACTAATAATAGCTATCTAACCCTGGACAGGTTTCAATATTTGAGCACAAAACAAAGGAACCCCCCACCGAAAAAAAAGAGTGCAAGAAGGGAAATTTTCACCTAAACTGCAAAGTTAATGTGACAATAAAAGTATGAAGATAGTTTCCTTCCTTCTTTTATCAATTCATTCAACTTTATAGAGGTCTTACAATATGTATGTCATTCTGCTAATAAACTGTGAACAAGACAGACATGGTTCCTGTCCTGAATGTCAGTAAAAAACCCAGACAGTACACATCAATATGTAAATGATTAGCAGTAACTGGGAACACTGTGATAACAAGTTAGGACTGGGGTCCTTGACTATAATATTTAGATGGGTACCTGAAGGAGGAATTGGAATTAGGCACAGAGGTGTGTGGAAGTAACAATCCAAGTTCATTTTAGAAATTAAAAGAAGGAATGAGCTGGAGAGATGGCTTAGCGGTTAAGGCACTTGCCTGTGCAGCCAAAGAACCCAGGTTCGATTCCCCAGGACCCATGTAAACCACATGCACAAAGTGGTACATGTGTCTGGAGTTTATTTGCAGTGGCTGGAGGCCCTGGTGTGCCCATTCTTTATTTCTCTCAAATAAATGAAAAAAACATATATTTTTTTCTTTTGGTCTTTTGAGGTAGGGTCTCCCTCTAGCCGAGGCTGACCTGGAATTTACTATGTAGTCTCAGGCTGGCCTTGAACTCGGGGTAATCCTCCTACCTCTGCCTCCTGAGTACTGGGATTAAAGGTGTGTGCCACCACGCCCGGAGATAAAATATTTTAAAAGAAGGAATGTATTGGTGGAGAAGTGTGTAAGGGATAGCAGTAAGATTTCTCTTCCTTTCTTCCTTTCCCTCCTTCTCCCTCCCTCCCTTCCTTCTTTCCCTCTTCTTTTTACATTCATGGGTTCCTTCCTTCCTTCCTGTGGGTGTATGCATGGAGGCCAGTGGACAGCCTCGGGAGTCAGTACTCAGGCACTGTCTACCTTTTTGGAGACAGGATCTCTCTTTGTCTTGGAACTCCTCAAGTAGGCAGAATGCCTGGCCAATGAGTCCCAGGGAGCCACCAGAGCAGACTGGGGAATCTACTCCGCAGCTTTAGGATTACAAGCACACACAATTGTATGTAGGTTCTGTGGACCAAACTCAGGCCCTTGTACTTGCAAGGCAAGTACTTTACCAACCAAGCTCTCTCTCTAGCCTGAATTAGGTGCTATTTGATATAATTTCTAAGGTTTTGTCTAAAATCACCTTTGAGTCTGAAGTGGTGCTACCTTTAGCTTTCCAGACAGCCACAATATTTTCAGTTTAGAAAATAATAACAGGTGGCTAGCTGGATGTGGTGGTGTACATCATTAATCCCAGTACTCAGGAGGCAGAGGTGGGAGGATCACTGTGAGGCTAGCCTGGGATTATAGAATGAGTTCCAATGAAGGACTCAGGAACCAGATGGACGCCATGACAAGCTTCGGAGTCCTCAGTAGGCCTAAGTTTCTGTTTCCCGGCAAGGTCTAAGTTTTTATTTTCTGGTAAGGGTGAGTTTAATAGTTACTGAAAACTGATTACACCATACATTCCTATAGTCATAGATAAGTTCAATTCCCCTAGCCCCAGCCCGCCAACTTTGTCTGCCAAAATCCTAAGCCAATCAGAAGAATACAAGTGCAGTTACTGTTTAAATCAACCAATCATGTACCCATCCCCTTCTATGTTCAAATCCCTATAAAAACCCTACCCTCCCACTACTCGGGGCTCTTGTACGGATCCACTGCGTTGGTGAAGTCAAGAGTCAGAGCTTAAGCCCTTGCATACATTTAGTTCTCCTTGGTGGTCACTGAGGGTGCCGAGAACTGGACATAACATCCAAGACAGCCTTTGCTAGAGTGAGATCCTACTATCTCCCTTCCACAAGTTCAATGTCAAGGGTGTTGACTCCATGGTCATGGATTCTTTCAACATTTCGGTCTTTGTTTAATTCCAGTTCCAGTACCCTCCGTGTGGCCTGCGTCCTGCGGAAGTGAAGCGGGTCCAACAAACCCGCCTGTCGAGCGCCCAAAGAGCCCAACAAACCCGCCTGTCGAGCGCCCAAAGAGCCCAACATGACGCCTCCCCGTCACCGGCTCGAGCCCTGGGAGCCGCCATGATAGAGCCGGCCTCTTTCCTGCATTTCTTATACTCCACAATACCAGGTAGGGTGCCAATTTGTTAATCCGGGGGGAATAAAGCAGACTTTGAAGAACAATACACTCATTAAACACTCAGGCCCCTTCAAGAATCTACATTCTTCCTGTTGCTCCAGTGCAGGTCAGCTGGCCCAGTCTCAATGGTAGTAATCTCTTAATTACAGATGAACAGGCAGAAGTTTCGGCCTAAACATTTCTTTCGGTGCCATAACCCCTGCACACACCAGTCAGTTTCTACGCAAAGCAACCCTGCACAACTTCTCAGGACACGAGCATAACAGCAAGCCTCTCACACAAACTGATTCAAGCCCAGTCCAGGCAAAGCTCTTTCTCACCTTCATAAGCCAAACCTCACAGTCCATAGTTCTTAGTGCATTTGGGTCTTTCAACTCTGACCAGAATAGTCATCAAGCTGTACTTACAGCACTGCAAGGCATCTCTGAGGCCAAGGTTTCAAAACCTTCCACATTCCTCTTGAAAATCAGCTCCAAAAGTCCAAAGCCACATAGTCAGGTGTCCAGCAGCAATCCCACTCTGCAGTACCAACATTACTATTGCAGTCAGTTTCCCATTGCTGGCAGAAATCACCTAACCAAGTGCAGCTTTTGGGGAAAAAAAAAGGTTTATTTTGGATTATAGGTTTGAGGGGAAGCTCCATGATGGCAGGGGAAAACGATGGCTTGAGCCATGGATATGACCCCCTGGCCAATATAAGATGGACAATAACAGGGGAGTGTGCCAAAAGCTGGCAAGGGTACACTGGCTATAATACCCATAAACCTGCCTCCAACAAAACACTGACTCCAGGAGGCATTCATTTCCAACTGCCATAAGTTGAGGAGTCTAGCACTCAGAATACTAAGTTTATGGTGGACATCTGAATCAAACCACCACCACAAGTGTTCTGAAGTTGATGTATAGTAACGAAAACCATACTATGACCCACAGCTGCCTGGGGTTAGGCTTAAAATAAAATGGGTCTCCATGTAGTATTTGTTTTTCCTATGCTATAACCAGGCTATTTCCTGACATATTAGATACTACACATGGAATGAAGCAGTTATGATCATCACTAGTTCAGGAAGACCACAAATAAAAACAATAGTACTAACATCTCATTGGCCTTACCATCATTCCCTTTCTATCTGTGAACAGCCATATATCTGGCTTACTTTGCACTGGAAAAGAAGTCTCTGGGCAAATTTACACACACACACACTTTCTTCTCTGTGCTGAGGATGGAACCCAGGCCCTGCTAGGTGTCCATCACCCCCACCACTCAGCTATATTCCTAAGCCTATCTAATGCCTTAACCACTGAGGCTATGTTAATTTGTTGGCATGCCCATCTAGTTCCCAAGTTATATAAGACTTCTTTGGTGACAGGGATCATTTTCTCTCACTATATGGTATTGTTGTAACTTTTCATGGCTCTCAATTACCTTTGAGCCAATTAAGCAATCATTTGAGCCTTATCAGGCTTCAGGTATGACTAACCTATTTCCTCTTAGGTTTGCCAAGTACACAGTATTTTCTTCTTCCAGTGAAAACCTTCCAGGCTCAGTGTAAGTACTGCCTGCCTTACAAAATGTATTCTACGTTCACAAAGTACAGTTTAAGGAGAATGCTGGCTTATAAGAGATAAAGACAGAAGAATGAGGTTTCATGTACAGAAGAATGCTGCTTCACCAAGATTCCACAAGTCACTTTTAGTTGGCAAATAAGGAAATGTTTCTGCCTTTTGTTCCTACTGAGGTACAGACTTATAAGTTAATAATGAAATATTTGTATTTCTAAGCCCTAGCAGTTTTTTTGCATATTTTCAAATTTTTATATATTTATTTATTTCATTTGAGAGAGAAAGAGAATGATGGGTGCACCAGGGACTTCAGTTGCTGTAAATGAACTCTAGATGCATGTGCCACCTAGTGCACCTGGCTTATGTGAGTCCTGGGTAATCAAACCTGGGTCCTTTGGCTTTGCAGACAAATGCCTTAACCACTAAGGCATCTCTCCAGGCCTTTTGCATATTTTTTAATGCATGCATGCAATTTTAGATCTTGGTATAAAGGAGATGTTGTTAACCATATTATCAAAACACAAAGTAAGCCAGGTGTGGTGGCTCCAAAAGAAAGAAAAAACAAGAAAAAGAAACACAAAGCCTACAAAAGAGAGTCCTGTTAGTCCTGTTCCTTATGTTGTTTTGGTTTTTCAAGGTAGGGTCTCGCTCTAGCCCAGGCTGACCTGGAATTCACTATGTAGTCTCAGGGTGGCCTTGAACTTATAGTGATCTTCCTACCTCCGCCTCCCCAGTGCTGGCATTAAAGGCGTGCACCACCATACCTGGCTTGCTTTGTTTTTGACATAGGTCCTCACGTTAGCCCAGGCTGACCTGGAACTCAGTTTGTAGCCCCACACTGGCTTCAAACTCACTGAGAGCTTCCTGCCTCAGCCTCCTGGGTGCTGGGATGAAGTTACAGGAGGACAAAGAACAAAGCCCAAACCAGCCATAGCCAAGTTAACTTCCTTAAAGCAGCTCAAAGTACATCCATTATACTTCCTTCTCTACAAGTCTTACATTTTCTGGGTCCAAAAACACTACCTTCTGTGAACATGTCTTTGTAAAATCTGTTAAAAGTAGCATGTGGTTGAGGGCTCTGGTACTCATTTGCTGTGTGACCTTAAGAAAGCCACCTAAATTCCTGTGTTTAAGTGGAAATTATGGCACCTATCAGTTTAGGTTTTTGTAATTATTAAATAAGTAACACATAGACAGCACTTGACCCTGAAGATAAGTATCAAATAACGCTGGCTAAACACACTCAAATGATCTTATTTCTGGCTACCCAGCAGGAACACAGAGGTGTGCTAAGGGCAACAAATTCTTGCAGTTTTTGGAAGGGTCTTATGGTTTGTATGTACCCCACAGACCCATGTATTTGAACACTGGATCCTTAACTGCTGCTAGTGTTTTGTGAGGGTGGGTACCTTTAAGGAGAGTAGGGTCTAACTTCAGGGTGTATTTTGTTGAGGAATGAGTCTTGAAGAGTTATAGGCCAGCCTTGCTTCCTGCTTAAGCTTCTCATAGCCTTGAGGAAATTTATTTAATTCATACAAAGATGATAAGCATGTAAGGATTAGGATCTAAAAATGACTGATGTGTGTTCCCAATAAAAATAGTAAAATGAACTGGGCGTGGTGGCACACACCTTTAATCCCAGCACTCAGGAAGCAGAGGTAGGACTACCGTGAGTTTGAGGCCACCCTGAGACCACATAGTGAATTCCAGGTCAGCCTGGGCTAGAGTGAGACCTTACCTCGAAAAAAAAAAAAAATAGTAAAATGATTTATCTGTGAAACTTGACCAGGTGATACTAAA
Organism: Dipus sagitta; assembly: GCA_036346955.1. Classification (NCBI taxonomy): domain Eukaryota; kingdom Metazoa; phylum Chordata; class Mammalia; order Rodentia; family Dipodidae; genus Dipus; species Dipus sagitta. The sequence continues at coordinate 319,996,405 of CM070770.1, forward strand.
GTTCAAGGCTTCTAGACAGATAAATATGTAAGCATAAGAGAGCAGATTTTGAACAATTAATCGCTAGTTCTTTGCCACCAGTAATCCCAGCACGCAGGAGGCTGGGCAAGAGGACTGAGAGAGTTCCAGGCCAGGCTGGGCAACCTACCTGTTGAGAATTTCCTGTCTGTCTGTCTGTCTGTCTATCTATCTATCTATCTATCTACCTATCTATCTATGCACACACACACACCTGAGGCAGGATAATCATGAGCTTGAGGTCAGCCTAGCATATGTAGCAAGATCCTCCTCCCAAAAATACAATGGGAAAGAAAGAGATGAAATTCAATTGTGCACAAATGGTGGGACAATTGCTAGACCTTAAAAAAAAAAAAAAGTTAGGGGCTGGGGAGATGGCTCAGTGGATAAGCAGCGTGAGAACCTGAGTGTGGACTCCCAGAACCTATGTCAAAGCTGAACACTGTGGCAGGTATCTGTAATCCCAGCATGCCTACAGTGAGAAGAGAGGCAAAGACAGGAGAATTTTCTCGAAGCTCCTGGGCCAGCTAGCTTGGCAAGGAATACACCAGCCTCAAACCAAGTACAAGGTGAAGACCAACTCTAGAAGTTATCCTGTGACCACCACACATGCACTGTGGGACACATGTGCCTGAAATCATACACATGAACATACACACTGAAAAACCGTTTTTTTTTTTTCTTTTTTGTATCCTTCATATTAAAATATGTCCAACTGCCGGGCATGGTGGCACACGTCTTTAATCCCAACACTCAGGAGGCAGAGGTAGGAGGATCACCATGAGTTCGTGGCCACCCTGAGACTACATAGTGAATTCCAGGTCAGCCTGAGCTAGAGTGAGACCTTACCTTTAACCCCCCCCCCCAAAAAAAAAGTCCAAGTAACCCTGTGTGGAGGTACACTCCTATAATGCCAGCACTCACAAAATTGAGGCAGAAGAATGTTCAGTTTGAGGCCAATCTGGGCTACACAGTGTAAACCTGTTTCAAAAATCTATCATATGGGCCTGGCATGGTGGTGCATGCCTTTGAACGCAGCATTTGGGAGGCAGAGGTAGGAGGAACGCCATGAGTTTGAGGTCACCCTGAAAAGACATAGTGCATTCCAGGTCAGCCTGGGCTACAGTCTGTCTTGAAAAACAACAAATCTATAATCTATCTACCTACCTACCTATCTATATTCCAAGTCAATTAGTGTTTTTCTAAATTAAAAGAATGAAACTATAACAGTGTGAGAATAATTTATAAACTTGTAAAAGCCTTTAAGACAAAAGAATAATGTATTTATAAATTTACCTAAAAATGAAAATTTCTACATGACCAGAAAGCCATAGAGAAAGTAAATGCATACTTCACATAAAGAGAGAAAACCTGTACTAAGGAGCTATCTGGTAAACGGTTCTTACATAGCAAGATGTAAAAGATGAATAATCCAATAAAAAGTGATCCAAGCGGGCGTGGTGGCGCACGCCTTTAATCCCAGCACTTGGGAGGCAGAGGTAGGAGGATCGCCATGAGTTCGAGGCCACCCTGAGACTACATAGTTAATTCCAGGTCAGCCTGAGCTAGAGTGAGACAACTACCTCGAAAAAACCAAAAAAAAAAAAAAAAAAAAAAAAAAAAAAAAAAAAAAGTGACCCAAGCACAGTAACAGATGAGTCTTAGAAAAAGAAAAGTATTGGCCACTGGTCACTAAATATATGCAATTCTCAACTTTCCAGACCACGAAAGAAACACAGACTAAACAATGAGAAATGATTGCTTAAGACTGGCATATATGAGTCTGTCCAGTGTGCCCAGAGTTTGAGGGACTGCGACCCTGGGCACCTTTCCTAAGCATACGGAGGGTGAAACCTCTTCGGAGGGTCCTAAGAGCCTTTAATAAAAAGTAAAATGTAAACGTCTTTTGATACAACTATTTTATTTTAGGGACACTCAAATGAATCACGCCGGGCTACAACTATGTAGAAACGACAACAGAAAGAACATTTGCTATGATAATGAACTTTGATTTCTTAAGAGTTTCTAAGTATGGGTTTACTATAGATAACAACTGAAGGCTAGTTTTGCTGTGCAGCGAAAAGACCTCGAGGTTTGAAAAGAAAAGCCCAGATGAGCCAATCAAATGTGGACCCCCGAAGATTCTGACAGTGGGGCTGCACCCTGAGAGGCGCTGTCATTTGCCTCAAGTTTTTATTTTTCAAAGCACACGTCCCCTGAGCCTCCTCCAGTCTGTGCAAAGGGTTGGAGGTCTGCCCGAGGCTCTGTCCTGACATGGCCGGGAGAAACTTACAGTCACTAGATCTGGAACGACACTCCAGGGGCCACCGAAACGCAGTTGGCAAGCCACAGGTCCCCGGCCGCGTCCGCCCACTGCGGCTCTTCGCGAAGTCGATGGGTCACAAGTGGACAGAGGACACGGCTGGCCCGGCACTGAGCATGCGCGAGGCTCGGCGCACGCGCACGCGCACAGCGCCGCCCGCCCCGCTCCGCCGCCTGCGGACGAGCTCGTGGGCCGCGGCTTCCCGCAGGTGCCGCCTGCTTCCTGAGGCTGCAGGTGTCCGCAGCCGCTGTGCGCACTTCTGGAACCCCCCCTAAAGGATCATTTCTGTTGTTGTTGTTACCGAGTCAGGTTCTTTGTAGCTCAGGCTGCCCTCGAACCCGTCACCTTCCTTCCTCCTCCGCGTGCTGGGATTTACAGACGAGCGCCACAGCTCCGTTTGGCTTTGGTTTGAAATGATTTGCCTGCACGTGATTGTTCAGTGTTCACACAACCCACACCCTTCCACCTACAAATTCACGGGAAATTATTTCACGAGGGCATGTTTCTGTGTGTTTTCTGCCAATCTCAAAATTTCGTAATCAGAAGAAAACTTTATTTTTTTGCTATTATTTGGGTTATCATTACCTCTTTATTTAAACTTTAAAAAATTAAAAAAAAATTATTAGAGACACACACACACACACACACAGAGAGAGAGAGAGAGAGAGAGAGAGAGAGAGAGAGAGAGGGGGAGAGGGAGAGAATGGGTACTCCAGGGCCTCTAGCCATTGCAAACAAACTCCAGATGCATGCACCACGATGTGCATCTGGCTAAAGTGGAGAATCAAACGTGGGCCCTTAGGCTTAGCAGGCAAGTGCCTTAACCGCTAAGCCATCTCTCCAGCCCCTTTTTTTTCTTCTTCTTCTTCTTCTTCTTTCTGAGGTAGGGTCTCCCTCTAGCCCAGGCCGACGTGGAATTCACTATGTAGTCTCAGGCTGGCCCTTAACTCAAAGAGATCCTCATACTTCAGTCTCCCAAGTGTTGGAATTCAAAGGCATGCGCCACTACACCTAGCTTTATATATATATATATATATATATATATATATATATATATATATATATGTATGTATGTGTGTGTATGGATGTATATGTATTTGAGAGGTAGGGTCTGACCTGGAATTTACTATATATACATAATAAATATTTTTTTGGGGGGTAAGGTCTGACCTGGAATTAATATGTACTCTCAGGCTGGCCTTGAAGTGATCCTCCTACCTTGGTCTCCTGAGTGATGAGATCAAAGAGTGGGGCGCGGCCAGGTACAGTTTATTATTTTTAAAAAATGTATTTTTTATTTATTTGTAAGGAGAAACAGAGAGAGAAAGCACGGTGGTCCAACTCCTCTTGCCACTGCAAACTCCAGACACAAACCCCACTTAGTGCAGCTGGCTTTACTTGGGCACTGAGGAATCGAACAGCGGTCGTGAGGCTGCGCAAGCAAGCGCTTTGAACAGCTACCGCTCCATCCCTATTACTATTTTAAAATTTTATTTATTTTTATTTGAGACACAGAGAAAGGGGCGAGGGAGAGAACGGGCGCACCAGGGAGGGCCTCCAGCCACTGCAAATGAACTCCAGACACATGGGCCACCTCGTGCATCTATCTGGCTTTTCGTGGGTCCTGGGGAATGAACCTGGGTCCTCACGCTTCGCAGGCAAGCGCTTAACCGCTAAGCCATCTTCCCGGCCCCCTATCACTATTTTTGAGACGGGGGGTCTCGCTCAGCTGTACTTCCAACGCGACGGTGGGCTCGTCCGCCAGTCCTGGTGCGTGCGGGCGCTTGCAGGCGCGCCCCGCCGGCTCGCAGGGACGTTTCGCGGGTCGCACGCCGAGGTGACGCCGGAAGTACACAGCGACTGCAGAGCACGCTGCTGGGGGCGGGGTCACGCAGGGCGGCAGGCGGCCTCTCTGTCCTCGCCGACCCGGAAGGCCGCGCACCCCTCCACTTCCCCGCCTCTTCCGGGGCTGGGGACCGGGCGCGTGCGCAGTCCCACACGGCTAGTCTAGTTTTTTTTTTGGGGGGGGTCCCTGCGTTTAGAGGCCGGGCAGCAGTCAGGGACCCCCACGCCGAGAGGTCCGCCCGGGAAGCCCGCCATGCTTCGGGGGCTGCGGCCTCGCGGGCCCGGGGCGGCGGCTATGGCCGCTGCCGGGAGCTTGTGGAGGCCGCCCCGCCTTGCCGATCGCCTGGGGTGGCTGTGGACGGCCAGGCGGCTCCCGGTGCGCCCCGTCGCCGGGGCCAGTCAGCAGCAGAGCAGCCCGAAGAGCAGCAAATACCGGGACTCGGTGCTGCTGCCGCAGACCAGCTTCCCCATGAAGCTGCTGGGCCGCCAGCAGCCCGACACGGAGCTGGAGATCCAGCAGGTACCCGGGCGCCGCGGGCTGGGGACCAGCTCTGGGGACCCCGGCGAGTCGGCGGGAACGCCCCCCACCCCCGAGTCCTGGCCGGGAGGCGCCTGCAGCGACGCGCTGGTGTGCAAGCCATGGCCCGTCTTTAGCACCCACAGACCGACTTTGCACACACACTCTCCAGGGACGTGTCGACAAGTCAATCAACATGTACTCATGCAATTGAAAACTCAACTGTAAGGAGTGAAGGGAACTTAAAACGTAGTCGGATGTTTGCTTCCTTAGTTGGAAGCTTGAAGGACATACTAGGGTTACCTCTAAGTGCCTTGTGTAGACTGCGCCTCTGTCGCCTGTATTAGACTGAATTTACTAACGGTGGAGAGTCACTGCTTCGTTTCTGTACTTCTGGAGCGTTTAAAATATCCCTGATCGCCGGGAATATGGGTGAACTAAATATGCCTAGCCTGAATAGTCTTTGGACAAATACTGAAATTCAAGATCAAAACCCTATTTTGGAGATTTAGTTTTCTCCTTTTGTTATAGGGCATCAAATCCAGGATCTCAAACCTAGGCAAGCATTCACTACTGGGCTACACTCCCATCCCAGCCATGTATCTTTTAAAAAGCATTTAATTTATGTCAAGTAGCGTGACAGTTCCAGATAGTTGCCATTTAATCTTCATGCCTATCCTGTAAGATGGCTTAGGGTTTTTTTTTTTGTTGTTGTTGTTGTTTTGTTTTCCAGGTAGGGTCTCACTCTAGCCCAGTCTGACCTGGAATTCACTATGGAGTCTCAGGGGGCGATCCTCCTACCTCTGCCTCCCGAGTGCTGGGATTAAAGGCGTGTGCAACCACGCCCGGCTGTTTTTAATTTTTTTTTTTTTTTTTTGGTTTTGCGAGGTAGAGTCTCACTCTAGTTCAGGCTGACCTGGAATTCACTATGTCATCTCAGGGTGGCCTCGAACTCATGGCAATCCTCCTACCTCTGCCTCCTAAGTGCTGGGATTAAAGGCGTGCGCCACCACACCCGGCTTGATTTTTTTTTTAAAGATGAAACATCCTTAAGTAACTTGGGCAGTGCCATACAGCCAAGGGAGAGGAGGGGTGTGGTTCTGCTGTGTATCTTTCCAGATTTACAGAATAGCAAGTGTTGGGGCCAGAGAATGGCAAGAATAAGATATGACCGTGTGTGTGTGTGTGTGTGTGTGTGTGTGTGTGTGTGTGTAAGCAGAGCTGGATTGAAGGCGTGGAGAGTGCTGAGAGACTTAACCCTCTTTATCACATAAAGTTTAGACAACTGGACTGGGGAGAAAAACTCAAAGATTTGGGAATATTCATGCATGCATTTCAGAAATTTCATCATTGGTATTTCAGAGTTGAATAGATCGGAATGGGATAAAACATAAGCAAGTATTGGTAGGATTCCACCGTGTGTATTTATACGGTATTTAAACATTGTTCTTTTTAAACAGAAATGTGGATTCTCAGAACTTTATTCCTGGCAAAGAGAAAGGAAAGCAAAGACAGAGTTCTGTCTTCATGACGGCCCTCCTTATGCAAACGGTGACCCTCATATTGGACATGCTTTAAATAAGGTAATTACAATTTAGGTTATGGGAGTTGAAAGGTTTCTGTAAGTACTCTGTACAAAAGTACAGATTCTGCCTGTGTGATAATTATGTAAATCTACATTGGCACAACCAACTAAACTATAATTTATTTATGTACTGGGGTGCTAAGGATCAAACCCAAGGCCTATGTATGTTAGCCAGGTACTCTACTACTGAGCTACATTTCCAGCTGTCAATTTTTGGGTGTGTCTGTGTAGATGGAAGTCAGGACCCCACTCTATAGCTTATTAGCAACAAATAACCTTAATATTGCATAAGGACTAACACTACTGGAGTTCCCTTTCAGTTTGTTATTACTTTACATTACTAAATTCTTTTGAGACAGGGTTGCCATCCCAGGCTGCCCTCAAACTCAGAAGTTTGACCTTAAACTCTTATTTTACTTATTTATTTGAGAGATATATAGAGAAAAACAGGCAAAGAGAGAGAGAGAGAAAGAATGGGCATGCTAAGGCTTTTAGTCATTGCAAATGAACTCCAGGTGCATGTGCCACCTCATGCATCTGGCTTACATGGGTCCTGGGGAATCAAACCTGAATCCTTTGGCTTTGCTGGCAAGCACGTTAACTGCTAAGCCATCTCTCCAGCCCATGACCTTAAACTTTTTGTTGTTGTTGTTGTTTTTTCGAGGTAGGGTCTCACTCTGGCCCAGGCTGACCTGGAATTCACTATGTAGTCTCAAGGTGGCCTCGAACTCATGGTGATCCTCCTACCTCTGACTCCTGAGTGCTGGGATAAAAGACGTGCACCACCATGCCCGGCTTGACAAACTCTTGATTCTTCTGCTTCCATCTTCCTAGTGCCGGGATTACTGATTTGTGCCCCCATGCCCGGTTTACATGATCAGGAAATTAGAGCCAGGGCTTTGTGCATGCTAGACAAGCACTCTGCCAACTGAGTTACATCCCCAGCTCCTTGTTTTTCTCCTGATGGCTTCATTTACTATGTTCTTTGCTTCATTAATATTTGAATATACATTTTTGCTTTCATTGGCGGTTGTGCTCTGTATTGTTCATTAAATCTGACTGGTGGTGGTATTGGTGAATATATATATGAAACTCTTTCCAGTGTCCATGAAGGATAGTTGAAACAGGGTAGATGCCCGTATGCATGAGTAGCTAGGGCGGGCAGGTGTAAAAAGTACTCACCAGCAAGTAGTTCAGGCAGCCAAGCCAAAAGGAGCCTGTGTTGTCTGGGAGCTTCTGTTCTGATACTCCACTACTGGAGGGAAGGACTGTGCACCCTAGAGGAAGGACTTCCTTCCTTAGTTTATCCTTCCTGGAAACACCCTTACATCTTCACCATAGAGGAGAGGTGTGTCTCCTGATGCCTAATCAAGTCGACAACAGGACTTAACCATCACACCTTCTTTTTTTTTTTTTTTTTCCCTGTTCTGTTAATTTTGTTTCTCAGTCTACTTTTTCTACTTTTTCTTTTTCTTTTTTTGATTTTTCGAGGTAGGAACTTGCTCTAGCCCAGGCTAACCTGGAATTCACTATGTATTCTCAGGGTGGCCTCAAACTCATGGTGATCCTCCTACCTCAGCCTCCCAAGTGCTGGGACTAAAGGCATGCGCCACTACGCCCAGCTTACTTTTTCTAGTCTTTCTATGGGCTACTTGAACCTTTACTATAAAATTTTCATTTTGATTTATCTGTAATGGTTTTGGACTTAAACATTTTTTTGTTTATTTTTACTTATTTATTTGAGAGAGAGACAGAGAAAGAGGCAGATAGATAGAGAGAGAATAGGTGCACCAGGGCCTCAGCCACTGCAAACGAACTCCAGATGCATGCACCACCTTGTGCATCTGGCTTACGTGGGTCCTGGGGCACCAAGCCTTGAATCGGGGCCCATAGGCTTCACAGGCAAGCACTTAACCACTAAGCCATCTGTCTAGCCCTTGAACAGTTTTTAAACCTATTTTGGTGGTTGGTATATTTATGTTCATAGCCAAGTTCTATTCTGAAACTTGAAAAGTTAATTTTTTTTCCTACTTGTAAATAAAGATGGCTTTTGAAAGTAAAGGAAGATTGAGAAAAGAAAATTAAAATTACCTTAATCCCGTGAGCAGGGTACTAATGGTGTTAGCATGTGAAGGGATTTCCTTGGTATTTGAATCGAATAAAATAACAAAGCTGAGCATGTACTTGTCCCAGCACTTGGTGGCTGAGGTTAGAGAGTCATATGAACACTGGAATTGAAGACCAACCTTAGAAGCATAACAAGACCCTGTCTTAAAAAATCACAGGGCTGGAGAGATTGCCTAGTGGTTAAGGCATTTGCCTGCAAAGCCAAAGAAACCAGGTTCAATTCCCCAGGACTCACGTAAGCCAGATGCATGAGGTGGTGCGTGCAGCTGGCTGGAGTTTATTTACCGCAGCTAGAGGTCCTGGCATGCCTGTTCTCCCTCTCTCTCTCAAATGATTTTTTTTTTTTTTAATGTAAAAGAAAAAAAAAAACAAAAAAAACAGAACAAAACAAAAGATCCAGGGGCTGGAGAGATGGCTCAGCAGTTAAGGTGCTTGCCTGCAAAACCTAATGACTCACATATGATTCCCCAATACTCATATAAAGCCAGGTGCACAAAGTGGCACATGTGTCTGGAGTTTGTTTGCAGTGACTAGAGGCCCTGGCATGCCCATTCTTTCTTTTCTTTCTTTCCCTCTCTCTCTCTCTCTTTCCTCTCTCTATGTCTGTCTCTCTCTGTGCTTGAAAATAAATTTAAAAAACAGACCCAAAACAAGGGTATCATAGAATGCTTAGGGCTAAGATGTTTTTCTGTAGATTAAATTTTTTTTTTTTTTTTTTCTGGGCTGGAGAGATGGTTTAGCAGTTAAGTGCTTGCCTGTGAAACCTAAGGACCCTGGTTCAAGACTTGATACTCCAGGACCCACGTTAACCAGATGCACAAGGGGGTGCACATGTCTGGAGATCGTTTGCAGTGGCCGGAGGCCCTGGCGTGCCCATTCTCTCTCTAGCTCTGTCTGTCGCTTTCAAATAAATAAATAAAAATAAACAAACAAACAAAAAAAACCCAACTTTTTTTTCTTTAGTGCCAAGAATGGAACACTTTAGCATGTTAGGCAAATGTTTAATTCTAGGCTTCATCACCAGCCCTGTGTCACTTATTAGACTATCCCAGACTTGAGTGTCTTGACTTAGGCTCATCCAACAGGAATATTATTGCTTGTCTTAAATAGCCCAAATAAATCTTGGTAGTGAAGTACCATATAACCATGAGAGAGGTGAGCTAGAACATTATATACCAACACAAAAGGTGTGCACATTCTACTGAGTAAGGGTAAACAAGTTTTTTTTTTTTTTTTTTCCCCGAGGTAGAGTCTCACTCTATCCCAGGCTGACCTGGAATTCACTGTGGAGTCTCAGGGTGGCCTCGAACTCACAGCGATCCTCCTCCCTCTGCCTCTCAGTGCTGGGATTAAAGACGTGCGCCACCACGCCAGGCAGGGTAAACAAGTTTTAAGGCCAATTTATACTTGGGGAACTGAGGCAGGAGGATTGCAGGTTTGAGTTCAGCCTGGGCTACATAATTTGTTGAGATCTAGTCTCAAGAAACAACGACCACACCAAAACCAAACTCGGTAGCATATAAATGACTCCCTGTTTCTTCAGGTTCTATTCAAATGACTTCTTAGCCAGTTTCCTGTCTTCCACCCCAGTTCCTGAAATGTCATCTTCTAGTTCTTTAACCTGCTGTTTTCTTTATAGAAAATGGTTGTAGTAATATAATTTTGTCTTCTTCCATTGGAAAAAGATTTTTTTCTTTCCTGTTTACTGCTGTCTCCTAGGTTCCTGGAACATTTTTTGGCACATTGTAAGCATCAAATCTCTGCCCATCAACCAAGGAAATACATGAATGTAAAGGTATCAAAATGAAAGGAATAAAAGAGAGAAATGACTCTCAAAAGTAGCCAGCTGTGGTTGTACATGCCTGTAATTTCAGCCCTTGGGAAGCTGAGGCAGAAAAATTGCAAATTCAAGGCCAGCCTAGGCTTTATAGCAAGACTGTCTCAACAAACAATGACAAACTTAAAAAACAATTTTAAAAAAGTGTGAAGCTGGGAATGATAGCTCATAGCTATAATGGCTATAATCTCAGCACTTGGGAGGCTGAGGTTGGAAGATCATTGTGAGTTCAGGGCTAGCCTGGTTACAGGGGAAGTTCCAGGACATCCTGGGCCACAGTGAGACTCTGCTTGACCAAACAACAACAACAACAAAAATAAATAAATAAATAAACAAGTATTGAAATGCCCTTAAAAATGATAGGAAAAAATAGTCAAAAATGAAAATTGAGTACATTCGCTTTTTATGATCTGTTACTTGAGGAAATAAAAGAGTAGACTGACTCTTGAGGAGGAGGATGTTTGACACTGCAAAGTTGGTGAAGGGTCTGATGTGCTAGTGTGATTACGTTTTTTTAAAAAAATATTTATTTGAAAAAAAAATTTGAGAGAGAAAGAGCCAGATAGAGTGAGAGAATGGATGCACCAGGGCCTCTAGCTATTGCAAATGAATTCCAGATACATATACCACTTTGTACATCTGGTTTTACTTGGGTCCTGGGGGATTGAACCTGGCTCCTTTGGTTTTGTAGGCAAGTACCTCAACCACTAAACCATCTCTCTGGCCCCTTATTAAGTACTCTTAATTTTTAGCTCAGTTGATTGATGTCATGTGACTGGTGCTTGAGAGCAGCACTACCTCATTAGGTATAATATAAGCCAGAAATGTGATTAACCTAGATAACTTAATTTTCTAGAAGCCACAAAAAATAACTGAAGCAAATTTTAATGTTATATTTAACTCAAACACATTTAAATTATCTCAACATTTAGTTGGTAAAAAACCTTTTTAGCTTTCATTTCTTTTTGTAATAAGTATTTGGAATCTGGTATTTATTTTATACTTACAGCTTATCTCAATGTAGACTTCAACCAGAAGATGCATCTGATTAGTGCTACTATGTAAGACATCAGAACCTAGAAAATATATATATATATATATATATATATATATATATATATACACACACACACACACACACACACACACACACATATATAAAAAATTTCTTTGATAAACATTTACAGGATAGTGCCAGACATCATTGTGAGTGTTGGGGACTCACCAGTGGACAGGATAGATGAGATTTCTGATTTATGGTCACAAGGAAAGGACAGATAATAAACAGTGTTCAGTAGGAATGAGAAGGTTATTTATATATTGATGTAAATAATAAACCCAAAGCATAAATCCTCACGTATATGTAACAGCCAGATTTTCTGTATGGATCACAAGGCTCTTCCAGTTCTTTGGTCAGAAGTTTAAAAAGTGGAGTTTTGAATGTGGAAGGACCAGGAGGAATGTGTGATACCTTTTCTACTTCAGATAGGTGGCAAGGAGGAAATGATTTTCTGGATTTCTGGGTTAGTATCAGAGCTCTCTTTCCTCTTGGGAAGAAGGATATTGAACCTGGAGCTAATCTGTCCTTGGCTTTGAGCCTCCATTCTATAGTGGTAACATATATATACTTGTTTGCTTTCTCTCTCTCTCTTCCTTCCTTCCTTCCTTCCTTCCTTCCTTCCTTCCTTCCTTCCTTCCTTCCTTTTTCTTCAGAACTGGGGATTTAACCTAAGACATTGTGCATGCTAGACAAGTGCTTTACTGTGATCTGTATATCCCCAGCCTTCTGTTTTACATTTCAGTTTGAGAAGGGTTTCACTAAGCTGCCCAGGCTGGCCTTGAGCTCACTCTGTTGCTCAGGCACGTTTTGAACTTGTGGTTTAGATTGCAGGCCTGTGCCACTAGGCCTGTCTGGGACTACACTTTTAAAAAGCTTCCTGACCTCATGTATCTAAAATCAGCGAAGACAAGAAATCAGATGTAGAGCTGTACCTACTGATGAGACCTGTCACTGGATTGAGGGTTTGGTTAATGTCCGAGCTGAGCACATTGTCAGTTCTGTAACTTCTTTGTTAGCTGAATATAAGCAATTCAGTATTGTGTTAATAAGGGTAATGAAAGTTTCTAATTGACCTATTTGTATTCTGGTGTTTTAGGAGGTCAAAAGTACTTCTGTAAAAATAGAATTGGTTGGTTTTTCTCCCATATTCCAACTTTAAAAATGAGTCATTAATTTTGGGTATAATGCTTATTTAAAATCTTGATTTTTTTATATGTACACACACACACACACACACACAAAACTTCTTTGTGTACAACATGAATTATTTTAATACTTTAATAGGTTTTAATATTTAAAAGGTTATTTTATATAAACCCTTTTAAGTTGGGCTGTATGTTTTAAAGTGGTATTATATTTAAAAGAGTTAAATTATGGACCACATGTTTTATATGTGGATGATGGTTGTCCTTTCTTCCTTGCAGATCCTGAAAGACATAGCCAATCGATTCCATATGATGAGAGGTTCCAAAGTACACTTTGTGCCTGGCTGGGATTGTCACGGGTTGCCCATTGAAACAAAAGTATTATCAGAACTTGGTGGAAAAGCTCAGACTCTTTCAGCCATGGAAATTAGAGAGAAAGGTAAATACGTTCTGTTTCTGTTTTGAAATAACAGTGTGAGCACTTAGGTTCTTTGGGAAAGGCAGGCCTTTACCCAACGGGCTTTTGTTTTCTGTGGGTTATAATGAGATCTGTCGTGAACTACTTTTTCTGTCAGAGAAAATTCAGAGTGTTTTTTTGTTTGTTTGTTTTTGAGATAGTGTCTCTCCGTTAGTTCCTGTCCTTGTTGGTGGGACAAAATACCTGGTAAGAGACAACTTTAAGGGAGGAAAGGTTTACAGTGTGAGGGAATGCCGGCCATCCTGGCGGGGACGTCATGGCAACAGGAGCGTAAAGCAGCTGATCACATCCAGTCTGCTGTAAGGAAGCAGAGAGATGAGTGCTGATGATAGCATGCTTTCTCCTTTTTTAAAATTTACTTTTATTTATTTGAGAGAGAGAGAAAATATGGGTGTGCCACGGCCTGTGCCCATTGCAAAGAAACTCCAGATGCATGTGCTACCTTGTGCATCTGGCTTATGTGTATGCTAGGGAATCGATCCTGCATCTTCAGGCTTTGTGGGCAAAGCATCTTTACTCCTAGGCAGTCTCCAGCCCAGCTTTCTCCTTTTTAGTCCGAGACCCTCTCTCATAGAATAGTGCCACCCACAGTTGGGGCAGTTCTTCCCATCTCAGTAAACTTAACTTAGAAATTCACAGACATGCCCAGAGATTTGTCTCCTTGGTAATTCTAGATCTTGTTGACAATTGAGATTCACCATCATTGTCTCTAGATGTCTCCCTAGCTTGCCTCCTTCTCTTGATCCTCCAGGCTCAGCCTCCCAAGTGCTGGCACTGTAGGCATGCACCACTCTGGTGGATCCGACTTTGATTTTTATGAGAATTTCTGTTTATTGAAGGAAGATTTTTGGAGTTTATCCAGTTGCATTCTTCAGTTTTCATTTTTCTCATATCGCTAATTTGGTTGATTGCTTTTCTTCTACTGGATAGAGCTTGTTGACTCATATCAGCCATAAAACCAAAAGTAAATTCCAGAGTGCATGTATTTTAAATCTGGCATGGTAGCACATGCCTAAAACCTCAACACTTGGAAGGCTGAGACAGAAGAAATGTTAGTTTGGAGTCAGCCTGAGTTACATTTCAAGACCCTGGTTTTAAAAACAGTAACTAAACCCCCAAACAACAGCAACAAACCACAATTTTTTTTTGAGATAGGGTCTTCCTCTAGCCTAGGCTGACCTGGAATTCACTATGTAGTCTCAGGGTGGCCTTGAACTCACAGCGATCATCCTACCTCTCAAGTGCTGGGATTAAAGGCACGAGCCACCATGCCTGGCTTATTTTAAAATGAGTCTCTTGATCTTCTTCTCCAGATGTGACCACAGGAGTCTCCTTTCCTTGTAAATATACTATTATGTATATGTATTATGTATTTGGATATGATTATGAAGCTATTTTTATTTCCTTCTAAAACATTGACTCAAGCCAGGCGTGGTGGCGCACGCCTTTAATCCCAGCACTCGGGAGGCAGAGGTAGGAGGATCACCTTGAGTTCGAGGCCACCCTGAGACTCCATAGTGAATTCCAGGTCAACCTGGGCTAGAGTGAGATCCTACCTTGAAAAACCAAAAACCAAAAACAAAAAAAAAATAAAAAATAAAACATTGACTCAGATTGGTATATTGGATAATTTGCAAGGGGTTGGGAGTTACAATGAAATGAGAATCATTATCTGACCTTTTCTTAAATTAAATAGTGAAGGGGCTGGAGGGATGGCTTAGTTGTTAAGGCGCTTGTATGCAAAGCCAAAGGACTCAGGTTCAATTCCCCAGGACCCACGTTAGCCAGATGCACAAGGGGGCACCATGCGTCTGGAGTTTGTTTGCAGTGGCTGGAAGCCCATTCTCTTTCTCTTTCTCTCCCTCTTTCTCTGTCAAATAAATAAATAAATAAATATAAAATATTAAAGGTGTGCACCATCATGCCCAGCTTAAAAAAAAGAAATAGTGAGGAATATTTTTCTAGTTTATTTTTTTTTACATATGAGGTTATGTATAATTTCAGAGATACTGAAGACAGCAATAAAATCTCTCAACTTTTGAATTTCTAGTTAATTTTAAAATATTTTTGTTTTATTCCTTTAAATATTTTTAAACGAAACCTCATAATCTACTCCACAAGTTAATTAATCAAATAGGACAGGAAGGATAAAGAAGTCAGTTGGCCATTTTCTGTCACTGGCCATAGTCTTGAGCCCTTGTAAAATTTTGATAGCTAGTCCAGGAATACTACCCATCGCCTCCTGAGAACTTTGAATTTGCAGTGCTAAGCAGTCTACATTCATTTTGAAACCTCCGGATACACCGTGATGTCCAAGGGTACAGGGTAAGAAAAGAAAATTATGCCACTTAAAAAAAACAGGAATGCGCCTACGGTTGCCACTACCAGGGCACTTCCAATCTTCTGAGTATCTGGCTTGAAGGGCACAGGGAAAGCCGGGTGAGAAGGCAGTCTCCTTGAAGTTAGTGACAGAGTAGTAATTGAACAGGACGGGCACTAAGACCCAGCTGCTAACAAGTAAGTTCAGGCTTCCTGAAAGGACAAAAGGATTGCAGGTGATAGTCTTCTCCAGCCTTCCCATGTGCACATTCCTAAGTGCAAAAATGGTCAAGGCTTTCGCAAACAGCCCAAGAATGCTGGCGGCCAGCAGCAGGTGTTGAGAAACCCGAATATCCACTGGGAGCCAGGCGTCGCGGTAGGTGTACGGGAGGCACCACTGCACCCAGCTGGAATTGCTGGCGTGGTGGTAAACGCAGACTCTCCACATTCCCACGAAGGCTGTGCTCGGGTAGGAGCGCAAGGGCCTGTCCCGGTACCACACTCGCCACTGCACGAGGCCCATGGACATGCTGGAGAGGATCCATGCTATGGTGGCCAGAAGGAAGCCTGCCATTTGGAGGTGGACGTCCTTGGACAGCCAGATCATGGTAACGGCAGGCAAGGGAACCCACCCTAAAGCGGACGATTCGGGGATATGGGATCACGTTCACCAGGAGGCAGAGTTTTCTGTCCTAGTTGAAGATCCGAGGATGACCAGGGTTCTTTGTAGACCTGGGAGATGCGGAAAGGGAGGGAGCACCATGATGCGTGGTGTGTACGCAGGGCAGTGGGGAAGCCTGGTTGTCGGGCACTCCCGAGCCTGCTCAAGGGCGCCCAACGGCAGCCCAGAGGCCTCGGGGCCCTCCTGCCTCAGCGGGGCGCACGTGCTGCTTGCTGCTCAGCCTCGGGCCACCACCTGCCTCAGTGGGGCGCACGCGCTGCTTCCCGGTCAGCGCACCGCGCCCGAGCTGGGCGACCTCTGCGCTGGCCGGCAGCTCCTCCCAAGGGTCCACAGACCCTGCCAGCGCTGTCTCCTTTCCAGTGTCCTGAGTCCCTGCCAGCGCTGCCCGCTTTCCAGTGACCTGAGACCCACCAGCTGGCTGCTCCTCCCCCCAATGACCCGAGTCCCTGCCTGCATTGCCTGCTCCTCCCAGTGACCCAAATTGCGGGTGGAAGTTACAGCCCGAGTCAGAGATGTTGCTCTTTTACATTATTAAAAAACAGCCAAACCAAAAAAAAAAAAAAAAACAAAAACAAACAAAAACAACAACAACAACAAAAAAACACCTCTTGTGAACACTTTGAAATAGCCATCCTATTGAGAGTTTTTCTAGGGACGGAGTAACAGATTTTGTCTAACATGCATGAGGTCCTGGCTTCGATTCTCAGCACCACATAAACTAGGTGGGGTGTCATAATCTCAGTGCTTGCGAGATAGATACAAGGCCTGGGCTACATGAGTTCCCTAGCCCCCAAACCCCCAAAATATTTTTTCTAGTCTAAACTATGTAAGACAACTGCATTTGGGAGTTACATACTAACTTATGTTTAAGAATTTAGAAGTCTGGGGCCTGAGGATTGCTGAGTTTGGACTAGCCTCAGTTAACACAGATGCTGTCTCAAGAAAAGAAATTGAACTTATTAGCTTTCAAAAGCTTTTTTCTTTTTATGTGTTTATGAGAGAGAGAGAAAGAGAGAGGGAGAGTGAGAGAATGGGCACACCGGGGCCTCTAGCCACTGCAAACAAACTCCAGACACATGCACCACCTTGTGCATCTGGCTTACTTGGGTTCTGGGGAGTTGAACTTAGGTCCGTAGGCTTCACAGGCAGGCATCTTAACTGCTAAGCCATCTCTCCAACCCTCAAAAGCTTTTTCCTTCCTTGTCTTGCACAGCAAGGGCATTTGCTGAGGCAGCTATTGAAAGACAGAAGTCCGCCTTTGTTCGCTGGGGAGTGATGGCAGATTGGAACAACTGCTACCACACATTTGATGCAAAGTATGAGGCCAAACAATTAAGAATTTTTTATCAGATGTATGACAAGGTAATAAAGTACTTTTTTTGCTTTCAGTGTGCTCAGGTATATGTCACAGAACTTCAGTTTGGATAAAATAGCTTTGTCTTTTATAGGGCTTGGTTTATCGGTCTTACAAACCAGTCTACTGGTCTCCTTCATCAAGGTATGTATGGTAAATAAAGGGGAGAGACTTGTGAAGCATCCAAATATTTATGTTTAATATTTTCAAACTTTAGGACAGCTTTGGCTGAAGCAGAACTTGACTACAATCCTGAGCATGTCAGCCGGTCAATATATGTGAAGTTTCCCCTCATGGAACCTCCCCCTAAGTTGGCCTCTCTCATAGGTAAGTTTTGTTCATTGCTGGAGTTGATTAAAACTGTGGAGTCATAATGCTTGCTGACATATTTCCAACATTGTCTCTACAGATGGCTCATCGCCTGTTAGCATTTTAGTCTGGACCACACAGCCTTGGACAATTCCTGCCAATCAGGCTGTTTGCTATATGCCAGAGTCAAAGTAGGTCCTCTATTGCATCAGCTGTTTTTTCCCACACATGGTATTCATGTCATATTTATATCATTACCCCTTTAAAATATAATGAGCTTAGGCTAGTTTTTATGTTTATGTAGATTTTTATTATTTACTTTTACTTACGTTTTAATGTTTTTATTTATTTGAGGGGGAGATCTTATCCCCCCCCCCCCGCGTTTTTTTTTTTGAAAATGAATGAAACAAATGTCAAGCATGGAATGTTTTGGAAGTAGCATTTTCTGATGTTGTGTATGCATGTGTGTGTGTGTGTGTGTGTGTGTGTGTGTATGTGTATGCAAGTGTGAGTACAGGCACACTTATGGTTAGAGGACAACTTTGTGGTTCAGTCCTTGTTTCTACACCTAATTTTTTAAAAATCTTAGATGGCTTTTTTTTTTTTTTATTAGATATAGACGTATGTAGTATGTAGACAACACATTGGTGCCATCCTTTCTCTCTTCCCTGTCCCTTTTCTGAAGAGGCCTTCCTCGTTGGGGTCTACACCGAATTTGAAGCAGGGTTTCTGTCTCTGGGTCTCTCTGCTTCTGTTCTTTGCTGCCTTAACTGTGAGCTTCCCGGAAATTCTCATGTCTCACCCTTGTGCCGGCGTGCTGGGTTCAGAGGCCTGCCATGGTTTTCTTGGGGTCGGGGTGGAAGCCAGGTGCTGAGGTTGAGTGGCAAGTGCCTTACCTGCTGAGCCACCTCCCCCACCTGGTGTGTTCTGATCTTTTATGTTAGCTTTCCTTTTTTATATATTTTTACTTGTTCGTTTGAGAGAGAAACAGGGAAAGAAAGCATGGGCATGCTAGGGCCCTGCCACTGCAAAAGAACTCCAGATGCATGTACTGCTCTGTGCATCTGGCTTTACTTGGGTCCTGGGAATCCAGCCTGGGCTGTCAAGCTTTACAAAGTGCCTTTAACCAGTGAGCCTAAAGTTAGCTTTTCTAAAATGATGGCAGAAACTAAAATATTAGTTACTGTGGTTTTTCTGTCTTTTTGAAAAATATCTTTAAATTTTATTAAATGTTTTTTAAAATTTATTTATTAGAGAGAGAGAGAGAAAATGAGCGCATGTGAGAGCACATCAGGGCCCCTACAGACGAACTCCAGACACATGCACCACTTTGTATGTCTGGCTTACATGGGTACTGGGGAACTGAACCCAGGCCATTAGGCTTTGCAAGCAAGTGCCGTTGACTACTAAGCCATCTTTCCAGACCCTTCTCTTTCCATTATTACAAATTTTCTCTTCAAATCCAATGTCAGGTATGCTGTCGTGAAGTGTTCCACCTCTGGAGCCCTCTATGTGCTGGGTGCAGATAAAGCAGCAGCGGTTGCCTCTGCTTTGGACACAAAGTTTGAGACTCTTTCAACGTTCTCAGGTGAAGATTTACAGACATTTCAGCCACCAGTCATGAAAATCCTGGGTTGATTGGTGTTAAGTAGTATAAACTATATGTTGGTATTCCCCAGCTAGAATTTATTTATTTGAGAAAGGAAGAGAGTATAGGCACTCAAGGGTCTCTTGCTGGTACAACTGAACTCCAGTTACTTGGACCACTTTTGCATTTTATGGGAACTGGGGAATTGAACCCAGGCTGGCAGGCTTTGCAAGAACGCACCTTTAACCCTTGAGCCACCTAGCCTCCTCCTACCCCCAGCATGAATTGAGAGACATGATCTCTGTCTCTCTAGAGTGTCCATTAAGCATTATTATATGTTGCTTTCTGAATGAAAATGTTCATTAAACATGGTAAGAGTGTAGGAATGTGTGAACTATGTACTGTTGCTAAGCTTTTAAAAAGACAGAATTGGAAAAAAAAGAAAAAGAAGAAAAAGAAGGTAGAAGTGAAGCTGGGAAGATGGCGAGTGGTTAGAAGTGCTTCCTTACTGGGTTTGATTTCCCCAGTACCCATGTCAAATTAGATGCAGTAAGTGACACATGTGTCTGGAGTTTGTAGCAATAAGAGGCCCTTGCATGCCCAGTTCCATCTTTCTGCTTCCAAATAAGTAAAATATTTCTTTTAAAAAAAGGTAAAATTGTCATGTAGCAATTCTTAATTCTCTGCTTTCCCTTAGGTGTGGATTTGGAAAATGGTACTTGTAGTCATCCTTTAGTTCCCAGTAAAGTGTCTCCTCTTTTACCTGCAACTCATGTGACCATGACTAAAGGGACAGGATTGGTTCACACCGCCCCTGCTCATGGCATGGAAGATTACGGCGTAGCATCTCAACACAGCCTGCCTGTGGTACTATTCTACTTCCCTTTTCATTGCTAGTCTTGCAGAATGAAAATGACTCATCCTAGCTAGCACTTTTATTTCTAGGTAATAATAATCTTTGGCCTATTTGTGGAATGCCTGTACTTGTGTAATACCCACAGCTTCCTTCATTCATGTTAGTTGAGGAAGATTTCCTCCAGATCAGCACAAAATCAAGCCCGTAGCATGTGTGTTCATGAGGGCACTTTTCAAACACAGTGCATGGGGCATCGTGCTTCATGTCCTGGCACTTTGCATCCGTGCAGCTTTTAAAATCCAAGGTTGCTGCAAACCTGTGTTAAGCAAGTCAAGCACCATTTTTCCAACAGCTCAGATGATTCTTAGCATTTTTTAGCAATAAAGTATTTTGTAACTAAGGTATGCACACTCTTCAAAAACTAATGCATACTTAATAGCCTGTGCTGTAGTGTAAATTTTACTCTAAAAAATTTTGTATTTATTTACTTATTAGAGAAAGAGAGAGAAAATGAATTGGATGAATGATGAATGAATGCATCAGGGCCTCCACCCACTGCAAACAAACTCCAAATTCATGTGCCACCATGTGCATCTGGCTTACGTGGGCACTGGGGAATTGAATCTGGGTTCATAGGCTTCACAGGCAAGCACCTTAACTGCTAAGCCATCTCTCCAGCCCCAGAAACCTGACTTTCATATGCATTGCAAAACCAAAAAGTTCATTTGACTTGCTTTACTTGCAGTATTGCAATACTCATTTCACTATAGTGGTTTAGAGGGTTAGGGCCAACACACAGCATATCTGAGGATGCCTGCACTTCCTTTTAAGCATTAAAGCAATGGACAAGTTACTTCAAGGTTCCCCCCCACCCAAGAATAATGGCAAGTAGATTTTATTAAGTAGTTGAAAAGAACAGCAAGGTTCTATCCTGTCCCCATAGTCCCCCCTTAAGTTTATTTTAGTTACTTAGCATATTTTAACTAGTTATGAGGTGGGTCTCAGAGTAAAGAACTGTGTACATTGCCAGTGGTCTATATACCTACATCGTGGACACTAGCTAAGGGTGCTTCTGTGTTTTGTTACTTTTTGCAGTTTTTTAAAAAAATTTTTGTTTATTTTTATTCATTTATTTGAGAGCAACAGACAAAGAAAGAGAGAGAGAGAGAATGGGCGTGCCAGGGCTTCCAGCCACTGCAAACGAACTCCAGAAGCATGCGCCCCCTTGTGCATCTGGCTAACCTGGGTCCTGGGGAATCGAGTCTTGAACCAGGGTCCTTAGGCTTCACAGGCAAGCACTTAACTGCTAAGCCATCTCTCCAGCCCACTTTTTGCTCCTAAACTTTAGGTATGTGCGTCAGTAAAATTGTCTTTGGTGACTTAAACATATAAAGTTCAAAAAAGTCTTTTGACTGAGAAGTACCAAGATAGACTATACTGAGATGGCTGAACTGTATTGCTTGACCTTACATTGTTATAAAGTAAAGTGTCTTGATTCTTTAATTGTTCAAAATAATCCTCTGCAGGACTGTTTAGTGGATGAAGGTGGGATGTTCACAAGTGCGGCAGGCCCTGAACTTCAAAGCAAGGCTGTCCTTGAAGAGGGCACTGATGTGGGTGAGTACCCTATCTGCTGACAACTGGGTGTTCTCCTTCGTGCTTTCACCAGAACAGAAACTGCAAGTATTTTGTTTGGTCACATGATTTAAAACAGAGTTTAGGACTTAACTGTCTTTTGCTTTAAATCTGTTCTAACTATTTATGCAAATCAAGACATTCAACGGAAGTACAATAATAATCACCAATTTTACTTTTTTGTAATGATGAGAATCAATTTGGGGCAGACGCTTACTGTGAGTCAGCATTCCTCACTGTTTGTAAACTTTGCCGGGAACTGATTCATGTAACATAGTAGATGTGTTAGGTAAGAGGATCACCTTGAGTTTGAGACAGCCTGGGCTGAGACTGCCTCAAAAATAAAAAGTCAGGGCTGGAGAGATGGCTTAGCAGTTAAGGTCTTGCCTGCAAAGCCAAAGGACCTTGGTTCAATTCCCCAGGACCCACGTGAGCCAGATGCACAAGGTGGCGCATGCATCTGGAGTTCATTTGCAGTGTCTGGAAACCCTGGCATGCCCGTTTTCTTTCTCTCACTCTCTCTTTCACTCTGTCTCTTTCCCTCTTTCACATAAATAAATAAAAATAAAAATACATTAAAAAAAGAAAAAAGGCGGTGGCACACGCCTTTAATCCCAGCACTCAGGAGGCAGAGGTAGGAGGATCACCGTGAGTTTGAGGCCACCTTGAGACTCCATAGTGAATTCCAGGTCAGTCTGAGCTAGAGTGAGAAGACCCTACCTTGAAAAACTGAAAACAAACAAACAAACAAACAAAAAAACCAGACAACAAAATGTTCATGGTATGATAGTTTATTACTTTGAATTTCAAATCTAGAATTCTAGATATGTTCTTTTTATTCTTTGAAATAAAGGGCCATAGGACTGGCATAATTTGAAGTGTGATTAAAGTTTGTCTCTGCCAGGAGATACCCACTCTGATACTAGAAAATGCCAACTCTTATTGGCACCTTTGGTCCAGATTCAGTACTTCCTGCTAGCCTAGATATTATTAATTTTTCTTTGGATTTTTAAATTATGACTAATGAAAAAAATTTTAAGTTATAAAGATGCTTCAGACTGCAAAGAATTTGTTGAAAGAGGAGCAGTTGGTGCACAGCTATCCCTATGACTGGAGGACCAAGAAACCCGTGGTCATCCGTGCCAGCAAGCAGTGGTTCATAGACATCGCCAGTACCAAGGCCACAGCGAAGGTATGAGAGGCTCCCTATCCTAAGGTGTCCCACACAGCGAAGGTATGAGAGGCTCCCTATCCTAAGGTGTCCCACACAGCGAAGGTATGAGAGGCTCCCTATCCTAAGGTGTCCCTCACAGCGAAGGTATGAGAGGCTCCCTATCCTAAGGTGTCCCTCACAGCGAAGGTATGAGAGGCTCCCTATCCTAAGGTGTCCCTCACAGCGAAGGTATGAGAGGCTCCCTATCCTAAGGCGTCCCACACAGCGAAGGTATGAAAGGCTCCCACAGAGCTAAAGGGTTGAGGTGAGGCGATAAGATTTATTTTCCTAAAACTGGGTATTTTTAGATGTGAAAGGACTCTTTGCTTTATTTTTTCATTATACCTGTGTGGAACATGAGTCCTAAAGAGGTAACATGATTCGTCTGATCAATTCTGTGCCCAATATAGTAAAAATAGTATACATAGAATTAGGGCAGAACTGTGTTCATCTAGTTGTTTAACCTTGGTTCTGTAACCTCTTCAGTGTCTGGCTCATAAGAGGCATTTGCTGAAACTCTTTTCATGTTCTTGGCTTTCTTAAGATTGAAACTGTAAAAGTAGAAAAAAAAAGAAAGAAAGTTGAAGTTTCAATCCATTTAAAAAGTTGTTGCTTTGAGTTAAGAAATAAAATTTTATAACTGGTGTTTCAAATATTTATTTATTTATTATTTTATTATTATTATTTTTAAATTTATTTTTGTTTATTTGAGAGCGACAGACAGAGAGAGAGAAAGAGGCAGATAGAGAGAGAGAGAGAGAGAGAGAGAGAATGGGCGCGCCAGGGCCTCCAGCCACTGCAAACGAACTCCAGACGCCTGCCCCCCCCCCCCTTGTGCATCTGGCTAACATGGGTCCTGGGGAGTTGAGCCTCGAACCCGGGTCCTCAGGCTTCACAGGCAAGCACTTAACCAGTAAGCCATCTCTCCAGCCCTATTTTTTGTTTTTTTGAGGTAGGGTCTCACTCTAGCTTAGGCAGTCATGGAATCCACTATGGAGTCTCAGGGTGGCCTTGAACTCATGGTGATCCTCCTACTTCTGCCTCCCAAGTGCTGGGGTTAAAGGCGTGCACCACCATGCCTGGCCTAAATATTTATTATTTGAGCTTTTTCATTTAAGATATGTATCAATGTAAATGTTTTTATATGTGAATACATGTTCCAAAAATAATTTGAGTCTATTGCACGAAAGAGCTCAAACCCATACTGGTTCCCCAGGTGGAACAGGCAGACACTTGACTGCAG
The DNA here is from genome assembly GCA_036346955.1 of Dipus sagitta. Classification (NCBI taxonomy): domain Eukaryota; kingdom Metazoa; phylum Chordata; class Mammalia; order Rodentia; family Dipodidae; genus Dipus; species Dipus sagitta. Next base: position 320,020,539 of record CM070770.1, read on the forward strand.
CTTGCATGGAGGATACTGCTCTGAGCAGCTGGTTCATGCATTGGCTGAGTGATTTGGGGTCCTCGACCAAGCTTTGAGGAGCAGTTCGTATTTTCTGTGTGTGTGTGGTGGGGTATTTTTTGTTTTTCATTTCTACGAAGGCTGCCTTTCTTACTTGTGTTAACAGTTGTTACTTCAGCTCTTCACATCTGAGTTGCTCGACTGTACTAACCCAGCGCTTTCGTTTTCTCTTCTCCTGTAGACTATTTCCATTGCTTTCGTAGAAGGCGCACTTGTAACCCTAGCACTTGGGGAGAGGGGCTGAGGCAGCAGGGTCGTAGTAAGTTCTGTGACAGGCCCTGCTGTGCAGCGTGCTCCGGGACAGCCTGGGATACACAGTGAGACCTGGGTCAAGCAAGCTGGAAAAAAGTTGCAAGAATGAGATAGTTTATTACCATTTTCTCATTACTCACCTTCAACAATATCCAATATGTGGACCATTTTTTAAATCGCTTACCCCCACCAGCACCCACCTTTTATGCCCTAATTATTGGATTGTTTTGTAGCAAGCATTATTTCTTCTATATTATAGTTCTTCCAGGAAGTATTTTTTAAAAATGTTTTAAATTAATTTATTTATTTGAGAGAGAGAGAGGAAGAGGCAGAGAGAAAGATAGAATGGGCACACCAGGGCCTCCAGCCACTGTAAATGAACTCCAGTTGCATGTTCCCCCGTGTGTATCCGGCTTACATGGGTCCTAGGGAATTGAACCAGGGTCCTTAGGCTTCACAGGCAAATGCCTTAACTGCTAAGCTATTTCTCCAGCCCCAAAATATGTTATTTATTTGAGAGAGTGGGTGCACCAGGGCCTCTAGCCACTGAAAATGAACTCCAGATGCATGCACCACTTGTCCATGTGGCTTACATGGGTATTAGGGAATTGAACCTGGGTCCTTGGGCTTCTCAGGCAAGTGCCTTAACTGCTAAGCCTTACAGGTAGTATTTTAGAATGTATGTCTGAAAAAATAAGGACTCTTTTTTTGTTGTTGTTGTTTTGTTTTTTGAAGTACTGGAGGTTGAACATAGGTCCTCACATATGCTAGGCAACTGCTACTACTGAGCTATACTTGACATACTTCTCTTTATTTTTAATTTTTGTTTATTTTTATTTATTTATTTGAGAGTGACAGAGAGAAAGAGGCAGAGAGAGAGAGAGAGAGAGAGAGAGAATAGGTGCGCCAGGGCCTCCAGCCACTGCAAACTAACTCCAGACGCATGCGCCCCCTTGTGCATCTGGCTAACGTGGGTCCTAGGGAATCGAGCCTTGAACCAGGGTCCTTAGGCTTCACAGGCAAGCGCTTAACGCTTAGCCATCTCTCTAGCCCCACACTTCTCTTTAGACAGGGTTTTACTGTGTAGCCCAGGTTGTCCTCAAACCTGTGATTCTTTTGCCTCAGCCTTTCAAGTACTCAGATTGCAGGCATGTGCCACTATGCCTGGCAGATAAAAACTTTTTAAAGCACAATCTAATGCTGTTATTACTCCTTGGTGAGGTATTGTTGCTTGCTTCCCTAACCTAGAACTAGGGAGGTGGCTCCTTTGGTAGGGCGCATGGTAGGAGGCCCTGGGCTCCACCGCAGCCCCGCATCAGCTGTGTGTGGTGTCACAGGCCTGTGAGTCCAGTGCTCCGGAGGTAGAAACAGCAGGATCAGGAATTCAAGGTCATCCTTGGCTACAAAAGATCCTGTGTCAAAAACGATTTTAGGGATTGGGAAGATGGCTCAACAGTGAAGGGAGTTTACCTGCAAAGTCTGCCAGTTAGGGTTTAGTTCCCTACTACCCATGTAAAGCTGGGCACAGAAAGTATCACGTATATCTTGCATTCATTTGTAGGGCAGGAGACTGCTGTGCCCATACTCTCTTTCTCTCTCTCACACACAAATAAAATTTTGAAATATTTAGAAAGATCAACTAATCTAGTCATATTCACATTCTTGAACGTTGAAAGCAAGTGTGGACTGAGTGGCAGAAGTGCTGCCATTCTGACAGTAGCTGGTGCTTGGCAATAGGGGATGTCAGTGCAGGGAGGAAATCAGAGTTTACGTTTCTCTCAAAATGGGAAAATACTGATGGATAGGGAGTTTTAATTTTTTATTTTGAATGAGATAATATTTTGTTCTGTTTTGGTATTAGTGACAATGAAATGAAATCAAATGTTATAGACATTCAAAAGAAGACCTATGTTAGGAAACATAATGGTGGCACTTTAAAATGTGTTCTGCTTTCTCTCACTTGGCTTATGGATGGATCGCAGGAGTTGTTAAAAACAGTGAAGTTTATTCCTGGAGCAGCACTGAATGGCATGGTGGACATGATGGACAGGCGGCCATATTGGTGTATATCAAGACAAAGAGTTTGGGGTGTCCCAATTCCTGTGTTTCATCATAAGACAAAAGACGAATACTTGATCAACAGGTAAAAGTTTTTCTAAACATTTTCATTGTTTAAGATGAGCTGTGTTTTCTTGAAAAATGAAAAAGTAATGTGGGGTGTGGCTTAGTTGGTTAGTATTTGTCTAGTATCAGAAGCCCTGGTTTCCATTATTCCCAGTACTTATACTGGGCATAGTGGTGCACAGCTGGCATCTCAGCACTTGGGAGGCAGAGGCAGGAAGACCAGGAGCTCAAGGTCATCCTTGGCTATATAGCAAACTTGAGACCAGCCTGGGCTGCATAATACCCTGTGTCAAAAAAAATAAACAAAATAGTGTGTACTATTAAGAATTACTGTCAGGCATGTTGGCACATGTCTTTAATCCCAGCACTCGGGAGGCAGAAGTAGGAGGACAGTCATGAGTTCAAGGCCACCCTGAGACTACATAGTGAATTCTAGGTCAACCTGGGGCTAGAGTGAAACCCTACCTTGAAAAACCAAAAAAAAAAAAAAAAAAAAAAAAAGACTTTATGTTATTTATTTACTTGTTTTATCTTTTTTTTGAGATGTTCGTTCACGTATTATCCAGGTTAGCCTCAAGCTCCTGGGCTCAGACAGTTGTCCTTCTTCAGTCTTCTGTGTAGATGGGGTTACACGTGTGTTCCACCATGCCCATCCTGTCTGTCTTTTTTTTTTTTTTTTGGTTTTTCGAGGTAGGGTCTCACTCTAGCCCAGGCTGACCAGGAATTCACTATGGAGTCTCAGGGTGGCCTCGAACTCATGGCGATCCTCCTACCTCTGCCTCCCGAGTGCTAGGATTAAAGGCGTGCGCCACCACGCCCGGCTTTTCCTGTCTGTCTTTTTTATTGTTGTTATTTATTTATTTGAGAGTGACAGACAGAGAGAGGAAGAGGCACAGAGAGAGAGAGAGAATGGGTGCACCAAGGCCTACAGCCACTGCAAACGAACTCCAGACGTGTGTGCCCCCTTGTTCATCTGGCTACCTTGGGTCCTGGGGAATTGAGCCTTGAAGTAGGGTCCTTAGACTTCACAGGCAAGCGCTTAACCACTAAGCCATCTCTCCAGCCCCTGTCTGTACATTTTAGTTTTACATTTATTATTTATTTATTTTTCTCTTTTTATATGATTAGAGTCTTACCATGTATTCCGGGATGGCCTAGTACTTACTGTGCAGCCCAGGGTGGCCTGTAACTCAACAGCAGTTCTCTTGTCTCAGTCTCTCAAAGTGTGTGCACTGCCTCGCAGGTACTGCTCATCCTCAGTTAAGAAACAGTATTCCCAGGTGTATCATGCCTATAAATCCAGAGCTGTGGGAGATAGGCCAGAGGATCACACTCTTCGGGCCCAGAACAGAAACCCTACAGAGAGAGATAGAGAGAGAGAGAGAGAGACAGACAGACAGACAGACATGCAGTCAGCAAGACCGATGTGATTCCTGATGGTAATGAGATAGTAGTCTAGCTTCTAGTAAGTAACCTTCTAGCTTTTAGAAATACCAGGTCATTGCTATTATGTTTCCTGTGTGTGTGTGTGTCTGTCCAGAGCTGTGATTCCAGCCTTGGGCCTTGTTCTGTGTGTGTGTAGGAAAGTGCTCTATGATACTTGCACTGTGGTACACCCCAGCCCTGTTGTGGCGGGGGGTGGGGGTGGGTTGTGGAGTGGGAGAGAGGGAGAGAATGAATGAGTGTGCTGGGGCTTCTTGCTGCTGCAAACAAATTCCAGATGCATGCACTACTTTGTGTGTTTGGCTTTATGTGGGAACTGGGAAATCAAATCTGGGTTGGTAGGCTTTGCAAGCAAGAGCCTTTAACTGATGAGCCATCTCCCTGTGTTTTAATAGATGTGGAAGGAGAATATTAATCATTCCTTTTAGGAATACATCCTAGGTTTTCATTTTCAGAATCAGTACAGTGTTTGAGTACATTTGGGAAGTGTTTGTATGCTTCATAACTTGAGAATCCAGTAAGGAATTTTTTTAAAAGATTTTATTTTTATTTATTTATTATAGTCAGAGAGACAGAGTGAGAATGGGCACGCCAGGGCCTCTAGCCACTGCACACGAACTCCAGACTCATTGCCACTATGTGCATCTGGCTTACGTGGGACCTGGAGAACTTAACATGGGTCCTTAGGCTTTGCAGGCATATGCCTTAACTGCTGAACCATCTCTCCAGCCCCAGTGAGGAATTTTTTTAAATATTTTATTTATTTGCTAGGAGAGAGAAAAAATGGGCACGCCAGGGCCTCTTGCCACTGCAGTCAAACTCCATATGCATGTGCCACTTTGTGCATCTGGCTTTACATGAGTACTGGGGAATCGAACCCAGGCCATCAGTCTTTGCAAGTAAGTGTTTTAACCACTGAGCCATCTCCCTAGTCCCGCAGTGAAGAATTTGAGGGAAGGGAGGCCAACAAGGAATGGAGTGTTTAAAAGACTCTAGGCAGAGACTCGAAAGGACCTTCCTAGAGAACCTTCCACATTTTTGTAACGAGCCTGCTTTTCATTGTCACTGTCATCAGTACTTTAACCTTAATGCATGTAGATACTTTAGAAGTTAAAAAAAATGTTGATTGTAGTTATCTGTAGTCATATACTGGAGAGAGCTTTTTAAAAAATATTTTATTTGGTTATTTATTGTGGGGGGCAGATAGAATGTGTATGCTAGGGCTTCTAGCCACTGCAAACGAACTCCAGATGCATGCACCACCCTGTGCATCTGGCTTTACTTTGGTCCTAGGGAATCAAATCCAGGTCCTTAGGCTTTGTAGGCAAATACCTTAAATGCTGAGCCATCTCTTTTGCCCTTGATAGAGCTTTTTTTTTTTTTTTTTTTTAATTATCATTTTGTAGCTAGGAGTTGAATGAACCTCAGACTGCCTTGCACATGCCTAGCATTGAGCTATACTCTGAGACCCCAACCTCTCTTTCTGTGTATTTATTTACTTATTCAGTTTGCTTATGCTTTTGGTAGAGTAGTTCTTAGTATCTTTTGTGTGAAGGTTGGGTCTCAGTTTGAAAGGTTTGAACTGCTGCTTTGTGGGTGACACCCTGTGGCAACTTGGTTTGGAGAGAGCCAGAGCCCTGCCTTGGAAAGATGGATAGCATGGCTCATCTTTACTCACAAAAGACGTGCACTTCAGCTGAGCCTCGGGGCTAAGTTTGGGCATAGGGCAAAAGTGTTTTGCAAGTGGTTGGATCAGCAGGAGTGGGATAAGGTGTAGGGACCATATTGAGACTACTGGGCGTGTGAGGGGAATGGCAGGGCAGACTCTAGGATGACTGGTTGGGGCACATTGTAAGGAATCTTGAATTCTATGCTGTGAAATCTGAGTTTTAGGAAGAGAAAGGAGAAGCTAGAAACAGTTAGAGGCTGTAAGGCCAGGGCGGTTTAGAGCTCACTTAGCCCCGGTGGTGTTCTGTGAGCTCAGGGCTTGCTGTTTGGTCTCTTATAAACTACTACTACTCTGTTAATTCCTCTGTTGAGAATTAAAGTGTTGAGAGTTGGGATTAACTTCTACCAGTATTGTTCAAAATTTTCCACTAGGGAGATGTTTTGAACAGAAAGCTACTGCTGCTCTTTTTCATTTGTAGGGCATTTCCTTGAAGTATTTGAGGTGGAATGTGTGTGTGCAAATGTGCATGTATGTATCAAGAGGTAGAACAAAACTGTTTTTTTTTTTTTTGTTTGTTTGTTTGTTTTTTTACTTTTGCTTTGTGCTGGGGTTTGGTTAATTCCAAGGCCTCTCAAGTGTTTTTTTTGTTTTTTTTTTTTTTGATTTTTCGAGGTAGGGTCTCACGCTAGCTCAGGCTGACCTGGAATTCACTATGTAGTCTCAGGGTGGCCTCGAACTTACGGCGATCCTCCTACCTCTGCCTCCCAAGTGCTGGGATTAAAGGCGTGAGCCACCACGCCCGGCTCTAACCTCTCAAGTGTTAAGTGTACTCTCTCAGCTGCACCTCCAGACCTGAGCACACTGGATGACTTGACTATTATTTTTTTTTTTAATTTTTATTTATTTATTTGACAGAGAAAGAAGGGGGGGGGGGAGAGAATGGGTGCACCAGGGCCGCCAGCCACTGCAAATGAACTCCAGACACATGCGCCCCCTTGTGCATCTGGCTAACATGGGTCCTAGGGAATTGAACCTGAGTTCTTTGGCTTTGCAGGCATATGCCTTAACTACTAAGCCATTACTCCAGCCCTTGACTGTTATTTTAAAGACGAAAATGTACTGGGAGTGGTGGTACACACCTTTAGCCGCAGCACTTGGGAGGCTGAGGCAGGAAGATCACTTTGAGACACCAATGTGCACAGGTTAAGTGGTCAGTAAGGTAGATGAAACAAATGTGAGCTTATCACAAACACACAATGTTCATTAGAATCATCTGTTCATTGATATTTTATTTCTTGAGCACAATTTCCTGGTTGGATTACAGATTCTCTTCTGCTGTCTGTCATATTTTGCTTGCATAGTGTCGATTGATTTCTGGTTTTGAAGGAGCAGAGACATACAGGATATTGGCCTACAGAAATGACAGGCACTCAGCCACACTGTCTGTCAAGTCATAGGTCATTTTCCTGTACACCATTGCGTAGTGACGACTCCTATGCTCTTCTGTTGTTGGGCCCTTCTTGTGACATAACACTGGAATTTAAAGAAATTTATATTCTTTCTTAATTACTTGTCAATTTTAGAAACAGAATGAAAGATAATAATTTTTTCCTTTTGAATCCAATGACAATCAAGCTATCATGGTTTTATGTCTTTTTTAAATATTTTATTTATTTGAGAAAGAGAGAGAATGAAGTAGGGAGAGAGAATGGGCGTGCCAGGGCCTCCAGCCAGTACAAACAAACTCCAGACACATGTGCCACCTTGTGCATCTGGCTTATGTGGGTACTAGGGAATTGAACATGAGTCCTTAGGCTTCACAGGCAAGTGCCGTAACCGCTAAGTCATCTCTCCAGCCCAGTTTTTCTTTCTTTTTAAAAGTCTGTACTGTAGCATGTTGGTGACATCAGAAGTAACAGCGCCTCCACTGGAAATTGTACACAGTCCACATGGAGTTGCTGTTACACTTGATGACATCATTCCATTTGTCAGAAGAGTCCTTCCACTTTGCAAATTACAGTGTGTGTGCGCATGCATGCATGCATGCGAATGTAGTAATTCTGGGGATTGGGCCTGGAGCTTGGCGCATGCTAGCCAAAGCTACATCACAGATCCCAGCCCTCCCGTCTTTTTTTTTTGGTTTTTGAGGTAGGGTCTCACTGTAGCCCAGGCTGACCTGGAATTCACTGTGTAACCTCAGGGTGGCCTTGAACTCACGGCAATCCTTCTACCTGTGCCTCCCAAGTGCTAGGATAAAAGGCGTCCACCACCATGCCTGCTCCCCCCTTTTTTTGTTCTGTTGTCATTCTAGAAAAGGGTGGAACTGGGTAGCTGGCCTGGAACTTGCAGTTGTGTTGCCCAGCTCTTCTGCTGTCTTGATGAAAGTCTCTGTGCCATCTCTAAGCCCACTTGTTTCACAGAAGAAATTCATCATTTCTCATGTTCTAAGTAAGTTTTGAACTGGTAGATTTCAAACTCTGAGTTTTAATTCTGATTTTATCACTAGTTTATGTTAATTTGTATTTTCCCAGGAAATAATTCCACATTTAATGTGAATATGATCATTTTCTGACTCTATAGCATAATGCCATTAAAACTTAGGCTGGAATCTTCCCTCTTGTTAGTAAAAACAAAGTAAATAATAATTTTTTTTCACGGTAGGGTCTCACTGTAGCCCAGGCTGGCCTGGAATTCACTATGTAGTCAGGGTGGCCTCAAATTCATGGTGATCGTCCTACCTCTGCCTCCTGAGTGCTGGGATTAAAGGCATGTGCCACCACGCCTGGCTTGAAGTAAATAATTTTAAACATAAAAATGGATAAGTGCAGAAATACTGGCTTCCTAGGGGAAAGAAAAAGAAGTAATGAATTACATTTACAGCATTTCCGATGCTGGTCTTCAGTTGAGCATTGTTGTAGTCATTAACATGAGTTCGGAAAATTCACTTCAGTGAAAGACTTTATAGTCATTGGATAAAAAAATTTCCAAAATTATTTCCTGTCACCTTTAAAACTTATGCATAGCATTAACTTAAAATTAGAATTCATTCTTCCCAAATTTCATTGTGTTCTTGAATTGAACTCAGTAAACAAACAGGAAACATTTAGCCTCTTACCTTGTCCTTATTCCAGAATCTTCTGGAAGAAAAATTGTCCCATATTCCTTCTTTTGCTTATGAAGGCAAAACCCAGGCGAGCATGGTATGGCAGAATGTCTGCTCGAGACCCTGGAGTCTTGGTGCCCTGCTCCAGAGAAGCTACATAAGCCCTCTGCCCAGAGATAGCGCAGCGTGTGCTCATTGGCCCGCCCAGCGGGCCGTGGGGATCCCGGATGCAGGGAGGAGGAACGCGGAGAGCTCGGGCTTAGATAAGCCTTGGAGTAAAGGGCAAGGTCTGATCACGGCCTCACTTAGTGCTTTATGAAGTGCTGCATTAATACGGAAGCATATAGATGGCCTAGAGATAAGTGGTTTCACCCACCTTTATTGATGGCAGTTTATACTGATCTTTAGCTTGTAAGTTAATTGTGTATTTAAATAGAGGGTGCTACTAATAAAACCAAGAACACTTAAGTATCCAAAGACAACTTTAGACTTTCTTCCTGTTTTTTTTTTCTTTTTTTACTCCTGAAGAACATATCTTAGAAAATTCTCTTCAAAAAAATTTAAAGTACAATCTCAGTTACTTTATAAAAATGTTCTAAGTATTTATATTTAAGAAATAGTAATTATGAATGTCCTTGGTGAGATGTGCATGTAAGATGCTGGAGTACTTGTTTGCAAAGGAACAAATGTTAGGAAAAAAAGAAGACACATGGTGCTTCATGGGAACAATCTGCCTCGCATGCCTGAGGGCCAGGCTGCTCCCAGCACTGGAAAAATTAAATAAATAAAGCAGGATTATATTTCTTCTTCTGTTAAGACACTGCCATGTACCATGTATATAAGTGATTATTGATATCTTTTTTTGTTTTTTCAAGGTCTAGCCCAGGCTGACTTGGAATTAATTTACTACGTAGTCTCAGGTGGCCTCGAACTCACAGTGATTCTCCTACCTCTACCTCGAAAGTGCTGGGATTAAAGTTGTACGCCACCACGCCTGGCTGATTAATACCTTAATAAGAAAAGATATCAATACAAATGAACTTTATTCAGACTTGAGATGTATAACTGAATTTAGGATTTTGTAGTTGACTTAATAATGAACAAATATATCCACATAAATACTTGAAGTACACTTTTAAAGTGTGTTACTGAGCCGGGCATGGTGGCGCACGCCTTTAATCCCAGCACTCGGGAGGCAGAGGTAGGAGGATTGCCGTGAGTTCAAGGCCACCCTGAGACTCCATAGTGAATTCCAGGTCAGCCTGGACCAGAGTGAGACCGTACCTCAAAAAACCAAAAAAAAAAAAAATAATAATAATAATAATAATAATAAAAAATAAAGTGTGTTACTGATGTAAAAATATAAGAAAAGATTCACAGAAGTTGAATCATGTTCTGAGATGGATATCTGTGTGTAAGGCTACATGTGTTTTTTCAGTTATTAAAACTGAAGCTCGGAAAAATGGCATTCTTTATCCCTGTCATTAGCCAGCCAGCCCTAAGTAGAGTGTGGTCTTTGGACTTCGTGCTTGCTCTGTCAACACTAATCCCCGAGACCCCTCCCACCCTGCCTTGCCTCTTGCTCAGTCCTTCTCCTGGGCAGTCAGAGCCCTGTGCCATTGCTCAGCAACTGCACAGAATGGGGATGTGAGCTCAGCTGCAGCCAGGGTCGTTACAGAGGCAGGATAGAGATTCGAAATCAGCTCTGATGGTTTGGGTGACACACTTCGAGGCCTTATTCTAACTGTGTGACTTGTTTTAGACTCATGGCTGAAAGAAACCCAAAGCCTAGAGTAGTCAGCAGTTCTGCCATAGGGCTAAGCACAAGCGCTCTTGAAATTCACTTAGAGTGTTTGAGAAGTGCTATGTGATGTGCTCACAAATGCTGCTGCTCTTTTCTTTTCTTTTTTTTTTTGAGGCGGGGGGGTTTCGAGGCAGGGTCTCACTCTAGCTCAGGCTGACCTGGAATTCACTCTGTATTCTCAGGGTGGCCTCAAACTCACAGCAATCCTACCTCTGCCTCCCGAGGGCTGGGATTAAAGGCAAGTGCCACCATGCCCGGCTTCACAAATGCTTTTGATTAAGATAATATCCCTTATATCTCTACCTTATTTATGAAATTTGAACAGTTTACTTTTATTCCTATATTACTTTTTTAGATGTATATTTCCTATTTAATAAAGCTTTTTACTGTTTTCTCAAAACTGCCAATCTAATGATAACATTATAGAAAAAAACAGCCAAATAACATTCCTTTGGGTCATTCATTTTAAATAAAAACACATAATTGGTATGAATAGCATGTGGATATATTTTGCTAATACATGTATTTTTTTAATTGGATTTATTCGGGTTTTTCCATGATAGCATATTACTATTTTCTTAACTGATAAAATGTTCTGTGTGAGCTGTATAAGAGTAACGTGTAACCAGATATTACTGTCTTATAACTCAGTACTTATTGCAGAAAGTTTTTATGGTCTCATAAGGCAAGTTTATCTTCACTGGTAAAGTCCATCTAAAGTAAGTGGCTGTCGTTGTGATATGGACTTGTGTCCATATAAATTCTTATGATTACCTGCTAGCATTGTTTTTTTCAATCTTCTTTTTTATTTATTTGAGAAAGAGAGAAAGAGTTAGATAGAATTAGCATGCCAGGGCTTCTAGTCACTACAAACAAACTCCAGACACATGCACCACCTTGTGCATCTGGCTTACATGGGTCCTGGGAAATTGAATCCAGGTCCTTAGGCTTTGCAGGCAAGTGCCTTAACTGCTGAGCCATCGCTCCAGCCCTCAATCTATGTTTTATAAAATACCAACTTAATGTCTTTGGTAAGATATTTCATATTTCAGTTTGTAGAGCATACTAATTTATATTACCCATTTAGTTTTTGCTTCCCAAACAAATTTTGGCTAAACAAATGTGCATTATTATGAGATCCAGAGAATCTAAGTGATTTGCTTTGCATGGTCATGATTACTTGGGTACAGGTGCAGGTTAAGAGCTGAATGCTGGCTAGGGATGTGGTTCAGTGGTTAAAGGCACTTGCTTTCCAAGCCTGAAGGTCTGGGATCAGTTCCTGAGATTCACATAAAGCCAGGTGCATGCATCTGGAGTTTGCAGTGGCAAGAGGCCCTGATAAGATGCCCATACTCTGCTCTTTCTCTCTCTCTGTGGGTATGTGTGTGTGTCTGCTTTTCTCTCTCCATCTCTTTCTCTCTTATATAAATTAATATGTGGGTTTGATCCCCTACACCACAAAAATATAAATAAAATATAAATAAGCAAGTTCCCTTAGAGCAGGTCTTGTTTGTTGTATTAGCTGCTGTATCTGTAGGGCCTGGAAAGATGCCAAAGACACTGGAGCTTATTTTCTTTAACAGAGGGAGTAGCCAAGTTGTAGAGATGTTTCAGTCATATAATTGGTACATGGTCATAGAATAAGTGACAGGGTCAGAGCCCGTGTGTCTGCTCAAAGCCTGCTCCAGTGTTGCTCTGCCTCCTACCTGGCGACCTTGGACTTGGTCCTGCAGCCAGCAAGGGCCCCCCTGAAAGTCTGAGTAGAAAATTCCTGTGGCAGAAGCAGTTTTAGCAGTGCACCTACGTCAGGGTTTTTTTTGTCTTGTATAGCTTTGTTACTGAGGCAGGCTGGACGGACAGTGGACCTCCTGTGGGAAACCATTGTTTCTAATGCAGAACTGACAGAATATGTGGTTTACTTTGGCAGGCATTGGCACAGGGAAGCTAACTAGGAGTGTTTGAGCCTCCTTCCTGGGAGCAAAGTGAGCTGATAGGAACAGGGACATCATTCACTGAAGTAGGGAAGTCAAGAGCAGGTGTTCTCTCTTTCTTTAAGGGTGTATGTAATCAATTTGAATTTATTCATACTGAATTTCAATGATGGTAACAGCCAATCAAGCAATTAAGTTTTTGTCACAGTTAGAGAGAAACTAGAAAAAGATACCACTGTGTTTTAATTTTAGAATCTTTGTTGATCAACACAATGGTAAATTGAATAATCCTGCCCCTTTCCTCTTAAAACAGCCAGACCATTGAGCATATTGTGAACTTAGTGGAACAACACGGCAGTGATGTCTGGTGGACGCTTCCCCCTGAGCAACTTCTCCCACAAGAAGTCTTGTCTCAGGTAAATGTGCATTTGTATTTAACAGCCTTTTTTGAATAACATGCTTTCTTGGAAGTGTGAAGGATTCTTGATTCAGTGGGTACAGCATTTTCTGCACAAGCATTAGGATCAGAGTTCAGATCCCCAGAACCCACCTACTGCCAGGTAAGAGGTGGAGGAAAGAGACTTTTGAAAACTCGGAGGAATCCCAGAAACTACAGCCCAGCAAGCCTAGTGCATAGTGGAGAACAGCAGAGAGACCTGCCTCAAAAAGGGGGGAAGGCAAGGATAGGCACCCACAGTTGACCTCTGACCTTCACAGCACATGCGTGCTGTAGCGTGTATGCATCCATACTCGTACTCTCACACACACAAAGATATAAAAATGTGATTGCAGTATAACATTCACGAATTTACTTACCATAATGAGAACCAAATGAGGCCAAAAAGGCAGTAGGATGTTATTTAACATAACACTGGAACAGGAGGAGCATTTATTATTTCTTTGGGGACCAGGATCAGTTTTGGTCATCTTAGCTGACTTGGTGGCCTTGTGACCTCACATTGTTACACCAAAACAGTGTTGGATCTGACATGGCACTCGCTGACAGTTCTTACTACCCTGGGAAATGGGCAGTTAAGTGTCTGTGGTCACGTACATGCCATTGGAGGGAGTTGAATTAAAATGTAAAATGCATTTGAATGTTTAAAAATGTTATTTAAAAGGGGAATATAGTGGTTGTATTACATTTTTCTAAAACTTTGTAGCATATCCTGTGCATGGACTGGCTGTGTGTAAGCAGAGTGCTTTTGCATTGTCTCGCAGGTTGGTGGTCCAGATGCCTTGGAATATGTGCCAGGTCAGGATATTTTGGACATTTGGTTTGACAGTGGAACTTCATGGTCTTGTGTTCTTCCAGGTAATTTCTAAAAATAGACTATGATTCATTTGCCATGTTTTAAAAATGTCCCTTAGAGTAGATCTATAATCAGACTTTTTTTGTTTTTGTTTTTACTTTATTTGGAGGAAGGAAGATCTGCCTTTATATAATTTTATACCTAGAAAGAACCTTGGAGATCATTTAATCCATCGATTTGCCAACTTTAAAATAATTTTTTTTACTTATTTGCAAGTGCATGTGTGCATACACCCAAGCACAAACTACAGGCCTCCTGCAAACCAACTCCATATACATGTGCCATTTTTCATCTGTCTTTACTTAGTGCTGGGGACTTGAACCCCAGGCCAGCAGGCTTTGTAAGCGTCTTTAACTGCTGAGCCATCTCCCTAAGTCTACCAACCTCTTTTGTTTTCCAAGATGAAGTTTTATTTAGAACTAGATATAAAATAGATTAGAATAGTGATTTTTTTAGCCAGGTCTGGTGATCCAAGTGTGTAATCCCAGCACTCAGGAGCTGCAGCAGGAGGATCACAAGTTTAAAAAACTAGCCTGGGCTGAATAGTGAGGCCAAAGAGAAGAGAGGCAGGCAGTTCTCTGTTTGACCTTTGGCCTGCTTGGCACCCCTGTGGCATCTGTTTGGAGCTCACAGACATAGCTGACCCCATCATTTTCACAAGAGATTGAATTGAGCCAAGAGGTGACCTCGGTCACGTAGTTTAGTGATGTCAGGCTAGAATGCAGGCACGTGGTTTGTTCTTCTGTGCTGCCATATGTTCATGGCTTCCCCGTGTCTATAGAGATTTTCCACTTATCCTGAGTCCTTGGGCAGGTTAGAAGTGACCAGTAGGAGGAAATGCCAATAGAGGATAGAGCTGATCTGTTAGAAAAACGTCCTTCCAGATCCTGAAGGAAAGGCTAGGCAAGGGCTGAAGCACAAGGCTGGTTAGCACTGCGACACTGAAGCCAGGGTGAGGGGTCGGGAGTGGTGGAACGGACACATGTGCTTCCTGTGAATGCCAGCTGTGCCCCAAAGGGGGCATTTACTTTCCAGATTCACTTTTTTAGTTTTTCTACATTTATTTTTCCAGGAACCTGTGGGGACAGCAGTGTATCTGTGCAGCTGGCCATTACGGGGATTGTCTAAATGTGCCTCTGATCCTAGGCCTCCTTTTGGGAGCATTAAGCAGTAGGATTTCTAGCAGGTTAAATGTTCCTTTATTTAGACCTTTCTTTGAGCTTAGGAAATTTGAAAATCAAAGTGTAAATAAACCCATGCTTGCTCCCTTTACAGCTAAACTGTCCAATGTCTAAATATGATATGTTATTTTTATTTTTTATAATTTTTTCTATGGTAATTTTCAGATTTGTTTTGGAGGGGCCAGGGTCTCACTCTAGCCCTAGGCTGGCCTTGAACTCACAGTGATTCTTCTACCTCATCCTCCCAAGAACTGGGCTAAAGGCGTGTGACACACACCCAGCTCCGATTTTCAGTATTATTATCTCATAGTTATGATTCTCCAAGCAAGCTTAGGCACTTTGTTTTCATAAATCATATAGAAAATGCATACAGGTAGCCCCGCTTGTGGGTTACAGCAGGCAGAGAGGTTTGCAGCTGGCACACGGGGCAGCATCGTGAATATCAGAACAGAGGCGCCAAACTTGAAGCAGTGCTCTGGGGTGTGGCAGAGTTCACTCACTGCTTTGACCTTGATAAGAAATATTGTTAGCGCCCTTGCTTTCTAGCGTTGGATATGGTTTTGTGCTCTCAAGTTTAGTGAGTGTGAGTCGTACTTGGAGCCACTGGCCGGGCTAAACTACATGAAAGCTGCTGCTGAAACTCTCCTGCTGTACCTGCTTCCTGTGCGTGCTCCGCAAGTGCTCTGCCTGTCGCCTCGCTGTGTTCATATCTTAACCAAATAATTTTTACTATATTTTTACTCCTCCTTGAGAAGTCTTACCATAATTTATTTCTGCTTGGGAAGTCTTACTATAATTTACTCCTGTTGAGAAGTCTTATTATATTCTTACTCCTGCTTGAGAAGTCTTACCATAATTTATTTCTGCTTGAGAAGTCTTACTATAATTTACCCCACTTAAAAAGTTTTACTCTAATTTTCTTCCTCGAGCATTTGTGTTCAGTCCCCTGTGACCTGGCTCAGTGTTTGTCTGTTTGCTGTGAAGACATTATTGCAGGAGAGAGTGAGCTTACTTTTGAGCTACGTCGTCGCTGTCAGTCTCCACCTGTATCTACTATTTAACAGATGACTTGAAGCATACAGTACATATAACTGGCTTCACTTTCTACTGACAGCTTCTTTTTCTTTCTTTTGTTCTTTTTATTTATTTATTGTGGTTCCTTTAGGAATCAAACCCAGAACCCTACACATGTGAGACAAGCACTGTGCCACTGAGCTATGCCTCTAGCCTTCTGGTGACAGGTTTTAAAGCAGTGAGAGAGACTTGGCTTCTAAGTCTTGACATCAGGTTACATACCAGTTTCAAAGTAAATTCAGAGTTTAAAAGACCCATGAAATTGAAACAGGACAACTGTCTCTTAAGGGAATGATATTGTAGCACAGGCTGGCCTCAAACTGGTGACAGTTCTACTGTCTTAGCTTCATTGGTGCTGGGATCCTAGGCATGCACCACTACACCAGGCTTTATAAATTTCTTTATAAAACAGGGTCTTGCTATGTAGACTGGTGGCCTGGTGCTCCCTGTGGCCCAGGCTGGCCTTGAACTTGCACTTTTTCCTGCGGTGCTTAGCACACTGTCTGCTGTCTCAATCAGTGCTCAGTAATGTTGGTGGAATTGATTCAGTCTGAATTTCAGTTTTGTCACCCCACCTGCACTGAGCTCATTTTCCTAATGTGAGGAGTACAACCCCGAGTCTTCAGTGTTAGAACGTAAGGACAAGTCATCATTTTGTGAGTAAAAGGTCTCCAGGGCTGCTTGGGTTTATGATTTACACCTTAAATGTAGAAGTGGCCTTCCTCAAACATGTCAAGCCCCTTGATTTGAAAAGTCGCAGAGTATAAATAAGTACCATATGCCCTCCATCTGAACTCCCAAAGTGAATATTTTATTGCATTTGCTTTCTGTACATATGTACATACGTAACACATACAACATGCATGCATGCATGCATTCACACATACATACATTCACACATACATGCAATGCATAGGGGATTGTTCATTTTCATTTACTATTCATTTGCAAGTAGTTAGAGGTGAGAGAGAGAATGAGCATTCCAGGACCTCTAGCCACTGCAAACAAACTCCAGATGCATGTGCCACTCTGTACATCTGGCTTTATGTGGCCACTGGGGAATCAAACCTGAGCCATCAGGCCTTGCGCTCAAGCGCCTTTAACCACTGAGCCATCTCTCCACCCTCACGTCTCTTAACTAAGTATCTCCTTGTGCATTTCCTAAAGTCGCGCACGGTGCCATGTAAGCAGTAGAGGCACTGAAATCAGGGCGTCGGGGTTGATTCCCTGTGGTGAACTGCAGATCATTTCCGGCTCCAGCAGTGGCATCCTGTGCAGACAAAGCAGGGGAGGACCGAAGATGCAGTCTAGGTGTCCAGGGAATTCAGTCATCCAGACTCTTCGGTCTTCTCATTGTCTCTTGGATCCTTGCCTCTGGGGAAGGGAGAACTTATTTCACAGGCTGTCCCTCTGGGTTTGTGTGATGTGTAGAACTGTCACAGGTGGGATACATGTCTCTGGTGCATCCTGTAACTCACATGGTGGCTGTCTGTCCCTTTACTGGTGGTGTTGAGCTTTGGCTAAGGTAGTGGCTGCCAGTTTCTTTAATCCCAGCACTCAGGAGGCAGAGGTAGGAGGATCGCTGTGAGTTCGAGGCCACCCTGAAACTACATAGTGAACTACAGGTCATCCTGGGCTACAGTGAGACCCTATGTTGAAAAACAAAAAAAAAAAAAAGATTCTGATTCAATCTAAAACCTTCTCCTGTTCTCCCCAGTGGTTACTGTATCTTGCAGGAGGTTCTTGAATACCGGAAATGTCACTAGTTTTCTCAGTTTCCACCAGTAATTAAGCATCTGCAGTGATTCTGATCTGATATCATTGCTACTGATGTTGATCAGGTGGTTCCTTAGCTCATTTTGTTTTAGTTTTTGCACTTTTATGATTTTTTTATTACTAGTTATGGACATACTCAGTATGTAAACATGCTAACATGTTGGCACCATCCTTACCCTCATCCCTGTCCCCCTCTGCAGGGACCCTCTGCCTTGGGGATTGTGGGTAGTGTACTGTGGGGTAGCCATCAGTTATGAGGGAGAGGCAATGTCTCTGTGCATAACATCCCAGCTTGTGGCTCTAACAGTCGTCCCGCCCCCTGTTCCGTGAATTTCCCTGAGCCATGCTGGGTTTGTTTTAGGTCTACTTCAGTGATGGGCTCTTAGTCCTTAGCTCATTATTAACTGTTGTTTCGTGTTCACTGCTGAAGTGTCTCCAGCTTTTCAAGCCCTGTCCTAATAGGAGACAGGGCTGCTCGTACGGCCTGTGCACTACGCCTAGCTTTTGAGTGGGTTAGCGTGCGTCAGATTACAAGTTCATAATTGGGTCTTAATCAGGTATTTATATTTTCTTTTTTTTTCTTTTTTTTTTTTTGGTTTTTCAAGGTAGGGTCTCACTCTAGCTCAGGCTGACCTGGAATTAACTATGTAGTCTCAGGGTGGCCTCAAACTCACGGTGATCCTCCTACCTCTGCCTCCCAAGTGCTGGGATTAAAGGCGTGCACTACCACGCCCGGCATGTTTTCTTTTTCTTTTTGGGATTTTTTTTTCTTTTTGAGACAGGAATGACTGTAACCCAGGTTAGCCTCAAACTCAAAGCAATCCTACTGCTTTAGTCCCTCCAGTTTTAGAATTATAGGCACACACCACTATCTCTAATCAGACATTTATTGTTTTTTTCTTTGTCGGTTTAATGATTAAGCTGAGGCACAGTGAAGTGTGTGACTTGTTGATGACAGTGCACTTTAGTGATACATTGTCCAGGTTCAGAGGTCAACTTGACAATATGCTTTTTTAGAACCTCTGTGCCTCACTTTTCTCATCTCTACAATGGGCACAGTAATGCAACCTCCCTTTATTAGAGTTACAATGGAGTGCATTAACATAGAAAAGCTGTTGAATGCTTAGATTTGTTGTATTAGTAGTATTTTATTTTTATTACAGAGTTAATTCAAAATATAGTGATACTGAGCATTACTTTGTGTGTGTGTGTGTGTGTGTGTGTGTGTGTGTGCATCTGTGTATGAATGCATGCATGTGTGCTTGTGGAGGCTAGTGGTGGTTGACATCAGGTGTCTTCCTCTGTCACACTGTACCATATTCTTTGAGCAGGATCTCTCACTGAACCAGTCCCTAATTTAGAGCTTATTTTAGTTGTGGTTTGGGAGCTGATAGTGAAAGGTTTCCTATCTTGATGTGGATTAATAAAGTAATGCAGAGGCGACATAAGTACTGGGATTGTCTCGACACTGACATGTACTTGTTTCCCCATTTAACTTTCAGGTACTGAGCAAAGAGCAGATGTGTACTTGGAAGGGAAAGACCAGCTTGGGGGCTGGTTCCAGTCTTCCTTGTTAACTAGCGTAGCAGCGAGGAAAAAGGCCCCTTTCAAGTGAGTATACCGGAGCTGATGGACAAGCCAGCCTGCCTCCCCTGCGCCTCTGAGTTCCTGCCTGTGTGAAGCACATTTGCCTGGCGCCAGCCAGCCTGGAGCCGTATTCTACCTGCTTCTGAACCTAAGGTTTATACATCAGTGTTGTCAGAACGATGGGGCACGTTTCCCTGGGACATGCAAAACTAAATGAACATGAGATCACATTTTGTAAGAAAACACCACCGTCTTCTCTCTCAGAAGAGAAACAAGAACTTAAGGCCTGGTGTGGTGGAGCATGCCTATAATCCCAGCACTCTGGAGACAGGTGGGAGGGTCTCAAATTTGAGGCCAGCCTGAGCTATGTGGAGTGACACGGTCACCACCCCTTCACCCCCCACCCTTGCCAAACCAAACCAACGAAGTAAGAATTTAAAGAAAGGGAAAAGGAGAAAGACAAAAGAGACAGCAGAGTGGTGGAATCTCGTCACTGGTGCAGGCTGTAACATCTCGAAGAGAAGATGAGCACCAGGGCGAGCAGCTGGGCCCACTTTGTAGAGCTACTCCAGGCTGAGGTCACGGGGAGGCGAGGAAGCGTAGTCTAGGGTGCCTGGGCATGGGCTCCAGGAACTTTTGTTTGTGGTTCCCTAGTGAGTTAGGAGCCAAAGCATTGCTGGGGATTTATTAAATTAGGGATTCTTGTTTAGTATAGATGATTGCTTCTGCCTGCTCATGTGGGTGGGCAGAAGTTCATTCAGAAAGACTCTTTAACGTTTACTTAGAATTTTTGCCATCTCCAGAAACGATCCATCTGAGGACAACCAGACTAGAAGGCAGTGTTGTTCTTAGGTAGCTTTTTGAGGTGGTCATCTACTCTTTTTAAGTCAACCTTGTTTTTGCTTGTTCAGTGATCAAAATCAGTACATAAGAGGGTCAGGAAATAATTTGTTTGCTGTATAAAAACACCTGGCTTTTTGGTGTTTAAGTAGAGCACAAGTTGCTGGGAATTTGACTTGCAAGAAAAGCTTTTGTCCATAGTCTGTCAAGAAAACCTCTCTTTTGTATCAGATTAAGATGCTCTTTTATCTTTTAATAAGCCGCTGTGGTAGTGCACGCCTTTAATCCCAGCACTTGGGGAGGCAGAGGTAGGAGGATGGTCGTGAGTTCGAGGCCATCCTGAGATTACATAATGAATTCCAGGTCAGCCTGTGCTAGAGTGAAACCCTACCTTGAAAAACTAAAAAAAAAAAAAAAAAAAAAAAGGCTTAAAAAAGTTTTTTTTTCTTTTCTTTATCTACTTGTTTTAGTTTTTCTGTTTTTCTTTTTTTCTTTTTTTTTTTGAGGTAGGGTTTCACTCTAGCTCAGGCTGAACTCTGGAATTCCCTATGTAGTCTCAGGGTGGACTTGAACTCATGATGATCTTCCCACCTCTGCCTCCTGAGTGCTGAGATTAAAGGCGTGCACCACCATGCCCGGCCTTGTTTTATTTATTTTTTTTTAATTTTATTTATTTATTTGCAATGAGAGAGAGGGAGAGAGTGAGAGAGAGAGAGAGAGAGATAGCATGTGCGAGAGAATGGGCACACCAGGGCCGCTAGCCACTACAAACAAACTCCAGATGCATGTGCCCCTTGTGCATCTGGCTTATGTGGGTCCTGGAGAATTGAACCTGGGTCCTTTGGCCTCGCAGGCAAACGCCTTAACCACTAAGCCATTTCTCCAGCCCGAAAGATGCTCTTTTAAGATAGTAAGTCGTCTTCAGATAGATAATTGTCATTGTGTGTATAATTAATTAGCTGATTTGTCTTCTAAGGACAGTGATCGTTCATGGCTTCACCCTTGGAGAAAAAGGAGAAAAGATGTCCAAGTCTCTGGGAAATGTCATCAACCCCGATGCTGTCATCAATGGAGGACAGGCAGGTGTCTCCCTGACATTCATTTTAGCTTTTAAAGCTCTTAAATTGCAGCCCAAACTTTTAGAATACCTCAAGCACCAGATCTAAGGCTGCTGAAAATTTGGTGGTAGAGGGATGGTAGAGGTTGCTTTCCTGAGAGAAGCCACTGAGGTGTGATCTTGCTCCTGTGGCTTCTCCCCTCCTTTTCACATCTGTGACATTCAGTTGCTAGGAGACAGTGAAAGGGAGAGCAGCTCTTCAGCCCTTCCCCTCCCTGCCCCAGCACAGGGTCGTTCTGGCATGGCTTTGAGCCTATGCCACTAGCTATGCCAGCTGTACTGCCGGGTTGGGACAAACCTGGGAAAGGCCTGAATAAGTGCATAGGAGAGGCTCCCCTTTTACGGTGTTCAGATACAGCCCAATTTGAGGTCATATGCCCCACTTCAGTACAGGGCAGGCCCAGCAACACTTACATAGTTCCCTACACTTCTGAAGGGGCTTTGGTAAATCGCTGGTACAGCTAATTGAAAGCCGTTCTGCTTGCTTGCGGTTTCTCAACGAAAAGGATCAAAGCAAAGAGCCTCCCTATGGTGCGGATGTCCTTCGCTGGTGGGTAGCTGAATCCAACGTCTTCGCCGAAGTGACCATCGGCCCATCTGCACTCGCTGCTGCCAGAGATGACATCAGCAAGGTAGAGCCATCGTTCTCCATGTCTGAGAATGAGACAGTTGTGAACTCGTTGTCAGTACTAAATCACGTTTTGGTTGGCACTGCAAAATGGAATGAAAATGAGCTCACAGGTTGTGAACATGTTTAAATGTCCCATGTTAACTTGTTTAAAAATTGTAGTAGTGATACTAAGAATTTTTTATATGCTTTTATATTTTATTAATATACAGAATCTAATATAGTCAGGTGTAAAATTATATTTATTTTATGTGCTTTTCATATACTCACTTCACATTTATAACATTTATCTTTATTTTCACTTGAATCAGGTGACATAACATATTCTCATCTAGACATATGACTAAACCAGACTATTGAAAGGTGCTTTACTCTAAGGTTATAAAGAAATTTAATGAAAATTCAGCCTTCAGGCATAAAATTCAGTAGTTGTTTCTATAATTGAGCTATTAAAACAGGAGCTTGCTTGTATGGTTAGTCTTATTTAGGAATGATAGGATTAAAAAGTGATCTTAAAAAAAATAGCAAAATTTGTATAAAACTTGCAGTTATAAAATAACTGTCGAAATTGATGGCCTCATGAAGTTTCTCTAACTGTGTACTTTTTCCCATCATGGATAGCTTAGGAACACACTCCGCTTTCTTTTGGGAAATGTGGCTGGTTTCAACCCAGAGACAGATTCTGTTCCTGTGAAAAATATGTATGTCATAGACCAGTATATGTTACATTTGCTACAGGATTTTGCAACCAAGGTATGTATGCAATAATATGCTTTTGGAAAATAGAAACAGTAGAACCACTGAGTGTTAACTTTTAGTGGAACAAGCAGATAGAAATCTTGACTGGAGCACTGGAGAGAAAGGTTTCACTTGCTCAGTTTACAATGATAGGTACCCTTAGGATTACGTGTGCACAACTTGACACTTCTCCAGGCTGACCTGGAATTCACTATGTCGTCTCAGGGTACCCTCAAACTCACGGTGATCCTCCTACCTCTGCCTCCCGAGTGCTGTGATTAAAGGCGTGCGCCACCACGCCCAGCTCTCTTAGATTCTTAAGAAACTAGAGGAGATCTTAGGGAACATACTAGAACCTGAGGCTTCCTCTGAAACCAGACTTTTCTCTCAAGATCAACTGTTTGTCCAAGAAGAAGGAATAGAATTACATTTTTTGACAGATGTGCCCCTCTTAGTACGTAACTGATAGGAATATTCCTGTGTCTACTAAGACCTTTGGTTCTTAGGCTTCGTAGCTTCTTGCAGTGACCTTTTATTTTTTATTTATTTTATTTTTTTATTTTTTTTATTTTTATTTTTTATTTATTTATTCGAAAGTGACAGAGAGAGAAAGAGGCAGATAGAGACAGAGAGAGAATGGGCGCGCCAGGGCCTCCAGCCACTCCAAGCAAACTCCAGACCCGTGCGTCCCCTTGTGCATCTGGCTAACGTGGGTCCTGGGGAATCGAGCCTCGAACCGGGGTCCTTAGGCTTCACAGGCAAGCGCTGAACCGCTAAGCCATCTCTCCAGCCCTACAGTGAACTTTTAGAGGCTCCTTGCAGGAAAGGAGCCCATGCTGCGTGGCCTTAGAGGCTTTCTGGACCCTTGGTGAAAACCTTGTGCCATGTGGGCAGCACTGCCAAATCCTGCTGTCAGCTGCAGACGTCGTCTGGCTCCCTGTGCCACATCTGCAGTGCCTTGTGTGGGCCTGGGTGGTAGAACTTGGAAAAGCACTTCCAAAACTGTTGTTTTTGAGCAGGGAATGCCTTCAGTGGCATGTTTAGTTCAGGTTCTCTCAAATGAACTTATATGTTTACAAGTTGGAGCCTTCATGGGGTGGGGTACACCCTCAGGGTACTTTCTCATTGTTTCAGTGATGAGCATGAGATTTCTGTAATGGAACTAATCTCTTTTTAAGAATCACGCCTGCCTATCTCCATTAAAACAACATAAAACTCTTCTTAGGCTCCTTCACCAAATTGCAGATTTTTCATATATTTCTGCTGTCATAGAGCTAATTAAGTGGGCAGTAACCATGCCAAAGCCTTGATGTTATATATGCTGTCCTGGAATTTCCTTTGCCAAGCAATTTAGTCCATCACTTTTGAATTTTGAGCCTCACTCAGATAATCAGGACGTGGCAGAGTGCAGCTTCAGCTAGATTCTTTGCCAGAACATAACAGGAACGGCTCCTAGCCCAGTTCATAATAGAATCCCTCTGAAACTTTGTGAACTGGACCTCCACTGTCCTCATTCCTTTTGGCATTCTGGTCTTCCAGACTCCCCCTAGAATGCCCTGTTAAGCCCTGCTTAAGCACTCTAAGGCTTCTCTAGCTTTGGACTCTCAACTCTCCCACATTCTTCCCACAAACCAGTTCCAAAGCCTCTGAACCAGGTTTATCACAGCAGCAGCTCTTCTCCCTGGTACCACTTTTCTGTACCAGCTATTTTCTTGCTGCTATGACCAAAAAGCAACTGA
Organism: Dipus sagitta; assembly: GCA_036346955.1. Classification (NCBI taxonomy): domain Eukaryota; kingdom Metazoa; phylum Chordata; class Mammalia; order Rodentia; family Dipodidae; genus Dipus; species Dipus sagitta. The sequence goes on from CM070770.1 coordinate 320,044,918, forward strand.
AGGGAAGAAGGATTTATTTTGACTCAAAGTTTGAAAAGGAATAGATTCCATTATGGCAGGGAGGGTATGGTGGCAGGAGTGTGAGGTGGCCGTTCCCATTACAGCCACAGTCAGGAAGCAGAGAGAAATAAATGAGAGAGCTCTATTCACTTTCACCTTTTTATTCAGCTGAGACCCCAGCCCAGGGGATGGTGCTGCCCACACTTAAGATGGGTCATCCTTTAGGTCTCTGGAAACACTTTGACAGACCTGCCCAGAGATTTATCTCATAGGTGATTTTAAAACTTATCAAATTAAGCCGGGCTTGGTGGTGCACGCCTTTATTCCCAGCATTTGGGAGGCAGAGGCGGGGGGATCGCTGTGAGTTCGAGGCCACCCTGAGACTACATAGTGAATTCCAGGTCAGCCTGAGCTAGAGTGAGACCCTACCTCGAAAAACAAAAAATAATAATAAAACTTATCAAATTAGCAATCAAGATTAGCTATCACATATATGTAGACACAGATAATATGTTTTCTCAAAATTAGACATGTATTTTCCATAAGCCAGAGATTTGAATATGTTTAACTCAAAAATAAACAAGGGGCTGGGCATGGTGGCACATGCCTTTAATCCCAGAACTTGGGAGGCCAAGGTAGGAGGATCGCTGTGACTTTGAGGCCAGCCTGAGACTAGAGTGAGACCCTACTTCAAAAGGACAAAATAAATAAATAAGGGAACATTTTTACCTTGGATTCTGCTGTTTTACTTTTTAAAACTTATTTAAACTTTAAAAAATGTGTTTTATTTTTATTTATTTATCTGAGAGAGAGGAGGGAGAAGGAAAGAGAGAGAGAATAGGTGCGCCAGAGTCTTTGGCCACTACAAACGAACTCCAAACTCATGCACCACCTTGTGCATCTGGCTTACATGGGACCTAGAGAATTGAACCTGAGTTTTTTGGCTTTGCAAGCAAGTACCTTAAGTGCTAAGCTATCTCTCCAGCCTGATTCTGCTGTTTTAAAATGGTGTGATTCTGTCACTTAGGATTTATAGGCTGGGGTGCAGCTCAGTGGTAGAATGCTTTCCTAGAATGTACAAGGCCCTGGGTTACCCCCTCAGAATTGCAAATTTAAATACACATACCAGACATAAGCCTTTGACCCTATCCTTGCTTGATATGTAATCTGTAAGTTCTTGGAGTAGAATAGTATTCTCACAGTAGTTGAGTTCATATCTGGAATGACATGTAAGAGATTCTTTGATTCTTACACTATTGCTTGTTTGTGGTCTGTTTTTGAAAGGAACATATTTTGCTTGTATAACTACATTTTTCATGTGCTTCACCCAGTGTTTGAATTTGTTTTGACTTTGTTCTGTAGGTCACCGACTCATATAAGCAGTATGATTTTGGAAAAGTTGTTCGATTGTTAAAATCATTTTATACCAGAGAACTCTCCAACTTTTATTTCAGCATAATCAAGGACAGGTATGTATGACTATCGGTTGTGATAGTCAGCTGGTACTTCTTGAGTGGGTACTCTGCTCGGTGGGGTTGGAGAGACAATGATCAGGTAGCCACAGTTAGATTGGAGTCAAGCCTGTGAATCACTTGTCCCCTGCCAGTGGCTGCCTTCGCACTTCGCGGCAACTTTCAGTGTAATCTTGGTTTCTTCATTGGCAAAGTAGGGAAGACACCTCCCCCTAAGTGGTTATGAGAATGAAAAGAGAATGTGGGTAATGTGCTTAGTGCTGTGTTTGGTAGGTGAAGGCCACTAGCAGGAGACAAGGAACCAGTCCTTGTCCTCTGGGTTGGCACACCTCCAGGGAGAGATGGGACTAGAACTGGGAGAGTCTTCTGTAATACCACTGGGTAACTGCAGCGGTGTCTCTTAGAAGAGGCCTTGGTGCTGCCTGTGTGTTGCCTGGGAGTGCAGGAACTAGTCCAGTGTGAGCTGCCGGCCGCAGCCCGTCGGGGCAGCTCCTTAGAGGCCTTCTCATTCCTGTCCTTAAACCCCAAGGCCATTGTTGGGATGGGAATTGCCTTGAAATGCTTTTGGGTAACATTAGCTCTGTAAAAATTAGATATAGCATATGTTTTTTGAGTAGGTGGGTATATCTGGAGAGAGTTAAATGATATAGTTGATAAATTGTCAGAAAAATTGGGGACAAGATATTTTGTTTCTTGACTGGATGGTAACCAGAAGTGTGAGGTAAGCGCTGTGGGAAGGGGCTCGGGTGGAGGAGGGTGCATCTTTGAAGGTGGTGCTGGGGTCGACAGCTGAGCGTGGTCTTGTCACTTAGGCTGTACTGTGAGAATGAAAAGGATCCCAGGCGACTCTCCTGTCAGACGGCACTAGTGGAAATTTTAGATGTGTTGGTTCGTTCTTTTGCCCCCATTCTTCCTCACTTGGCAGAAGAGGTATTCCAGCACATTCCTTATGTTAAAGGTAAGGATAACTTGTTCTCTAAATGAGAAAGATCCTAGCAAGGGCTCAACTTTGAGGGTTTTTGTTTTTTTCAGGTAGGGTCTCACTCTAGACCAGACTGACCTAGAATTCACTGTGTCATGGCAGGGTGGCCTTGAACTCATGGTGATACTCCTACCTGTCTCCCAAGTGCTGCTGGCATTAAAGGATTGCACCACCATGTCCGGCAACTTTCAGTTGTGTTTTTTTTTTGTTGTTGTTGTTTTTCGAGGTACAGTCTCACTCTAGCTAGCCCAGTCTGACCTGGAATTCACTATGGAGTCTCAGGGTGGCCTCGAACTCACAGCGATCCTCCTACCTCTGCCTCCCGAGTGCTAGGAATAAAGGCGTGCATCACCACGCCCGGCCCCTAATATAAATTTTTAATGGTTAAAGCTTCTGTGCATTTTAGGCTACTGGTAACTTTTTTTTGTATGTGTGTGTTTTAAAGAACCTCAAAGTGTTTTTCGCACTGGGTGGATTAAAACCAGTTCTATCTGGAAGAAGCCTGGGCTGGAGGAGGCAGTGGAGAGTGCATGTGCAATGCGAGATTCCTTTCTTGGAAGTATTCCTGGCAAAAACGCTGCCGAGTACGAGGTGATCATCGTGATAGAGCCGGGGCTGCTCTTTGAGATAATGGAGGTAAGTGCGGTTAGTGCCTTCGGCCATGTGTTACCTTTGTGCAGCACTCCTGAAACTTGTTACTTTTACACTCAGAAAACTCTAGTGTTTAGAAATTAGAAATTTAGTCTCATAATCCTAATGTCACTGATTGTTTATGATACCTTACCTCTTCAAATACTCTGAACATGTGACATGTGCAGGGAAGGTGTAATAAGACATGTTAGTGAAAACCTTCAGGGTGTAAGAAGATAAGAGACGTACACACACGCCTTCGTATTAGAATGCATAAACTGGGAGTCTTGGCGTAGTGCACACCTTTAATCGCCACACTCGGGAGGATCCTGCCTCTGTCTCCAGAGTGTGGGGACTAAAGAGTTTAAGTCCCAGGTCAGCCTGGGCTAGTGAGACCCTACCTTGAAGAACAAAACAAAACAAATGAAATGTTAACTGGTATTCATTTTCTAAAAAAAACAAGTAGCTCAGTTTGGTTGGTATGTTCAGTTTGAGTGATAATATAACTAAATGATGAGGATTTGATGCTTAAAATAGCTGGTATGTGTGAAACTGTTGGTAATAAGTATAGACACTGCTGGGCATGGTGGCACATGCCTTTAATCCCAGCACTCTGGAGGCAGAGATAGGAGGATGACTGTGGGTTCAAGACCACCCTGGGACTACATAGTAAATTGCAGGTCAGTCTTGGCTACAGTGAGACCTTATCTCAAATTTAAAAAAAGACGTTAATATTCAACTCAGAAATTGAGATTTGACTTATTAATTGTGCATCACAGGAAACGGGGCATTGGCATTGTGACCTAGCCAAGACTGCACAGCCTAGTCCTGGGCTTCCCCCCTCCCCATATAGTTTCTTTTGGCTTTAAATATTATAAATGATGTGAAAAGAACACAGCTTATTTCAGCTCATTATATTGGAGAAATATAAACAAATAAAATATTTTCCTTTGGAATCAAGCAATTCGCTGCCAGATGGGAGTTCTGGTTCTACCAAATATTAATTGAATGAACTTGTTAGAACCAAATTGAGTCTCATGTTTTTCATGAGCCTGTTTTTAAAAGGAACATGTATATTTGTTAGCTCACAAACTCATTTTGAAGGTTGAAATTAAAGAAACCTGTGCATTATTGAGATTGCCACCAGGGACCTTTGTCTGTATCCGGTTTCATAATCCCTCTCTCAGTATGGGAAGCCTGATACAGGGACAAAGTAAGGGGTGTGGGCTTTGAGGCTAAAGACTGGGCTTGAGCTGCAAGGTTGAGAGCACGTACATTACGTTTCCTCACCTGTAAAATGTGGGCAGTAAGTACCGTCTGGACACTGTGAGTGTGACAGCATCCACCACGGTGAAGGAAGGTGCGCACTCCAGAAAATACCCGCTCATGGTGCAGCGTTCACATGCTCTTCAGATGCTGCAAGCTGAGGAGACGTCCAGCACCTCGCAACTGAATGAGCTAATGATGGCTTCTCAGTCAACTCTTCTGGCTCAGGAGCCACGAGAGAAAATTGCAGATGGCATTGAGCTGACAGGGACATTCCTCATCAACTTGGAAGGTAAGCAGCAGGAGAGAGGAGCAAGTGGGATTGGGAGAACTGAGGTTCCCAGTGGCCTGGTCCTATCCTCAAGGTGGGTGCATACTTGGAATATGTCTTTCTGTGGAAACAGGGTAAGCAACTGGCAACTGTGTAAGCTGCCTCTCAAGTAGCTGTGACCTTGGGGACTAAAACCTAAGGGTAGATTTACTTCTTGTCCTCGTACTTCCTGAATCCCCTTTGTGTTTGTGTCCTTGATTTGTTGTACCCTAGTATGCCAAGCCCTGCCCACCCTCCCTGTTCTAAAACGTTCTCTTACACTAATACTCCAAATGCACCCCCCCCCAACCACCCAGTTCTCATTCTAGCCCAGACTGGCCTCAAACTCACAGTGATCCTCCTACCTCGGCCTCTCGAGTGTTGGGATTAAAGGTTATGTAGCTGTTCTTGCTGAGGGCTCTGTAACATGCACTGAACTCGTTCTCATGTCGTGTCTTGAAGACACTCTGTAGGTATTTTATCGTCACTACTGGGAGCAGAGGCAGGTAGGCAGCATCTGTAAAGAATGCTGTTTGGGGAAAGAGGACAGGATGCTCCTGGGTTTGGGATGAGGCTTTCAGGTACCAGGACGTGGAAGGCTAATAGATAACACTTTGAAGCTTGGCAGCGCTGTCTGTGATTGTGGATTAAGATGGGCTTCAAAATATTAATGTAACTTCTTTGCACAATGACTGGAAAATAACTTATCTACACTTTTTGTCAGTCTGTGATCTAAGAGTTTCCATAGTGGACAGTTTTGTTTCCTGTTTTTCTCAACAGCAGTTTTCAGCGGTGGCCCTGCAGTTTGGTGTTCAGAATCCTGAGTCAAGCGTAGTATAGGAGGAGCCAAGTCACTGATCACAATGGCTGGGGGGGGGGGCGGGGGGCCTCATTGCACAGATCTCAGCAGTGGTTCCACCTCCGTCCGCAGTCTTTGTTGTAGGGTCCTGTTACACTGGCCGCTTATGTACTGGGGCAGCACCTGATGAACCTTACCAAGGGGACGAGGAAGCTTTGGGAAAACAGCATCTTATACCAGCCGAGTAGATGTAGGCTGAAGGACTGTTGGAAATGCTCTGCACATTCTTTTGATAGGTGGCGATATTCGTGAAGAGTCTTCCTACAAAGTAATTGTCGTGCCCACTACCAAAGCAAAGTGCCCTCGGTGTTGGAAGCACACAGCCGAGTCTTCAGATACACTGTGTCCACGATGCGCAGAGGTTATCGGCGGGAAATAGTATTCTGGTGTTAACAGCTTTTTGATCAAGAACCTTCCTGACAGTACTGACCTGGAGTTTAGATGAATTATTTATAATACTGGAAAGAAAGGAGGAATAATAACTGAAGGTGAGGGCTAAATCAGAATTATAAAAGGAGTATTTCCTGTAACTATACAAAGGATAATGTATTTGTACATGGAAATACATGCAGACATACATGTATACAGGGCGTATGTGTATACATATATGTGGAGTCGTGATGACCTGAGCATGCATGCACATGCGCACACACACACAAATCCATAATGGATTTATTCAGGACACTGAATATGCTTGTTTTATATTTTATATCATCTTTTTGACTCAGAATTTAAATTCTGACATCTGAAAATAAAGGCATTCTGGAAAACTACTGCCTCATGTTGGTGTAGACGCTGTGAATGAGCAGCAATGCAGTGTGTGGTTTTGCAGGGGAGTTGGTAGAGTTGGGTTCCCCCTCCCCCCATAAAGTGAAAAAAGTTATTTCATTCTGCCCACTAGTAACCACCAGGCTTCCAAAGTAGCAAGTCTTTTCGAATATACTGCAAAGAAAACATCACCAAATTTATTACCGAAGAAGGGAAGAAATCTCTTAATTTTTACATTTGTGGTGTAAAGGAACTATGAAAGCTGGTATTTATTTCACTAATGTACATAAGTTCACAGTAATGAATAGACACAGAAGACATTAGATATAGATTTCCACTACTTACAGCACATTACAGTAGATAAACAACAGAGTATTTTACAAACAATCCAGTAGTGGATTAAAATCTTCCTAAGGACGGCTAATCTATGAAGCAGAAATCTAACTGCCCAGCAAACCTGCTCCTGCCAGGGAAGAGAGGGCTTTCTCTGCTGCTTGTAGGGAGCTGTAAAAATATTTCTCTCTCAAATCAAATGGACCACAACTTCTAAGTGAGTGTTATAATCTTATTACTAAATCTTAAGCTTTCTGTGGTTTTAAATAGCAATTAATGTTTTAAAAAAGCGTTTTACATGTAACAGGCTTTACTTTGACCTTAGATGACTTTTTATAACAAAGCTCTTTTTGCAAAAGTGTGAAGCAGTGAGAAGCCTGGTGCTATACAGCACTGTACGTCTCTCTTGGTCCCTGTAGTTCTACATCTAAACACAAACAACAGGAGTAGTAGTTAGGGTTATGTGCACTTTTGTATTTCTTTAACAAAGTAAAAAAATGTCTAGGGAAGAAGAGGGTGTGTGTCTAGGAAACACTACTGGTGATTGGCACTGAGTGCCGCAGGACCATTTGCTTTAGAGACCACTTGTCCAATGTCAAATTTCATTCTTTTATTTGTGGCACTTTGTTTTACAGAATGTGTACATAGGTATTCATTGTTATTTCTTGTTATCAGGTTTATTTTTAAAGCCCTTAATTAAAGTAGTAAAATATTTTGTTGCTTTTGTTAACCATAAAACTCAAGATTTAATTTTTAAATTCTAGTGTTATTTTTTCTGATGATAAACCTAACTGGAGACTAAATGATTTGTACTGTGGGTCTCTGAATCATATTTCAGCTTACTATTGCAGGGATCCCAGATCTGACTATGTGTCCTACCACAGTAAGCTTAGCCAGTTTCATGCTGTAACACATGAGCACCTTCCTCCTGAAAAGTAGCCATGGAACTGGGGAGTAAAATGGAGTCTTCTTTAATAATGCCTTGTTTTCAGATTTTCTTGACTAGCCTCCCAAATTCATACCACTTGTGGAATACTGTGAGAAATCACAGGAAAAACTAATCTTTAAGAACACACAAACAGGTTCATACAACGTGAGGTGTGCTTACAGGAGCTCCAGCGTGCAGCTGGCTGGGGCGGCCGGGGAGGCTGGACTCCTTATGTCCTCTGCACACAACGCCCCGCCCGGCCTCCCAAGCAACATCTGAAACGTTTTCTTTCAAAATCTGCAATTTGTCAGACAGTAATTAATTTAAACCAGTCAGGGTCTTACTCAGAGCTGAATCTTTTAGTGAAAAAGAATTCCCACTGGAATATTCTCAGATGCCAGACTTTTGGCATCCCTAAAGGACATCCTCCTTCAACTGTGCATAATGCTGCAGCTGGCCTCTTATGAGGGAGTAAAGAAACAAACACCCATCAGTTACAGTGAATTGCTAGGAGCAACAATTGTGATCCATGGCTGACGTCACTAACTGCATGTATGGCTACACCCCAAAGATACTCCATAATAAATCTTGGTGATCTGTAGAGTGCAAAGCACTTTTTACAGACTTTTGGTTAGTTTTGTTTTAATGAATAAATACTTTTTTTTTTTTTAGCACTTGGACTGCTCTAGGCACTATAGGGTACAAAATTAGTTGTGTTCTATCCTCAAGCTGTCTATGAGGTAGGTTTACTAAAACTGTATCACTATGCACTGTCTCCTGCACTGTTCCCACAACAGTTGACATCATCACATCCCAGAAGCAGACAATTCTAAACACTTGTAGGAAAAATAAAGTTGGACTTAAATATGTTATGATCTTTACCTTGTTCTTTTTCTTTTTACATAAGTTTTACAAGATAATACATTTTTTACAATTACCTGATGTGGATATAACTTTGCAAGTTGGCAAAAAAAAAATCATAATTTACAGTGTGGTTGATTTTCCTGTCGTTCACATCTCCAACTCTCAGTTCGGGCACATGCAGCCGGCCCTGCTTCTATCTAGTGCCCGTCCGGCCTCTAGAAGCCAGTCCAGCAGCAGAGGCAGCAGCCGCTCTGGAAAGGGCCCTGTCAGCACCCAGAACTCCAGGTGGCACCGTAACGGGGCCAAGCATACAGCTTCTCAGAAAGCAGATGAGACTGTATAAGCAGACTGAAATTTAATCCTGACAGAAACAGTTTGGATTGTGAAATAAAGAATTATACAATAAGAACATAATTTGCAAATTATAACCAATTTCAAATACCAGCATTTAACATTTCAAGCTGCTTATGCGTGATTTAAAAATAAACAGTAAAATATCTCTATTATAGCATAGTTAATATGTTTACATTTTATCTCCAGTCTCAACTGAAGGAGTGGAATTTAATCAGGATTGCACTTTTTGAAAGTAATATATATTTATTTGTTATACAAAAAATACTCATAAAATTCCAGGTCTTACTATGTAAAGTGACCGTGCAGTAACTCATGCTGTGGCCACACAGTTTTAGGCGACTGTCAGTAGGTACGTGTCACAGTGGACATGGCTTCCACTGCTTCAGTGAGGTGTAAGGCGAGGCTGTACTGCCCGTGTCTCTCTGGTAAGAGCTCCAATACTTTAGTTACTAGCTTTGCTGTTGTTGCAAGTGGCACTTCAGTGTTTTGAAGATCCTGAGGGTTCTGCAAATGGGACATGAAAATAATCCATTATTTTTCATACAATCAAATATAATTTACTAGCTTGAGATTTAACACGGTAGTTATGTCCTGATTTAAAAAAAAAATCCTTTTTTTTTTTTTTTTTTTGAGATAGGGTCTTAGGTTCTAGCTCAGACTGACCTGGAACTCACGGTGATCCTCCTACCTCTGCCTCCAGAGTACTGGGATTATGAGGTAAATTAAGCTTATAATTTACATCTTTTTGTTGTAAAACATTCATTTAATAAGACACCCATTGGGACTGAGGAGGGGCCGGCTCAGTGGGTAAAAGTGCTTGCTATGCGTGGCCACCTGAATCTGGATTCCCCAAAATCCACCTAAGAGCTCGATACAGTAGCAAGAGTCTATAATCTCAGACCTTTTAGCAGGAGACGGGCGTGGGACAGAATGCCAGAAGCTCACAGGCCAAGTGGCCTGGCGAATGCAGCAGTGAACAAGAGCCGGCCTCAACCTCCAACAAGGCAGGAGGAAAAGACAGATACTTCAGTTGTCCTCTAACCTCTACACACACACTACAGCACATGCCACCACTCACACACACACACACACAGACTTTCTTTAAAAAGGACGGGGAAGCCGGGCATGGTAGCGCACTCCTTTAATCCTAGCACTCAGGAGGCAGAGGTAGGAGGATCACCATGACTTCGAGGCCACCCTGAGACTCCCTAGTGAATTCCAGGTCAGCCTGGGTTAGAGTGAGACCCTACCTTGAAAACAACAACAACAAAAAAGGACAGGGGAGATGGCTCAGCAGCTAACAGCACTTCCTCCCAAAGCCTTGAGGATAGAGTTCAATTCCCCAGCAACTATGTAAAGCCACTCATAGGCCAGACTTGCCTATTTGCAGTGGCAAGAGACCTTGTGTCAACGAAGGCGGAACACAGACAACTCCAATGTCCATATAAACAATGGCAGAGGTGTGCCCATACAATCACATACATATGCATACATAAATACAATTTTTTTTTCAAGGAAAGGGTTTTTTTTGGCTTATAGATTCAAGGGGAAACTCCATGATGACAGTGGAAAATGTGACATAAGCAGAGGCATCACCTCCTGACCAACATCAGGTGGGCAACAGTAACAGGAGAATGTGCCAAACACTGGCAAGGGGAAGCTGACTATGACACCCATAAACCCGCCCACCCCCACCCACACACCTCCTCCACTAGGTTTCAATTCCAATTGCCATCAGCTGGGGACATAGCATTTAAACACATGAGTTTACAGGGGACATTTAGTTCAAACCATCACACAGTCATTTGCAATATTTTCTGAATAAAGCATTTTCACCTGCCAGTTACTGTAGACAGACGGAAACTGAGCCGCTATGCCACTCTACTGCACTCACCATTGCCTTCAGCCAAGTGCAGAGTGTAGGTGGGAGTCTGGCCAGCAGCTCCATCCCTTCCTTTGTCTGGGTGTGGAAAAGAGCATGAGCCAGCCGTTGTCCTGTCAACACCAGCAGCTGAGAGGCCAGGACCTCTTTGTCGTGAACCTGCAGCATGGCCTGAGGAGAACAAGGACAGAGAGTACAGTGAGCTGGGCGTGGTGGCGCACGCCTTTAATCCCAGCACCTGGGAGGTAGAGGTAGGAAGATAACTGTGAGTTTGAGGCCACCCTGAGACTCCACAGTGAATTCCAGGTCAGCCTGGGCTAGAGTGAGACCCTACCTCGAAGAAAAAAACAAGAAAGGCCGGGCGTGGTGGCGCACGCCTTTAATCCCAGCACCCGGGAGGCAGAGGTAGGAGGATCGCTGTGAGTTCGAGGCCACCCTGAGACTCCATAGTGAATTCCAGGTCAGCCTGGGCTAGAGTGAGACCCTACCTCGAAAAAAAAAAAAAAAAAAAAAAAAAAAGAAAAAGAAAAAAACAAGAAGTACAGTGAGCGCCCTTCACTGCTTACTCTAGGGAAGGGCTGCCAATTTGGAGACTCGAGCTCTGGTTTCAGCTTGGCCATGTATAATCAAAGTAAAATCCAAATCTAATTTAGTATTTAAACCTGAATTTCGCTGTCACCTAAATTTATAATGCTTTATTTTCACATGCTTAGCAAAGAAACCAGAAGGATTAGACCATATCATGACTGTTTAAGACCTGGTAGTGGCTGCATACTCTTAGAATAACCATGGACTTGGTGACTGCTCTGCTCTGGTCCCAGCCAGTCTGCTTACAAGCTGGCAGCCTCACTGGCCTTTCTGTCCTGAGTCTGGTCAGGCTTGTTGGTGCTCCTCTGTTCTGTCTCGACCACTGTCGGCAGGTTTCTGAGTGAATTTGGTTTACACACATTTTCTGTCATCACCCCTAAGGTAATACCTCCTATTTATTCATATGACCTGTTTACTTTCTTCATAGCACTTGGCTCTGGGCATAAAGTTTTGCATGCTTTTCTGCCCCTACAGCACATTATCAATACCACAAGGAGGAAGCATACCTGTTTTGTTTCCTGTCATACCCAAACAAGTCTTGCACACTGCAGGAATTAAATGATTACAGGTTTCTATTTCAATGTTCTTTAAAAAAGTTATTTGCTTGTTTGTTTATTTATTTTCAACCAGGGTTTCAGGTAGCTCAGGTTGATCTCAAATTTACTATGTAGCCGAGGATAGCCATGAACTGATTCTCTTGGTTCTACCTTCCAAGTGCTGGGATTACAGGTGTGCACCATCACACCCAGTCAGTTTAATATTTTGTTCCAGGTTTTGTGCCTGAAAGTCTTAACAGAAGGAAGAACAAAGCTGTACTGGGGCTGGAGGGATACTTAGCAGTTAAGGCATTTGCCTGCAAAGCCAAAGGACCCAGGTTCAATTCCCCAGGACCCATGTTAGCCAGATGCACAAGGGGGCGCATGTGTCTGGAGTTGGTTTACAGTGCTGGAGGCCCTGGCGCGCCCGTTCTCTGTCTCTCTCCCCCCTTTCTCTGTCAAATAAATAAATAAATAAATAAATAAATAAATAAATAAAAAAGAGCTGTGCTGCAGATGTTACCATGGGGGGGGGGGTAGGGTTAAGGTGACTGAACCCCTGGAGGTAAAAAGGGCAGAAAGGTTTTTCTTATCTTTTGCCTAGTTCCAAAGAACTATTTTTCCACAGTTAGGACCCCTCATGGGAGGGAGGTCTTTCATAGGGGTTCCAGGAAGCACCCCAGAACCCCAGTTTCCCAATTACAATTCTTTTCTCCAGCTTCCAGTTGACACCTGTGCCAGTTGGCACTCACCTCTTCTCCTAAGAGGTCTGCTCCATAGTTGTAGAGTTCTCCCACGTAATGCCTTCGAACAACATCTTCATTCACTTGAAGGTGATGGGCTAGATCCACGGCTAGAGCTGGCCAGTCTTGGTCCTTCCAAGAAGTGGTGGCTGCCTCTTCGGAGAGGTCTTTGTCCTTGGTGACAGAATGCTGGGCCTGGACAGCTGCACTGACAACTTTCAGTAAGAACTTGAAAACGGAGAAAGACAGTAATGTTGTTAGTATATGTGGTAGTTTGAATAGATGGCCCCCAACATATTCAGTGTTTTGTTACAGTATGTAATTTAGATCTGCAGCCAACTGGCTGGAGGAGGTGGATCTTAGGGTCTGGCCCTACTGAGATTCCAATTTCAAGACATGCGAAGTGCCTAGTTCCTCCTGGGTTCCTGAAGTGTGCCGTGTGACTTTTGGCTTGTGGTTTCTCTCTCTACTTGGACCTGTGAAAGCAGGCCAGCTTCTGCCAGTACGGAACTTTCAGCGAACCTGAAGCTGTCTGCTACAGTATGCTTCTTTGGAAATATCACAAGTCATTGTTGGCTGCTATCAACCAGAGTGACTTCCATTAAAACTGTTTTAGATGACAAAAGAACACATACTTTAAAGGGAACCAGCTCTCAAGATTACTGAAGAGTAGTAATTTATTTTAAAGGACAGCTACATTTTTGTTTTTTCTGCTCCCCCTTCCACCCTCAAGAAAGAAATCCAGTAACTGGAACTTACCTGCTGACGTATAGACACAAAATTTGAATCCATTTCTCCACTAGGTAGTAATTGAATTGAAGTTAAGTCTTTGAAAAATGCATTTTTCCCCTAAAGAGAGATCAAGAAAACTGACTCAGTCTGGATTATTCAGGAAGAGTAAAAAGATTTTAGAAATTCAATCATTTAATTCATGGTTGATTTCTACTTTCTCCGTAAACAGTAAGATGCTCAGATGCCGTTCATTTGACACTGTATGAGGTAGGCAGCCTTTGAGAGGCCTGCAGAGACCTGGTCTCGGCATTCAAGTCCAGGAGCTGTGAACTCACTGCTAGCAATGGCGTCGGAGAGGAGAGCGCATCCCCTCAGTTGGTTACAAAGGACTGTGGCTTCTGCCTTGAGTGCTCGTGTTCACTTCCTCTGTGGATCTGGTGGCCACGCATGGTGCTCCACAGACAGGCACATGTGGCAAAGAACCAGTCACCCTTGGATATGGAGTGTGCTCCAGGCCCAGCTGACCCCATGGATGAAGCACCCCAATCAGCATCAGCAACAGCCTCGGGGGCTTTACGCTGCAGGCTCCTGGGCAGAGGAAGGCATATAACCAACTCAAAGGACCCATAAGTGTGGTGCCTGCAAGCCTACAAACCCAGGGGCAGGCAGGAAGAGCTAAGGCTAGCCTGGGCTACATAAGAAAGACATTTTCTTAAACTACCAAGGGGTGGGATGTAGTTAATGATATAGCATTTGCCTGGCATGTGCAAGGCTCTGGGTTTTATTCCTAGCATTGCAAACAACAACACTCCCAAAACCTGAGATAATGTTTGTTTTTAGCCAGTAAGTCTTGGGGTAGTTTGTTAGGCAGCAATAGACAACTATGACTGAAAAACAAACAACTTTACATTGATGAAAACCACCTTGTTTATAAGAACAAGAGAACACCAGACAACGGGACATTAGACAACCCTTGGCATTAACTGGAGTGTAGAGCCAAGAGCACTGGCCTTGAAGTTAGAAGACCCAGGCTCTTGGCCAACCCATGACTTCCAAACACATTACCTTGGGTTACTGTTTTGTGTGCAGACAAATGCAAGATCTCTCAAGTATGTCACAATGAACTGTCTGATTCTAGCTATGTGCTATGACTTCCCAGTAGGTTAAAGGTACATACCCATGGGCTGGGAAATGGATCAGTGGCAGAGTGTGTGCCTAGGATGTTATGAGGCCTGGGTTAGAGCCTCGGTACCATAGCCACAAAAAAGCTGCATACCCTTCATGGAAGAGCGGCACCAAACTTCCCAGGACAACCCATTATATTATGGACATTGGTGTTCCAAGGTTTTTCCACACACCACCTGATACTATGTGGTTCCCGCTTGGCAGACATTGGTAAATACTTTATGTTAAATCTGCCTGTTAATTCTTACAAATGTGAGGAAGGCACTAGGATCACCTCTACCAGTAGTTCTCATCAGCAAATGGCAGCAGTAGCCACCACCCCAAACTGCCTGTTAGTCAATGGAGTCACACTCAGGTCAGCATGACATGGGTTGAGATCAACAGCATCACTGTGCCTGTCTGATTCTGCCTGCATTGGGTTTTACATTTCTTTTTGAGGGGAGTACTTGGTACTTAGTGTTTTCTTCTCTCCTCCCCCCTCCCTTATTTAATACCCTTTCTTTTTACAATTTCCTACAGTATCAGGCACCGAAGGGAAACCTTTCTTGAGTGAAGTTTCTGATACTACACTTGATCTTAACCCCAAAGCCAAGACATGATAGCATCTCTGATGTAAAGGTAAAACAGGCTCAATTTCCCACAAGCACAAGCCATGTTCTCTAATCCATCAAAAAGCTAAGTAATAAAGTAGGTATGTTTATCTCCCTCTGTTAGAACCTTGTCTCTTGGTGACACCAACATTCAGAAGTTAAGGCCTTATCAATAGCAGACAAGCTCAGTAAGATTTTTCCATGTTCAATAAAGAAGTGTGGACTTCATTTTGGAAGAGTCACAAAGTGTGAGGCAGGGAACCAATCTATTTTGGGAAGATAGCACTTGCAACATGGGACTTGGGAGAGCTGGAGGCCAAGTGAAATCACTTTTCCTAATGGAAGGGAGGGGACTGTTGTCACAGCCAGAAGGAGGACACGATAAGGCTGAGCTGGGGGAGGGGAGGCAGGATAATGGAGTGGAAAGGACAAGCAGGAGTGTAAAAAATTAATTTTTTCTTTTAATATTTTTATTTATTTGCAAGTAGAAAGCGACAAGAGAGGGAGAGAGACAGCACAAGCGCACATGCCAGGGCCTCTAGCCATTGCATGTGGCACTTTGTGCATCCAGACTTATATGGGTACTGGGGAACTGAACCCAGGTCATTAAGCTTTGCAGTTAAGCGCCTTAACCATTAAGCCATCTTCCCAGCCCTAAAAAAAAATATTTTATTTTCAAGGGGGGAGAGAGAGATTGGGCATGTCAGAGTGCATGTGCCAATTTATGCATGCAGGAAGTGCCTAATTCATCTTGTTTTCATGCCACAACTTCTCATAACAGCTCACATAGGCCTGAAACTTACTATGTAGCCCAGTGGGCCCCTTATAACTGCTGGGACTATAGGCTCGAGCCATCTGCTTTGGATTTGAGGAAAAATTGCACACACATGGTTCCACAGTCGGCTTCCCCATGCAGGGGTTCAGAAGGAAAAGTAGAGTCCAGAAGGGGCAAGACAGGGTGAGAACTTGCAGATGAATATTAGATGTGACAAAGTGATGTTCAAAAGAAGTCCAGATATCAAATGTGAACACAGAGCAGGCCTACAGATCAACAAGAGAGAACTGGTTTGTCCAGAAAGAATGTGCACAAGGAGAAGGGCAGAATTCCAAAGGACACCAACATATAAAGTAAACCAGAAGGTGACAGTTAGGTGGGGAATAAGGGACCGGCAAGCCCACAGCAGATCCTCCACCCTGCGAATCATGGAAGAACTGGACAAGTACTGTTCAGCGAGAGACGTCACGTGCGACCTGCACTCCCTGAAGTCCCACAGGGACTCACCTTGCTATCGAAAAGGCTCAGTGGCTTCACACTCTTCAGAGAGAAGTGCATGGCCGCGTACAGGACAGAACACAGGGTGGAATGGTGCTCCACCAGTGGGTAGTGGATGGGCTTCTGCTCTAGGGCCAATTCCACTATGGAGGTGGGGCCTTCCACGGAGAGCCAGGCGTCCTCAGTGTCCAGGATAGGCACTTGTGTTTCATCCCTGCTTACGTCTGCCTGCAGGGGTCAAGAACACAGGATGGTGAAGATCCAGAGATGTAACAGCTGCTGATACCCTAATGAGTTTATAGGCAGCAAAGGGCAAATCCATACTCTGTACCCCCATTTATTATAATAAGGAAACCCAAAGTGTAATTCTAATAAGAATGAGAAACATCAGGGCTGCAATGATGGCTCGGTGGTTAAAGGCACTTGCTTGCAAAGCCTGCCAGCCCAGGCTTCAACTCCCTAGTACCCATACAGCACCACATGAACAAAGTAGCACATGCATCTGGAATTTGTTTGCAGGGGCAAGAGCCATATGCCCTCCCCCCCCACAAGCAAATAAATAAATACTTTTTAAAAAATTAGAGATATCACATTTTTAGGCTTAACTGAAATTGTATAAATAATGAAAAATAATATCATTTTACTAGTCACTTCCTAAGCACAATGATTTTCAGAGTATTTAATATATTAAGAGCTACTCAGAATAAGCACATTTCCTTTTCTCTCTTTCAGTGTGTGTATAGACAGGGTCTTGCGATATAGCCTGAGTTTACCTTGAGATTCACAACCCTCCTACCTTACCTCTTAAGAGCTGGGATGACCGCAATGCTAGAGTGCACTTGTTTTACCTCCATTAAAGTCTGAAGAAGATCCAAGCAAGAACCCAGGAAAGATGTCATTGCTGTGTCGCTCATCCCCACATCCTGTTTAAAAGGAAACATAATGACCTCCTGAAGCAAAACTGCTGCAGCTACTGTGAGAGAAGCCAGAGCTCAGCATGTCCACCGGCCTGGCTTTCCACCCCCACACACATGTAAGAGCCTCAAGTCATTCAATATTCCTCCCTGTAGATTCTGTAGAGTAAATTTGAATATTAGGCTTTGAAAAAGCTACACTATCAACTAACTTGAAAAAATTGGTGTTCCGGGGTGTGGGTATGGCTCAATAGTTGGGTGTATAATTAGCACATACAAAGCCCTGGGTTCAACCCCAGGCAAAGGTTGGGGGACATAAAATGCAGTGCTATTTGTATACTGCAAAGGCAGTCTGTTCACTTTGCTAAGCTAACTATGGGACAAGGTAAGATACATACTTGAAAGTTTAACCAGGAATGTTCAAAGAAACACATGGTAAGATACATACTAGAAAGTTTAACCAGAAACAACTGGACTGTTTTCAGTTAATCTTGTAGGCTGCAAACTGAATGTGCTGAACAAAACTAGAATACTCCAGCTTGAGAACTAAACACCACATTCATGCTGTGGACAACAGACAGTCCCCCCTGACCTGCTTAACAGGCCTGTACAAGGGGCCACTGCATTTGTGTATCGTGTTTTCAAAACCAGCTACTGTAAACTCACATCCTTAAAGTACACAATTCAGAGACATGCAAACATATACATGTAACTGTCCTCATACAACCACTCTGAAAAACACCAGAAAGATCCTCAATAATGGTGATTTTGGGAGAAAGAAGGCCTGTAACAGCTAGATTTCCTTGTCCCAAGATTCCTTATGACGTTAGTAATAAGAGCATTTCAAAGTTTTGACTGAAAGCTTGCACTATTTAGTCATCTGCCCTGGTATCTGTGGATTAGAATCTTGTTATTAAACCAGTGTGATATTTACAATGATTCTTAGATACAGGTGGCTAAAATTAACTACCCATAAGAATCTGTCACAAATTGATATGGGATTTTTCTATTTTAACCTTCTTAAGTAGAACAAAAGTTACACAGAAATGGTAGCATGTTATCTTTCTATCCACAGGACAAAACAGAACATATCTTATGAAAACTTAATCATGTTTAATTCCAGCACATGGGAGGCATAGGTAGGCAGATCAGTGAGTTCAAGGTCAGCCTAGCACTCCAGAGTGAGTTCCATTCCAGGTCAGCTTGGGCTAGAGTGAAACCTTACCTCAGAACAAGCAAAGCAAACCAAACCAAACCAAACCAAAACAAAACCCACAACTTAAAACATGCTAACTAACAATCTAGAAAGGTAAGTGACAAGAGACCACAGTTCCCAACCATTCCCTTAGTGAAGTCTTCTGTGAATTTTTCTTATCTCCTGATCTTGAACCACAACAGAAAACATCAAAGATCACCCCACAATACAGTACTGCAGGGGATTAACAGCTGTGCTCACCCTGCAATATGGTACTTCAGGAGATGACTACAGTGCTTGTGGGTAAGACACTTACCCTTCGGCATAAACGATCCTTTGGAGCTTTTCCAACCTGAAACAAGGACAGAAAGTATTTCCATATTTAATAATTTAAAATAAAATACATTAGAATGGTACAGACAATAAAAAGCAAAATGTGTCAATAATTAGCTGCTGGGTACCAACAGTGGGAGCATTAATTCTGTGGTGGAACTCAAAAACATAAAAAATAATAGAATTCATAAATTATCATTTTCAAAAAATAAATCCTCCATCACTTCCTAACAGACTATGTAATTCAGAACTATTACAAAAAGCTCCTGTAGCATGGTACATCCTTGAAGTCCCTGTGCTTGAGAGGCTGATGCAGGATCTCAAGTTTGAGGCCAGCCTATGCTACATAGGAAGATCCTGCTCCAAAAAGGAAGACAAGCTCAGACAACAGCTCTCTAAACTCTGGCTCTCAGTCACATAACTGCTGTCTTTGACATCCACAACCATCTTCATGGCAACCAGTAAAGAGCACCTAAGAACTGTGTTTGTTGATACAGATATAGTTTTACATGGTTACACAGAAGACAATTCAATATTCTACTTACCTGTGAGACTGTTGCTCTAACAGATTTTGGACAGCCAAGCTCATCTCAGCCCAATCCAACTCTATGGCTTTTCCCAATGTTGCCAGTCATCTTTTTTTTTTTAAATTAATTTTTTAATTTTTATTTATTTATTTGAGAGGGACAGAGAGAGAAAGAGAGAGAGAGAGAGAGAGAGAGAATGGGCGCGCCAGGGCCTCGAGCCACTGCAAATGAACTCCAGATGCGTGCGCCCCCTTGTGCATCTGGCTAACATGGGTCCTGGGGAATCGAGCCTCAAACCGGGGTCCTTAGGCTTCACAGGCAAGCACTTAACTGCTAAGCCATCTCTCCAGCCCGCCAGTCATCTTTTAAAATGTGAATCTGAGCATGTAATTTCTCTGCTTAAAACTGCCCAATAACTTCAATATTGAGTAACAACTTCCATTCCCTGAGCCCTTCTACATGCTGAACATGCTAAGTTTACCCACTAGAAAATCCACTTACTGCCCACAGAGGAAACTCTTCACACAGCTTTGGTCTTCCTCCAGCCATGCACCAGCTACTACACTGGTGATTCTCTTGATACTCACCTGCCTGATGCCAGATGCACCCACCTCCTGACTGGCCTGTGATATACTAACTAGTTCCCCTGGGCACTTGAAGCTGTGAAGCATCTCTCCATATTGTGACTGGATTCTAGTCCTAGTTACTGGTGAGTTCTATGCTTCCAGGCTACATTTGTTCAAATCTACTTGCATGCCACTATAATTTAATTAAAGAACTGTGATTCAGTTAAATAACTGATGAAAAGCTGGATGTGGTGGCATATACCTTTAATCTCAGCATTTGGGAGGCCGAGGTAGGAGGATTGCAGTGAGTTCGAGGCCACCCTGAGACTACAGAGTGAATTCCAGGTCAGCCTGGGTTAGAGTGAAACACTACCTCGAACCCTCCCCCCACCCCACAAAAAAATGATGAAATATGAAGGAGAAAAAATAGGAACCATTTACAAAAATGCAATGTTGAAGTCCTTAGATGGGTCATTTGTGGGTTAGCTATAAGAAACAAGTGTAGTGATTGGAGGATAAATTACACAGAGTCTAACATTTTTCAGCCTGGTGTGATGGTGCATATCTGTAATGCATGCACTTGGGAGCTAGGGCAGGAGGACTGCCAAGCACTCAAGGCCAGCCCGGGCTACACAGTGACTGAGACTCTGAAGAAAATGAAAAACTTAAAAAAAAAAAGACAAACCTTTAAGATTTTTGCACTTAAGACAACACTACACCTTTACAGAGACAGAATCCAGAGAGATAAGCAGCACCCTATGGATGAAGTTTATGCACAAAACCCCAACCGGAATGGCAATCAGTGCTGTTCAAAGGATTGTCATGGCTCTAAATTCCAAGATGGTCAATGTATAGCCATTTGTTCTAAAGTAAAAGGGAGTTCACAGCTGCTTGACTCAGACACGTGTCCTGGTGGTTTGTATGAAACACTAACACACTTACTCTATGTGAGGACTCGGGTTCCTCTTCTGTTATTAAAATGTCAGTACTAGGAATTACATTTAGCAGAGCACGAGTAAAATGTAATGTCAAACGAAAACTGTCTAACAAGTCCCAGTATAAGTAACCTTTCAAATATTAATTAGGTGAACTAAATAAAAAGCCAGTAATTAAACTTAAACCACTTACCTTATCCATCAAGTAGGTTGCAGCAGAAAACCTCTTAACCAGGAATGTATTCCACATCATCAGTGCGATTCCTGGACAGCAAGGGAAATAAAATCATACTGACGGCTTTCACATATTGGTAACCTTCATCTTATTAGCCTATGAGTTCCATATTTAGATATCATTTTTATATCATTTTTAATACAAGAACTAGGCATCAGGAGGATCTATCAAAATAGTATGAGAAGCAATAAGAAAAACATAAAATCTCAATAGCATCAGACAACCACCAGAAAAGCTTACAATGTTCATTTGGTTATTTTTGCCATAGTGGGGATCAAGAACAGGCTCACAGGTGCTAAGCAGGACTCTGCTGCTGCTCCACCAGCTTTGGAGAGGGTGGACTGAGTAGAGCACACACTGTGCTGGTGGACAGCAGTCTTCCACAAACTAACTGTCTCACCCAGTACTTCTACCCATAGACATTAATAACAAAAGACAGGCACAAGAATAATGAGAATAGCTGAATTCATATATAAAGCATTAAAAAGCATGGAACAGGGAGAGGGGACAAAAGAGTACAATCTGTTAAAAAATAAATAAACAAAAATTGCCTAGCAGGGTGGCTTACACCTGTAACCCCAGTCCCCAGGATACTGGGGCAGGACAGGTGGATTTGATGCCAGTCTCAGCTACACAAACGACCAACCACCTGGGCTTTACTTCCATTCACCAAGCTCAAGTTCATGCTGTGGCAATAAGATCAAAGCCTCTGAAACAGCTGGCAGTCAAGACAGCACATGCTTCCATTTCAGCATGGGGGCAGGGGACAATGAGGAAGCCCTGTGCCCCCAACACTTAAAATGGCAGTGCCTTAAAACAGCAACACACAGCAGCATTAGGTGGAGGCGTGACCTGAAGAGTCACTCAAGCAGGATGCAGGAGGAGGCCTCCCCTTACTCACCATTCTGAACATGTGCGTTAGCAATGTGCTTCAAGTGCTCCATGGACCGAACCAAGAAACGTGCTTCCTTGGACAGACAAAAGGAGAGAGGAGAGGCCATTTAACACCAACACAGACTCCTTAAACTCCTGCATAAAGCTAGTGACAATCTAGCAAAGGCAAGAGGATCACAGTTCAAGATCACTTGGGCTATGTAGCAGTAACAGCTCTGTGTCTACTGTGCATTTATATTCCAAATGCTGAACTGTTTACTTCTCCTTTCCCCCATTCTCTCCTCCTCCCTCCCTCTTTCTGTGCACAGTATGTGTGGTGTGTTGTGTATGGTGTATACACACGTGCATGCAGATGTGCACTCTCCATGTGTATACAGGCGAGGCCAGGAAACACTGGGTGTCCTTCTCCTTACTGCTTATCTGTGCACTTCCTTGAGACAGGAGTCTCTTCTGAGCTGCTGGTGGTCAGCAAGCTCCAGAGATTCTTCAATCTCTGCCCCCTGAAAACTGGGTTACACTTGTGCATGACCATTATTGCCTTTTTACATGGATTTTGGGAAGTGGTAGTCTCTGGCCTGAGGTTCTCGTGTTTAAGTGAAAAAAAGCTCTAAATCATCAAGCTATCTCCCAACCCAGTATTTTTTAAAATTTAATTAATTAATTAATTAATTTGAGAGAGAGAGAGGCAGAGAAAGAATGAGAGACAATGGGCACACCAGGGCCTCCAGCCACTGCAAACAAACTCCAGATGCATACGCCCCCTTGTGCATCTGGCATACGTGGGTTCTGGAGATCTGAACTGGGATCCTTTGGCTTTGCAGGCAAGCGCCTTAACCACTAAGCCATCTCCCCAGCCGGCAACCTAGTATTTTGTTTTGTTTTGTTTTTTTCGAGGTAGGGTCTCACTCTAGCCCAGGCTGACCTGGAATTCACTATGGAGTCTCAGGGTGGCCTCGAACTCATGGCGATCCTCCTACCTCTGCCTCCCGAGTGCTGGGATTAAAGGCGTGCGCCACCACGCCTGGCTTCAACCTAGTATTTTTTTGATATTAGGGTCTTATTTTGCTGCCCAAGCTAGTATAGAACACAGGTTTCTCCCTATTTAAAGTCAGTGTGTTTTCCCTTACTCCCTAGTAAACTCTGCCATATATATTTTTCATTTTCTTCTGAATGTTTGCATGAGATGGCATCTGCCTAACACAATATTCAGCATCTTGATAAAAGTCAGAATAAAGACCCAGATGCCAGCCTAGAGTCTGATTGAGTAGTTTCTTCTCTTCTATTTGGTTGTTTCTTCTCTCAAATTTGGTTGAGAGGAGCAACCACAGAGCCATCACGTGTACAGGGCTGATTCTGTTCAGGGTTAACCTTGCTGATCTCAACATTCTGATCAGGCCATTTCCCCCTGGACATGTATGGTCTAGAAGCACCTTAGGGAGCAGCTCCAAGACGGGCTCTGGATTCCAGCTGAAGTGTTGGCCTGCATCTGATCACTGAATCTATTACCATGCCTGTCCACCTTTATCCCTCAGGACTGACACCAGGACAAGAGGTAACTGGTAGGCAATCCTCTGCTCATCAGTCCTTGCACCTTCTTTGTGAGCATTCTGGTCAATATTCAAATTCTAATTTTGCAGCCTTTCTATCAGGTTGCATGCTTGTAGAAATATTACAGATGAGTTAATTTACATCTATACAATAAAACATCCTCCTTTCCTTTCAAGAGGTTCTTTAGCATGTGGTTATATTATAGGTTAAAGGAACATAC
This sequence comes from Dipus sagitta, assembly GCA_036346955.1. NCBI lineage: Eukaryota > Metazoa > Chordata > Mammalia > Rodentia > Dipodidae > Dipus > Dipus sagitta. The sequence continues at coordinate 320,068,580 of CM070770.1, forward strand.
CAACAAACTGATTTAAATAGAAAACATTTTTGACCAATTAAACCTTAACCAAAAATTATAGTTAAGACAAGGGAATACTCTTTTTCTCTCTTCTGTGGAGACAGGGTTTCATGTAGCCCAGGCTGATCTTGAACTTGCTATGTAGCCAAGGATGACCTTGAATGTCTAATCCTCCTGTCTCTACCTCCAGAGTGCCGGGATTACAGGCATATACTACCAGTCTATTTGTGCAGGGCAGGGGATCCAATTCAGGGATTTGTGCATGTGAGGCAGACACTCTACCAACTGAGCCACATTCCTAACAAGATAACCCTCTAATCAGCCTCTTCTGTTGACTCACCAAAGCCCGAGTTCTTGTCATAGTAAAGACTCACTTAAATAGCAACAATTTTCCATCTGAGGATAAAAAGGTGTGAGAACAAGAATGGGGACATAATAATTTTGAAAATCTGAATTATAGACCCAAGTTTAAGAAAGTGACATTTAAGAAACAGGTCAGTTAAGCCGGCTGTGGTGGTGCACACCTTTAATCCCAGCACTTGGGAAGCTGAGGTAGGAGGATCACAGTGAGTTCGAGGTTATCCTGAGACCACAGAGTGAATTCCAGGTCAGTCTTGGCTAGAGGGAGACTCTACCTTGTAAAACCAAAATAAATAAGTAAAATTTAAATATATAAAAAAAAATTACACAGGTCAGGAGCCACTGTGGTACACACCTGCAGTGCCAGCTACTCAGGTTAGGCAAGAGGATTGCAAGCTTAGAGTCAGCCTGAGCAACTTAGCACAATTCTGTCTCAAAGTAGTTAAAATAAAAAGGGCTGGAGATATACAGCTCAGTGACAGAGTGCTTGGCTAGCGTGCACAAGGTCACAGGTTTAGTCCCTAGTACCACATACATGTACACAAAGCAAACGTATGAAAAATGCCTACAGTTACTAGTCTAGAAACAACCCAGTAGGAGGAAAGCAAATGCGTAAAGGGGGTTAAGTGATATTCCCACGTGTGCAGAGCATGAGTTCAGATACAACTGACTGTAAGAAAGAGGCTGAGACTCTTCTCACCTCCGGGTCTTTATTCCACTGGACAACATACTCCCAGCAGCAATGTGCATGTAGTACGTCAAGCTCAAGGCTACAAGGGAACTGTTCATAGGCTAGATGCAGCAGGTCTGAAAGGCAGAAGAGATGGTTAGGCTATTCTTTCCCTGAGGAAAACTCAGCCATAGCTCTTCACTCTGGGTTTCACAATTCTCATTATTTGTATGTCACCTGGTGTGGCTCCTGAGTCTGTCTCCACCTCTGATATGTCAGGAAAACTTCTGGCAATACCTTCTTTGGGTTCATCTGGATTTTCTACATCTTTTTCTTTATTAGCCAGTTTTAACAGTTCAGGGCTGAGGTCCTGTTTAAATATCCACTTGGCTACACTGTCTGCAATGCCACCTACAGGACAGAGAAAAGGAAATGAACACTGGTAAAGCATGAGCAGCAAGGTTTGCTAATGGAGCCAATACAGCTCATGGTGGACATTTCCTGAGGAAGAAATCTGTGTACCACATTCACTGTCGAGCTTGAAGAGAAAGCCATGGGATTTACCACAGTGTCACTATTTACCACACCACTCAAGTAGACCAGGCAAGTGAGAGAGACATCTGCTTTGTCAGGACTGGCCAGTACCATGATTACCAATGTAGGAACCACCACTCCAGGTTTAGGCAGTTCTGGAGATCGAACCAGGGGTTCATGCATGTTAAGCAATCACTCTATCAACTGAGCTATACCTCTAGCCCTGCATTTTTTTTTTTTTTTTTTTTTTTTGCGGGGGGTGTTTCAAGGTAGGGTCTTGCTCTAGCCCAGGCTGACCTGGAATTCACTATGTGGTCTCAGGGTGGCCTTGAACTCACGGTGATTCTCCTACCTCTGCCTCCCGGGTGCTGGGATGAAAGGCATGCACCACCCTGCCCGATTCCCTGCATTACTTTTAATAGACAACAAACTTACCTAAGTGAACTCTTTATGGGTAAAATCTAGCCATAATTTATCAGGAACACAAAACTATCCCTTGTTTTTCTCATCAGTAGGGTACAACAAAATTTTAAGTTCAAGCTAAAAATGCTCAAGAAGTATGATGAATCCTGTTTATTATACACAGCAAATTATACATTAAAAATAATGTACACAACTTTAATTTGAGCAACTGGGAGGCAAGGCAGGAGGATTGCCATAAGTTCGAGGCCACCCTGAGACTACATAGTGAATTCCAGGTCAGCCTGAGCTGCAGTGAAGCCCTACCTCAAAAATAACAAAACAAAACAAAACAAAAAAACATGTACAAAACCTCTTCTCTCTCACTCTCTGTGTGTGTGTGTGTGTGTAGGGAAGTGAAGTCACGCTATATTGCTCAGGCAGGTCTAGAACTTGTTGGCTTAAGCAGTCCTCTCCCACCAGCTTCCCGAGTAGCTGGGACTCATACACATGTGCCACCATGCCCAGCTTCCCTCCTGACTTACCAAACCAAAACATTTTCCACAAAAAGAACACTACACAGAACAGTCACAAGCATCAGAGAGACAAAGAGGAGAGGCACTGGGTCCGGGCTGCCTGTCTAACTGTCAGGTTTCACTTCTAAATCCTTCAGAGCTCTCACTGCAGAATGAAGCCCCTGGTCTTATTTCACAGGGTAACAGTAAAGCAGGGTCCCTAAACTTCCACTAGGTGCAACACGGCATCTACTGAGTTTGCAATTTAAAAATTACCAAAAGTCTTATAAAAAAATGAGAAAGCAAGTTAATTAAATAAAAAGTTATAAAATATTTGGCTATTTATACATCTAGGACTATCATCATTCAATGGTATCAAGTGCCTAATGGAGCACTTTGGTCAGAATGAGCACCCAGAGGTAATTTAAAAGCAAGGCGCTTACACCCTTGCAAAGTGTCAGCACAGGAGCCTCAACAGTTGTAAGACAGCAGAAAGCCACATGAGAAAAGAGAACCCTGACGGCACACTCTACTTACACGCTGAAGCCACAGCAGTGTCCATTCTCCACATAGCACCTGCTGCTCTCACAGAAGGGGAGAGTAGAAGTGTGGTGAGCGAGGCTGGGGAGAGTGTGGGGCAGCAGAGGGATGGTGCCAGGTACCATGGTGCAATTGGATAGAAGAAATAACATACTGTTCTACAGCACAGTAGGAAACTATGGTTGACAGCAATTAACTGCATATTTCAAAACAGCTAGCAGGGAGGACTTTCAATGTTCTCAATGCAAAGTGATAAATATCTGAGGTTGTGGGTATGTATATTAAAATGTCACAATTTATACCATAAGTACATATGATTATTATGTGCAATTAAACATAAAACATATGTTTTACTTGGGGGTGGTAGTGCACACCTTTAATCCCAGCACTGGGAAGATGAGGTAGGAGGATTGCTGTGAGTTTGAGGCAGCCTGGGACTACACAGTGAATTCCAGGTCAGCCTGGGCCAGAGCGAGGCCCTACCTAGAAAAACCGAAACAAACCAACAAAAAAATTTATAAATGTTTTAAAAAAATTAAACATACAAAAAAAATGGACGAAGAGAAGAAGTTAGTTCTGTAGAAATCAGGAAGAGGAGAAAGTCCTGATGATGGTTTCTTGAGGGAGGGACTACTTGGCTGGACTTTGGAAGTAAAATTCAGATGTTTACTAAGTGGGTGATGGGAAAATGGAAGAGGGTGAGCTCAGATCCAAAAGTCTGAAGACCAACAGATACTTCATGTGGCAAAATTCAGGAGTTATTTAAAAATAAAACAGGACAAACCTCACAATGCCAAAGTATAGATGCAAAGCTTAGGCGCAGGGGTGCATACCCATAGTCTCAGCACTTGGGAGGCTGAGGTAGGAGGGTCCTGAGTTCAAGGCTAGCCTTGGCTACAAAGCCACACCATATATGGAAAAAAACAAGATAAACAAATATACATGCAAAATAATATATATGTAAAAGACCAAAGGAACCTCAGCTAACCTTTTCCTCCTTCTAACAATTTCTTGACAGAGAGCCTGGGCAGAGGCTCTGCCTGCAGCGATGAGACTCTGGAAGCTCCAGCATTGCTCTTGTTGTGAAGCAAAGTCTGAAGAATGAGGCAGTCCTCCAGCTGCTTCAGCAGGAGTCTCCAGTGCTCAGTGTCCAGAGAAAGGGCCTCCCAGGAATCAGTGAGGGCTTCGGCATCAGCACCTACAGCTGTCTGGGAAAGCTAAGAGAAAATGTTCCAGTGATATGCTGGGGGTAAAAAAAAAGCCCCTCCCCCCCCTTTGGTCATGTTGAGGATTGAAATCAGGCCCTCCAATATGCTGCTTGGCAAGGGCTCCACTCCTGAGCTACACCCCAGTGCCAGAGCAAAGAACTTAAATGCATGCTACTTTAAATGAGCTTTAAACCAAAAGGCAGATCAACAGTGTGAACTGAATACCCCTGCCCTGTCCTCTCTCCTTCCTATGAACTGAATACCCCTGCCCTGTCGTCTCTCCTTCGTGTGAACTGAATACCCCTGCCCTGTCCTCTCTCCTTCATGTGAACTGAATACCCCTGCCCTGTACTCTCTCCATTGTGTGAACTGAATACCCCTGCCCTGTCCTCTCTGCATCGTGTGCACTGAATACCCCTGCCCTGTCCTCTCTCCTTCATGTGAACTGAATACCCCTGCCCTGTCCTCTCTCCTTAGTGTGAACTGAATACCCCTGCCCTGTCCTCTCTCCTTAGTGTGAACTGAATACCCCTGCCCTGTCCTCTCTCCATTGTGTGAACGTAACATACCTGCACTGTGCTCTCTCCATCAATGGGAGCATTTTCTGATGCCCCTGTTAAATTTAGCTCATAAACACCAGACTCGCAATGTTCAATGAGTTACCACAGACCTACTCAGGGAACTCTCCAAATCAATTTAACTTTCCTCTAGAAAAAAATATTTTGTCCACCAGGAAATGATAAAATTTGATTTTTTTTTCTTCTTGAGTCCTCAAAAGAATAGGAAAAAAAAAAACCCAAATAAAACAAAGAAATAAACAAACAAAAAACAAAAACAGAACACCAGAGGTGTGCAGGAAACTGCGATATATATATATATACATATATATATATGTACGTATATACATACACAATATATATACATATACACATACACGTTGCTAGTGTTACGGGAGGTAGAGGAACGGATCATTATAGAACTTCAGAACTGGAATTCACCTGAGAGGGACACAGTCTAACTCTGACCGCTCAGATGAGAAAGCTCTCGCTAGGAGGCTCCCGTGAGGCACTCAGCACGGACCACCAGCTACTTCACATCCTTACATCTTTCCCATTCTAGATGCCCCGGCTCCCTGGAGACAATGTGCTCCAGGAAAGGAAAAGCATTTCCTCAACCAAATGGATTGGCACAGGGCACAGCTGCACCTCTGCTCACTTACCCTCTTCTCTGTTATACTGTTAGATATCTGTGCAGCAATGGAATGCCCTACGTGTGCAGACAGCAGAGCAGCTCCACTGTTCTCCGACTGAACACAGGCCATACGCATCTGCTGCCACCACGGGGACACAGACTGGGAGTCCCAGGTGTCATCAATGGCTACTGCAGAAAGAGGGAGAAACAAAGGTTCTGTCTTAAGGATTGCGTGGGGGGTGGGGAGAGAATTAATCATTTATGTGGAAAACTAAATCCTAAAAAGCTGTGCCTGTACATTTCTGAATACACTAGAAAATTAGTCTTGCAATGTATTTTATTATGAATATTTGCATTCTATTTATTTATACTGTTAGTCATGTTGTTTCTGAATAGTAAATTCTTGTTTGGAATGTGTCATCATTACTGAAAAACACTACTGAATATTTTAACACAATAGATTATCACTGTAATAAATACCAAAATCAGCAAAGCCCTACTTCCACCACAGACCACTTTCACATCCTATATCTGATGACATGAACCATCTGACTTCATAAATGAAAGCATACTGTGTATGTTTGTAACACATGGAAGCATCTCTAGAGCGAAATGTTCTGCAGAGCGCGGATGGACCCAAGCGTTCTACCACAGAGCCCCAGTGACGTGTGTTATATACTCTAGTCTCCTTGTGGTAAGAGAAACAAACCTTTCTTTCTGTAGCATTTCACACAGGACATTGTTTCTGAGAGCAATCCTGGGATGCCTACCTTTCATCTTGCTCAGAAGGGACAGCATGGTATGAAGGCAGCAAACAGACCGTGGTTTATCTAAAATATCTTTCTCCTTTGAAAGCCAAACACTCAGAAGCAGAGACTGAAATAAAAATTTAAATATTTTTTAATCTAAAAAAATATTTAACATGGGCAAAATTTCACATTTTCCTAGAGAGCACATGTATAGCCATGGATGAAGTGGCAGGTTGCTTGTTGTATATGCAATATAGGTCAGACTGAGGTACTCTATCCACCCAAGAGATTTGAACTATCTGCTCAGTACCTAAATCTTTGCAAGTCTATGTCTTCTTTTTATTTTATTTTATTTTTATTTATTTATTTGAGAGTAACAGAGAGAGAAAAGAGGAAGATAGGACGGAGAGAATGGGTGCGCCAGGGCCTCCAGCCACTGCAAAGGAACTCCAGACTTGTGCGCCCCCTTGTGCATCACTTACGTGGGTCCTGGGGAATCGAGCCTTGAACTGGGGTCCTTAGGCTTCACAGGCAAGCGCTTAACCGCTAAACCATCTCTCCAGCCCAAGTCTATGTCATCTTTAGGCTACACACTGCTTTCTTTTCAATCCAAACCTCTGGTAAGGAGCACGCAGCTATGAAGAACACAGCTGAGTGGATTTGTGTACATCAGTGAGGTACCTGGCTAAAAGTCCTGACAGGAGGCATAGGGAGCATGGGGCTGTGGACCTTGCCTTTGCCTTGGCCAAAGATACCAAGGGCATGGAAGAGGAAAACACGTAGATAAAAATATCTTACTCCCATTCTAAAATCCCTAACAAGTTATCAAAAGGCCATTTTAAAGAAAAGCACCTTAGTCGACATGAATGACTTTCAGGTTTTATTGTGGTATGTGTATGAATGCATGCATTTATAAGTGTATGGGTGGGTACATGTGTGGAGGTCAGAGAACAACCTTGGCGGCTGGGCCTCTCCCTCTTCCTTCTTTGAGACATAATCTCTTGTTTTGCTTTGAGAAATCCAGTTTACTGTACTGTGAATTTCCAGATTCTTCTGGCTCTGCTTCCCACTGCCATAGGTGTGGTAGGATTACATATGTATGTGCCACTTTGCTCCTGGTTTTGCCTGGGTGTTGGGGATCAAACCTGGGTCAGCTGGCTTTAAGTGTCTTTAACTGATCCATCTCCCCAGCCCTAAGTTTACACCATCTTGAAGATTTGTAAATATTGTTAACAGATAATTCTGAGATGGATGCACTTTAATGTTCTGATATCTGTGGAACACCTTGGTTGCTTGCAATACTACACTGCCTTTATGTGAGAAAGCTCTAAAATAAAAGATCAGTTTAAATGTATTCATTCAAATAATTTTCAAAAACTAAGCCAGGAAAGGAGCCGAAGAAGCATATGAAGGAATGACGCGATGCCCTGTCCAGCACCCGAACGTATTCGCCCCGACACTCAGGAGTTGTTGCTAAGTGCTCTCTGTACTCAGCTTTACACAGAGCTTTGCTTTGTTCCCTAAGATCTCTTCCAGTTCTAATAAACAACTTTACTGACGATCACAACTCACTATAAATGCATTTATACATGTTAGATTGCATGTTTATTTTAGGCCAACGGTAGAATACACTTGCTAGAATTTATAGGGCGTCATCAAAATAAAATAATTGTATTTAGGGCTGGAGACATGGCTTAGCGGTTAAGACACTTGCCTACAGGTTCGACTCCCCAGAGCCCATCTGGGCCAGATGCACAGGTGATGATGCATGTGGACAAGGTGGCGCACATGCGTCAAGTTTGTTTGTCGGGGGGGGGGGGGGGGAGAAGAAGAAAAGAAAAAAATCGTATTTAAATATTCCAAGTTTCTTTGGTCATTTTTCAAAGGCTTCTGTGTATGCTCTATGATATGCTAACAACATTTGCAAAGAAGAGTAACACCCAGCAATGAATACCTCACCAGTAACTGCTGAGGGCTGAGTCCAGCGGACTCCAGAGTGTGGCACAGGTCCTCAGTGGAGCTTTCTCCATGTAGACACTTCCAAAAGAAGAAACTGCCTAGCAAAGCAAGCAAGCATGTTAACAGCGACTCCTTCCTATCATCTTACTGAAAGGCAATCTAGAGCTTCAGAGGAGCAAAGCAACGTGAGAAGGGAAACTAGTGGCTGAGTTTTATCTGAGAGCAGAAAGGAAACTATATTCCATGTCTTACCAGCACCTCTTTAGAACTTTACTGATGCAACTTGTATAAGATGGCGGGTGTGGTAGTTTGAATAGATGGCCCCCAATATATTCAGCTTTTTATTGTTTGTAGTTTGCATCTGCAGCCACCTGGCTGGAGGCAATGTCACTGGGTAGATCTTAAGGTGTGATGGTGGGTTTCAGGTTTCAATCTAAAGATATGCAAAGTGTGCCTAGCAGGAGTTCCTGAAGTGTGCTGTGGCTTTTGGCTTTTAGGCTTGTGCTTCTTTCTCTGCTTAGTCCTGTGAAGGCAGACCCGCTTCTTCTGCCATTATGGAACTTCCCCTGGGTCTGTAAGCTTCAATATATATCCCTTCCTCCATAACTGTGCCTGGTCTGGAAGTTCATCTCAGTGAACATGAAGCTGTCTGCTACAGTGGGGTAATCCAGGATGTTTTGTTGACCAAAGCTTGCAAATTTAATTCTTGGTCAATTTTTTGTTAAATGGAATGAATCTGAATGCTTCTAGCAGCCTTTCTTCTAGAAGAGGGAGGACATATGGAGCGATGTATAGTATGCGCTTACCTAAAGCGACGTACTCTTCCTCACTTGACTTCTTTATGCTGAGCACGTCGTCCTCATAGTCTAAGTTCTCCAGGAATGTCTTCACAGGCAGCATACCATCGGCACCGTCAGAAAATCGGACCGTGGTTCTGGTGCCCTCCTGCATGTATTTCTTGAGTAACACCTGAAGCTTAAGTAGTTCCTTTTCATCAAGCCGTAGTAGCACAGCCAAGTCCTTAAAGAAACAGGAAAAATTTTGATTTTATCTATGAACCTGCCACAAATGTTAACTTCATTAAGTAACATCTGAAATTCAAGGCTATAAACAAAAAAAAGTAAAAATAAGAGCTCTTAAATTAATATGACAGCTATGATGCACTCTGGTTAAAACTTTGCTCTTGGGCTGGAGAGATGGCTCAGCAGTTAAGGTCACTTGCTTGCAAGGCCCGACAGCCTGGGCTCGATTCTGCAGTACACACATAAAGCCAGGCACACAGATGCACAGAGTAGCACATGCATCTGGAGTACACTTGCAGTGGCAAGAGGCCCTGGCATGCCCATTTCTCTCTCTCGCTGCTTGCAAATAAATAATAAATAGAAAACCTTATGGTTAATTTACATTTCATGAATAGAAATATAAGTAAACTAATCTTGAAAAAGCATATACTACAAAAGAACCATTTAAGAAAGCTTCTTGAGTGTTGTATGTATATTAAAATGCTATGATTTCAACAAATATGCATTATATAATAGAAAAAAAGTCACTAAAGATGTCAGTAACTTCTGTCACTCTGAAAAAACTGAAGAACATGGCAGTGCATGCCTTTAATCTCCACTAGAGGCTGAGGTAGGAGGATGACAGTGGGTTTGAGACTAGCCTGGACTATAGAGTGAATTGCGTCAGCATGGATTAGACTCAGACCCTGCCTCAAATCAAAAACAAAAGCAGGGACAGAGAGAAGGCTTAACAGTTAAGACATTTACCTGCAAAGCCAAAGGATTCAGGTTTGATTTCTCAAGACCCACATAAGCCAGCTGCACAAGGTGACACATATGACTTGAATTCGTCTTCAGTGGCTAGAGGCCTTGGCATGCTCATCCCCCCCCTTTCTCTCTCTTACAGATACAAAGGCCACATGTTCTCTTTAATGTGGATCTCAACATGGAATAGTTGATTTGGTTAAAGTTGCAGTAAGCACTAGTAGTACTGTTTAGGAAGCTAGAATGAGGCTTAGAGAGAGGGAAGCAGGGAAGAACCACAGGAGGGGAGAGCAGAAAGACAAGTGCAGGGATACAACACAGGGGTGGGAGAATCTGGGGGGACCTGGGGTAAGTAGGGGAGGGGAGAGAAAGACTCACAAAACTTGATGGCACAAATCAGTACCATACAAACCTAACTCTTGCTTAGCTAATTAAAAGATAAAATGTTGTTGGGCTGGAGAGATGGCTTAGTGGTTAAGGCACTTGCCTGCAAAGTCTAAGGACCCACGTAAGCCAGATGTACAAGGTGGTGCATGTGTCTGGAGTTTGTTTCCAGTGGCTAGAGGCCCTGGTGCGCCCATTCATTCTTTCTCTCTCCCTCTAATAAATAAATGAAAATAAAAATACTTTTTTAAAAATATATAATGCTCTTAAAATGAGATAGCAAGTTTGGACAGAAGAAATCTGCAGGGGTGGAGAAAGCTTAACCGTAAAGCCATAGGCTGTTGCTGAGGAATCCCAGTGTCAGAAGAGGGTTAGCAGCCCCTCCCCATTAGTGACCTGCTGAAGTCCCATGAGGCACCCAAAGCAATGTAGGCTATTGCCAAAGCCACCACAGGCTGTGGTCAAAGGACACTGAAAGATGCTGGAACTGACAGGGAAGCCAAGCCCCCTGCTGGCTAGCTCTCACAGAACTGGAAAATGGTTTGTGAGCTGCTGGGGGATAATGATCTCCAACAGTGTAAACAAGGAATGGCTCCTGCAAGCTGCAAAATCAACCAGTCACACAAGACGAACTCACCAGTGCAATAGTGGCACAAGTTAGTTATGGGGAAATCAACAGCGCTCTGATTGGATATGAATAAAGTAGACGGGAACTTGTATGTGAGCTTATATGTACTATGCCTCAAAAACAGCAAAAATCAGATTGGAATTTAAATTTTCTATCTACAAAGTTAGGCAAGGGCTAGAGAGATGGCTTAGCAGTTAAAGGCACTTGCCTGCAAAGCCTGATGCTCTGGGTTTGATTCCCTAGCACCCATGTAAAACCAGATCCACAAAGTAGTACATGCATCTGGAGTTCATTTGCAGGATAGGAAGCCCTGGTATGCCCATTCTTGCCCCACCTCTCTCAACAAACAAATAAATAAATAATGTTTAAATTAGGCATTCATCCTAGTTTAAAACTGGCTGTCTGTTTCTCAAGGATCCAACAAAATGTCTTTTTTTTTTTTTTTTTGGTTTTTCGAGGTAGGGTCTCACTCTGGCTTAGGCTGACCTGGAATTCACTATGTAGGCTCACAGCGATCCTCCTACCTCTGCCTCCCGAGTGCCGGGGTTAAAGGTGTGCACCACCACGCCTGGCTTCAAAATGCCATTTTAACTTTTAAGAAATTCTTTTAAAAAAACTTTATTTTTTATTTACTTATTTGAGAGACATAGAGAAAGAGGCACAGAGAGGGAGAGAATGGGGGCTCCAGGGCCTCCAGCCAATGAACTCCAGATGCATGCACCCCCTTGTGCATCTGGCTTACATGGGTCCTGGAGAATCAAACCAAGGTCCTTTGGCTTTGCAGGCAAACGCCTTAACCGCTGAGCCATCTCTCCCACCCCAATTCTTAAGAAATTCTTTAATGATGATGATAATAAGCAGCAGCAACAGCAATACTCCCTTTCAGACTTTCCAGTTCTTCCACCTCTACAGACCACGTGCATCTGTCATGTGGAAGTCAGTTTTTTTTTTTTTTAAAAAAAAGCTTTTTATTTTTATTTATTTTTTTACTAGAGACAGAGAGAGGGAGGGAGGGAGGAATAGAGAGAGAGAGAGAGAGAATGAATGGGCACACCAGGGTTTCCAGCCACTGCAAATGAACTCCAGATGCATGTGCTACCACGTGCATCTGGCTTACGTGGGACCTGGAGAATCAAACCTGGGTCCTTAGGTTTCACAGGCATGTACCTTAACTGCTAAGCCATCTCTCCAGCCCTGGAAGTCAGTTTTATAATTGGCTATATAATGAGCTGTCAAATGGAAATTAATTCTACACACTTACCAATCACATAGATTCAAGTTTATTTGTTTTATATTTGAGGCAAGGTCACACTATGTTTCCCAGGTTGGCCTTGAACTCATGGACTTACTTAAGTAAGTGACAGTCTCACGTCAGTCTTCCAAATAGCTGGGGCTACAGGTGCATGCCACCATGCCTAGCCATTTCACTTCACTGGGAAGACAGGGCATATGCATGAGGGTTTGCCTCTTATGAGAAAATTAAGTACCCTAGAACCTGCGAAAGGTCAAGGTGGTCCTCCCTGTAAGCATCACTTAGTCAAGTTGAGCCTTCCTGATGCTTAGGGTGACTTTACACCATTGCTGATGTAGATAGAAAAAACCCTGAATACTCAGTGTCATCATTTACAATGGCAATCACAGAACATCATGACAAATGTCATTATTAAAATACTACACAAAGTCCAACTCTAATCTTACAGAGAAAAAGAGATAGCACAATGTGTAGACTGTTTCCATTACAAATAGAAAGTATTCTCAGCCGGGAGTGGTGGTGCTCGCCTTTAATCCTAGCACTCGGGAGGCAGAAGGAAGAGGATTGTCATGAGTTCGAGGCTATCCTGAATTCCGGGTCAGCTTGGGCTACAGAGTGAGACCCTACCTCGAAAAACCAAAAAAAAAAAAAAGTATTCTCTAACTTTTCAGTTAAAAGTATTTAAAATTAAAGTCAGGAGACAAGGATGTGGCTCAGTTAGGAGAGAATTTGTTTAGCATGCATATAGCCCAGGGTTCAATCCCTAACACTGCATAAACCAGGAGTGGTGATACATGCTGGTAATTCCAGTACTACGGAGGTGGAGTCAGGAGGCTCAGATGTTCGAGGTCATCTTCTGCTACTCAGCAAGTTCAAGACTAGCTTGAGCTACATAAGACCATGCCTCAAAAAAAATTAAGTAAGTCAAAGATTTCTACTTTAAACATCAATTAGGTTTCAAATATACAAGATGATTTTTTATTTTATTTTTATTTATTTATTTGAGAGAGAGCGAGAGGGTAAGTGAGTATGGGCGTGCCAGGGCCTCCAGCCACTGCAAATGAACTCCAGATGCATGCGCCCCCTTGTGCATCTGGCTTACATGGGTCCTGGGGAATTGAACCTGGGTCCTTTGGCTTTGCAGGCAAGTGCCTTAACCGCTAAGCCATCCCTCCAGCCCCCCACCCCCCGATGATTTTTTGATGCTTTTTTTGCTTGATTTTTGTTTGTTTCTTTGTTTAACAGTTATTTTGTTGTTGTTATGTTTTTTGTTCTTTTCTTTTTGTTTTTTTTTTGTTTTTTTGTTTCTTTGAGAGTCTCACTCTAGCTCAGGTTGACCTACAATTCACTATGGAGTCTCAGGGTGTCCACGAACTCACGGCGATCCTCCTACCACGGCCTCCCCAGTGTTGGGATTAAAGGTATGCACCACTGTGCAGGCTTCCAGAGGATTATTTTTTTGACAGGTATTTATCAGTAACTTGACATTAAAATCATTTAAGAACCCTCCTTCAAATAAGCAGAGAAAAGTGGCATCAAGGCAGTGGAACACAGTAACCAGAGAGAAAGAGATTCGGAGAAAATCTGCATGCATTTATCAGAAGTACTACTTCTAAAAATGTAACATACTAGAAGTGACTGTCACTCCTTTGTCTTACAGAATAAAAACAGAGTATTTATTGTATTTATCACTTTACTAAAAATATTTTAGAATGCATTTCATTATGTAGTACACAAAAGAGCGAGTGAAGCTGGTTTACTAACTATCGGGAGCCCTCCTCTATCCCTCGTCCACTCGGCTTCTTGAGATGGAGTCCCTCACTGAACTTGGAGGTGCCATTTTCAGCCAGTTTGGCTTATCAGGATGCTCCAGCAATTCTCTAAGCTCCACTATTCACAATACTGGAGTTACAGCTGTGCATGGCCAAGGCTATATGTTTACATGAGTGCTAGGGAATCAAACTCGGGGCAGTCAGGCCCTCACACCTGCACAGCAAGCACTCTTCCCCTAGAGCCATCTCTCCAGCCCCAAACTTAATATTCTTGTAAAGTAATATGAATTTAGTAGCAAGGTAGCCTAGGGGAAATGTACCTTTTAAACTTTAAAAATTTTACATTTTTATACTTGTTTATTCAAAAATTTTTCTTTCTTTTTTTTGTTGTTATTGTTTGTTTTTTGAGGTAGGGCCTCACTCTAGCCCAGAATGATCTAGAATTCACTATGGAGTCTCAGGGTGACCTCAAACTCATGGCGAGCCTCCTACATCTGCCTCCCAAGTTCTGGAACTAAAGGTATGCGCCACCACATCCGGCTTACTCAAAAATTTTTTAAATTAAAAAAATAATCAAGTTATTGTTCATATTTCAAAAGTTGTGGTTACTCACATTATCAGAGAATGGTGTGTCTGGATGATATCCAAGGGAATTTAATTTACAGACAGATTCATAAAGATGTAGTAATTTCAGTTTATTGGCACAAAATTGTAGCAATGCTTCATCAACAGACTCAAGCTCTAAAAGGCAGAGAGAAAACAAGAGAGATTTAAAAGACTCATTAAATCTTTTAATTACAAAATTCCTTAATGGATCAAATACTAACATCCTTAAGCTATACAGAGTTCGAAAGCAAAGATAATTTCCCATTACAGTAAAAGTTTAAGTGAAACAACCTTGTCTGATACTGTGGGGCAGGGTGAGGAGAAGAGAGCAGAAAGAGCAAAAGAGAATTCATAATACTTAAGGACATGATCTGGAAGCATCTCTTCAAATGATTCCTGTCACCCTGACGACCTGCTGTCTATCATGCTCACACTCTGAGCACACACAAGCATTAATTAAGCTCACCAGCTTGGCTGGGCAGAATATGAAGTTCCAACCCAGTTTCAAATGTAATTCGTTAAAGACAAATTTTAAACAGTAAATATGGATCTGAAATCTCAGGACTAAAAACCTAATTATATATTCATGAGAGAAAAGAATGAGACAATGCAGATGTTATACACTAACAGAATTTTAATTCAAAGAATAAATATTTTTGATTACTACCCTGGTTATTGCTTAACATTAGTGGGGTTCATGCAAAAATATTTCCAGTAAGAAATTAATCCTGCAATCAATATATTCAAGACTGCTCAAATGATGATAAGTGCACATATTAAACAGAAAAAATAATGATTTCTAGACACTAAAGGTATAGAATATGTTTTCCAATTATATCTAATTTTTACATTAATGTAAAGTGATTACATCATAAGTTCTATAGTGTGATTATTAACTTGAAGGAAATCATAACAAATTCTCTTACCTTGACTTTTTAAAGTATCCATTAAAGTCTGAGTGACATTTCTAAGGCAGGAAAATGGTAAACGTTCACTTGCCAAAACACTTTCCAAAGCCTAGAAGAGAAAGAGTAGTTCTGATGACTAGGAGGCAACGACCTGTTTAGTTTACATGCTCCATATGTCTTTACTATCCCCAACTGTGAAAGGAAACTTCATATTTAAGATGCTTTGAGATACAATCTGAGAGTGTAATGTAAGTAATGTGTAATCAAGTTTACAGCCCAAGAAATCTGGCAGGATGACAAAAAGCCCAGTCTAAGCATGAAACAACTATAAAACAACTGTCAATCCAGAGAATGACCAAAGCAAACTAAAAAGAGACAAGCTATTCACCCTTAAGGGTTCGATTAAGTCCCACCTCAGAGGTTACTGCCATGACAGTAAAAGCTGATTAACTTCATTATCATCAGTTCATGTGTATATGGCAGGCTGACTCTACAGGCTATGCTAGCTAGATACGCCCTGCCCCACTCACCTCTCACCACCCCCGATCCCGCAGATATTTAACCGTACTCATTCGCTGGTTCAACTGTCTCCTCATGCCTCCTGTAACACCCAGCAGAGAGCCTCAAGGATGAGGCACACGTGCCTCCTTTCATATGGACACATTCAACTGTCTTAGTAACTGATGAGACTAAAGAGCTGAGAAAGTAGACTAAGAATGTGCACAGGATAATTTTATAACAAATTAACTTTTGTTTGAGGGAGCAAACTGGGCTTAGAGGATGGCTCATGAAAGTGTCAGGCTTATGGTGAGGATATAAAGAAAGTGACTACAAAAAGCAAGAACCTGGGACTGTGCAACCCATGCCTGTCCTGCCTCAGGGTGCTTTCAGGTTACTGTCCCTGAATGTGAAATTTCTGGGTTGGAGAGATGGACGAGCAGTTAAGGTGTTTGCCTGTGAAGCCTAAGGACCCAAGTTCAATTCCCCAGTACCCACATAAGCCAGATGCACAAGGTGGTGCACGCACCTGGAGTTCGTTTGCAGTGGCTGGAGGCCCTGGCATGCCCACTCTGTCTCTCTATCTGCCTCTTTCTCTCTCTTGAAAATAAATAAATAAACTAAAAAAATAAAAATAAAAACTATGAAAAGGAGACTTTAGCTTGCCATGTTTGGAAGGAAATGGGGGAAAAAAAGATTTTTATCAAGATGTGTAACAGTCTCTTGGTGGGAAATGTTATACATACTTACTTGTCTCTTGGTTGCAGGATACTTAATATCAAGAATTAACTCCTTTATTTCTGTTTCAAACGAATCTATAATGAGAAAATCAAAGCAGAATTTTCACTTTTACTACAGTGAAATGCTTCTTTGAAAGTGGACATCTTTGTACTCTATGTCTAAGAGATCTGGGGCTTTCCTCACATTATGTTTTATTGAAGAATTTTAATATCCCTTCAAGGCACACTTCATGCTCACAGAGCACATCCTTACAAAGCATGGGAAATGATGAGTAGCTCACTCACCGTGGAAAGGAGACACAGCACACCAGAGCAACTAAGCTCTTTGCTCCACTCACAATACTATTAATTTTTAAAAACATATTGTACTCTCTTAGCCCCCTCTCCTGTTCCTGTTTCCCTGGGGCCCTCCTTTGTGGGGTTGTGGGATTTACTGTGGGGTCATGAAGGCCTGTCAGTCCCAATGGGATAGTGGGGGATCATGCCTCAGGGGACTCCCTCACACTCTGTGGCTTTTACAATCTTTCTGCCACCTCTTCCGCAATGTTCTCTGAATCATGGCAGGCCTGCTGGCAGTCTGACTTAGTGCTGAGCTCTTTGTAGTCACTGGATTACAATGCCATTAATTTAAAAAGGGCAAAACAGTAAGCATTGTTCAGCTTTTATTAAATGACACCTACCAAGATTAGGAGATCTTGTTTTCAACAAGGTTGTAAGCTTCTTCACTAAGTGCATGTCCTTGGCTCTTTCACTCTTCTTATCACTAAAATAATAAACATACATTCTTGCAGAATATGAACTTATATTCTTTCTAATCATAATACAACCCTACTTTTTTTATTTATGTGCTTCCTATTTAACTTCAAAGGCATTACCCAATGATAAACCATCAAACACTGCTATAAAACAAAGCACAAATGGCTAAGGGACTAGGAGAAGCAAGCACAGGAAGATACTCAACAGCCGTCCAGAAAAGCTTACCTTAGAGCTAAGTGGAAAGGAACATTCACCGTTTTCACACTTGCAGACACCGGGTCAACAAGGCAGATCTGGTAAGTCTGAGGCTGCCAGTTCTGACTCGTAACATTATTTAACCCCATTATTTTATAGCCAGGATACAGTAGCCTAAGGTAAGAATATTACAAAGTGGAGAAATTCCAAAAGATGCTTCCAAAATTCCAAAGTAGCCACATTATCATCAACTCAAGGACATTTAAAAAGGCAAGTAAGTACTGATGCCAAAAACATATGCAAAGCTGAACTAACCCACTCAACTGGTGGAGTTCAACCTTCTTAAGGGTTCTAGAAAACTAAAGGAACACAGTCAAGACCTACATGTCAATGGCAAACAATGTGTTTGTCTCACTTATCACCCACCACAAGCAAAATGTGAAGGAACCTTTCCTTCTGGGTCTTCGCAGTGCATAAAGGACATGGCTGCACCCAGTTCACTGTAATTCAACAGCATATATGGGAGCTTCAGCAGTATTTCTTTGTGAGGTAACGCTCAACCCTTGGTCATACAGCAGGCGCTCGCAGGAAAACCCTGCAGAGTACGGCAGCCCTCAAGCACTTGCAATCTAGAGAACAGCTCCAACAGGAGTTTTAGGAAAAGCATTCCCGTGCAATGCCGGAACTGCACCTCACCTGCAGTGCTTACCCACGTTGAAAGCGCCCACTCGAGGTCCCTGCTGTGTGCTCCACACTTCCAAAATTCCCCTTCTTGGGGCATAGATCACAAGAAACTGAGCTACTCGACTGGGACCCTGAGTGTTTCCAAAGGGGGAGACATCCGCCTTCTCTGGGACTCGCTCATGGAGGTCTTCTACGACTTGAATCCACCCAGTCTGTGCATCTCGGTACCCTTGGAGACACGGGAAGAGAACAGAGGATGGATTAAGCTGGGCTCAGTAGTAACCACTTCTGAATATTTAGAGGGAAGGGAAGGCATCAAGACAAGCTATGGAAGTATATTATCTTCTTAGGAAATCTCTGAAATAGAAAATATAATAATCTGCCACTGAGACATCAAATTTTCATGCCTTACCATCTATAGATCTATACTAGCTTCAGACGATTTTATTCTTTGAAAAGAAATTACAGGCTTCATTAAAGCCTCCTGAGCCTGTTTCCATTGCCCCCCCCCCTCCTTTTTTTGTTTTTTCGAGGTAGGGTCTCACTCTGGCCCAGGCTGACTTGGAATTCAGTATGTAGTCTCAGGGTGGCCTCGAACTCATGGCGATCCTCCTACCTCTGCCTCCCCAGTGCTGGGATTAAAGGCATGTGTCACCACACCCAGCTTTCCTTTCCCTTCTTTGACAGTCTTCCCTTTAAAAAATAACTGGGGAGACGACTAGGTTAGGATTCCAAGTTAAAGCACAGCTGATTTCCTGTCGTCCAGGCTCCTCGTGGTGTAGACCAGGAAGAGCACAATGACAGGTGACACGGGGAAGATGCTGCACGTAAGAGGAGCGCGGCGCACAACTGAAAGGACGAGTGACTGCAGCAGGCCAGAAAAATGGCCGGCCAGGCCAACGACGCAGTGGCCATGGGCTCTCACCTCAGCTGGGGCAGCTGCATGGCCTTGGGCCAGCTGGACATGTCCTGCTGAGGACACAGCTTTGATACTGTTCCAGAAGACAATGACATTCCTCCTGACAATTTTATGGCACTTAAACATGTGGAGGTCAAATGCCTCTGCCTGTCACTCTAAGAGTTCTCTGACAAGAAGGTGAGAGCGGCCGCAGTCACCATCCATTCGTCCTCACTGTTCAGTTCGGACAAGGCAGCACTGTCATTGTGGTGGGGCACGCCTTTAATCCCATGTACACCTATCTAAATGAGTCTACGTAATGCACTCTCCTTTGGTCTAAGAGACTTGACTTTCATCAAGTTGAGAAGTCATTCTATTAGGGGTATTTTCCACTCTCCTTTGAGTAAGGTGTGGTCATATTAGTTTCTACCTACTCCATTTTGGATAAAAAGATGGGAGGGACTTCAGGGATTACCTTCAATGTGGACTGATTTGATTGGTAGGAGTGTCCTTCCTCCCTTTTTCCTTCTCAGAATGCAAGGGACTGACTATGAGAAGCGTGAGTGGGGAAGTGTCAAAGGAGATTGGATGACTGAGGGAACCACGGTAACACCAAATCAGTCCTGTACTTGGATCTGTTACTAGCAGCTGAATGAAAGTAGCTGACATAGTTACTGGTAAGTAAGGCCATGAACTAAGCACACGGAGATAACTAAGTCAAATCTTCAGCTAGTTCTCTCTCTTACACCTGAAAGACTTACATTGTACATTTGGGGACAACATCTGGCTCAGGAGTGGTCTTATGATGGGGAGTGAACAGACCAAGGGCTAGTGTGGTAGTTTGAATGTGAATTTGTGTCCCCGACAGACTCAGGTGTTTTATTAAACTTGTAACTTGGATCTCCAACTCCCTGGCGGGAGGAGGTGTTACTGGGGTGGATCTGACCGCAGCCCAAAGGTGTGCAGACAGTCTGAGAGCTGGGGATTCTGATGTTTGCTGGCTCATTTCTCTCTCTCTCTGCTTCAGTTTAAGAATGAACAGAACTTCTCCTAGACCTGCAAGCTTGCAATAAATCCCTTCCTCCCATAAAACTGTTTGGTTGGATGTTAGTCCCAGCATCATGGAACTGTCTACAACAGCAAGAAACCAAGTTCATAAACTGACAATGACAGTCAGAAATAGAAGTAGGTATACAAACAGAGCTAAATGTGCCTATGATGAGCTGGAAGTACAGGTCAGTGGTAACATGCACAGGGCCCTGTGTTCTATCTCAAGAACTGCCAAAAAAGAAAATACCTTAAATAATTTATCAACTAACTACTGAATGAAGTGTTGTTGACCTAAATTCATGTTAAAAGAGAAAACATAAAGGAGTAAATATTGTTATTAACCAGAGGCTGAGGGATAAAAATAAATCAACTTTTCCCCGGCATTTTTGTAAGGAAATACCTTTCCACATGCGTATTGCAATTCCTCTAGCCACGTCTAATAAGATTACTCTGCCAAAATCATCTGTCACTGCTGCTAGTGTGTTACATGGAGACAGACAAATGCTTTCCCCACGGCGTCTAGAATCTGGAAGTCCAAATCTGTTATTTAAAACAAAACAAAACAAAGTCTCAAATCACATTCAAATCTAGAAACTTAAAGGCATAAATAAAATAGTGTGCATTTAAATGAAGGAATATAACCCTTACCGGGATCAGTCGTCTATAAATTAGTCATACCTGACATTTGCTGCATAAAGAAAGCAGCACTGTCCTAGGTGTGATTTCTGTACAGACATCCACAACCCTGTATCTTCAGAGTATGAGTAATTTCTGTCTACACATCCACAACCCTATATCTTCAGAGAGTATGAGGTATGATTTCTGTACAGACATCCACAACCCTATATCTTTACAGAGTATGAGGTGCAACTTTATTTTTGTTTAAGAGGGATGTCATAGAAAATAATACCATCACAAACAACCAAACTTTAGATGTTTTGTTCCCAACCTATTAAGTTCTTCCTAATCTGTTCTCTTCTTGCTAGATAGCCCATCTGCTGAGAGCAACTGGGTGATAATTAGCCTTGACTGTCACCTTTACTGGACTGAGACATGCCTAGGACATTAGTGTTTTACACTTCTGGGGTTGTCCCTAGTAGTGCTTACAAAGATGATTAGATCATGAGACACTGGCCTAATGAATGTATTGATCCCGTGATGGATTCATAGTTGATGGCATTTCTTGAGGGTGGTGAAAAGCTGGAGGGGTTAGTTGGTAGAAGCAGGTCACTGCTGGTATGTCCTGGCCCGTCTGTATGTCTGCCTTTATGCAGACCTCTACCTCCTCTACCACACTCTCACTGCTATGATGTTTTGCCTAAGTATATGGGGGCCAAGTGACTAAATCCTCTTGAAATTGTGAGTCAAAATAAAATTTTCCTCTTTTGTTTCTATCAAGTATTTTGGCCCGATACAAAAGTAACTAGCACACTGCCTGAAGCAAGAAGTTTTCTTTCTCTAGAGTTATTGCCAAAATGCTATTAGCCCTACAGCCAACCCTATTAGACCTATCAGTGATGTGAAAATAGAGAGTCAGTGAAAATGGAACAAGGGAGCTCACTCTGTACCCGCGACACAGAAGGCCATTTGGCTAACTGCTCTGTTGCTTAGTGAGTGCAGAAAACGTGTCACAACATGACATTTTAGAGTAAGATGAAAGGCTGGAGGTAACAGTACAGGGTGCAGGGCTTGCCAAGCATGCCCCAGGTCTACTACACTGAGGGGAAAAAGACATTTTTTAACCTGTTTGGATAGTAATAAATGTAAATACAGGTTTGGTTATATAGAACATTATCTCAATAAAACTATTTTTAAAGTATCTTGATCTTCAAGCAGATAGAGAGGGAGAAGGGGAAAGAGAGAAAGAAAATAAATATGGGTGCATCAGGGCTTCCAGCAGTGGCAAACAAACTCCAGATGCATGCCCCACTTTCTGCATCTGGCTTTATATGGGCACTATGGAGTCAAACCTGGGATGTTCGGCCTTGCAGGCAAGCACCTTAACCATTGAGCAATCTCTCCAGCCTCAATAAAAGCTAATTTTGTTGTGTTGAAGTAATCTGTGACGTCATGTCTAGTTGTATTTGTGAAACTGGGTGCCCCCATGTTAAGAGTGTGTATTTATTTAGAATTATATTATCATGTTAATGGATTATTCCTTTAGTCAGTATGAAGTGATCTTTATCTTGTCTGACCAGTTTTGATTTAAGTCTATTTTGTCAGATATTGGAATAGTGATGCCTGCTTTTTTCCTGGTTACATTTCCCTAAAATGCACTTTTTGTCATTTAACTTTAAGGCAGTGTCATTCATTGATTGTGAGGTAAGTTTCTTAGAGATAGCAAAAAGATAAATCCTGTTTCTAATTCAATCTGAGTCTGTGTCTTTTGATTGGGGAATGGAGACCATTAATACTCAGTTACTATTGAAAAGCGCATATGAAATCTCGCCATCTTTATGATTTTTGTTGTGTTTGATGCATTCCTGGCTTCCATTTGGTTAACAACTGTTCTGGTATTATTTTTCCTTCAGCCTTCTAAATGTGTTTAATGCCAAGCATAGTGGTGCAGCCTTTAATCTCAGCACACCAAAGGCAGAGGTAGGAGGATCACCTTTAAGTTCTAAATGTGTTTATCCTTGTCTTTACTTCAAAGTATTACTTCCAGCATCTTCTATAGTGCTGGCTTAGTCACAAATTCCTTTAGCTTGATTCTTCCTAGAAAGGTTTACGTTCCTCTTCAATTATGACAGATCACTTGATGTATACAGTAGTCTGGGCTGACAGCTGTGTTCTTTCAAAACTTACAAGCCTTCTGGCTGGCTTTTAGAGTTTCCACTGAGAAATGGCTGTTATTCTGATAGGCCTGCCTTCACTTGTGACTTGATGTTTTTGTCTTGTGGCTTTTAGTATCTTTCTTTGTTTGTTGAGGCAAGGCTTCACTCTAACTCAGGGTTACCTAGAACTTGCTCTGTATGCCCAGGCTAGTCTCCTAGACGGACTTCTCTTTCCTTATCAATAGTTAGTTGCCATCTTTAAGTGAGGAACATCTTTACTCATAGATACACTCCTAAAGTCAACAAGGAAGAAAGCACAAGCCAGTATTCACAAGAGTGCTGGACTCCTGCCAATGTTCTACCAGGATAAAGAATCCTACCCTAGCCTTCCAGACACAAAGTGGTCATGGCATCCATGACCTCACAGTGGTTGACACTACCTACACAAGACCTGCATAATAAGGGACAAAAACAGCAACATCAAAATGGCAGAGAGACTAGTTGGAAAGACGAAGGGATTCAGTGGAGGGAGGAATTCAGGAAGGAGGAAAGAGAGGATGGTGGGAGGAGATTATGATCATGGTATACTGTCTAAATGTACAGAAGCTGTCAATTAAAAGTTTAAAAAAACGGGGGGGGGGGGAATCCCAACCTAATGACTGCCAGAGGCTCCGAAGAGCCACGGAATCAGAAAGTCCCACAGGCGCACTGGAAGAGCGCAGTGCAACAACACTTCTAACAGCAGGGCAGCACGGCTGACTTGCCTTACGGCTAACGGGGTGGCCGGCTCCATCTTGGGCTTCTGCTTCTGGACAGCTTCTTCTTCATGCCTGCTTTTCCAACCAAGCCAGCCACTGAAGAGGAGAGAAATGCAGAACAGAACTAGTTTCAAAGGCCTTAAAGTACAGACTATCAAGGTATATGCTAATCTCAAACTAGATACAAATTAGATAATTTTTACGTGTTAGTTACCTGGCGGCACTGAATAGAGCAGAAGTGAGTTTACTAGCCACTGCCAGTGCAACGTGAGATAACAAGGGCTGTGTGCTTCCCTGTAAGACAGGACGCGTGAAAGAGAAACTGAGGCGCTCTGAAAGAGATGAGCTGTTTTCTAAATAGATGTGCCTGAAAATACTTGGGAAAGGTACAGCACCTGCACTAGCCACCCAGCTTCTCTCAGATGGCATTCACTTTATGGTTTAATAGCATAAGCACTAGTAGTCTAAGTGTTTCTGTCAAGTAATTAACCCACTACCTGAAGCAGGAACTCACTTCTCCTAAAGAATTATGCTACAGTGTTTTTGGCCTATAACCAACCTTTAGGATTTCTCTCTTACTATAATTTAATTAAAATAAATGTTAAACTAGACCACGAAGATGACATTATTCTAGCTGTGCTGTTGATTTCCCGTCTATACATAACTGGCTATTTCCTCTCATCTTAAAAAATCAGTATGTACTTATTACAAAAGTAAAGACAGTTTGGACAGTTCTGAGAAGGCTGTTCAGAAATGAGAAATAAGAGCTGCCAAATACCACCTAACTTTTCTCTATTTCAGGAAGCAATCTCACCATAGCAATGAAGTATAATGGGCAGCTTGTTTTGTCTCCCAGTTCCTCACCCTGGTGGGCTGACATACTGACCACCCTAAGCCTCCGGCCACTGCCACAGTATCTAAAGAAAACATGCTGGTCAGAGAACATGGGCCTGTAGGAGATTCCATTGTTTCCCTTTGATTTTAACTATTTTTCAGTTTATCTAAAGAATTTAGAAGAAACCTACTTGTGGTTAATTTTAGCACCAATTTCAACTTAGAAATGTAAGTTGCTTAATCATTTAGAGGCTTTGTTACCAATTCTAATTTTTAGGCAAGTTAAAGCACTAAGAGTAATTTCACTCATAACCAGTGATGAAACGCGTACCTCTAGAGCATAGAAGAAGCCGGTAAACGGACCGGCGCCTACAGTGGTGAACTGACACATGGCAGGTGGACTGCTCTGAATCGCCGCATTAAACCCACCTATATTGGAGGCAGTCTTCATTTGGTCAAAAGGGCAAAGAGTCATAATTCCTAATAATACAAAAACAAACAGAACTACAATTTGAACACACTGACATGAATGCCATTTAGTCACATGTTTATTTCTATTCTACAATGCTAATGGTTTAGTTTTATTCGACAAGTCATTTTTAAAGCTACGAAGTCAACAATGGAATGTATTAATGAGTAGTAAAATTGCCACCTATATTTTCTCTAGCCTATAGAATACCACAAAAACAAAATTCAAATACTAAGTTTTTGAACAGATACAAACTCGAAAGGTACAAAAAACACACACTCCACCTAACTGCCAGGTACCAGTTCACCTCTCAGAAGCAGTAGCTGACTCAGTTCAGGGATGGCGCACACATGGCCGATACCAGATAAGCTAGTGTGTGCCTTGTTTCTTCATTCACCATCACGGACATGTGTCCTTCTTCTCAATTACTCCTAGCATATTCCCTTCTGTGGACATACCATAACTAACTCATTACAAATAAACAAGTAAGCAGTTTCCCAAGAGTGATGGAATAGCTAGCCCTAATGTATTTTCACACAACTATGTAACTCTATCTCACAGAACAGTCTCATAAACAAGTGCACGGTCAAAAAGGATCTCTCTCTCATTTTCTTTTTCTTTTTTGGGGGGAGTGGGGTGGAGTGGGGGCAGGGTCTTGTTATGTTGCCCATGCCAGCCTGAAATTTCTGTTCAAGTAATATTCTTGCTTCAGCCTTGCAAGTAGCTGGGATTATAGGCATGCCACTGCACCTGGCTTGGCATCAGCATTCTAAAAAAGTTTATTAAATATTGTCACAATGCATTCCATGTGTACTCCCATAAGAGAGAGAGAGAGAGACACAGAGTGCGAGCGAGCGCAACTGCTGTCCTGGGTTCAATTCCCCAGTACCCACATAAAGCCGGACGTAGAGTAGCTTGTGAGTCTGTGCCCCTAATGTGCTTTGGCAATGGCAGATGGAGCTGGGAGAACCTGAAGCCCACAGGCCAGCTAGCCTGACATTTGTCTGCAGTCTGGCAGCTCATCTGCAGCAGCAAGAGACCCTGTTTCAAAGAAGACCACACAGACACCTGTGCACAGTTGAGCAAAAAAGGCAAACTTCGATGGGAAGACATCAAGAATCTAATAGTGCATGTGAAGTTTGGATAGTCAAGTAGAAATGGTCAGGAATGAGCAAAAAAATGACTATGAAGGTCAAGGGAGCAGTCAGGACTAGACATTCCCAGTGGAGATACTGTGGTTTCATTTCATGTTCTTGCTTCTGATTTATGAAAAGTAGGGAGTGAAACCTAAATATACCCCATCTGGTTTTCATCCTCTTTCCCCATCACTGTCCACTTCCACTGCTCACCTCCAATCAACGGGATCTCTGAACTGTCCAGTCCAGTGACCCTTCCTCTTCCCTGAGTTCTGTGCTGGTTCACAGTAACCCACCCCCACCTTAACCTCAACTGCCTCTGGGCCTCAGACTCAAACATCTATTTGCCTACCTGATACCTCTATTTAATTTGCCCACCTTACAGCTTTCCTCCTCTTCCTCATTCTCATTTGAGGTAGGACGAATGTGAATGTCAGGTCAGTTTAGGGTACATAACAAGTTTGAGACCAAGGTGAACTAAACACTGAGAGCAAGGAAGGGAGGGAGGGAAGGAGGGTAGAAGGAAGGGAGGAAAAATCCTTGACTTCCTTTCCTTCTCTATTTCTGAAACCCACACCTTAGCAATCGTAAAATATGTCTCTCTCTCTACGCTCCGCAACTGTCTCCAGCCCAAAGCCATCATTCTCTCATGCCTAGATTGTTGTAATACTTGTAACTGCTTACTTTATTTCTGTCTACAGTTCTGTCTAAATAGCAACCAGGGGTATTTTAAAATATAACCCCCAACTCAGAACTCACCAACTTCATCCACTACACTTGGAATAAAACCCAACCTCCTCATCTCTATATGACCTAGACATTCTGCACGTACATCTCTAACTCAACTTGCTCCTTTTGCTCCTCACTCTGAACTGTCAGGCCATGCTAACCTCCCTTGCTACTTGAATATTCCGAAGTCCCCAGGCCTATATCCTTGTCTCACCCTCTGCTTAGAATGCTCTTGTTACAGACTTTCCTACAGCTGGCTCCTCCCATCCTTCCATTTCCATCTCAGTTTGTGCCTTCTGGTGAAGCCAGTCCTTGCCAGGCCACCTAATCCCGTATTTCCTTGGTCAAAACATTCTGCTGACTTCCTTCAGCATGCTTCATAGAGTTGGACAATGCCGTAATCATTCATTTTGCTTGTCTGTGTCCCCATCACAAGAACATTAGTTTCCCCAGGGCAGCAATCTGGACTGTCTTGTATTTTAGCAAGACATTTGCTCCTAGAATGTAATAAGGATTTCTTTATTTGTTCAATGAAGTATCAAGACTTTTACATAAAGATGTATATAAAGTTGATCATGCCTTTTGTTTCTTTCATTTGTAGGCTGGGGATTAAATGAATAGAAAATATTTTCTATCCAATCATTTTCCCCAGCCAGTTTCAATGTCCCAAAGCTTAATTGACAGAGCAGGGACGATAACCTGAACTGAACTCAACACTTTGGGATTTTAATGTCAGCATTTCTATTAGCAAAACAGTAAAGGCATACTAAAGTGGTTACAATAAGGTGGTCACGAAGGAGGATTCCACTTACATATGACACAGAACTATGCACTGAGTGACAACAGACCCCTTCAGCTAGCCTCCTAGATTCACACTCCTTCCTTCTCCAGTCTCCCGTGCTGACTTCTGACAATGTGAGGACCCATCAGGAAACCAGAGAGGAGCATAAAGCTGGGACATTTGTTTCCCTGGCTCCCTCCCAGAAAGCTGCCGTGACCCTTGAGGAAAGTCATCCTGTTCTCCATCTGTCCCCTGGTCATTACCTCCAGGTCTGAGAACTGCTCCCTGCCCTCAATGCTTCCGCCTAGCAGTGTTCAACAGCCTAGCTGCTAAGAAGCAGTGAGGCACTATAGCAACCCTGGGACTTCTCCTCTAGCACATCTCCACAAACGGTTTCTCTGTATGTAAACCTTTCAAGTATCCCTTGGCAAGTGTGCCTGCCTTCCATTAAAACTGTGGCTGATAAAATGTATACGTATTTAGCAAAATTGATGCATTGGTTGTAAAGGGCTATAATATAATTGATATAATGCAATTTATAAAAAGATAATTTCCCCATGGATATTTTTTTTTATTATTTTATTTATTTATTCATTTATTTATTTATTTGAAAGCAACAGACAGAGAAAGAGGCAGAGAGAGAGATAGAGAGAGAGAGAGAGAATGGGTGCGCCAGGGCCTCCGGCCACTGCAAATGAACTCCAGATGCGTGCACCCCCTTATGCATCTGGCTAACGTGGGTCCTGGGGAATTGAGCCTCGAACCAGGGTCCTTAGGCTTCAGAAGCAAGCGCTTAACCGCTAAACCATCTCTGCAGCCCTCCCCATGGATATTCTGTAAGAACATATACACAGACCAGAAAGTCTGTCAGGATATGAGTGCTGATGAGTAGGTTGTAAAGTTTTGGGTTTTTGTTATCATCCTCTATATTGTTATGTACTGTTTGAAATTTTTAATTTAAATATTTTTATTTATTTACTTGAGAGACAGAAAGAGAAAGGGAGGGAAGAAAGAAGCAGGGAGGAGAATGAATAGACATGCCAGTGCCTCTAGTCACTACAAATGAACACCAGATGCACGTGTCACCTTGCATATCTGAGTTTATGTGGGTACTGGGGTATTAAACCTAGGCTGTTAGGCTTTGCAGGCATGTGCCTTCACTACTGAGCCATCTCCCAAGCTTTTTGCTTGACTTTTTAGTAAGTATGTATTAAAATGACAGAAGATACATACGTATATATATATATATGGATACAATTAATATTTCCTTTTCTACTTCCATTTTTATTATCTTAATTTAGAAATCCATTCCTTCTGACTATTGCAATATCTTTCTTACTTTCTTAAAAATATGTAGGTTACCATCATGTTGCACAAGTTGGCCTTGAATGTGCCATCCTCCTGCCTCAGCCTCCAGAGTAGCTGGGACTTACAGGCATGCACTGGCATTCCCAACCTCACTAGGCATGACCTTTTACTCTAGCCTCTACACTGCATTCAAGTGCTTTTCTAAAAGGCACAGGTAGAGTGAGATTCCTGTGGTTCTGAGTGTGGCTGAGGGAATGGTCTCCAAGAAAATAGCTAGCAGTTCCTTTGCACAGTTCATTCGGCTCTTTGAACCCAGACTCCGTTCTGCACACTTGGCCGCTCTCTTTGCAGCTTCCCTCAGCACACTCGGCTAGAGAACCTGTTCTTTCACTGTCGGACTGAGCCAAGCTCTTCTTGCTTGATGACCTTCCATGATGCAGCAGGTCCACTCGTCTACTGTAGCAGACATTACTTTGTAGCACCCGGCTACTCAGATATGAATCTTTCAGTGAGCCTCAGCCTCTGGATAGAGACCAGATCTTTTCATTTTTTCATTTTTTTTTTTTTGAGGCAGAGTTTCATTATGTAACCCTGACTAGCTTCAAACTCCTGCCTCAGCCTGCAGAGTGCTGAAATTACAGGTGTGTACCACTATGCTCAGCTTCCAGAACCTATCTTCTTGAAACCTAGTTCAATAAGCTCTCAAATACTGCTATAAGAAGAAATCTGCTGGTATCTATATTCCGCTGGTCTAAGAGCTACAGTTTTACAAGACTGACACATAGGATTGTATATATGCATCAAAAAAATGACAGCAGACAAAGAAGTTCAGAGAGTAGCTAACCTACAACACTGCTGCTAAAGGCGTCCTTAAACATCCATCAAAGCTGCTGCTCCTTCTTATGAACAGAAGCCTAAATGATGAGTCAGACTAACTTCCCAATGTCTCTCTCACTAAAGTGTGTTTCACCTATTAATATCTGTCTGTTTCTAATAAATCAAATACTTCAATAAAAAGCGTAAGTAAATTCCAAAAAGAAGCCGAATAATGCTTACCAATACTAGCATGATCAATAATAGTGTCGATATCTTGTAGACCCCATTTCTTATAAGCTAATGGTGGTGGTTGTATGTTCTCACTGCCCGATGCTGCAGCTGTCAAAGATAGAAATCCGACAACCCAAATTCAATTATGATGGATAGTATGAAGTTTCACAAAAAATCATTTAACATGTCATTTGTTATTCTAAAATTACAACTAGTAATGAGGCAAAGTGGTGAAATAGGCATAAGTGAGATTTACTCATGCCATGGTAACACAGAGAGAAATGGAAACATTTCAAAGGTTATGCTAGGAGCTGGAAAGAGAGCTCAGTGGTTAAGGCGCTTGCCTGCAAAGCCTGCTAGGTCAGGTCCAGCTCCCCCAGCAGCCATGTAAAGCCAGATGCACAAAGCGGCACATGTAGCTACAGTCTGTTCGCAGCAGCAGGCAGACCTAGTGCTCTCATACTCATTCTCCCCTTCCCCTCTTTCTGTTCATGCCCTTCCCTCTCAAATAACAAATAAAATATTTTTAATGTCTTTTTTTTGTTTATTTTTATTTATTTATTTGACAGCGACAGACAGAGAGAGAAAGAGGCAGAGAGAGGGAGAGAGAGAGAGACAGAATGGGCGCACCAGTACTTCCAGCCACTGCAAATGAACTCCAGACACGTGCGCCCCCTTGTGCATCTGGCTAACGTGGGTCCTGGGGAATTGAGCCTTGAGCTGGAGTCCTTAGGCTTCACAGGAAAGCGCTTAACCACTAAGCCATCTCTCCAGCCCAAAATGTTTTTTTAAAAAAGAAAAATGCACCAGTTTAAAATGATCACAACCAAAATCTTGTAATCTGAGGAAAACATATAAAAATGACTGCTGAACGAACTGGCCTTGCCAGAGCCTCCCGCCTGTGCATCCAGCAGGAGAGCGGACTCAAGCACCATAAAGTCAACGCTCCAAGAGCGACCTTCAGCACTTCCCGAGAGTCGTGGTTCTAGGCCAACTTCTGTAAACCTACGTGTTCATAAGCATCCGAGCCACAGACTGATGGCTTCTAATCTACACTACCTGGCTAAGAGTCAGCAGAAGCCAACGATCCTCAAGTTTCTTCTCAAGTGTCCCACTTGTGTATAAATTCCAGAGGGCAAATGCCATCAACAATCTCACTGCTGACACCCTTGCTGAGTGTCACCCGTGACACCTTTCACGTGAGTCAGATCAAGCCCATCTGTGTGAACCTCAATCACTTCATCATCTTCCCCAAGTTGCATGCCTTCGCAGCTTCTCAGTTTATTTTCATTTCTGATATAGTGTTAAGACATATAATCACAAAAAGAAAGGACTATGTTGACTTGCCTAAAAGATTTTAGAACACCCTAACCATTAGAGGAGTATTAGAAATCTTAGACCACTAAAAGGCAAGGTAAGGTAGTTCACACTGCACTTGATGCAAGCAAGCAATGCCTCTCACTTGAGAAAGAGAAAAATCCTGGCAACAGAAACTTGTTTGTACTAAGTGAAAAACCAATAACCTGAGGTAACTCAAGCCAGACTTTGGAGATATGGTAAATGCAATATTATTGCTACAAAAATTATTGAAATGCCATCAGTCCCTCCTACTAGTGAGTGATGAAAGGCAAAGCAACAGTTAACTTCCCTGTCCCAAGTTCACAACTACACTGCACACCAGCGCCCTGTTGCCAAGTGCGGTGGATCCAATAGGGAGACAAAGGAGACGTTTCTGAAGTGCTGACATAAATGCCACAAGATGTGGGGAAGTGACCACAGTTCTTTTAAGAGCAACATACCATAAGAAAGCACAACATGGCTTAACTACTTCTTAGGAGACAAGTGACTCTATAGTCACATACAGCAAATAAACAGGAACTTAAAAAGGGAAAAATTAAATATCTAATAATACTAATTACAATTGTCTATTTCTACCTTATTGCTATAACTTGCCACCTACAAAAAACTGCCATCACTTTGGTATGTATATATACATATATACGGTTATTTATTTGTTTTGTTTTTCAGTCAGCCTTGCTATGTAGCCCAGGTTAGCCTTGGAATTGAGATCTTCTTGCTTCTATCTTCCAATAATGGTGACTATTTTATCATTCTCAAAATAATTTTTATTGTGGGCTAAATTTAAACAATTTAAAAGATAAAGAACATACATATAAAAATTCAAAAATTCGTAGCCAGGCGTGGTGGCGCACGCCTTTAATCCCAGCACTCGGGAGGCAGAGGTAGGAGGATTGCCGTGAGTTCGAGGCCACCCTGAGACTCCATAGTGAATTCCAGGTCAGCCTGGGCTAGAGTGAGACCCTACCTCGAAAAACCAAAAAAAGAAAAAGAAAAAAAAAATTCAAAAATTCTGGGGCTGAAGAGATGACTTAGAGGTTAAGGCGTTTGCCTGCAAAGCTAAAGGATCCTGGTTTGACTCTCCAGGACCCACGTTAGCCAGATGCACAAGGGGGTGTATGCATCTGGAATTCATTTGCAATGGCTGGAGGCCCTGGCACACCCATCTCTCTCTCCCTCCCTCTCCCTCTCTCTCTCAATAAATAAATTTTAAAAAGTTAAAAAAATTCAAGAAGTCTGATCTAGAAAAAAAAAGCACTGAAAGTAAAAAAAAAGTGTGGGGGGGGGGAGTACTGGAAAAAACTTACATAACCAATACCTGAGCAGTGTTACCAATCACAACCTGACAAGAGACAAAGAATGAGTCTATTACAGCATAAGCAGGAACCAGTTTTACTAGAAGAAATGGCTTATTTTGCATCTTGCAGTCCATTTCAATTCAGAAACAACTTTAGTAAAGTAGCAAACACATCCTGAAGAAACGTCTCAGGGGTCCGTCTCAATCATTTAGAAGTGAGATTAAGGCCCCATCGCAAAAATACAGGGGATGTAGGCTCTGTTACTGGAAATTTTACATCTCTACAACTGGGATCCTAAGTCAACGGTGTGTAAAGTAATAGCACACCTTACAGTCAAAGTCATTTTGGAACTGATCCTCTTCCAAAGACACAGCAAACCACAGTAAGAATTCCTGATTATCAGTGTAGGTTTCATTCCTAACAATGCAGTCCAGTAAGTACACATGAAGTTCAGGACTCAGCTCTTTACCCTTGAGAGCTGTGTCAAGCTGCTGGCTCCCTGTGGGCCCTGCCTCCAGTAGGGCAATGTGCCTGCACACACTGGCACCCTTCTCCTCAGTGTGGGTGGAAGCAGGAGATGGAGGTCACAGGATTCTAGGACATTAGTCCTATAGCTGCTCATCTAGAGACAGGTGTGTTAGCTGCACCAAACTCGAGAATGACTGTTCATTCATAGAGGTGCAAACCTCTCTCCTCACTAAGCAAGGAAAGCCTACTGCTCTTGGGCTGCCATGCTCCACTGGTAGTATCTGAGGATCCCATTTCAGCCCCCTTAAGAGCACGCTACTTGGGGCTGGAGATGGCTCAGTGGCTAAAGGTGCTTGCTTGTAAAACGTGATGGCCTGGGTTCTATTTCCCCGTACCCACATAAAGCCAAATGCACAGTGTCACAGGCACCCGGAGTTCATTTGCAGTGGTAGAAGGCCTTGTCACACCCACACTCTTTTCTCTCCTCCGTCTGCCTCTTTCTCTCTGTCTCTCTCAAATAAATAAATAAATAATTTTAAAAAGCACACTGCTCAACAGTGAACTTCTGCTATCCTCAGGAGCAGGGGTTTTACCCCCTAAATCAACCCAGATGACCCTTTTACATGTAGAAGACATGCTTAATTATGTTTAGTAGGTCATATTAATTAAAATTAATACCATGAGAGGTTAAAAGGATTTCTTGCCAAGATATTACCTTTGGCAACCTGGTTTCGACAAGCACGAAGAGACTGAAAAAGGCTAAATCCATCAATAGTCACAATGGCAGCTGGATATAAGATACTCAACTCTTCATTCTATTTAGGAAATAAAAGGAAGAAAATAATACATTTTCTTAAATAGATATAGCAAATAAGCATATCCTTTAAAAAAAAAAAACCTGAATGTCATACATAGTGTAGTCAAATACTGTGACTAAACAATCACCTATCCAATACAAAGAGCTGAATGTCTTGTGGCCAAAGACTTAAACTTCCTCTCACACATGAGCTTTTGTATATTGTAGAAAATGGTCTTATGATAATGGTCAGAATAGCAAAAATTTTGTTCAATTCCATAAAAACAGTCAATACACATATGTAAGTAATATATAAAAACAGGAGGAAAGCTTACATGAAATAAATTCATATGCATTTGCATAAGACTAACTCACACAGTATTCTATAAGATGCTTTTAATCATCAATACTGTTTCCTTCCTTCCTCTTTCTTTCTTTCTTTCTTCTTCTTTCTTTCTGTTGTTGTTATATTTGCCATATTGGGGATGGAACTCAGGACTTTGCACATGCTAGGCAGGTGCTTTTTCAAACAAGCAACATCCCAGCTACATTTTTTTTTGTTATTTTAATAGTAAACTTTTTTTCCCCCCTGAGGTAGGGTTTTGCTGTAGCCAAGACTGACCCTGGAATTCACTATGTAGTCTCAGGGTAGCCTCAAACTCATGGTGATCCTACCTCTGTCTCCCGAGTACTGGGATTAAAGGTGTGAGCCTTCATACTTGGTTCTTTAATAATAAACTTACAAACTTTTTTTTGTCATGACTCTACTTCCAGGCACAAGCAATCTGCCTTGTTCAGATTCCCAAATAAATGAAATCCCAGGCTAATGTCATTGCACCTAGCTTTTACCCAAATGTACTCGAGCAATTCTTGATGGGCCTTCATTTTGGCTTCTTGCTTCAGTCTTCCTCTCTACAACCTTTGTGTGACACCGCAGACTAAAGCTCTCTCCTGACTAAAACTCTCCAATGGCTTCCTCCCGCATTTACAGTCAAACCAGCTCCTGGTTCACATCAGTGAGCTCTGGCACACACCTCCAAAGTGGCACATCTCTGCCCTTGCTTCCTGAACAAGGCAAACACCACCTCAATCCTCTGCATGTTCCTGGTTTCGGCTCACAAGTGCATTACTCAGGATGGCTCCTGAGCCTCTGTCTCAAACAGCATCACCAGTCCCTGCCACATCACCATCTCTCCAACACAGCGACTTCCTTCCTAAGCCAGCACAGACCAGACCACTTTTCTTTCTCTGGTTGTTTACTGTGGGTTTCCCTCTGCTGTCCCTAAGCTCTATAAAAGCCAGAACCTGTGGTCCAGCCACCAGTGAATCTTCAATGATTAAAAGTGTACTGGCATGTAATAGGCAATAAATATCTATCTTTGAGTAAACTAATATATTTTCATTATAAACATTCTGCAATAACCATTCTTCTGTCTAGAACCTTTCACATTAGCAGGATATTAGTTTCACATAAATCCTTCAAGTGAGTCTGTTGGGTTATGGAAAATGTACAATTTTCATCTTCATACATATTATTGTGTGTGTAAACATGCAGACCTTGGGCATACTAAGTAAGCATGCTACAGCAGAGATATATCCCTGTCCTTGGTTTTCTGAGACAGGGTGTCTTATTTAGCCTAGGCTAGCCTTGAATTTGCAACCTCCTGCCTTAACCTTCTAAGACCTGGGATTCAAGGTTGTATCCATTTTGAAAGTTTTTTTTTGGACCACAAGAATCAGGAGCTAAGGGTAAGGGAGCTAAGTGTCCATGGTCCACTAAGCAGGGTGCAGGAAGGGAGCCTCCCTACTGATTTGGAGGAGCTGAAAGACACAAAGGACACAATACCAGTAAGGGGTTCCCTCCCAACCAGACTGGCCCCAGACCTGTACAAGCTGAGCTAAGTGACAAAGGAGACTTTTTTCTTGAAGCTGCTGAGGTTGTTTTATATATGCCAGAGACAGGTTTTCTTCCTTAGGGACCTCCCGGCAGCGATCCGCATCCCCCTGACACGTGACCTCAGGTCTGGGGAGACAACAGATGCTTCTGCGTGCATGGACGAGCTGACAAGTCAGCAAACACTAGCTGCTTGATGGTCACTAAGAACTTTCACCTGGAAGTAATATTCTTGGCTGGTAAGGCAACAGCAAGCATTTAAGCACTAGTTACAATGTTTTCCCCATCAGTTCTTAAAAAAATAAGAGAGTGTTACAGTCATGATCAAGTTTAAGTGCTGAAAGAAACTTCACGGTCCAGTGATTTTGTAGAAAAATGGCAAACATCTCTTGACAGGTATCTTCACATTAGAGATCAGCATCCATCATCTATCACCTACGCCTTCTTTGTTGCCTTGCGTAACTTCCGCTTTCTCCCATCTCCTTGTCCTGACCATTACCACAACACAATCTCCAGCATGCAGTTTTATGTTCCTGATGCCCTTGACTTGGAAGAAGACATCTATAACTTCAATGAGCACCCCCAACCTAGACTGTCATGACACGATCCTGCGACCTTCGTCTCTCCTATCACTGCCTCAATTCAACATGCCCCAAACACTAAACCTTAACTTATAGTCGAGGCAGCAGACCCCTTTTCAAAGTTGTCAATAGCACCCACTTAGAAGGAATGCTCCTGAGATATCTACGATACATTCCTCTTTGTAACATTCTACATTTCTGGACAATAACAAAGCCTTGCCAACTCTTTCTTCAGAACTTTAAAAAATCCAGTTTCAGGGCTGGGGAGATGGTTTAGTGGTTAAGGTGTTTGCCTGAAAAGCCAAAGGATCCCAGTTCGATTCTCCAGGACCCACGTAAGCCAGATGCACAAGGGGGCACAGGCATCTGGAGTTAGTTTGCAGTGGCTAGAGGCCCTGGCATGCCCATTCTCTTTCTCTCTCTCTGCCTGTCTCTCTCTCAAATAAATAAATAAATAAAATATATTTTTAAAAAATCTGATTTCAAGTAAGGTCTGGTAACATACACCTATTATCATAGCACCATGGAGGCAGAGACAGGAGGACTGCAATTTCTAGGACAGCATGAGACACTAAGACCCAAAACAAACAAGACCTGCCTTATTACCAGCTTCCCTTGTCAGATTCTTAAAGCTCCAACTTGACCTGAGCACAGCTTGACACACTACCTTCTTCTCCTAACCCTGCAG
This sequence comes from Dipus sagitta, assembly GCA_036346955.1. Lineage (NCBI taxonomy): Eukaryota > Metazoa > Chordata > Mammalia > Rodentia > Dipodidae > Dipus > Dipus sagitta. Next base: position 320,105,762 of record CM070770.1, read on the forward strand.
GAGCTTTTCCTGTCTTCTGAAGAATTCTAATTTTTCTTAAGTTCATGCAAAATTTGACCATTCTCTCTACTCATCAGTTTCTCATGATTTTCTAATGAGTTTCTCCATAGTCACACACATAGTCCTATATTTGAATCTTTCCTCAGGACCATCTGAAATACTGTTTTCTCACTACTAATTATATCCCATGCTCATTATTCAAGACTGAAAAGAAATCTCACCTAACTGAACTTATCCCTTATTGTCATAGTCCTAATGGAGCCAATTCTTTTTTCTAACTTGTAGAGAGGTTATTCTGACCATATAAACTGATTACTTATGTTACCAATTCATTAATAAGAACTGACACATATTAAGGGAGTATTTAAGTCCACTTATGCATGCTAAACACATCTGTTCATGGGAAATCTTTTGGAAGCAAGTAGAACAAAAAAGAAAGGCATATTCATAGTTTTAACCACTCCCATTGCAAGCCAAATAAATGCATACTGGTTGATGCAGCTCTATAATTATTTTAAATTAAGAGACCATAACTTCTTTTACAATGGGTAATTTTGACACCTGAATTAAAATAAAAAGATATAAAGTTACATCAATACCATATTTTATCTTAATAGCACACTATTTCTTTTACAACATATATCAAGGTTGGTTCTACATTTAGCTACAAATACGTATTTCTAGACCACAATAGCACAGCTAACTCTGCCATGAGACAAAAAATAATAATAAGTTTCCAGGCATAAAAGTAAAAAAAACAAACAAACAAAAAAAAAAAAAAAATCTTCGAAGCAAGGCTACTGCTACTGTGAACATCGCTTTTGTCAATACCTGCTCAGTCACACCAGGATGCCGTGGGATCGCATAGGTCCTACATTTGAGCTGGCGCACGGGGTCTTCGTTCAGAAGCTGTGCGAGCAAGAGCACACCACTCTAGGAGGAAGCGGAGAGGCTGCTCAGCTTCTCAGAGGTAAATGGAGCTGACAGGCATGGCAAGGCACAGAGCTCCACCCTCAGCAGGTTTCCAGGAACCCCAGTCCTCTGTTCAGAAGGGTACAGCTTCTCTGCTCTGCCTCCTCTACCAGCAGACACTTACTCCACCCCCATGAACCATCAAGACCTATTTCCAAGATGCATATAACGAAGGAAGAAACTAGTATGATAGGAAGCATGATGGGACTGCAGTCAACTAGTGTTCTCTAACTGCAGGCAACCCAACTCACCTCAGTGTAGAAGCGGACATAACCCGAAGTAAAACCCACCACAATGCAGGTCCAGTCAGGACGTCCAGTGGAACTCCTGTTACAAATAAGATGTATGATCTTAATAGCTCGGCCTCAAAGTGAAGAGAACAGGAAGCTCTTATTTATCCTTACCTCTTTTGACTTGCCAGTGGGATACAGAGAACACTAGTCACACGTTCCCTAAAAACAAGACAAAAATCACATTGTGTGCTTAGTCACAGAACTTGGCCACTACTTTTATTTCTCTATCGGTTAAGGTGAAAAAGCACTAAGTGAAAAACAACCTCTGTAGATCAGGTTGTCTGACACATAACTCAAAGTACAGTAAAGTTCATACACATAAAGTGCCACATCCCATTCCTTTGAATAAAACAGTATTTTTCATTCTGTATTGGCATGAAACAAAACTCTATGTACACAAAACTTTAACCTAGAAAATCTCAAATGATTAACAGACAGTCATTGCCCACTATATCCGGCTATCCTGCATCCACTAAGAACCCAGGCTGCCTCCTTGTTTGAATCAGTGCAGGCAGTTGAATAGGAGGCACTCCCAGACACATTACTTACAAATGCCATGTTTTGTAGTATGCCATTTTAGGGACTTACTGCATTTCAACTAGGCGGTTTCTTCTTTTATATTTTACACACATTGATCCTAATAATCTAAGTACTCATAAGGATTTTTTTCCCTGTCATGCAGTCGTAAAATATTGTTAGGAGCTCAGAGACAGAGCCTTGACATAAAAACAACTCCTACTGACTAACCTGCTTAAGCTGTCAAACTTGGGCCCGTTACTAGCTTGAAACCTATACTCTGCCCCATTCCTCATGCTAGGCATTCACTGAGGAAAATTAATCCTTTTGCTTATTTTTTAAAGCTAATATATATTTTTTTGTATTTCTTACAGAAATTAAATGTCAGACTGAAAAATATTCTTATTCATTTATTTGGTTGGTTGGTTTTTTGAGGCAGGGTCTCATTCTTGCCTAGGCTGACCAAGAACTCATTCTTTAGCCCCAGGCTGGCCCCCAAGTGCTGGGATTAAAGGTATGTACCACTATGAGTGGCACCTTTTATTTTGATAATAGTAAAAACATCTCTCTGAGTATCTACAATGTGCCATATTCTGGGCTCTTCCAATGTGACTGTCTTTTAACCCATAGCTGCAAGATGCTCCCTCCTCATTCTGATCAGGGTTCAGTCTTGGCAGTGTAACTACAAACAGGCTCCAGGCTAGCAGTTCTCTCACAAAACCAATCACTCTAGACACCATGGTTTCAAAGTTCTACTGGGTCAGTAGGAAACCTAAATGCACCAACTCGCATTTATGAGTTTAAGAACTGAAGCCACACCATTGGTTTCGAATACAGACTGAGTGTTAGTGGAGCCAGGATGCCAAGGATGCCCTTCCTGTCCTGGGTAAAAAGGAGGGCAGGGGGACAAAATGCACAAGGGTGGTGTGGATTCTTTCTGAACCAGAATCTTAAAGACAAATCACAGGAGTACAATTAAATCTGCTAAACAAATCATTTCCTACAATACAGGTGGGCGTGCACGCAGCACTTACACACAACAAAGGTGGACGCACACGCAGCACTTACACGCGACAAAGGTGGACGTTCACGCAGCACTTACACACGACAAAGGTGGACACACACGCAGCACTTACACACGACAATGGTGGACATGCATGCAGCACTTACATGTGATAAAGGTTGGCGTACACGCAGCATTTACATGTGATAAAAATGGAGGTTGGGCTGGAGGGATGGCTTAGCGGTTAAGGCATTTGCCTCAAAGCCAAAGCACCCTGCTCCTATTCCCCAGGACCCACATTAGCCAGATGCACAAGGGGGCGCACGTGCCTGGAGTTCATTTGCAGTGGCTGGAGGCCCTGACGTGCCCATTCTCAATCTCTCTCTCCCTCTTTCTTTGTCAAATAAATAAATAAATAAAAACAAAATATAAAAAAAAAAAAGATGGAGGTGCACACAGCACTTACATGCAATGAAAGGGAGGTACACACAGCACTTATATGTGATAAAGGTTGGCGTACACACAGCATTTACATGTGATAAAGATGGAGGGGTACATAGCACTTACGTGATAAGGGTGAAGGTACATGCTACTTACACATGATAAAGGTGGATGTACATGCAGCACTTACTTTTGACAAAACTTAGTACATCCACTAGCAAATGAACCTATTTCATACACTGAACACACAGAGAAACAAGAAAGGTCACTCGCACCTACCCTTCTTCAACATTTAAAGAACCACTCCAGCCAACGGCAAACTGCATTTCTTCCTTTCCTTTATCGCTATATTTCCATTTTGCTGAAAAAATAAATAGCATATAAAATAAATTTATAATATACTAAGGCAGCAATTTACGAGTTTTGTTCTTTCCCCTTAAAAAGATGGGTATAAAATTAGTCATGTGTATTAACTGGCACAGGTCTTTTTATAGATAAATAGTTAACTTGTTTTTGTGCTTGCGCGTCTAAGTAATGTGTGTGTGGTACATATGTGTATGTGTCATGCAGTGCCCAGAGCAGAACGAGGGGTATCCGCTCCACTGCTCTTCTGCTGGTTACTTGAGCAGGAGTCTCTTACTGATCCTGAACCTTCGATTCCCTGGTCTCTGCCTCTCCTGGTGGGACTGGGGTTACAGGTGTGCATGGCCACACCCAGCTGTTTATGTGAGTTCTGGAGAGGTGAACTCTGGCAGCCTCAGATCCCCTCAGGCTCTTATGCTTGCAACAGAAGCACTCTGAACTACTGAGCCATGTCTCTAGCCCATGACGAATTTTTGATTTTTAAAATGATTTTTATAAAATCACCTTGTCTCCTACCCATTAGTCTATCCCTTCTTTAATTAAACCCATTATTCTATGAGTAGTTCTTGCAGAATAGTTATTAATTCCCATGAACTAACCTACTTTATTTACAAAACTATTTTTATTTTCAAATGATAGAGACTATTTTTACATTACATTAATGCTACTGGGGACAAATTTGCCTTACAAGACTATCCTATAGGCATTATATATAACCTTAGTTTGTTCTGTGAGATTTTGTTTTGTTTTGTTTTTTGAGGTAGGGCTAGCCCAGGCTGACATGGAATTCACTCTGTATTCTCAGGGTGGCCTCGAACTCACGGTGATCCACCTACCTCTCTGCCTCCCGAGTGCTGGGATTAAAGGCGTATGCCACCACCACACTCAGCCTGTGAGATTTCTTTGTAGCCTATAAAGCCCCAAATCTTATATATTTTTTTATCTTGAACAAAAGTTTTGTGAACTGAAAATACATGCACCATGTAAAAATCCATAGTACTGTGAATTTTCAAATTATAGGTGCACATCATCAAATCATGCCTCTCACATTGTTACTTTGTTTGGCACTGAGTATCCCTTGCAAGAAGTATGCCATGGCCAGGACTGACTGATGTGCCAGAGAGATAAAAAATGTTGCAGCCAAGAAAAAAAGGAAACAAGCCAGGTGTAGTGGCACACACCTTTAATCCCAGCACTTGGGAGGCTGAGGTAGGGGGATCGCCATGAGTTTGAAGCCAGCCTGAGCTACAATGAGATCATGCCTATGGGAGGGAAGAAGGGAAGAAGGGAAGAAAGAAAAAAGAAGAAGAAAGAAGAAAGAAAAAGAAAGAAGAAAAGCATGTAAATATTATTTAATATTTAGCATGTATCATCAATGCCACTACATAATATATGCAATATAAATGGTTTTTAATTTCCAAATAATCCATATTCTGTTCCATTCTATATATTAAAACAAAGGCAGCAAAAATTAATGGAATACTCACGCACTAGAAACACAGCTTTCTGCTCTCGAGCTATAACCATAAGATCATTGGTTGGAGATAGGGATAAAACACAATCTTGAAGCCAGGAAGTTTGTTGTGTTTTGCAAGTACTCCCTTCTTCTTCCTATGCATAAAAATACAATTACTATATAAGTACAAATATCAAAGAGTGACTGACTTAGCCTACCTGCCTTGATGGTAAGAATAAAAGGAAAAGAGATCAATTCCTAATTTCATTCCAGAACTTTGTTTCTTACCAAAATATATTAATGTTGACCAACAAACAAAAGTCTCACTACAAGCAAATCTGTGAGTATTAATACAAACCCTCATATCCAGTAATAACTCACTCTAGGAGATTGGTGGTGGCCAGATGGCAGCAAGGGTCAGCTCTGAGTGTGATGCTGATGGGACTCCGTTCAGCAGGGCTGCAGGCAACCGAAACATTCTTTGGCAGGGCCAAGAAGTCTTTCAGTGATCCCTGGTGTGCCTGCTGTCTGACAGTTTGTGCCATTGCTATCTTTTCCTTGGAATTTTTGGAATTATTATAAGCTTATTACTGCTTATTTTTGTTTTTATTTCCCCCTTCTCAGTAGTAACAGCAGAATCCAATTTAGATGTATTTATATAGTCACCAATGATTAAACAGAAACTTCTGAGGCTGTAATGTTTGAACAGATTATGGACCCTGAAACTACGACTAGTTTGAAAATACAAAGCTTCTCAAACCACAAATGTATATTTCACCTAATAAGACATGTTCCTCACAATGCTATGCAACATGCCTTACCAACTGTTCCCAAGAAACATTACTTATGATTGCAGGAATTAATGGGCACATTTCCTGAACCTACAGATGACTGACTAGAAAAGGAGCCTGAAATGCTAGGGAGCAAAAGTAAACATCTTTCACATAATTGGGTTGGGTCCACATAAGGAAGTAAAACAGAATATGTACCTTTCAGAATTAACAAGAATTTGGTGGGCTCCTAAAGGAAAGACATCACTGCAACACACTGGTTGGATAGATCAACCTTTACCATATACAGGGGCATATATTAATGGAGTAAGGATGGTCTGGAAAGATGGAAAAAGTTACATATAAAATCTTTCTTTGATGGAGAAACTTGCAAGGTCAGGACCAAATTGTAAAATGGAGCAACAAAGAAAAGTCACAGAGAGACAATTAAATCAGTACTAGATTAGAAATAGAGAAACGTACTGCTATTCAGGCCACAAGATAGTAATATGTAGAGAGTGGCTAACACAGTCCTTTCTGAGGTTTAAAAAAAAAATGTCTTATCACCTTATAACCACAAGAGCTGCCTGCCAGGGCTCTTGGCTAGTTTCCATTAGCCTAGGTAAGATATTAACCAGCTTGTAATCCTTGACTTTCTTATTTAAGATGTTATCAGAATGTCTATGGAACAAGAGGTTCATGAGTTAAGCAGAAAAGCAGGGGAAACCAAGGGAAAAGAGGAATATTGTGCAAGATTTCTTAGAGAATAGAAGCCACATGAATAAGTTACTATGTCTTGCTTACAAAAAATATAGTGTATGAATAAAAAAGCAGAGTTTTGCTATGAGTCCAGTGTGCTTCACCTGAACCACTGGTCCAAATCATTTCCTCACAACGCCGACTCCACATGACCCCTTCGAGTTCTACAACCCGGCTGAGGCTGGACCTCAGCAGGAGATCTGGCAGATAACTGTTCTCAGAGAAACAGCTAGGGTATCTGCACATAGATGGCAATCAGCCATTATTAGATGACTGTATGGTTCCTGGAGCACTAAGTAACTTACTGTAATGCTTCTTGATTTTTATGTGGCCTTCAAGGTGCTATCTTTTTTTAGGTTGTATATTTATTTACTACATAAATCCCATTGTTAAAATTCATAGGTCTTCCTTAGAAAATCTCCCATAGTCCTGTACTCTAGCCACTCAATTGTCTGCTCTAGAGACAAAAAGCGAAATCTCCTGGGTGTTACTTTATGCACTTACAAACAAATGCAATGACTGTCCTTTTCTCCCCCTTTTCTCATGAGAATAGGAGCACAGTATGTGTCAGGTTTGATAATTTCCTTTCTTCTCTTAACATACACCTCACATTTAATTCTACAAGAAGTTTCTTTATTCTTTTTGGTATTTTCATATTATTCCGAATTTATTTATTTAACCAGCTTCCTATTTGCGGTCTTTGCAGTCTTTTGTTGTTCCAAGCTATGCTGCAATGAGTAACTTTATACACTTGTCAATTCGTTGGTGTGGTAGTGTATCAGTAAGGTAAATTCCTAGAAGAGAAATTACAGGTCAGAGGAAATGCACATGGAGGCAGAAGTTGATGCTGTGTGTTTGCCTCAATCACTCTTTACCTTGTCTATTGAAACAGCGTCTCTTGCTGAACCCAGAGCTCACCAATCTGGCTAGACTAACTAGCCAGCAAGCCCCTGGGATTCTCCTATCTCTGCCTCCCTACTGTTGAGATCATGGGGTCCAAACTGAGGTCCTGATGCTGTGCAGTAAGCCAGCTCCCAGCCTCCCCGGGTCTTTACAATGTGAAGGCACACAGGAAGCGGGTGTTCACCCACACAAACCCAGGCTCCTGGTCACAACTATTTCTGAAGTAACTGTATTCTGAGACTAAAACACAACATCAGACACATCAGAGTCAATAAAATAAAAAGGCCTTTCATGACAATAACTCAAACCAAACAGAAGCCTTAAGCTGATGGAGAGAGGTCAAATACGTTTCCCTGAAGGCTGGGCTGTTTCTGCCGTGAACAGGGTAAATCTTACCATGATAAGGAAATCCTTTGGCATCAGCAGAGCACAAGACAGTGGGCCCCTCAGTGGCAAGTTTAACCCTGTTCATCTGAACATGAGGCAGAGGGACACTGGTGACTCAGTGGTGCTCACAGGAATTTACCCAGACCTTCCCATGTCTTACTGAGTTATTAGATTAACTCTATAAGCAAAATTGTATTACTGCCCCTAATCTGGGTACTCTAATATGGAAAAATGGGCTTATTAAGACAACTTCCCACAGGATGAGCAGGAGCAGGAAGGAATGTAAGCAAAGCCCCTGGAGCTGTGGCTGGGGATAACGTGCACTGCACTGCTGTGCTGACTGCACACAGCCATCGAAGATGCCCCTTTAGCAGACCTGCCTCTTGTCTGCTCTGCCACTGGCAGTGACCACACACGGTGCTTGCTTCTATGGCTCCAGAATCAAGGGGTGGCAAAAGCTCTACTCATTTCTAGATGAAAAGGCTAGTGCCTCTCAGTGGTTCAAAAACAAAGCAGTGACATGGAGTACAGAGCTCCAGTCTACCAATTCAGCTGTGATGTCTGGAAGGGTGACTGTGTGTTTAGTATTACTCATCTCTTTTCTTTAGAAGGAAAGCCATGACATAGGACCCTCCCATCTCAACATAAACAGAGTAACTGATGGACACATGAGGAGCACTTATCAACACTGAAAGGTTATAAATGCCATAATAAATGTTAAGAACTTAAGAACAAGCTGTGTCTGAAAGTACTAAAACCTTGGGGGACTAATAATTTATCATTATCAGTAATTTATCACTATGATGGGCAATTCTTTATTAAGGGAGGAGTGCTGTACACTGCAGCATGCTTAGCAGGACTTGGCCTCTAACCACCAAAAGAGCCAGCATCCCCCAGTGGTGACAACTGAAAACATCTCCAGACATTGCCAATTGTCCTAGGGAGTAATAAGCCCCTAGTCAACACCACCACAGTTTTAGCTGAATAAAAAAACATACTATACAGTTAGAAAAAAAAATTAACACATCAACTCACTGAGAAATTAGAGTACTGGGTCCAAGGGACAATGACCAATGACCCTAGAATTACATGTCTACACCTATACAGTCATCAGGCACCTGACAGGATGATACAAGGTCAGTAACAAATGGACATAACTACAGTGATCATGCAAGTGAAATTCCTCACTGCCAAGAAAAGAAACCAAAGCCTGGAAAGGGTGAGCAGATTACCACTCACTACAGCACGGCCACAGACAGGATGCTTACAGTAACACAGACCACGCAGCCCTTGGATAATGCACTGTGAACTCAGGTTCCACAGCAGTAATGTCAGGAGACTCAGCAGAGTGAGGAAACGCCTGTGGTCAGTCTTGTCCAGCACACCATCACCACAGCCACTACTCCCTGTGCCAGCAGTGTAAGGATAGAAAGATTAGGAAAAACAGTCCCTGTCCTTTATGCTTACAGCCTCTGGTGGAAACAGATGGACAAATCCAGAGCTGTCACCACCCAGCCCACTGGGCCTTGGAGAGCAGGGTACCAGAAAGAGTCCACTGAAAGAAGTCCTAAGTTAGCTCTTCCAGGAAGGGTCGAAAGTGGCCAGCAACGGAGAAAGGGAGGGATGGCAGCAGACAGGAACAGGGGTGGACATTCACAGCTGAGACAGTACACTCCACAACATCCCCTGGCTCCTCGGTCTCCAGTAAACCTGAATTCAAATCCAAAGGCCCAGAGGCCACACAGTCCAAGTGAGAAGCTTTTGCAAAGCAAAGTCTAACAGGAGAGGAGAGGAAGACACTGCAGGACAGGCAGGGAACTGAGAACTTCTATATACTGTGCCAGGAGCTCACCCTTCATCTGCAAGGGCATGGGGAACATGCAGGATTCTTTAAGCAGTCAGATTCTCATGGACATATTCACATTTTCTCTCCTTGTGCAATAAATAGATTTTACATCCCACTTGATCTGTTTGCTCCCTGCTTGTCTTTCAGTCTCTGACAAACACAAGGTAACAATGCCCAAAATAATACCAGCCCTTACAATCTGTGATATGCTCCAAATTAAAAAAAAAGTTTTAAAATATTTTATTTTTATTTATTTGACAGAAAGAGGAAGAGAGAGGGGGGCAGGGAGAGGAAGAGACAATGGGCACATCAGGGCCTCCAGCCACTATATACGAACTCCAGATGCATGCGCCACCTTGTGCATCTGGCTAACATGGGTCCTGGGGAACTGAACCTAGGTCCTTTGGCTTTGCAAGCAAATGTCTTAACCACTAAACCATCCCTGCAGCCCTGCTCCAAATTTTTAAATTCAATTTTATCTCATTATTTGAAAAGTGCCTCTCTAGGCACCAAAAACTTTGGCCCCAAGGCAAGATGTGTGGTTTACAGCCAGTGTGACAGTGTACACTTCTAATCTCAGCTGCCTGAGAGAGCGAGGCAGGAGGATCTTGAGCTTGAGGCCAGTTTGAGCAACATGTACAGAGCACATCTTAAAGGAACAAAACAAAACAAAAAAAGAGTTGCAGTTTAAAGTTTAAAGCCAGGATTCCTTAGTATCAGCACTTTGAACATTATAGGAAAGACAATATTCACTGGGATGGACTGAGCTGTACACTGAACAACGTTCTATGCCAAACAAACCAGTAGTACTCCAGTGTAATAAATGGCCCCATTGTCCCCTGAAGAAGGAACAAAACTGCCCCAAGTTGAGAACTACTGCTATAGGCAACAGAAAGTCAAAGTAAGAACACAGTGGCCCAGGCAGTCCTAACCTGGCTAAGCAGTGCAGATAAACCTCAAAAGGTGAAGGATGGAGATCAATCTGAAATAGTTCCCAGGTCAGGTCATTCAAAGCAACTTCCAAAGCATGAGTGACTAGATAAAAATATTGGAGGACTGGGAAGATGGCTCAGCAGTTGCCTGAAAAGCCTAATAGCCAGCATTAGATTCCCCAGTATCCATGCAAAGCCAGATGCACAAAGTAGTTTGTTTGCCACAGCAAGAGGTCCTGACACTCACTCACTCTCTCTCTCTCACATGCATGTGTACACGAATAAATAAATATTTTAAAAAATATTGGGACAGCTCCATGCTGGATAACGGAACTAGAACTAGAACTAGCTTTTACAGCAAAAACTTGATTTCCACTTCATCGAGAACGCTCCGGCAGGACAAGCTGTGAAGAACGATGCTCAGTGCAGCCTAACAGAGCATCAGTGCACATCTGGTGCTGGCAACAAGCAGACTCATCATTTTGATTTGTAAAGATAGTTGTCTACCAATTAGGTTTCTACAAAAGCCTTACCACAATAATACTCAACTTGTTCACACATTACTGTTGTTTTTTTCATCTGTTTCTTCCTATTCAATAAAAACACTGAGTGCTTGTCAACAGATGCTGCAGCCACAGAAATACCAGAGCAGCAGCAGGAGGAGGTCCACTCTTGGTTTAAACAACTCTAATGGTCAGTCTCCCTTCTCTCATGCTCAGCTCGGAGAGGCAGCCAGTCCCCTTAGCCTACTCTTGGGCAGCAAATCCAAGAGTCCGTCTCTATAATCCCAGGGCAGGACTGCAATTGGGCACTCCATAATGGAGTAGGTTAGGCACTCGCTGAAGTGCATACATATTCAGCTGAGGATGCTTAAGTCACAGGAGGTCTTATTCCTCTGTATTGACATAATGTCCTCCTGGAAGTGGCTACAGACCACAGTCCCCAGAGCTCTCCTCAACCACAAACTGTTTTCTTGCCACTCCTAGCAACAGGAGGCCAAGCTCTGCCACATGTGATGGTTAAGGTGTTGTCAGCTTGATCTGTTTAGTAATCCACAGAAATCCCTTTTGGGTGGGTCTCGGAGGTTGCTTCCAGGAAGAATTAACTCAAGGAGGAAGTCCTTCCCCCAGAGTGAGCCCTTCCCCCAGAGCAGGCCACCCTACTCAGAGGGGGACTTCATATAAGGCAGCTCTAGGTGAAAAGAGCCCCTTCCTTCCTTCCACTTGCTGCTGCTTGCTGCCTTCCAGTGTGGACTGAAGACCAGCATGAACTGAAGACCAGCGTCAACTGAAGACCCACGTGGATCGAAACCCAGCAACTCCTCAGGAAGCCTCCAGGCCTTCAGTGTGGGATCGGGACTGCTAAGGCATCTGGCCACATGGACTGAGCAGCTACCAGGTTCCTTGATTCTCAGGCCTGCAACTGCTGTTTGGACTGCTGTAAGCGAATCCAATAAATTCCCTTTTAAATATAATACATTCTAGCAGTTCTGTTACTCTAGGGAACACTGATTAATACAGTACTCTTGCCACCATTTTTATTGGTTAATTGTTCTGAATAGAGACATCGCCATGACCCATGTTCCTGGGATCTTACATAATGCTTTAGAACTGCTCCACACAGGTGATGAACAAGCCACGTGATGTTCTGCTCATAGCTCAGTGAGCAGGTAGGCCAGCTGGGATCCTAATCCAGTACTTGGAAGTGCAGGGGATGATCCTCCGACACACAGACGACCACCATCTTCTTGCTGCTAGCTTAACTCCTGCCTGGTTCTGCTTGTTCCTTCTCACCATTTTCCTGTGTTTTCCATCATTCTGATCATGGTTTCTACTGTCATCTTTCAATGCATTCAGCTTCTTGTTCCTCTCACTGCTACTGTCACCACCTCACAGAGTGACTTCTACTTTGCTGGGTCCAAAAGATGCTTTCTTCACTAAACTCCTACTAGTGCTGACACCTTGAACCACAAAAACCGAGACAGCTTCTCCTTTCGGCTCATCGAGATGCCTCGTCCTAAGCCTTTCACATCTCTCGCACACAAAAGCCTTCATTCTACTTCTATCAAATGAGAAACCACTCTCAAAGACCGGGGAGACTTATGGAGATAAAAAGCACCCAGGCGAGTCACGCAGTTCTTGCTGAGCTTAGTGGAGCCAGCTATCCTCCAGGCTGCACTCCCGTCATTTATCTCACACCACTGGATACTAAGGACCAGCTCTCTAATGGCAGACTGAGTACAAGCTCTCTGCCAGTCACCACTGCCTCAGCCCAATGGCAACTGCTAGAGCACCCCACCACAGTACTCATACTTATGGCTGTTTGACACAAGGGTACATGGACCGAAGACACAGTACTTCTGTTGCAGGTGACGTCTTCAGTGTGGACAGCTGCAATTCCAGGGGAGGTCGGTTCTGCGTTTGCTGCCTGTGCCTAGCAGAAGAGACTCTTTGCTACCCTCCAAGTGTTCCATCCGCCATCCTGACCAGAGCCTGAGCTTGCAGATTCCTTGCTGTGTCGAGAGGGAGTGATGCCTTTGGAGTTGTTCATAATCACAGGTTGAGTGAGCTCTCCAGTCGTCCCGGCAGGGCTGTGAATGTGAAACAAAGAAGAAAGACTCCAAGACCCAAAACAAAAGATGTAAGAGGCACAGAATCGGCTGAATTATAAATAAGCAGAGGCTAGGCAGCCCTTTTGTCTAAACTGCATAATTTTATTTATGTGAAATGTGCAGAACAGGCAAATCCAAAGACAGAAAGTAAATCAGTGGGGGCCTGAGAGCTGAGAGCAGGAAATGCCCAGTGGGTATGGGGATTCTTTTGGAGGTGGTGATGAACTTATTATAGAATTAGATCATTGTGATGGTTACACAACTTTGAGACTACTAAGAACATGAAATTACATACATGTCAATTACATGACATGAATTTAATATAATACAGTTTACATGATAAAAAAATTATTAAAAATCTAAGCTATTGGGGCTGTAGAGATAGCCCAGCAGTTAAATGCATTTCCTGCACAAGTATGCAGACCTAAAGGGACCTGAGAATGCCCAAGTTCACGTATCCAGAACCCAAGTAAACAGCTAGACATGGCCACACGTGTTTGTGACTCCAGCCCCATGGATACTATGGATGGAGCATCTCTGGGGTTCAGAAATGGCAAGCTCCAGAACAGTGAGAGATTTTGTCACAAGGAGAAAACAGGCAGGTGAATGAGGGAAGGTGCCCAACCCAAAGCAGCTGGCAGGAGGAAAGGGTTCATTTTGGCTCACAATCTCAGGAACAGCTTCAGCATGGCAGGGACAAGACGGAGCAGCAGAGCTTGAACTTTATGTCTTGCTACAGCAGGTAGAAGATAGTAGGAAGAGACCTGAGCTAACACTGGCCAGCTGGGCGCTAATAAATGTCAAGGTCTACCCCCAGTGACACCCCTCTTCCAGTAAGGCTCCTCATGGGAAGACTACTGTACCAGTAAATTATGTAACATACTTGTAACTGAGCCACAAATTAACAAAGAAGTCACAAGGGAAATTGAAAAATATTCTTAACTACATGAAGTTGAAAATATGTCACTGAAACAGGTAAATTTATAGCATTATAAGAGAAAATAGATTTAAAAATAAATAATCCACAATGCCACCTTAATAATCTAGAAGATAACAAAGGGGAATTGAAGGCATATACTATAGTCATTGAATGTGTAAGGCTTAAAACTAACAGCTCTGAAAAAAAATCAACAATACTTTATGTTTTAAATATTTTTATTATTTATTTACTTATGAGAGAGGGGGTGGTAGATAGAAAGATAAGACAGAATGGGCATGCCAGGGCCTCTAGCTGCTGCAAACTCCAGATGCATGTACCACCTTGTGCATCCAGCTTATGTGGGTCCTGGAGAATTGAAACTAGGTCTTTTGGCTTTGTAGGCAAGCTCCTTAACGGCTAAGCCATCTCTCCGGCCCTCCTCCTCCGTTTTCAATGAAACCACTGCAGCAGCCTGACTGGTCTCCTTGCCTCCATGTTTACCCCTGTCTCAACCTACCCCACAAAGCAACCCTGGTAAATAGGAGAAACCAGAAATCAGATGAATGATTTCCCAGCATTCAGAGTAAACTCCAAGTTGACAAAGTTTTACATTAGGTATGTAGAGTAAACTTCAAGTTCACAGTTTTACGTCAGGCCTGTTTTTAAAAAATATTTTTATTCATTTATTTATTTGAGAGAGAGAGAGAGAGAGAGAGAGAGAGAGAGAGAGAGGGAAAGGGAGAATGGGCACCTAGGGTCTCTAGCCACTACAAACACACAAACTCCAGATGCATGCACCACTTTGTGCACCTGGTTTACATGGGTACTGGGAAATCGAACCTGACTTAGGCTTAGCAGGCAAGCGCCTTAACCACTAAGCCATCTCTTCAGCCTGCATCAGGCCTGTTTACTGACCCCTTCTGGTAGCAGTCTCAGCCTTCCTCACCATACTGGACTTTAAGATCCCTCAGGCAGGAAAGGACTTCGCAAAAACAGCTCTCTTGGCCTATAATGGCTCTTTGCCAGATCTTCTCTCCACTGACTTCATGCTGCCTGGTTATCTCACCTTAACTGTCCCGTCCTCCAAAAGTCGTCCCTAACTACCAACCTACAGTAGTCATGGATTACATCTTCTATCATATAACCATTGGAATCTCTGCATGCCTATTACCTTTTGATACTTTTTATCTATCTTTTTTCTCTGCCCCCAATAGAGTATAAGCTTCTGGAAACAGGGACCATAAGAAGATTTACCCAGTACATAATTCAATCTTTCTCCAAAAACATAAAAATAAAAATTTTAACATCTTGATTTTGTTCAGCTATAAAATCCTCTGTGGTGGCAGTGACTGTCTCATCCTACAATTCCAAGAATAGAATGATTAACCAAAGAAAAGCAAGAATGATTAGGTCAGACATCAATGTACAGCCTGATTATGGGCAAGGAAATTCATGGCAAGATTTCCTAGTAGCTTCTAGGAAAAGTGTTTCCTTGTAAAGAAAATGGAATAGGAATGCCCAAGTCTTTCCCTCCCTCTGGTCACAGGCAGTATTGGCACACAGTTCTGTGAGGGAAACAAGCTCCAGAGACAAGGGGGAACAATCTGAAAGAGAGAGCTGCATTTCTCAACCACCTTAGCAGCTCCCCATTCCCTGGATTTCCTTCTATGTGTGTTCATGCAGTTTCTTGTAGTTTAAATAGTTTAAGTTAGATTTTCCATGACTTCAAGCAAAAATATATCACCACATACATGCATTTTATATACTTGGTTCCTTGCTATAGCCTCAGCATCCAGAACACACGTCTGATGAATGAGCAAGTGCAGCAGTCCACAAGAATGCCCTATGAAGGATAAGATTCTACAGTGACCATTCTAACCCGCTGCTACAGAACCACAAGCCAGTCACCTTTTCTTCATCATAAGCTGCCTAGTCTCAAATTCTCTGCTGTGTCACAGACTGAAGCACTGCTCAGCCGTAAAGCCATTCAAAGGTCTGAACACTGAAACATAGTGCCATCACTACAAAGGGGACAGGCCCATCAGAAAACTTGGCCACATTTATACAGACTTACAGGTTCCGGTTCCTGAGGCTCTGTTTCTTCCCATGCTCCCCAACCATCATCTTCCCAGCTTGTTGATTTGCCTATTAGATTAAAAAAAGTATTTATAAGAAATAGAGCATTTTAATATTTATATAACATTTTCTCTAATCCAATCCCTACGTAACGTTAAGAAGAAAGTAATTATAAGCTATGCCATTTCAAGGTTTTGCCATATATACTAATAACCAGAAAACATGGTTCACTAAAATTTCAAATCTACATACTAATAAAACTGGGTGCAGGGCTGGAGGGATGGTTTAGTGATTAAGGAGTTTGCCTGCAAAGCCAAAGGACCCAAGTTCGATTCCCCAGGACCTACGT
Organism: Dipus sagitta; assembly: GCA_036346955.1. NCBI lineage: Eukaryota > Metazoa > Chordata > Mammalia > Rodentia > Dipodidae > Dipus > Dipus sagitta. Next base: position 320,122,358 of record CM070770.1, read on the forward strand.
TAGCCAAATGCACAAGGGGGCACACGCATCTGTAGTTTGTTTACAGGGGTTGGAGGCCCTGGCATGCCCAGTCTCTCTCTCCCTCTTTCTCTGTCAAATAAATAAATAAATAAAAATAAAAAAATATTTTAAAAAACTGGGTGCAAATTATTTGTACCATAAGATACTGGACATCAAGTATATCTACATTCAAATTAAACTGTAGAGATGAGTCCAAGAAAAATCTTAAACTAGGAATTATGGCACACACTTATAATGCCAGCACTCAGCAGGCAATGACAGTTGGATCAGAAGTTAAGGTCAACCTCAAGTACAAGATCCAGTTTCAAAAAAACTACAAAACTGATAAATGTTTATTACTTAAGGTAGACAAATACACAGTGACAAACACATGTAAACTTTCAGACTATCTTAGAAAATGAATTGTTTCTTCACAAGACTATGTACCCATGAAAAAGAAAACTATTTAAAAATATTTTCACATATGTGAAATATGTATGTATATATGAAAGAGACAGAGAGAGAGAGAGAACACACAGTGCATGGGCATGCCAGGGCCTCCTGTCAATGCAAATGAACTCCAGTCCAATGCTCCACTTTGTGAGTCTGGCTACAGATTGGTACTGGGGAATTGAACCTGGGTCATCAGGCTTTACAAGCAAGTGTCTCTAATCACTGAGCCATTTCTCCAACAGGAAAAATGTATTTTGTTTGTTTGTTTGTTTTTGTTTTTCAAGGTAGGGTCTCACTCCAGCTCAGGCTGACCTGGAATTCATCATGTAGTCTCAGGGTGGCCTCAAACTCACAGCGATCCTCCTACCTCTGCCTCCTAAGTGCTGGGATTAAAGGCGTGCACCACCACATCCGGCCGAAAACAGCATTTTGAAATAAGATAAGCCTCCTGTTCTTTGCCTTTTTCTGATACCCTGACTTCTCATATATGAGATGACCTTTTCAGACTAAAATATGACACTTGCTAAAACATGTGACAAGGAATTAAACTTCGGCAAGTATCTCTTGTACTGTTCATGTTATTTGTTTTCATTCAATTATCTTAGAATTTATCAGAAGAAATAAAATTACCACTTTAAAAAATATTTTATTTACTTACTTGAGGGAGAGAGGGAGGGAGAGGCAGAGAAGAGGGAGACAGAATGGGCATGCCAAGGCCTCCAGCCACTGCAAATGAACTCCAGATGCATGTGCCACCTTGTGCATCTGGCTTTAGGTGGGTACTAGCAAACTGGACCAGGGTCCTTTGGCTTTGTTGGCAAGTGCCTTAACCACTAAGCAATCTCTTCCATCCCATTTATTTTTTAAATATTTTATTTATTTACTTATTTGAAAGAGAATTATCATTTGTTGAGCAACCATGGAAATAAGAATGAGATGCTGTATTACTTCAAATTAAATTAAAACATTAATAAAGTTCAAATAAAACTTTAGGCCCAGGGTTGGAGAAATTATCAGTGGTTAAAAGTGCTCAGTAGTTAGGCATGAAGACCTCTCAGGCTAGAGACCAACAAGTTCAACTCCCCAGAACCAATGTAAAAGAGTTGGGCATGGCCGTGCACAGCTGTAAGCCCAGTCCATGGACAGAGGGGAGATTAAAGAAGCCTTAGGACTCACTGATGGACAGAAGCTCCAGGTCTCAAGGAAATACACAGATGAGGAGTAAGGACACGGAACGTTCTCATCTCGCCTCTACACACACATGTATAGGGTGCCGTTGCCTGCATGCACAAAACCACTTTAGGCCCAAAAATAAGACTGCAGAAGTTTTATTTCAACTTTATCAATTTTCAAATTATGAAATGCATTAAAAATATCTAATGCTTGTTCAAATATTAGATCCAGTGTTTTGTAAGCTTTGGTTTTCTCACTATGAAAACAGGAAAAAGAGCTGGGCATGAAGCTTATATAACCCTTAATCTCAGCACTTGGGAGGGTAAGATAGGAGGACTGCTGTGAGTTTGAGGCCAACAAATTGAGTTCCAGGTCAGCCTGGGTTAGCGTAATACCCTGTCTCAAAAAATTCAAATATATAATAATATGCTAAAAATACAAAGTTTTATATTTAAGCAATCAACTTTAAAATTCCGAGAAAAAAATCAGTTTACAAGATGACAGTGATCCTGATGATTTGTAGAGAGAAGGAAACAGAGCTTGCATATTCCATGACTTGAAAAGTTGTTGAAATCAATTGTATAAAGATGACTGAAACAAAATACCTCATTACTGATACTTGCAGTCACTGCTCAATTAGTTTGGAGTAATAACAGTCTTCAGCACTTAAAGGCCAAATAACTACTTCCTAGTATCTCAAGCATATTGCTAGGCATCTAATAAGTCCTAAAATAGCACTACCATTTGATTAACAGCACACGATTTACAGGTGTGCAGATACAAGTCAATAACAATTACTCTTCTAAATATGAAGTGCCAAACCCTATAGTAGGAGCGAAGAACATGAACAGGAGATGGACTATTCCTTAACATTAACACACAGCGAGTGCCATAATCACCCCAGGAACTTGACAAAGGAGTGGTGCATTTATACATACACTGAAGAACCATACTAATTTACATTTGGGTTTTTTGGCATGTGTGTTCTCTGGCATGACCATGTATGCACAGTGTGTGTGTGCAGATGTATGCGACCCGGTGCATGTGTGCAGAGGCAAGAGGGGAACACTGACTATCCTCTTATAGCATTCTTCTATACTGATTCCTTGAGAAAGTTTCTCAATGAACCTGGAGCTATTGTTTTTGGTAAGACTGGCTGAACCATGAGCCCCATCAATTCTCTTGCTTTCTCCTCATTTTTTATGTGGGTGCTGGGCCCTCTCAGGCTCTCGTGCTTGTGTAGCAAGTGCTCTTCTCCACTGAGCCATTTCTCAGACCTTCATCTTTGTTTTTCTTTCATTCATTCATTCATTCACTCACTCACATATTCATTCATTTCTGAGACAAGGTCTTCCTACACAGCCCAGGCTAACTGCTAATTAATGATCTTCCTACCTCTGTTGCTCAAGTGCTAGGATTAGAGATCCTGATTCATGGCTGGCTCTAAAATGGTGGCAATGTACAAAACAGCAGGCAGTGAACACTCTCATATGTCTACAAGCTACACACATACCAATTTACTTAAAACATTTCAAAGGTCCTTACCAATTTGATTTTATAACAGGAAAATAGATTTCCTAGAGAGTCTAAGTAGCTTAACCAAGGTGACACAAGATGAAGAGGCATGGTAAGGCCTGAGTTTAGGTCCTCTGGAGTTCCACACTTCACAGCTCATGAAAAAGGGGGTAAGATTAGGGAACACTGGGCCCAAAGCAACACTGCTATTTTTTGCTGTTGTTTTGTTTTATTGGAGATAGGAGCTCATGTAGCCCAGGATGATCTCAAACTCACTAAGTGGCCAAGAATAACCTTGAACTTTGGATCCTCGTGATTCCACCTCCCAATTGCTGGGATTCAGGCTTATATCACCACATCTAGTTTATGTGGTGCTTGGCTGAACCCAGGGCTTAGTGCAGGCAGGCACCTATAAGTGAGCTGAGGTCTTGTTTAAGTTACTTTAAAATACAAATATTCTTTTGATATTTAAACTTCTTAACTTCAAAACTTTGTTCCTTGGCAAAGTAATTCAGCTGGGCAATCCCCTCATTCATTTTTTGCATTGCTTTAGAAGCAACTGTCTTAGTGGGTTGATGACAGCAACGAGGCCATCCATTTACAGTTTTAGAATATGCACAGTCTCTTAGACAAGAGGTTAAAGCCCATGGTTCACATTTAAAATTGCTATATAAATAGGCTGGAGAGATGGCTCAGTGGTTAAAGGCACTTGCTTGTAAACCCTAACAGCTTGGGTTCAATTCCCCAGCACCTACGTGAAGCCAGATGCACAAAGTGGTGCATGTGTCTGGAGTTCATCTGCAAGTGGCCCTGGTGTGCCCACTCTCATTCTCTGTCTCTGGTTATAAATAAATAAAAACATTTAAAAATAAAATGTAATAAAATTAAGTATATATGAAATTATCAAAACAGTAAGACCTTGAAGAATAAAAGCCCTTCAGGAAGGTCAGTTAATCATTCATTGGTCCATTTGTGCAAAGTGCTAGATACAAAAGAAAATAAACCTCCAAAGAGCATATATAATCTCTGCTGAATGCTGCACAAAACTATAAAAGCTATTACTTTATTTTTCTTTTATATTGGTATAAAAAGTACCTGACTCAATTCACAAATGACTCACACAAGCAAATGGAAGACAATAGTCATGTGGATTTTCTGCCCATGAAAGACCCAATATCTCTTTACACCATAGTTCAAAACATCCAAAAAAGAGAGACCTTGAAAAATACTTTCTTTAATGTATTTGTGTTCATGAATGTTTGCCCACTTATCAGTGCCTCTGACTACAAAGTTTCTTTCAAATGAAATAAAAGACAATTTAACTGGGTAACTCTCACCATCACTAGAGTAGACTTTTCCCTAACAAGTCAGGATATAAGTCAGTTCAAGAAAGGAGACAAGGCACCAATGGTCAGTGGTTCAGAGTGTTTTGTCATCTGATCTCCAATCCTAACCTGGCTCTACTTAGCATACTATGAGAAAATACATTCCAAGTTCTCAACTCAAGTAAGACCTTGTAGACTGGACATCACCATAGTGACTCTACTCAGTGCCAGTGACAGAACTTCTGCAGCCTCCTAATTTCTACTGAAAACTATTTGATATTGATTTGCAAACTGCTACTTGATAGGTATTTTCAACTATTAGAAAGCATTAGAATCTGGGACACTCAGACAACTTTTAGGATAATCTGGGTGCAATGTGATGGTTCCAATCATCATATCACATAGCCATTGGTAGTCTCCTAGTTTAATGAGCTATGTGGTACTCTTCAGTTGAAGGCAAGATCCCAAATTATAGGGTAATTTTTAAGAGGCCCTTCCCTCCCCAGTTAAATAAGCAACAGCCATCCAATATCCAAAAAGAAATTCTTTGACATGATAAAAAAAATGCATCTTTCAATCTGTTGACATGCAACCCAACAAAAATAATCAGAAAATGGCATTGCCATCCATTGCCTTCAAAAAAACAAAATCAAAAACAAACCAGTTACGGCACTTCCTGTAGCTCTCTACAGGTAGCCTGAACCCTGTCACAAGAAAGGAATTAAGATAACAAGCTAGGATAACTGGTACTTTTCAAGATAGTCCCACTCCTCAGGTTGTTTCAAGCGGTCTGAATGGGCCCAAGAATCTGCCTTTACTAAAGTTCCACATCTCACACATCTGAGGCAGATGGCGCATGGACCATAACTTAAGCCATTCCTCAATCTATACGTCTCTTCTTAGCCAGTCATGCTAAATTCTTCACTCTAGCTGAACCGTCCACTCACTGGTGGATGTCTTCAACAGTGCTGCCTTAGAGATTTAATGTGAGCCACACATATAATTTTAAATTAACTAGTAGTTGCATTAAAAAGGTCAAAAGAAGAGCCGGGCGTGGTGGCGCATGCCTTTAATCCCAGCACTACTCGGGAGGCAGAGGTAGGAGGATCGCCGTGAGTTCGAGGCCACCCTGAGACTACATAGTGAATTCCAGGTCAGCCTGGGCTAGAGCGAGACCCTACCTCGAAATACCAAAAAAAAAAAAAAAGGTCAAAAGAACTAACTTTAACACTGTATTCTTACATAATAAAGCCAGATGTTATCATTTTACTATTCATCAATGTGAAATTATTCATGGTATTTTATATTCTTTTATCATATTAAAATCTAAGAAATTCAGTGTGCGCTTTATACTTAGAGCATGTCTTAGCTCCTGCCAGCCACATTCCATAGCACATGTGGCCAGTGACTGTGGTATAAAATAGGGCGGGCCTTGAATGATGAAGTCTCTGATACCAGGTTGTCTGGGTTGGGTGCCCACTTTACGCCAGAGTTATATGAACCTGAGCAATTGATTCATTTTCGCTGCCGCTGCCACAGCTTCTCTTTACCAGAATGGGGTTAACATTTCTACCTTCCTCACAGAATGGTGATAAGTGAACTATGAAGAGTACTGAGGACAGTACTTAAGGGCAATGGTTAGTAGCTTTTACAGTGACCAACCTGCAGATCATCCATACTCTACCTGCCTGTCCTTACCTGTTAACTAAGTGCCTTCCTTTCTGCACATCTCTCCATATTCTGCTCTCCCAGGATGCAGTCCCTCCTAAAGTTTGCTTCCACCCACCACTGATCCACCCTTTCCACTGTACTTCTTTTCACTGTGTTTCTCACTCAGAAAGTTAACTGTGCCCTGTTAACCTGTGTGATTAACCTGCATAGACACCCTGTCTGCACCACCATGAAGCTCACAGCAGAGCATGTGCCCCTGCGAGCACAAAGTAAGTTCAAGAGCATCACAGGTAAATGCTAAATAGATAGCTCTGAAACACTTACAGAAATGCTTCACTATACAACCTTATGAGAGCAGCTAGACTTACATGAGTATTGTTAAATACAAAGAACAAACCAACTATTGGTTTATGTGGCTTTCAGAAGAAATTCAGAGGATTACACTTTCATACATGCAGATTTTATATTCAGGATCAAAAACATCTTTTTCAAACATTTTTCAATGAAGCATTAAAATAGCAATAAATTCTATTCTGTTCAGTTTTAACTAGTGAAATCAAAGCACCAATTCCTAGCTTTAATTTTTACTAAGAAATAACAGGGAAAAATATAATGTTTTTGTTTGAATTCAAGGATAAGTAACAGAATACGATTCTGTGAGAAAAGGTCCTTTGGAAATCAAGTTAGGGACAACTGTGACATGTAAACAAATGGTAGAAAAATACAGGGAGTGAGGGCTGGAGAGATGGCTTAGTGGTTAAGCGCTTGCCGGTGAAGCCTAAAGACCCTGGTTTGAGGCTTGATTCCCCAAGACCCACATAAGCCAGATGCACAAGGTGGCTGGAGGCACTGGGGCGCCCATTCTCTATCTGCCTCTTTCTCTCTGTGTTTGTCACTCTCAAATAAATAAATAAATAAATAAATAAAACACAGGGAGTGGGGGTTGGAGAGATGGCTTAGTGGTTAAGGTACTTGCCTGTGAAGCCTAACGACCCAGGTTCGATTCCCCAGTACCCAGATGCACATGGTGGCACATGCATGTGGAGCTCATTTGCAGTGGCTGGAGGTCCTGGTATGGCCATTCTCTCCCTCTCCCACCTCTCAAATAAGTAAATAAAATATTAAAAATTACAGGGGAAAGGAAATGAGGAGAGAGGGGGAAAGGGGCAGAATGAAGGATGGGAATCAATGAAAACACATTGCACTTGAAAATGCCATAAATAAAAATTAAAAAGAATTAAAAAAGAAAAAAGAAGCCGGGCATGGTGGCACATGCTTTTAATCCCAGACTTGGAAGGCAGAGGTAGGAGGATGGCTGAGAATTGGCGGCCTGAGACTACATAGTAAATTCAAGGTCAGCCTGGGCTAGAGTGAGACCCTACCTCAAGGAAGGAAAAAAAAAAAAAAAACACTAAATAAATAAGAGTAGATGCTTGAGATGGACTACAGAATCTTCACATTTCACACATGTGTGCACACACAGTATACACAAAAGATCCTGCATCAATAGAAATCACTTTGTTCACTCAGTTACATGTAACTTTCTAATTTCTAGATGGGGTAAGGGAAAAAAAGGGCAAAGACCACTGAGTTCCCAAACAAATGCCATGTCATTCTGAAGGTGACAAAAAAAATCCTATCACATCATTCTTAGGTTGTACCTTTCTATTGTGCAAATATTCTTTTTGCCAACAGTGAATAAAACAGGTTATGCTAAAACCATCTCAAAATAACAAACACTGCCTACCAGAGAAATCTAAAAATAGACAGTGAGAATGCTGCTCAAGTCTTGTTACTTCCGCAAGATGATTCATATCCACATGTTGATCCCAAAGCCATCACTGAAAACACCTTGTACCAGGAGAGTATTCCAGCTGTAAACAACATCTTTCAAATGTCCATGTTTTAACTGGGGGCCACACACCTATAAAGTGGCATATCTGGGTGTAGGGGACACATATTTGAATCTTTAATCATTTTCTCCCCAAGCATTTTCTTTTTTTAAAGACAAGGTCTCATGTAGCCTAGGACAGCCTTCACCTCACTATGTAGTTGAGGCTGTCCTTGAACTCCTGACCCTCCTGCTGCCCCATCTGAAATGTTGACATTACAGGCATGTACACACCAGCCTCTCAAGGCGTTTTTAGGTGGGAATTTTCTTTAAATTTTGTTTTTTTCATATTTTCTGCTATTCTTCCTTAAAAGTCACAGGTAAAGAAGTTTTTAAATGAAGATTCAATTTGAGTCTTTTGAGACATTGGCTAGCTTAAAGTAATTATCAGTTGCTGAAATTATCCTTCATTCACTTCATAGACCATCTTGAACCAGAACTGCTCTTCAAGTAAAATAAGCTGATCTCCAACCAACTTACACGATATGAGGAGAAATAAAGAACAAGGGGAAGTAAGAGTAACAGTGATAAAAATAATTCTATCTTCATTGATTATTAAGTTGACTTTTTAATCATTAACTCTTTTTAATACCCACGACTGCACTGAGCTGTCTAAAATTACTGGCAACATTGTAAAGTCTAACAATTCCTCTCTGGAAAGAGTCCTCTCCCTCCCGCGAGATTATACCAGTTTAAAGAAACTGTTTTCCCTACCTCCCTCCCTGTCTCTCTTGATAAATGAAACTTTCAAATCATAGAGAAAACAAAATACATTTCATTCCAATCATCAAAAACATACAGAAGTCTTATTTAGAGGTATTTCCAATGAATGAATCATTCTACCAACAAAGCCCTGTGCATCTACAGCTTTATTTGATCCCCAAATACATTATTCTAATCTGTGTCTAAGTAGTCTGTTCCCATAAACTAATATATGTATTTTTTTCATTTAACAAGAACCTGAAGCTAGAAAGGAAATTGAACCCTAGAGGTGGACAATTACTTTAATAGCATTTGTATGAGTGTGTCAAGATAAAAAGTAAATGATAAATTGAAACTACGAATAGATGTTTAAAAAGCAATTTAATTTCCATGGTCTAATAAATCTTCTTAGCACAGAAATAATGTAAGACAAGAGAAAAACAATGATAGTATGCGTTTCTATAAAAAGAGGCCAGCAGAACCTATGACTTATAATCTATGCAGAGGGCTCAACATATCCTGCATAGCTCCTTTGGCTGCGACAAAGGGGCATGAACACAGCTCCAAGACACATCAGCCAACACCAAGAAGTGCTCCTCAACTTCCTAGGCCTCAGAATTATTAGCCCTTTTCTGCTTTGAAGGAAACTGGCAATGGGAAAATAAACATTATTTTAGCGTGCTTCTCAGCACATAAAATCTGTAGTAATCTAAAAGGAGGAGGCTATCCTATTTCCAACAAGGTACATTTCTTTCAAGCAATCATGATTAAATCAGACTATGAAGCTCTTTTCAGTTCTAGAATACTAATGCCTCTGGTTCTCAAATAAATGACCACTAATCCACATCATAAAGAAGATCACACATCCTAATGGTGAATTCAGGAAATGACACATTGAAAATGTCATAAAATTGAAAATACAGGGCTGGCGGGGGGGGGGGTGGCTTAGCAGTTAAGATGTTTGTCTGCAAAGCCAAAGGACCCAGGTTCGATTCCCCAGGACCCATATTAGCCAGATGCACAAGGAGGCGCATGCGTCTGGAATTCGTTTGCAGTGGCTGGAGCCCTGGTGTGCCCATTCTCTCTCTCTGTCTCTCTGTCAAATAAATAAATAAATAAAATATTTTTAAAAATTGAAAATACGGCACATGTTCCTGTTCTCAGGTAAGACTACTTTAAGAAGTTCATAAAAATGTACACTCACCCTTTGCCTAAGAAATACCTAAGAAAGTTTTAGGCCCACCACTATAAAAAAAAAAAAAAAATGAACCATGTACAGACCTAGAGAGATTTCATATACCCCATTCTTTAGAGTCCTCATTTCTTCATTACGGCATAAAGCAGAACTTTCCACATGAACTCATTTTCCTATAAGGACATGCTTTTGCACAGAGGCACAAAACACACAGAACACTAACACTGAAATGGACTGTAACCTAAAAGCCTGTTGAACTGTCTAATACATAAACTGGAAAAGATGTTCTTCAGAGAAAATAGTAAAAGTGGAAACACTTTCCAGGCTAGCAAAACAAGTCCATTTAAATCAAATACTAGCTGAATTATACACAGTTGTATGCATGGCTTAAATTCTGGGACCCAGAGGAAACATCAGCCTCATTTACTGAGGAGAGAGCCATACTTTCTTCAAATCAATCACGCAAGTGAAACTGCCACTAATCTTTCCTCTTATGCTTGGTTAGCTTTAGGCTAACCCACAACACACATCTAGGTCTTAACTGTTCTTTCCTAAGGGAAACTACCACATCCTTTTATTTTGCTTGATGGCATACCTGTCCCTATCCAAACTGTGAAGCATTTCAGTTGTTACCAAAGCACGCACAATATTTGGACCAAACCAGAATCTAAGAAACTAAAAGCAAAGGCGCAGGTGGACTATCACTAAGTGCCTCTCCGAGCCCGTGGCTTGAGAAGCCCGTGGCTTGAGAAGCGCGAGGAAGGTGAAGTGAGCGCTGACAAGGGAGCAAGGGCTGCAGCCAAGAGGGTCCTGGGAGCAGACGCAAGAACCATCCGGTCAGGACTCAAGGATGGAACCGAAACTCCAACTCAAAAGATGCCCCTCAAGGATCAGGAAGTGGAGGGCTATCAGAACACCTTGCTGCCAGGTGATCAAGAAACAGGTGGACATAAGAGTCCTGCTGTGTACTATTTCCCAAAGGGAGTCAGTGACTGAAGAAATAATGCACTGCCTATATGAACAGAACTCACCTGTCGTTTACAATTCTATTTCTTACCACCTCATACTACGTATTATTGTGTTTTTATATTCACAGCAACAGAAAAGGGTAACTGGGGCTAACAAATGTGAAGGAGTGTGTGCCACAGTGAAACAGGTGAAGTCATACAGGTGACTGGTTCCAGGAACCTCTGCAGTCTCGTCTAGAGAATCTGGACCCATGCCTGCTTTCCCAAACCTGTTCTGTAAGCAACTCATTTCTCTAGAGGAATCATTCCTTAGACTTAAACAACATCCTTCTATATCAGCTTAATTTTGCACTAGAGTTTTGGAGTTGTTAAGTATGCATAACTAAAGCCTGATGATTTTAACAATATCACTTGAGAATGTGGTATATTTTGGAACCATACATGATAAAGAAGAAAATGTAGATGCCATGTTTTTTATTGTGTTTTATTTCATAGTTAGCATAATTAAAATAAGGACACCATCTAGCATAGATACAATCCAGCACACAGCATGCATTCATTACATGTCTGCCATGATCTTTATACAACATTTCACAAGCAGACACCCAGGCCTTTTTTCTTTTTTTTGGCTTTTTGAAGTAGGGTCTCACTCTAGCTCAGGCTGACCCGGAATCCACTATGTAGTCTCAGGCTGGTCTCAAACTCACAGCAATCCTCCTACCTCTGCCTTCCGAGTGCTGAGATTAAAGGCATGCACCACCACGTCTGGCTTCCTGGCTATATTCTAAACCTAACCCAGGAAACATTCTGCCAAACTAGAAAAAAAAATACTTCCCAGAAATTTTAGATTATATTTCTATGATTATTAGACAAGAGAAAAAAATAAAATAGACATTCAAAACTTTGAAGAATTAGTATTGATAGAAATAACCAAATATAAATGTACAAAAATCAGTATTTACATCAAAGCAACAAACTTTGGAATATAAATTTTAAAAGCTCTTGTCCACAAAAGCAATAAATTTAATAGAGTACTCAGGCAAAAAGAGTATAAGATTTACATGGAAAACAAAAACTTTTGCCAAAGGACACAAAAGTTATAAGTAAAGATACCTAGACAAATAATGTATGATCTCATTTGTAAAGAAGCTAAAAGAGTTGAGATCATGTAAGTAGAGAGAACAAAAGTTGCCAGGCACTGCAGAGTGGGATATATTAAGGAGACACTGGTCTATGGATAAACTGTTATCTACAAGAATAAATGTTGGGACCTCATATATAGCAAACTATGCTACTACTAATAAAACTGTACTGTAGGCTTGAAAACTGCTAAGAGTATGTAAATATTTAAGGTGACGGGTGAATTAAGTTGAATGTAATAATCGTTTTACATGGAATCCCATATTCTAGTTCACACTGTATGTCTTTAATCACATCTATCTGTCAATTACATCTTAGTGAATTTAGCTTGAAGAATATGAGACTTGGAAAATGCCAAAACCCTCCTCAAATATAAATAATATGGGCTGGAGAGATGGCTTAACAGTTAAGGTACTTGCCTGTGAAGCCTAAGGACTCATGTTTGACTCTCCAGATCCCACATAAGCCAGATGCACAGTGATGCAAGCATGCAAGGCTGGACATGCACACAAGGGGGCACCCGTGTCTGGAGTTCCACTGAAGTGGCTGCAGGCCCTGTGGCACCACTTCTCTCCCTTCTTCCCTCTCTTTCTCTCTCTCTCTCTATGTCACATAAAAAATATATATAAATGATAAAAACTCCCAGTATGAATTTGACTTTATTTTGTTTTAGAATTTAATAAATTAATTCTGAAGCTCAATTGGAAGAGAAATATGTAAGACTATCCTAAGCCATTCTTGAAAAGTAGAGCAGTTGGCAGAGATAGTTTCTACTATCTGCTGAAATGGACAAGGATCAATATATATATCACTATAACAGAAGAGAGTCTAAAACAATAAAGGCAAGCATTTCTGAGATGTTAATATTCGGTCATGGTAGTAAATAACAAATCTGACAGGGTCATTATCAAAGTTAAAAGATGATTATCTGAAACAATGTAAGGATAAAGAGTTTCAGTTATCACACAGACATACACACTTGTGATTTAGATGAAGACCTAGAGTATTTTCTAAGCTAGAGTTGACAAGATTTTCCAGAGGAGGAGATAAGTACAAGCTATAACACAAGAGATGAATTAGATATAATCTCCAAACTGCCCCATTAATCAAGTTAAAAGGCAAAAGACAAACTTTTAAAATTAATAAGCATTTATAAAACAATAGAAAATTACCTACATCATAGCCATACACAAAAATCAACTCAAAATAGAGCTGACTGAAGAGTAAGACCAGACACTATAAACTTAGAAGAAAGCACAGGGAAATACTTCAGGACACTGGTGTGGACAAAGGTATCTTTGGACAGGATCCCAAAGTACTGGCAACATGGGCCAGCATTCCCACCACTGGATTCACACACAAAGGAAATGAAGTCAGCATACTGAAGAATTATGCACACTCCATGTTCACCGTAACACTACTCACAACAACTAAGATAAGCACAATGGAATATCAACTGGTTATAAAAATAACAAACATTTGTAGCAATGCAGATAGAGCTAAATGTCATTACGTTGAGTGGAATAAGCTAGTGTAGCTCAATGGATGAGCACCAGGTTCAGTGAGAAAATAAGGGAAAGCACAACTGAGGAAGATACCTAATGTCAAACTCTGGTTTCTTCATGCATATGTACATATATAAACACACTCGTGTATACCATGCAAAAATTAGACAACATAAAATTCTCAAGCAGCTGCTCTATGAGTTTAATGACTGACAGAGCACAGAGGTCTGAAAAGACTCCCCAAGGGAGCATTTTCTAATAGAATTTATGTCGTAAAGGAAGTCTTCTATAGCTAAGCTACCCAACCTTATAACCACCACCTACATGGCATTACTAAGCCATTGGATTATAGCCAGTGTGATGAAGAACTGGATTATTTTAAATGTCTATTAATTTAAATGTCAATTTTCCTGTTGCCATGAGATACCATCTTGGATAACACAATACTGAGATATGAACACCTACAAGGTAGGATGAGTGGTTATATTTTAAATACTTAAAAATAAAGATAATAGAGGATTAATCAAAATCTAAGAGGATATAAATAAATCATATGGAAACCTACTTTTTTGGACAATGGAACACTCAGGAGCCATAGATTGTTGCTAGAAAATTTTCAGTGCCAGGGATGGGATACCTTCCAGTGAGTTGTTGGCCAGGGAGGTCCCTGATGCTCCTAAAACATTATAGGCCATTGCCGAGGCCCTTGGTTTCCCACCAGGAATAGATGGTAAGATCCTATTGCTGAAGACTCCACATACTTGGGCTGCAAGGTCACTGAGAAATCCTGCTGGAGCTAAGCTGAAAACCTCCTCCATGTAGACCAGCTGACAGAAAGCTGGAAGAAGCCATTCTGCATGCAGTTCAATGGCAGAGAGAGAAATCACCAGTGAAGATACTCAACACTGGACACTACAAGCCTTATATTTGGCCAGCCAGGCCAAATGTGCCAATGGGTGCAACAGTGGCACGTCTGTCATGGTGGAAACCAACTGCCCTCTAATTGGATTGGAGGCCTGCTCCATGGGAGGGAATACATCCTAGATACTGGAAACTTAAAATGGGTAATCATGAGCCCTAGGGGTGTAACGTCTGCAGCTGTCTGGATAAATGTATATACTATGCTTATCAAATGCCCAGTAAGAGCTTCTCTTAATGTTCATACCCATATATTAATGCTGCTCTCACTTTTGGTAGAGAATCTTCTCTTTTCAGATGGCAGTGACCTTGGGATGACTCAGAAGGCATCATGGTCAAATGACTGGAGTGCTCAGTACTGCAATATCTCTATCACACCTTCCAAGGCTCAGGGTCTATGTGGAAGAGGTGGCAGAAAGAATGTAAGCGCCAAAGGAAGGGTAGGACTCCTTACAACGTGCTCCCTCCAGACATAAAATGGCCTGGATATCCATGACCTCACAGTGCCTAACACTACCTACACAAGACCATAATAATAGGAGGAAAAGATCATGACATCAAAATAAAAGACAGACTGATTGAGATGGGGAGGGGATATGATGGAGAATGGAATTTCAAAGGGGAAAGTGGGGGGAGGGGGAGGGAGGATATTACCATGGGATATTTTTTATAATCATGGAAGTTGTTAATTAAAAAAAAATTGAAAAAAAAGAAGGAAGGCCAAGTTATGTTTTTAGAATGCCAAAAGGAAATAACTAATAGATAAATTAAGAGACTGACAATACTATTCTAATTATGTCCAAATATTCTGACACATAATATACTCTGTGTACATGTATTTACTATTTGTCCATTTAATTATTCATTTTACTTTTGCCCACAAACTCTATGTACTTTTGTTTGTTTACTTGCTTTTTGCCCAACTCGAATTTAAGTTTCTGAAAGCTCTGGTCTAGAAAGTAGCCTCACTGAAAATTACATCATTGTATGTCACTGACTCCTGCAATCTCAAAGTAATAAGACCAGATTCCATGTTTTAAATAGATCCTTGATTTATAAAAACTCTAAGTAGTTATCGCTATTGGAAATACTGGTAAATGGTAGAGTTTATAATCTTTTAAAGCCACATACCATAGTCTCCTTGTATCCAGATACAAAGTAACAAAGACAGTTATTCTCTGACAATTCAAACACAGAAAAGAAGGGTCTGATTGCCAGGTACCAGGACTATCTATACCAGACATCTAAAATAAAGGTACCATTAAGTCAACTGACAAATCTCCACAATTTACAAGTAACTGGGGGCTGTTGTTTTGTTTTTACATAGTTTCTGGACCTGAGCTGTGGTGACAAATGAACATTGCATGGATGCTCTCTAGAGTTGTGTTTCTCAATGAAGCACTCATCAGGACATCAGTGAATGAAGAAAAGCAAAGCCAACCACCACCAGCAGTCTATCAAGTGCCACCTACCACTGCTGCTCACTTTTTACACTCGTTCTGTAGACTGAACCCAGGATCTTGCCATGCATGTACTGATTCTCCTACTGAGATGCACCCCCATTCCCTAACTTCATTTTTACTTCAAAAATGTTACTGTAACAGGCTGGAGAGATGGCTTAGTGGTTAAGTGCTTGCCTGAGAAGCCTAAGGACCCCTGTTCGAGGATCGATTTCCCAGGACCCACGTTATCCAGATGCACAAGGGGGCGCACACGTCTGGAGTTCGTTTGTAGTGGCTGGAGGCCCTGGTGCGCCCATTCTCTCTCTCTCTCTCTCTTTCTGTCACTGTCAAATAAATAAATAAAACATAAACAAAAAAAATTATTGTAACTCAAATGCCTTGAGACTGTTTGAGGTTTTCTTAATAAAAAGCTCTGCAAAACCTGATGTTTTGCAAAAGATGGCTAGAGATGGAAACAGAAATCATGCTTCCAGTCATTCTGAGACTGCCAGGTAAACTACAGAACAAGGCACTTTTTCAACTTTTCTTTGTAAAAATAAAGCACCATTTTAACATAGGTTTAAACATCAGTTTTGCAAAGGGGCAAACTGGTTAAGAGTTCATTTTCCAAATGAAAGGGTGGTAGTCACAATAACTAACCAATGGATATAAGCCTAAGAATTTAATTTAAAAGGATAAATAATGAAACAATAGTTGCAAACCTATTGGCATAGTACAAATTTGTCTAAATGGCAGCATATGAATACCTTCTTAACTGGCTGGATTAAGCTTATAACCTGACACTACTCTTCACTGTGTGACCTTGGACAAGTACTGAACCTGTATGGACCAATGTTTTAGACTCTCAGTCGACACCTACAGTATTATAGCCATTATCACATTTGGTTATTTAGCAATGACTCTGTTTTGAAGGGCCCAAAAGTCACATATAGCTAAAGACCACCATACTTGATGGTACAGAGATAGTGATGAAATAAACATGACACAAATGAGAGTAACAAGTGGATTGTATACTTCAGATCAGGTTGTTATGGCTGCCATGGGGGGCTGACACTGACGCTGATGTGAAGAAGATGCAACTAGCAAGCAAAGATCTGCAGGGAGTGTCCGACAGGCAATGGCAAGGTCAAGGCCTCAGGCACAGTGAACTTGGCTCTTACTGATTTGTGGGTACGCGTTATGTATGCATGCATGTGCATGTCACAGAACAATTTCAGGGTGTTGGTGGTTGTCACCTTGATTGAGACTGGACAACACTGAGTTCCAGGCCAACCTAGAATACGGTATGAGATGCTGCCTCAAAAACGAGACAGCAGACAGTGGAAAGACAGTGCAGAGAGAAAGGAGGGAGGCGTGGGAATTTTGGGTTTTATGATAAGAGCAATCAAAAGCCATGGAGGGTGGTGGGGAGGGGAATGTTGTGAGTTAAAATTTCCGCAGCTTTTCTGACTAGTGTTTAAAACGGTTCATAAGGAGCCAAGAGTGGAGGCAGTCAGAAGACTGACGCTATGACCCAGGCCCAGAAGAGTGGTTGTGGGACAGAGATGTTCCTCTTCTCTGCACTCACTGTCTCTTACTCTGTAACCAGGTTCCCTGACGCAGGCTATGTGATCTTTCAATCCTCACCATCTTGTGAATGCTTCCACCTCAACAGTCCCGAGCTCCAGTTCCCTCATCCTCCCCCAGAACTCCATTGAGCACTTTTCTAATCGCACCCTACCTCTGCTGCTGATCACCCGTCCCCTCCACCACCTCCTCTCCTTCAGCTCCTGGTACACTTGCTGGTTTTCCTTGGGCACTCCTTTTCAATTTTCTCAGTAACTTCTGAGTGATTGCTAAATTTCAGTGTTCCTCCAAGGTTACATCTCCCACACCCAGTTCACTGCACAATACACAGTTCTGAATGGATACCTCTACTGGTAACTCCTAAATTCCTACCTGTGACTCAGGGCCACCTACCAAGTTTCCCTATTATCTGCTGTTCAGCTGGACTTGCTTACATGGACACACCACAAGCATGTCAAATGTAAAAGGCTTAAATCCTTTCATTCTTCCACCGTCTACCTTCGCCTAAGCTCCTTCTCACTAGCCACAACCTCTACTACCAGCCCCCCCTAGGTCCTGCAATTCTTACCTCCTTAATATTCTCAAATGCTGCTAACACTAAGTTCAAGCTCACATAGCTTCTTGCTAGGTTTACTGAACAGCCTCCTAAACACTTTTCCTGTTTCCTATCTCCTCCACAGTGCTGCCAGAGCACATGACAGGTATTTAACAAATTCCATTAGTTACATTAAGTACACAGTCATTTCTCTGCTTAGTCTCTCAGAAGCTTCTTCAAGAGGTAGCACCTTCGCTAGTATTAGTCTCTTTTCCCATCTTCTGCTCACATCCTCCTCCTTGCCAGCCACTCAGCTGCCCACAGCTCTCTGAACACCAGGGCTTTGCAGGCTTCCGTATGTCTCTGCTTAGTGCTTTCCAGGCAGGCTTAAGGTATCACCACTTCAAAGAACTGCCGCACATGTCTTACTTGTCACTACCAGCAAACCAAGGAATGGCACAAGTAAATATTCATTTATAGCCTGTTCTGATCTGGTATCTTCTATGCTTTTTTAAAAAATATTTCATTTATTTACGTATTTGAGAGAGAAAGAGGAGGGGGAGAGGGAAAGTGGGAGAGAGAGAGAATGGGCCCAGCAGGGCCTCCAGGCACTGCAAATGCACTGCAGATTCATGTGCCACCTTGTGCATGTGGCTTTACATGGGTACTGGGAAGTCGAACCCAGGTCATTAGTCGTTTCAGGCAAGCACCTTAACCACTGTGACATCTCTCCAGCCCCATCTTCTATTTTTTCCCAAGACGGGCCATCCTATCCTTGAACTTGAAGTCCTACCTGAACTTCCCTAGGACCCTGTGGTATCTTGTAAATTTTGAAAACGGGAGGGCTTTTAAGTGGGTCTCCCACTCGGTTGTCATTCCATCATAGCACTAAGTGACAACAATATATTAAAAAGCCAAATGTACCTCATATTAAAAACAAATACTGTCAAAAGGAGAAATGACGGAGAAATGTAAATTCTAAGCAAGTCCGGGAGCATCTAATAGCCCATCCCTGGGATTTATACAGCATGAAGAAGGGCCTATATTAAGATCGCTTGATGCTAATAACAGGTGGAAGGCTTCTCACCTCAATAAACACTAATCAACTTTTCTTGGCCACGTCGCTGTGATTTTAGTTCCTAATGTGGCCTCTTGTTCCCATCCTAACAGGTTGCCTTACCGGACAGCTGACTGAGCACTTCCAAGCCCCTCACTTGTCAGTCACCATTTATTCTGCACATCCGAATGACAGGAAGGGGATGGAAGGAGGGAGAGAGAGAGTGAGTGAGGGGGAGAGAGAGAGAGAGAGACAGACAGACGTGTGTGTGTGTGCAACACTTCTGGGAGGAGAGAGAGGTAGCCCAGGCCACCGTTTCAGGGCTGGACGCGGTGGCAGTACAGGGCGGGGGGCGCAGGGTGCGACCCGGGAGCAGGGTCCCGGCTGGGGCAGGGCCGGGTCGGGCAGCCCTGCCCGGGCGCTGGGGGCCGCAGGACGACGGGGGACACGGAGGCCGACGGCGGCGGGCCGGGTCGGGGCGCAGGCACCTACTCACCGGGGTCCCCGCGCACGGCCCCGCCGGGGCTCTCCTCGCGCAGCTCAGGGAACAGGAAGTCCCGCGCGGCCTGCAGGTCCTGGAAGTAGCAGAACTGGACAATGGAGCAGGCCATGACTGCGGGGACAGCCCGCCACACGCGCTTCACCTCACCACGCCCGGGCCCCGCACGCCGCGGCGGCCACCGCCGACACCCGCAGGCAGAAGACACCCCAACACGCACGCACGCACGCACGCATCCACGCAAGCACGCACGGAGGGGGCGGGAAGCCAAGCCGGAAGCTGTCAGGGCGCGCCGGGAGGCGGCCCCGAGGAGTGCGCGTGCGCGGGGCGGGACCGGAAGGGGTCACGTGACACTACCCAGCCCCGCCCCGCGCCGGCCGGTGAGCCTTTTCGATCGTGCTGGCCCTCCGCCTGGCGTGACCCAAGTGGGCTCTGCCGGGGGGACTCTGACCCATTCTGCCAGCTTCATTGCAGTCCTACTATGGACACTCCCCCCAATATTTCACAGATAATAAATAATACGGTCTAAGCCGGGGGGGGGGGGAGGCCCGGGAGGGGGCGGCAGGTGCGTGTGAAAATACAGGTGGCCTTGCCAGTGTCGCGTAGGGAGGTTGAGGCAGGTGAGTTCAGCATCAGCCTGCGCTACGGTGTGTGGTTCTACCTGAAAAAAAAAAAAAAAAAAAAAAAAAAACAATAAGCAAGATCAGCTTCTCTTCTCTGGAAGTCAGCTCCGTAAAGGCTGGTTTCAAATGACCTTCCTCCAAAATGCCACAGCGCTACTTAGGTCCAATAGAGCATTATGACATTCTGTTTGTGTCATCCGCCAGGTGTTTCATTCCTTCACCCGTACGGCAAATGTTAGTCTTTCCTGCGCCTGCCACGCAAAGCGCTGACTAGCAGAACCAGGAGAGAACACGTTCCCAGCACGCTGAAAGGCTGGTGGTGGCTGACACCGGCACGCATAAGCAATCAGTTACTCAACTAAAACTGAGATGGTGCTAGTAAGGAAAGAAATACAAAGGGCCGTGACAACCAGAAAGAGTGAGGGGTCTGGCCTGGTTGGTTTGGTTTTGATTTTAGATAGGAGCAGGTCTGTCATGACCAGGAACGCATGTCTGGCGTGTGGACTCGTTTAATTCCTTATATACTTCATATATAGCATGGGTCTCGGCACAGAGATAATTGTCTAAAGCTTAATAAATACTTTCTGAAAGAATTAAATGGAAAATGTACATAAATTAATAGACTAACCTGATTATTTTATAAAGTGCTTTGGTTTTCAAAGTACTTTCCCATTCATTGTCCACTTGGACTAACAAATGTCACCTTGACAGGCCGTTTCTTTTCACTTTTGAAACAATGTCTAGCTATGGAGCCCAAGCTGACCTCAAACTCTTTTTATAATTAATTAAATTTTATTTATTTATTTGACAGAAAAATGGAGAGGGAGACAGAGAGAGAGAATGGGCGTGCCAAGGCCTCCAGCCACTGCAAATGAACTCCAGACTCATGCGCTTCCTTGTGCATCTGGCTAATGTGGGTCCTGGGGAATCCAACCTGGGTCCTTTGGCTTAGCAGGCAAATGCCTTAACCATTAAGCCATTCCTCCAGCCCTTACCTCAAACTCTAGAGCTTCGTGCCTCAGCACTCCAAGTACAGGGATTACATATATGTACCACACCTGCCCAGTTTGGAAAGTGTCCTATGTCAATTGTTTTGTGCGAGTGCACACAAACACATATTTATATATCTGTAGGCACACGTGTGTAAATATGCAGGTGTGTGCCATGGCATGTGTGTGCATGAACATATAAGGTTCAGAGACCAATGTGGGATGTCTCCTTCAGTTGCAGAGTCTCTCACAGAGCCCTGAGTTCAACAATTCAGCCAGTCTGGCTAGCTAGCTAGATCAGAGGGATCCACCTGTCTCTGCCTCCAGTGTGCTGGATTACAGGTGTGTGCCATTACTCCCTCATTGACAAGGATTCTGGGATCCACCTGTCTCTACCCCCAGTGTGCTGGATTGCAGGTGTGTGCCATTACTCGCTCATTGACAGGGGTTCTGGGATCCACCTGTCTCTGCCACCAGTGTGTTGGGATTACAGGTGTGTGCCATTACTCCCTCACTGACTGGGGTTCTGGGATCCACCTGTCTCTCCCCCCAGTGGGCTGGGATTACAGGTGTGTGCCATTACTCCCTCATTGACAAGGGTTCTGGGATCCACCTGTCTCTCCCCCCAGTGTGTTGGGATTACAGGTGTGTGCCATTACTCACTCATTGACAGGGGTTCTGGGGATCGACCTGTCTCTCCCCCAGTGTTCTGGGATTACAGGTGTGTGCCATGACTCCCTCACTGACTGGAGTTCTGGGATCCACCTGTCTCTGCCTCCAGTGTGCTGGGATTACAGGTGTGTGCCGTTACTCCCTCATTGACAGGGGTTCTGGGATCCACCTGTCTCTGCCCCCAGTGTACTGGGATTACAGGTGTGTGCCATTACTCCCTCATTGACAGGGGTTCTGGGATCCACCTGTCTCTGCCCCCAGTGTGCTGGGATTACAGGTGTGTGCCATTACTCCTTCATTGACAGGGGTTCTGGGATCCACCTGTCTCTGCCCCCAGTGTACTGGGATTACAGGTGTGTGCCATTACTCCCTCATTGACAGGGGTTCTGGGATCCACCTGTCTCTGCCCCCAGTGTACTGGGATTACAGGTGTGTGCCATTACTCCTTCATTGACAGGGGTTCTGGGATCCACCTGTCTCTGCCCCCAGTGTACTGGGATTACAGGTGTGTGCCATTACTCCCTCATCGACAGGGGCTCTGGGATCCACCTGTCTCTCCCCCCAGTGTGCTGGGATTACAGGTGTGTGCCATTACTCCCTCATTGACAGGGGCTCTGGGATCAACCTGTCTCTGCCTCCAGTGTGCTGGGATTACAGGTGTGTGCCATTAATCCCTCATTGACAGGGGCTCTGGGATCAACCTGTCTCTGCCTCCAGTGTGCTGGGATTACAGGTGTGTGCTATTACTCCCTCATTGACAGGGGTTCTGGGATCCACCTGTCTCTGCCCCCAGTGTGCTGGGATTACAGGTGTGTGCCGTTACTCCCTCATTGACAGGGGTTCTGGGATCAACCTGTCTCTCCACCAGTGTGCTGGGATTACAGGTGTGTGCCATTACTCCCTCATTGACAGGGGCTCTGGAATCCACCTGTCTCTGCCCCCAGTGTGCTGGGATTACAGGTGTGTGCCATTACTCGCTCATTGCAGGGGTTCTGGGGATCGACCTGTCTCTCCACCAGTGTGCTGGGATTACAGGTGTGTGCCATGACTCCCTCACTGACTGGAGTTCTGGGATCCACCTGTCTCTGCCTCCAGTGTGCTGGGATTACAGGTGTGTGCCGTTACTCCCTCATTGACAGGGGCTCTGGGATCAACCTGTCTCTCCCCCCAGTGGGCTGGGATTACAGGTGTGTGCCATTACTCCCTCATTGACAGGGGCTCTGGGATCAACCTGTCTCTCCACCAGTGTGCTGGGATTACAGGTGTGTGCCATTACTCCCTCATTGACAGGGGCTCTGGGATCCACCTGTTTCTGCCCCCAGTGTGCTGGGATTACAGGTGTGTGCCATTAATCCCTCATTGACAGGGGTTCTGGGATCCACCTGTCTCTCCTCCCACTGTGCTGGGATTACAGGTGTGTGCCATTACTCCCTCATTGACAGGGGCTCTGGGATCAACCTGTCTCTCCCCCCAGTGTACTGGGATTACAGGTGTGTGCCATTACTCCCTCATTGACAGGGGCTCTGGGATCAACCTGTCTCTCCCCCCAGTGGGCTGGGATTACAGGTGTGTGCCATTACTCCCTCATTGAAAGGGGCTCTGGGATCAACCTGTCTCTCCCCCCAGTGTACTGGGATTACAGGTGTGTGCCATTACTCCCTCATTGACAGGGGTTCTGGGATCCACCTGTCTCTGCCCCCAGTGTACTGGGATTACAGGTGTGTGCCATTACTCCCTCATTGAAAAGGGCTCTGGGATCCACCTGTCTCTGCCCCCAGTGTACTGGGATTACAGGTGTGTGCCATTACTCCCTCACTGACAAGGGTTCTGTGATCCACCTGTCTCTTCCTCCAGTGTACTGGGACTACAGGTGTATGTCATTACTCCCTCATTGACAGGGGCTCTGGGATCAACCTCTCTCTGCCCCCAGTGTACTGGGATTACAGGTGTGTGCCATTACTCCCTAATTGACAGGGGTTCTGGGATCCACCTGTCTCTGCCCCCAGTGTGCTGGGGTTACAGGTGTGTGCCATTACTCCCTCATTGACAGGGATTCTGGGGATCTACCTGTCTGACTCCAGTGTGCTGGGATTACAGGTGTGTGCCATTACTCCTTCATTGACAGGGGTTCTCGGATCCACCTGTCTCTGCCCCCAGTGTGTTGGGATTACAGGTGTGTGCCATTACTCCCTCATTGACAGGGGTTCTGGGGATCTGAACTCAGGTTCTCACAATTGCTCAACAAGCACTTTACCCACTGAGCCATCTCTCCAGCCCCCAATATTTAAAAATTAAATCTGTTTATTTTTCTAAGGAGTAAAAATCCAGAAAGTTATTATTGTCACATTCCACAAAGCCCTGTAGGCACTCACACCCTTCCTAAGAGAAACAGAAAGAAATCACCCATTTCTTACGAGAGAGGCAGCTCCTCAGGGAGGCAAGCTGATGGGACGCAGGGCGTTCATTGGTTTCTCCAGGCCTGTGCACACACAGTCCACCCCAGCAAGTGCAAGCCAGTGCCCAGGTTCTTATACCTTTGACTGCTGCTTCTAGAAAAGAATGATTCTTATGAAATAGATGGACAGTTTCTATGTTATCACATTTCCAGGGATGAGTTTTTCTCCTAGAAAATAAGGGTTGAGCCGGGCATGGTGGCACACGCCTTTAGTCCCAGCACTTTGGGAGGCAGAGCTAGGAGGATCGCTGTGAGTTCGAGGCCACCCTGAGACTACAGAGTGAATTCCAGGCCAGCCTGGGCTAATGTGAGACCCTACCTAGAAAGAACAAAAATAAATAAATAAATAAATAAATAAATAAGGGTTGATCAGATGTGCTGTGAGGTCAGTTCAAGTGTCAGGGACCTATAATTCTATAATCAAAGTTGGTAGAAAAAAAATGGCTGCCTGCCAGTGGTCCTTTCTGAAACTACCTTTAAAACGGTAGTATTTCTTCAGAACGTCATTCAATAAAACAATCCCATTCTGGCAAGACTGTTCCCTAAATCCAGCATCAAAAGTAAAGCTTGAACTTCAGGTCTGTAGCATTAATGGATGAATAAAGAACACATGACGCCCTATGGGAGAATATATGGCCGTTCCATTCTTTGAAAATCCTAAATTCGTATTCAGGTACAAGGATTCTGTGGAAGCAGCTGCCCTTGGCTACCTCAGCTGGCTTTGTCCTGCCCCGAAGCATTCATGTATCTCCTCTGGGGCACCTTCTGAATTTCATTGCTTTGCTGGCTCAGTCTCAGCAGCAAGGTTCCTGACTTCCGTTCAAGTGGTGTTGGAAAGATTCATTCAGGAATATTTTGAAGGGCTTTAGATGCCCTTCACAGAAACTACAATGCATTCAGGAACTGAACTCTTCCCCTAGCCAAGAAGTTGTAAGAGTTCTGGGGGTGCCTTGCCATTCTGCTGCCATGGTTCCCATGGTGTGGGAGGACTCTGCCAGACAGTGAGTGTCACTTCCTACCACACAGTGGCAAGAAATTGCACTGTAGAGAACGTGCAGCCCTTAAATATTCCTGCATAGGCAGAGGCTCTGACGTCTGAATTCAGGAGCTGGTGGCGGGGGTGGGGGGGAGCTCTGACCTAAATAACAGCAGGAAGGTGCCAGTTGCAGCTACAGCAAGTTACAGCACCAGTGGCTGTGGTTCGGGCAGATACCTCCTGGGGCTGGCTTGTAGCAGGTCCTGGCCAATCCTTAACAGCAGCCTGAAGCCGAAGCCAAAGCGGTTGAGCTGTAGGACTGGGAGGAAAGTGGGAGAGAACGAGCAAGAGTTTTGGGAATAAGGACACCTCAAGGCTGTCTTGGCCCAGCCACCTGTTAGCTTCATGACCTTGGCAATGTGTACCACCTTTCTGGACTTTATTTTTCTTGAGCTATAAAATAAAGAGGCTAAGGACAATTGGAGAAGAGACCAAGAAGGAAAGGTATGGAAGTTGATCTGCACAAAAGGTACACCAGCAAGAAGCCTGGATGGGCTACAGCGGATGTGAGGACGCCAAGCAGCCTCGGGTGGAAGATGGACGTTTCCTGAAGTCTAACTAACTTAAGTCCTGGCTTTGCCCAGGGCCATCCTTGAGTAGAAGGCTGTGTGAGCACAAGCAAGGGCTCTCTGACACCACTTTTGATCCAGCATCTCTGGATGTAGGTGCCCCGGTGAACACAGACAAGCAGGAAGTAGTTTTGCAGAGACTGGGTCCTTCAAACAGATGAGCACAATATCTCCAAAAAAAAAACCAATGTGGTGGGTACCGTGGTTGGCTTTGCATAAGGGCAGTAGGAGAAATTAGGAGAGATTAATTTAATTACTAGCAGGGTTTTGTAGTGAAGAAGAGGTAGGGAAGGTGATATCAGTTTGATTCCAGACTGCAGAGAACCTTGAAGTCAAAAATATCTGTGGTGTTTTTTTTTTTTTTTTTTTTTTTTTTTTTCTGTGCATAAGGGGCACGCCTTTAATCCCAGCACTTGGGAGGCAGAGGTAGGAGGATCACCGAGAGTTCGAGGCCACTCTGAGACTACATAGTGAATTCCAGGTCAGCCTGAGCTAGAGTGAGACCCTACCTCAAAAAATCAAAAAAACAAAACAAAACAAAAAAAAGAGGTAATCAGTTGAAGATTTTAAAAGAAGAGGTAAGGCAGAGAGGCCCCTTAGGATGTCATGGCAATTGCTTCCAAAAGTGGGAAGTAATGAAAAGGGACCTGGGAGTGTCAATAAACACTTGTAATCCCATCTAAAGCAGGAGGATCGCTGTGAGTTCAAAGACTCCACTTCTGCTTCTGGTCTCCCCCTACCTAAGCACCCTCTAGGGCCTGAATCTAACCATGCCACTCAGTAAATCTTCCCACGACAATCCCGTTTGTTCTTTATTTTTTTTTCCACTCATGTAAGAACTGTTTCTGGGTACCCATGAGTGACTGGAATCCCCATCAATCTACATACAAATGACACCTAGTGTTGATGGGTGGAGGTGGGAGACAGCCAATGCCCAGGCAGGTTAGAGAGAGAAACAGAGCCCACAAGAGTCCACAGTAAGGGTAGGAATACAGCCATCAGATTGAAAAAGGGCTTTTCAGAGGTCTAATCTGACCTGAACCTTCAATGCTGATTTGGGGTGGCTGAGGGCCAAAGGGAGCAAAGATAAGATGCCCAGAGCAAAGGAAGCACACTGACCCAAAGCTCGGAGGCCATATTTGTGAGAGCACATAAGAAGCTATTTCCACAATGTGACCTGCGACCCTACAGGCAGGGTGAGCCCAGAAAGGTGGCCAAAGTTTGCTCCAGAAATTCAGGATGAATCAAACTTCTCAGTGCACTTGAAGGTGAGAAGTGTCACCTTCATTTCGTTTTCATCGTTAGCGCCCCTTTTCACATCTTGCTTGCCGTGAGACTGCAGGAGGTGACCAGGTTTTGCAGGTGAGGAGTGGCGATATATTTCTCTGCTTTCCCTGATGTGTGCATGAAAATTCACGCCAGAGACACTTCATGTTGAATTTGCATTTCCGTTGCTTCTTGCTAAAAGTTTCCAAAGTAAGTTGGCTCCAGGACTGAGGAACTTGTCCTTATGGGTTTTAAGTGCGCCCACCCCCCACCTTCAGATTTTCGTATTTCTCTTCCTTGCACTGGCTGACTTCAGGTGATCAAGTGTGTCGGCTCTTCTCATGCAGTCTCTTTCCAGTACTGAAGTCAGCGGCAACGGCTCTGTCAGCAGCCACTGATGTAATAAGACTTTTACATCGTACTTCCATCTTTTGCACAAAACAATCCACTCCACTATCCTAATTACTTGAATCCCTCATTTGTGGCCATGCATTTTAAAAAATATTTTATTTATTTATTTGAGAGAGAGAGAGAGAATGGGTGTGCCAGGGCATCTAGCCACTGCAAATGAACTCCAAATGCATATGCCACCTTGTGCTTCTGGCTTACGTGGGTCCTGGAGAATCGAACTGGGATCCTTCGGCTTTGCAGGCAAACACCTTAACCACGAAGCCATCTCTCCAGCCCATTTTTTTTTTAACTATAAGTCAAACCCAAGGCCTCATATGCATGCTAGGTAATGTGCTACCCCTGAGCTACATCCCCAGCCTTCTTTCCTACCTTTCCTGCACCACAAGCCAAAAGACACCTGGAAGACTTAGACCATCAGGACTGGAGATCTGCACAGAAACATGCTGGAACTTTCAAAAGTTCTGAGCATCTGTTATCTTTTTCTTTTTCACTGGAAATATTTAAAAATCTTTCAAAACTTAGCTCAAATATCGTTAGCTTTGTGAAGGGCCTGACTTCTCAGGCAAAAAAAAAATACTCACTTTGAAGCTGGGTGCAGTGGTGCATGCCTTTAATCCCGGCACTCAGGAGGGGGGCGGAGGTAGGAGGACCGCTGTTAGTTCAAGGCCACCCTGAGACTACATAGCGGATTCTAGGTCAGCCTGGGCCAGAGTGAGACCCTACCTCACACCCCCCCCCCCAAAAAAAATACTCACTTTGGATCCCATAGCTTTTAAATTGATGAATCGTTTATAACATTTAAGGCCTTATTTTATGGTTTGTCTGAATTTCTATCTCCCCACTAGATGGTGATGTTCTCAAGGGCAGGGGCTGTGACCTGTTGACATTTGTGAAATGCGTTCATTCAGCACATTGAAAGAGTACCTACTAGAGGCTGGAGAGGGCTTAGAAGTTAAGGCATTTGCCTGCGATGCCAAAGGACCTGGGTTTGATTCTCCAGGACCCACATAAGCCAGCTGCATTAGGGGCACATGTGTCTGGAGTTCGTTTGCAATGGCTAGAGGCCCTGGTGTGCCCACATTCTCTCTCTTCTCTCTGTCTGCTTGCAAATAAGTAAAAAAAAATGGGCTGGAGAGATGGCTTAGTGGTTAAGCAAGACTCTAGTTGGAGGCTCGATTCCCCAGGACCCACGTTAGCCAGATGCACTAGAGGGTGCACATGTCTGGAGTTCGTCTGCAGTGGCTGGAGGCCCTAGCGTGCCCATTCTCTCTCTCTATCTGCCTCTTTCTCTCTGTTACTCTCAAACAAATAAATAAAAATAATTAAAAAAATTAAAAAGCATACCTACTAGGCATCAGGCATTAACATACCACATGCTTCATTCCCAGCACCCACACACATGTACAGGTGCCCCCAACACAAAACCCTATGTGTTCTAGCAGATAATATATTCTAATAACAAACATGGAAAAATAAAGGTGATTATAATTCTACTGTAAAAGTGTAATTTTGGGAGCTGGGGAAATGGCTCAGTGGTTAAAAGCACTCACTTGAAAAACCTGCCAGACCAGGTTTAGTCTCCCAGTACCCACATAAAGCCAGATGTGCCAAGTGGTGCATGGGTCTGGAGTTCATTTGTAGTGGCAAGAGGCCCAGCACACCCATTCATATTCCTTCCTTCTTTCTCTCTCTCTTATCTTCTTTTTGTTGTTGTTGTTGTTTTGTTTTTTGAGGTAGGGTTTCACTCTAGTCCAGGCTGACCTGGAATTCACTATGAAGTCTCAGGGTGGCCTTGAACTCACGGAGATCCACCTACCTCTGCCTCCCGAGTGCTGGGATTAAAGGCATGTGCCACCATGCCTGGCTTCTCATCCTTTCTTTCCATTCTCACAAATAAATAAAATATTTAACTGGGATCCCTGGAAGAAGTATCGTCTAAGCTGAGGCCATAGGGTTTGGAGAGGCATTAGATCAACTGGATGGTGTAGAATATGAGCAGGGAAGCCAAGCGTCCTTAGTCACAAAGGAAATGGCTCATAACCTCCACAATTAGAGGACACAGGCTAGTCAGAGGATTGAGTTAAAAGTAAAGTGTTAAGGTGAGGCTGAAGAGAGGTAAGGAGGGCTAAACATCATAAAAACACTCAGGTTATTCACATGTGTTTCTCCTATGCTTTGCAGAATACTAGACAAACAGGTGCTTGATTAACATTTGTGGATGGGAGGTAAGAAAAGGAAGGTGTGATGGTGCACACCTTTAATCCCAGCACTCGGGAGGCAGAGGTAGGAGGACTTCCATGAGTTCAAGGCCACCCTGTGACTACATAGGTCAGCCTGGGCTAGAGTGAGACCCTACCTCAAAAAAAAAAAAAAAAAAAAAAAAGAAAGAAAGAAAGGAAAAAAGAAAAGGTGCTTGCCTCCAGAGCCTAATTACCTAGGTTCAATTCCTAGTAGCACCTTAAAAAAAAAAAAAGAACAGCCTGATACTGATGAATTGCATGAAATTACAGCTCCGGACACAAGACATATCTGCCTAAATGTGTTACTCTGAGGACTGATCTGATTCTACAAGTCAATGTGGCTAAATCTGGAGAGATTGTTGTGACCAGGGGCTGTCAGGGAAGCCTGCATGAAGAAGGGACCTGAACTGCATCTGTAGAGTGTGTGTGGTTTAACCAAGAAGAGAGGAATAATTCCAGAATATATGAAGAACTCAAATGCATAAGAACAGGACTGAAAACAGGTAATAGACCTATACATTCCTTCAGAGAACACACACACCGCAGATGTATGAAGAATTGTCTCACGTCGCTAATTGTCAGGGAGATGCAATTCAAAATCACAATGACTCCAGTCAAGACAAGAGGAGGCTGAGGAGACGCCAAGTGCTAGCCTCACCAGCATGAGGACTTGAGTTTGATTCCTGTCACCCCTGTAAAAGATGCCCGCTATGGTGATACCTGCTTGTAATCCCAGAGCTGGGGAGGTAGAGACAGGAGGCTCCCTGGGGCTCACTGGCTAGCAGTCTAGCCTAACTGCTGCCCAGGCCAGGGAGAAGCTGAGAGCAAGTCAGCCAGCTTTGTTAGGCAGTTTTGTCTCTGCTTTGCTAGAGATCAAAGAATGACCTGACTTATCTCTTGCCTATAGGAGTTCTCTAGGCCTGTGTTTTTCCATAAACAACCTGAGCCCCTCCTGGGAGGAGGTCTCCTTTCACAGAATTTAAATCTAATCCTGACATTATGGTTGGTCAAGTTCAGGCCCCAGAACTTGGTGCCATGGCTGGCTTCTTCCTGAACCAGCCTCAGGCCCACACTCTGGCTCACCTGAGCCCGAGGGTGATGCCCACTACAGTAAGGTTATAAATAGACCCTTACCAGAGGCAAGGGCTCTCTTGGCTGCTGGTTTATTACACCTGAACCTCCAAGTTCTGGTAAGTCTCCCCTCCTCTCAGCACCCCTGGCCCCTCTGTACCCCCTCTTGCCCTCCACATGGAAGGAGCTCTCTGTACTTTCTTTTCTTTTCTCTCTAAATCTCTCTGCACATTTCTTCCAGGCCCACCTCATTGGCTCCCTGACCACGTGGCATATTCTCCCCCTCTTCGGCCACTTTCTCTTTCCATACTCCTCGGACCTCAAACCTCACCTCGCTCCTCTCTATGTTTGTGTAAAATATGATGGTTTAAAAACAATCATTCTTCTCAGTCTGCTTTATCCAATTCTTTGGTTAAATTACAGACATGAACTTAGGGTTTGGGGTTCCAGGATTATTCCTAAACGCCCCAAGTTTCTCTGTATCAATAAATACCCTGTCTCAAAAAACCAAAAAGGGCCTGGAATGGTGGCACATGCCTTTAATCCCAGCTCTCCCACACATGCTCATGCACACACATGTATATACATGCACCTGCACATGCGTGTACATCATACATACAAGCACACATACTAAAAGGGGAGGTGAGCTGGGGATATGGCTCAGGTGGTAAAGTGAGGACCTGAGTTTAGGCCCCTGAATCCAAGCCAAAATGCCTGGCACGGTAGCACTGGGAAGGTAGAGGAGAAGGCATATCAAAATGTACCCTGCAGCCGGGCGTGGTGGCGCACGCCTTTAATCCCAGCACTCGGGAGGCAGGGGTAGGAGGATGGTTGTGAGTTCGAGGCCACCCTGAGAATACATAGTGAATTACAGGTCAGCGAGCTACAGCGAGACCCTACCTCGAAAAACCAAAATCATATATATATATATATATATATATATATATATATATATATATATATACACATATATCCTGCAAAGGCCCACCTCCAGTGGCTTACTTCCTACAATTAGGCTCCTCCTCCAGGAGTTTCCACTACCTGCAGATAGGTACCCTCAGCTGGTGACTAGGCTTTCAATGTGTGAGCCTTTGGGGACATTTCAGATTCCCACTATAGTAGGCTCTTTAAGTCAGAGTAATTTAAGCTTGAATTCTATCCAGTACTACTTTTTTTTTTTTATTAATTACAGACATTCTTAGTGTGGATACATCATGTGTTGGCACCATCCTTTCCCTTGTCCTTGCCTCATTCCTCTGGGGGCCCTCCTTGGTGGAGTTGCAGGTTTTCCCCGTGGGGTTGCGGGTTATGCGTTGTGGGAGCAGCAGTCAGTTAATGGGAAGAGGCACTCCCTCTGGGCATGATGTCCCAACTTGTGGCTCTAACAATCTTTCCTCTCCCTCTTCCACAAAATTCCCTGAGCTGTGGTGGGTGAGTTTTAAGTCTACTTCAGTGATGAGCTCTTAGGAGCCTCTGGATCTCTGCTTTGGTAGGTGTTGAGTATCCTCAGCAGCTGTCTCCTGCACCCTGGGGCTGAGTGTCAAGCTCACCATGGAAGCAACACTCTTGCTCATCTTCCCAATTCCTCTGTGGTTTCATCTCCTCTGCTCTTGCTATCTTCTGAAAAAGAAATGCAGATTCTCCAGTGGAGAGTAAAGTCAGCACAGGCTCAATCAGATAAGATAGTTATGGTTTAGATCTTAAATATCCCTCAAAAGCTCAAGTGGTGAAGGCTTTCACCCCAGTATAGTAGTGTTTAGAGGTGGATCTTTGGGGGTGACTGGATTATGAGGATTCTGGTCTTGTCCATTTGTGGTTTCATAACGTAATGATCTATTTGTGAGGCGGTGGAAACATTAGGAGGTTTGGCCTAGCAGGAAGAAGTGAGTCACTGAGGATGGCCTTGAAAGGTGTGGTGGTTTGATTCAGGTGTCCCCCATAAACTGAGGTATTCTGAATGCCAGGTTCCCAGCTGATGGAGATTTGGGAATTAACGCCTCCTGGAGGCAGTGTATTGTTGGGGGCGGGCTTATGGGGATTATAGCCAGTGTCCCCTTGCCAGTGTTTGGCATACTCTCCTGCCCCTGTTGTCCACCTGATGTTGGCCAGGGGGTGATGTCCACCCTCTGCTCATGCCATCATTTTCCTTGCCGTTGTGGAGCTTCCCCCTTGAGCCTGTAAGTCAAAATAAACCTCTTTTTTTTTCCCCCACAAACTGCTCTGGGTTGGGTGGTTTCTACCGGCAATGTGAACCTGACTGCAACAAAAGGCATGTTTTGTGCCCAGCGCCTTCCTTGCTCTGCTTCCAGCCACCATGAGGAGAGTGGCCTTGCTCCACTTACCATGTGCTCACAGCCACGCCGCCCACCTCCCCACAGCAGAGGTGTGGAGCCATCTGACCGTGGACTGAAACCTCTGAGACCGTAAGCCTAAGCAGCTCTTCCTTTAAGATGTTTTTCTCAAGTGTTTTGTCCCAGGCGTGCAAAGCTGACCACGCAGTAGTGTAAGGAGACCAGAGCTGCCCAGTACCAACCGTATCACTCGAGGCACAGACATGGCGACACCATCCACATGGTATTCATCTTAATTCAATGAGGATGCACCTAAGCCCTTTACTGCAGCTTCACGTACCACAAAGGAATAAGCACTGGCCAGTGAACCTTAAAGTCATCTTATGGCTTGATGTATATCCTAGAGGTGTTGAAATATGGAAAAGTATGCCATAGATTGCAGGATATATGGCAGTAAGTTGTCAGGAATTTTCTGCCATTAAAACACTTGACAATGAGAAATTTTCTCAGCAGGCTCCACCTATTATAGGAATAAGATTTAAATAAATCTTGTTTATTTAAATAAAGTTTAGAGGATTCTGGCATGAACCAATATAAAGTAAATCTTGGGCTGGAGAGATGGCTTAGTGGTTAAGACGCTTGCCCGGGAAGCCTGAGGACCCTGATTTGATTCTCCAGGTCCCACGTAAGCCAGATGCATATGGTGGTGCATGCATCTGGAGTTCATTTGCAGTAGCTAGAGGCCCTGGTGCACCCATTCTCTCTCTCTCTCTCTCTCCCTTTCCCTCTCTCTGTCTCTAATAAATAAATAAATAAAAATAAATTTTTAAAAGAAATAAATCTTGTTGGAATTATCTTATTACTATTATAATTTTGGTTTGTTGTTTTTTTTCCTAAAGTTTTGAAATAGTGACACATTTTCTTTCCTTTGAAAAACGCAAATAAAAGCCGGGCGTGGCGGCACATGCCTTTAATCCCAGCACTTGGGAGGATCGCTGTGAGTTCAAAGCCACCCTGAGACTACATCGTGTGAATTCCAGGTCAGCTTGGACCAGAGTGAGACCCTACCTTGGGGGAAAAAAAAAAAAAAAAGCAAATAATGCTACACATCCCTGTTATTTTTTGAAAGTATTTAAAATAATTACTTATATTCTGACTGGCTAGTCAGTTTATATAAAAAATCACAAATTGTGTTTACTACAAATGTTCTTTTGAAATTTTTTTTTTTTTTTTTGGTTTGTTGAGGTAGGGTCTCACTCTAGTCTAGGCTGACCTGGAATTCACTATGTAGTTTCAGGGTAACTTCGAACTCACAGTGATCTTCCTGCCTCTGCCTCCCAAATGCTGGGATTAAAGGCATGCACCACCATGTACTGTTTAAAATTTAATTTTTATTATTTTGAGAAAGGGTCTTGTTATGTAGGCCAGGTTGGCCTTGAACTTGTAGTCCCATCTCTGCTTTTGGAGCACTGGGATTGCATGCACCACCATGCCCGGCATGACTTTTCCTTTTGGTCTCCTCCCCTTCCATTCCCCAGCCTCATCATGCTTCCCCTTATCCCTGAGTATTCTCCAAATTTGGGAGTTTAAGAAAATATTTTAAAATGCCAAGAATTCTGTGAGAGTGGTGGTCTATTGACAACAGAATGGTAACACAAAACTGAAAATGTGGACAACTTTCTTGTCAAGTAATTTTGGTCTTATGTGTTGTTTTAAATTATTTTTGTGTGTTTTACTAATACAACACTTTTAACATTGTCTTCAATAGCTTTTTACCAGCACCTGACATTCTTTTTTAGTATAAAACTGATCCTAGGGGCCTGGAAAGATGGCTCAGAAGATAAAGGCTCTTGCTTGAAAAGCCTGCTGGTCTGGAGTCAATTCTCCAACCAGCTACGTAAATCAGACAGGCATTTGTTTGCAGTAGCAAGGGGTCCTGGTGTACGACATGCATACACACACACGTGTATGCACGAATAAATAACAAATAAATAAATAAATAAACTGATTGTGTTCTGAACAATGTTTCATCCTGGTCCTTTCACTCAGTGTTATATTTAGCACAAAATTGCCATTATAAAGATTTATCTGCCTATTATTTAATGTTCACAGATTACATAAGTCACCAATTCAATCAGTTCAAAATACAAATAGCCAGCAGATAACTATGGAGGCTCAAGGTCTTAGTCAATACAAAGATTCAAGTGATTGAGTGATAAAATATATGTCAAGAAATCTAGGCAGCAATAGATACCGCCTTTTAGAAGATCAAAAGTCAAAGCACACTGGCTGACTGAATTCACTGTGGTAACCACTTTTCCTGAATGAACTTTGTGTTTACAAAGACAAAAGGTTGGACAACCACTTGTAATCAGCAAGGTGACACATTGTTGCAGAAGCTGGAAAATAAAGGCTATGACTTTTAGACTGTTCAGTAATTTTCATGGCAACTAATAATTTTAAAAATGTAATTTCATATAGTTTTATATTGTCACTAAATATTTGATGGGTGATGACTTTTGTAGAAAAGGAATAAAATAAGAAATATTTATTTAACTTATGCTTTATGTAATGGCACAGGTCTCACATACTGGATGTCATTTAATTTCTTCTTGAGATGGTCTTGCTATGTAGCCCTATCTAACCTGATGTTCGCTATGTAGCCTAGGCTGGCCTTGAACCCAGGGTGGGAATTTTCCTACCTCAACATTCCCAGTGCTGGCATTACATGTATACATATATACATGTGTACACCATTCTCAGTTTTGTTCCTTAGTCTTGGAGATAAGGAGATGATTTCCCAGTCTTCATTTAATCAGG
Source organism: Dipus sagitta (assembly GCA_036346955.1). Taxonomy (NCBI): domain Eukaryota; kingdom Metazoa; phylum Chordata; class Mammalia; order Rodentia; family Dipodidae; genus Dipus; species Dipus sagitta. The sequence goes on from CM070770.1 coordinate 320,158,377, forward strand.
ACAAAAGACCAATTGTGTTGCATTTATGATAACTGCCCATGTTTAAGATTACTGTCACTTATGGTGACACAAATGAATGATGACAAAAATGAATATAGATTTATAGGTGGAAATGAACTGCCCACATTTTAAATCTGTGTAATTGTATCTTACGTTTTATTAACTAATTTAGGCATACTGTATTAATTTTTGCCATCCATTAGCATTTTATTATTTGTAGATTCTGTTTCTCCTTTTTACCCACCCTTTATCTTTGTACACTAATTATATACTCTCTAATCATATATATGTATACATAACATCATCCTATGTGCTGCTTTGGTAGGGCTCAGCCATTCAAACTGAACCCTAGTCTCTACAATATACTTGCCTTTTGAAGAACAATATTTTTAGTAAGATATGACATTAAGATCCACAAATTGGCAAAATCTATTTTAAGATTTTTTTTAAGAAAATGAATTTCAAAAGTGCTGAGATATTAAGTAATGAATAAAATAAGGGAATTAATAATTCATTAATGTATTAATAAATATTTCAGTGCTTAATGGAGTCCTGGCTAATGCACATTAATACATTAGTGTGTGGAATTCTTTGAATGTTTTATATATTTCAATTTAATGTATTTAGTATTGACCATGAATCCATAGATAGAATGTTTAACAAAAGTCACTAATAAATATGGAAAGAACAGCTTGAAAAGTTTTAATAAATGAATGTTAGTAGTAAAGACATTTAAAGGCAGAGCTATGCATCCATCACCCACCCCCCCAAGTCTGATTTCCTTGAATTGATTGGGACTCTTGGCCTTGAGAGAGACAGCCAAGGGGACCAGACAGCCCTAGAGAGAGTCCACTGCTGTTACGCGAAGTTGTCGCATCTCTGGCATATGCTTCTGAAATGTCTTCAGGAGAATGCTCTTAAGTCGGTTTAGTCTTAGCACTTCAACATTTAATAGTGCCTTTTTTTTTTCTTTCTTTCTTGCTTTGAGGGTCTCACCATGCAGCCCAGGCTGGCTTTGCACTCACAAGCCTCCTGCCTCCACTTTCTGAGGACTGAGATAATGGCACTACCCTAGTGCCAGTTCACCCAGATGCATACTTTCCTGGCCTGACTCTCGCTGGGAGTGGGTGCATGGCCTTGGCTGTGCCAGTCACCTGAAACTGCCCCACAATTCCTCACAGCGGCATTGACCTTAGAAAACCCGAGTTCTAGACGGCTAGCAGGGGCAGCAGAGGCAGTGACGGAGTCGCGGGTCCAGTGGCTGCTGCTCACCCAGCTGTCCTCGGTTTGGCTGGTGCTGACCCATAGGTTACGTGTGGATGGGTTGCCTGACCACATCCTGTGATTCTTCCTTCAAAGACAGCTTCATCCCTCCCTCTTCTCTTTTGTCTGGAATAAGGGTCAGGATGGCTGGAGCTGGAGAAGCTGGCAGCCATAGTCGTGAGGGTTTTACATGTGGGAAGGGGCAGCACCTCTGGGGGCTCCAAGGAACAGTCTCATCAGTATCAGTCTCCACCTCCAGATTTTTCTTTCTTTTTTTTTTTTTTTTTTTTTGGTTTTTCGAGGTAGGGTCTCACTCTAGCCCAGGCTGACCTGGAATTCACTATGTAGTCTCAGGGTGGCCTCGAACTCACGGCGAT